>OX465494.1:15541884-18041884 GCA_950022335.1 Eurois occulta | reverse complement strand
TGTTAAAGAAAGGGGCATATAAGTATACCAATCACATTACTAAATAAAATATGGAACATGAAATATTCATGATAGTAAACATATTAATGAATTTTATAAAATGCATGATTTTTGGGCTGTTTGCTTATGACGTCACTACCCAAGAAGCGTTGTTGTTATTGTTATGCGTTGTACGATTTTTTTTGTTTTTGTTTTTGTATGCAAGGTATGTCCCTGCGTTAGTAACATGCATTTCATGCTTCTAGATATACTTAGTGCGTTCAATAACGTGTCATTAATGAATGAAAAATTTCTTCATGCTACATTTCTTTGACAATATCTTTTCTAAATGAAAACGTTCTCATTACCCAACAATCTAATATTATAGGTACACGTCCAAATGCACTCAGGCGCAGACGTGGCAGCCCTCAAGCGCCGGCCCTCAAAGAACGGCGCAGCGCCCTTATCCTCAGGAGATAACGCCGTGGTGAAGAAGGCACCAGGCACCTCCTTCCTGGACTACGTAAGACACGAGCCGGTCATGTTGATGCACCATCTCTTCATAGGAGGATTTGGCTTCCTCTTCATTGTGGTGAGTGCGCACATCACGCTTGTAATTCCGGAAGGGTTAGGCATAGCTGTAGAGACGGTCTTTTGCTATCAACCGGGCACAAATCCAGAACTGCGAGGCTGTTACTGAGAAATTGCTGGTGGAAAAATCCATTAAGGGCCAGTCCACACGACGCGTTGTGTTGCGTTGCGTTGGACCGGCTCTAACACTTCGATGGAGAAAATAGAGTTATGTCTCGTTTAAACAGTGTGTCTAAAATAAAAATATGACGTGTGGAAGTATTATTAGATAATTTTATTTCTCATTTCAGTATCTCCGTGGCAACCTGGGTGACTGCACATTCGGCTTCGTCTACCTCATGGAGCTCTCAACCCCCTTCGTCTCAGTGCGCAGCATCCTATCCCGGATGAAGCTCAAGTCCTCTCGCCTGTACGTAGTGAACGGCATCCTGATGCTGCTGACGTTCTTCGTGTGCCGGGTCATCAGTCTGCCCTACGTGTGTCTCATATACAGCCGGGTTGTGGGGCTGTCCTATATCGAGGTGAGTTCCTTTTTGATCGTCATCATTCCAGCTTGACTTCAGTATTGTAGGCCTGCTTGAGGTAATTTCAATGTTCCTTTTTTTCCCTGCGGAGAAAATGCATACCGTATACCATCCGGGGGGCGGTGTGGTTATGTGGGGCTCACACACAAAAAACTGACCGTCTTTGCCGGGGTGCATGAAATACCAGGGCTTCTGCCTTTCCGAGCGCCACCCTGAGGCCCAGTGCCTCGATTCGTCCCACGACGATAGACGCGCCCTCGATTGCGAAGCGTGTCGCTTCCTTGAAGTTCCCGCCCCGGGCCGTGTTGACTGTGTGGCGTCACCTGCCCGGGTATACTCTCCAGAACACTGCGCAAGGCCCAGTCGTAGCCTATGTTCTACAAGAGCGGACCCAAGACCGACCCCTGTGGAATACCGCCCGCGCACGCAGGAGCCGCCCACTCCTCGACTTACTTATTTACTTAGTTTTGAAGACCCTCATGACCAGGATGAGGCTTGGTGCCATCAGTTGAACTGAGGCCCCGAGTCTCCAAGAAATCTCGAAGTCGGAGCAGCTCCTATTGGGAGAAAAGTACACTCCGAAGATTGTAAACTCCCCCCATGCAGTCGCGACATACCCCGAACCTCTCTCCCTGATTGACAGAGGTTTGGAATGTTCGTACGCGGATCCGACAGTGGCTACGGAACAGTCCGCATCACCCACTCAGTTAGGGCGGGGACGCACGAAATATGGTTCCGCAGCTACATATTTTGTTTCGAGTTCATACAATTCCCATGAGCGTGGGGTCTATCCAGGCAGTGGATAAGCCTATAATAACCCACCAGGGTGTCAGAGGTCGCACTAACGACTGATTGTTCCATAGGAACACCCGTCAGCCATAAATCCGGTCACGGTGCGTCGAGATTCGTGGTAACTTTTTAATGAGGTTTTCTACTAGTCCCATTCAGAGCCGCGAGAATATAACCACAGCACTACTCCCGGGGTAACGAAATCGACGGGGGCAGGGAAGGAAAACAATCCATCTGCTGCGCACCGAGCTGCTGCTTTTTCACAGTGCCCTCAGCTTTTCAGAGGGACACGCGAAACAACACCCTTTTGGTCCAGATTGGACCCCTTCCCACCGTAGCTCTTCCACTGAGCCCTCTGGTTTTCAGAGGGACATGCGGAATAACGCCCCGTTGGCCCAGACTGAACCTTTCCCATGTCAGAATATTCGCCACAGATAATAACATTCCCAGAAGAACAAGAAACGCTTCCCGTTCTTTGGGGGACGCTACTGCCCGTGCCCAGGTGCACCGGCCTAGCAGCTGCTGTTCCCTCAAGACATATCGAGAGCGACCGGCAGCCATCTCCACACTTCTGTGCCGGCTTCATCCAGGTTTTATTTGCGATGGGAATAATTTCATCTGCCCATCTTGCTGCCGGACGTTGGGTGGTAACGCTTAGGTTCGATCCCCAGATTGGGCAGTGACATTGAGTAAATTTCTTAGTAGCAGTGTGTATTAGTGTCCGGTTGATAGTCCATGAAGCCTCCTGCTAGTTTTTAAGGTTCTGTGCTACCACTGAAATAAAAATACAAGAGGTCTCGGGCTCAATCCCCAGATCCAAAAAAGATCCTAGTAAGACATAGTGACGTAAGACTAAGTGCGGAAACCAAAATCCCTAACATAGAAGACATAATGTAAATCAAATTCTTCAAATATGTATTTTTGCTTATTTCCAGGCAATAAAATCCCTGCCAACGGGCTGCAAGGTGTCCATCACGATCCTCCTGCTGCCCCAGCTGTACTGGTTCTGCCTCATGTCGAGGGGCGCGCTGAAGGTGCTGGTGGGTGGCGAGGCGGGCCGCAGCAAGCGCAGCTGATGCCGCCGCCCGCCCCGCCCGCGCCGTGTGAGTAGTCAGTGACTCTATAGCAGGATCTGTTCAGGGTACTTCATCTTATAAAGCACGGAGTTAGAAGGATCTTTTGGCGCTCGAATGACATTGACATGGGTGGCTTCATGGTTCTTCTTCTTCCTGTCACTGGCACGACAATTTTTTATATTTATTTTGTTAGCCCAGAACTTCGCCACTTCCACCGCGTCGTCGGTGGCAGCGCAGAGGTCACTACCTCGTTAAGTGGGCCTTCAATGAAACATCAGCTGGGTGTGGTTGAGAAGCTGGGTCGCAAACCATGCTCCACCTCCTATCTTGCCCACTTAGCCCCAAGAACATGCAGGATGGCGTTGTTAGTAACACACAAAATGGCGTGATCTGTTCCTATTTATGCCACGAGCCAAAAGATCCTTGTACAACTAGTCTTTATATTATAAAGTACTCTGAATGATAGCGTGTTTGTTACTTACATTCTCGCTGAAAACTGCCGCGAGATGGCGCTAAGTGTCTTTTCGCCGATTGGTCGCTTTTCATTCAAAATGATGTTGAGAAATGACGAACACTTAGCGCTCTCGAGGCAAAACTTGCTATCTACTCATATAGTTACATTATATACATTATAACCAAGAGTTTGTTTATAACAGAGCTGCGAGTGAGGTCCGCTTTCCACCAAAGAGGAGACGAAAGGAGTGGAGACGTTTAAGATTCGACCATACACAGAAGAAATATGAGAAACGGCGTGGTTTTCAACCAATGTGATTGGTCTATTCCTGCACGACTCCTCTCTCCTTTGATGGAAATCGGCTCTTATATCATTTTCGTAAAAATATACATTTTATCAGAAATGTCCCCCACAGATGTTTGCGCTGCCCAGCCAGGACGAATGGTTATACTGTTATTTAAGGCTTTGTTTTGGAGCCTATGTTGGTGCTACAATATTGAGTATATTAACGGTGGAACGGGTATTTATTGTGAGATTCACCGCCAAAATGTATAGACGCGAGATTAGATGAACCCGCTGTTGATAAATACGGGGTGGAAGGGACACCGACGCGAAAACGTTTACCACGTACTCAGTACATCATTCTAAACATCATATTACCGATAAAAAAAATTATGTGGGCCCCCCCACATAATTTTTTTTAGCCCACATCAAAATTTACGGTTATTAAAAAAAAAAGTCAGCTATTTCCTAAAAAAGTGCAATACCTACGCAGTCAAAATGTATGGAATAGCAGTTTTTTTTAATACCGACGAAAAGTTTCCATGTGCTGTTAGAATGGTGTACTGAATACGTGGTAACTGTTTTCGCGTCGGTGTCCGTTCTACCCTGTATAGTTCTTCCGTAGACATTTCGAGCTCTGATGGTAGCAACGCAACAATAACCTTCATCATCTGCCTAGCTTTTTCCCAACTACGTTTGGGTCGGCTTCCAGCCTCACCGTATGCAGCTGATTGTCAGTATTTTACATGGAGCGACTGCCTATTTGCCCTCCACAACCCAGTTATTACTGGGTAATACAATACCCCTTGGTAAGGCTGGTTGTCAGACTTTCGGGCCACTGACTACCTGTAACGACTGTCAAAGATCTACGCAACAACAACCTTATTGTAATGAAAATAAATATGACTGTTATTTTGACAGTGTTGCAAAATCAGAGCTGAAATAACTGAAAGGATGAAGTTATCTCCCGGTTATCTCATCTCTTAAGTTTTTCTCTATTGATCCAACATTAGCTCCAATCAAAGCGTTGAGGCTGCAAGCTTTGTTGGTGGCTCCATCTGTCGATGGTAAATGTAGTTGATGTTGTTTGTGTCCGACGATAGATGGCGCTGTAATTAATTTTTGGTCAAACACCAAAATTAAGTCAAGCTCATCGAGTATAGTCGTCTTAGGTAGATATATAATTATGAAATTGATATGGCCACGTTAAAAATATATATATTTCTAAGTCATTATTGTATACAGAAGTTCGTTAACGAATAATATCTCGAATAAAAATATATATTTGACTTCGAATAGTTACCGGTAATCTCGAATGTTGCCTCAATTTTGTGTAGAATTTGACGTTTTGATTATAACTGTCGTTTCACAGCCTAGCCGGTATTGTTGTCTTATTGTAAAGATTACTAAACTTTCACTCGTTTATTTTTCAAATATAAATATTTAGGTTATGAAGAACGATAAAATTGTCTCAATAACTCAGCCTAGGTTGATCGCAACACACATAGTCTTGTGCCTAATACTTTCTTCCATTTATAAAATTAAATACTTTTTATTAAGCATTTTATTATGACATTTAGCAACTCTTGACATACCATTGCTTCCTATCATGTCTTCTTTCGGACTTAAAAAGCGATAGCCAATTTTTCAGACATCTGCTTTCATTTCGATGCATTTTAAATATTTTTAGTTTTTTTTTAATCTGATTCTGTCTATATGTCTGTATTTAACTTCAATTATTTTTGTCTTCTCATACAACGTATATCAAATCTGTAAGTATCAAGAACTATCAAGTGTCCAGTACTATACAAATTATGTCACTATCATAATATTATTATTTAATTAAAATACATACTTACATAACATCTTGCGTGTAGGCCGTGAAGGGTTAAGCAGAGGTGTATCTTATGTTACACCCACAATTCGCCGCATACTTAGATGTTACAAAAGCATGGACATTTTATTTTCATATCACAAAGTTATTTTGTATTAAACGAGTATATTTGTATATTATGTGGCCCATATACAGTTTATGTGTGTACTAATAAGTTTGTCAGCACAATATATGTCATAGGTGTAGCTTTCTGCAGTTAATGATTGTTTGCACTGTACTCACTAAATGTCTGTAGGCAATACACGTTTCATTTTGATAGTAAGGTGACTCGAGGGGAAGGCACGTAGCTATGATCAAAAACTGCCGCTCGGGTCAATTAAACTCAAACTCAAAGCATTTATTTCAATTAGACCATTACAGGCACTTTTGAAAGTCAAACAAAAAGCGAAGCTAAGCTACAGTCACAGACACAAGGCATAATAACTTGAGAAAGTACTGTAGTTGCACATTCCAAAGCGTAGATCTCTATGGAGAAGAATGGGCAACAAAACTCTATGGACACTCTTTTAAATCAAAATCTTGGTTACATCATTCATGTTAAGATTAAACGTTAGCCATGTCGAAGTATGTGAATATGGACGTGGACACAGTAAAAGGAGTATCTAACATATGACAGCCGGGACCAACGGCTTAACGTACTTTCCGAGGCACGGCGGTAACTCGGTATGTAATGGATGGTCACCCATCCACGGGCCGATCTTGGCAAGCGCGGCTTAACCTGAAGATCGACCGGTGCGGCTGTTTTTATTTCGCCCCGAGCTCCTCTTAGTACCTTACCATCAAAGTACACTTAGGAAATACATGCACAAAGCTATATATCTGTCTATGTTACTGAAAAACAATGTAAGGGCATAACACCAATATGTAGGTAGTTCATGAAAAGGATTTTATTTTTGTAATCAATTGGGCCTATTGTAGGATGGGTAAATACTGGCTGTTTTAACCGACTATCTGCGTAAAAAGGTAATAAGTGAAAGAAATACGTATACTTCTAATTTAATATCTAATCAGTACCTATGTTTTAAAATCTAGAAAAATCTTATTAATTCTAATCTTCTTGTCTCATTGAAATCAAGTAGTTCTCGGTCTTACTTGTTACCTTTTTGCATGTTTTAAAATATGAATTTGTCGAATAATCACCGATTTCGAATGAACTATCCTTTAAGTTTGTTTTTAAATGTCAAGAACTGACGAAAAAAAATTTGGGCTGCTAAAGCCATCTTTGATCCACTTCGAGAAATAGATGGAGTTTTGCAGTACATGTAGTGCCATCTATTTTTCGTAAGTTTTAATCACTTTAACACTTCATAATACGGACCCTGACCAGCCACTTCAATGGTTTTCAAAAACAGTGAGGGTAGTTCGACAAGATATATTAATATTAATCTTAACTGTAATATCTGTGTCATTGTTATCGATTAAGATGTAGACGCGTAAATATTAAGCGCCAAAAACATTTAAAAAAAAATAGACGAATCTCTGTTGAAAATAAAAAATTGCTACGTTTTTTTTTAAATTGGTTCGTGGAGGCTATTTTTTTCTTAATTCTGTTTACACGTTTTTGGTTATTTCTTATGGTGAGTGCCTTTTTGTAAATTGTATCATGGAAACTACCGTAAGTATTTCTTGTAAGTTAATTGTTGCTCCTTTTCTTCGTGTCGCTAGCACGACAGAATTTTATTTTTATTGACCGAAAACTGAACTAAATTGGTTGTTATCACGATTCAAAGTACACAAGCACCTAATAAACACTGAAGACGCGTAAATAAAGTTTTAAGATTGTCAATAAATTATTTATTTGCTGGGTTTTCTGTTTTTTGTTAAATTAATTCGTTTTACGGCGCGCTGTGGCTTTATTTTCATTGTTTTCTAGCTATAGCTTATTAATTTATTTGTTAATCAGTATGTTAAATAAATTGCAGGCAAATTAATTGTTAAGCAACTAGAATACCGACTTTTATAGTCCGTATTCAGTCTTTTATGCGCTTGTATTAAATTGTCTGGAGGGTGTTGATGGTTAGCATTTACAAAATTGCCTGTGGAAATTGTATTGTAAAATAAGATGGCGGCGCTGGCGTTAGTTCCGACTACGGACACGCTAAAACAATGATGCAGCGCTCTACAAGGTGTCAACGAACCCTTTACGAAAACTAAGCATTCTGTAAATCAAATTAAGTAACTCCACACGCAAAAATTATTGCTGGGAACGACTTTTTTTTTGAGGTGAAAATCACACAAAACATTGTGCTGATGGATGCATTGAATAGTACGGGGGTCGTGGAGGCACTTAAAGTAAAGTTATGACATTAAAAACTTGCATTAAAAAAAAATGGGAAAAAGTTGGAACTTTGGCCCCCAGTATTTCTGTAACTAGAAGGTTCCCAGGTATGGTCTGGAACATAAAAACATCACAATGACAGATAAAACGTGTTCTTTGGCTTCGTTAAGGGTAATTTTACATCCAATAAATACAAATCACAACTGTCATTCTTTGACAGTAGTATGAAATGGTTACACGGCAAAGGTATATCAATTTGCTTAACAATTAATTTCTCTGACGGTATGTGTGTGAATGCGAACAGAATTCTTCCGATACAACCTTACTTCCGGTATTCTAAATTAAATTCATTCCAATATTCTAGACTCTGCAACTTGTTCAACACAGAGTTATTTATTAACCGCATTTTATAATAGACATAAGACTTTTTATATAACATTTTGATGCTTGTTTACTTCTTAGATTGTGGGATTACCAAGTTAACTTCGACATCCTGATATATTTTGTAATCAAAGATTATATTAGACATTTACTCAGCAGACAAAATGCCGAAAATAATTTAAGTATTAAGATATTTAGGCTCGCTTGCACCACAAATCACTAAATGCGTTTAGCGCTAACCTTTTTTAAAACATAAACCTGTTTCTCTTAATCGTTTGAAAATGATGACAGAGAAGGAAGAATGGCATTTGGTATATGTTAAGCATTCAACACATTAAGGGCGGAACTGAAACTGTCAATATTCTTCAGCAATGATGAAACTGACAGGCCTTGAACGCAGTTCAAATGTGCTGATCGCGTTCTATTTCTTTGATGAAATTTGCCCTCAAGTGAGTTATGTTAGTAGCGGGCCTTATATTGTATTCATTTATTTTTATAACCTAATTTAACCAGCATTTATTACTTGTATACTAATGATAACATTGTAAATCGCAGCGTAAGTAAATCGTTACTAAGATGTCTATCTGTTAACGGATCTTGAACATTTTACTTACTAATTCTGGCGGCTGTGAACGTTTTGGTCACGTGTAAGAAGCTTTCAAAACTTTGCGCCTTATTTGATGTGTTGTAAGGTTCAATTTGCATCGTCTTTTTACCGGCCAAAAAGTTTAAAGTGACCCATGTACTAGATTACGGATTTTTATATTAAAATAAATGAGCTTAACAAGTATATGGGGTTTGATGCACTTAGTGAAATATTTGTATTTTGTGTGATGGTTCAAGTCTGACTGTTATGTTCCTATAGCGGCCTATGAAATAGGTTCGGAGGCCTAATCTTAGAGGAAAGAGTAAATTATTGTTTTAGGGTTATTTGGAAGGCGGTTGAGGTTTCACTCGGCCTACTGCATCGAAACACGATTTGGGACTTTTGACATCACACTGTAGATCTGTATCGCTTTCATCTAAGAAATATTCGTTTTTTAATCTGAATAGACGATTTTTTACAAATAAAAATGTTTATGATGTATGGTAGACAATGAAAAGGTGCTTCGTAATATCTCGAATTATAAACTGATTGAATGTTTCTACTGCATTGAATATAATTTATTGATTATTTCGTAGGATTATTTTGTTCTGACGACCTGATGCATTACCTGTCACATGTGACTTTTTTACTTCAGGAAAAAATAAAACCTTTTCTTAAATAATAAAGTCTTGATGCAACAGGCCGTCAATTAAACATTGCTTTTTTTATAATTATGACTACATTGCAGCTAAACTAATGTAAAAACACTAATAATATAAATGGTGACTTGAAATTATTCGAAATTGATTTGTTTCTAGCAATGCGTGAGGTGTTGTGTGTACAATATGTACGAAACTAGTGTTACCAGTGTTAAAAAAATCTAATTATTTAGTTTATTGTTTGGGCTGGCAAGCTGGGCAAGTGACGGAGTTTTGTAATAAGTTATAAATAACAAGGTACTAATGGTTTTAGAGAAAATAGTCATTATTAACAATATTGTAGTCATAACCACTTTAATATGTAATAGTAACAAACGAATTGTAGAAGAATTTTAATTAATAATAAATTATGGAATGGTTACGGCCTCTTTACTATAACATACTGTCGTTATAATGCTAAGGCTACACTATCGTGTTTTTCAAATAAAGTATGCGTTTGATTAAAACTAAAGAAACCTCCTTTTGGCTTCGCCATAGTCGGCTAGAAATAATGAATTTATCTGAGACAAATCTCACCCTCATAATTAAAATATTGTAAGTACATAAACTTTTAAAGATTTTTAATTTAATTTAACAAGACCTGAAGTTTTTGGAGCTGGCAAAGACTCATGGTGTAGCCAAAGCTATTTATTTAAAAAAGGCGTAAGAGCCTTTAGGTCTAATGTTTTTTTTGCGTCTTTTTTGCCTCAAGTTAGGTTAGTTAATGACGTAACAGTGGCGTGTGTCGCCGCCCAGTTTACAGCCAGCCAACGTGACGGTATATGTGATAATGATAACTTGTTGCAATGACTGTTTTATATTAAATGTATCCGATATTGACGAAATGTTTTATTTGAAATCCTTTTCTTCCTTTATTTAAAAAGGGTGGAACCATCGAAGCACAAACTTAAAATTTCTCTGTGGGGGCTCGGAATGATGTACTGAATACGTGGTACCTAACTGTCTGGACCTCCATATCCCTTCCACACTGTTTTGTTGGCTGTTGAGCATCAGAGAACTAATGGTTTGGTCGTAGATCTGTAAATATTGGTATTATGTCATTTGTGTGACGGCTGACTCGAGCTGCAAGCATCGATATGACGCATTTACTGTATATTCTCTGTGCTTCCTAGCAGCTACATACAATTTACTATTTAGTAGGTACCTACCTATTCTTCGGAATCTAGTAGCTTTATGAAACTCACTGAAACAAAATAATTACGCCTAGGTATAGATACATGTAAAAAGTCACGTAGTCTGCTGTCACAATAGTTTCGTCACGTAAGCTAAGTATATTGTGAGTATTGTGACTCACAACGACGCTGGTGGTTTTGTCACTGTCTATGTAAACAGTAGGTACCTACATGATGCGTAATAGTGCTGACGACAACACGTTGACGTGACCGTGGAATATAGCGAGACGAGAAATGTTGACCATAAGATGACGAATGACTAAATGTTAGCCTATGTTACTGCTGCTGAAATGTACCTAAGCTACGATGAGATGCTAGTGTTGTTTTATTTAGCACCCAGTTTGACTGGTTCATAATGCCTTATGGAATTAGGTCCGATGTATAATATGCAATTAAGTTAATAAGCAATTCCATCTTGGACTGTATGCTCTGTCACCTGAGCACTTGAGGACTTTTTAACTGCATCAGCGAGCGGTGTGCGCGGAGCTGTGAGTCCAATGCAAGTGGCTGAATTTTTGCTATCGATTCGCTAAGAAGACTGACGGCGAGTTCTCGGTCAACCGCTCGTCAGTCGAAGGTGGTCAGTAACATACTTGAACTACGATAACAAGTGACGGAATATAGAGGATATTTAGTGCAATAAAGTTAATAAGTAGTTTAGTTACTGACCGTATTTACATGCATGACAAAGTGTTTTTTTTTCAGTTAATATACTAACCCTTACAGAACAATAATATTAAGTTGAGACAAATAATATAGTAAAAACAGTAAAGAAATCACACCCGCTGATACAGCTCGACAGCCTTATATGAATGAGAATCATGTGTGGTGACAAAACAAAACTAGAGAGGTGTCAAGGGACACCCGGATGGAACGAAGTTCTTAAGTTTCTTTTATTTTATATTTTGTTTACGTTACGTCATGGCGTCTAAGCACTGTATTGACTAAACGTTTAGTCCGCGCGAAATTACTATTATTTTTTATTAAAAACTTTGAAGCATAGTAACTATTATGATGTATGTATTAACTTGGATCACCCATCCACAGACAGACAGACCTTGGCAGTCGTTGGTTAGCCTTGATCACCCATCCACAGACCAATCTTGGCAACCGTTGCTTAACTTGGATCACCCATCCACAGACAGACCTTGGCAGTCGTTGCTTAACCTTGATCACCCATCCACAGACGGACCTTGGCAGTCGTTGCTTAACCTTGATCACCCATCCACAGACCAACCTTGGCAACCGTTGCTTAACTTGGATCACCCATCCACAGACAGACCTTGGCAGTCGTTGCTTAACCTTGATCACCCATCCACAGACAGACCTCGGCAACCGTTGCTTAACTTGGATCACCCATCCACAGACAGACCTTGCCAGTCGTTGCTTAACCTTGATCACCCATCCACAGACAGACCTCGGCAACCGTTGCTTAACTTGGATCACCCATCCACAGACAGACAATGGCAGTCGTTGCTTAACCTTGATCACCCATCCACAGACGGACCTTGGCAGTCGTTGCTTAACCTTGATCACCCATCCACAGACCAACCTTGGCAACCGTTGCTTAACTTGGATCACCCATCCACAGACAGACCTTGGCAGTCGTTGCTTAACCTTGATCACCCATCCACAGACAGACCTCGGCAACCGTTGCTTAACTTGGATCACCCATCCACAGACAGACCTTGCCAGTCGTTGCTTAACCTTGATCACCCATCCACAGACAGACAATGGCAGTCGTTGCTTAACCTTGATCACCCATCCACAGACCAACCTTGGCAACCGTTGCTTAACTTGGATCACCCATCCACAGACAGACCTTGCCAGTCGTTGCTTAACCTTGATCACCCATCCACAGACAGACCTCGGCAACCGTTGCTTAACTTGGATCACCCATCCACAGACAGACAATGGCAGTCGTTGCTTAACCTTGATCACCCATCCACAGACCAACCTTGGCAACCGTTGCTTAACTTGGATCACCCATCCACAGACAGACCTTGCCAGTCGTTGCTTAACCTTGATCACCCATCCACAGACAGACCTCGGCAACCGTTGCTTAACTTGGATCACCCATCCACAGACAGACCATGGCAGTCGTTGCTTAACCTTGATCACCCATCCACAGACCACCCTTGGCAGTCGTTGCTTAACCTTGATCACCCATCCACAGACCAACCTTGGCAACCGTTGCTTAACTTGGATCACCCATCCACAGACAGGCCTTGGCAGTCGTTGCTTAACCTTGATCACCCATCCACAGACAGACCTCGGCAACCGTTGCTTAACTTGGATCACCCATCCACAGACAGACCTTGGCAGTCGTTGCTTAACCTTGATCACCCATCCACAGACCAAAGACGAAACGAAAATATCTGGCTTGCTTTCTATAAGAGAGCGAGAGAGAGACAGACAGAGAAACATGCGCACGCTGCACGGCTTACAATAGCTTACTATAGCAAAAACACATTACCCTCCTTTGCGTCGCGCAGTCGGGTAAAAGTGTCGTTACAACTTTTCGTGAGAATTTTTTCCGTCTAGCCTCCTTTCGCAACGCGCCATATGGAACTTCGTTCCAAAAAGTTGCACGTCTCGTTTCGCCGACATACCACCGACAATGTTGCCGGATCACGGCACATAATATTGGCGGATCGGGAGCTTTGGTTGTGACCTTTTAATGCCGTACACGCACGTGACATTAGACCGCGGCGCTTTAAATAATAATCGGTAGGTATTCCCACTAATTAAAAATAATGGTTCCGATTCTTATCACAACTTCTGATTGACCCTTATCGTTGCAGATCGAAGATACTAAATAGGTAGTTGTTTTTGTTAGGGCTTCTGGTTTTCACACGAACATAACATCACGCGTGTCGTCTCCGAAGGGTTAGGCAGAGGTGTACCTAATAGTACACCCAAATTTCGCCTGTTATGTTTAAGTGCCATGTAATAGGGGGCGAGCCTATTGCTATCAACCGGGCACAAATCCAGACTCCGTGGCTGCTACTGAGAAATTCGTGATGAAAAACCCAATAACAATTTGCCCTACCCGGGAATCGAACCCAGGACCTATGCTCAGCAGTCGCCATTGCGACCACAAGACCAGCGAGGAAGGCACAAGAAAAATTACTGATTTAAATACTTTAAGGAAGTTGGCAGTGAAAACCGAATGCATAATTATGACATTTTTAATGAAGAAATCAGAAATAGGTAAAAACAGACTTGTTCTAATGGCTGACAAATATTATAAGGTATTTCCCTTATAATATTTGTCAGCTCAGCATCTACCCATTTGGGAAATACCGGTGTCATAATTATTATGGTATGAGGAAAATATCTTATCTATGTAGGTACAAAGTTAATCATTGTATGACAACGCATCACGCAATGGAGCCTTGTAAGGTGTTCACTAGAACTTCTAAGTCCATACGGATAGTCGAGTTCAGCTGACAGCAGCTATCATCATCAGCATCCTGTCGGAGCTGCCGCGCACCCGAGACGCGTTCTGCTTACTCATTGTTGCATAGAAGCAGTCGACGCTAGCCTAGTTATCAGATGAATACTGGTTCGGCTTCCTTCCGTTCAGATACACAAAGAATACGTGTTTGGCGAACACCTGGACGTGAGAGCTGTCTGCTCCCATAGGCCCAAAATGAGCTCTCCTATTATAATTACTTATGATGACAAGTTCTGCTAAACGGTTTGAGATGATAATCCGTTTTTTTTTAGTTTCTAAATCGAACTGTCAAAATTTTAACTTACACTCGCGTTACACAAGCAAAATGCTCGAAACGGTCCTCACTTGCGAGGAGCACTCGCTTGTCACCATCGACGACGTAAATTTTAAAACTCACACTCACAAAATTTAGTTCTCACGTAAGACGCTAGGTGGCGCTTACCCAGCGCCATACAAATGTGCGTAAACTTTAACACGCTCGATTTGTAAAAAAAAACTCGCACTAAGCATACAGATGATTGGCGCGGCTTCAAAGACGCCGCTCAGTGGATCAAAGGTGCCGCTGCAAATCATTAAAGCGAATGAACCTTATTGTTACGCCATTCGTATCAACTTCAGAGAGGTCGATTCACAATGACAATTGCTTCGGATGATTAGTTCTAGCAAAAAAAAAAGTTTTTATTGTTTCTCATACAATTGTTTTATAGCACAAAATTGAGGAAAATGTATCATTATTTTATGTAAAGTTTCCCAGCACTTTCAAAAATCAATAAATGTGTGAAAATGATGAATCATCGAACTTTTATAACTTGGTTCAGAGCGATCCTACAACTTTTGCGCCATATTAACTATTGCTCTAAATGGTTAGTTCTAACAATAGGTACTATTTCTTTTTGTTGGCTTTCAGAAAAGGCTCAAAAAAAATAATCTCTTTAGACAGATTGTAGTAGCTTGATGTGCTGGCGTCTGAAATTTAAATTCATGAATATCTATAACATCTCTAGACTGTGTGTGTGTGTGTGTGTATTTGTACAGTACAAAACCTACCTCTGTCGGTCAGGTTAATTGCGAAAACAGTTTCCCAAAGACCACCCTTGCTAGACCGCCACACTTTCCCAACCACTGCTACTCCTGAAAGCCATCTGAATCAATAGTGGTAATGACCAGTACAAACAGCTTCAAGCCAGTGAAGCTCGAGGAGTCTTGAAAGTCTTGAAACTGACTAGAAAAGAACAGTAGTGACGGCAATAAATATCATTACTTCTACCCTTGCTAGTTGTTAGTGTCCGAACGAAACTTCGGTTTCGGATTCGGGCTTCGGCCATCTTCGTCCAAATAAACCACCTTCGGCCAGAATAGGTCGAAGTTTTGACTGAAGCCGAAGATTTCGAGCAAACGCCGAAATTGAACAAACTGTTACGAATGCGAGAGAGTTCGACGGAAGAGACACATAATTATTTCGTAGTGTTATTATTTTTGACAAGTTGCAAGGTAACCATTTTGTCTTGTAACGTTGTAACTCGTTAAGTAACTTTTGATATAATACAGTCATGAAATATAAACTAGGTAATAATTAAAATATTAAAAAAGAAACACATTATGCTCGATAATTTTAAACTGAATTCCTTAGGGTTATTAAAAGTTGTGGCGATACAATACCCGGGTGAATTTCAACAAATGCCATTTTTTTTATCATATCGGTGAACTTTTTCATTTATATTTTTTTTGTATATTTCTCAGGTTTTATATAATCTTTAGGATATCAAATATCCCCAAATTTAATATCATCAACGTATCATTTAAGACTAAGGAGAAAATTCAGTTTGAATTCTGGTTGCCACCGTCATTTTTACACCTTTATGAGCTCGGAGGGTTGTATTAATGATTTTGATGATTATAATTCTGTAACTACATACGTCTTACAGCCGCGAATCAAATGTTCATCAACATACAACCTATCACTGGCCTGCAAATTGCAAAAAACTTAAGAAAATTTGAATTTCGCGGGCTACCCTGGAACATCAACCTTAAAATATTTTTTTTGAAATTATGTACCTATTTTATTATGTTTACTTTCTTTTTTATTATATTTACTGTACTTAGAATTTAAAAAAAGAAAGTTTATTTTTAATATCATTGTCTTTATTAATGCGTTCAATTCCACCTCACCATCATCATCTCAGCCTATAGACGTACATTACCGAATACAGACCTCCCCTAATGATACATTCATACATCTTCTACTACCCACTGGTATCGTGGTAATGATTTTGGCAGTCTATGTAGGTAAGTATGTACGTATGAATGTTTTTATGCATGTATATAATGTGTGTTGTATGTATGTTCCATTGTTTCTTTGTATACTTAACGAATTGACACGGGATCTACCGATATGATAAAACGACTCACCGAGATGATAAAATGATCTACCGATATGATAAAGCAATCCACCGATGTGACAAAACTGTGCGTTGATCATGAATCAAAACACCGATATTAGATATAAGACACCGATTGATTTTTTCTTATCATTTCGGTGTAAATTATCACATCGGTGGTAATAAAGACCACCGATTACAGCGATATGAGAACAGCGACGTGAGAAATAACACACTTTTTAGAAAATAAGATAAAATGCATACTATCCAAGATAAATTCAATAACAGTCAATGAAGCTAATTCACTTACTACCTCTGTTAGAACCAAACAACAATAATAAAACTACTCATTACACTAGAAAAATGCAACCACCGATACTATAAAATAATTGTCCGGGAGCAACTGACATAGCGTATTTACGTTATTGGCGGGAATATGCAGCGATTTGACACATGCCCGTCCTGACTGCCTACTAGCACACACTAACGAGGGAAATAAAATTGGGGTGGGGACGCTGTCGGACTCGTCGATGTTAAGTTAGGTTTAAATTACTTTTGTCCAGCGATATGAGAACATTTTGCAGGACAAGTACGTTTGTGCCTCTCAGTAATAATAATCGTTAATTATGTAATAAAATATGCTATATAATAAAAACAAAACTAATATTCTATTAAATAGAATAAGTTATATACTTAACTTACTTATTTTTATTAGTGTATGAGCTTTTTTGTTTGTAAAAAAAGTAGAGGGACAGCACCGATTTGAAAAAAATAGAGGTTTATGTATTTATTTCTTACAGGCTTTGTAATAGGCCTGGGCAAATTATATTTTTGCCACAACCCAATAACTACCTATTGAATACTAAAAAAAATAATTCAGAACAACATTCTTTTTTTCAAATACTAATTTCAGCGAAGACAAAAAAATAAGTCATTTGGGAAATTCACCCACCCGATTAATTGGCTTCAAAATCAAATCAAAATCAAAATATTTTTATTTCACATAGGCCTGCATGGGCACTTATAAAACGTCGACAAAAAGGTGCACGGTTCGGGTTGGTCGTTTCCTATGGAGAAGAACCGGCAAGAAACTCCATGGTTACTCTTTTAAAATGATTAGATTTTATTCTTCGACTTCGGATTCGAGTCGGTTCGGACTCTACTATTTGGGAGAACTGCAGTTACACCGTAAATCACGGCTTAAAATAACTAGTCACGCCACATAGGGAAGAAAATTACGGACTGATACTTATTACCTAGTAGGTAAGTACCTATATTATTTTATTTATTAGAAAATAGTCAGTACTAAGTAGTCACATTTATGATAACGATCTCTATGAATTCGATGATCATAGCCGAAGAGTGCCAATATTTGATAAACACGTTGTAATCATAGATAAAGTACTAATAAAGTTACCTAAAACTATTATCGACCGTTAGTTTTTCCCTTTACTTATTTATATCCGCGAATTTACACTCAACTAATCAGAGCAGTGACGACATAACAATAATCACAGTACAGTCAGAAAATACGGAAATATTGGAGATCTTTTATACTGATTAATTAGATAACGATCGTTAGTATCACTGAAATAACTGACAATCTATCGGGAAATTCCCGACAGTCAGCCATGAACCAACTTTAAATCTTAAAATATTAAAATTATCCATAAAATTATACACATTCATGAAAATATGTTACTTGTCTACAACAACAACATCATTTATTTCTGACAATAGGTCATAGATATTTAAGTACCATATAAACTAACATATAAAGTAAATACAAAACTTGTGATGATAAATAAGACTTAAAACTAAGTTTTCTACTTGTACATATTTATTACTATTATAGTTTTGTAGTTTGTAAATAATTTAATTATCTATGAAATAAAATGTTGTTTGATAATTAATAAGATTCAATAATATTATTATGTGATAATGTTCATAAATACGAATTAATTATATAAAAAACTAAGTTAGTGGCACTAGGTGTCTATATGATAGCAGACAAACCATACATTAATATACCTAGAAACCTGTTAGGAAAAGCTAAGGGACCTACGAATGGTCCCTGAGGGACACCTCGTAATAACGCTTTGAATTGATATGAATTTATTTGGGAATTGGGACTGATTTCTCATAACTGTCGGTAATTTAATAAACACAATGGTAAGGATTAAAAGATTAAATAAACATAATGCTTTGTCTAATCCATGACCGTTTCTTATGCTTTACTTTGCTGTAAGCTTGACCGTATTCTAGAAAATAGATTACGTTTAATTTGTGTTGATTTTCGTTCTCTAGAATAGGTAGGTTTGAGTACTTCCTATTTAATTCATGTAAGTAGTGTTTTTTAATAATTTATTTCTGTTAGAATTTTTGGTGTCTTTATTCCCTAATTGGTTAAAATTAAATTGATTAGATATCGATGACTATCAACATTTCGCATTGTCGGCAAATGTTAACAAAAGTCTAATAAATTAATCCATATCTTATCGTACTAATTAATTGATATTTATCTCGATGATTACCGTGATTGGGGCTTCTAATCCGAAGTGGAAGTTAATATGGTAGCCGCGTTTTCGGCAATCATCAGTAGTATCTAAGATGTTAATGAAATCGGGCTTGCTACTGTTACTGGTGACTGTTCTTCAGGTAAACTTTTACTAGTTAACTTTTACTTAGAAGAATTTTGCTATGGAATAGAGGAGTCCTACCACTCAGCCGATTTCTATGTGGCGTTGTAATGAGATTCATCCACTCAACATTATAATTATCAGCTCTTTGCTTGAGTGCACCTGGAGTACGAGCATCCCTAAACAACTTTATCTAACGTATTTCGTGCCTTGCAGGTATCCGGGCGTTATAAAAACGTCGAACCAGACTTCATCGAAAATGTAATCAAACGCGGTTAGTACTATTTAAACCTATGTCATTGCACGCTGTCTATAATCCTACCTGCCTTCTGCATATAAGGAGGAAATTTTAACGCATCCTCAAGTCACGCATGCACGCATCTTTTAATAGCGACTGCGGAGAAAACGAATGAAAGAATTTGCTTGGCTCCGTGTGTCGTGTCCCTCGAGGTCGTGCATAGCCTAAGACGACACTTGTATTGTATAAGGGGCTGGTGTCCGCAACTCCACGTCAAATGCGCGTCAAGACGACACTTACTGCGAATATACTTAATTCTACGCATTTGTTACCTCTCACACCTTCAGTATTCACATAATCACTTGGTTTAGTTTCGTCTTCATTAAATAAATTAACATCACGTCTTTCTCCCCCACCCCCTCCAGAGTCCGAGGCGCTAGATTTGTCTCCGTCGGGGTCACGTATAGTGTCAGGCTGGGAGGCACAACCGGGCCAGCACCCTCACCATGCAGCTCTTCGTATGGTGAGCCCCATCGGTGGCGTGAGTGGATGTGGAGGATCCATCGTGTCAAAAGAGTGGGTCATCACTGCTGCGCATTGTACTGCTGGGTAAGGACTGATTAATGTCGAATATTGTGCAGTGTGATTTTAGCATAAGATACAGGAAGTTTTAGTAGCCGTATTGTGTACAATGGTGAGCGAAATTTTAATGAGCTCATCGTTAAAGAATAGATCTTTTGGGGTACTATGTAAGTTTTTACATTCCTTTATCGATATCGATAAAGCAAATCATATTGCTAAGGTAACTACGTGTAAGTACCGTTTCACCCCGAACCTCACTGGTTACAGTAACGTGGATTGCCATCGATGAGTCGACACGTTTTCTCATAATATTCGTGTTCTTATATCTAACACAAACCTTTTCTTCTTCAGGCGCCTGACCGTAGTCGTCCGCGGAGGCGTGGTGTCCCTCACCAACCCGGAGTACATCTTTGAGACCACGGAGTACTACAACCATCCTCAATACAACGACAATCTGCCAACCGTAGTGCAGCCGCACGACATCTCTCTCGTGAAGGTGCCGCGCCCCTTCGTTTACAGCAGTGAGTAATCATGTACTATTTCATCGTCATCATCATTTTAACCTGGAATCATCTACTGTCGGGTGTATCTTCCTTTTCTAATGCCATTCTTTTCGGCTCCACTTTTTCGGATGAAAATATATACGGCACAGATGGCACTTATAACAAAAACATTTTTTTTTTTGTCAGTTACAAAGAGTTTTCTAGCCGTGCCTTTAATCCAATGTGCCATCTTGTCTCAGGGTTGCTGAAGGCGATCCGCGTGCAGCCGCGCGCTGATGCGTATCGGGATTACGATGGCGAGGTGTTTTACGCCAGTGGTCACGGCAGGACATGGACTTTAGGTCAGTATCTCTCATATCACCAATAGAGTTTACTTCAAGTTATGTACCATTGGAGAGCAGTAGGCCCCAGTAGTAACGGCCCCAACTTGCAACTTAAGAGTTGTATTGTTATTTCATTACCCTCTGATCACAAAATTGTGAATCACAAATTCGAAGACATGTGACATCTACCATCTACCAACCCGCGCTGGGTCCGCGTGGTGGATAACTGAACATTCCCTTTCATAGAGCAGGGATGTGCTGTGTCCCAGCTGTGGCAGCATTAAAGGCTGATAATGCCATGCTTAACCGAAGTTAGGAAAGAGTTGTGGCACTGCCTAAGGTACCTATCTTGTTCTTTTGTTTTTATAAAAGCACGTCATCACCAAGTGGGAAAAATACATCGATAATGAAATCAGTGACTGCCATGCAAAGATAATAATCTTACACCTCGCACGATTTATTAATCACAAACGGTAGGAAGAACTGATCAAGATTGCTATTCAATTATGATAGTACGAAAACAAAGTACCTAATCTAGAGAGAAAAAAACAGTGGCGTAAGTTGTACAGATAGGAAATGTAATAACACCTATATTTTGACTAATACAAGAGTAACAAGTAAATCACCAGAAACTTTTTAGGGCGAAAGCGCCAGCTTAGGGTACCCGCGAAATTCAAATTTTCTTACGTTTTTTTGCAATTTGCAGGTCAGTGTCGGGTTGTATGTACTTATACTTTTTCATGAAATAGTCATTGAATGGGATTTAATGAACTTAGAGGGTTGTACTCGTATTGATGATTTTAATGATTATAATTATTCTGGAACTATACGTGTTACGGTCGCGACTCATATTTTGTTTAACATACAGCCAGACACTGACCTGCAAATTGTAAAAAAACTTAAGTTTGTATTTCACGGGTTACGCTGACGCTTCCCCCTAAGTTTAGATACCTACTCAACGTTCCGCTCAGAAAGGATCGAGATATAATATTCAACCAGGGCAATTAAACGCATTCATTTACGAGTAGGTGTTGCTTATTCTTAGTGAAAACGGGCACAGGCAAGTATAATAAAACGGCTGCCTATCGCTGTCAGCTGAAGACTTCGGTGAAGGAAAACATCATAAAGAAACCGACATGAACAAGAACCAAATATTCGAAGACATCTTCTCATAGAGAGGAGGTTTGTGTCCCATCTGTGGGAACATTTGAGGTTGATTGTGCTAGCTCTGCTACAGTTGAAACTACAACTTTAATATTTCTCCTAAATATTCCAGGTTCTGTTACCGAGGTACTGAGGTGGGTGTACCTCCGCGCGATCTCCAACTTGTCGTGCGCCGGCACATTCGTGAGCGGCATCATCATTGACACGACCATATGCGCACGGTTCTACAATGTCACGTCACAGTCTACTTGCCAGGTAAGCTCTACACCCTATTATATTCTATATCATTTTACATGACGGAGCTGGCTTCGGTTAGTTTTGCTGCCACTTTTTGTCCCCAGCTAAAACACTAGGAAGTGACGCAGGGTGGGCGTTTTGGGGGACTCTCATAATTTTAGCGTTCAAAAAAAGCTGATTTTCAGCCTAATTTGAAATATTAATTTGATTTTAATTTTATTCTCTCAATTATCAATAAAGAAAAACATAAGCAAGTAGCAACAACTCAATGAAAATCGATAAAATACTTATAATTGCACTGTTGGGTCTTTACTCTCACCGCTAAGTCGAGTTGAGAGTTGCATGAAAATCCAACTGAGTGCTTTCATTTAAGCACGGTTTCGCCTAAGTGGTAGTGAAAACAGAGATAAAAAGTCCTTTCCTAATCCACTCTGCGACAGTCTCTTCATCCATTTTGTTTCATACCTTTTTTCTTGTTATCAGGGTGACAGTGGAGGCCCACTGGTCCATGTTGGCTCCGACGGTGTTCCCACCCTCGTCGGAGTAACCTCCTTCGTTGCTGGAGGAGATTGGGGCTGCCACTCTGGGTTGCCTGCTGGTAATATTTGTATTTATTTTATGCCTGACTGATTTGTACTTAGCCATCACATTGAGTTAACTGTTAAGATAACTTCTTTGATTTGTGTTAAAATTTATTTAATTTTGCCAGGTTTCATCCGTCCGGGACCCTACCTATCATGGTTCGAAGAAGTAACGGGTATTGATTTCGAAAATTTACAAGAAGATGATGACAGTGAAGAATTATCCACATTGCCGCCTACGACACCTGAGGATTCTGATGAAGATAGTGTAGAAGACGAAACTGTTCCACCCGAATCTGAAGAAGTTGAGCCGGAATCACCGGAAGATACTTCGGAAGAACAGAAGCCTGAATCACCTGAAGATTCTTCTGAAGAACAGAAGCCTGAACCAGAAAATTCGTCAGAAGAAAAAGAAGAGGACAAAGACGAAGACTCTGATAGCTCAGATTCGAATGACGACGAAATGTCGCAACTTCTGAAACGCCTCGAAGTGAAAGTCAAAGTCAAGGTCAGGTTCAACAAATACAAGGTCAAGAAGGAAGTCGAAAAGGAAAAGGAAAAAGAGATTAAGAAACATCATCATCATTAATTCAAGTGAAGGAAATTAAATTGTGAAAGATTATTTTTAGTTTTTGTTTGATTGCTTTTTAAATGTTGGTTTGCGTAATGATATTTAAATAATGTAATCGAAATAATGGTAGTGTTACCACATTTTACTGGCTATGTATAATAATGAGGACACAGGTATTTACAGTACTGAAATATAAATTAAGCAATAGTTCCACTGCAAAGCACTTGCATCTAATAATTGTAAAGTTTTACTGCATCTTTACCCTTGCTATCATAAATACTGCAATAAATTGATTAAGATTCATACCAAAAAGTTTTATTAATTTCTTTCTTACCCAGATCTGTTTTAAAAGCTAGCAACATCTACCCGTTGTGTCATCTTATGTTTTTTACGTCATTCTCAAGTATTGGAATCTGAAGCATGTAACTTTGTGATTTATTATAAAATTTATGAATAAACATTGCTTTTTGAAATGAAATGGAGGGACCGAATACTAAAGGTAAGTTTTGGTGCCTGTTATAACCCATATTAAAGTACTTAAAGTTAATATTTAGTCATGTTTTGGGTGCAGAACCTGTCATGAGAATGTGTGGGCGATTCTTGTAAGTTATCATGAATTATCTTTTGTTTGTCCTGCGCCTCGCCTTTGTAACTTAACTCTAACTTGATGCTGATTGAATTTATATCGAAGAAGTTTACAGATACGCCTTAAAACCAATTTGAAGAAGTGTCAGCTAGTTTTTAATAGCTATGTTTACTTCCGCGACGTAGGTTCTAAGTTTAAGGATTTATCGTAATTTATATTTTGCCTCGTTTAAAACCTATTCAATAGAAAGGTATTTGACATTCAATTCCAACCATTTACGAAAAAAATTTTTTTTACTAAAATCCAATAGATAATAATCTTTGACTCAGGTAGCCAATTTAATTTATTCAGTAAACCACAAATAACAATTAACGTGACTATTAAACTAGTTATTTGCATCAACAAAGCCGTAGCGAGGCCTCTAAAATGTAATATTCACAAGGTTTAAAAAACATTGATTATATTTTGTTATGGGTAAGGTTCTGATCACTTAAAATAAGTTATTCTTTTTATATTAGCTGATATTTTAATACTTCCACCACAGTTCATTTGTTTGCAACTGAGCCTATGTAACCCAACCAAATGCGTATCAATGACAATATTATATGAGTTTCGGTTGAAGCTTACCTATTTAATTTAATACTAAAGAATTATTGACACAACTAAGCTGAAGAATGGCATTAAAAGCTAAATATAACTTAACTAAAACAACCTAAACCCCAGGGGGTTTAGGTCTTCTGCTAAAATATCTGAGCCTTGAGCCTATTTAAATTAAATAGGAATTCTACTGTAGCGTCACTACTAATAGTACTACAGCAACATAGAACAAAAAGTACTACAGGACCATCTATGATGCAGATGATGAACTAAACATCGAAATTCTACATCGCCCAATTAAAGTTATCTGCAACTTGAAGACTATATAGAAGAACCCGACAACAACTGTCAGGCAGTAGCCCACCAGACATAACACCCGTCTGGTCGGAGGATCCTCCCTTTTCTATGTACGAACTTTACACCCAAACTACTATGAAATATAACAACAACAAATTGTGTAAAATTGAAATTGTTTATTGAAACAATTGAAATACACAAATGTTTACAATAGGGGCTTAAAAACTATAGGTATACAATAGTTAATAAACTAGGAATAGAATAGTAGTAATAGAACTAGGAATAAACCTGTATCTCATGTCTCACTGAAGTGCTTATACCTAAATATTATCTAAGATTCCTCAAACAAATAACTAGAAAATAATTTATCTATAAACTTATTACTGTCAAACTCGGTGAGTAGAAATGCAGGGGTGAGTAGGAATGCAGGAGTGAATTGAGACAAAACTTTGAAAGAGATTTTAACTTTGAATTGATATGATATGTTACCAAAAAGTACTCTATATTATTTCCTTAGTTATACTTTATTGGGCTGCGGGACTGTTCGAAAGAGATACCGCGGCCCTGGAACATAAAGGGCCAAAGAAGGAACATGGGTGGTTTTTAGTCAGTAAGAGTCTGACACTCCCTTCCGCTCCGCCCAGAGAGGGGGGGGGGTCATTTGATGATTTCCCACCCACCAAAAAAAAGTTATACTTTATTGTTTAGAGACCTTGCCGACAACATAGATTCTCAACAACGCTGGGATTGGCTTCCTGCCTCACAAAATGCAGCTGTATTTTAAAATTAAATAAATCTCGCTGTATTACAAATATTTCACAGCCAGTCATAGTAAGTGAGGAACTATTTGTAAAATGAAGATGTCCTTGGAAAGCCAGTAACAGATTGCAATTCTTCACCAATACCACTTTTATTTCTAACAATCCTTCGAACCTCCACTTGATTATTATGATGATTTCCAGAGTCCCTCAGCTGTGCGGGGTGCTTGAATGACATCGGTGATGACGACTATGTGTCCGCACTCAACCAGGATTGGCATAAAGACTGCTTTCGGTAAGTTAATGTACTTATTATTATTTTATAGCCTGTGTTGTCTCACTCTTAGGTGAGGATTACTAGGCTGTAGTGAAAACTGAGGATAAGTAACACTAGAGCTCAACTTCTGGAAGTTGGTCACTTGCACTTCAATCCTGTACAGAAAAGCCAAAGCAAGATAAACTCAAACAAAATTTTTAGAACTCTTGTTCGAAATCTATGATGATTTAGCCTTATAATAGGTTTCTTCAAATTGATTATGTTTGTATCAACTTATAATATATGTGAGTTTTATTAAATGCCAATGAAATGGAAATAAATTCATTGGCTTTAATTTTCCAGGAAAACCACTCTATTACATGAATCTTTTTGACATTTTTTTTACAATATATGTATACACGTCATACAAATTTTAGTTTGATTCCATGCATAACATACCTAATGATGAACAGCTAATATTAGTAATTAAAATAACAGGAAAAAATGAACCATAGTTTATTTATCAAACAACATAATATTTAAAACAACAGTAAGTGTCAGGAAATAGAACAGGCCTTTGCCCAAACAGAATGATATAGTCGTTGCGCCGGTTTTCGGCCTTTTAGTGGAGTTGTCAACTTTAAGGCACTAGAAAAAAATATTGCCATTATTTTAGCCTAATGCTATTGCTGTTAATATATAGTCTGCATAATGTAGTTTTCGTTTTTATAACTCATTGGTTCCTACAAATATACCTCTTTTTTATATTATTTTTTAATGTGAAAAATGGGTAAAACGCCGGTTTTCGGCCACAAATTTTAGATTTCGGCCTACAAGAATTTGGTTTTCGGCCACCGGATTAAATATAATAGAAAGGTAATACAAACTAAATAAAATAACAATAAAATGTATTTCTTCCTGTATTTTTTATTTACAATAACATTAATCAAATTATTATTAATCAGGTATCATCATAATTGACAACAATGCAAGTACCTATATTATCTATAAGTCTTTTCTTATTCATTCATAATAATTATAATTTAAGGAGCAGTAAAATTTGCTCAACAAAGAGTCATCATAAAGTTATTCTAATCATTAAAACATAAATTCGTATAATCTTACCAGTAAGAGAATAGGTTTTTGAATTTTGTTACTTACCTCCCAATTATTAAAATCATTCGTTATGTATTCAAAAAATACATCACTTCGCATCCAACCACTCTCAGACCTTCCGAGGACCCATTGTGGTGGCATGCTATCTGCTATTTGTTTTGGCGGGCGAATATAGGGAAAAACTATTAGTGGCGGACATACTTGCTCGTTAGCATTAAATGTCACCAAAACAGTTAAATTTTTTCACTGCCATTTTTTATTTGGTAAAGATTGCGGTACCCTCGAGGACCAAGGACCTTTCCAGTTTTAGGGCAAAGGGCGACGGAGGACACGGTGGAGCACACCGTGGAGGTCTGCTCCGCTTGGGCGGAGCACCGCCGTGTCCTCGTAGCGGCGATTGGCGGCGGCGACCTCTCGCGTCCGGCCCTGGTTCAAGCCATGGTCCGGGGCGAGAGGGAATGGGAAGCCGTCGCCTCCTTCTGCGAAGCAGTCATGCTAGCGAAGGAGGCGGCGGAACGTGAGAGGGAGATAGCCTCACGTCCCAGCCGCCGCGGGAGGAGAAGCACCAGGAGAAGCACCGGGCGCCGGGGGCCACGCCGTGATGGCTCTCGGCCACCGTAGGCGCGGGCCTGTGGACGGTGAATAATGGGCTAGCTCGCCGTCCGTCCGTCGTATGACGACGGGCAGGCCGTGTCGACGGCGCGTTCGTGTTCCACGCGCGCCTCAAAGAGTTGTCAGCAAACGGGAGGGGCCCGCAAGGGCCGGTGCCTGCCAGGGCTGCGGGACTGTTCTAAAGAGATACCGCGGCCCTGGAACATAAAGGGCCAATGAAGGAACATGGGTGGTTTTTAGTCAGTAAGAGTCTGACACTCCCTTCCGCCCCGCCCAGAGCGGGGGGGGGGGGTCATTTGATGATTTCCCACCCACCAAAAAAAAAGGGCAAAGGGCGAACCCACTCTCATCTCCATTGAATATACGTTCCGGAGATTCCAATATATCACGATGATTTGATTCTACCAGAAACGCTTCTAGTTCTCGAAACCAGAGCTTGATTGACTCCTTCGTTACCCTAGCTCTCGCCTTGTTTATTCCTTCAGCGGATCATGTGAAATTTCCGGATGCCTTTTCAAGAATTTCAAAAACCAGGTTTGCCCAGGTCTGCAGGGTCTGCATGCCTATTAGCCAATGCCAATGTTAGCGATGTCAATTAGCCATTCCACTATTTTTATTTCGATTTCATGGGTAAGTATAGGATCAGGACCCCGAGTTTTAATCGAATCACTACTTCTTCCAGATAATCGATCTTGTACAGTTGCCCTAGGAACTCCATAATTTCGGCAAACTTCTCTAATGGACTTAGCTAATAAAGCTTTTTTTCGCGAATGTCTCTAAGTGCCTGGTTAATGGTATCTTGAGTATACGGTGCATTTCTTTTTCGTTCTGCAGCAAAAAAATATCCAATTGAAAGATCTTCCTAAAAATGAATAGTGAAATACTTTACATTTCATGAAATGGCTGAAAATCAAAGCGCCGTTCGGTTTTCGGCCGCCCTATTTTTCATACAATTTTAAGTTGGCCGAAAACTGAGTAATAATTATAGACTTACTTTAGTTTTCGGCCACTACCGAAATGCGTATTTTAGTTTCATCAATAACCGTTACAATTGCAGTATTTTGATGGCCGAAAACTGAAAACTAGTGTATTCACAAGAATACGGTTCATAATAAACGAAGAGAAGTCGACTTTTGTAAAACCAATTAAATAAAAGAGACAAAAATATTAAGGCTGAACGCTAGCTACTTTTCGGCCGCCTGGCCGACAACCAAACATTTGGACAATTTATTAAGTCACTTTCCGGCCACCTAATTTAACAACTATTTTGATAAAATATTGCACTAATTAATGTAAAAATACAATACTAAGTGATTTATGTAGTGGAATATATGCACATTATTAGATAATCATAGTAAAAACCGCACAAAACTTACTTTTGAGTAGGACGCGCGCCACTATATTTTTCGCCCGTTCCCACACGCCTTGACAGCTCCTGTGCTGGCGTCGTACTAAACAATTTATTAAAAGTCGCGTGTTGTGTTTACCCGACCAAGTAATGTTGCTAGATATAATGCAACCATCTGCAAATATATTCAACTTCATTTCGTGCAATAATATTTATTATAATCTTTATTTAATCAAATTTACTGCACCACCTAGTGCCAAAGGCCGAAAACTAGACCCGGCCGGCAAACCGGCGCAACGACCCTACATCGATTTTGTAAACCACGCCGTGCCCATGCCGTAAACCCGCGCGTTTTTAGGCTCAAGTTCATCCTAATCACCTAATCCTAACGGTATTTTAAATCAATACAAGAAGGGACTTAATTATTAAATTAAGGTGTAAAAATACGCGCTTGGACGTGGAGTTGCGGACATCAGCCCGTTATACTATACTAAGGTGTCGTCTGTCATTCATCATTAATTCATTATAGTCCTGCCCTTGTCCCGTTCTACTTGGGCCGCGCGTTTTCTTCTTCCATTCTCCCCGGTCAGACGTCACGGCATCATTTACGCCTTTCTCTTTCATATCATTCCTCACACAATCCATCCATCTTTTCATTGGCCTTCCTCTCCCTCTTCTCCATCCATCTCAATCATGTCCATCACTGTTTTGGTCACATGCGTTTCATCCCTCCTCAATACATGTCCATACCAAGACAAACGACTTCCTTTAATTTTTTCTGTTAAAGGCGCCGCTTTCAAATTTCCTGTAATACACTCATTCCTTACTTTATCCATTCTTGTTACTCCACACATCCATCTCAACATTCTAATCTCCGCTACATGCAGTCGTTTTTCATCCATCTTCTTCACAGCCCAGATCGAGTCGTGTGTCACCGTTTAAAAATAAGCATAATCCAATAGTAGGTCCAAAGCTATGCCACAAACAAACATTCACTAATTCTAAGAAACCACTCACATGAGTAATTTCATAACTTGGTATCACATAGCATAATAGCATGCAATACTTTAAGTTAAGGGGATTCCCTTCTAAATTGTACAGGCGGCCATTATGCCTTTAACTGCCCTACGTGTTTTATGCCTTGCGCACAAAGTTACGTGATTACGTCATAAGGATCACGTCACGCTCCAGAAAGTTATGGGGTCGCAACATTATGGCTTCCCATAAACCTAATGCCTAATAGACTAGCTATCGATTGGTTAGGTACAATCTCGTATATATTGTTGACAATATCCAAGCGTTGTTTTCATTCATACGAAGGGTAACCTTTTCTAAGCGTTGACTGGTAAAAGAGAATGCTCATCGAAGTATGGAATCCCGTACCATGCTGCATCAAAATCAAACCTTGTTTTTTATAGACTACACTGATCGTATTAACTCCTACAAAAATTATTTTTGAAAAAAAAACCCGCGTTTCAGAGTTATTTTATAAAATCGAAACTAACCTAAAAAGTAGGTCTATTTTTTCGACGCTACCAACGACGTATTTTAACACACATACATTACATTATTGCTCTAAAAACAGCGTAATACACTAATATTAGTAAGAATTACGAGTTAAAGTAACATCCACAGTATGCTTGACTGAAACTCGATTTTATTTTAGACCTTTACATTGCCAATAGTCAGTCAGTACAGTACAAATGTCAGATGCCACAGATAAGATAACTATAAACCATAGAGTATAGTAAGTGCTATAAACTAGTCGGGATTTAGGGATGTAATCGATAAATCAAAATCTTTAGGCTGAGAAAATCTATTTTGTTGCAAATAGCAATAAACCAAACTAAATCGATTTGGTGTACTGATCTTACTTAATTGTAATTAATTTTAGAGTCCGCTCGACAGACAAGGGTTTGTTCAATTGAAACGGAACGTCATTTATATTCAGTTGAAACGGAACGTCATATAAAGGGAGTAAAACAATATTCGTACTTTTAAACTCGAAAAGTATATTTCCAGTTCAAAAATCAAATCCCCGACGCGTAATGCCGTAAAAAAATATGAAACTAATTACTATAATATTATGGTTTTGAGGCGCGAGACTTTTTGGTACCAACTTTGGTCATTGTCCTTTGTCTTCTATTTCAAGAACTGAAGATTGGGGAGCATTTTCGGTGTTTGGATTTACAAACAGGACAGTTCACAGTAGCAGCTGGAGTCTAGGTTTGCTCCTGGTTAATGGCAAAAGGGAAATCATGGAAGCGGGGCTCCCCTTCCACGATATTGACCGTACTTTTCGCCGCAAAATCGGTTTGTTGCATAGACAAATGCTCTTTCTGCTGGTGCAACTGCTGAGCATGAGGTCTGGAGTTCGATTCCCACGTCAGCTAAATTTTATCTTCAGATTGATAGAAATAAGCTCGCCCCCTTTTATATGGGACTCAAACATAACTGTCGGTATGTGGGTGTACTATTAGGTACACCTCTGCCTAACCCTTCAGATTACAGAAGCGATGTTATGTATGTTATAATGCTCTTTTTTGACCGACTCAAACCTATTCCGCGAGCATAAGTGATCTTAATCTTATCTCGCCCCCTTTTATAATGTGACTCCCGTTAAACGACTAGCATTACTTTCGAAATGTGGCTGTAAAATACAACTCTTCCCAACACTTCGGGGAATACTGGTTATGTGATATTATTTTAAGACGGACCAGGGTCAAAAAATTGGTATTTGAAGAAACTATTGCCGTTGTGCTGCGTCAAGCCTGTCCCCGTCAAGTGTGATAGAGACAGCTGCAGCTCAGACCAAAAATTCGACGAGATCGACGTGTCGTTCCGTTTTTTCTCCTCCAAAACTGAGCCGATTTAATTATTTTTGTTATTAAAATTATAAGAAAGAGTATATCTAGGTACCTATTACTTAGTTTCTTTTATGGTAAAAACTTTTCGAGTTTGTCTGGTAGTCTGGTATCACGGCCGTAAAACTGGGACATTTTTTGTCATTTTTGGACAGTCATATTTTATTTCTTTATTTGTTAAAGAATAAAAGGAAATGACAGGGACGTGTCTACAGTAGACCTTGATTTTATAAAAAAAAAATGATTGCTCTAGAGCCATTATTCAGGAAGAAAAAAGGGGAATACATGTCTATTGAGAACCGCAGCCTTGTTCGCTCTTAAGAGGTCACTCACCCGTCACAAACTAACGCGAGACAAACAACTCTATCCTTAAGTATTTTTGGCAACCTCCTTGCTTCATGAACTTGAATATGAGGCCAACAAACAAGTTTTCCGAGCTATTAGTTATTTTTTTCTCGGCCTGTGGCCAAATATTTTTTGCCTTTTCTAGTTCAGCAAAGGTCATACTTTCTTGCCTTCGACGAGAAAAAAGGTGCCAAGTTTTCAAAAAAAGGTCTTTAGTAAATACTTCGATCATTGTCCTACCAGACAGTCGTTGTTGATAAAACTATCTCCTGGAGCTACTATCCGCTTGCAGTATTGGAAATAACTAGATACTTCGAGAATTCTAGACCTTAATACATGTTACATACATACATACACTCACGCCTTTGTCCCATGGAAGTAGGCAGAAACCACAGAACACCACCTGCAACGATTCTTACATACTCCTTTTGCCTCGTCCACGTTCATACATCTGGTCATACACATAACTGACCTTTCTGAAGAACCTCACCAATAAGGTCAGTTGTTATAGTCTATATTGCTCTTTCACAGCATCTACCCAACTCTTTTCCAAATTGCTTTTGCCCAACTATATTGGGGCCGGCTTCCAGTTTAACCAGATGCAGCTGAATGCCAGTATTTTAGATGGAGCGGCTGCCTATCTGACTTTCACAACCCAGTTAGTACTAGGTAATATGATACCCCTTGGTAACACTACCTAGTTGTCAGACTTGGGCCACTGACTACTTGTAACAATTGTCAAAGATAGCCGGGAAGAATCTCGGTATGTAATATGTAATGGATGGTCACCCAGCCACAGACCGACCTTGGCAAACGCTGCTTAACCTTAAAGATGAAACCGTGGGGCAATTATTATTTAATCACGAGCTCCTCGAATTAATCTACCACTGTGGCCGAAAATTTGTAAACTTCTTCTGTTCTGGACAAAATATGAAATGTGTGTTTATGCTATTAGATCGATTGCTTACGACGGCTGGAACGATAACTATTAGAAGCAAATCTTTGAAACTGAAGAGTCCGAGCGTTTCGAAGAATTCCTAGTACCTTCATTTTCTTAAGATCATAAGCACAGGACGGAATCAGCAGCACCCCAAGTCGAGCCGTCCACGATTCTTTCTATGAAACTTCATACTGCAATAAACACTTAATACTCGTCTCACGCTTGTAATCCCCGAAGGCTTAGACACCAAGTATATTACAGCCACATTTCACCAGTCATGTTTAATTAAATCCCATGAATTAGGGGGCGAGCCTGTTGCCAGCAACCGGGCACAAATCCGGACTCCGTGGCTGCTACTGAGAAATTCCTGAAGGAAAACCCAATCGTACTTTGCCCGACTTGGGAATAGGACCCAGGACCTCATGTTCTGCAGTCCATGGTCACAAGACCAACGAGGCAAACCCCAAGCATGGAAAGTAACGCCTTGCCTTGGTTCGCGAATTCAGGACCAGCCAACAAATTGCGACACCGATCCCATGCAGCGCTATACGTGTGCTTGTGAACCATTCATCAAGCAATCAACTTTTGTCTCCGCTGCTCAGGTGCTCAGTATGCGACGCGCAGCTGTCGACGTGGTACTTCGAGAAGGCGGGCCTGCTATTCTGCCAGGACGACTACTGGGCGCGCTACGGCGAGAGCTGCCAGCAATGTGCACAGGTAATACACTTGCATGGTGGAGACAGACCTCTCACTCATCCTGTACATCAAACTGTGTGAACTGTAAAAATATTGCTGGAAAACGACTTATTTTTTGGAGTGAAATATCAAGGTTTACGGTAGGACTTAATGTAACGCATTTAAAACACTGTGCTGATGGATGCATTGAATAGTGATGATGATGATGCCATCACGCCGATTTCGGCCACAGCGACTGCATTCGATGGCTCTCTAGGGTAGTTGTCGAGAGCTTCGGTGTGCTGCTCTATCATGTGCTCTCAAGTGGCTAGCATATCCAACTTTGGCCGAAAAACTCCGAGCACAAAGCGGACAAGTCAGAACACCATCGACGAAATTGTAGGGTATAGCTGTAGGTGGCCTAGCTTTAAGGTCATCACGCTTTAAGTCCAGTTGCGACCTTCTTCTCTCTTCAAAGGCGTTGACCTGCCGATGCACATGAAGTCTCCACTCGGGCCGATTTTGTGCCTGCTTTTCCCACACTAAGGGGTCAATTTCGCATCTTTTGAAGTGTCTATTCTGAACATCCTGAATAGTACGGGGGTCATGGAGGTAATTAAAGTTGTAACATTAAGAACTTGTATTTTTTTTAAATTGTGTATATGTTGGACATTATAGCTCCAATATCTACGTGTCGAGAAGGTTTCCAGGTATGGTCCAGAACAAAAAAATGATTGAAATGACGGGAGAGAGAACAGGTGCCTTTCGGCTTCGTGAAGGATAACTATACACCCATAATAATTACCGGTATTCTGACCAGGTGATAACCGGCCCTGTGATGGCAGCCGGCGAGCACCGCTTCCACCCGGAGTGCTTCGCGTGCGTGGCGTGCGCACAGCACATAGAGGACGGGGAGCCTTACGCGCTGCTCGAGCGCTCCAACTTGTACTGGTATGATTTTATCGAATCTACAAAGCCTGTAATGTTCAGACATTAACAAACAATCGGTAAAAAAGAATTTATACAAAGGTATCATTAATTGGTCGGTTCCATAGTAAAAGTTGTTTCATTTTCATGAGTACTTAAGCCCTTAAAGTAGTGCCCACGTTTCACCTAGCAGTTATAATTGAAGAAACTCATTATAACGTAAATGTTCCGTCGCAGCGGCAGTTGTTACGGCAGCTCGGTGCGCGCGGTGTCGCACTCCATCCGCGTGCTGTACGTGGCGCCCGCCAGCGTGCGCGTCGCGCAGACGCAGCCGCACACCATCACTGTCAAAGAGTAAGTCTGTTAACTATTACTTCTGACGTCAGCAACCCTACATTGTATAGAGGAGCTCGTGGCCAAATAATAACAGCCACTCGGGTCTATCTTCAGGTTAAGCCGCTCTTGCCTAGGTGGGTCCGGATGGGTGACCATTCATTACATACCGAGTTTCCTCCGTGCCTCAGAAAGCTTGTTCAGCCGTTGGTCTGGCTGTCATTTGTAGATATTTGACAGTCGTTACAGGTAGTCAGTGGCCCGCAAATCTGACAACCAGTCTTACCAAGGGGTATCGTATTGCCCAGTGCTAACTGGGTTGTGGAGTCAGATAGACAGTCGGCCCATGTAAAATACTGACATTCAGCTGCATCACGTTAGATTGGAAGCCAACCCCAGCATAGTTGATATCGCACTTCCTTGGGATATACAGTCTCGTCACTGACGACCGTGGGTGATGCATTCGATTTGCGGTTGTTAGCAGTGCGCGGACCCTCCTATCCAGGACATCAAGTTCTATCTGAGTCCATTTGAGTATGCCGAAAGAATACATCAAAACCGGCATGACTCAACCGTGAAGGCGCGCATCTTGTTTCCGCCTGACAAAAGACTGCCTAGCATCTTATTCAGGCGGCCAAAAAAGCGCTCCTTCAACGATTGTTTCATGTCGCCAGTGTTGATACCTAATGCTTCCGACATACCCAAATACTTGTAGCTTTCTGTTGAGGAGAGGGATCTAAGGTGTATGGCTTCCGAGAGTTAAGTTCCCATGGATTCCATAATCTCCCCTCGCTTCACATGCATGACTGCACATTTTTCCATTCTGATGGCGCTACATATACTAGTCAAAACAAAATAGGGGCTACCACGTTTTTACAGTAGCCTCGTGAGATTCGAGAGAATTCATGAGAAAGTAAGGGTTGAATAATGATTAGATTGGATAAATTAATTGATGTTAATTGTAAACAGCATAAAATAATGATAGAAACAATAAAAAGTTTTGGTTGATTTGTGACTTTCCTCAATATCTGGTGTGCCCTCCTCATTTTCTAATGCACTCTTGAAGCCTGGGAGGTACACTCTCCAATAGCGAAGGTTCAATTTTTGTAAGAGGTAAGCCGGAGCACTTATCTTTAATCTGATTATATTATTTGTGTATAGAATACTGACTTTGCCATTTTTCAAAGGAAAGCCGGTAGGAATCGAGTTGCATGGAACGTTCGCCACCGCCACCAGGTGTACCACTGTTTCTTGAGGAATTTGTTCCCAGCTTGATTTCAGAACGTTCATTAGCTGTATTTCATTGTGCACGGGTTGGTTTGTGCTTCGAACACTGCGTTTCAGTAAATCCCACATGTGTTCAATGGGATCGCGAGCCGGACTGTTTGCAGGCCAGGGCAACACCTGTATACCAGCCTCCACTAGGGCTGTGGTGGCCCTAGCTGTATGAGCGCGAAAATCTTACGCCGATTCTTTGTGTATATGAGACCGCATGGGGTCTTATGACTTCCTCTATATAACGTTGAGCTGTAACTTTTCCCTTCGTAGAGAATTACCAACTCGTTTCTATCTATCATAGAGATTCCACCTCACACCATAACATTGGGGCCCCCAAATCTGTCACTTTCATGGATACAAGCATCCGAAAATCGCTCACCTTCACGCCTCCAAACCCTAATGCGACGGTTATCACATAAAATTTAACTTTGCACTCATCCGTAAACAATACTGTGATCCAATCACTGATATCCAAGGCCAGATGCTGGATTGCGAACGATAATCGGTTTGCACGATGAGCACTTGTTAATGGTCTCTACACTACGCGTCTCCTGGAGAACTGCTGGTCCTAGTATAACCGATTTCTAATGGTTTGATTGATCACTAACGCGTGTACCAGTCGCCTGCCGTAAACGGTTTTGTAAGGAGCGGGCTGTGATGCAGCGTTCTCTGCGCGCAGTCCAGCGCACGTAGCGGTCCTCCTGTGCGGTAGTTGCTCGAACTCTGTCAGATCCCCGTCTCCTGGTTAGTCTCCCAGTCTCTTGAAATCGATTAAAAATCGATTCGTCGAATTCTCGGCATAACTTTTTAAAACGTTAATTCAGCCACTAGTTAAACTATAGAATCGTATTGTATTGTAGGAATTAATATTAGTTCATTAATTAAAGCTGGTTTTAACCAACTGCTAACTATATACTGTAAATATTTATTAATTTAATGTTGGGAGCGTTTCTTTTGTTTGTTGTTGTTAGCGGTAACATAGTTTTAAGGTTCTATTTACTAATACAATTTGTATTTTATCATGTTATGTATGTTAGTCTGTTAGTTACACATATAGGTATCTATGGGCCAAAGTACCCTGAAAATAAATAGATGTTGTTGTTGTTGATTAATTATTGTTTTATTACAGAAAACACGTTGCTATTATTGTTTCTAACTTTTTAGCAGTTCCTTAACAAAATACCTACTGAGAAGATGATTAACCAAATTGTTTAATTCCTTTCGGCCATTTCAACAAACTCAAACTCAAACTCAAAGCATTTATTTCAATTAGACCATTACAGGCACTTTTGAAAGTCAAAAACAAAAAAGCTAAGCTACAGTCACATTCACAAGGCATAATAACTTGCGAAAGTACTGTAGTTGCACATTCCAAATCGTAGATCTCTATGGAGAAGAATGGGCAAGAAACTCCATGGACACTCTTTTTAATCAAAATATTGTTACAAAATCTTGGTTACATCATTCATGTTGAGATTATACATATAAGTATGTGAGAACGATGTACAAAGACGTGCACATTAAGAGCGTCCAGAGTAAAAGATTAAACTAACAATTTAAAAATAAAGTAATTAAAATAAACCGTGACAGCTAAGAGATGACCAGTCCCAACTGACAGCGCCCGTTCACGAACATGACGCATGGATCAGCGCCATTCAACTCAACCACATTGAAGGGAACTAAATGACCCGACACACCCGCCACCATCAGCGAGACATTTGTGTGAGCATGACATTCTCTCAGCCACCAGGGCACATTCAAGTCAATGAAGATAACTAAATGTAAATGGTAGCTTTACCGTACATAGTACTCACACATGTGCTATGCGATTATATAATACTAAGAGATTGAATCTATACAATTCAAATATATTTTTACAATCTTCTGCAGCTTCCACAATAACTTCACATGGTAATCAATTAGTTTGCCCCTATGGTTGTGGAGCAGGACCAGCATTGAGCCAAGCATTTTTATCATCAATGTGTAACAAATCTGTGTAACTTTATAAAATAATACGCTAGCGATACTCTGTGGACGATATGTATCTAATGTATCGATATCTAATGTCGATAAAACCCAAAAAAACAAACTCTTAATTTCAAGTAGCTACTTGAATGGATAAGGTTTCGTGTGAGTCTATCTGGCAGGCCCCAACGAGATTTATCAACAGATGATAGCTTTTCATAAAGACATTATTTTGTACCTAAAGAAAATAAATAAGATATATTTTGTACCTCGACAGTTTTTGATTTAATGACGTTTCTATGAAGTGTCTAGCTAGCGGGCCCCTTACGATTATTTTTTTTGTTATTATACTTCCAGATCGCCTAATAGTGTTCGAAGTTAGCAACCATTATGTACCTTACAAATCCAAAATGTCGACTTTCTGTGAGCTATACTTTAGAAGATATTCGTTATTTAGAGAAACGTCCAGCCAGCAGGCCCCTTTTTTAAATATTAGTCTTTTATATCATACAATAGCATTAGGAGCTTGATACTATTATGTACCTTACAAATCCAAAATTTCGACTTTCTGCGAGCTATACTTTAGAAGATATTCGTTATTTAGACAAACGTCTAGAAATCTTCCCAAAAAAAATATATATCTCCAAATATCTTCTAAAGTATAGCTCACAGAAAGTCGAAATTTTGGATTTGTAAGGTACATAATAGTATCAAGCTCCTAATGCTATTGTATGATATAAAAGACTAATATTTAAAAAAGGGGCCCGCTGGCTGGACGTTTGTCTAAATAACGAATATCTTCTAAAGTATAGCTCACAGAAAGTCGACATTTTGGATTTGTAAGGTACATAATGGTTGCTAACTTCGAGCACTATTAGGCGATCTGAAAGTATAATAACAAAAAAAATAATCGTAAGGGGCCCGCTAGCTAGACACTTCATAGAAACCTCATTAAATCAAAAACTGTCGAGGTACAAAATATATCTTATTTATTTTCTTTAGGTACAAAATAATGTTTTTATGAAAAGCTATCATCTGTTGATAAATCTCGTTGGGGCCTGCCAGATAGACTCACACTAAGGTTTCTCGTATTTCGGACTACGTCAAATCAAATCAAATCAAATCATTTATTTTTGCAGAAAACACTGTCACAATGCTACGATATTGATACGTGTATGTATTATAATTTATAATATATATTAGTTCATTTTATTTGTATATGTATGTATTAGTATGTCCCCATTTATGTGTATCAATTTATGTTAACAAAATGGTTATTTTATTATTTATTTATTTTTTACTCTACCACAAGCTGTCCTATTTAACCCAAAGGTTGACTGGTAGAGAATGTCTTGTGGCATTAAGTACGCCTATGTACCACTATTGTACATGAAGTTTAAATAAATAAATAAATATAAGTTTAGTTAATATTTTTGTTTAAGGTCGCCAGGGTAGCCAGGGAAATTTAAATTTCCTCTGGTTTTTTGCAATTTGCAGGTCAGGCTGTATGTTGAATATGATTCGCGACCGTAACAAATGGCTTTACAGAATTATAATCATTTAAATCATCACACAGACCCTCGAACCCTCATTTAATTCCATTGAATGTCTTTTTCATGTAATAGTCAACAATTTCATGAATTTCAACCTCTGAAACTGACCTGCAAAATGCAATAAACGTAAGAAAATTTGAATTCCGCGCGCTACCCTGGTGCTAACCCCATAATCGCCATTCGACACCGATACCATCACATCTGCAGAGGATCACTAGGTAGCTAATTTAATTAAACCCTGTATTACGGCACTAACACGGTATATACTAATAGTGCTAGCGGGCGGTGCGGTGGCAAGCTGTCGGCGGCGGCGCGGGCCATCCTCCGCGCGGTGCTGTCCGTGTGCATACAGCTCACATGCCATAGGTACCAGCTTGTTCTGTGTGTGACAGCATGAGTTCTAGATAGCTTCGTAGTGGAGTCAGAGCATAGCAATAGACAAGCTGTCAGCGGCAGCGCGGGCGATCCTGCGGCTCACGTGCCATGTGTACCAGCTTATACTGTGCTGTGTGATGGCATGATTGTAAACATGAATTCAGAAGCTTAGAAAATTAACATTCGTTTCACACAATTCACAGCCAAAAGTTATTTATTTATTCAATTTAGCTTTAGGAATACTAGGCATCTGCACATTTTGAACCTTAAAATTACATAAGATAGTCCTACAACCCACCCTTCGCCACTTCCTGGCGCTTTAGCTGTGGGAAGATAGGGCGGAACAAACTCCCCAGCAAATTGACCGTTTCTCATAAAATGGTCCCAAAAAATTACTTGGTTGCAATAAAAAAAAAACTAATTTGGTTGCAATGAAGTTTGAACTTTATCAACCATGACATTGAGATTGTGGTTAAAAAACTTGATAATTAGTATCTCAGGTTCTGAATTCAAGTTTAGTTCGTTATACTGTGATGTGACAGCAAGGCATGTACAGATACTAGCTCATCAAGCTACCCGAAACTGAACCTAATGCTTTAGCGATAAAGTTGAAATTTGTCAGCTTGATGTGCTGGTATCTGTACGATTGTATGTAGTTAGTAGCATGTGCATTGTAACGTTTGATATTCCTAGTTAGTGTAAGTAAATATAAACATGTAAAAAACGGTTTCCGAAAGCTTCATCAGTAATACTGCTGAGCCTTTTATTTAAATGTTATTTTAATTAAAAAATTGAATGGTGACACGAGTTTCGGTCAGACATTTCAGGACAAATGTTTGCTTGGAATTAGAATTGTTCACTCCAGTTGTTTGGAATATCACTGTCTTTTTAGTAGTTATTATTCTAGAGGTAGCTTCTATAGTGAGCTTGTGTTTTCCGCATACAGTTGGCCTCTCGGAATAAAGGCGCAAACCTACCGCGGCGCATGCTGTGCTCGGGCACGCGGCGCATGCTGTGCATGGGCACGCGGCGCATTTTAGCTCCGTGGGGTTATTTGTTTGACAACGTGGGTCTGCGTTTCCACTGCAGGACACACTACACACGCACAACTATGTAGCGTACGTGGCCCACCGCGGCATAGTCGTGGGTGGGTTAATATTCGTGTATAGTGTGTACCGCATGCACAGCGTGCATACCGTTGACAGCGTTGAGCTATGTGAGCGCCTTATTCGAGCAAGCCACGCATTTACTAATGACATCAATTGATGCATAGCGTGTGCGTGGTTTGCAGTGGGCACAATCACATACATTTTCTTGTAAAGCGAAGCTTAATACACGTGCGTGGCCTACGCGCCGCGGTGGGTATGCGCCTTTATCATAACAAAGCCGTTACCAGACGCTTCACACCAAAATAAATCGCCGTTGGAATGTTAGAAAAAGGTAAATGAAAGGCAACAATGAATGAAAAAGTTTAGCGTCTGATATCGATTTCAGTGTGGTAACTGTATGTACCCATCTGTTTTTTCGCGGCTGCAGTGATAGTCTAGTGGTGTGACCATCGGACTGCCAAGTCATAGGTCTCTAGTTCGAATCCAAGACACGCACCTCTGATTTTTCAGATCCATGTGCGTATTGTATAATAATCATTCACCTACTCATACATTTGTTTGTAGGGTGAAATTGCAGAGTAATAAGTTCATTGCCGTGCTGAAAGTGAACTAATAATTGTTGATGCAGTGTCCAATATGCCAACCAGACGTTAACATTCACACATTTCATTGACAATAATTTCCTTATTTCCAAGGCTATCTCACCACAGAAATATTTTATATTTGTATTAAGGTCCATCTACACTACTACATCTAATTTCGTGCTCAATAGAAGGCATAAAGCATGTGATAACTTTCAATATGATAGTATGCGTAGCGCATAGGCCTGTTATGGGGTTCTTTTTTGCATGCTCCAGCACGTAATCCTAATGCCTATCAAGGTGGAAGGGACATCGATGCACGAACGGTTAATGTTCGTCGGTTATTTAAAAGAAATTGCTGCTCCATACATTTTGACTGTAGGTGTTGCACTTTTGAAGGAAACAGCTGATTCAGTCACACATGAAATCGGTGGCCAAAAGTCAATGAAATAAACAAAGTCACCGACTCCTGAAAGTATTTTTCAGTTTTTTGTGTTTTTTTTTTTTTGGAAGTCGGTTATTTTTTTTCTGTAAAAAAATTGTTTTGTGCTTAATCTTTCATTTGTCTCTATTTTTTGTGACTGGTGTGTAGTTGTGTACAGAAGTACATGATAAATAAATAAGGACATGCATACATACATAATCTGACTAAACCACTTTACACGCCTTAAAAGCCAGTGCCCAGGAACAGTCAAGTATTATAAACCTTTGTTGATCGTTCCCAAATAACCGGTATCGGTAGTCCGAAAAGCAGATTTTATCGTGCAATAAGTAGACGAAAATAGCCCTTACAGTGACAATATTGAATGTTAGTTTACAAGAACAACGAACGAATTTCACGAAAGCAAGTTATTTTCCGCAGCTTCGTCTGTACGGGCCTTTATACAGACGCTATGAGCATGAGTGTCCAATGAGTCACTCGCAGTCATTACTAAGTACTCATTAATGTTTATAAATAAGCGTTTGACGATAAAACAGTCACGTTCGCCTAATTAATGGAAAGTGACAGTTTTGATAATAAAGGATGTCCTAAAATTTTGGCTAGATTTGATTTAAATAGAAAAAACAGTTTATTTTTTATTAATTACTAGCTGTTGCACGTGACCTTCGCTCACTTGAAATTATTATAAAAAAATATTACTTCACTTTTAATCAGAGTTTGTTACCAATTTTAAGGGTTTTGATTTTTTTTCACGGAACCCTAATTCTTATTCTAAAGTAAAAGTAGCCTATGTTAGACCACTTACAACATCAGCTATCTGCCAGTAAAGTCCCGTCAAAATCGGTTCGATCATTTCGGAGATTAGCCGGAACAAACAGACTAACAAAAATTGAAAAAAAATGTGTTTCTGTTATTAGTGCCACATACCCAATGTTACAGTGATACAATAATGCTAATTCTAAAATCTGTCTTTTCACCTGTGACAAATAATAAATAAATTTGTTGCAATTTCAATAGCTTTTTTTTTTCAGAAATTTTTCCTGGCGTATTTTGAGCAACTGTGTAAAATTTCAACAAAATTGGTTCAATAGTTTAGTCTATAGGGGACGAACAGACAAGCACATTGATTTTTATATACGGGGTGGAAGGGACACCGACGCGAAAACTGCTACCACGTATTCAGAATATCATTCTGAGCCCTACATAGAAATTTTACAACGGTTATGAAAAAAAGAGCTGTTCCATACATTTTAACCGTGAAGGTATTGAATTTTTGTAGGAAAAAAACATTTTTTTACCTATATGTAGTATAGAATATAATGCTTTATTTGCAAAGAATGTAGGTATTTCAAATTAGGTGTTAAAATTTTAGGGAGGTCTTGTACATTCTGCCTTTAAGGCATGCAAAATTAATATAAGTATTAAAAACAAAACAAAAATGAACTAGATGTAACAAGTTGAAATAAATATTTTGGTACGTCATACAGTCTAAGACTACCATTTTTATAATTTAGTAAAATTCTAAATCATTTCTTAATTAAAGTGTCTTATCAGTTAAAAAATCAGTTACATAATAATACAATTAATCCAAAGGTAATGTGGTAACACGCTTCTTAGATATTCTAAATGGTTACTCTTTAATTTTTATTATGTTACACAGTAGGCCCCATACAAATAACACTTTTTTTTTCGGCGTTATTAAGTTTTATACAAAATTGTGTTTTAATTCGGATGTTATAGCATATTTTGACCAATACCCCAAGTGTACGTACATTTTGTCTTACATGCATCTGTATACAACAAGTTCTGATACTGCGATCTCATAATATGCTCGCTATGAATTTTGATTTTTATAGGTCCCGCATTACCATTTTTGTGAGGTTCAAAATGATGTACTGGATACGGGGTATTCGTTTGTGCGTAGATATGGGATTCCACCCAGTATTCAATAGTCGTCATTACTAAATTATCACTTTTCCTTTCACTTAAAACCCGCAATGTTGTCAGCCCTGTAATGTATCCCTGTATAATACACAGAGTACAGTATCCGTATGAAACTTACACAGTATGTTTACACAAATATTCACGTTATTAAGTTTATACAAAATTGTACTGTATTTAAGTCAATAAAGGGTTTATTGTGTCAACATTACTTACGCCAATATTTTGACCAATACCCCAAGTGTTACGTACACACCAATATTTCCCACCGATTGGTCGATAGCTGCATTTGTTAGTCATTATGATTTCCCTGTGTTCGTCTGAGCAATAGCGTGCTAGTAAATATTTTACCGTTTTAATAGTTTTTAGTGATTTAATGTGGTTTTGGCATGGTGACTGTTAATTTAAGGTAATTTTGAAGTGTTAAATATTAAATTGTGGTATTATTGAATTGCAAACACCAGGCAAAATAATAACATTTTAATTTAAAGATTTATTTTTATTTATATTTCCTTTTGCATGTTATTTGTGTTCCAGCCTTATGTGTACCCATATTTACTTGATCAAGCTGTAGCATATTAATTTGTTGTTTATATTTAGACCAGCTTAGGCTTATGGTACCTTGCGTAACAAAACATACAGGGTGGAATATACACCGACGCACAAAAAATTGTCTGTTCCATACATTTTGACTTTGTATGGAACAGACAATTTCCTTCGTTGGAAACAGCAGCTATTTTTTTAAATTACCTGAAATGAAAATTTTCTATGTATGGTCTGGATACGTAGTAACCGTTTGTGCGTCGTTGTGCCTTTCACCCTGTATAAGCATCTAAAACTAGTCTGAGAACTTTTCTAGTACTTACCTATGTTTATGTAAATTACATATTTTTTTGTCGTGTGTGTGATTCTATCGTCATTATCCACAGGCCGAAACACCGACGGCTGGATGTATGTATGTCTCTGTTTGCATGTACCAATCCCTGTGCCAGCCTCAACCAGGTTTTACCCGCGGTGGCACGTGCTTTGCCCTGTTTTTTTTTAATGTCAGAACAGGGTAGATGGCCAAAAAAATCGAATTAGTCCGTCAGCTAGATTTCCAAAAAATATTGGACACGTATTTTTTCTTTTTTCACGTAAACACAAAATGAACACGATACAGTGCGTCGAAAACTCGTGTGACGTCACATTTCGGTACACTTTTGACCGGAAAGTGACGTCACAAGCCCCCCCACTCATGGTCTTTGATGAGTTTTATCTTCGTTATAATAAAACAAAAAATACGTTTCCAATATTTTTTGATAATTAATCTAACTGAGGTACTATACTCCATTTGTTTAGGTAGTTAACTAAAGGTAAACAATCTTGATATGTCTTTTTATGTAAAATAAATCGTATAAAAGACATACAAAGATTATTTAAATGAAGTTAATTACCTAACATCTATTTAAGTAAATACCTAATTGTAAACATTTTTAGATACAATTTTTAGTCATTTTTTTAGATAAAAGACATGCTAAGATTGTTTACCTTTAGTTAACTACCTAAACAAATGGAGTATAAATAGAATATTTTTTACTCAGGAAACATCCCTATTATACAACGTTGTTGGCAAGGCGATAAGGTCATTGTAGGGGAAGTCATTTGCAATCAAACGACCCCTCATGCAAATGTCAAACATTTTCTAGTAATTTGATAATTTACGTTTCTTTTTTCAAGAAACCAAATGTGTATAAAATGTCGAAATTACTCGGAAATATTTGACATTTGCATAGGGGCCATTTGGTTGCAAATGACCTTCCCTATATCCATTTGCCCTTCCCTATATCCACTTAACGGATTGCTGACATATTACTAATAACCCTGTAGAATTTCTCATACTTGTTTTATGTTTTACATGCATGACACAAATAATATCCTAAATCAATAATATCCTCGATCCATACTGTTAATTTGTCTGTGGACAAGGAAAACTATTTTAAAATATTACATTTTGTATATGATTATATTTTAAGCCCACAGTGGTTTCAAATAGCAACAAGAAAATGCTTTAGTATCCAGCATAAATTATTTTTTATACTGGCTTGACGTCACACCAAGCATTGTGCATGCTTGTCACGAGTTTTATCGCATTTTGTCGAGTTTCATTAGAGATAAATTATTCTATCACATGTGACAACTACTGTGACAAATTTATTAGGGTGACAAAACATTTACATGCAGTGATCGGCATTTTCTTGAATATTTTTTTCCTTTCTGTCACTTATTGCAACTCACTGAAGTGAGAGGTCCAATCGCACGTGAAAAGTGCTTCCGATGCGGATGACTTCTCGCTCCACTAAATGACACCTTTACGTGCCAGAATGAGATAGTGATACTCGGAAACGCTGATCCGTGCATACAAATATGATTTCACCTGTAGCGGTGCTACAAAAAGTACTTCAGCAACATTGAACAAAAAGTACTACAGCGCCATCTATGACGCAGAGGACCAACTAAAGATCTAAATCCTGCATCGCGCAAGTAAAGATATTCGCGACTTAAGACTATATAGAAGAACCCGACAACAACTGTCGGGCAGTAGCCCACCAGACATAACACCCGTCTGGTCGGAGGATCCTCCCTTTTCTATGGGGGATGAAGAACTTTACACCCTGTTCTTCATACCTCCAAATTGGTGACCCCGAAATGGACGTCAGCGCAGCCTTCGAGCAACGTGACGTCATCAACATCACTTCCTCAAACTTCCTCAAGCTTCCTCAAAAACTTCCTCAAGCTTTCGAGCAGCGAGTCATACAGCCAGCCAGCTTCAAATGGGTATTCCTGACCACCAGCATGCAGCAGAAGCATTCCTGGTCAGCACCCTCAGCCTCATCAAGCTACCTTGGCACTGCACTTTCGGCCGGTTGAGTGCTCATCCTCCCGGTCGACGCGAGCAGTCAGCCACATCGCGGCGCTGTACTACGTCCGACGCAACGGAGCACATGCTGCGCCGACCCCGACTCAAGGGGTTCGCACTACCGCCGCAGACAGTTCCGACTCACCGTGAACAATGCGGAAATGACTTTCTACTGGCCTGGCAAAAAACATCACCAGATGTTACGACTCATTCTACTGCCGACCCTGTCTCCGGGGGGGAGTGATGTAGCGGTGCTACAAAAAGTACTTCAGCAACATTGAACAAAAATTACTACAGCGCCATCTATGACGCAGAGGGCCAACTAAAGATCTAAATCCTGCATCGCGCAAGTAAAGATATTCGCGACTTAAGACTATATAGAAGAACCCGACAACAACTGTCGGGCAGTAGCCCACCAGACATAACACCCGTCTGGTCGGAGGATCCTCCCTTTTCTACGGGGGTTGAAGAGCTTTACACCCTGTTCTTCATACTCCCAAACACCCTTAGTCACTATGAAGTCGATAATTACTCACACAAACTTTCAACCTTTCAGGATCGACTCGTCGTGCGGGGTGTTAACACTTCACATCGGGGACAGGATCCTCGAGATCAACGGCACTCCGGTGAGGAACAGACCGCTGGATGAGATCGAGAGGGCGTTGGGGAGGCCTGATGCGGTCATACAGGTAACAAGAACATTTTAATGTAATGTAGAGTAAATAAACAGTCAGTCAGTCGTCAGCGGAACAGTTGCAAGGTAACTGTAATGAGTGAAACATTTATGAGAAAAGGGATGAATGTAAATGTGAACAAGACGAAGTTTTATGGTGTTTGAAAGAGAAGAGGATATATCGGTGTGTGATGTGGAAATAAATGACAAGAGTGTGGAGCAAGTGAATGAGTTTGTAGGTTTGAGCAGTATGTTTACAAGAGATGGAAAGATTGACGCAGATGTGGAAAGGAGAGTAAATGTGGTAAATAAAGTGAATGGTGCTAAACATGCGTTTGTGATCAACCAGTCGATGTCAAATAAGGCTCGTCTGGCTGTTCACAATGGTGTGCTGTTCTGGTGCCTAAACTTATGTATGGAAGTTAATGTTGGGTGTGGCAAACGAGGCATGAAAGTAGAATTAATGGTATGAAAATGCGTTCCTTGCGAAGCATGTGTGGTGTAACTCTGAATGATAAATTAATGAATGAGGTTATACGGGAACGTTGCTTTTTAAAAGAAGATGTAGTGACAATAATTGAAAAGAGCATGGGTAGATGGTTTGGTCTTGTGGATAGGATGAGTGAAAGGCGACTAACAAAATGTATTTACAAGGCAAATGTGAGTGGCAACGCCGGGAGGGGACGCCTTAGACGGACATACAATGATCTTATTGGTGAGGTTCTTCAGGTCAGGTGCGTCGTACTCGCAACCGGCGTGCGTGCATGACCAGATGTATGAATGTGGACGAGGCTAAAGGAATATGTAAGGATCGTAGCAGGTGATGATGTTCTGTGGTTTCTGCCTACCCCCATGGGAAAATGGCATGAATTTATGTATGTAAAAAAGGAAATATTTTAAGCTTGGTCGATTCTTGCCATCAAAACGTATTTACCCACTGCTGACGTAGTGTAATCCACGTCCAGTCATAAAAGTAATGTTGCTGCTTCATAATTAAAGTTGAGACTATAAGTAAAGGACACGAATCTGCAAATAGTTCCTTGTAGGCGAGTCACTTTACAGATTCAGCCTGATTCATTAAGCCTCGTGAAAAAGGATCACGGGAGAGTATCAAAAGAATTTAGTTACCATTCAAAAATACTTTGGCCTACCGTGAAACAACCACTTGTTTCGGTGAAGGAAAACATCGTGGGAAACCAGCATGCTTGAGGGAAATTTCTCGATGGCATGTAAAGCCAAGTCAGAGGCCCATGGGTCCCATAAAAATTCTGACACCAGGTCAGGCACTAACCACACGATAAAGAAAGATGTTCGGCTTAACAAAAAGACAAACAAATCATCGTTATTTTTTTCAATTCCAGCTAACCATCGAACACACACCAGTTCCAAACACAAAACGTACACAAACAAACACAACACATTCCCACACACAAACACAGACACAATCAGACGAAGACAAAACAAAACACGACCTACCTCCGGTCGAAAGGAAACTCAACACCAAAGACGACAAACAGAGACATTCGTGCGAGAAAGAGAGAAGAGACGCAGAGGGGAAGAAAGAGAGGTTATTTAAGAGGAAGGGAGGGGAGGACGGAGGGAAGTGGGTGAATAAGAGGAGGCAGACGCCCTCGTCGCCGTTGTTAGGGGATAAGGAGAAGAGTAGCAGTATGTCTAAGTTGCTTGATGCGTAAGTATTTTAGACCTTCGATAGTTTTTTTTTTGTTTTCCCTGAGATACTTTTATTTGCCGAAAGTGTACTGCGGCCCACTGCCTAGGTACTCTAGGTACTCTTCATATTTAGCTCATTTAATAAGGAGTGAACCTAAAGCTATATTAAGAGCGTTTACGCCGTTCACGCGCTGTTTGGCTGAAAAACTGTAATTTTTGAAACCAGTTTATACCATCAACCACTTAGCTTACATATACGTTTATTACTAATAAATTTAGGAAATTTTGTTGTCTAAATAGTTATCGGCAAAAATATTTCGGTTAATAGAGTATTTGTGAATTATATCAAGATAACCTAACAGAGGTTTCCTTGATTTAGAGTTTTAGGTCAGTTTCGAAGCTTAAATTATCTGAAACGACTGACAAATCTGATAAACAAAAAATCACAACCAATTGCAAAGATCCTGAGGGAAATAGTTATTGCAAAAGATTTTTTAATTTAGTTATCTAACCAAAAGAAATTAAATACAAACAATGTGAAATTATTAAGAAATTAAAGTCTTCAAATGATTTTTTTTAACCGATATATCTTACTTAATTTAACAAAATAATAGCATAATATAATAGACGAACATCTTTTTAAAAACAAACACTTAAAAAATTCAACTAAAATATTGTAATTATTTTTCTATGAATTTTTGAAAACTACTATAAAACTCTGCGCGCAAATCGACACAAATCAGTTCGCCGCGAGGCTTTCTAGAGTGAGGACACGTCGCTCGGCGCTCTGACTGATCTGTTTTGACCTTTGCCGTGCGTACAAGGATAGCGGACGTTTATAGTGTGATCGACAACTTTTGGTACTTTGGTAAGTAAAATATTTTAGTAGTATTTTTGATTACTGATAATATTTTGAGTGACAACAAATTATGTTTCAGACGTAATGGGAAATAAAACAAAGTTATTTTTAGGGAAGAAAAGAAAACTAAATTTAAAAATTTTGGAAAAGAATAGAGCTAAAAGGTTGGTATATCTATTTTATTCTAGTTTCAACCCACGGCTTCTCTAATGTAAAACACACACTTTTGCATACTAATACACTATAATAAATGTTCTGAGCTTACTACATATGCGACAGTCAGTTTTCTTAGTAATCCGCATCCTAGGCCCGCTAAGGGCAAATGTCTTTGTGATGCATGAGCACACACGCAATTACTAATAAGAAGAGTGGGTTTGTCGATAGTTATGTTTATTGCACTTCTTCCTATTGAGCAATATTTTATTTCACCAAGGCCCGTCAATCATGGCAATTTCAACTTTATTCCAATGTGATAAATGTCACACGACGAGCCTTTGTGAGATAAACGTATCATATGAATTTAAAATCAAGTTTGTTTTTTAACCCCCGACGAAAAAAGAGGGGTGTTATAAGTTTGACAGCTGTGTGTGTCTGTCTGCGGCACCGTAGCTCTGAAATGAGTGAACCGATTTGGATGCAGTTTTTTTTTAAAGCTAGTTTCTTGGCAATGGTTTTTAGACATGTTTTATCAAAATCGGTGTAGCCATTTACTAGATATGGGGGATGAAAATAGGTATGAAAAATATAATGTTTTCAAATATACCCAAGTGGGGTATCAAATGAAAGCGCATGATGTGTATATTATAATAAGACATATTTTATCCAAATCGGTGCGATTTACTAGATATGGGGAATTAAAGTGGGTATAAATTTCCAAATATACCCAAGTGGGGTATCAAATGAAAGCGTATGATGTTTATATTACAATTAGTCATGTTTTATCAAAATCGGTTCAGCCATTTTAGACATGGGGGTGAAAGTGGTGATGAATAATAGAATATTTTCAAATATGCCCAAGTGGCGTTTCAAATGAAAGGGGTATGATGTGTATATTAAAAGCGTTGGGGTTTTTTAGTTTTTTAATTTAATTCAATTTTCTTAAAATTTCCTAACCTTTCTAACCGTGTTTTACGTACGATTGCTTCCAAATAACAAGGTTTATGTGCTTACTGGGTTATGGTTTAACTTCAGGCAATGTAAAAAAACTCAAATGATGCAGGAAGAACGGAAAGAGTTGAGTGTGAAAATCAAAATGTCGAAAAGGTACTTTGAACGTTATTTTAAAATGAGTTTTTTTCCTTTCACGTCTTTTGTATGCCATCATAAACTATTTCAAATGGACTGTTTTATTTTAGAATCCTATATTGGTCTCATCATCTGAAAACGAGGAAACATCGAGTTTGGTAATTTATATAGCTATTTAATAAAGTCAGACCACTAGATACTATACTATTTTCTATCGTGCCTTTGTCATTATTTTTGCATATACCTAATGATCGCATAAACCTAGAAAACAATAATTATGTTATTTACATTCTTGTTTTAATTTTCAGGTTATCGAGGCCGAAATTCCACTCAAAACAAATAAGATTGTTGAAGGCCGGAGAATAATTGATTTTAATTACTTTTTGGACCAAATTAAAATAATCAATAACCATAACAGAGCGATGGGGTGTACAATTGATAATTTACAACCGTTGAAGGAGCGCAAGGTGGGCTTGTAATCAACATTTACCATGAAATGCAATATGTGTAATTTAGAGCTTCAACTGTTCAGCTCTAATAGTTCAAAGGAGGCGGGCGAAAGTTCATAGAAAGTTGGGCCTGATGTTACAGTAACGATTACTGCATTATTTAATTTATATACTAATACCATTTAAAAAATACTAAAATATTTACGACTGCTCCATGGGAGAAAGAAAATATAGGATGTTATTGGTTTGTACAAAATAACCTCTAAGGTATTCATACGCCGAGCTCTCACGCTATACCTACTTTAAGAAAATCATTATTTGACTTTATTGTAAACTAGAATTAGCCTGAACTCATTGTAGGACATTCACACACTGAAGATTCAGACGCCGTTCAACTAGATTCTAGAGGTTTTAGATAATTATAAAAGCAGAGGGAGTATGAATTAAAAACACTTCCACTTTTAATGATTTATTCATCGTCCATTTCATCATAAACAATTAAAACTGAGTAGGTGGTATTAAATTCTCTTGATGCCTTGCTCAGCGTAGGTAGTACCATGTATGGTGTGGTAGTAGTATGGTACCATACTATGGGCATCACATGACAACAGCAACCTACAGTTCTTTTCCTGCCAAGCAATTACAATAATATTGTTTGATGGCCTCTCTACCATTAAGATAACTGTGAACTAAAGTAAAATATATTTTTAAGCTTACATGTCTCGATTTTATACTACCTCTGAACAGCCAGCTGGAATTATTGGATATTGACAGTTAAAAGTCAAAGTCGTTCAAGAACACTAATCGAATAATAATTATTACAGCACACGAAAACACAACAGAAAATATTCACTAATTTACCGCCACAAATTCAAAGACAACGAACGAAGCAAATTATTTGATTGACGTTTGAGTTTTTGACCTGACATTGACATGAGTTCCGCTTTGTTGCCTGTATATTAAAACATTGACAATCGATTGTGAAATCGATTTATTTATCAATTTATTTTACGATTTTTTTTGAAACGTTGAAGTGTCACGAGGAAACATTAAAAAATAAATGTGTTTTTTATTTAAACTTATGTAAAGAACAAAACTGAATCACGTTTTATAGTATTTTAAATAATTAATTAACTATTCTATTTTTGTAATAATATCGATTAACTTTTATAATTAATCTGGCAACATTGTTTCAAAGTGAAAGTAAGGGAAGTCAGTATTATTTTGATTAAATATTTAATTTCTTATGCCATGATAAAACTGCTTAATATTTTATGATTAACCACAAAAAAACTGAAACAAAATATTGATAAATATTTCATTTGTGTAACGTTAGGCCCAGATTCGCCCGTCTCCTTTTAGTATGGACGTAAATCGTGGCGCTGTGACTGGAGCTATGATGACGGGGATTGGAAGATCAAATTTAAATGAATTGTTAGCTTCCATAGACATACCAATTTTGACACAAAATACATATGCAAAATGTCACGACGAAGTAGTAAAATGGTGGAAAGCAGCTGCTGAAGACAGTATGCTAGAGGCTGCCAAGGAAGAAGCTGCTGAAGTTATTGCGTGTGGTGAAGTAAAAGATAATGTTCCAATTCTCACTGTCATAGCTGACTGCTGTTGGTCTAAAAGATCCCATAAAACCAACTATTCTGCTTTGTCGGGTGTCGCAGCTATTATTAGTTTCAAAACGGGTAAAGTTCTTTACATGGACGTGAAAAATAAATATTGTATAGTTTGCGCCCAAGCAGCAGTCAAAGGTGAGCCTCCTGCAAACCATAACTGTCATAAAAATCATAATGGACCTTCGAGCAGTATGGAACAAAGTATCATAGTCGAAGGTTTTAAGACTTCTGTTGCGAGGCAAAATGTAATATATGGCACATTGATCGCAGACGGTGACGCAAGCACGTTTAAAAAATACTTGAAAGCAGACCATATCCGAAAGTTAGTAAGATCGAATGTACCTATCATCTACTCCGGAATTACTGTGGAAAGATCTTTAATGTGAGCAAAGATACATCCATTACTCCCAACAGTCGGGACCCATTAAATAATCTAGACTAAAATCATTCTATCCAATACGGGTTCCGACTATTGCAGTCAAATTATGTTCCGTATTAGAATTAAACTGAACTTGTTTTTATTCTTTTCAGTTTTTATTTAAAGGTATTAGTTATTTTTTACGCAGTTGGGTTTTTTATTTTTTCAATTTTTTGTTTTACATGCAGTGTGCAGGCGTGTTTTTATTTTCTTTGATTATTTGTTTATTTTAATCATTTTTTTAAATTTAGTAATGTAAAATAAATGTGAGCAAATTCGTATAAATTGTTTTCTTTGAATATAATAATAAATATTTACTTATTTATTATAAACCCATAAATCGTTACTATTAATTAAGTACAATAAACAATTGTTGCCGTTGGTCTACTTTCTAAATTTAAGATCAACAAATTCTTGTTTGAATAAATAAAAATAACGACTTTAATATTAATCATAATTATACCTGTACTTGCAATGTATTACAATATTGTAAAAGCTGTGTTTTAATTTTAGTGTACAATAAAGTATATTCTATAACAATCACACTCGAACGGATCAAAATGGTTAGTTCGACTATAGCGCGAGAGAACGCGCCAGCGCTATGCACACAGTCACGCTTGCGTCTGTGTGAGTAATAGTTGCATTGAATTACCTAAACTTGATGTCGCGCGCTCGACGTACACGCTCTTAACCGCTTATACTCCAGAGCAAACGCATCGGCGCCCCCTGCCACGCCAGGCCACAAATTCCTACAAAAAGAATAATCCAAAATCTTATCGATAATTTAATTGGCCTGTTGGTCTAGTGGTTAGTGACCCTGACTGCTAGGGCGGAGGTTGTGGGTTCGATTCCAACACAGGACAAATCTTTGTGCGATGAGTACGATTATTTGTTTGGGATCAGATGGCGGTGTGTTGGTTGTCCCAAGATATTATTTATTATTATTATTATAACCATCTCATTGCTTTTCGTCAAAAATAGATTGAAAAAAAAATACCACTCTTATTATCATCATTACTTTATTTCATTTTATTATATTTCGTATAAAATTATCATTAAATAGCAGTTACAAAGTTTTACAAATGACGTTTTCTTGGCGGGTGGTGTGTTGGGCACGTTTTCATTTGGCGGACTATATCCGACCTTGGCGCTCAAAAGGTAACCTCAACACAAATCCAGATTCCGTTTTTATACTGACAAATTTTTAATACATAACCGTACACTCATACTAGTAGTAGACCAACAAGACTTTTTATGTCAACTCAACGGTCTCCAAGAACCGGGGGTTTACTATGACGTCTTCAATTAGGAGTAATTCCAGTGTGGGAGAGAGACAGAGCAATACAGGTCGTCTAGCGCCATCGCTTTCCCACACTGGAATTACTCCTGCTTTATGACGTCATGGTAGGCCTCCTGTTATCCGCCTTTTAGTTAAAGGTGTGACATTCCCACTAGGTCAGACTTCTCAGTGTGAGGAAGTGGGCTACCAATTGTGGCAGGAGTTTTGGCGGGATGACGGAGTTATCGGCGTTTTCGCGGGAGGCTACACGACACCTCAGACTCAACGCGATACATCGCCGACCCAACGTAGTTAATAGTTTTTCAATACACTTCCTCGAAAACTGGTTTTATCGCACTACGATTAGGTTCAAAATGCGATGTATTTCACACGCGTGGATTTTTAATATTTTTCGGAAATAAAAAATTCCACATATAACTATACTTATATTAAGTCCAAATGGGTTTAATGACTATGGTCGGCTGTGTTTTTTTGGGCCCAGTGCGGGTTTGTGAACGTGAATGAAGGTGTTTTTATTCGATTACAATTATTTTGTTTAATTCAGCGTGGATGGCGAAGAGCCAAGCGGTGTGCTGTGTGACCTGAGCCGCGCGCGCTCCTTCCGCGCCGAGCCCGCGCCCGGACAGAAAGTCTTCAGAGCCAGCGATCTACTCCAGGTAACCATTTACACTTTCATCTTTTCTCTGCATCTTGATACTATTAACCACTTATCAAAATCGTTTTTGGTAACTTCTTAGTCGGTCACGGTGTGAGTGTGTAAGCAATATATGCCAAGTGTCAGTATTAGTATCAGTGTGAGTCGGGCCTGTGGCCTGTGGACGGTGAGTAATGGGCTAGCTCGCCGTCCGTCCGTCTTATGACGACAGGCCGTGTCAACGGCGCGTTCGTGTTCCACGCGCGCCTCAACGAGATGTTAGCAAACTAGAGGGCCCCGCAAGGGCCGATGCCTGCCAGGGCTGCGGGACTGTTCGAAAGAGATACCGCGGCCCTGGAACACAAAGGGCAAAAGAAGGAACATGGATGGGTTTTAGTCAGTAAAAGTCTGACACTCCCTTCCGCTACGCCCAGAGCGGGAGGAGTCATTTGATGATTACCCATCCCAAAAAAAAAAGAAGTATCAGTGCGAGTGTCATATTTTCATTATATTATTAAATAATTTGTATGTCCAAGTGGCTGATCACGGAATGAACTTTATTAGTATATAATTATGTAATGAACACCTACATGTTACCCATGTATCACAAATATACGATTTGATTTGATAGTCTAGTGGTGTGACCGTCGGACTGCCAAGTCATGTGCGTGTTGTATAATTATAACTTGCTTCAGTGAAAGAAAACAGCATGCCTGAAAGATATTTCTCGACGGCATGTAAAGCAAAGTCAGAGGCCCATGGGCGGCATTAAAACTCTGACTCCAGGTTAAGCACTAACCACACGGGTATTCCAAGTTGTGGTAAAAGTAGGTGGCAATTGTACAGGTATCGAGAATGCCAAAGTATTTGACATTTATTTCTCAGGTCTTGTGACACTGAACCATAGAAATTTGAATGTAATTAATGACTATGTTTCTATTAAACAGGGTGAACTATTGGGCTCTGGATTTTTCGGCGAGGTTTACAAGGTGACTCACCGGGATACCAACGAAGTGATGGTGCTTAAACAGTTGTACCGAGTCGATGAAGACGCGCAGAGAAACTTCTTGAAAGAGGTAAGCAAGCACCTGAGGTACTATAAACGCTAAATGTTACTCGGAACAATGCTTCTTATTTTTCAATATTTCGATTTTGAATACAATGAGGGGTTTTTACGTGATGCGCGCACAAACATACAGACAAACCGACAAACAGACAAAAATTCTAAAAATGGTAGAAATGGGTTCTGTTTGTGTTCCTTTAACTACTTTTTTTCTAAATATTTTCAATGTACAGAAACGCCACGTCTACAGATTTATTATATGTATAGATAGTGTTACATAACACCATGCCTGTAATTGGGTTAGGCAGAGGTGTACCTAATAGTACACCCAAATTTCGCCAGTTATGTTTAAGTCCCATGAAATAGGGGGCGAGCTTAATGCCACCAACCGGGCATAAATTCGGACTTCAAGGCTGCTACTGAGAATTCGATGAAATTCCTGATGGGAAAACCCAATAACACTTTGCCCGGGAATCGAACCTAGGACCTCATGCTCAGTAGTCGCACTTGCGACCACTAGGCCAACGAGGCAGTCTGCATTATTGTGTTAAATGGAGAGAATTACTATACAGAAAGAGATTTTTAAATTGGACGTTAGCTAAATGACAAATCGTGGAAATATGATATTGAAAGCTAAAATTGCGTTCATCTTTGTCCTGCACTATCCCGATTTATTTTAGGTCGGCGCAGCATTTCCTTATTAGCAGTCCCCTCCTTTCTAGCCATTTCATCCTTCACACAGTCCATCCATTGTTTCTTTGGTCTTCCTCTACTCTTATAGCCATCTACATTTATACTCAAAACTTGCCTCATGACATTTTCCTCATTCCTCCGCAACTCTGTATTCAGTGCTATCGCCAGTATTTACAGGGTCTGCATATCCCTGCTCCAATCCCTATGTTCATCATTTACATATTGAGTGACATAACTGGTATTTGTCGGACAGGTGGCCGTACTTCGTTCACTGAAGCACCCGAACGTGTTGCGCTTCGTCGGCGTGCTGTACAAGGACAAGCGCCTGCACTTGGTCACCGAGTACGTCGCGGGAGGCACGCTGTACCAACTGTTGCAGGTAGCTCAAACTATTCTATAGTATGTAAATGTAACACTGCTCGTACCACGACTAGGGGTTTGACAACATAAAATAACATCACGCTTGTAATTCGCGAAAGGTTTGGCAGAGGTGTACTTAATACCACACGATAAGGAACACATTTCGCCAGTTATGTTTTAAGTCCCATGTAATAGGGGCGATCCTATTGTCATCAACCGAGTACAAATTCAGACTCCGTGGCTGCTACTGAAGAATTCCTGATGGTAAAACCCAATATCACTTTGCCCGACACGGGAATGGAACCCAGGAAATGTTCAATAATTTAATTAGAATGCATGCAATGACCGCTGTCTCCCTCTCTCCGCAGGACATGGCGGTCCCGCTGAGCTGGCGGGACCGCGCGCGCCTGGCGCGGGACGTGGCGTGCGGGCTGGGCTACCTGCACCGCATGAACGTCATCCACAGGGACCTCAACTCGCACAACTGTCTCGTCAGAGAGGTACACGACAGTAATACCGCACCGCACAGTTACGATGTCATGAGTTCACCATAAATGAACCTTCAACCCAACAGCCCTAATAGGCTGCATGGTATGGTTTTGTTACCTGAAATGGTTTAGAAGCACGCGGGTGGCGGCGCTGCAAGTAACCGTCGTCTGTCGCGGCAAGTGTAGCGAGCTCATCCGTCATCCCGGTTCAGCTAATGGAGCTGCAGCAGCCACGTGCTGCATATTTTCGGGCTGCGTATTTTCAAGGTTTACTTCAAAAATGATTTTGATTAGTGTCAAACAGTCGACGCTCTCTCGCAGGATATTTCCAGCATGTACCATACTTTTGCCATTATGTTTACTGATCGCGCTGATGATGCATTTCCTGTTATTTTCCGAGTTGAAGCAATATGTGTGGTGTGTACAGGACAAGACGGTGATAGTGGCGGACTTCGGGCTGGCGCGCATCGTGCAGCGCACGGCCAGCAGCTCGCTGGACCGGCGCCGGCCGCACGCCACGCTGCGCCGGAAGCGATACACCGTATGACATTTTTTTTTAATTTAGCTGTTACTGTACTGGGCAGAGGTCTCCCTATTCGCCTTCCACTTCTCTCTGATTAGAACCAATCCTTGTCCATGGAGTCCAGCTCATCCCGCCATCTATGCATGGGCTTACCGCGATGTAGCTTGTCATATTATTCATCAAAACAATGAAATACCTATTTGACAGCAAATTGCGACGTTGCCAACTTTCAAAATGCTCCCTCTTAAGCGGGGCCCACTGGGTTGTGACTTGTGAGTTTGGCACACTGATCGTCTATATACGGCAGACGTCTCCAGCTCAATTCCATTTAGCGTTAATTTTATTTTGCAATGTTTGAAGAAAAGGCAAAATAACTAAATATTAATTTAGTTATTTTCTCGTCAGTTATGAAATGTAGCGATACCGCGCCCTGTTCGTCTGTAATGTAGCGATACCGCGCGCTGTTCGTCTGTAATGTAGCGATACCGCGCGCTGTTCGTCTGTAATGTAGCGATACCGCGCGCTGTTCGTCTGTAATGTAGCGATACCGCGCGCTGTTCGTCTGTAATGTACCGATACCGCGCCCTGTTCGTCTGTAATGTAGCGATACCGCGCGCTGTTTGTCTGTAATGTAGCGATACCGCGCGCTGTTCGTCTGTAATGTACCGATACCGCGCGCTGTTCGTCTGTAATGTACCGATACCGCGCCCTGTTCGTCTGTAATGTAGCGATACCGCGCGCTGTTTGTCTGTAATGTAGCGATACCGCGCGCTGTTCGTCTGTAATGTACCGATACCGCGCGCTGTTCGTCTGTAATGTAGCGATAACGCGCGCTGTTCGTCTGTAATGCTCCACACATTGTGTACCAGGTGGTGGGCAACCCGTACTGGATGGCGCCGGAGATGATGAACGGCAACGTGTACGACGAGAAGGTCGACGTTTTCTCTTTCGGGATCATACTGTGTGAGGTGAGGAGACTAATTTGTTATTTAAAAAAAAACACATCACGACTGTAATCCTCGAAGGGTTAAGCAGAGGCGCACCCACTAGTACACCCATATTTCACCAGTTATGTTTAAGTCCCATGCAATAGGGGGTGTGCCTATTGCCATCAACCGGGCACAAATCCAGAATCCATGGCTGTTACTGAGAAATTCTTAATGGAGAAACCCAATGACACTGGCCGACATGAGATAGATTCCCATGTCGGCCAGTGTCATTGGGTTTCTCCCAACACAACTGGGACGAATTTTGCGACTTTACAAAATAAATACAAAAAGCCAATGGTTGTCATTGGCTCCCACAAAGTTGCTGACTCAACAGCAGCCATATTATGACGTCACACACCCTGACGCGTATGCGTTCGTGTTTATGCGTCATTAACAACTTGTTCTCCCCGTCATTGCGATCATTTTTTTGTTCTACACCGTACCTGGGAAACCTTTAGTTACGGAGATATTGGAGGACAAAGTTCCAACTTTTTTATACGTTTTTTTTTAAGTACCAGTTTTTAATGTTAGAATATAACTTTACTTTAAATACCTTCATGTCCCCTGAACTATTCAATGCATCCATCGGCACGTTTTTGAGTCCAACCGTAAAACGTGATTTATCACCCCAAAAAAGTCGCTTCCCAGCATACATTTTTGCTTGATGTATGCTTGGTTGACGGCTTTGTGAAGGGTGCGTCTGCACACCCCTACACCCCTGCCCTCGTGGAAACACACTTGTGATTTTATACAATACTTCTGTTCTACAGATAATAGGCCGCGTCTCAGCCGACCCAGACTTCCTGCCTCGACGAAGCGACTTCGGGCTGAACGAGCCGCTGTTCGTGGAAAAGTTCTGTCGCATCAACAACTGTCCCGAGCCCTTCTATAGAATCGCCTTCCTGGCCTGTCACCTGGACCCCGATACTAGGTATGACCTTACCCTACAGGTACGGGCGCGTCTACAACTGTCGCTCACCTTCTGAAGTATAGCCTTCCTGGCCTGTCACCTGGACCCTGGACCTGGTAGGTATACTAGACCTTACTTTTGTACATTTCAAGTGAGAGAAGTGCTGTGACTTAAAATGAAAATATCATATAAGGGTGTTCTTCTTCTTCTTCTTTCGTATTGATGGTGCGACTTATTTGATTTCTTGGGCCCAGTATGTGAGCATGTCAGACGCGGCGTTTGTGGCGTGTTTAGATCCTCTAAAGAGCAGGTGTTGGGAACTTCGGATACTCCAGCAAGTGGGACATCGTCTAGTCGGCACCGCATTTACGCTGAGTGTCGTACGGATCTTTAATACCCCATTGTGCCAAATTGTGTTTATCTAAGGGTATTAAATTGAATGTCCTTATTGTTTGAAAATTATTTGCAGAAACCTGTTGTTATGTTAAGATAAGATAATTTATTTGATCCAAACATGTGTACACACTACACATACAATATTAAAAAGTGCATGCAGGATAAAATTGAAGAAAATTGGTTCAGACATGTTTGCCACATACTATGGCGTGCAAATGTTTGTGATAAATTGTGATTTTTAAATATCATTTCAATTCGAGAGGTCTATTCAACAAAAAAAAAAAAATATACCAAATGGGAAAATTACACATTTCAAAAATAAAATCATAATTTAAACTATGTCTATAAAATTAGCAACTAGTAAATAAATGTCAAAATGATACATGTCAAAAGTGAAAAAATAAAAAATCATAATTAAAAATTGCAATACGCAAATAAATAATAAATGTCAAAGTATACACAGTAATGTCAAAAGTTATTATTAAAATTATAATTAAATCTATGTCACAGTGAATGGTTCCGACAGAAATTCATTAACATTATAGTATGCTTTGTCAGTTAGAAATGATTTTAATTCTTTTTTCAATTGTACATTATTAAGCTCTCTCCAACTGAAATCAAAAAAATATTTAGGATATTTGATTAATAATTATGTCTCTTTCACAGGCCACCGTTCGAGGTCATCGAAATTTGGCTGGAGAGCATGGTGATGTACCTGTCCCAGCCTGGCCCACTGCCGGCCACGCTGCTGGCCGACATCGTGCAGTACTCGCGCGGCTCGGCGCAGCGCGGACGCGGACAGGGCTCGCCCGACTGCTGCCAGCACAGGTACGCATGTCACTAGTGCGATGTACTGGCCCAGCCTGGCCCACTGCCGGCCACGCTGCTGGCCGACATCGTGCAGTACTCGCGCGGCTCGGCGCAGCGCGGACGCGGACAGGGCTCGCCCGACTGCTGCCAGCACAGGTACGCATGTCACTAGTGCGATGTACTGGCCCAGCCTGGCCCACTGCCGGCCACGCTGCTGGCCGACATCGTGCAGTACTCGCGCGGCTCGGCGCAGCGCGGACGCGGACAGGGCTCGCCCGACTGCTGCCAGCACAGGTACGCATGTCACTAGTGCGATGTACTGGCCCAGCCTGGCCCACTGCCGGCCACGCTGCTGGCCGACATCGTGCAGTACTCGCGCGGCTCGGCGCAGCGCGGACGCGGACAGGGCTCGCCCGACTGCTGCCAGCACAGGTACGCATGTCACTAGTGCGATGTACTGGCCCAGCCTGGCCCACTGCCGGCCACGCTGCTGGCCGACATCGTGCAGTACTCGCGCGGCTCGGCGCAGCGCGGACGCGGACAGGGCTCGCCCGACTGCTGCCAGCACAGGTACGCATGTCACTAGTGCGATGTACTGGCCCAGCCTGGCCCACTGCCGGCCACGCTGCTGGCCGACATCGTGCAGTACTCGCGCGGCTCGGCGCAGCGCGGACGCGGACAGGGCTCGCCCGACTGCTGCCAGCACAGGTACGCATGTCACTAGTGCGATGTACTGGCCCAGCCTGGCCCACTGCCGGCCACGCTGCTGGCCGACATCGTGCAGTACTCGCGCGGCTCGGCGCAGCGCGGACGCGGACAGGGCTCGCCCGACTGCTGCCAGCACAGGTACGCATGTCACTAGTGCGATGTACTGGCCCAGCCTGGCCCACTGCCGGCCACGCTGCTGGCCGACATCGTGCAGTACTCGCGCGGCTCGGCGCAGCGCGGACGCGGACAGGGCTCGCCCGACTGCTGCCAGCACAGGTACGCATGTCACTAGTGCGATGTACTGGCCCAGCCTGGCCCACTGCCGGCCACGCTGCTGGCCGACATCGTGCAGTACTCGCGCGGCTCGGCGCAGCGCGGACGCGGACAGGGCTCGCCCGACTGCTGCCAGCACAGGTACGCATGTCACTAGTGCGATGTACTGGCCCAGCCTGGCCCACTGCCGGCCACGCTGCTGGCCGACATCGTGCAGTACTCGCGCGGCTCGGCGCAGCGCGGACGCGGACAGGGCTCGCCCGACTGCTGCCAGCACAGGTACGCATGTCACTAGTGCGATGTACTGGCCCAGCCTGGCCCACTGCCGGCCACACTGCTGGCCGACATCGTGCAGTACTCGCGCGGCTCGGCGCAGCGCGGACGCGGACAGGGCTCGCCCGACTGCTGCCAGCACAGGTACGCATGTCACTAGTGCGATGTACTGGCCCAGCCTGGCCCACTGCCGGCCACGCTGCTGGCCGACATCGTGCAGTACTCGCGCAGCTCGGCGCAGCGCGGACGCGGACAGGGCTCGCCCGACTGCTGCCAGCACAGGTACGCATGTCACTAGTGCGATGTAATACCGTCGCACTAGTGACATGCGTAATGCCGTGCGCAGTGGCCCAGCCTGGCCCACTGCGCACGGCGCACACAAGGCCGCGGGCTTTCTACACTCCCGAGAGGATCCGCCCCGCACGGGGGCTCCTATTACACTTGTAATCCGTGCACTGCAGGAGTTGTGCACGGCTCTGCGACGAAGAACTTCGATACTTATTGTAAAAAAAACAAATATTCAATAATATTATTACTACTATCTCGATCTCTTCTTTTGTTTAGGTTAAGCCGTGCTTGCCTAGCTTGGTCCGTGGATAGGTGACCACCCCTTACATACCGAGTTTCTTCCGTGCCTCGGAAAGCACGTTGAGCCGTTGGTCCCGGCTGTCATTTGTAGATCTTTGACAGTCGTTACAGCTAGTCAGTGGCCCGAAAATCTGACAACCAGTCTTACCAAGAGTTATCGTATTACCCAGTACTAACTTGGTTGTGGAGGTCAGATAGGCAGTCGCTCCAAGTAAAATACTGGTATTCAGCTGCATCCGGTAAGACTGGAAGCCGACCCCAACATAGTTAAGAAGAGGCTAGGCAAATGGTGATGATTATTATTACTACTTTTTGGTTTACTTGTTAATTTTATTGTGCATACTATGGTCTCCTATTATTATAATTGACGGAACACTTACTCCATACTATTTGCTGTCCATTATTTATGTCATGTTGGGTCTTATGTTCCCAATCATAGACAAATATGTCAATCGAATTTAGCTTTATTTCTGGTGTTATAGGAAGGACAGTTGCTGCTCTCGACTCAGTAAAGCGGAGAGTGAGGTCAGCGTGCCGGACGCTGGAGTACTTAAGGTAACACTATACTGTTTTCGCTGTAGCAATTGCACGTGACATTTGGTGACATAAGACGCCAAGACATGTTTAGTGGTTGATGTATTTTTATAGAAAAAACAAAACATGCAATTCAATTTTATCGAAAACGATTCTCACAGCAAAAACTTTCTCTTTGTTATTAAAAAAAAAAAAAACATTCAAAACACAACCGAAATAAGAAACAATTTTTTTTTTCGTGGTATCATTTTTGCCATGTGGTGTGGTGCGTCGGCGGCATTTTTGCATCATTACGAGTGCTGGCGCCTTGTATGCGACACGTTTGCCATGGTTCCGTTGTTTGTTTTCTTTTGGGTTAAAATTGATATTACCTATAGATGTTTAACAACAAAATTTTAAAATAAAATTTAAGAAAATATCGACGATCCATCATAGCAATACATCCCATCACTAAACATGTCTATGGTGTCATGATACACGCATTACACTTTGTTTCATTTTTCTTTCAATTTAATTTAATTCGTAGACAATAACATCTAGGCAGGGTAAATTTATTTAATCTACTACAGTTATTACTGATTCCGTATTTTACGACTATAGTATTTAGGGTGCAGCTAAAAGATTCAGTCATGATTGTAAATCAAGGTAACGTTCAAGATTGTAAGGAACGGTACATCTTATGTCCCCTGCACCTTCCTACAGCGAAAGGATTATAAATAAGTATATATATAGCAGTTGCGTGCCCGCAATGAAAGGGAGGCAAAGCCCAATCAAACAACTGACGACATTTGGGGAAAAAATAGTTTCGATCTCTGTTCTGAGTTCTGACATTGGTTTTAAATAACGCCGGTTTTATTTTCCTATTATTTAAATATGCCTAAATATAAAAATACAAATAGTGGTGATTAACATTTCGTATTTTATATCCCTTCACAAAAGAAGTAAATGATATAAGAGCCATCTACTGACATAAATGTAACAACAGAAGTTTTCAAATCAATTCGTAATTAAATCCTCGCTTTGGCGAGAGATGGCGCTCAAATAAAAATTGGTTTGAATGTGTTATTTACTACTCACAATGTGAACAGCCATAACTCTTCATTCTTCGCTTCTTTACCACGGACAGGTGACAAAGAACAAAGCACACAGTAGGCATGGTATTACTAGATAGATTTACAGATACTTACATAATGTTAATGACACTTAAATGTATAACAAAATTACTTTCTGTATTCTAAATAAAAAACTCGTATCTTTCTATAAAAATAATTTTATTACATCAGCATAAAATGTTGGTGAACATTTTAATTCTACTGTTTTTCTATAGGAATTGTCGTAACTTATGTATAACTTGTCGCGGAAATTGACACAATTAAATGTGATCAGGGGTAGGTTTAGGTGAACTCAAACTCAAACTCAAAGCATTTATTTCAATTAGACCATTACAGGCACTTTTGAAAGTCAAAAACAAAAAAGCTAAGCTACAGTCACATTCACAAGGCATAATAACTTGCGAAAGTACTGTAGTTGCACATTCCAAATCGTAGATCTCTATGGAGAAGAATGGGCAAGAAACTCCATGGACACTCTTTTTAATCAAAATATTGTTACAAAATCTTGGTTACATCATTCATGTTGAGATTATACATATAAGTATGTGAGAACGATGTACAAAGACGTGCACATTAAGAGCGTCCAGAGTAAAAGATTAAACTAACAATTTAAAAATAAAGTAATTAAAATAAACCGTGACAGCTAAGAGATGACCAGTCCCAACTGACAGCGCCCGTTCACGAACATGACGCATGGATCAGCGCCATTCAACTCAACCACATTGAAGGGAACTAAATGACCCGACACACCCGCCACCATCAGCGAGACATTTGTGTGAGCATGACATTCTCTCAGCCACCAGGGCACATTCAAGTCAATGAAGATAACTAAATGTAAATGGTAGCTTTACCGTACATAGTACTCACACATGTGCTATGCGATTATATAATACTAAGAGATTGAATCTATACAATTCAAATATATTTTTACAATCTTCTGCAGCTTCCACAATAACTTCACATGGTAATCAATTAGTTTGCCCCTATGGTTGTGGAGCAGGACCAGCATTGAGCCAAGCATTTTTATCATCAATGTAATCCCCCAACTTATAATATGCTTGCCTACATAGTGTGCGTTTTATACAAGATTTAAATTTCGTCTCATTCAGTTGTAGAATGTGGGGAGGTATTTTATTGTAACATTTTAAACAGTACCCCATGAAAGATGAGTCTACTTTAGCTAGCCTGAAACCTGGTTGAGTTAGTTGGTCCCTATTTCTAGTATGATAGTGGTGTCGGTCACCTCTTTTACTAAATAAATGCAAATTTTTCCTAACGTACATGATGTTTTCATAGATGTATTGACAAGGTACTGTCATGATGTTAATTTCCTTAAACAGTTCTCTTAGAGAATCGCGTCTACGTAGATCATATAAGGCTCTGATAGCTCTTTTCTGCAGAATAAATATAGACTCAATGTCTGCAGCCCGTCCCCATAGTAAAATACCGTATGACATAATACTATGAAAATAACTAAAATAGACTAGCCTCGCGGTATCTACATCAGTAAATTGACGGATTTTTCTAACAGCATATGCTGCTGAACTCAGCCGTCCTGCAAGAGAAGTTATATGCGGACCCCATTGAAGCCTTGAATCGAGCGTGATCCCCAAGAAAACAGTTTTTTCGACGAATTCTAGCTTCTCTTGATTCAATACTATGTCACTATCACTACTTTTGACATTCGGTAGAGCAAATCTTATACACTTCGTTTTTTTCCCATTTAATACCAAATTATTCGCGGTGAACCAATTATGGACCAGCAATAGGGCGTTATTTACGTCGTCAAGATTTGTGGCACGTCTGTTTGTCTTAAATATTAAAGAGGTATCGTCAGCAAACAACACCATTTGTGGTTGGTTTTTAAATAAATGGGGTAGATCATTTATATAGACTAAAAAGAGGAAAGGACCTAATATCGAACCTTGCGGTACACCCATACTTACTTTTAAACCCATTGAATTGACACCATTTATTTGTACTTGCTGATGTCTATCGTTTAAATACGATTTAACTAAACTGAGCGCAAGTTTCCCTAAACCGTAATGTTCAAGTTTCAAGAGTAGGGTTTCGTGGTTTACGCAATCAAATGCTTTCGAGAGGTCACAGAAGATTCCTATGGCATCTTGTGCCTCTTCCCACGCCATAAATATGTGTTTTAATAAGGTGACACCGGCGTCAGTCGTGCAACGTCCTTTGGTGAAACCATATTGTTTCTCATGTAAGATTTTATTGGTGTTAAAGTGTGTGAGCATTTGATTAAGCATTACCTTTTCAAACACCTTGCTGAAAACCGGCAACACGGATACGGGTCTATAGTTATTGGTGTCTTTACTGTCCCCGGATTTGAAAAGTGGTATTACCTTGCTGTATTTCATAAGGTCCGGGAAGACTCCTTGGTCCGCACATAAATTAAATATTAAGGCTAAAAACGGTGCTATAGTCTCAATAATAGCTTGACAAACTTTAATGGACATTCCCCAAAGATCTTCAGTTAATTTGATTTTGATTTCCTTAAAAGCTTTAATGACTGTGATGGGGTTTATATGCTTAAATTGAAACTCAACCGGACAGGCTGAAACGTTCGCTCTCAACAAATCAATAGAAACCAAGGGTGAGGAATTTAAGGTTTCAGTAGTTTTAAGTGGGATACTAGTGAAGAAATCTACAAATTCTTGAGCAACTTCGTTTTTAGAGCTTATAAGACCACGTGAAGTATCTAGTGTGATATCATTATTATATTTTTTATGTCTATTAGTTTCACTATTGATAATTTTCCAAACCGTCTTTATTTTATTATCGGCGGATTTAATCTTGTTGCTAATGAATAAGGCTTTAGCTACCTTACAAGTGTTTTTAAAAATTTTAGAGTAAGTTGCAACATATTTATTAAAAGTTTCTGAGTTGATGTAAGGCTTAAGGCCATACAGTTCAAACAATCGCTCCCTACTTTTCCTAATACCCTTAGTTGCCCAGTCACTGAACATAAACTTTGGGCAAATAGATTTAGTTTTCATTTTTAATGTATTATTAAACTCGGTGTAAACTACCGAAAAGAATTCCTCATAAAAGTGATTTACATTTTCGATAATATGGTCCGGAATACCTAAATTACTAATTAAGTTATTATTAAATTTATTTAAATTACTGGGTGTCATTTGTCTGGACTTTATCTGAATTTTTTGTAATGGTGTGTAGGACTCGAAAACAACGGTTTGACCGCTATGATCAGAAGGAAGGTAATTTACAATTGATTTATCCAAGTAGTCGCAGCAACAAAAAACATTATCAATACATGTTGCAGTATTTGTAGTAATTCGGGTTGGTTCCGAAAACACGTTTAACAAATTAAATGATTTAAAAAGATGTAATAATCTACTGCTATTTGAATTTTGATCTAAAATATTAACATTAAAGTCACCACAGATTACCAGTGATTTATTACCAGTTGCAAGCTTTGCTAAAGTATCTTCCATTACCGATTCAAAAATAGAGTAGTTTTGATAATTTGGGGGTCTGTAAACGCACACTATAACATGCCTATCCAGCTCAACACAAGACAGCTCAATATTATGTTCAACCGATAGATCAACAATATCACTACGAGTCTTAAATTTAATACAATTTTTAACTAAGATTAATGAACCCCCACGAATCTTAGCTTTCCGGTTAAAGCAACTGCCCACACTGTAATTTGCGTAATTAATTAGCATTTCATAATCTTTTAACCAATGCTCAGTGAAACAAACAATTTCAAACTTTGTTTTTTCTAAAAACAATTCAATTTCTAGTTGCTTTGAAGAGAAACCTTGAATGTTTTGATGAAATAATTGCATGGAATTCTGCTTAGCCCCTTTTTTACATTTAGCTATTTGAGAGCAAGAAGATACAAGTATATTGTTGTTGATCGGTGTAACATCAATGTTACCGGTACCCTCTGTTGTCTTACTAACTAGTTTAAATGAGTATCCGGAGTGAGCCCCAAGACTCCTATGCCATCACAAGGCAATGAGATCCTACTACTAGTGGACCCCACTCCAGGATCTCCTAAAGTTACACAATTGAAAAAAGAATTATTAGTATTATTACTAATAGTCGCAGTGTTAATAATCGAAGTAAACATTGACATACTACTTATGTCTGAGTGAATATTATATACTAATAGCCTAGCTATTTTGTGTCTACAACTGATAGGTAGATACACTTTACCCCGTGTCGACTTAAGTTTACCAACAAAACTGTTGATATCTAGATATATAAGCCTGTCACTATAGTGACCTACTAGAAAATGAATATGCTTATTCAGCATGTGAATATAATTGTTTTTCCTGCTTGACAACTTTTCAAAATATGGGAAAGCACACAATATTATTTTACGACAATTCAACTTTAACAACTCCGTTACACTGTCTGTGATATCTTGTTTTGTAAGTTTTGAACTGTTTCCTATAAATATTGTTATATTGGTATTAACATTATAAACATTTCTAGTTACAGATGCCATTATCTGTTGGTATGTTGACCCTGGCATACAATGATTTTGGTTGGAAAAACTCAGGTTATTACTTACTAATTTACCTACACCTCTTCCTATACTATCTGAAAACATTATTGAGTTAGAACAGTCATGACTATCATGTAACTCAGGCTGTACCACATGTAAATAATCTTGTGTAATATTATTTGTTTCTTGGTTGAGTATACAGTCCTGAGATAAATTTTCAGCCTCGGACGGGTCCTCCATTACCTCAGGCTGGACAGTATCATGGTTGGTAACTGTCTGACAACTATATCGACACAGTACCAACTCATTTGCCGCAAGAATATGTTCCCTTATTTGGTTCTGAGAACTCGCATACCTACTAGAAAGGGAACTAAGTGAGTCTTGAAGTACCTGTATTTCAGACTGCAAATGCTGAGTATCAATTTCATAAATTTTTATACTGTCTTCTAATTTTATTTGGTAATTATCTAACTTATTAACTAAATCAACACGCTCTTTCCTCATTGGAATATATTTAGAAAAGCGTTTATGCTGTTTCCTAAATTGGTTACATTTTTTAATTATTCTATTCAGTTTTGCATATTTTTTTATTTTATTATTGCTTACTGAATAATTCTGTTTATGAAAGGAATCTTCAGTCAGATCAATTGTTATTAAGGAAGGTGGGATACAATTACTATTTAATAATTCATTATATAAGAGGTTTGTTTCTTTAACCTGAGTAACTTCTTTTTCTTTTTGTAAGTTCAATATACAATTATTGGCTTGAATTAACTTATCTTCTAGGTCCCTAATTTTATTTAAAGCCTCCTCATACAAGTTACTACAATTTGTAAAACCAGCTGTGACAACCTTCAGTTGATCCCGTTCATCAACAATGTCCAAGTATTGCTGATGTAGGTCTACTAGCTCTCGTTTTAAGCTACAGATTTTGCTATTTACTTTATAGACTTCCACTTCACTCTCTTCTCTCTCCTGTAACAGTTGTTGGACTTGGAGGTTTGATTCTTTAAGTTCATTGAGAGCCGTTCTTAATTTTAGCTCCATATCTTGAGCAGTAGCCTTACGGGTCATCACAGGCATGGTTTCAGGATTGGTAACTGAAAATTAGAAGTAAAGAAACGGTGAGAACTAATAGAATAGACTATTAAAGAAAAGTTAGCGGTGAAAGGAAAAAAAATAAAAAATAATAATATATAAAACAGAGAAAAGCCTTCAGTTATGAAATTAAGTGAGGTAGGCTGCTATATTAACTTTAAAAGATTATCTTTATATTGAATGTATCTAATTGAATATTAAATTTTACTGGTTTTATTGTCTTAGGGTTTTACTTTTTCATAAGAGGGTAGCTTGCTTATGATGAATTAAAAAAAAAAAAAAAAACAAAAGGGAATCTACAGACTTATGGATTTGTCAACAAAGCGATTCAGAACTGGTATAACGTAATAAATCGGCAAAAAAAAAAAAAAAAAAAAAAAAAAAAAAAAAAAAAAAAAATGAATGAAAGATGTGTTTTAGAATTAAAGTGAAGTTTGTGTGCTGTTATTAAATAAAAGTAAACAATACTTCCCCTGAATAATCCGTATATAGCCGTAGTTAGAACGTCAGCTGTTTTTAGGTTACCGGCAACGTTGTACTACCGAAAACTTTATTAATTATCAAGAAAACAATTTTCCTGAGTATTTACGCGTTTATAATACGTTCACACAAATAATTACACCTTAATATAACTTATTTCCTAATTAAATTAAATTTTAAAATACGGAACAAAAATTTTACATGTCACTCGGGCAGTGTTGCCACTTTTCTTCACTTTTTTTTTTGTGAAGTAACGAGATCATATTTTTCTGTAGAACTCAAAGTATTTACCTTTCCCAGTATCGATTTCACACACTAAACCTTCACAAGGAACAGTTGCATGCGTTTCCGAATTCATCTTAGTGTTAAAAAACTATAATCAGTTCTAAACAACGTTAATTACAGCAAAAACTAATCACAAGAATTTGAAAAATAAAATCACAACAAAGAAAATGCACCAGTAATCAGTATCACTAATCAGTAATCACTCAAAACACAACAAACAAACCGAACATACCTCTTGGCGCAAACCGCGAACACACATTCTCTCTCAAATTACACTGACTTACACGCACACATTCAAAAAAAAAAGCCCAGCTTTAAATTCAATACAAAATGTCCAAATAAGTTTCTACGAAAACAGACACTACTTGCTAGGAGCAAGCGAGAGATCAGAAGCCAAATGCAAGCCAATGAGTGTGAAAGAGAAAGCGTTAGCACTGGCTGTAGGCCTTAGGTACGATATCGCAAGAGTTTCGCGCAGAATCCGATGTTATTTATTATTGTTTGACGTAAATTTTTGTGTTACAATTTTTTTTTTTTTCATTTGTTGAGTTTGATTGTGAGGCAAGCCGGGATTTTCGGTTTGTATGATAGATCTTTGGGGGTATGAAGAACAGTGTGTAAAGCTCTTCAACCCCCGTAGAAAAGGGAGGATCCTCCGACCAGACGGGTGTTATGTCTGGTGGGCTACTGCCCGACAGTTGTTGTCGGGTTCTTCTATATAGTCTTAAGTCGCGAATATCTTTACTTGCGCGATGCAGGATTTACATGTCTAGTTTGTCCTCTGCGTCATAGATGGCGCTGTAGTACTTTTTGTTCTATGTTGCTGAAGTACTTTTTGTAGTGCCGCTACAGATCCGCCACTGATAATTAGTCCTTACCGATTTCGGTAACGGCGACCTTTTAATGCTATTTCCTTGCGTGTGCTCTTATATGACTGGCCAGACCGAATTTGCTCTTAAATACCCGGTCACAACTAAAGCAGTAGAGTTGACCGGTACAGTTATAGGTGTAGTATTTAGTATCTACTTTTGAAATAATTTACTTCAGGTTCTGACTGCTCCGTTGGTCTAGTGGTCGCAAGCGCGAATGCCGAGCATGAGGTTCTGGGTTCGATTCCCAGGTCGGGCAAAGTGTTATCGGGTTTTTCCATCAGCAATTTCTTAGTAGCAGCCGTGAAGTCTGGATTTGCACCCGGTTGATGGCAATAGGCTTGCCCTCTATTACATGGTACTTAAACATAATTGGCGAAATGTGGGGGGTACTATTAGGTAAACCTCTGCTTGACCCTTTGGGGATTACAGGCGTGATGTTATTTTAAATCCATTCAAGGGATTTCATCGTGTTAAAGGTAACCTGATCAACGGCTTACCTCTTGGTAAGGCTAACTCTGTAACTATGCGGCGCCTTACACATGCACGACATGTACATAATAATGTATATTGATATTAAAAATATTCGTAATCATCCTACCAACCTAACAAGTTTTAATTCATTCCAGTCGAACTCCAACGCCACCCTCGCAGTCCCCGAACGCAGCTGGCGCCTCGGCAAGTGCGTCTCCGCCACACACATCGCGGCGCGGCCGCTGGTCTCCGGCACCTCCCTCAGCCGCAGCCACCACGCGCTGCACACGGCGGGCTACATCCTGCACGCTGCGGGGAACAAGATCAACATTACTAAGGTATGCCACACACATCGCGGCACGGCCGCTGGTCTCCGGCACCTCCCTCAGCCGCAGCCACCACGCGCTGCACACGGCGGGCTACATCCTGCACGCTGCGGGGAACAAGATCAACATTACTAAGGTATGCCACACACATCGCGGCACGGCCGCTGGTCTCCGGCACCTCCCTCAGCCGCAGCCACCACGCGCTGCGCACGGCGGGCTACATCCTGCACGCTGCGGGGAACAAGATCAACATTACTAAGGTATGCCACACACATCGCGGCACGGCCGCTGGTCTCCGGCACCTCCCTCGGCCGCAGCCACCACGCGCTGCACACGGCGGGCTACATCCTGCACGCTGCGGGGAACAAGATCAACATTACTAAGGTATGCCACACACATCGCGGCACGGCCGCTGGTCTCCGGCACCTCCCTCAGCCGCAGCCACCACGCGCTGCACACGGCGGGCTACATCCTGCACGCTGCGGGGAACAAGATCAACATTACTAAGGTATGCCACACACATCGCGGCACGGCCGCTGGTCTCCGGCACCTCCCTCAGCCGCAGCCACCACGCGCTGCACACGGCGGGCTACATCCTGCACGCTGCGGGGAACAAGATCAACATTACTAAGGTATGCCACACACATCGCGGCACGGCCGCTGGTCTCCGGCACCTCCCTCAGCCGCAGCCACCACGCGCTGCACACGGCGGGCTACATCCTGCACGCTGCGGGGAACAAGATCAACATTACTAAGGTATGCCACACACATCGCGGCACGGCCGCTGGTCTCCGGCACCTCCCTCAGCCGCAGCCACCACGCGCTGCACACGGCGGGCTACATCCTGCACGCTGCGGGGAACAAGATCAACATTACTAAGGTATGCCACACACATCGCGGCACGGCCGCTGGTCTCCGGCACCTCCCTCAGCCGCAGCCACCACGCGCTGCACACGGCGGGCTACATCCTGCACGCTGCGGGGAACAAGATCAACATTACTAAGGTATGCCACACACATCGCGGCACGGCCGCTGGTCTCCGGCACCTCCCTCAGCCGCAGCCACCACGCGCTGCACACGGCGGGCTACATCCTGCACGCTGCGGGGAACAAGATCAACATTACTAAGGTATGCCACACACATCGCGGCACGGCCGCTGGTCTCCGGCACCTCCCTCAGCCGCAGCCACCACGCGCTGCACACGGCGGGCTACATCCTGCACGCTGCGGGGAACAAGATCAACATTACTAAGGTATGCCACACACATCGCGGCACGGCCGCTGGTCTCCGGCACCTCCCTCAGCCGCAGCCACCACGCGCTGCACACGGCGGGCTACATCCTGCACGCTGCGGGGAACAAGATCAACATTACTAAGGTATGCCACACACATCGCGGCACGGCCGCTGGTCTCCGGCACCTCCCTCAGCCGCAGCCACCACGCGCTGCACACGGCGGGCTACATCCTGCACGCTGCGGGGAACAAGATCAACATTACTAAGGTATGCCACACACATCGCGGCACGGCCGCTGGTCTCCGGCACCTCCCTCAGCCGCAGCCACCACGCGCTGCACACGGCGGGCTACATCCTGCACGCTGCGGGGAACAAGATCAACATTACTAAGGTATGCCACACACATCGCGGCACGGCCGCTGGTCTCCGGCACCTCCCTCAGCCGCAGCCACCACGCGCTGCACACGGCGGGCTACATCCTGCACGCTGCGGGGAACAAGATCAACATTACTAAGGTATGCCACACACATCGCGGCACGGCCGCTGGTCTCCGGCACCTCCCTCAGCCGCAGCCACCACGCGCTGCACACGGCGGGCTACATCCTGCACGCTGCGGGGAACAAGATCAACATTACTAAGGTATGCCACACACATCGCGGCACGGCCGCTGGTCTCCGGCACCTCCCTCAGCCGCAGCCACCACGCGCTGCACACGGCGGGCTACATCCTGCACGCTGCGGGGAACAAGATCAACATTACTAAGGTATGCCACACACATCGCGGCACGGCCGCTGGTCTCCGGCACCTCCCTCAGCCGCAGCCACCACGCGCTGCACACGGCGGGCTACATCCTGCACGCTGCGGGGAACAAGATCAACATTACTAAGGTATGCCACACACATCGCGGCACGGCCGCTGGTCTCCGGCACCTCCCTCAGCCGCAGCCACCACGCGCTGCACACGGCGGGCTACATCCTGCACGCTGCGGGGAACAAGATCAACATTACTAAGGTATGCCACACACATCGCGGCACGGCCGCTGGTCTCCGGCACCTCCCTCAGCCGCAGCCACCACGCGCTGCACACGGCGGGCTACATCCTGCACGCTGCGGGGAACAAGATCAACATTACTAAGGTATGCCACACACATCGCGGCACGGCCGCTGGTCTCCGGCACCTCCCTCAGCCGCAGCCACCACGCGCTGCACACGGCGGGCTACATCCTGCACGCTGCGGGGAACAAGATCAACATTACTAAGGTATGCCACACACATCGCGGCACGGCCGCTGGTCTCCGGCACCTCCCTCAGCCGCAGCCACCACGCGCTGCACACGGCGGGCTACATCCTGCACGCTGCGGGGAACAAGATCAACATTACTAAGGTATGCCACACACATCGCGGCACGGCCGCTGGTCTCCGGCACCTCCCTCAGCCGCAGCCACCACGCGCTGCACACGGCGGGCTACATCCTGCACGCTGCGGGGAACAAGATCAACATTACTAAGGTATGCCACACACATCGCGGCACGGCCGCTGGTCTCCGGCACCTCCCTCAGCCGCAGCCACCACGCGCTGCACACGGCGGGCTACATCCTGCACGCTGCGGGGAACAAGATCAACATTACTAAGGTATGCCACACACATCGCGGCACGGCCGCTGGTCTCCGGCACCTCCCTCAGCCGCAGCCACCACGCGCTGCACACGGCGGGCTACATCCTGCACGCTGCGGGGAACAAGATCAACATTACTAAGGTATGCCACACACATCGCGGCACGGCCGCTGGTCTCCGGCACCTCCCTCAGCCGCAGCCACCACGCGCTGCACACGGCGGGCTACATCCTGCACGCTGCGGGGAACAAGATCAACATTACTAAGGTATGCCACACACATCGCGGCACGGCCGCTGGTCTCCGGCACCTCCCTCAGCCGCAGCCACCACGCGCTGCACACGGCGGGCTACATCCTGCACGCTGCGGGGAACAAGATCAACATTACTAAGGTATGCCACACACATCGCGGCACGGCCGCTGGTCTCCGGCACCTCCCTCAGCCGCAGCCACCACGCGCTGCACACGGCGGGCTACATCCTGCACGCTGCGGGGAACAAGATCAACATTACTAAGGTATGCCACACGCAATAAGAGCTCGTGCATAAGGGCTGTCTCACTCAAACATGTGGCAGTATGCCATGTTGTGCGGGGACGTGCCGCAACACTACAAGTGCGCGACGCTCGCATACATCTCCATTAGTTTGAATTAATAGCGGCCAGCGGGCTGCGCTGCACAACGCGCCGCGTCTTCGTAAATAAGCTGTACATCAAACTGAGCAACATTGAGCAAAAATTAATGACTGCTGGGCGACGACTTTTATTTTTAAATAAGCAATTAGGGTTTAAGGTGCAGAAATATAAACGTGTTAACACATCCAATCACCTTTTCCAGGTGGACGACATAACAAAATGGCTGGACCCTCCACCGCTGAAGCGCACCTCCCCAGACACGCACCTCAACCAGCTGCAGGACAACAAGACGCGCAAGGTGGAGCCCTGCCAGTACGACGAAGCCCTACCCGCCTTCCTGCGCAACCAGTCCGTCGAGGGGCTGGAGTCGCAGTACAAACATGAGGTAAGAAAGAAGACGTGTGAGTGTCCATTTTGTATGAGCGTGGATGAAACAAAAGGAGGACCGTGGCAGGTGAATCTCTACCTACCTCCATGAGCAAAAGACGCAGGTTTATAGGAAACAAGAAGATAGAAAATACATTTATGGCTCGTTTACTTCAAGGGTTTTTTTTAACGAAATTGACTAACATTTCCTTTTACATAAGTGTTTTTGTAAAATACCAATAAACAAAACTATTAAATTTCAGGTTGACAGTCCCCTACCATTCTGCAGACACATCAGCATCCCCAACAGTACCACTCTACACGTCGAGGCAGACACAGACTCGTCCTCCGACGACGAGGACACCATCACCACGTGGCATCGAAACGTGCAGACGTTCGACAAAATGGACGTCGACCCTAAGAATGTTATAGCGACCATCGTGAAGAAAGGTGAGAATTTACTCTCGAAAAAGTCCAGTTACGATGTTACTGATGTTGTGTTGAGGAACCCGGAGTGTTTGACTCACGAAAGGAAAATACCCGAAGTGGATTGCAGAAGGTTCAATATTGACTATCTTACCAAAAGCCCTGTCATGGCGGCCGGAGTCAAGAACATATCTAAGGCCGTAGAAAAAGAGAAACCGCAGGAAAAGTCAGGGTTCTTCCAAAAGAAGCTGCTATCACCGAAATTTAGCAGATTATTCAAGCCGAACACCGCAGAAGTGGTCAGAAACAAAGATGTGGATGACAAAGATAAGTCAAGGAGTAAGTTTTTCGTTCAACGACCTTCGTCTCCCAGCAACATCGGGAGGTCTCACAGGGTCAGACCCTCAGAGTCTGACAAACCAGTCCACCACGACGTTCTGAAGTCAGACATTAAACTCGCCAGCATGGGCAAGCCAATGACGCCCATATTCCGACGGCATTTAGCTGAAAAACCTGACTTCGCAGACGGAAGGTTCAGTTACAGAGATCGCCGATCCAAATTCGATCAAAAACCTACCGAAGACTCGAAATTCATAGACTTAGGACGCAATAGGATTAAGACCCCCTTAGGTACGCTAGACCAGGGCACAAAGTTGACCCCTTTGATACGAAGCTCACAAATTAGTAACATCGCGGCCCTAGCCACTGTGCCCGAGAAAAAACTTATAGATAAGAAAGTTAATGATGATCCCGGTGTGCCCAAGCGCCGTGAGCCGGGCATATCGAGAAGTAACTATGTGAGTCTTGCTAATTTGAAGATCAACGGCAAAGCGAAGGACATTGATGACAAGTGCAGACATGCTGCGAACGAGGACTCGCCCGTTGAACGAGTTATATAGGTCAGTTGGCTTTTTAATAGGTGATGATGATAGAAAGGGCGATTTTCAAGTGGCTGGAACGGTGATGGGGCTGATACCGCAAAATACGATATCGATTTACGCGGCATCGCTGTTTGTATGCCATCTGGAAAATGCTCATTCTCTCCTCTCTATGTTTGATTTATACTGGCACTTGGCGTATTTGTCCAAATATTCGCTTCGTTACTTGATGGATACAAAATGTACTGTATACCTTTGGTAATAATGTTCATTTTAAATATTGAAATAATGCGAAAATTTGCCCAGTAAAGCCAAGAGCGCCAACATTGCGCCCTTCTACAATTGTAATTGAAGTCTTGCCACGTTACTGTAGTTATACAATTGTTGATTCGTTGTACTTATCACGAATGCTTTTCTACGGATCGTTGTAATCGCTTGCGAGAGTGTCGTATCTGTGAACCAATGAAATGTAGCTTTGCGTTTTTTATCAATGTCCAGACTTTAGGAAAACACCATTTTTGGGACAGGCTCGTTCTCGAAACAATGATTTTAATCATGATTATGATATTTACTTAATGTCCTCTGATTTTCAAAAAATGCCTCGTTCGGAACGTCTCGCTAAAATGCTCTCAAATACACATGACATAAGGTTGAGATTTAAAACAATTACCAGCAAAATGAATGCAAATGAAGCTTACAGTGAGTATGAATGATGCGTAGAAGTGAATGCTAGTACTCCTACATTGGAACTCTCCAGTTGTAGCAGTGCCTTCCGAAAAGACTGCGTTCTTTAAGACATTTATCTGCTGTGAAATGGTCCCTTAAAACCACTTAATCGAAGTAACAGTATATTTTGAAGTAAACAACACACACGTTGTTTTGAAACAGTGATTTCTCCACCAATCTTTCACTATTTTCTTGTTTATATTGTTAGAATCTCGATAAAATACATTTTGTATTAGATTTGATACCCGTTCCATGGTATCTTTAATATTTGTAAATCCATGCTTTTATATTCCATAATCTTTTATACATACTCCTAAATATGAATTTTACAAAAAAAAATATTCTAATAAAAATATTTTCATCTGAACAGATATTAATGTGCAGCCAGCACATCAAGCTGCTAAAATCTGTCAATTTTTTTTTATCGATTTTTAACTGAAAATTTGACAGTTTCGGGTAGCTTGATGTGCTAGCGTCTTTACTATTATATTGTGAAACCAGAATCGTGAGCTAGGTATGCAATTTTGATGCTGCGTTGAGTAAGCTTTGAGTATAGAGTCAATTAGTAAAAATTGAAGTTTTGTACAAGATGACGCTGCATTTTGATATTATATAGCATAATGTATTGTATGATAAATATTACTTATATAGTATTTTGGCACTATGTTGAAAAGTGCTTACTTTAAGTACAATGTGCGGTTGCTGACCGTACAGACACACTTGTGATCATTTTCTTTTACGGTTGCCATACAAAAGATTCTGAAGGACAACTATTTTACAAGCACTGGATTTCGCCAGGTATAATTAAGCTCCATGTAACAGGGGGTGAGTAGAATGTAACAATAAATCACAAGAAAAACATACTTTAACTAAGTCTTCTAAGATTCATATACTTGCAATAATGAACTAAATACCTAATACATTATTATGTGGGACAAATATGCTATACATATACTGTCACTTACGGGATATCTTCGGGAGCTCAAAGTCATGAACATCAATCACGGAAGATATCCCGTAAGTGACAGTGTACGTTTAGTTTTAGACCGTGAAAGCAGCAAACAGTGTTCAAATATGCTGTTCCCATAAAATGGGTCAGCCCATTCTATCGACGAAATCTGTGCTGAGATAATGCTATATAGTATCATTCTTAAATGTAGTCATTGTATAATAAAAATCTCCAATTATATTACTTGACAAGTTTGTCAATGATTTCGAAAATGGTGACTATATTGGTTTTATTGTCTGCTTGTAAATACAATTTATATATAGTATTATGTCTTTGTATATTATAATCGTGTGTTTACTCGTTCATTTAGGTGCTTTTGTTAAAAACACATGTTTTGCTAGTTATGGAAATTTAAAATGAATTTAAAAATGGTGTAAAAAGTAATCAAACCATAATGGTTTAATTATAAAATAAAACTATTGTTACTTCTTAAAATTGGATCAGTATTCGCTTGACATGTTCAGAGTCAAAACAAACTCTAGCTAAGAATCTCTAAGATTCAATTTGCAACGCAGTTAGCTTCACGCATTTGTTAAAGTGTCTTAAGCAGATATACGGAAATATACACTAGTTGTTTTCTATGAGTCGTTATATTTGTACCGTTTTAATATTGTAGATGAAATGTTTGAGTGTTAACAATTTTCATTCGGGAATTGATGGCGAAATGATGCTTGTCTAGAAATATTCAGCTTAATCAGTCATTCCCATCGCTGGGGATTGGACGTGGATGGGTGTGGGTTACTGGATGTCGTGAGTCTTTGATTTTTTTTTGGTTCTAAGACATGCCGGTTTCCTCACGACAAGAATTATAGGTAGTACCTAAGATTGGCCAAAATAATCAACGTTTCGTCATAAATTCCCTTCTAACTTGTTATAGTATAAATATCATTTTGCAGTAGCAAGAAGTCCCATAACATTCTGTCCAAGGAGTCTGCATGAACATTCTAATTACAAACGAAATAAGAATTTATATGAATATCTATCTATACTAAGATCTGAACGCAAATCTGTGCCATTTATATGCCAATGTACAGTCGGTATTGCCCGACTGTGCGCTACAGTCGATGGAAGTTTCGCTCAGGTATAAGAAACAGTTATGGTTTCAAGTCGGACTCATAATCACCCGCATCAGTTAGTCGCCTGCCTTTTATGATCAGTTGATCCCCCACACCACACCCCAGATGCCCATTTTCACGAACGCGAGCCACCTAAATGAATTCCTAAACAAAAGTGTACTGTTAGATTGTCAACCGGGCACTTTTATTAGGATATAGTCTGGTGTCTGTGGAAACTAGCATAAGTGTTGTGAACGTTGGGGTGTTCATATTTCTGCTGGTGTCGATACATTCAAGAAGATCAAAAATCCCCAAAGATAATTTTAAACAGTTGGGACCTCCTCCACCCCAAGACCTCTTTGATGAGAAACATCTATATGCGCGCCTGGGTAGTAGAACCGACGCGTATGCCGTGACGGAAGATGGCATGACGCTGTCATGGCGTAATGCCTCCTCTATGCCATGTAAAACCAACCATTTCCCATTAGAATAATGTTTTGGAACGATTGTTAGTCTACATATTCCGTTTTTGAAAGTTTCACGCTACTCAATTAATGATGTAGTTAGGTCGTATGGTCACATCTGATCGAGAAATATCGATGAAAGAAAATATTTTAATGTAATATTTATTCTTTGTTTTACTCCATATTCCGTTAAATGTTTTTTTTGTTAATAATGTATTCTAATATTAACATAGACGTTTCACATCTGCCGGGTGTCCCGTGACGGCCATTTTTTTTTATAATTGAGTGACACGTCCATCGACGAGTCTTTACCTAAGAATTGAAAGTCCACGTGAAAACTTACAAAACCACGACATTAGCGTAAGTTATTGGACAGTACAATGGTGGAAATTTGACATGTCTTAAGGGATATAAGCGTGTTGTTGAATTTTACAACTTTAGGCCCTGAACCATCATCATTCTTTAGCCTGTATCCCAATTCATTTGCGGTCGGCGCAGCATGTCTTCTTGTTCCATACTTCTCTATTACACGTCATCTCATCAGACACCTCCTTTCTAGCCATAATATCCTCAACACAGTCCATCCACCGTTTCTTTTGTCTCCCTCTACTCTTATACCCATCCACATTTATGCTCCAAAACTTTCCTCACGACATTTTCGTCATTCGTCTGCATCACATGCCCGTACCACGACGACCCCTGCCCTAATCCTGAACCAAAGATTACAAATTGAACAGCGCACTCTACATCCCTTACCTCATTTCAAATTTTCACCTTCAATTACTTTAACTGTATTAATTTATTAACATTTTAGACATTATTTTTTTAATATAGAGTTAAGTTTTATTTCTTAGATTTTTTTTCATGAAGTCTGATTTGTACTTTTGTGACACAGGGTGCCATTTTTTTAAATATAATGCGATGTTAAATAATGTTATGATTGGAATTTGAAGGCAGTTTGAAACAGGAAGGTTCTTCGTGATTTTTCCTGCAGCTCTTGTGGCAAACTTTCTTCTTTTTGTCGTCTTCCTTGTGGAAACCAGTGAAATCCAAATTGACGTAGGACTTCAATCTACTTAACAATGAATGATGATGATTAATGATTGTACTATTTAGAGCAGCCATACACAAGTATCATACTACTTAAATATGTATTGGAGACGGCCATTTTCTTCCAATCATAGCATTGTTAGAAATTAACATGAAATCAGGACAAATTCAATCTCATTTTGTATTAATATTTTAATTCGTTTTCGTCCGACATTAGGTCGAGCTCATGTTTACTATCTGTGATACGTTATGTTTGTAAACGCCGCAATAACAAGTATTATAGGTGTCTCTTAGTTTGTAAACTTGAAAATACTTTTTTTTTTATAGTTAAGGATTTGAACGCTAATGACGCTTACTATACACCAATATGTATACACTTAGTAAAATTGATGGGCGAATTTCACGTATAAATTAATTATTGCGGCTTTAAAATAATCCATATTTCATAATATTATGAGTTCCAAAATACTATGTTAGTATCAACATAAATAACAAACAATACAGTAGGAGACAAACACTTCTACAAGTGACAAGTGTATACATGTTGGTGGTCGTGACTGTTCACAAGTTATGACAAAATCTTTTACGGTATAATTTCGAGCGATGTAAATCTTTTGTCATGTTTTTAGCGCTTGGCGTTCAAAAGATAAAGATATATGTAACACATTATTAACATTTGTAACATCGAGTATTCCGTCTCCTGCATTCCAAGCGGTTTTGTATATTTTTCCTTTTGTATCTGTTTCTAAGTACAAATGAATAAAGGAATATATTCAGATTTTGTGTTTTTATACATAAACTTTCACTTTGTTCCGATAAGCAGAAACCTTAGATCGCCACCTGCTACGACCCTTACACAGGTTCTCCTTTTTTCACGACTGCCCAAGGAGTGTTACCTATGTATGTTTGTTTCTTTATTCCATCATAACTTCTAAAATAAAAAACGAGAAACATAATAATTACCATGACTCGACCTCTAATTGAGAGCTATTTATTCTGACATAGATAGTGGTTACGAACTTTTCTTTTAAAAGTGAATTTGCTTTTAGCTTTTTTAATGCCAAAGAGTGGTAGGGCCAGGTGGTTTGTTGCCAGAGCTTTATAGTAGAGATAGCGTAAGAATTTGACAGAAAACCGGTGCGGTGTGAAGGAACTTGAGAAGTAGATTCTTGGAAGCTCGAGGGTTACGACTGTGAGAACTGCCCAACACTTTGAAATAAGTTTTTAGATAATCGGGAGCACATGGATGCATAATAATGAAGAGCATGCAGAGAGATCTGAGGGACCTCCTGAGTCGGATAGGCAACCATTTAAGCTGAGAACGGAAATGGCTGAAAGTTTCAAAATATATAATAGGAAAATGGACAAGATCCCATGAACGCCAGACCTACGCCATTTTAAGCTGAAACTATTTCTGGGGAAGTACTTCCTGTGTAGGTAAGAACAATTGGATATTATGAACGGTTGGTCGTGGTGGCTAGCAGATATCAGCCTAAAAGGTATGCTAAGTTACGTCATACAATAAAGCTTGATTTTTTGATATTACATAAGGTTGGTACGATGATGATTCACCTCCTCCACTGCCAGACGTATAAAGTATGATAAATTGTAATTAAACTTACGCTATTTTAGGAATAAGCTAGGTAAAGCCCCCAAATCCGGACAGAACGGGAACTACGCAGGCTGATCAAGTTTGTAGCCGTCGTATAAAGGTTTAATGTACTCGGCAAATCAACGAGAGACTTCGACATAACCTTTCTTTGAGCTTTTTTTTTATATTTATAAGTATTGCGATTTCACCAAAAATTGTTCGCGAACATTTTGTGCAGCACAAAATGTTCGCACTGAGCTACAGAACCGTTTCCACCGGCAAAGCTAAGTACGAAAAACATGGTGTAAGACTCGATCCTCAATATTATTATATTGAGGAGTCTTACATACCAGCCTATTAGGTAGGTACCCCACTGCTGAGCAAAGGCCTTTTCTCATGCAGAGAAGGCAGGAGCATTGACCAAGAGCAAGCGTCTTGACGGGTTGGTGATTTCAGTCTTACCTATACTAATAATAAGTCCTTGTTTCTTTACGATGTTTTCCTTCACCGATGTATCTGATGTCCAAGATAACTTACGGGTAGAAAGTACATAATATGAATTGAAAAAGGCGAGAGGCCTTAACCTCCTTAATGACATAGGTATAAATTCGCTCCTCCTAACCCGAATCTTGGCCGTTTCTCATTCGTAGTTGGGGCGACTCCATAGAAAAGGAAAGATCTTCCGACCAAACGGGTGTAGTGTCTGGTGGGTCTTAAGTCGCGGATAACTTTAAAGCGCGATTCAGAATTTTGATGAATTCGGAGTTGTAGTACTTTTTGCTATGTCACTACAAGAGGATTCGAAACTTCACTACTGATGGGTTCCATCATACCTTCAGTAGCTTGAAGATGTCCATTCGCAAAATAAAACACAATGAAACCGTAAAATATTCTTTATTTGTAAACAAATTCGAAATTGGGTATTCAAATATATCGGCTAGAACGTACGTAAGGAGCATAGAAAATATATTGCGTTCTCAAACGATATCAGTACCTACTAATGTATCTACAGGATATAACACAATGTATCGACAAAATCTTATCGATATTTTACAATTATTCGAAAAATTCTTGAAATCATGAAAATTTCTTGAAATCACGACAGGCTTTGTTATATGTTTACTGTTTAATTTACAGTCGTCTCAGTTATTCTACATCACTCAGAATCAGTGATCTCTTTTTCTTCTACTTAGCACCTTTGCCGCAGATATCGACTACTCTGCCAGCGTCATGAACTGACGAATGGCGAAACGGCAATGAAGTAAAGTGGCCCATCAAACTTGATGTCACTTCTTGGTAGAATGTTACTTTAAAATCGTGTCCATTACCGACGGCTGCTGTTGGGCTGTTGCTGTCAATCTATACAAATTAGTAAAATTAAAGTGTCTGTTTGTCAGCTTTTTACTGCATGAATATGACATTTTTGTTGAATGAAGGTATGACATTTTTGTTTTTTAATGTTTGTGTCTTTTGTTCAGGCTAATTTCCGAAACGGTTCGACCGATTTTAACGGAACTTTACTGGAAGATAGCTGATATTATAAGGAGTAACTTAGCTTAAACACTGTTAACTTTCACGGTTTTTCATGCCGCTTGCAACAGCGTCGAAATATCGGGAACTCTAAAATCATGAGCAATCACGGAAGACATCCCGTAAGTGACAGTATAAGTTTAACTTAGCTTACTTTTATTTTAGAAAAAGGATTAGGGTTCCGTGAAAAAAATCCCGCAGTAATTTCACGCAGACGAAGGTCGCGCGGAACAGCAATTGGTATAATAAATGCGAACGGGCTGTAGGTAAATACATATGACGCCTTCATGATTTCAAAGAAATTTCGCGACATATAAAAAGTAAACTACGTTAGATAGGAATGGTGTGCACAATAATATTGTCATACATTGGACATCGAGATACAGTACCCGAAGGATCAAGTATATCAAGAAGTGACGTCGCAGGTACTAGGATGTTGGTTATACATAGAAAATGGGTTTTTACAAGAATTTTCTAATTATAATAACATTGGTATCCTAATTATGCTTTTAATTTGATGAAACAATAGTGTGTTATTAATTTATAATTCTGGTGCTCTTAAATATTAATATTTAAACCAAACCTAGAAGAATCGAAAATGAATCCAATTTTAATGTAGGAAAAAAATCTAGACGCAGATTACACACAGACAGAAATAGGTTCAGAATTTCCAATTCCCATAAAAATGATCTCCCAAAATTTAATTTAATTCAAAATCTTTTGTGTCATCGGGTCGACAATATTAGTTAGCGCAATACAAGTCAGTATCTTTTAATTGTGGGAACTAGATATTCCGAGCCTACATATCGTGTAAGTCGCCATTACTGCGTGCATGCCTTAACAGTTAGTACAACCAGAAAATAACTTATGTAAGTGCTGTATGGTCCTACTTTGCGCGCGTGAATGCGTTATTAAAGCGCAGGCCACACCGCCAGCTAGCGAGCCGAAAAGAGGAGAAACTATGCTCGCCCGGCTCGCTCGCTAGCTGGGGCGGTGTGAACTGCGCTTCAGACGGGCGCTGTTGGTAAACATTTGTGACATTGTGTGTGAGAATCATTGAGATATTCCTATAGAGACGGCATATTTTACTATAGCAATAATAGTTATACAAATATCTATAGGTATTATCGACACAAACATGTGAAAATCAGTTTTGTTTCTTTTTCATAAAGCAGTAGCTTCATACGAAAAGAGAGACAGCTACAGTTTGTCAAGTGCCTATTTTGACAACACTTTTGTGTGACGCCATAACCTCATCCATTTGCGAGCGCGTCGCCATGTTTTGCGCCGAGTTTTCTGGTAGATCTGCTGAACGGTTGCGCGCTTAAAAGTTGTTTAGTTTGTTTCCTTGAATGATGATGAATGAAAATGGCGGCCATTTTGTGCGCCACATTTTTAGGTAAATAGTAACAGTGGTAAGTAGTGTTGAATTCGTTTAAGCCCAGGCGATAGAGAAACCACGCAGCACTGTACAGCAATATAGATAAATCACAACGCGTTGATGGGAATTATAATATTAGTGCTATTAATGTACGGACGAGCTTACAACTAACAGTGAAGTACGATGCATCGAAAAATAACTTTAAATAACATTTACTCTGTTCTAGAGATTTAACCGCGTTTAGCTAGCCAATCTATTTACGTGCAATTAATTAATATTAAGTAACTGTTCTATATAAATAAATATAGTCAAACTTGACTGTATTTGGCTGCGAGGAAGCTGCAATTGAGAAGAGAACTTTAAATTATTATTTTTAGGGTTCCGTAGCCAAATGGCAAAAAAACGGAACCCTTATGGATTCGTCATGTCTGTCTGTCTATCCGTCCGTATGTCACAGCCATTTTTTTTCCGAAACTATAAGTACTATATTGTTGAAACTTGGTAAGTAGATGTATTCTGTGAACCTCATTAAGATTTTCACACAAAAATAGAAAAAAACCAGCTTGGTTTCAAGTGATAATTACACAATACGCACATGAATACGAAAAATCAGAGGTGCGTGTCTTGGGTTCAAACGCGAGATCTATGACCCTGAATTTATAAATCCAAAATGTATTCCACATTTGGCAGTTCCTCGCATTCAAAATACAGGCCGTTTCAATACATTCTCTGGCCTGTAATAATAAACCTTTCTAATCGAGTTCCCTCGGTAACTTTCAAAGAAAGCGTTTATTAAAACGAGCCCTAAACGGCAAACAAAAAGAAACAGGCAAAAATAAAATATTTAAACTAGAAGTCCCAATTCTAGTTGTCACAACACCGATGCTAATGATTCTAATCAACAGCTAGACTAAGTTACAACTTCGTACTAACCTCGCTTCGCAAATTACTGCGTACCGATTTAGCGATCCTTTTTACCCGACTGCGCGACAGCAAAGACACGGTTATGTTTTTAACGATGTCACACGATCCCTAGCTCGATTGTGAATTGTTTTTTAAATTTCAGATGTTGATAGATAAAACATACCAAAAAAAAAAACATGGCAACAAAACATTATGGTTTGGGCTCGGGTTTTTGAGCTATGTATTTGAGAACAAGGGTACAAGATGGCCGATGGCCGCCATGGCCGCCATGTCAGCTCAAACTGTAATGCAATTTCAAAATGAACAGCCATCCCTGCTTAGACTTTCTCTTGGTAAGTGTAGCAATTTAGTGAATTTCTGTTGAAAAGGAAACCTAATAATTTTAAGTAGCAGCATATCCAAACATGATTTAGGTATTCCAAGGTGAGTGCTGGAATCACAAGAGGCAGGAAAAACTATTTTGAAAAATATTTCTTCTATTATAAATCCAAAAGTTTGTATGGATGTTTGTTACTCAATCACGCCAGAACGGCTGAACGGATCTGGATGAAATTTGCCACAGGGATAGTAGTTTATAACCTGGATAACACAAAGGTCTTTTTAGCCTAGTATTACGATCCCGTGGGACAATTGCCGACGGACGAACTACATACAAGCGAAGCCGCGAGCATTAGCTAGGTGTATTATATAAATAAGATGGCGGCAGGCGGGGTTAGTTCCAATTCTAGCTCAAGTATAGCTTATCTATCAACATCGACAGTCTCCATTCCATTGGCTTTAACATACCTGCTACCCGTGTGTAAAACTATATCAAAAACCATAATATTGAGTCTATAACTAGAACTACCTAGTCTAGATAAATCAGGTATACGTGGTAATTTAGACATTACTTACACATAGTTTCAGACATGTATTTTTCTTAAACTACAACTAGTATTTTGACTAAGTTTAGGTGAGCCGTGTTTCTCAAAAATGAGAGCTTTCAGGTAAAGAATTAAGTTAATAATACTTTAGAATCAATATTTGAGCATCTCGTTTTATGTTATTAAGTAAAATAAGACTCGATTTTTAAACAACAATAAAGTAATTAAACAAAACACAAAAGGACTTTTTTTATGAAAAAGCTAAATTTTGAGAAGCTCTCATCTTTCAAACAAACACACACGACGTTTCGCGTTCAAAGAATCACAGTTTTCTTCGTCATTCATTCAATGAAATTCTTTGAGCACAAAAGGTCATTTTAATTCTCCTCCCACCGTCCTAACTAGATAATAATAATATGTTTAAATGTGTTAACTTTAAAACATGCAAGTGCTTGATATGTGCGAATATTTGCTAAAATTGTGAATTATATTGCTGACGGTTTCTTATAGCTAGTAACAAACTGAGATTTTACGCCCGAAGACGTTGACAGTCTTATTTAAGAAACAAACAGGGTCCCTTGTTTGACCAGGGAACGCTAAAATTTTAAAAGAAAAAAAAAACTACTTAAATGTAATGTAAATATGAAATATTCAAAATAAAGTATGTTTTTACGATTTCGTCTTCTTAAAACAATCAGCTACAAAACGTCATTTTACCTTTTGACCGCCATAGTCATAATTTTTTCTGACAAGCAAACGCGCGCCCAGTACACCAAACGACACAAATATGTGACAAAATGGTAGGCGAAATTGTGGCTTGGCGTGGAGGGCACGCGCGTGCGTTTATGCTCTAGGGGTCAAAAGGTTAAATGAAAATTCAAATACGTATACAAGCTATCAACAACACACCTCCGAATCTTTTTCATGCATGGCGAATTCATCAAGCAACCATGATCCATAAGAACAGATTGGACGAAGTGTGGTTGACACTAGGACATAATTATGACTGGAGAAGGCATACGTAGTACTTGGGATGAATCTAGGCCAACATTAAAAGCCTATTTATTTCGAGCGTTTAGGGGAAGTTCGGTCTAAACACACAGACACAGTAGTAAACCAGTGATACATTTAATATACTATTTAGTGCTAGATTTTTATATCAACTTTATATGCCATCTCCAGTCCAAATGCATAAGAATATAAGCCATACATCGACAAAAGCATTCTAAATAAATACTCAAAAACATAACTAAAAAAAGTAATATTACTAAAATTCGACTACATTTTATTATCATTATTCGTTTAGCACTCGATTTTTAAATTCGTTCCAGGTGCTCCTATGAATTGACCTTGTCATTTGATTCTAAGGTCAAATATTGCTCTATGGTAGTGACTGGACCAACCATTCCTAAACATTCTCTCGTAACCACACCTTCCGATAAGACTTACGCGTATTTCTGATAATTAAATTCATAAGAGGGATATTTTAACTTACAATTTGCATTCTAAAGATTTTTGGATAAGATGTTCAATTTATAGAACTTTTAACCTTTTTTTTCAGTTTCAAAATGGCAATAGCGGTCATTGCTCTTACCGTCATATCTCTTTTCTGTAAACAAAGTACAATGTATTGTAAAAAATTGTTGAGGATCAAGATGGATGTTGATTGATCGATTGAGGAAATCAGAATGATTAAAGGCGTTATTATTTCCGTTTAAGTAATGCAAAACGTCTAATAAATGTGTGTAAGTCAATGACCGCTAATGCCATGGTAGAACGTAGCAAGTATAGAGTTTTAGGAAAACTATTTGAAAAAATCATCTGCATTTCCCCCTTATATTACAATTCTCCCCCGAGGGCTAACTCACGCCCCTTTTCCGTTCACATCACCGTACGGCCTTTCGCATTCGTTTAGCACCGACTTACTACGAGTACATACAAACACATCTACTGGCTGTCTAACAATAACTAAACAGTTATGGACTAGTGAGGCGAGGTGTGGCGAGGTTCTGGCTTTCATACAAGACCGCGTTTTATTACCGAGATTGGATGGACCGAACTTGAACATCAAAGATCAGGTGCAGTGTACTTGAGTATATTTACGTATCCCTTAGTTTTAGCTCAGGAAACAAGACTTTCCAGATGGTATCTCTATTGCTAAAATTAAGATCAACCTGGCGATAAACTTTATCATGCAACTTTTTCGTAATTAGCTTTTATTTTGCCATAGTTTGGCTACATAAAGTCCACACAAATGCAGAAAACGTTTCATGTCTCTATGTTATGTATTAAAGTTCGGAGTCATAAACACGCCTCTAGATTATGCAGCTATCTCAAAACATACATAACTGTCAGTCATACTTTCGCTAGTTCTTATATGAAAATCAGACCTTGTTGATCGCCACAACCTCGGTGTGAGATCGAGACAGTGCTAAGTGTCGTCGCTTACTTACCTTTACATACTTTTAGTACATAATATTGGCACATAGTTACTATAATCTCATATTTACTATAGGGCACTAATTACATTAAGTAACATATTTTTAGGAGGTAAGACCTCTCATGTCTGTGTGAGAATTTCTTCAGGAATTTGGGTTTAATTTTTGTTTTCATTAATTATTGCACATTTCTATTATTCTACCTAAACTTTCATAATTTAGAATATATCTTTACACGTTTTCGATAATTATAACAATTTTAATATATGTATAGTAAATGATTGCACTAGAAGTCAACTAATTAGGCCCAGATAACTTATTCATATTTATAATATTATTCTATTCTATTCTATTCTATTCTATTCATAATATACAAATAAAAATAGACATCGAAATACAGCGGTTAAGCTGTTATAAAATACCATATACAAACAAGAAACTCAACATCGAAAAGGCAAATATTAGAAAATGTCCCAAACTGAGACACTATAATATATTTTTATAAAGTTCTATCATAATCAACTTCAACTCGAATCATCTAAAGTCTTCATTTCTTCTCGAAAATATAAGAAACCTCAATTTTCTTTATGGATACCATATTCTCATTTCACCATCAACAATTTTGAAATAAGGCGCTCCACAAAAAATTCTAAGTCCAACCCAAGGGTGAAAAGTCACAAATCACTTAAGATTTAGACATGAGAGGGATAGGGGCACTTCAGCGAGGCGGAGAGGCGGCAGCGAGGCGTTGCCGAAGTCTCGCGAACTTTCCGTGGACCAGCCGCAGTTGTGTGCGAAGCCTGGAGGAGAGCTCTCGTTGCAACGCCTGCACCTCCACCAGTTCGCGACGGAGCTGCTGGTAGTCCGAGCGCACCTGGGTGTAGAGGCTTGTGTTATGGGGTGATGATGGTACGTAGGTCAGCTCCGGCTAACGCAAGCTATGCGCTTGGCAGTTGAAGTAATTAAGATGCAGACGAAAGATCTCAAGGTTAACATTTTTGGTATTTAAACTTGCATCCTTTAGAAACGGTTTCGGCAGGAATTGAGAATTAAATTGTATTAATTTTGTTAGTCGGAGTTGACTTACTATTTTATAAAATTGACACAGTCAAAAACATGAATACCAATATTACAATATATTCTGTTTGACCCTCGCATATCTTCTTTTAAGTGTTTATTTAAGTGAGATCTTAAAACCAATATTTTTGGCTGTGTCAATAGTATGCACAAGATGGAAAGAAAACAACTAATGGCATGAATATGGTCTCCCATATCTTGAAGTATCCTGATGGGTTCGTGAACAAGAAGTAACGAATAGGAGAGAAAATAACATAATATAGAGAACGGAAGCTGGACAGTAGACATAACACATACATGAATATCATCTATTTTGTTACAATTATACGAGGCGGTTCGTTACTGCAAAGGAACTACTTTTTCAATTAAAAATATTCAAGATTTTTTTATAAATATTTGTTTGGCTTTTTTTAATTACCTGTGCGATTTCAAAACGTTTTCGTTAATGTTTCTAGTATTTCCGGTCTACAGTCCTAAAAATATCTAAAGTTGAGTATGGACTAGCTAGAGTATTAGGTACTTAAAAACATCGAGCCGTTCTATTGTCTGACCCATTCACGACCAGAACAATGAGCAGGACGCTCGACGCATTGTTAAAACTAGATTTTGTAAACAAACGAGCGAATTTGTGTTACATTTCATCAAGCAACATTTCAGCGAGTAAATGCAGAACAGAAAGGAATGTTACAGATGGTCGTAAGCATTACTTCAGACACCGCACATTGGCAGGAATGTTACATTCAGGCGCGGCCACAGCCTAAGACTTTTGGGGGGGGGGGGGGTCACACAGAGCTGTGGTCAGGAATTTGGTTAGGCCGTCTTACCCCGAATAAAAGTAATGAAAAGTTAAGGTTAAAGTAATGAATTAAACTTTTAGAACCAACTTTTGAAAAACGAAATTATGCCAACCGTCTCTGGATTTACCTATACAAAATGACCTTGGGCGCCCACAGGTTTATTTGCGAGGGGGCGCATCTTCAGCTTCCCAAAAAGAGCTCCCAAGTAACACAGGAAGCATTTTAAAATACGAATAGTAAACTTATGTAAAACTTAAGGTCCGTATAAACTCTTATAAAAGTTCACCGAACGTCTTGATGCTTTATATTGGTATTTCAAAACCATTATGATGCTTTACAATGTATGACGGTTGGATAATGGCCTATCAAAATGCTTGTGTAAAGCCTTTAGTTTTAGTGAAGCCAACCACAATGCAGCTGTACAGCTTTCAGCTGTTTTTAGTGTCTTAGGGTTTACAATAGCATTGTTAAGCAGTAAGATAATGCCTATTGCCGCTTAATAGCATAAACCTGTACCATTATAATGCATCGTAAATCCAGTATACAGCTTTCAGCTGTTTTTAGTGCCTTAGGGTTTACAATAGCATTTTAAGCAGTAAGATAATGCCTATTGCCGCTTAATAGCATAAACTTGTACCATTATAATGCACCGTAAATCCGTTATACAGCTTTAGGTTGTTTTTAGTGCCCTTTGTTGTGTTATAGCACTTTTAAGTGCTAAGTAAAAGCCTAATACTGCTGAACAGCATAAACGTGAATCAATATAATGCTTGCATTTTTAAAGATCAACTGAGTGCTGTTGTGCGAGTAACAGCTCTTTAATCAAATACACGTGAGTTATTGTAATGCGTAAAGCTATATATACATTCACTTTACTGTATTCTTAAAACCATTTGTCGGCCATATTGGGGAAAAGCACATAAAATATAATATGTGTATACATCAACAAATAACAGCATTTTTTTATGGTGTGTTGCCTAACCGTGTGTGTAATGATTATGATAATTATGCTAATAACAAAATTAAGTTGTGATTATTCAAGTAATACAAATTCTGAAATGAGTTTTATTGTTTTGCTCAAGGATTCCCAAAATTACTTTAAAGCAATGGCACTATTTCAGTCTACATCAAGTCTATTGGTATATCGGTGAACCCTTAGAGAACTACTTTATAGCCAATGGCACTACGGTGGTTCATCAAAAGTCTTCTCTCTGGCCTCTAGCTTAACGATTGTTCACGTGTGACTATTTATACTGCTGACGGCATTAATTGGCCTTTATAAAGGTTCACCGGGCTATTGTAGACTCACGCCATTTTGAAAATATTTTATAACCAAAAAATATTATCATTCGAACCTATTTATAATAGCAATAGACCTTTATCGTAATGATTTAACTTAATTTAATACTGCCCAATCAATACTATTACGTTAATTATGCAAAATTCATTCTAGACTAGGAATAAAAAAATTGTTTTGATTATTTGATTCATATTTTTATATAACATTTTATATCAAAACTACAAAATATCGAAGGCGCGTGAAAATTTTCAATGAAACTTATATAGATATTTACAGTAAACTAGATTGCGTTTAAAATAGGCATGAAATAACAAAAGAGTCAAAAACTTAGCAAGTATTATAAATTTTATTTTAATGCAAATACAAGTATGGTGTCACTCAGTTTTGACGATCTTCGTCCATATTATATTGCTGAACAAAGTAGTGAAATTATAACGTTAATTGTATTATAACATTTGTGCTATGGTATTAGAGATGATTTTGCAATGATGATTTAAGTTCTACCTGTGAACACTTAAATAGCCTCAATCATACTTTTAGAACAATCTTATGCTAGTCTAATGCTTTTGTAATGCAATTAACATCTTCATTATCAATAATATTGCTAGTATAATGTTTCTGTAATGCGATTGGCAACTTCATTGACCGTAATAATGCTTCTATAATGCGATTCGCAACTTATTTGGTCACAATAATGCTAATATAATGCGCCTGTAATGCAATTAAACAACTATTTGTGAACTTATTTATGATCTAAAGCCGTATAATTTGTGCCCAAATTAGCATTACAGTAGCCGTATAAACGTTTGTAATGCTATCATAGAACTAACTCAAAATGCGAAAACGATACAGAAATGCTGGAAGTCGGCCGATATAGTGCTTTGATGTGTTACTTGGGCTAGTACTCCACCACGGATATGTTAGGTTTTCGTTTGTCGGTGTCGATTCATGCTAGCATCGTTAAGTGCTAACCCCTCAAGCTTTAAAATGTTAAAGTTAGCACTTACTGACGCTGTTTGTACTAATAGAATGCATTATGCACACGAGAGCAGAGAGCTTCAAAATTAAAGCAGCCCACCTCCACCCGTGTATTAGTTTCTTTTTTGTTCATTCATCATATAGAGATGAGAATAAAAGTAACTCAAAATGGCAGGATGCATTAGCGAGCGAAGCGAGCTCGAAAATATTAGCATTCTGCCTCAGGAAGGTTAGTTTCTCTTGTCTCTGTTGAACGATTAAGCAGGAAGTTTTTAATTTATATCCGAAAAAAGATATTTTAAGAAGGTTTGTCAATTTGGCGTGCATGATTTTGGAAGGGGTCATGACCCCTGTAACCCCCCCTCCTTCTAGGACCGCGCCTGATTACATGGAAATGCTAGAGCAGCCTTATCGATACCGATATTGGAAGATATTTTTCGATAATCTCCAAGCAGTGAGACAAGCGGTGTATAACACCTCAGCAGTAACGAGCCGCCTCATATAATCGGACGCAAATCGAAGTCGCGACACGTAAGTCCGCGACGTAAGCCGTAAGCGGCCCCGACTTCGGAGGCTTTGGGCCAGGCTTCGACTTTGTACCACAGCCAAGCCCGGCTGACAGCTATATATCGATAAGCATGATCTTGTGGCTTGTCGGTTTTCGTGTAGAAGGGTGGAATTTTTGTATTATTTTTATTAATTGTTGCACTGAGTGAACTGAGAAGAAATGGACATATACCTGAGTCAAGGGAACAGGGGAATATGAGTCTTACTAGATGCAACAACAAAAAACTTACTTACTTTATATTGTTTTGCAAATGCGCCTCTTTTTAAGGGCGGCGGCTGTATATTAGCATCAACTACAACAATTCCAATTTTGCACTTCAAAACTAGAATACTATACTCCATTTGTTTAGGTAGTTAACTAAAGGTAAACAATCTTAGCATGTCTTTTATCTAAAAAAATGACTAAAAATTGTATCTAAAAATGTTTACAATTAGGTATTTACTTAAATAGATGTTAGGTAATTAACTTCATTTAAATAATCTTTGTATGTCTTTTATACGATTTATTTTACATAAAAAGACATATCAAGATTGTTTACCTTTAGTTAACTACCTAAACAAATGGAGTATACTTATACTTATCGTTTTCTTTAGAAAATAAACGATGTTTGTACGAATAATGACTTTACTTTTTGTAATCGCAGTGATTTTCCGAAATACTAAAACTAGACCTTTGGATTTTGATGGAAATTAAGGAAGTTATAGAGGATGTAAAAGGCAAAAATTCCTTTCTGGTAAGTCCAGAATCATGTGATGTTATAAGTCTATGCCTTGATGTCCCTTACATAATTAAATAAAAGCGACTCAGTGCAACATGTTAGTTACAATTAAACACATCTTAATTTTACCGTAATTAATTATAATATTAAATGTGATAATAGAAAAACAACAAGCCATAAGCAACATGACTGTATAATCGGTAATCTGACCTGTCACGACATTAACGCATCGGCTGAAAAATAAATATTATATTTATACATACATATTATCTGCTACATATTGGGTTGACCGGGCGCTGCATTTAGCGGGCGTATGCATACTTATGTAGATAATAAAATGTGAATTACATAACAGTAAAAACAGTACAGGAAAAGGAAAGTAAATACACAATAAAAGATTTTTATTCAGTTGTCAACCAACAATTTATCGCTATTGAGTCTATCTACTGTATAATCATGTATTGAATTCAAGGTAACCGTTTGAGAGTCGATGTCCCTATTATACCCTGTATGTGTTTGTCAGTCTGTGTCTCACAGGGACAACAATTCCGAAGGCACAAAGCCCGATTTGCGACAAGTAAGGCTAAATGTGTGAGCCAGCTTCGGCGAAACTTAAGTTAAACACATAAGGACCACAATCCTGCAGTAGCAAATTCTATGAAAGATTCCTCGATTCTAGAGGCAGATAACAAACTTTTTGATAAGGGTCTGCGTCTTTATAAAGGAACAGTTCCTTGGTTCATTGAATTACCAGCTTTAACCAATATTATGTTCGCTTATTTAAGCTACTGTCCTTTTCCTGTCCTGCTTATTATTAATAGCCCATTGTGTTACTAAATATTAATATCGCATACTATCGTTAGTGTTAAAGCATTCTCAACTCGAAACTTGCGCGAGTACCAAATTAGTCGCACTGTCAGTATAGACAGAGAAGTGACTTATTCATCGTTAGTCATACCAGGAATGTATGACCATTTATAAGATATACTAGTGGATTAAACAGAAGTACTACTATTTCGAATTAAAGGTCAGAAACCAAACGAGTCTGGACATCAAGCATTCCGGAAATGTGTCAAATGGAAAAGAAATCTTCAAATATTAGTCCTTCTATGCAATAGAATATTTTAAAATGTAAATGAACTGAATTCTTTGCGAGTGGTGTCATCATCAACACAAAGTTGAAGTACTTGAAAAGTGTGACAGAGAACAAATGTTGCAGGGTCCAGCAGTGACTCTATTTTTCATTTTAAAATAGGGTTGTACTTCTGACCGGTTTGTTTTTTGTAGTAACATAATATTCACACAAAAACATGAGTAATTTTCATGATGTTCCTCCTCTGTTGAATATGTAGATGCTTAATTATTTATAACTCATGTTCTTGGTTGTACACTTCACTTTAAATGTCAGAATACTTTGCATTATTATGCTAATTGTATTTGCAAAAGCGCGCTAATTAAATTTTGTGCTTCTGTTCTACTTTTCGACAAAATTTTATGAATATTGGAAAGTATTAAAAGTAGGTAATTTATAAATGTACTGGTTGGTTGCAACAGGGAGGGGTTTAAGAAAGCAGATCAAAAAAGGCGGGATTATAAATTTATAAAATCTTATTTTTAAATATAAAATTTTGATAGTCATAGTAATATACTTACTAACTTAAAAAAAAGTTTTTAGAAAAATATCCTAATGGTATATATGTCCCCACTCCACCCTAAACAATTTTAAACAAAATCCTCAGTCAAGTAAATCCCAGCTAATCTCAAAGTTACAACAGTAAAGGAGCGTCACCTCGGAGACAGACTTCAGCAGATGCATGATGCACATGTCCTGTGTGTTGATGGGAGCCACCAGCTCCTTCTCCACATTGTCCATCTTCCACTCCATCAGGTCTAACTGCTCGTCTGTGCGCTTCACCTGACACGCAAGTCAAAGATTTCAGAATTTTATGAGGAAATAAGAAAGTGTGGTCTTTTGACTGATGTAGTTAGGAATAGATGATCTATGAACTTGTGGTGCGTATGATATAGTCTTTGTCTTTTAGTTATGATACTAGTGTTCTGTATCTGTGCACAATTTGTTTTGTCATTTTTTTTTTTGTGACTATAGGAAAAGCCTAAGGCACACACAATAGCTAATAGGCTTCTTTTTATATCGGGGGAAACCATTACTAATATTAACATGATTTAAAAACGAAACTTTTGTCAGCCTAGGGTAATTTAACTTTTTTTTACTAGGAAACTCTGAACTGGATTTTAGAAGGTTATATTCATATAAAACATAGTGAGAACTCCAAACACAGAAAACTGCCCAATATCTTTATTGCCAAAGAAAAAATAGCCAAACTCTAACTTTATTTAAATGGGAATGCGTTCTACTTTACTATTTACCAATACAAAAAGTAATGCAATGAAATTCATAAAATTGCATAGTAAATACCTAATACATTATAACATTTATACAGGCTTTGAAACATACTTGTAAGAGTTGGCTATACTGTTATTGTTGATCAATGAATGAATGCACCACTAGTGCATTGAGAATGATAACAACAGCTGCTGTATGTAGGATGTCATGTTGTGATACTGGGCATCACATGGCAGAACAAAATAAGATACAATATTGTCCTTCCAACTATAAAATAATTATTCTAATGCATGTTATGTCAGTTGTCAAACAGTTGAAGAATATGGACATAATGCACTATTGCTCATCCCCCTAAGTTATTAGTTCGATAATATGTAGCCTATGTGCTATTCCAGAGTATAATCTATCTCTGTGCCAAATTTCATCCAGAACCGTTCAGCCGTTCTGGCGTGATTGAGTAACAAACATCCATCCATATATCCAAACTTTCGTATTTATAATATTAGTAGGATAGGAAGTAGGATTATGCACCCCCATTCAGTTACAAATTAACATAGAAATATAATGTATTGAATGAAGTGCTAGGCAGAAACCTTTAAGAGAGCTGCATGATAACATTCTACGTTAAATACAGCAGTTAAGACTTCATTCAGCATACGAAATTATGTAAATATTTGATGAATTCTAACGAGGATGTGTAAACAAAATGTTTACATCCGTTACGACGGCAAATTTGATATCGGTGGGCATGGCGACGGGTTATGATGATATTTGCGCAAAAGACGCATGCCTCATTCAGCCCTCCAGCTGTATATTCCAGCAGTTTATTATTTATAGGGAAGATGCGGCTCTGTGACCTACATTTCTATCCGCGATTAACTGTACTTGAATAGCTAAACAATGTCTATAAATAAAACTGTTGACTCACCGTTTCCTCGAGCTCTTCTACAGAAATTTCTTTATCAGTCATTTTTGAGACACACCTATTAATTTTTTAGTCAGAATCTAAAAGAAAACAACAGACTTGAGCAAACCGACCATTTTTCTTCCGTGAAAATGACAAAATTGACATTTCACATTTAATGAAAATGTCAAGAGCGATAGGATAACAAAACGCTACGAAAACGTCATGTCGACGCCGCCGCCGCTGCAGGCTTAAACGTTATTAAAAATTCAACGTTGAAACGAAACGTAGTTTTGAGCGGGAAACTTAAAAATCATCGTTTCTTTGTAAGGAGCAGACTGGAATCCGCAAGTGTTATAGGGTGACCATTTATTGCACAAATAATTACCATAAACCAGCTGACATCCCAAGTTACCCGAACTCCTGTCTATACCACACATTCAAAACTCTTGTACTACGCACTACCGGTACGTTGAACACCCAACTGCCACGGCACAGAGCATCATATATAATACTGTGCCACCACTGTAGGTCTTCTTTAGGCCTTTTTTTTTGTATGTAGCTTGGTCTGCTAACCTTATAAATTAGTAGCTACGCATAAAACCTATACTATTTTTTAATCGATAGCTGGAAGTCTTGACTACTACTAACTAAAGCGTCACCTAGATCAGTGTTCCGCAAACTTTTTGTATGCAAGGTACATCTAGGAAATCAGGAAATTATGGAGATAGGTACACAATGAACGAAAAATCTATTTTTGCATAATATTAGTTACCATTATTATTGCCTTGATTCACCTTATCTGCACATTAGTTACAATTTTAAATATTGCTTAAAAAAAAACATTTAATAATATAAAAAATAGTAGTCAGCCGGTGTCGGGAGCAGGGTCCTACCGGTGGTAAGGGCTCCATAGACACAGGAATGTCCTCATAATGCGCGTCGCGTCCCTCGTAATGTTTCCGGTAGTTAAAAGTTAATCAACATTTATTTGTAATTTTTTTGCGGTTGTTTCAGTAGTATCTGTTTTCCGTCTGTCTATTAACCTTTCGTATGACGGAACGTAGATCTACGCGAGACACAATGACTTTTTAATTGTGTCTGTATACTCGGCATACGAGTGGTTAAATAAAAGATAACCTTAGTTTTCCGAGGCACACCAACTAATGACCACGGTACACTGAACTAGATCATTCTTCGACCCTCTCATAGAGGCCTGAGTCCCAGCTACCCAGTGTACCCACGTACACTACAGGCTGATATCAGGGATCTGGAACTAGTGTGATGTTACCGGCAATCTATATATTTCGATTTTCTGTAGAATGCCTAGGCATTCTACAGAAAATCGAAATTATTATTTTAATGCGTAGGCGAACAGGCAAACTATAAAATAAAATGTATTCCATACTTTTCCTAGGTAGTCTATACAATGCCGAACGTTCAGTCAGATGGCGGGAGCGACTTCGGTAAGCAATTTTCATGTAACCAATTTGGATGTAGCGTTATGTCACAGTTCTAACCTAATGAATGGGTCATTTGGTTGCGGTGCCCTAGCTACGTGATTGCCAGCATTTATAATCTCTCACAGTCATTTACCCATAGTAGGTCGGTTTCGGTTCGGATTTTCACAAATGATGTATTTCTGCTGCCGCAAAGACTAAAAAACAGAATAAAAAAATATTTAAGTGGGGCTCCCATACAACAGACAAGATTTTTTTGCCGTTTTTATATATAATAATACAGAACCCTACGTGCGCGAGCAAAACTTGCACTTGGACGGTTTTTATCAACAACGGCAAATCCCAAACAGAGGAAAGGAAAGCATAATAAAACCAAAACTAAATTATATACACATTTATTTTTTTGTCTTTAATTTTTACACATTTAAGAAATGTAGACGAGATTTAGTGACACTATGGAACCATTTTGGCCATAAGACGTCCCGATACTACCCTTTTTACAAACCTATGGTTGCATTGTAGCAACTACATATTAAATTCACGTGTCCTTTATATTAATATCCACTTAAATATACACGACTAGGAAAATATTGAAATCGGAAACACTTTCCAGTCCATTTCTTTTATCGTTCTCGTCACAATATTTGTCAAAATTGCAGAAGCGGAACATATGAAGAATGTTTACGATTTTATTACTTTCCTAGAGATTCTAAGGTATTTTAACACTTAGAACATTTAGTTTTGACACTTCTAAATTGGAACATTATTATTAAAAAGCCGTACAAATAAATTGAGAGTAAAGTAACAGCTATAGGTACAGAATATCTTTGAGTAATTTGATTTTATGAAACATATTTAATACTTTAAATTCAGTTTCGAGACAATACAGAGGCTGCGTGAGGTCATCAAGCTTATAGACAACCGTAGTATCTGAAGTAATGTATGAAAAGCGAACGAAACATCATCATTTGCGTTTGGGAATGTAACTAGAGTGAACGTTGCAACTTCTATATTCTGTCGAATCGATTTAGTTAGATTACAGACTAGCAATTCGATTATAATTTAAAATCACCGTAAGAAACATTTCTGCCTACAATCAAAACATTTTTTTTTGCCGCCATGCTTTGACGTTTAGTATTTTCATATTTTGATAGACTGGTGGGAACATAGAATACGATACTGCACGTGCATTCGATACAAATATAGTATGCTAACATCCGATAAACATACAATAATTAGTATTTATATTAAAACTATGTTACATCCTCGGATTGTCTGCGACAGTCGTTATGTAGAGAATTAAAAGAAACTAACATCGAAAAATTAAATTAAAAAAAAAACACTAAGATATTTTGTACAAAAAAAAATTAAAATTCCATTTAATTCGTATACAAGAATGTACCGCGACGATATTGACTTGGTCATGTATAATTGAAGGTTAAAAAAATATGAAGCGCTCAAACGGCTTGAGGTTCACGGTCGTGAAGAATGTAAAAATAAGTAAACATACGTAAAGTACTTAAAGTAAATCTTATGCACTCGTGCATGTAGATCATTCTCACTAAACTTGTGTCGAGACGTCATCACATACGCCGTGCGTGCGCGCAACTCAAACCAAATATTAATTACTTGTTGTTTGTTGTTACTCTACAAGGTCAAATTCAACTAGCTAGCGAAACTAAAGACTTGTGAGGGGTAAAAAAAATCATCAAATCATTGTTGTCGTTTTTTTATTTATTTAGATTTCGATAATCATCAAGCCTTTGGAATCTCGCTAGGTAATTAAAGATTCTACTTAATTAATTAAATTTAGTCAATTGAGTTAACAAATATTTGTCACAAGGGCAAGAATAAGGGAATTCGATACTCTGATCAACAGTGTGGCACGTTTAACCAAGGTGCGAGATATCTCGCACAACCGTGACATATGTCATGTTGCTATTCGTCGCGCATGCCGTAGTTGTGACGTCACCGACACGCCGCCCTACACAAGCGCGTCGTCTCGAAACCGACGCGTCCCCTTTCAGTGTTTGCGAACTTGCCTATAATATCATAGATGGACTGTGTGTGTTATTATCTTCAGATTCCATACAAATTGACTTACGATATGTAATACTTCAACATAAATGTTTATGTTTCCAAGGCAATGGGTGTCGTGATATGGGACAAGTTGTTGTAGTAAAGTAGGAAAGACTTAGGACACATAACTATTATTATTTTGTGACCTTTCATAGCTCGAAACAAATTATTTAGGCCTCTTACTAGAAGCAGTAACTAATCAACTACTAAATAAGTCTGCAACAGTTACACATATAAAAAATATCTTTAGGCCTTCCTTACAAGCGCAACGAACTTACATCAACAATAAATACCTCGCCACTACGTCGACACACAGTCCGATTCAAAACGTCAGTTGTCAAACACTCAAAGGGTGTTCATTAATCAGTCGTAGCTCCGCGAACCAGTCAGTTAGTGTCTGACTGTCGACCCGAGCGGTCGCGTCGGAGGGTAATAAAACAAAGAGAGAGAGGAACTATGGTGCGGCGTTCATTTGAGCGCGTCGGTCTGCTCGAACTTCTGCTCGCTGACCGACACCGCGTCGGATGAGAGCGCCTCCTTCAGCGGTTCAACACAGTTCTTTGGAATCAGCGTACCTGGAACGTGAATAATACTGTGTTATACACGGACGAAATCTCAGATACAAGCAGCATTACTAATGCGGGAGAAACTATTCTCAAAGAGATATTTCTGCAATGAAGATTATTTCAAACTACCGCGGGCAAAACAGACTCAGCTGATTACAATAACAAGCAGACAATATGGACCTGCGACTTTGTAACAGTCCTTTCTTCTTTTATTCCTGGGCCGATAAAAGTCGATCGTCATCGACACGCTTTAGAAGTTATATGGCCTCTGACAGTCGCACCCTTATTGCAACGAGAATCAAACATAACTTCTTTGGCAGGCTTTCCAATGAACGGAACCCATCAGCAACCTTATTTCCATTAGAAATCACTGTCATACAGTGATGTAAAACCACAAGTAAAATAGTTGTGAAAGTCACAAATAGTGTATCCTGGAGGTACGGGAGGTATGGGAGGTATGGTGTGTACGTACCGACGATCTTGAGTCCGTCGTCGGTCTTGATGCGCACGACCTGCATCTTGTTGAGGTGCGCCCGCGCCGCCAGCACGTGCTCCACGCGCGCCCACACGGCCAGCACCGAGCCCGCCAGCACGTGGTGCGTGCGCACGCGCAGACCCACCTACAAACAGTCTCATTACAACACGCCCACACGGCCAGCACCGAGCCCGCCAGCACGTGGTGCGTGCGCACGCGCAGACCCACCTACAAACAGTCTCATTACAACACGCCCACACGGCCAGCACCGAGCCCGCCAGCACGTGGTGCGTGCGCACGCGCAGACCCACCTACAAACAGTCTCATTACAACACGCCCACACGGCCAGCACCGAGCCCGCCAGCACGTGGTGCGTGCGCACGCGCAGACCCACCTACAAACAGTCTCATTACAACACGCCCACACGGCCAGCACCGAGCCCGCCAGCACGTGGTGCGTGCGCACGCGCAGACCCACCTACAAACAGTCTCATTACAACACGCCCACACGGCCAGCACCGAGCCCGCCAGCACGTGGTGCGTGCGCACGCGCAGACCCACCTACAAACAGTCTCATTACAACACGCCCACACGGCCAGCACCGAGCCCGCCAGCACGTGGTGCGTGCGCACGCGCAGACCCACCTACAAACAGTCTCATTACAACACGCCCACACGGCCAGCACCGAGCCCGCCAGCACGTGGTGCGTGCGCACGCGCAGACCCACCTACAAACAGTCTCATTACAACACGCCCACACGGCCAGCACCGAGCCCGCCAGCACGTGGTGCGTGCGCACGCGCAGACCCACCTACAAACAGTCTCATTACAACACGCCCACACGGCCAGCACCGAGCCCGCCAGCACGTGGTGCGTGCGCACGCGCAGACCCACCTACAAACAGTCTCATTACAACACGCCCACACGGCCAGCACCGAGCCCGCCAGCACGTGGTGCGTGCGCACGCGCAGACCCACCTACAAACAGTCTCATTACAACACGCCCACACGGCCAGCACCGAGCCCGCCAGCACGTGGTGCGTGCGCACGCGCAGACCCACCTACAAACAGTCTCATTACAACACGCCCACACGGCCAGCACCGAGCCCGCCAGCACGTGGTGCGTGCGCACGCGCAGACCCACCTACAAACAGTCTCATTACAACACGCCCACACGGCCAGCACCGAGCCCGCCAGCACGTGGTGCGTGCGCACGCGCAGACCCACCTACAAACAGTCTCATTACAACACGCCCACACGGCCAGCACCGAGCCCGCCAGCACGTGGTGCGTGCGCACGCGCAGACCCACCTACAAACAGTCTCATTACAACACGCCCACACGGCCAGCACCGAGCCCGCCAGCACGTGGTGCGTGCGCACGCGCAGACCCACCTACAAACAGTCTCATTACAACACGCCCACACGGCCAGCACCGAGCCCGCCAGCACGTGGTGCGTGCGCACGCGCAGACCCACCTACAAACAGTCTCATTACAACACGCCCACACGGCCAGCACCGAGCCCGCCAGCACGTGGTGCGTGCGCACGCGCAGACCCACCTACAAACAGTCTCATTACAACACGCCCATATATAATACATGAAAATTACATTATGACTTAAATTCGCATTTGTTTCACTACATCTGTTTCAATTGTAAAATGATTTAAAGAAACTGTCATGGTCACTAACACTATCAAAAACACTTAAAAATGAGTTATTTACGTTTATTGAGTCAAAAAACAAGTTCAAAAAAACTTCATCCAACTTTAGTCGTAAATTAATTTTATGAACTAAACATATGTATATGTTACGGCTATAGACCAGGGTCGATAATTTTTAAAACCAAAAAAATAATAGTAGGATGAAACCCATTAGAAAAGGAGGGGAATATTATAAAAATGAAAGGAAAAATAATTTACGGGCGATCTGAGGTCGGGAAGGGGATGGGGGTGAGTTTTTAAGGGTAAAAAACGGTTTTTCTCGATTTCCGGCAAAACTAAAAGTCCTATCGAAAAAAGTTAAACGGCAAAGTTGTAGGTAATAAAAAGATCTAAAACTTTTGTATTTACAATTTTTTCACATAACCTCAAAATTTATGTGAAAAATTCAAAAAACCAAGTTTTTGGTTTTTTATTTTTATCTTTTACAAAAATTTTATTTTTTTAACGAAATTTGGTGAAGACTTACCTTTTTATGTCCCAAATACGCTGTAATTTATTTGATTAAAAATATTTATTTTTTCACCTCATTTTGAATTAATATCGAAAAAGCACCCTAATTTTCAATCGAAAATTCACCCGTCAAAATATCAGCTTTTTTCAAAAAGTTGGTATGTTTTCTATTTGTTGAAATCTCTACTTTCCGATGGTGAAAAAAAATATATATGTTACCGTAGTAAATCTTCTCAGAAAATGCAAAAAATCGAAAAAAACTCGAATTCGAAAATTCTTTTTTAATTATTATAAATAATTTTGAGCTATTTATTAAAATTTACACTTTAATTACTCGAAAAACGTTAGATTACATAATACATTAATAAAAAAAAATTGCAAATCAAAACATACTACTATAATTAACAAACAAAATGAGTTAATAAAATTAATATTTAATAAGACATCTACAATATTTGGAGAAAGTTGTCGAATCTTTTTTAAATTATATGCGTAGATGCCTATTTATAACTATTTCAAGATAAATTATATACCTGAGTGACCTACGAAAAATTGTAGCCCATCAAAAGGTATTTCATGGAGAAGTGGGGAAGGGGCTACATACCTACTATTTCGTAGCATCTGTTACAACCAGCCAGTATTCGAAATACAGTACAGTATACAACATCGTTTCTAAAAATACACGTGCACGCTGAGTTTCTTGAAGATAATTGTGACAAGTTTACTTTAAAAAAAAAAAACTTTTCGAATCTGCATAGGAAGCTAAATACTATCTCTATTTTTATCTGTATCAATCAACTCAAACATTAAAATGATAATATTTTCTTTAAAAAATAGTATGCTTAACGTAACATAACCTAAAGATTAAAATTAAATGATATTTTAGTACAAGATTAAAAAATAATAATCTCCTTAATTTTGCACAAAGAAATTTAGTTAATCCCAAGAAAAAAAAAAATTCAAAATACATAAAAAATATATTAAAAATGTATACAAAATATGTATCGTAAATATATTTTTTATATTTTTAGCTATGTTTTTTATGTCTTTTAATATATATTTTGAATGTATCTAAAATATATTTAAAATATATAAAATATACATGAAAATCGGCCAAAAGTTAGTTATTAAAAATATATTTACTATAATTTTTTTTTATATATTTATACATTTATTATAGATTTTTAATATATTTATAATATATTTTTTATACATTTTGACATGACGAAATAGTAGGTATGTATGTAGTAAGACCCAAACCCGCCTAGCCCCTTCCCCACTTCTCCATGAAATACCTTTTGATGGGCTACAATTTTTCGTAGGTCACTCAGGTAATATAATTTATCTTAAAATAGTTATAAATAGGCATATACGCATATAATTTAAAAAAGATTCGACAACTTTCTCCAAATATTGTAGATGTCTTATTAAATATTAATTTTATTAACTTATTTGCTTGTTAATTATAGTAGTATATTTTGATTTGCAATTTTTTTTTATTAATGTATTATGTAATCTAACGTTTTTCGAGTAATTAAAGTGTAAATTTTAATAAATAGCTCAAACTTATTTATAATAATTAAAAAAGAATTTTCGAATTCGAGTTTTTTTCGATTTTTTGCATTTTCTGAGAAGATTTACTACGGTAACATATATATTTTTTTTCACCATCGGAAAGTAGAGTTTTCAACAAATAGAAAACATACCAACTTTTTGAAAAAAGCTGATATTTTGACGGGTGAATTTTCGATTGAAAATTAGGGTGCTTTTTCGATATTAATTCAAAATGAGGTGAAAAAATAAATATTTTTGAATCAAATAAATTACAGCGTATTTGGGACATAAAATGGTAAGTTTTCACCAAATTTCGTTAAAAAAATAGAATTTTTGTAAAAGATAAAAATAAAAAACCAAAAACTTGGTTTTTTGAATTTTTCACATAAATTTTGAGGTTATGTGAAAAAATTGTAAATGCAAAAGTTTTAGATCTTTTTATTACCTACAACTTTGCTGTTTAACTTTTTTCGATAGGACTTTTAGTTTTGCCGGAAATCGAGAAAAACCGTTTTTTACCCTTAAAAACTCACCCCCATCCCCTTCCCGACCTCAGATCGCCCGTAAATTATTTTTCCCTTCATTTTTATAATATTCCCCTCCTTTTCTAATGGGTTGCATCCTACTATTATTTTTTTTCACTTTTTATTATTTTTAAAGGCTTCTACCCTGGTCTACTAAAGATGGGTGTCAACATAAACTTAAGATTAGCCGGCTAAACTCCGACGTAACTAACTAACTAACCGAACCTCGGGGTGCCCCTGTCGTCGACCGTCTAGGGTTAGCGTTTCCATCAGCAGGTCGACGGATCCCCGCTGCGCGGGGCTCCTATTTCTGTCTGCAAGGTTTACAGGAACCTAACTAACCGAACCTCGGGGTGCCCCTGACGTCGGAGTTTAGCCGGCTAATCTTAAGTTTATGTTGACACCCATCTTTAGCCGTAACATACACTTCTCATCAAAAAAATCGAAACACTTTCGTTTTTATTGTTTTTGTCCTAATTTTTTACAAAAGAGAATTAATTCCATGAAAAAAAAAACATTATTGTGTAGCTGGCAGTTTGGTCATTACAGTAAGAAGAAAAAAATCAAAATTCGAAATTAGAATTTCATTTGTTTATCCTATAAATGAAATTAATCACTGTTTTGAGACAAATGTGTATTTAGGGTTGGAGTACGTTTCTCGTTTAAAAACTAAAAATTAGCGCTTGTCTTTAAACTTTTTGTTTCTTATTTCATTTACTGTGACTTTGGGACGTCTGAAAAAACTTTTTTTTCTAAAACATATGGATACTTCGCCCGCAGAAGCCGCCCAAGTGGTGGCATTGCTGGATTCTGGACTTAGTCAGCGTGTTGTGGCTGCAAGATTGCATCTAAGCTTATCATCTGTTCATAGAGTCTACAAACGCTATCGGGAGACTGGTTCGTTCACGCGCCGTTCAGGATCTGGCAGGAATCGGGTCACTTCTGAGCGAGATGATCGATTTATTGTAACAACTTCTTTACGAAATCGACGCCTTAACGCTTTTCAACTGCAGCAGCAGCTTCGCGTTGTACGAAGAGTAGCTGTAAGTGACTCTACAATAAGAAGAAGGTTGAAGGAACGCGGATTGGCACCGCATAAGCCAGCGAATGGGTCGAAATTAACTGCAGACCATCGAAGAGCGCGCCTTAACTTTGCACGCGAGCACCTAACTTGGTCATACCTTCAGTGGAGCAAAGTACTGTTTTCTGATGAGTGTAAAATTATGCTGTATGGTAACGACGGAAGGAACAAGGTCTACAGAAGAGATGGAGAACGCTTTGCACAATGCTACATTGAAGAAAAGGTCAGCTATGGTGGCGGTTCGTGGACGGTTTGGGGAGGAATCAGCGCCGACGGTAAGACAGAACTTGCCTTTGTGTCTGGGCCACGGCTGCCTGCACTAAACTCTCATCGGTACATCGAACAGTGTCTTGAACCTCATGTGATGCCCTATGCACATTTTATTGGCAACGACTTCATATTCATGCACGACAATGCTAGAGCTCACACCGCGGGCGTCGTACGAGATTATCTTACCGAAGTCGGTATCTCCATTATGGTATGGCCAGCAAGAAGCCCGGACATGAATCCCATTGAACATCTATGGGATGAATTAAAGAGACGAATTCGAGCAAGAGATCCAGCCCCAGAAACACTTAGCCAGCTGCAAAATGCAATCCAAGAGGAATGGGATAATATACCACAACATGTGATCGTGACTCTCATCCGATCGATGAAGAACCGTATGGAAGCAGTAATAAGAGCTCGCGGAGGGAATACAAGTTATTAAATAAACGTTTCTTACATTTTTTTTCATTTACGCGTGTTGTTTTACCCATTTCCTTCATATTCCATACAGGGTAAAAATTACTCATTATACAAAATACGAAACCTATGAAGACTTAATTTGAATTTAGAACAATAACATTAGGATTTAAAAACCTCATACTACTCACTATTAAATGACATTTTACATTTATTCCTAAATATACACATTTTTCTGATAATCCTTATCAAATCATAAACTGCGAGGTGTTTCGATTTTTTTGATGAGAAGTGTATATACTACGCGTGGATTTCGATAATTGTCCCACGGGATCATACTAACTGGATAAAAAGTATCCTATGTGTTAATCCAGGTTATAAACTATCCGTGTGCTAAATTTCATCAGTTCATGGTTTTTCGTGAAAGAGTAATAAGCATCCATCCATCCTCACAAACTTTTGCATTTATAAAAGTAGGGAGTAGGATTTTCAATAATCTTATGTGCCTGCGAACACCCTCAAATATTATACTATGGAACTTTTTTTTTTCCTCGAAGAAAAGAAGAGGTCGTTTAGGCGTCCGGCAAAGTGTGAGTGAATTAAAATTAATATGATTTTCTTTTCAATAATTATTTCAATTCATCGTCTAAACGCCTTTTATTTATTATATTAAACACTAAAACCACAAACAAACGATGCCTACAATACTATCAAGCGAAAGCTCCCACTCACGGACAGGAGGCCCGTTCCCGCAGTGGCAACGTTACAACTTGATTATATAATATCAAGCAGAAATAATGTTAGTCGCACAAATGTGTTGCTGATAAAAAAAACATTGCAGATCGGAAGACGCCGAACTTCTGTCGCGTTTTTTTCTGGTGGATGAGAGTATAGCACAGGAGGGTGCCATTGGTGCCTGCAGGAGAAGTGGAGTTGTACCTTCTGTACGCACCAATCACCTCCACACTGGCTAAAGTCGGGTTGTGGATGGTGTATTGGCTGGACTGCAGTTTAGTCTCAGATATACTGAAAGAATTAGTATACACACAGACACATATATATATAGTACAGACTCCAGGACAAATTGGCCTAAGGAAACCTCCATCTTCCACCATGTTGGAGTGCAGTCCAGTGCAGGGTACAGTACCTCGCAGTCGGCCGCGTTCCTGCAGACGGCGCGCCAGTAGGCGTGCGAGCACACGCGCTGCGACGCGGAGTACTGCGCGCGCCACCACGACTCCGCCTCGCTGCTCTCCACCTTGCGGTACTTCTTCTCGATCTCCGCCAGCGACTCCAGCCTCAGCTGGAGACCAGTGTTAGGCCTGGAACAGAAAAAATTTAAGTTTTTTAAACATGATATATGGTAAAGGCTAAAACACTGTGTCAGCAGCCGGCGGCATGCCGCCGGGCCATGCCTCCGGCAGGCTGGCTGCGCGCGATTACGACGGTATACCATGAACATCATCTGCCTAGCCTTTTCCCAACCATGTTTAGGTCGGCTACCAGTCTAACCGGATGCAGCTGTTTCACATGAAGCGATTTTCTCTCACCTCCACAACCCACTTCAACCCACTTAGTACTGGGTTATACGAAACCCATGGTTGTCAGACTTTCGGGCCACTGACTACTTGATGACTATCATAGATCTACAACTGACAGCCACGACCAACCGCTGATAAATTAGCAGAAACGCGACTGCGATGGTGCGACCATGACATGACCAGGCCGGTAAATACATGAGCAGGCAAGTGTTAGAACACAAGCTAGGACCGACTTAGTGCAGAAGCCCCGACTTACGTGGCTGTCTGTTATTAAGAAAGACTTAGTAAATAGCGATACTGATACAATGACGACTCTGAAAAGACATCTTTGGAGAAGAGCTATTAGGAGAGCCATGTTCTGTAATAAATATGAGATAAAATCAGAAAAGAAGATGATGCAACATGGAAGGTTAATTCCATCACTTGTCTGCATGCAGTTGTCTTTCATTGTTAACTTTTACGAAATTACATATAATTCATCACAAAAATTAACGCAACATTGAGATCGAGCAATTGGTACTGACCTATATATCTGGAACATGATGTCCTTCTTGGTGATCTTCTCCTTCTTAGTGCTGGTAATGGCCGACACGCACAGCACGGCCGTGTACTTGTTGTTGCGCGCTTGCTGCGACACGTAGAACCCTTCCTTGGGGCCCGTCAGCTCGGACCACTTCTCTAGGGCCTCTGTCCAGTCCATGCCGCGCTGTGGATTGAAGGTCATAAGTTAGTACAAAATCATAGTCATTTATATATTCAAGCGGTCTGAAAATCGACACAACACAGTGCTCCAAAACGCCTTTTGCAAAAATTTTACTCACGTTTTAAATTTTAATAACTGCATGAGTACAGTTTTAGGTGCAAGAACCTTGAAGTCTCATTGGGCAACGCTTGCCGCGGTTGGTCCGTGAACGAGTAATTATGTAATAGGTCATCAACTATGAAATTGCCGTGTTTTTCTCACATTTTGTTCTGTTTGTAACTTTGACGAATAGTAATATTTATTCCTAATTCCATTTGTATTGGATTAATTGTTAAATTACGTACCTTTTAGAGTTTAAAAACCGTACTAGTAGTTGCATATTTCCTCATCATAGGGTAGTGTGTCAAAACACCTGTTTCAATGTGCCGTCGGTTTCACTACTTCAAGTAGGTATATTTTTGTCACAAACTGTGATTTGAGAATTTAAGATATGCAGTGAAGCGCAGCTTTTTTCACACTACAGTTTGCAATTGCATCATACATTAATCGATTCAGAACTTTTCAAGAACAATAAAAAAGAATCGAAATCGTCCATACAAATCGGCAATTTCATACTTTAACCCCTAGTATTACATACATCGAGAGAGACTAATCCGTGCCTCAGCAAGCACGTTACCTCACGTAAACTCTCGGTCCCGGTTGTCATTCGCAGTAGTCACACGGCATGATGTTTTTGCAGGGATGATCAGAAGCCCGGAATAAAGACGGTTGTGGAGGTCAGGTAGCCAGTCAATAATGGTATTCAGCTGCATTAAAAGGTGTGAACTGGCAGTGGGCCCGCGTGGTGGATTACGGCCGGTCCGTCTCACACAGAAGTGGCCCGTGTCCGATCACTTCCACAGGTCCAGGTCGCGCAGGTCCTGCCGCCCAGTACAGTACCTCGGAGTGCACGGTGTGCAGCTCGACGGGCGCGCGGCCGGTGGCGTGGCGGCGCACGAAGCGCAGACAGCGCACGCGCCGCACGCGCTCCCCGCAGCTGCCCAGGTCCAGGTCGCCCAGGTCGCCCAGGTCCTGCCGCCCAGTACAGTACCTCGGAGTGCACGGTGTGCAGCTCGACGGGCGCGCGGCCGGTGGCGTGGCGGCGCACGAAGCGCAGACAGCGCACGCGCCGCACGCGCTCCCCGCAGCTGCCCAGGTCCAGGTCGCCCAGGTCGCCCAGGTCCTGCCGCCCAGTACAGTACCTCGGAGTGCACGGTGTGCAGCTCGACGGGCGCGCGGCCGGTGGCGTGGCGGCGCACGAAGCGCAGACAGCGCACGCGCCGCACGCGCTCCCCGCAGCTGCCCAGGTCCAGGTCGCCCAGGTCGCCCAGGTCTTGCCGCCCAGTACAGTACCTCGGAGTGCACGGTGTGCAGCTCGACGGGCGCGCGGCCGGTGGCGTGGCGGCGCACGAAGCGCAGACAGCGCACGCGCCGCACGCGCTCCCCGCAGCTGCCCAGGTCCAGGTCGCCCAGGTCGCCCAGGTCCTGCCGCCCAGTACAGTACCTCGGAGTGCACGGTGTGCAGCTCGACGGGCGCGCGGCCGGTGGCGTGGCGGCGCACGAAGCGCAGACAGCGCACGCGCCGCACGCGCTCCCCGCAGCTGCCCAGGTCCAGGTCGCCCAGGTCGCCCAGGTCCTGCCGCCCAGTACAGTACCTCGGAGTGCACGGTGTGCAGCTCGACGGGCGCGCGGCCGGTGGCGTGGCGGCGCACGAAGCGCAGACAGCGCACGCGCCGCACGCGCTCCCCGCAGCTGCCCAGGTCCAGGTCGCCCAGGTCGCCCAGGTCCTGCCGCCCAGTACAGTACCTCGGAGTGCACGGTGTGCAGCTCGACGGGCGCGCGGCCGGTGGCGTGGCGGCGCACGAAGCGCAGACAGCGCACGCGCCGCACGCGCTCCCCGCAGCTGCCCAGGTCCAGGTCGCCCAGGTCGCCCAGGTCCTGCCGCCCAGTACAGTACCTCGGAGTGCACGGTGTGCAGCTCGACGGGCGCGCGGCCGGTGGCGTGGCGGCGCACGAAGCGCAGACAGCGCACGCGCCGCACGCGCTCCCCGCAGCTGCCCAGGTCCAGGTCGCCCAGGTCGCCCAGGTCCTGCCGCCCAGTACAGTACCTCGGAGTGCACGGTGTGCAGCTCGACGGGCGCGCGGCCGGTGGCGTGGCGGCGCACGAAGCGCAGACAGCGCACGCGCCGCACGCGCTCCCCGCAGCTGCCCAGGTCCAGGTCGCCCAGGTCGCCCAGGTCCTGCCGCCCAGTACAGTACCTCGGAGTGCACGGTGTGCAGCTCGACGGGCGCGCGGCCGGTGGCGTGGCGGCGCACGAAGCGCAGACAGCGCACGCGCCGCACGCGCTCCCCGCAGCTGCCCAGGTCCAGGTCGCCCAGGTCGCCCAGGTCCTGCCGCCCAGTACAGTACCTCGGAGTGCACGGTGTGCAGCTCGACGGGCGCGCGGCCGGTGGCGTGGCGGCGCACGAAGCGCAGACAGCGCACGCGCCGCACGCGCTCCCCGCAGCTGCCCAGGTCCAGGTCGCCCAGGTCGCCCAGGTCCTGCCGCCCAGTACAGTACCTCGGAGTGCACGGTGTGCAGCTCGACGGGCGCGCGGCCGGTGGCGTGGCGGCGCACGAAGCGCAGACAGCGCACGCGCCGCACGCGCTCCCCGCAGCTGCCCAGGTCCAGGTCGCCCAGGTCGCCCAGGTCCTGCCGCCCAGTACAGTACCTCGGAGTGCACGGTGTGCAGCTCGACGGGCGCGCGGCCGGTGGCGTGGCGGCGCACGAAGCGCAGACAGCGCACGCGCCGCACGCGCTCCCCGCAGCTGCCCAGGTCCAGGTCGCCCAGGTCGCCCAGGTCCTGCCGCCCAGTACAGTACCTCGGAGTGCACGGTGTGCAGCTCGACGGGCGCGCGGCCGGTGGCGTGGCGGCGCACGAAGCGCAGACAGCGCACGCGCCGCACGCGCTCCCCGCAGCTGCCCAGGTCCAGGTCGCCCAGGTCGCCCAGGTCCTGCCGCCCAGTACAGTACCTCGGAGTGCACGGTGTGCAGCTCGACGGGCGCGCGGCCGGTGGCGTGGCGGCGCACGAAGCGCAGACAGCGCACGCGCCGCACGCGCTCCCCGCAGCTGCCCAGGTCCAGGTCGCCCAGGTCGCGCAGGTCCTGCCGCCCAGTACAGTACCTCGGAGTGCACGGTGTGCAGCTCGACGGGCGCGCGGCCGGTGGCGTGGCGGCGCACGAAGCGCAGACAGCGCACGCGCCGCACGCGCTCCCCGCAGCTGCCCAGGTCCAGGTCGCCCAGGTCGCCCAGGTCCTGCCGCCCAGTACAGTACCTCGGAGTGCACGGTGTGCAGCTCGACGGGCGCGCGGCCGGTGGCGTGGCGGCGCACGAAGCGCAGACAGCGCACGCGCCGCACGCGCTCCCCGCAGCTGCCCAGGTCCAGGTCGCCCAGGTCGCCCAGGTCCTGCCGCCCAGTACAGTACCTCGGAGTGCACGGTGTGCAGCTCGACGGGCGCGCGGCCGGTGGCGTGGCGGCGCACGAAGCGCAGACAGCGCACGCGCCGCACGCGCTCCCCGCAGCTGCCCAGGTCCAGGTCGCCCAGGTCGCGCAGGTCCTGCCGCCCAGTACAGTACCTCGGAGTGCACGGTGTGCAGCTCGACGGGCGCGCGGCCGGTGGCGTGGCGGCGCACGAAGCGCAGACAGCGCACGCGCCGCACGCGCTCCCCGCAGCTGCCCAGGTCCAGGTCGCCCAGGTCGCGCAGGTCCTGCCGCCCAGTACAGTACCTCGGAGTGCACGGTGTGCAGCTCGACGGGCGCGCGGCCGGTGGCGTGGCGGCGCACGAAGCGCAGACAGCGCACGCGCCGCACGCGCTCCCCGCAGCTGCCCAGGTCCAGGTCGCCCAGGTCGCCCAGGTCCTGCCGCCCAGTACAGTACCTCGGAGTGCACGGTGTGCAGCTCGACGGGCGCGCGGCCGGTGGCGTGGCGGCGCACGAAGCGCAGACAGCGCACGCGCCGCACGCGCTCCCCGCAGCTGCCCAGGTCCAGGTCGCCCAGGTCGCGCAGGTCCTGCCGCCCAGTACAGTACCTCGGAGTGCACGGTGTGCAGCTCGACGGGCGCGCGGCCGGTGGCGTGGCGGCGCACGAAGCGCAGACAGCGCACGCGCCGCACGCGCTCCCCGCAGCTGCCCAGGTCCAGGTCGCCCAGGTCGCCCAGGTCCTGCCGCCCAGTACAGTACCTCGGAGTGCACGGTGTGCAGCTCGACGGGCGCGCGGCCGGTGGCGTGGCGGCGCACGAAGCGCAGACAGCGCACGCGCCGCACGCGCTCCCCGCAGCTGCCCAGGTCCAGGTCGCCCAGGTCGCCCAGGTCCTGCCGCCCAGTACAGTACCTCGGAGTGCACGGTGTGCAGCTCGACGGGCGCGCGGCCGGTGGCGTGGCGGCGCACGAAGCGCAGACAGCGCACGCGCCGCACGCGCTCCCCGCAGCTGCCCAGGTCCAGGTCGCCCAGGTCGCCCAGGTCCTGCCGCCCAGTACAGTACCTCGGAGTGCACGGTGTGCAGCTCGACGGGCGCGCGGCCGGTGGCGTGGCGGCGCACGAAGCGCAGACAGCGCACGCGCCGCACGCGCTCCCCGCAGCTGCCCAGGTCCAGGTCGCCCAGGTCGCCCAGGTCCTGCCGCCCAGTACAGTACCTCGGAGTGCACGGTGTGCAGCTCGACGGGCGCGCGGCCGGTGGCGTGGCGGCGCACGAAGCGCAGACAGCGCACGCGCCGCACGCGCTCCCCGCAGCTGCCCAGGTCCAGGATGCCCAGGTCGAACCGCCCACTGCGCTTCGCTGGAATATAAGATACCGTTAGAGCACACCACCACTTTTTGGCGCTTACAAATTGGCCGCCATTAATCCCGACAGCAGCGCCAGCGACTTTCCGGAGCTTTCGATGTCAGTGACGACAAAAATGGGGTCAAAATAGGATGTTTTTTGTTATAATAAGTAGTATCCGACCGAAGGTTCGGTTTCGGCCAAATTCGGCCAAAAAATTCGGCCACAGTTTCGGTTTCGGCCCCACCCAAACACAATACTTATGAATTTTCGTATGTCTTTAATTTAACTTCGCTTTGGTTCATAGCTCGTGATCGCTGAGTCCACCGCTTTTTCTAGGCTTTTTTTTTTTTTTTTTTTATATTACAGTTTTTAATTTATTGTCTTATACAAAATGTAAACGGCCCCTTCACGAAGCCGTCAATCAAGTATTTTGTACATCAAACTAAGTAACTCTACGCAAAAATTATTGCTGGGAAACGACTTTTCTTTTGGGGTGAATATCACGGTTTACTATAGGACTCAATGTAACACACCCAAAACATTGTGCGGATGTGAATATTAGAAGGGTCTTGGAGGTATTTAAAGTAAAATTATAATATTTAAAACTTGTATTCATAAATAACGAATGAGATTGAATTGTGACCCGCGTTACGCTGCTAGTTTCTGAACTATAGTCTATAGGGCCGAAGGTTTTGTTTCGGTCGGACACTAATAATAAGCCACTTCGAAAATCATGAAAAACATCCAGAATCGAGTGCAATTAGACAAAAACGATGTAACAAAGTTTATAGTGGCGGGTTTCTCATGGAACTCTTTTTATCGAGTTCCTCAAGGTTTAAAAAATTTTGTATCAAAACGTCAACTTCATAGGTACCCTCATATTAATTTATTGACATACCTTGCTCCATAACCGCGGCGAGCGTGTCCGTGAAGTACTTGAACAGCCTGTTCTGCAGCTCCACCGGCATGCCCAGTATCCTGTTCAGGAACTTCGACATGTTGTTGTAATCCTGTGGACGAAACGACAACTCAAACTCAAAGCATTTATTTCAAGATCATTACAGGCACTTTTGAAAGTCAAAAACAAAAAAGTTAAGCTACAGTCACAGTCACAAGGCATAATAACTTGCGAAAGTACTGTAGTTGCACATTCCAAATCGTAGATCTCTATGGAGAAGAATGGGCAAGAAACTCCATGGACACTCTTTTTAATCAAAATGTTGTTACAAAATCTTGGTTACATCATTCATGTTGAGATTATACATATATGTGAGAACGATGTACAAAGACGTGCACATTAAGAGCGTCCAGAGTAAAAGATTAAACTAACAATTATTTAAAAATAAAATAAAGTAATTAAAATAAACCTTGACAGCTAAGAGATGACCAGTCCCAATTGACAGCGCCCGTTCACGAACATGACGCATGGATCAGCGCCATTCAACTCAACCATATTGAAGGGAACTAAATGACCCGACACACCCGCCACCATCAGCGAGACATTTGTGTGAGCATGACATTCTCTCAGCCACCAGGGCACATTCAAGTCAATGAAAGATATCTAAATGTAAATGGTAGCTTTACAGTACATAGTACTCACACATGTGCTATGCAATTATATAATACTAAGAGATGGAATCTATACAATGCAAAGATATTTTTACAATCTTCTGCAGCTTCCACAATAACTTCACATGGTAATCAACAACATTATAACATGTAGCTGAATAATTAAAGTAAGTTTCTGTCTAAGGCATCGAAGTAAATGAGGTGATCCGATAGAGAACGAAATTACTGAACATAACCCGCATGGAAGCCAGCTGTAATTGTCTGGGGGTCGACCATAGTAGCCTATACTAGCCTGTTAGGCCTTATTATACACCTTCAAAAACTTTGAGGACAGGCTGATGATGATGGTTGAATGTGATCATTACATCTCATCACCCGCGTAGTGTTAGGGCGACGACACTGGACGCGTCCTGTACGTTCGTGATGTAATTTATCTGTATATATACCTTATCCAGCTGCAGCACTCCGGGCGCGGCCTCGCTGTTGACGATGAGCCCGACGCCCACGAGCGCGGAGGCCACGTCCTGGAAGAAGTCGCCCGCGTAGTCGCTGGGCGGCGGGACTAGGGGGGTCTCGTACTTCATTATGGCGCGCATTACTGCTTCTAAAGCCGCGCGACCTGAGGAAAAGTAAAAAAAAAAGTAAGTATCAGCTCAGCGTAACCTCAAGGGCGTTTGTTCACGACCCGTTTGTCAGTTGACAGTTGTGTCAGGAGGCACAATGGAGCACAATGGAGAGCTCGGTTTAGCCATGGCTGCGTCCAACGCACGGTTAAGTATGACCGCTTGTTGACGAAGGCCTAGAACCTATGCTGAAAACTTACCATATTTATTATCAATATTGAACTGGCTGAGGTCGCGCGTCTCGGTAGCCCGCCGGTCGCCGTGCGTGAGCGCGCCGAGCGACTCCAGGCGCTTGGCCACGGTGGACGCGAAGCGACGCTCGCCCGCCAGGTCCGAGATCAGGAAGATGTACTCCGGGGCGTTCACTTGGTTGGATCGGTGAGTACGACCTGGAGGAGAGATGACCAAAGGTTAAAGATATCACCATTATTATCATCACTGTCAAAACAGACTGATTTTAAACTAATATTTCAATTAAAGGCCAGCACACACCGGGGACGGCAGCGCAGATTATTTTATCGTTACCCAACATAAATTCATACGTTGCTAGTGGTAACATGATACAAATTCCAATGTTCAATGCCGGGGAAGAGAAATCCCCATTCTCATTTTATTTTGGAGATATGTTAATATTGTAGACTCACCAAACTGTTGTATAGCTCTGTCGGCCGACCAGGGTAGCTCGAGCGTGATGTGTACCCTCCGCCTTTGATTCCGCGCTCTGGGAACAACAGGATGTTAGCGTCAATAAAAAAAACGAAGAAAAACATCGTGAGGAAACCGGCGTGTCCTATAATCAAACATCAGAAGATAAGTGACATCTACCAACTCGCACTGAACCCGTATTGTGGAATACGACCCACTCCAAGCTGCTTCTACGTCTAGAGGGGATCTCGAGGGGCACGGCATCTTCTGAACGGCTCTCGTGGAGGTATGAGGAACTGGCTACAAAGTTCCTCATTCTCCATAGTAAAGGGGTGTTGTGTCTGATGGGCTTCTGCCCGACGGGAAGCTTATCTCGCGGAAACTTTGCTTGCGCGCTGTAGAATTTTATTTCGTAGGTTGCGAAGATGTCACTACAGATTTGACCGTCGCTTCCCTTGCTCTGCTTACCTCCTATCGCTCTGCAGCGAGATACCACTGGAGGCGGCCTCAGAGATGATGGCGACGTCCTTCTGCCCGTCCATGAAGCGCTGCTTCTCCGTCAGGTTGAGGGTCTCGAGAGGTACGTCGGCTTCTGAACGGCTCTCGTAGAGGATCTGACCGTCCTCTGTTTGTACTACGCGGCCTTTGCGACCTGTCATCTGTGGAGAGAAAACTGGTCATTTTCGTTGTTTCGTTAACTTCGGTTAGTTCCTATGTCTGGACGTTTTACAGTGATGTGAATGTCGCTTCTTCTGTCAAGATTCTATATTGCCAAGAGTCGCAAGTCAGGACGAAGGCCAAAATCCAAGATGTCAAGATAGAACTCGGATGGATGGTAATAATACGCACGTCAAAGCCATGTGCGTAATCAAAACCGCGTTATGGAAAACGTGCACAGCTGATGGCCGCTGATTGTGTACTAACTTGACTTTATAAATTAAAAAATAAATATCATCGGTACTGTGCGTTCACACTGACGAGACGATCACACCAACTCATGTTGAAATATCTATTTTCTTCTTTATTAAAATATTTGTTTCTATGAGACAAAACCTTCTTGTGAATGTTTCGACACTGCGAACGTACAGCGAGGCATCACGTGTACGGTCTTTTAGTTTTATTTGGTTTAATGTAGATTACTACAACAAGGAGGTAAGATAGGCAGTGGCTTCATATAAAATACTGATATTCAGTTGCATCCGGTTAGACTGGAAGCCTCGCTGTGAGACAGCAGGCGTGTCCGTACCTCGGCCACGTTGTCGGTCCCGCCCAGCTCGTCCACCAGCTGGTCCAGCGTGTTGGGCGGCAGGCGCCTGCCCAGACGCTCCACGTGCAGCAGCAGCTCCTCCTTCATGCTGCAGGCGCGCTCGATGGCCGAGCGCGGCGGGGGCTGGTTGCGGGCCGGGCCTAGGGAGGACGACATTCATTACTATTTCTGAAATCGACCATCGGCAAGATCGCTGCACTGAGCATTGTATGTGTTAAGTACTCTACATACAGTGATCACGGTCGAATGCCAGTTACGATTGCTGTTCTACTCGCTGTACATGAAGCGTGTTTACGCATGCGTTATAACATGAGTTCTATCTTGTTGACCGAGAAAATGAAATCGACAGCTAGCCGAGTTCTTGTCGGCGGTGGAACAGGTGCCATCTATGCAAGTATAATAGGTGTAAAATACCCTTAACGAAGCCGAAAGGCACTTGTTCTCTCCGCATTGCGATATTTTTTCAAGACAAGTTTTTAATTAACGTCTACTGTTTGTTTTGAGTTCCCGATATTTCGGCGCTGTTGCAAGCACCATGATCACGGATAAACTGAAGTTAAACTTATGTCAAGTTTTTAATGTTAAAATTTTACATTAAATACCTCCACGACCCCCGTACTATTCAATGCATCCATCAGCACAATGTTTTGAGTGCTTCATATCGAGTCCTAACGTAAAACGTGATTTTTCACCCCAAAAAAAAGTCGTTTCCCAGCAATAACTTTTGCGTGGAGTTAGTTAGTTTGATGTACCGTACCGAGGTAGAGTCCGTTGGTCCCGACGGGCGTGCCGGTGACGCTGTGTCCGGCCGGCGTGGTCACGGTGACGGTGGGCGCGGGCGCCGAGCTGTTCTTGCGCTCGAACATAGTCTCTATCTTGTCCTGTGTTGTCGACGGTTTCTTCTTTGGTGAAGCGGCCTTCTTCTTCTTCAGTGGCTTCTTTTTCTGACGACCTAACCACGGTTCTGTGGAACGAAAGATTACATTGATACATTTGTCATTATTTCACAAGTATATCTATATCTAGTGATTGAAATAACCCTTTTAGTATCAAAATTAACAAACATTTAAATGACATTTTCATGAAATCAAGCGCTATTAAACATCAAAATTATGTGTCATCTCAAGAGTTTCACTTTTAAAGATTTGATCCAAAAACTTAAACTCTAAAACAAGTCCTATTACAGTGACACGAAATGCACAATCCAGTACTTTAAACTCGTTTTGTTAATGATCTGCTAAATAATTTAGAGATTATTATTTTGAGCTCTTCTCTTTCCTTAAAGATTTGTCATCATCGGCAATAGATACGATTCCGCGGCTTCGCCCGCGTGGAGTAAGTGGGTAATTGTCCCACGGAATCGTACTATCGGGATAAACTGTGTTCCAAATTTCATCCAAATCCGGTCGGTAGTTATTGCGTGAAAGAGTAACAAACATCCATCCATCCTCACAAACTTTCGCATTTATAATATTATAGTATAAGATAATCGGAAGGCTTTTGCCCTGCAGTGATAAATTGCTAAATAACTGAACAGTATACCATCATCACTGTCACTTCCGCCGTGGAAAGGATTGAAGTCGGAGAGTTCGGAGTCAGATCCCGGCGGGCGGCGCTCGTCGTCGGAGTCCACCTCCAGCTCGTCGTCGGAGCCGCGCACGAACTCGTCGGACGAGGAGCCTCCCCGCATGCGCTTGGCCGCTGCGTTGGCTTGCTGCCGAGCTGTTACTGTGGGGACAGGGGAATGGTGTCATATGATAACAAAGTTTAATTAAATAGATAATTTTGAATTATTTTGAATTGAATTCTCAACATTTTTACCAATGAATAACGATGCATGGTTTATTATTTAGGTTCATGCAGAGATACTAGGGAAAAAGCAATGACCTCTTGGATTTTCACCTCGTTTTACGGATTGTTTTTAAAACAAATGCGAAAAACGTAAAAGTATCGTAAAACTGAAAGTTTACTATTGACCTCTCATCCCCCTGGCACCGTCATTAAAACATAAAGATATCTAGTGTGAGAATTTAAATATGCCAATATTGCCAATAGCAAACTGAACTCACATTTCCTCTTGGAAGTGTTGGCGTCATCATCTGCGCCGTTGTTCTTGCCGTTGTGCGCGGCATGAGGCTGGGCGGGCGGCGCGGCCGGGGCGGGCGGCGCGCGCTGGGCGGGCGGCTCCAGGCCCAGCAGCCGGTTGATGCGCGAACGGTCCGGCGCCGGGAAGTGCTTCTCCACCAGCGTCTGGAATACGCCCCTGGAACGAGGAAATATTAGTTTAATTTCACGTTGTTTCCGATGCCCGAATGTTTGACAAGCAGCCCTAACAACGGGTATCGTATTCGTATTACCCAATTCACAATTTCCAATTTTTCAATTTTACTAACACCAAAATACTAACATATTTATGGACCTTACTGTCTGAAATAAAGTTTTTATTATTATTATTATTTAATTCCTGTGTGGTAGCTCCATGTAATTACTGGTATGTAACTACATCCACATAGACCGAAAGCCGATCCCAACATAGGTAAATGACAAGAGAGATGAATATTAAAAGGTTAGAAAAAAAAATTGTGTGACAAATTGGACATAAACCGTCCCACCCGTTTCTAGAGTTAATGATAATGTTAGTGACCATGACAGTTTAAAAATTTAAATTGGACATAATACAATGAACTCCAAACTACACATCCGCGTCAGTGATAACTGAATCACTTGATTTCTCTAACTAAAAAAAAACCGTTCATAATAAACTGGTATCACTGATGACTTGCAGATGACTGACCGCACAAGAAAAAAATCGTCAAAAAGAAAACATCTCAAAAGCTCGATTCTTTTTCATCGAAAATTCGAAATATTCAACATTATTTTCTCAACATTTTAATAACAACCAAACTAATGTGTTTCTAAGACAAATAAATAATCTTCATTGAAAATAAACCCAAACATGACAAATCATCATTCTCTTGCCCTTGTTCCAATTTAATTGAATTCCTTTGAAGTCGACGCAGCATGTCTTCTTCCATAACCATTACCATTATTATTATTATTTCATAATCATTTTCAAACTATGAAAAATCTTGAAAATAAAATCTATAACAACGAACATTCGAAATCGTACATAGTAATATCCACGTTGCAATAAAATCGAACGCATTATTATCCACGCCATAATACATTAACGTAAACGTCAAAATTCAAATATTCCCGCGCTGTCAGTCGCGCAGTTTCAAATAACTGCGCCAGCTGCGTCGGGCGGCCTCGCGAACTCGAACGGTACGTTCACCCCGCGCCGCCATTTGTGCTGCGAATTGTACACGAGCTCAGAGCACATGCGCGATGCGAACTAAATAGTGTCAGAGCATCGATTTTGTATACGCACTGCACCTACTTCAACCAACAATGTGCGCGTTTGTGTTGCCTATAAACTAGTAGAATTGTTTGTTTTGATGCGGTACAGTGATAAACTAGAACATATTTGATGGGAACAAGTGTTTGTTTTACGTTTTACGTCAGTAATAAACACCATGTGCTCTAAACAACAGCTAAAGAGTTTTTTAAGTGAAATATCAGAAAATGCCGAATTTCCTTTATTTCTTTACATATCAGCAGAGAAGTTCACTATCTTAATCAAATGTCGAGTGGAAACTAATCGTAACGCTGAATTCTACAACAATTACGCTAGACAATGGATTAACAAGTTTACTAAATTCACAAAAACTAGCTGGATTGTTAAAGGATGTTTTCCGCATGTTAAGAGACTTCTGTACAGAAAAGTTTTTGTATGTCATCATTCTAGCCGTAATAAAAGGAAGATGCCAGAACAATCTAGCGCGAAAGATAAACAATGTAAAGCGAAGATAGACTTCAAAATAAAGTTTATAAATCGTAACACTATTAAAAACGATAAAAGGTTAAAGGCTGGTTTGAATTTATCGATTTATATAGAATTCATACACTCGCATGGTGTAATACACCATGCGAGTGAGGAAAACTCCAATTTGCTGAAATGCTCGGCGGACACCGACGAAATGTTCTACAAGTATTTTTCAGATGGACATACAACAACTACGGCAAAAATGTACTATGACTTATACTTACTTTCGAAATTTGGGTCCAGTAAACATTTCTGGAATGGTGAAATAAATCCCACATACTTGTCCAAGAAGGAAAAAACTGGGGAGCACTCTGTAGCCGACATCATGAGCGAGAAAGTAAAGACTTTAGAAGAGTGTGGCGGCGTGTTGAGGTGCACAGATGATTACAGTATTACCGTCGTTATCACACCATTTATGAAAAACGTCCTGTCTGGACATGAACTAGACTGCATTATAGTAGAAAGTACAATCATAAAGCAATGCACTGTGTCCTTTTTCTTAGTTCCTACACCAGTGGGAGCGCTGCCCATCGCCTGTGCGTTACATTCCCAGACTACGGAACCCAGTTTCACTCAGGCATTCTTTTCTACAAAACTACTTTTAGAAAGTCAGACCTTAAAAAGTTTTGAACCGAGCAAGATTATGACAAACCAGATAGATGAACAAATCTATGCTTTAGATGCAATATTTTCTGATAAGAAACTGTTCGTGTCGCGTGCATCTTTGATCGAAGAAATATGGAAGACGATTTGCGAGGGAGAGGTGAAGATTGATAGGACACATCGACATAATGTTATGGAGTTATTCACTTCACTATTGCATGCGGAGAACTTAGAAGAAGCCGAATTGTTTTACAAAGAACTTGAGCGCTATATTAGCGGTGTGGAAAACGCTTCAAAACTCAAAGAATTTCTCACAAACATATGGATAAGTCGAGACGAATATATAACACCAATCAAAGTGATAGATATATCTTTAAGAATGTTAAAAGAATTTGTACTGTACAGGTGTAATGCCTTCAACAGTCTAATCATGATAGATGTACTGTTGCATATTATGGACAATCATTGGTGTCAAATACTGCATGCACATTTGAGAGGCACACAAATCATAGAAACTTATACTAAGTTTTTGCCTCTGGATAAAAAGGTGATGAAATCTTCAGCTGCTATGGAAATAACTGGTCAGTATAGATTAGAGAGACCAAATACTCATGTAACATTTAGACCAGATACTATGTGTTGCAACTGTATTAAAGGAAAGAAGGGCGGGTTGTGTGAACACTTATGTGCAGTGTTACACACTGTTGCAATAACCACCTCTGTTCCTGAAGATAAAAGAGCATTTTACACAGCATTGGCTGGTGAAGACCAAGTGAAAGTTGAGCCGGAAGTCCAATCTGAACTTGAGTGTGATGACCAAGAGGAAAATGACATGGAAGAAGCTTTAAACAATGAAGAAACAAACGAACATTATGCAGTAGTAAAGCAAGAAATAGAAGAACATAGCGACCCTCTAAACGATAGTAACAGTGGCGCGGATGAAGACAATTCCGAGCATAACTCGTCCCAAAATGATATTGTTGATGTGAAAAACAGTTACTTAAATGCACTAAGGGCTTTGAATGATGAATTTAGGAGATTAAACCAAATGTTTAGGGAGAACCCTAGTGCATCTAACTTGGACACTATGGGAAGATTAGCTAGAGAACTAAGCAAAATAAAACCTGTTGAGAAAATTAACTTCGAGAATATGTATGTGGAAGATGAAGTGAACGAAAATGACAGTGATATAGACTGTAACTAGAAATACTACATTATGATTCTGATGTATCCAAATAACTTTAATTAAAATAATAAAACATATCTTTTATTTGCTGACCGTTCACTAAACCTCGGACAACACACTGAATGGGGATTGTCCAGTTTTCAAAAATTGTGCTAATTGCAAAACCATTTCGAGGTCTCTTAATCATTTATTTTTCTTTTATTTCTCGTTAAAATGAAAAAATACTCTATATTAATTTATGTTTTTGAAGAAATGTGGTTAACCTTTATTTAACCTTCAATGACGTATCTCAAGGAGGACTCTCGTGAAATACGCTTAAGTCTGCGTTGAGATAATAATATGCGATTCCCGCGTGTTTGAACGAGCCCTTAGCCTCATGTGATTAGAGTGTCACTCACGTACTAAACCGTTGAATGAGCAAAGGAATCTTTTCCAGTGATGACGTCGGCAGCCAATTTTAAAATTAAATATAGCCATTGAATTTCAAATTAATTTCTTAAAATACTATATTTTAACTAAAAAAAAGGTTACATTTTTTGGACAATGCCCATTGACGAGTCTAGTCCAGTGAGTGACTTGATCCAGTGTGTTTACTTTAAGGTTACTGCAGCAGTGTATTCTCGTATAAGTCAGTGGGTACGTCGCTGCGACTCACTTGGCAGTGGACACGAAGTCGGAGAGCTCGCCGTCGTCCCTCTCCAGCTGGTCCAGCGTGCGCGCCTCGCCCGTGCTCTGCAGCCCGATGACGACGCACTTGCCGCACTTCACTGCCTCGCGAGCTGTCACTACTGCGTGGTTCACCTAAGGAGCGAGATAAACATGATGAGATGTATGCACGCTGATATAATGAAGCTATCAAGATCAACACTGCTGGACAAAGTCTACCGAAATGCTTCTCGTACGAGTACACGTCATGAGGGCCTACTTGCACGTGTTAGACAGCCATTCAGAACTAATTATTCAAAATCTTGCTTTAATAAGATACATAGGCAATGTTGCCTATGTATCTTATGTAATACTTCAAGCACACATAATGTAGAGGCGGACTTAACCTTTTCACCGCGAGAGCATAAACGCACGCGCGTGCCCTCAACGCCAAGTCACAATTTCAATTACAATTTTGTCACATATTTGTGTCGTTTGGCGTAGAGGGCACGCGCTGATACCTCTATTGATACCTCTGAATCCTGATTCCATTAATTTATATATTTTTTAGTGTATGTCCAGTTAAAAGAGACAAAAAGGTATTGTTATCGGGGCCCAGTTCTCTGGTACGGTGGGCCAATTCCTTTCCGTAAAACTAAACTTCGTCCCGTCTTTCAATGGGACATCACACACTAAGTAATATGTTTTATAATATTCATCTAAATCATCCCAAAAAAGCGGGTAGCTTAGACTTACCTTGGCAGCAATACACAGGTACTTGAAGAACCTTTGATGCGCCGACCAGAACTGTCCCCACATCGTCTTCTTCATCCGCGACTCCGCGTTGATGAGTTCTGCAGCCTCGGTGAACCTTTGCATGGCTTCTACCCACTGTTGAAAAAAAATACTGTCTACTTAATAATTCAATTTTAATTTATTCACGGACAGAGAAAGCTCAGACTAACTTCAGTGTCTAGAAAAATATTTTTTGTGCACAACAGTGTCTTATACCCGCTCCTTTTCCTCCGATTTTTGTAAATTCTACCCTAAAGAAGTTTCAAGGTTAAGGGACGAAAGTTTTTCTTGTACTTCGTCAATTTGGCCCAAGGGAAGCCTCATCGGACGCACGGCTTGTCTATCACAGATGGCGCCACTAGCACAAGCAGAAAATAGACATCATGGAGTTGTTGCATAGAGATAAAATTGCTACTTGCTCTCTTCAGATAGGACTACTGTTGAATGTTTCACGAATTTGACCAAAACACTTCCCATTTTTTTTTAAATGAGGTACTTTTTTATTTAGTCTATTTACTTTTGCATTTAAAAAAATGGTGATCTTTAGTCTCATATTCACATCTACACTAACCGATTCTAAAAATTCAAAAAAATAGAGGGGGGAGGGAATTTGGAGAAAATAAATGTCCACCGGTGCGAAGCCGGGCCGAGCCGCTAGTAGTATATTTAGTGAACATTTAAGCTGTTAATCTACTTAGAGCGAAAAAAAATTAACGAAATCTTTGAACAATCTATCTTCGTGAAGTGACAGGAAATAGGCTAAGTATAATTTTTTAAGTCAACCTTACAAGCGTAGTGTTATAGATAATGCAATTTACGAGTGCACGACATCAAACTCTAATTTCATTGCAATAAGGTATAAATTGTCATCTTTGACGCACGTTCGTAAAATGCAACATATCTTAGTTTTATTAAATGATTTCTCATCACTGTAATGATTTCAACAGAATCACATGTCTTGAGTTCGAACCCAAGGCACGAACCTCTGATTTTTCGGATTCATATGCGTATTGTATAATTATCACTTACTTCGGTGAAGGAAAACATCGTGAAGAATGCCCTCAAGATATTTCTCGACGGCAGCATCAAAACTCTGACACCAGGCTAAGCACTAACCACACGATAAAGAAGATCACAATAAGAAAAAATGACTAATGCGTTATGACCAAGTACTGACCAGTGCCACAGACTTGTCGTAGGTCTCCTTGAAGGCATCAGACAGAGGCACCTCCTCGATCTTGAAGGACACGCCGTGGAAGGACAGTTGCCGCGCGATGTACATGCCGCGCAGCTTCATGTCCATGGCCACGATCTCCATCGCGCCCACACCTCTGCACACAAATGAACATAAATGGCGCCTGTTATCCCCTAAGGGTTAGGCAGAGGTGTACCTAATAGAGGTGGACGGCACGGTTGGCGCAGTGGCTGCTGCGCTCGTGTCTTCCCGCACGAAACCAATATTTGTATGGCCTACAGTCAGTTGGTTCGGGTTTGGCTGTTTATGTATGTGTGTTTAAATATTTGTAAACGCACCCCCGATACTGGAGAAATGACTAAAGTGGGGTAAAAAAAATTGTACACCCTCATTTTGTATCTCTCTATTAACCGTGTACAAATCTAAACTCCGTGGCTGCTACTGAGAAATTCCTGATGCACAAACCCAATAACACTTTGCCCCTTCCGCGAATCGAACCAGGATCTCATGCTCAGTCGCGCTAGCAACCGCTAGACCAACGAGGCAGTCAATATTGATAGTGGAAAAAATAAAATCCTTAAAATCCAATCGTTAAGTAACACACGCTCACCTCTTTTCAACAGCATTAATAAAATCCATGAAGGTCGGGAAAGGCGTCCCGTCCCCCCAGATGCCCAGGCGCACCATGTACGCCATGTTGCGCGGCTCGCTGGCGCCCGTGGCCGACGCGTACACCACGCGCGCCTTCGGCAACTTGTTCTGCAGCTCCAGCGCCGTCAGACCGGTCTTGGTAGCCTTCCCTGACCCCACCGGGCAAAGGTTTTTGGCTTTGTGGCACTCGTCGAATACGATCTGGTGTTTGGAGTTGAGGATCTTATGCGGGTGAATGTTTGTACTGTAGTTACCTGGCCAAGTGGACCCTTTTTTTCGGATGGGAAATCATCAAATGACTCCTCCCGCTCTGGGCGGAGCGGAAGGGAGTGTCAGACTTTTACTGACTAAAAACCATCCATGTTCCTTCTTTTGCCCTTTATGTTCCAGGGCCGCGGTATCTCTTTCGAATAGTCCCGCAGCCCTGGCAAGTCCAAGTGGACCCTGCAGTGAAGGATTCTGTAGTAGGGGTGAATATTTACGCATGCACAACATTATTTAGTATACGGGGAGAATTTTTCAAGTGGGCGTGGATGAACAAATCCGAAACTATGAAGAATAGCGAAAAATACTCAAAAGAGTCTCGAGCTCGATTTTGATGAAAACGATATAGATTTTTGAAAAATCAATATTCCTAGTCAGGAATCAAACTCATTGATTTCGGGAAAAACACTGACGGGGAGAACAAGTGCCTTTCGGCTTCGTTAAGGGTCTTGTTACACCTTTTATTATCAAAGAATGGATTTATCCCTGGTGATGATAACCCATCCTGTTATTAACTGTTTTATAATAAAGGATACACATCCATCGAAGTCGTCCCCGCACCACTGCAGCAGCTGTTTCAGCCTGGTCCGGTACTTGGTGCTGGTGGACTGCGTCTCGCCGATCAGCGCCGAGTATGTGCTGAAGATCACGCCCTTCTTCACGTTGCCGTTCACGGCTGACGAGATCTTCGCGTATTTGAACTGCGAACAAAAATTGTGATGTTATTTTAAACGTGGGGAAAGAAATTGCGATAAAATTAGAATTGGAGTAGAGAAAAATGTGACAGAATATGTACAGTTTCTGCCTATTTCAATTGTTGGACTAATATTTCATGGTATTATGAACTTAGGGCCCGGCAGCAGTGGCCTCTTAGCATCAGGTGACATACACATATGTGGGTAGGCAGAAACGACAGAATGCCACCTGCTATGAACTTTGTATACTCTAACAAAGACTATCAATCATCAGTGACAGGATTATTGTAGCTAATAAGCCTGATATAGTGGTGGTGGATCGATCAGAGCGGCGCGCAATGATTGTTGACATAACGGTCCCGCGTGACGAGAACCTCGTGAAAGCCGAGAAAAATAAGCAAATCAAGTATCTTGACTTGGCTCGCGAGGTTGTCGTCCCTGTTCCCGATACCGGTGGGCTACAATTATTTTATAATTAAAAATGAATGAAATTTATGTAAAAATAAATAAAAGAAATAAGACTATAATGTTACCACTGCTGAGATAAAAGCCTGCTTATGCCTTGTTCACGAGGTCCAGGTTTAAGAGTTCTCCTTTAAATAAAATAAAGTTTTAGTTACCTTATTAAGCGGATGCACCTCAATCTTCCCAGCTCCGATATCCCTCAGGTCCCTCTCGGCGTCATACTTGAGGTCATTCGATACGGACACCCAGATGGCGCGCTTGCGGCCCTTGATGTAGTTCTCGAAGATGATGCCGGCGATCGTGCGGCCCTTGCCCACGCCCGCGCCGTCGCCTGAGAGGTACAACTATGTGAATGAGCATACTCAGCCTGTATACGGTGTAAGGGATATGGACATCGCGATATGGATTTCAGTAAATGATTTAAGAGCACCCAGCGTAGAATATTAAAAAAGCTGTTCCATACGAAAAAATAAAACACTTCTCAAACAGAGAAGGTACTGATTACCAAGCTTGGTCAAGACGGGGTTGGCGGTTTCAGATATTAAGTCCTGGTTTCCTGACGATGTTTACCATCACCGATGTCAGAAACGTCTAAGATAAACTTAGAAACTAGATATAAATTGTAAAAGCTACATTGGTACCACCGGCAATATTTTAAAATATACAACCTCATTCATGAAAGACGAGGCTTTAACTACTGGGCCATGCTATTTTTTAATGGGACAAGCCCGCCACACTATTTCCAAACCACTGCAACTCCTGAAAGCCAGAATCAACAGTGGCGACCACCAGAAAAGCGCCGAGACAATGAAGCTCGACGAAGTCTCAGAGAAACATTCTAACTGTCTTGGACACCGAAACGAAATTAATCAGAAAAGTATAGCGGAGGAGTAGGAAAACCATAATGTCAACTTCCCTCCATATCAGCAGGAGACAGAACGAAACAAGGCCAATAGGCACAAAGGGACGTTTACAACTGGGATAAGCCCAGTTGCCCAGCACCACGGATAAATATTATCATTAATGGGTCCTAAGTGGTGAGCTGTTACATTTGATTCCAATAATAGGTATGGCAAAAACGCTTCAACGCCCGGAAATTTGTTCTAGTTTCTACAAGGTCCGTGTAGTAAATAACTAGGCCGGTTGTAACCTCTACACTATTCAACATAACATTGCGTTCATACTGCCAAAGGCACTCCCATAAAATATGACGTGCAGATTGTTCATATTCGCAGTCCGATGTAGAACATTGAAAAAAAGACGAGGCAACAAGCTTGAAGGAAAATAATTTACTCTTAAAGTTACCATGACCTGTGAGAAATTGGGCAACACAGTGATCCACCTCCAGCCATGTCCTGGCCAACCGTTCACGAACGGACGGAGAGAACTGGTGGAGGTGTCGGCCCTTAATGGAGTTATCCTACCTACATGGCCATTCAGACAAAAAGTTCCTCCCAGACGTCAGTCTGTGGTTTGAATAATCTAGAAATTTTAGCACGGTCACGTTGGGTTAAAAATTCTGCGACCGCGGTTTGCTGTGCGTAAAAGTACATTGCAGCGCCATGCTAAGCGAAAAAATCAAGTGTCTCACCAATAAGGAAGCCAGCCCGAGTGCTGTCGGGCAGCAGATGCTCGTGCGCCTGCGAGGCGTACACCACGGCCTCCAGCTGCAGCGCCGACAGCAGCCCGTTGCGGATGGTCTCGTCCGGCAGACTCACTTTGTACGTCACGTCTACCGGCTCCACGGATGAGAGGGAGGCCGTTTCGACTACTGGGTCGGGGTGCTTGCGGCCTAGTTTTACTGTGGGGAAGGAAGGAACATCATCATTACTCTTCTGCCATTATCCTACTTTATTTGGAGTCAGCGCAGTATGTCTTCTTCTTTTCTACTAGTCTTCATCTCGTTGGTTTAGAAAAAAGTCGAAATCCTAAAGAGTTAACGCTATAAATGTAGCTCTTACTTACATTTTGGCGGCATATAATCTGCGTATGTTTCAGCGACGCCCATCTCCTCATCATCTACCTCTTCTTCGTCTCCGCCCATCTAAAAATATTCCGAATGTAACATTTTAGTACAAATCACCCATAATTGTTTGCAAATGGTGTAATTATGCTGTTGCTGTACACAAGGCGGCACATCAAGCTATACATAACCAATATAACCTGACTTCGCTTTGTATGAGCTTCCCGTACGATGAGAGATCAGCTTAATTTGGTTTTGCATAGCTTGATTGGCCGCCGTGCGTACTAATGCTGGGCAAAATCCTCCCCTAGTCCTTCTAGATAGTCTTTTTCAGCGCCATCTTGAAACCTGTTTCTGGGCCGGCTTTAGCGGCGCCTTCCATGTTCAGAAACCCATTACAAGAGGAGTACAATAATTATCCTATAATTATAATTATACTAAGTTCTAGAACCTTTTGAATGAAATTTACTGTAATTAAAATTTCTCACACATTCCCATTCCATTGCAACTATTCATTTATACTACTTTTTAATAAAGTCTTACCTTTTCCTGCTGCCACATGTTGCCCGGTTTGTTCGCTGCCCAAATGGGCCCGACCTGGGCAAACTGGCCCAGCATACCAGCGAGCGGACCCCCCATACCCGACTGGATGATTTGGTTCAAGTTCTGCATTAAGTACGAGTTCATGCCTGTCATGCCCACCATCTCCACTGTTGAGGAACAAAAAGTTAGTTGATAGTAGATGGCGCTGTTCACAACTGTTCTGTTTTGGTGACAGAAACATAGATGGCGTTGTTTTAGGTTTGGGTAAAAATCGATCGTTGACAGCTAATTTTAGTTACGAGGACGTTGAAGTGGCCGTAACCGACATTCGCGTACGATCCTTGAAATATTCTAAGTAACTCTAATGTAATTATTTATTGTTCAATAATAAATTGGACAATATTTGTCCAATTTATTATTGAACAAATCAGTTAAAGCCACTTTCACGCCACCAAATACCTACGTATTTAATAGAAAATGAATATATTTCAATAAGATACGGTTATTAATAGTCTCGCATACCTTTATAACTCATTACTGTATACAAACAACAACAAACATAATAGGAAGTAATATTATAATGTAAAAATGCCTAGCCATTCGCTTTCAAATAATCTTGCGCAGCCTAGATGAAAACTACATAATTATTATACAAGACTGACATCAACTACTACGAAAAACTAATTTTGCCAATGAAACTGAACGCGATTAGCACTTTTAAACTCCGTTCAAGAGCTATCAGGGTCATCACTGTGTGTTTTAATAACGACACTCTTGATTCCCGGTTTAGATGTACTAATCACGATCAACGTTCATTTTCATTGGTGTTTGCCCTAAATTTTGTTAAAAGAGGAGATTATAAAATATGTACAAAAAATAATAATAATACAGGGTGTAACGATCGATGCGCAAACTGTTACCACGAATTCAGCACATAATTCTAGACCCCCGTGGGGCGACATAAATTTATATTTTGTTACTTAAAAAAAAAAATCTGGTGTTCCATACATTTTAACCGTGTACGGTGTGGGTATTGCACATTTGTAGTAAACAGCAGTATTTTTTTTAATAACTAACAAAAAGTGTATGTGCTGGGACTCTATAATCATGTGCTGATGTGGCGTTTCGATGTTTTCTACATCCTGTATATGGTTTGAGTTCCCGCTACACTAAATATGTACAAGAATCCATGACAATCCATATATTTAAGTCAAATAAGCAATAATTATTATCGTAAAAATCTCAGTAGAGGCCCGGAGCAAATCAAATCCAGCAAAATGTAAAGAGTCCTATTGCTACAAAAATTCTGTCTAACCCTTGAGGATTACCAGCGTGACGTTATGTTATAATGGGTGTAAAAGGACCCATAACGAAGCCGAAAACCACTTGTTCTCCTCGTCATTGAGATATTTGTTTGCTCTAGATTATTGGGGGTCAAACAATTTCACATTTTTTTTTTTTAATACAATTTTTTAATATTATAACTTTACTTTAAATACCGTCACGACCCCCGTACCTACTATTCAATCCCCAAAAAAAAATAGTCTGTTCTCAACAATATTTTTTGCGTAAAGTTGTACAGAATGCTGCTTCGTGAAGGGTCCGTTTATACCCAGTATTATAACAAAGTCACAAGTATCTGTATATGTTGCGTTATTCGTATAAAAAATTACCAAAACCTTAATAGAACTGTTGTACTATCGATTAAAAAGTGAGTTAGTTTAACGATGCGTTACGTCAGACTGGTTCGTTCTGTGGCTAATGTTTAGCGCAACGAATGTTCAATCAGAATGTTACTATCTCGTCTATTTTACTGTCACGCTTACATGAAGATGTAAGAGATAGCCGGCCCTTGTCATAGCTTTATCACTGTTGAGTGTAGTGTCTTTTGACAAGATAATCATTGGGATCGGCTTCCAGTCTAACCGGATGCAGCTGAACACCAGTATTTTACATGAAGCGACTGCCTATCTGTCCTCTACAACTCAGCTACTGAATTAACACGATCCCCTTGGTAAGAATGGTTGTCAGACTTTCGGGCCACTGACTACCGACTATCAAAGATCTACAGTTACTACTGGGTAATACGATATCCCTTGGTTGGACTGGTTGTCAGACTATCGGGCCACTGACTACCTATCGGTAACGACTGTCAAAGATCTAGCAATGTTGTTACTAGCTAGTTTCTTAAGTACCTTAAAATTGTAATCTGTGGAGAACGTAGTGGGTAGCATAATTGTTTTAAAATGTTATATGTAAGATATCATGACTAATTTGTATTGTGCTACTGTTTGTTTTTCCTTAAATAAATAAATAAATAAATGACAGCCGGGGTCCACGGCTTAACGTGCTTTCCGACGCACGGAGGATACTCGGTATGTAATGCAAACATCCAAAGATCAACCTAGGCAAGAGCGGCTTAACCTGAAGATCGACCCCGAGCGGCTGTTATTATGTAAGCCACGGATTCTGGTTGTCAGATTTTCAGTTCTTTAAGTATGGTTACCCACAAATATCATAATTTCACCGTTTCATAGACGTAAGGAAAGTAGGTAGTGAAAAATATTGGGCAACATGACGTATTGAACATCACGTTGCGAAACAGCTCACAAAACAGCAACTTTTGTTCAGAAACTCTTTATAATACCTTTCAAAGCGTTTACACAAAGTCTTTAAAGGTTAGGGGCATTTGTCCAGCTTCTAGCAGTTGTTGCAAACTTTCACCCTCTTTATAAGTTCTAAAGATTTATACAGCTTCTACATAAAGTTTTCTATAGTCAATTTATTTAATAAAGAACTTAGTTTCCTGTTGACAAACGTTTCAGTTACATAAAACAAACAACCAACAGCTAAATACGTAGATGTACATTCAAATCAGGTCAAATCTAAAACTATAAAAGAGAAGAAAGCAGGGCCGGCCCAGGCTCTATTAGCGACCAGGCAGATCGATATGTCATAAATAACTTAGCGAAACTGGCGCTAATCAATATAGATTGTTAGCTTGCATACTATTTACAGAAATACATCCATCTACTATTGAAAATGTTAGTAGTGCAGCCCGTAAAGTTCACTAAAGCTAAGGAAGAAAATGTAACTACAGATAAATACGTTTAAATAGAAATGCAAAAAATATATACATGCTGCTTTTGTATGGATTTGTTTTAAGACAAATTAAATTATCTAGCGCCACTCCGCAAACGTGATACGTATCGGTATCTCAAAAATAAAGATTTGATAGTTATTCTTTGGGTTAACGACCGCTAGAAATACCATTAATAAGCTGTTTTTTTATATACAGGGCGGAAAGGACGCCGTGGAACAGCTGGTTTTTTTTTTAAATTACCGATGAAATATTTCTATGTGAGGGGGTTCAGAATTATGTACTGAATAGCGTCAGTGTTCCTTCCACCCTGTATATGGTGTTCAAATATTGATACGTGGAGTCCATAACGTCTGTGAAATTACGTCAGACAATTTGATTTGACACTGTATTTTATATGAAAAAAAAAAAACAAAATAAATTAATCCACAATAAAATCAGCATGCATAGCGACTTCTACAGTACAAATAGATAAAATCGCCTTGTAAACGTTACATTGCGGGTATTAAGTCTATTAAAAACCTTGATTCCAATTCACGTTATTTCCACTTAAATAAAGTTGCAAAGGAAATCAACTTTTGTGTGTACACTGTAGGCATTAAGGTAATTTTGACTTGAATTTTTAACAGTCAAACAAAGTTGTAGGGAAAATTCAACTTTATGAATAAGTAATTAGGGAAAATTTTCGGAAATCACATGAATTGGAAAGTAAATCATGTTCGCAGATACACCGTACTCACTCTGAGCGAGTAGGGAAGCGGCGCTGAACGCGGCCGACGAGCCCGCCGCGAAATGCGACGGCGGGGCCATGGCGGGCGCTACGCAAAATCACCGGTTTTATAAGCTGACCATACACTTAACATGACTGGGTAAAGGTTAAGTTAAACCGGTTCAAACGGACCGGCTGCAAAGTTCATCAATCGGCCCTCGCTCATCACGCATGGAACGAAATATGGGATTTTTGGCAAGAATGAGCGAGACAATACTATTCAAACGTTACAAAAACGTACTCATTTTTTGACTCAGTAGGGCGAATCTAACGATTTAAATCTTTAACCGGTTGCGGACACACGACACAAACACTGCAGTACATTATCTGTCAGTGTGTGGAATTAACACTAAATATTTTTCATAACATATAAGTGACTTTATTGTAAACGGATCCAACGATGTTGGATTTCAACAATGTTCTACTTTCCTACGGAATTATCAAAAAAAATGTGAAATAATCAGAAAAACGTTCATTCCTATGTCATTTTATAAGAGAGGGTGTAAACATGAAATGAAACAAAAACCGGTCAAGTGCGAGTCGGACTCGCGGATGAAGGGTTGTTCCGTACCATCGTAGCAGGGGCCCATTTTAAATTTATTGTTTGTTGTTATAGCGGCAACAGAAATATAAATTCTGTGAAAATTTCAACTGTCTACCGGATCATGAGATACAGCCCGCTGACACACAGACGGACGGATGGACAGTGGAGGCTTAGTAATAGGGTCCCGTTGGGTACGGAACCCTAAGAATGAACAGTCAGTCAAGGGTATGTTCACTCTAGTGGAGCCTCTGATGGGTTTAAGAAATAATATAATCGAGACTTGTGATGGCATAGTGGTAACAAAAACATTATAATCAATACGATAACACCACACATTTTTAATTGTTTTTAAATGAGCTTAGAAAGGCTTCAACCGGCGCATAGTTTTATAACATATCTTTATCTCAATATCGTCACATCATATTTATCTACAAAACTATTTCACGATGGTTTGTATAGCATACTAGTTTACGCCCCAGCTTGCCTGCTTAGAGGGCCAAAATTGTCCCAAGGGATTGGGATAAAAAAGTTTCCTATGACCTAACTCAGGTTCGTCGTCTAACAGTGCGCCAAAGATCATCAAAGTCCTTTCAGGCGCGAAAAGTTCGACATTGTACGATTTGAGCGAGTAAAACTTAAATATAATTAATTAATAAAACTTCTTACGTCCGCCTCTGCCTAGCCCGGCCAAGGGTCCCATGACCAATGGTTTAGTTAGCGAGCTTGCTGAAATCTTGATGGGTTTCATATTTGTGGCCTGCCCAAATGCGTGGCCAGAGGGCGCTGCGGACATACAAATAAGAATAAAAACATTTTTTTTAAATATAACATATTAAACATTACACAGGAATATAATAGGAACCCGGGAAATGAACCAAGGATCTCATGACCAGCAGTAGCTCTTGAGACTACTACACTATAGAGGCAACATTTTAAAATTGGAATAAATATGATGGAATCAAGTGAACAACATTTTGAAATCGATTTCATTTGCGTGTTAGTTCATATCGTCTGCCTTCAAAGCAAGAGTGAACAGGCATCTTCTGGGCACGCTCGTTCCATTTCATAGAACTCATCCATCGCTTTCCATCAGGCGTGATCGAGACCAAAATCAGGCCCATTTTGTAACAATAAAAAAAAAACAATGAAAAAAAAAAATCAAGAGTTTTGCTGTTCCGTCTGAGCTGTTGTTGATTTTTGAGTAAATCAATTTTTCGCGCACTAGAATTTAAACTTGTCAAGTGTGACATAAAGTCTAAAATTCTGAATAAAAGTGTTACCTTTTTTTTCGTATGGGAAATCATGAAATGACTCCTCCCGCTCTGGGCGGAGCGGAAGGGAGTGTCAGACTTTTACTGACTAAAAACCATCCATGTTCCTTCTTTTGCCCTTTATGTTCCCGGGCCGCGGTATCTCTTTCGAACAGTCCCGCAGCCCTGGCAGGCAATAAAAATGTTACCTTACGTAACGTAAAACTCACCTGCAAGTGGGTTTGTGGTAGGTTTGACGGTGACCTGTGGTGTGACCGTGACTTTCTTTGCAGCCATGCTAGCCGCCGCTGCCAGGGTCTTACCTCCACCTGATCAAATAGACATACATTAAATAGGACACTAATGTGAGACAGTTATATACGAACAAATTGCATGTACCTACGCAGGGCCACCAATATTTCTTTTCATTCTCAATTTCACATCACTTTTGTGTAGCAGTTTATAGAAGACACCTGGTCTCCAAAACTTTCGCATTAATAACACAGAGTGTAACAAAATAAGCTCTGAGGTGTTGATTCATATCATCAAACTGGACAACTTTCCCAATTCATCAAAGTAAGAAAAAAAAAGAATTCCCATGCAAAATAATACCTATTATAAATAAAAAAATATATATCGCATTCGCATCGGCTGACGCAATTAGTATGAGACATCCATTTTTTATTTTTCAGCCCATAATATTTAGGGAAAGTTAGGTGTGAGGTATTGGGCTTATTCTGTTAAACCCTGTATAAGTATGGATGTGCTAAAATTACCAGAAAGTTCTACAAATGCCAGAAATTTCTGGATCTACGGTACCATTGGGCGCGACAGATATTGTTAAGAACGTAGATTAAACATTTATGAATACATACAATGTCACCTTGATACATAATAAAATGCACCCTTGATCGATATTCAATTCAAAATATTAATATATTTACATGAATTGTAATAAAAACGGTCCTCAGATGGTTTCCATCTTGATCTGTTAAGTGTAAACAGTAAATTGTATTTCTTTGTCAAACACCAACAGAACGGGTGAATTTGTTTAAAAAAGACTTCTAAAATACCGTTATATTATTTAAAATAACTTATAGAATCAGTCATTACTTTGCTGAGATGAGATATCCATAACATTAAAATGCTAAGCCTAGTATTTACATTAAATTAAAATTATACAAAAAAGATCCAGGCTTGGAAGCAGGGTACAGCCCAACCACGTGTCGAGAGCCTATGCTCGACACGTGTTTGCCCCGTGGCACAGATTAGTCCAGATACTTCACTCAGTAGAAAATTTCCAATACCTATTACGATAATTGCCTACTCCCTCGCGTCAACAACCACTGTATGCTAAAATGCGCCTAAATGCTCAAGCGTACAGCAGTGATTGCTTCGCACCGCGCGATTCCACCAGTAATCGCAGGGCTGCCTCTTCGATAAAATTAAATTAACATAACTTTTTATCTATGTTATTGAGAACTGTGAATATGTTCTGACTTTTATGTGGCAGTTAAAAATTTTATCATTTATAAAATATTTAACCAACTTAAAAAAATTGACAGGTAAATGGAAATCATTGACAGGTAAATGGAAAAATGTTAGGTGTTTATCCCTTCTTTTGCTTGATTTACACCCATCTACAGCACATAAGGCACCACACGGCATCGTAATACGCGTACGAACGAACAGCACTATTAAAATTGAACGGCGTGCGCGCGCTTCGCTTGCGAAAACCGCACTGAATTTGATCCGCCGGCGGACCGAGACCGCTCGGCTGGGCGGTAGGCACTTATAGCGCGCAAGTACATGGAGTGACGGAGGCCTGCCCGTGGTTGGGCTAGCCCAAAGTGCTTATCGCACTTTCTGCATGAGCATCTTTATTTAGGCGGGAGGGCGGTGTTGCATTTGGCGTCCAAGCCTGACGGAATGAAAACTTAATCTTGTCATCGCTCCAGCATGCCTGAGAGATATTTCTCAACGGCATGTAAAGCCAAGTTCAGAGGCCCATGGGCGGCATAAAAACTCTGATACCATCGGCCACCACCGGCATAAACATACGAATGAAATAAAGGTATGTTACTTCTAAACAGTACCTATACACTCGTTCATTTTAAGAAAACTGCAAAAATAAACGTTTAAAAAAAGAACTGACCTGGCACTTCCAAATTGTCGGGATCCACATCATCATCAAAATCCGAGTCGTCAGACGGTGTCGGTGGATTGTCCTCGTCATCATATGCTGACCGTTTAGACTATAATAACAAAACAAACGAAAAAGTCAGACACAAGAAGAATGACAAAGTAAGTAGTGTCACATAAAAAGTTAAGCTCATAGTGCTTTTAAGAACTGTCAAAGATCTAGCCGTCAATGACAGCCGGGACCAACAGTACTTTCCGTGGCACAGTGAAGGCTTGGTATGTAAAGGATGGTCACCCATCCACGGACCGACCGCGACATCGGCAAGCGTTAGCGTTTTGGCCGCAAGGAGTGGTGTTCCGTCGCTTCCACGGGCAAGTACCACATGAACTCTCAGTGACATAGAGCACAAGTGAAGTGTTACTAACATAATTTTAAGGTTCTATTTACTAACACAATTTGTATTTTATCATATTTATGTTAGTCTGTAAGGTGTATGTATCTATGTGCCAAAGTAGCCTGAAAATAAATGGATGTTGTTGTTGTTACCTAACCTTCAAGATCGACCCGTGTGGCTATTTAATTGAGCCACGAGCCCCAGACTACTACTCTCTGGCCCACGGCTTCGCACGCGTTAATTTAGAATTTTACAATCAATTCGGGTTGTACCTATTCTGCTTGTAATAATATAATTCAATCATGTTTCGAAAGACATATTGCGCCATCGTTATTGTTGTTTTCCTCGGGAATAGTACTTTTTTTCGGGATGAAAAGTACCCACCCTATGTCCGTTTCTGTACACCTGACAACGTATAGGTATGCAAAATTTCAGAATGATCGGTTCATTGGTTTAGGAGCGAAAAGGTAACAATCAAACAAACAAACTTAATTTCGTATTTATAATATTATAAAAGGAAGAGAGAAGAGAAGGATACCTACATATTATTCGCCTCTTTAATAAATACTTTTCGGGAGGTCCAATATTTTAACCTTGTGGGCCGACTCGCATTTCCTGAGATAACTCGGGGAAAACTCGAAGTGTTTGGTAGCTCACAGGTTCCACGAATCCACGTGATTGTGACTCATTATCAAAAACGAATAAGCGTCTACAACAACACACATCATGGCTTAATTATTGAGTGAAGACACTTATCGACGCGAAATTGGAGGGGATTTTGATGCGGTAGGAAAACTTTACATAGGTACAAGATGGAAGGAACATCAACGCACAAACGGCTACCACGTGTTCAATACATAACATAACATCACGCCTGTAATCCCCGAAGGGTTAAGCATAAGTGTATCTAATAGTACACCCAGATTTCGCCAGTTATGTTTAAGTCCCATGTCCTAGGGGGCGAGCCTATTGCACCCAACCGGGCTCAAATCCAGACTCCGTGGCTGCTAATGAAAAATTCCTGATGAAAAACCCCAATAAAACGTAGCACGATGGGAGTCGACCCCCGGACCTCATGCTCAGCAGTCGTGCTTGCGACCACTAGAGCAACGAGGCAATCAATGGTGTTCAATACATCATAATGAACATACCGAACCACATGGAATTTTCAGTTTTTTTTTTAAATCTTCTGTTTCCTACAAAAGTGGAATACCTACAGCTACACTGAAAATATGTGGAATAGATGATTTTTATATCAGTATTTTTTTTAATCTGCTGTTTCCTAGAAAATTTGCAATACCCACACTGTGAAAATGTATGGAACAGATGATTTTTGTACCCCTGTATTACGTCTAAGGCCGCTGCCTCGAATTTTGCGGGCAGCGGGGCGGCGGCGGCGGCGGCGCGGGAGCTGCAGGATCTTATGCGTAAAATCAAATGGACCGGTTCTCGAAAACAGCGGCGCGGGAGCGGGCAACGAGCGGTGCACTCCAGTCAACGAGCGCCTCCGCCGCCGCCGCCCCGCTGCCCGCAAAATTCGAGGCCGCGGCCTAAGATATAAAAATAAATAGCTGAGTCGCGTTGTCCGAACGGGGTCTTTCTGACTGGCTCAAACCGATTCCACGTTGGACAACTGGTTAGTGTTTGTCCTCTCTAATTGATGAAACATTTGCTTTGGATAGCTTTGATAAGACGTTATCTACTTAGGGAGCATTCAAGTATTACGTAACGCAATTTTTGAAGATTTTAGACTCCCCCTCCCCCCCTTGTAACGGACCGTAACGTTTTTCTGTACCCCCCCTCCCCCTCTCTAAACGTTACGTAACACTCAATTGACCATTTTTACCCTAAAGGCGCTAAAAGTTATGTTATAGTTTTTGTCCTCGGTATAGTTTTAATTGCTTTTGCGGTAATCATACTAAATGAAACAAGAGATTTTTAATCCGCAACACCTGCGTACCTATTTTGTTTATTTTTCTATAAATTTTTGGCTTTACACACACACAATTGTTTTTCTCCGTCATTTCTATCCTATTTTAGCTTTTTTTACTAATAAACTCTTAAAATACATAACATATTTATTTTAACCTTTGGGAATGCAATTATAAACAGAAACCCAACTGAAATTAAACATTTTACTCGAAATAAAATGGTATCCTTAACAAAATTAAAAAATAATCAACTATTAACCAGGGTTGCCAATTTGGGAGTTTTAATTCCCCAAATTTTTATTAAAAAAAAGAAACAATGTTACGTAACGTCTTGTAAGAAAGACCCCCTCCCGCCCCTGTAACGCATCGTAACGTTTTACGAGACCCCCTCCCCCCCAAATTGCGTTACGTAATACTTGAATGCTCCCTTACTCATTATGGCTATCAAGCTTTGTTGTACTTTTAAAACTAGGTAAATAACATAACATCACGCCTGTAATACGTTATGTTTAAATCCCATGAAAGGGAGCGAGCCTATTGCCATCAACCGGGCACAAATTTAGACTACATGGCTGCTACGGAGAAATTCCTGGTTTGAAAACCCAATAAAACCCAGGATGTCATGCTCAGTAGTTGTGCTTGTGACTAGACCAACGAGGCTCACATAGCCTATTATTGTCCCACTGCAGTGCAACAGCCTCTTTCTTCTCTTATAGAGAAGGCATGAGCAATTGAGCATGATCACCAGGCTTGTTCAATGCAGATTGGCAATTTCAACTTATATTAAGAAATGATTACGTCCAAGTTTCCTCATTACGTTTTCCTTCACTTTTTCAAGTCCAGGTTTCCTCACAATTTTATTTCAACAAAATCAGTGATCATCATCTGCCTAGCCTTTTCCCAACCATGTTGGCGTTGCCTTCCAGTCTAACCAAATACCAGTATTTCACATGGAGCAACTGCCTATCTGACCTCCACTACCCAGTTAGTACTGGGTAAAACAATACCCCTTGGTTCAACTGGTTTTCAGATTTTCGGGCCACTGTCTACCTGTAATGACTGTCAAAGATCTACAATTAACTGCCGGGACCAATGGCTTAACTTAGTCATGGAGTAAACTCGGTATGTAATAGTCAACAAAGCCAGTGATATAAAAGATAAACTTAGAAAGTACTTATGATTTGATAAAAATAGTTAATATCTAATATTAAAATCACAGTATCATTTGCATAACCTTGACCAATCAAAGAATTCAAGTGCTAGGACTATAGTATTGCCCTTGGCTTCTTTCTAGCTAGAAATAGCCCCAAGGTCATTTCTTCCCGACATATTCAGTGCGTTTGGTTTATTTACTGTTCATACCATGACTTGTATTTTTGTACTAATCTGGGTCTAGAATATTTTTCTACAAAATAATAGATCAATTTGATTGTGTACAAATTATTGTCTGTGACAAGTGTGTAAAGATTGTATGACAGTTTACTTTGTGCCCTTATGCTTTAAGCAATAAGGTTGAAAAGTGGTTGACCGTCAGTGAACTTGGTGTTACATACAACTAAATGTTTTGTTATGTCTGCCGGTACTAACCACTGTAATGTTAGCATCAGTGGTCTTTTGGTAGTGGCCAACTTACAAAGAAGATTGTGAGTCATTTATTTCACCACCACTGCTCTTTAACATGCGAAGAAAAACATAGCGAGGAATTACATGGTAACATCTACCAACCTAAACTGGGTCCACATTGTGGAAGTATGAAGCACCAGTGACTCTAACATCATGATTCTGCAAAGGATGTAAAAAGGATACTCAGAACAATATCCATGATACCATGGCTAATCACCAACAACGAGATCCATAAACACCTACAAATGAACACTGTGAAGGAAGAAATTCAGGAGGCTGCTGTAAAGTATTAAACGCATCTGGCAAATCAACCAAATACACTTGCAGCGGAACTGACCCAACAAAGCTATGTCAAATGGTTGAAACGAAAAGACATACAAATCAGCTTATTTATAAGAAACCAAAAAAAACCGGCCAAGTGCGAGTCGAACTCGCGCACGAAGGGTTCCGTACCATTATCTATAAAAACGGCAAAAAAAATCATATCTGTTGTATGGGAGCCCCCCTTAATATTTATTTTTTTAATTTTGAGTATTTGTTGTTATAGCGGCAATAGTAATACATCATTTGTGAAAATTTCAGCTTTCTAGCTATCACGGTTTATGAGATACAGCCTGGAGACAGACAGACAGACAGCGAAGTCTTAGTAATAGGGTCCCATTTTACCCTTTGGGTACGGAACCCTAAAAATGGTATATTGTTGATTGCAGACTAACTGGCTTTTTACAAATAAATATGAGGTTGAAAGCCCCATAATAATTTTTTTGGGACTGAATATTGACATAAGGCTGCTACATACAATAGGTCAGGCTTTATAAGATTTATGATTGTAGTATTTGTTCTAAGCATTATTTTGACAAAGATTGTACATAATGTTATTTGTTTGTGGATAATAACCTGATGAAATAAGGCGAAAGGCGATTTGAAAGAAATAACTATTTAATTTATAATTAAATAATTTTACAAATGTAACTCTCGTTCATAGATAAGCTTGGCCAAAGAGTGTTATTAATTTGGTCTTTACTTTCTTTGATTGAAAATGGTTTTTAACATCACATAAACTCACGCCTTTTGGTCATAAGGGTAGACAGAAATTAGAAAACGCCATTGGCTATAATCTTTTCATACTCATTTTACTTTGTCCAAATTCATACAGTTTGTCATACATCAATAATTGTTTCATTTTCATGTTTGTGTATTTAAAATATGTATATTAACCCGTAATAAGTTAGAATTGGATGCAAACAACAAGTTATCGTGAAATAGTAATATTTCTGACCAATGAACTTACAAGAGTTGTAAATTATTGGTAATTTTAATAATTATTATTCATATTTTTTGTCTCTACTTTTTTATTGCCCAAAAACCTGAGGAATGACATGAAATAAATGGCTGTAAGTTATAATATGATGGTTGAAAGGGAAGAACGGAATAAGAAAAAATATTGTGGAGACCCCAAGTGGCATAGGCCAAGGGCAAGAAAATAATGACAACAGAAACTTATTAGCTAAGCTGAATTTTGTAAAAGTTGAATTTCTCAGTTGATTAGGACAATAAATATTTAAAAAAAACCTGTGTACCAAAGTCAAAAATAAGATGTCAGTAAAATTGCTACTTTTTTTATTACCAAGTCGACAGCAACATACTTTCCATTAAAAATTACTGAAATAAAAAACAAATATAGTAATGGTATATTTTTAGAAGACCTTGACTTTGCTCAGATAAGCAGTATCTAAATGTCATCCTTTATTTTAATTAATTCATGTTTACTTCAGATCTCATTGCAACATAGACATCATTTTTAAGTCATAGAACACATGTTAGTCATTGCATATTGATATTATTAATGTGAAGTTATTATTTTTAAGGAATAAGGAAAAGCAATGTACCTATATTGCCTAAATGTAATATTAGAGTAGTTGTAAACTTGAATTGTAAAACTATTTGGGTAACAATATTTGTTACTTGCATTTCCAGTGTTAAAAAAGACCAAACCATAATCAAAACATTTACATTAATTTAAAGTAAATGTAACATGATAAATCATCATGATGCTTTTAAAATTATGTTTGTTAATTTCAATTTAATCCATAATTAATTACATGATGGTTGTAATTATCAACCAGATCTATTATAAAGGAAAACAATATCATAGACAAGTTTTAAGAGTAACCAGAATAACACAACTAAAGTCTTGGCACAGTCTGAATTATTACATTACCTATAGTTGGCAAAAGCACCAAAATACAGTAAAAACCTTACATAACTGATAACATGGTTTTATAATGCTTTTTTTATTACTATTTTACTTTCCACCATGATAAGTAAATGCAAGCATTGAGCAATTTCACAAATTCTATCTTACTGCTTTCAAGTCTTATTAAGTACGCATTTATGGGAACTATATTAGGAATAGAACGTAAATATAAACGAATAGTTATATTTACAGAGTCCAAATTGAAGATATCATCGATCTCAATGCGTTAGCACCGCATTGTAGCAGTGTGCTAGACACAGGCACAGTGCAGTACTTCAAGACGTATTCTAACACTATACCTAGAACCTTCCAAGAAAATCAATACAGCCACACCCAGCTTGAATAATTAAGTCCCCGGGAACACGATCAAATTAGTAATATAACAAAGAAACATTGAAATAATAACACATGTGAGATCGACATCACCTTTGACAGTTTTTTTGGTTAGAAAAATTGAAAACAAAGAAAAAAAACGAAAAAGTCCCGTTTTTATGACCTTCGTTTCCATGTGAAACATATTCCTAAGATAAGCCTGGTGATTATCATTGCAATTATTAAGAAAAATGATGAAAACACATTTTTCAGCGAAGTAAAGTTTGTAAAAAAGTATCAAAACAAAAAACTATCATTACCATTTTTTTAGCAGAAAGTGACGATTTGGAGCACTACAATATTTCCGTTTTTAATGTAACTGATTCACAGTTGTACTATAACACTTCTGTTTCACTCACTTATGAAATATTAGCGAGACACTTCTTAATTCATGATAATAAAAATCGCAGACGTCCGAACGGCGGTCAGTGCTTCCGCCATATTAAAAAAGCAGAGAGAAAAGAAATGTTTGTTTCGGATACATATCGGAAATTTACAACACGATGACTGTTCCAAAAAAAATGATTCCACAAGAAATATTTTAATTTAGGCATAGCATATTTAATAGTGTTATTAAATCATTGCTGTAATGAAATAATAGAAGAATCGTATATTCGAATTATTAGTAAAGAAAATTGTAAAATTCCTGCCCTTACGATGTATCCGAACGTACTTCTGATTAATGAATGAAATGTAATGTTTGCTGTATAAAGTATCGATGTATCGATAAAATTATATTTTTCGTTGGACATAATTATAGAACGATTAATAGTCATCAAATATTTAGTATAGAAAACATATCAAACAAAACTGTCATATTTGTTACGTACTAAAAAAACGCCCTAGCTCGAAAGGCATTGGCAGACAAAGCCAGATCTGAGATTCAGATCTGCAAAATGTACAGCACACTTATTTATTTATATTCTCAATTTGGTTATCATCCTCGTCGTAACTCGACGTCTGATGCACGACGTTACTGAACTCGTAGTACTGAGACTGAGACGGAAACCAAAGTGGTGTTTTTCACCATTCTAAGTAGTGTGCTGTGTGTGTCATGTACTCTCATTGTTTAAGTCATGCCATCCACGAGCACAGTCGAACAATCAAGTTTAAGCGGATCTCTCATTGTAAGGGAAATATAAATAAAAAGAGGCCATGTTATGCTAGAAATGTATAGCTTGATATGTTGCCATATAAAAAGTACCTATAAGTATGTACAGACGCCAGCACATCGAGCTACCCGAAACTGTCAAAAGCGACAAAGTTGAAAGTCTATAAGAAATTTAACACATTGTAGTAGCTTGATGTGCTAGCGTCTGTACAATTAGAGATTTGATTTATTTTTATTTAACAGAACCATTTATATAAAATGAGATAAAGTTTTGTATTAAATAAATAAATAATTGTTTATAGAACTTAGTAAAATATAGCCTAATACAATTTCATCCATTAAGGTCTATTCAAAAAACCTGACAAGTGCGAGTCGTACCTACTCACACGCACGCAGGGTTCCGTAGCACCAAACAATGGTTGGGTTTAGATACGTGCTGCCTCGCTGGACGAAAAGTGAGGATATTAGAGGGTTCTAGGGGGTTTTCTGATACCTATGCAACATTATTTTCTTGCCGGAGACGTCATTTTATAAAAAAAAACACTTACAAAAATCCTAATTTTTAGGTTAGGTGGGTTGGGTTTCGAAACAAGTCGCCTGAATTTGAGGGTATTGGTGGTGTAGGGGGCTTAAGGGAGTTAGTCTTAATCCCCCCAAAGTAATTTTGGCTGCCGGAGTTGTGACTAAATATTTTTAAATAATTTCCGAAAATTCTTAAATATTATTACAATTATGCAAAACGGAACGTAGTCTTTATGCTTTAGTACAGTTTTTCAAATGTAATTTTTAGGTTTTACGTGAAAAACGGGTCAGTGGGTAGCCTTAAACGTGACGAAACGCAACCCGCCAGCGGGGCTCCGTCGACCTGCTGACGGAAACCCTAACCCTAGACGGTCGACGTCAGGGGCACCCCGAGGTTCGGTTAGTTAGGTTCCTGTAAACCCTGCAGCCAGAAATAGGAGCCCCGCGCAGCGGGGCTCCGTCGACCTGCTGACGGAAACCCTAACCCTAGACGGTTGACGTCAGGGGCACCCCGAGGTTCGGAAACACAAAAAAAAAATAAAAAAAAACTACGTTTCCGGCGGGTGGAATGAGGGGGGATGGCATCCCCTCCGCGAATATTATGAAGTTGTAGAGTGAAGTTTGTTTGTATGTTAATGAAAAACAAAGTTACTGCTGCAGTTTGATGAAAAACTCCCATATCTCAAAAACTTCAAATTTTATCTAAACCAATTTTCGTTGAAAGTTTTTTTACGTTCTACAATCCTACATTTTTTCAAAGTTTTCCTCCTCTTACTTTAGAAATTAGAGGGGAGGAGGGACAACCACATTTTACAACTTTGGAAGTGTCTTATTGTCTATCTTTCAAACGATTGACTTTGCGAAAAATTGTTTAAGGAATCTCAAGTCATTTTTCTAGAAACCTGTCTGCCCGCACGTAGGTATAGGTTTGAATTTTTTTTTGTTACACGTATGGGGAGCTGTTTAAAATTTTAATTTTTGTATAACAATCGTAATGCTGTTTACAGAATACATCTACCTACCAAGTTTCAACTGTGTAGTCCTAATAGTTTCGGAATAAAGTGGCTGTGACATACGAATGGACAGATAGACAGACATGACGAATCTATAAGGGTTCCATTTAATCCCATTCGGCTACGGAACCCTAAAAAGGCTGCAAAAAACTAAATGAACATGAGAATGCCTGACTTCCGAACTAGATAATGAACCATTTTGGAAATCAGTACACTTCCATGAAGAAAATTATTGGTAAACTATGAAGTCAGTAAAAATATTATATTCGTAAAAAAAATACCGATTTTTGGATCATACTGAAATATTTATATAGAAAATCGATAATTAATTACACTTCAGATACTCCATGGAAATCCCTATGAAATCTACTGGACTTGACACACAGACTTGACAGTGACTGTCAGTGACATTGACAAAGAAATGAGATTTAATTTCATGAGATGAGCTCTTTGTATATCAATATTTTACTCTTTGAAACAACTGATCGACCACTGGGCTTGTGTAAAATTGTAAATCGCTAACCTACTTGCGGATCCTACAATCCATTCCACCTAGGCAAGCCATAATTGGCTTTATAAAAGCATAAAATCCATTACAATGGAGTTTCTTCAGGCCTTTGATTATGACAATCTTTTCCAGATTAGGACGATTTCCTAATTTTTCAGTACCTAACGAACCATTCAGACCAACACATTGGCGGGCGCTTATTTGTCAAATAGTAGACCGTTTAGGCTCATAACGCTTCGCTTCGGTCTGAATGGCTTGGCTAAACCGAACGGAGTTTCATAGAAATACCTATTAGATAGCACTGGTATCTAGCTGTCCGCAGTCCGGTGTACTCGGGTGGACTGTACTTTTAGTTGAACGGCTCGTTAAATGGCCTCCTGTAAAATAGTCCTTGTCACATCCGCAGTACCGCCATCTACGTTCATAGAATATAGCCACCTCTTGATTTCTAATTCTAAGAATCACCTAAGACTTCACTGTAAACATAAGGCGAGAAGCAGCTTACCTAGTCTTCTTAACCGGATACAGAGCCGCTAGCAAATACATCCCCATTTCCCAGTCAGAAGTAGTGATGGGGAGGAACACCGTGTGGTTTTCGTCATTAAAAGTCTGACGTCCGCCTGCCCCAACGCGGAGGACATCTATAAAGATTTACACAAAAAAAAGTAGCAGGTTCGTCGGGCATCTGTTAAAGCGCAGGCCACACAGCGCCAGCTAGCGAGCCGAACGAGGCATTGTTTCACCTCTTGTCATACTTTGGTTCACACCGCGAACGACGGAAGAGCCGACACGAAGTATGAAAAGAGCCTCGCCCGCTCGCTGGCGTAGCCTGCGCTTAAGTGTTGGTCCCGGCGTCATTCATTTTATCATATAGTCTATCTATCCAACGCGCCCGTTCGTTCTCGGGACTGCTCATTCCTCAGCGTGTGGCAGTCTCGGCGGTAAGCTTGGCAGTCGTCAACGCCTTCAACTCTCTGCCCTGAAAGCTTGGTTCATCGTAAGGTGCCTCTGAAGTGCATCGTCGACCATATCTAAGCCACCGACACTATTCGCTAAATGGGTTTTTTGGGTGTGTATTGGATTACGTGAGGGGTTCCACAAGGGACAGTTTTAGGGCCTCACTTGGTTGAATTTTGCTCACGATGTGGTGCTGTTTATTTGTATAGTGTACATTATAAAGAGAGTACAATATTAATAAAACTTCAAATATTCTTGTGATCATTTTGATCTTTTAATAGAAACAAAAAAAAATATCAATATGAACACAATTTCAAAATCAATAGTGCCAATTTCAAGCGAAAAAAAACATTACCATGAAAAAACTGAATATCACAGGATAGACAATACTATTGACAGACACATCTTCACGCTAGACACTATTGTGCTAGTAGAAATGTAAGACTTACAGAAGAAATTTTCAATTTCGCGGGCACCGTGGCGCTTTTGCCTTAAAAAATAACCCCGTTATAATCTTATTATTTGAAGTAAAACTTTCAAATAAATTCTTTATAAAAGCATTAAGTGCAAGTTTAGTCTTATTTTATAAAATCCTACAGTAAATAACAGACTAGTGAATAATTTACAAACATTCATGTCAGTCGCTCTTCTAGACGCGCTTCTGTAGAAGCATAGCCAAGGCATATAGAGATTGTCTCTGACTCTTGAGTGATGCCACTAGCCGGGCCCAGGCCCAGTGGGGGTAAATGATGATGGATGTGCAGACGCCAGCACAACAAGCTACTTCAATCTGTCAAATTTCTTTAATAGTTTTTCAACATTAACCACACACCTTTTTTAAATTAATTATTTTTGTGTTTTGTAATTAAAATTCTAAAAAAATAAACTAATAATTCTAATAGTAATTTTAGAATTTTAATTCATATTATATACTTGATTATGTTTGTGCTGGTTGTAACTGAGATTTTAATTTTATAATATTGTTAATTATTATGTCAAATGTATACTTACATAAATGATCTGAAATGGATTGAATTAAATGAATTTGAATTATCGCTAAAGCATTAGGTTCAAGGTTGATTGGGAAAAGTTGACAATTTGGGATAGCTTGAAGTGCTGGCATCTCATCAATATCTTCGAACTTTTGGTTCTAGAACCAAAAAACCCATTACGTTTCCAAGTCATGACGGTTTAGCTCAGTGGAGCGGTGAAAAAGTTTTAAAAAAATGCGCAAAATGCCGAAAGAATATTAGGGGTCGTCCTTTAATCACGTGCAGTTCGAAACGAGTGGAGGAGTCAGAAAAAAAACACGATTAATCAAGATGAGGGGTTTAAATCTCACGTGATTAAAAGATGGCCTTTTACGGCTAAGACACCTTAAGCAATCCTCGATACCTTGGCTACACCTATTGTTAAATAAAACATAATTTACATTACACACAAAAAATGGAAATTTCAAATTTCATTTTGTCTTTTGTTGACAAAGAAACATATTTCCATACATACATATTAGACAGTACAAGTTTAAAACGATATAAGGTGTGTAAAGCATTAACAATCATAACAACTAAATTCAGAGGATTCTTCTAAGATTTATCAACTGTACGTAAATATTTATAACTAGCTTAGCTTCTACACGCGACCTCGCCCCAGTGAAGAACACATTCTATGGCACTCGGAAATTGTTCTATTCAAAGAATATTTGTCTAAAGGCTAAAAGTTGGCTAAAGGATCACACTCAAACACAAGCGGAGAAGTGGTGGACCTCGACACCAGGGTGCAGGCAATCCAAGGAGGCTATGCCATCTCTGGACAAAAAGCTGACCAAGCGCCTTCTGCGCCTGGATAGAGATAGCCTGCGACTGGTGGCGGGGACCATCACTGGACACTGCTCACTAAACAAACACTTTCACACCCTAGGTATCACTGACAGTCCCCTGTGCAGGGCGTGCATGGAGGCGGAGGAAACGATAACGCACGTACTCCTTGAGTGTACTGGCGTCACCCAGATACGCGAGGAGACTCTTGGAACGCCAAGATCTCTTGAGGATGCCCTGAGAAGACCGGGAAGTCTGATCTGCTTCTGGAGGGAGGTGGGCTGGTTGGAGTAACGGCCACCAGGGCTCACGCACAATGGTCCACTTTAAGGACTAAGTGCGGAAACCAAAATCCCTAACATAGAACAACATAGAAGCATATTTGTCAATCTTTTTACACGAGCAGCCACTGGTTTAATTATAATCAAAAGGCATACAGCTCTCTGCGGGTGCAATACTTTATAATGTCTTCAGAATGTTGTGGCGGTTAACGCGGTTCTGCAATGCGTCCGCAATTAATGTTTGCTGAAGAGCGTACGGATGACTTTTACGCAATAAGACGCAATAGCGTACGTCATCACTGTTAGGCAGAGTACGTGGCAGCAACAACGACGTTCTGAAGATGATATCTAGTAAATATCGTCCGATACACTCGCTCTGGGTAAGCATTGTTGTTGGGACGGTAACATAAACGTAAATATATTTTGTACCTACTTACATAGTTCATAAGTTCCAATTGTTATTAACCATTATCGATAATTGTTATCTGTATTAAATTACATTATTAGTACTCCATCAGTGAAAGAATTTTAAAATCGGATGAGTAGGTTCACACATTAATTACCTCCTACATCCAAACTTAACGTCATTTTACTATACAATACAATAGTAATTTATTTCTCTCAAAAAGGTACAATTTTGGAACATAGTTTATAGTTGACAGGCAGATTCAAACCTTTGTGAGAGCTGGAGTCTATACTGGGTTCGAGACCTGTATGACAGATCTCCAGGCTCACATAAGAGTACAAAGGTAAGACCGACCTATTAGCTTTGGATTTCGGAGCCTTTATTAGACGAATGCCTTATTTATTTACCTTTACATGACCACCACAAATTCTGTCCATACCCCTGAAACATTCAAGAAATTACGACCATCTGAACATAATTTAATTATTAAATGTTTATTTATTTATTTATGTACACACAGATACTTTACAGATACTTTTAATGTTGTGCAAATTAAGCATCAAATTGTATATCTAATTTATTGATGTCATGGATTTACGCTGAGTAACGCTTGATTTCCGTAACTTTTCATTAAATTATCTTAGGAATTCGTGAAATAGACTGTTCATTAGGGAGGTAGCTATTTTTCCTAAAGACGGCAATGTGTCTTCATAGTTCTTTGTCAAGTCAGTATACTACAACGTGGATTAGCTGCTAAAGCATTTTCAATCGAGGCGCAGTCATTTGCAAATTATCAATTATCGAGTTAATTTATCAAAGGATAAAATATTTGAAAATATTCAATTAGAGAATCAGGAAAGAAATAAGCTTTCGTAAAAGTTTAGTAATTTACAAATAACGTTTTTCACAATATAAAATTGCCAAATCTTTTCTTAACTATTATTATTACAAAAGGAATGGTATTGGTTAAAAGTGCATGCAAAAGCATACTCTAATTCCACTAAGATAAGAGTCTTTAGTTCTTACGTAATACATATCTGTACATCAAACATAATGATAATATATTACAGTGATATAGAGGCTATGTACAGTCGACTTTCTAGGTAATTTTTTTTCATTCATTCTAATTCTGAATGCATATTCGCACGCTGAGAACGAAAGTGACCGATCTCAAAATTTTGGTTAAATGAGTTAAGTATACAGAATGACTTAAAAAAGTATACTCTATCATACTTATATTAGAAAACTGGCCAAAAAAAACTTCTAATACTAAAGTGACCTATTTTTCCAAGTTTTTTTTAAACGTTAGTTTATAGGTATGGGAAAATCATATTTTTTTGCAAAAACTATATACTTAATGTATCTAAAGCTATTAAGTCAAACAATATATTTCAACAGAAATTCATAACTTTTGTTACCATGTTTTAGTGTTATTGTAAAATGAACAGAAAATGCTTAATACGACGGACACATTTTCGCCTATTTCCAAAAATTGGCAATTTTGAGTTGAGTCACTTTTGTTCTCAGGGTGCGAATATAGTTCTGTTCAAACTTCATGGCGGCTCGGAAGTTAGCTACGAGTGACGGTCTGCGCAGGTACAGCGGTTCGGATAATCAAACGTAAAGCTGCGCAGAACACTATTTTAGGTATCAGCGGAGCAGAGGACGCATTGTCTTGACTGTATAATGCGCAGACCGTCACTCGCAGCTAACTTCCGAGCCGCCATAAAGTTTGGAACAAAACTATAGCATAATCTGGCTATAATGTTGCCACTACAGGGAAACCGGTCTTTTCTCTGTAAGAAGGAAAGCCTATAATCTACCTCGCGCATTCTACAACATCTGCGAATTATTGGTTCTAGGAAATATTCTAATATTAGTTTGCTCATTATGTTTTCCTACACCGTTATAAAAGCAGTGGTGATGCAATTATATACAAAGTAATAACTGAGCCATCACCGCTCCAAAGTTTGGTGCACTTACACCTCATAAACGACAGGGTCTAGGTATTTGTTCTATGTGATAGCTAGATAATTTCAACCTTACTGAACTAAATTACTGGGAATTGTTATATGGTACTTAGTAAATAAAAAACGTCGACTATACAATGCCGAGTTCAACTCAAAGTTGAGTCTTCTCAACTTGAGTGTTAGAGAGAGATCACAATAAAGGCTAGGTCTTTTTATTTTTTATATAATTACTTACAACCACATTTATTATTCTAACAAATATTTATTTTCTTTGTTTAAAACCAAATCCGGATTTGTTTTGTACTGTTATAGTACTTACTACATTGTGTTGAATGTATATCAACTTAGCAATGTAAGACATAGGGCTCGTTTACAGCCTCGGACAATGCAACTTGCGCGTTCCCTTCGAGTGAGTACCGTCTAGTCGTATAGTTCTGTTCAAACTTCATGGCGGCTCGGAAGTTAGCTGCGAGTGACGGTCCGCGCAAGTATAACGGTTCAAAGTTTAAAGCGGTTCGGAACATCTAATGTAAAGCTGCGCAGAACACAATTTTCGGTATCAGCGGCGCAGAGGACGCATCGACGATTGACTGTACAATGCGCAGACCGTCATTCGCAGCCAACTTCCGAGCCGCCATAACTATACCATACCCTAACTTCTTTAATTTGTTTTCTCTGCAGCCCCTGTTGCAGGACACGTGTGGCTCGCGGCCAAGAGATTATAAGTAGCATTAACTATCTACAAAACTTATAATAACCCCGACAACATTTGACACATAGCCTAAACTTCGCTTAAACATTATCAAAATGTTGTAAAATCTAGCTTTTCCTTATAGAAAGTGTCTCATTCATAGATTCGACATGCCGCGCCAAAAAATGTTCATGTATCCCTTTCGTTAACCATGAGATTTTCATAGTTTTGTCTCGCTCACTCATACCCGCACCTTGTATCTATCGTTTCATGCGAGATGCGCAAGCCAGTTCATCTTGATGTAACCACTTTTTCGCGGGAAGTATGGTGACGGCACATCTATTATTTTCATTCTATTCATTTAAATCTATGATCTCATTTTCATCAACAACATAACTTTACAATATATTCTTTGTCTAAAGTGTTCCCAAGTGTTTGTACTCAATCATCTACCTCTAACTCAAGTTCGATGTCCGCCAAGCTGATTCTCCGAAGAGTGTTGATGATCATGTATCTCGAGAACAGGACGTAGAGGTGTCTGAACCACACCATTTGGGAGCGATGCCGTTTCATCGCGCGGACGACGCGACGGCTTTCTGTCCAACGGAGGAAATATCTGGAGCGGAAAAAAATAATTATTATTTATCAGTGTCAGTGTAATAGCAGATTTATGGGTCACCAACTCACCATAATATCAAACCATGACAAAACAAAAAAATATGACAACGTATTTCGGTCAGATCATACAGGCCTGGTTGATACAGGTATGTTTATTTTGAAATACCAATATTATGTGAGTGTTGAAGAAAGTACAGGATTATGTAAGCTACCCCCATTGGAAAAAGCGTGAAGAGGGTATGTTCGTGTATTTATAGCTGTTACCCGTGATTTCGTTCACGTGGAAATTCTGATGTGAATATGTGAGAACAAAAAATTCTATGTGGTTTATGTGCTATCCGTGTACCAAATTTCATCCAGATCCATTCAGCCGTTCTGGCGTGATTGAGTAATAAGCATTCATCCAAACTTTTGATTTATAATAGTAGTATGATGTGCACTAAAGAATTTCCACAATACAAGCTATCGCATAGCTAAACAAATGCAGAATTTAAAACATTCAACTCACCTTTTAGAAGACAGTAGAAAGCTTAGTGGCAGATCCAAGAATCCAATGTACTTTCTGAATAAATTAACAGAATCTAACGTGTATACTGTACATCCTGGAAGCAAACAATACCATAGTTAACTATCTTTAAATAATCTTAGTGTCCGAACAATTCGGTCATTTTCTGGCCAAAACCGAAGCCAGTTAATCGGCAATCCCCACAACCAAACAATTAATAAAAGTTTTGGCTGAAACAAGGTTTGCCCGAAGCAAACCAAAGCCATATTTTAAATATTTATAAATTATAACAGGCTACTAATACTTATTTTACTTTCAATTATGAGGTCCAAAACCAGGCAAGACTTATGAGAAGTAGAAAACTTGTATTGCCTTTTTTTAAATATTTTAATTACAATCATATTTATTATACTTACTTTCAGGCAATAGCTTCTCAACAAACATATAAGCAACCGCATAAAACACGGCTGAGTGGTTAGCATGAGTGGACACACCTCCCCGATCAAATGTAACAAGCGTATCAAATTCTATGGCTTCCAAGTGATGGTTTATTAATTTAGCTAACACAGGTACAGGCCATTGAACCTTCGGGTCATCTTTCAGCCGGTCGTCCATTATTATACAAACATTCTGGTTTGGTACACCAAGCTCTAGACATGCATCCCATAATTCTTTTCGTCTTATCCGACCTTTGCCTTCATAGTTACCTAGAAATTAAAAAAAAAAAATGGTTTTTAGTATGACATTGAAAGGTTTTCTAAAGTATGCTATTAGAAATTTGCAATTAAGCCGAAGGAATGTAATCTACAACCACCCAATTAACATTTTGACCTTCATAACATAAATGTGAAAGGAGTTATGAAGTTCAAAGATCAAATTATATAACATACCATTAGATAAGCACAGTACATGTACGTCAGCACCCTGTTCGCACAATCTGAAGATCGTGGGCCCGAAAAACATGCATTCATCATCCGGGTGGGCTATGACTACCAACACTCGTTTGGCGCCCAAAGCACCGCGAGTCCGCGTCGGCAGCCGTCGTGCATACCGCCGGTACACCACACAACACACCAAGAAGTATCCAAACAGCCATAAGCTTATATATAGAGCGAAATTCCTAAAATACAACAACAATTCCGCAAGGAACTTCACATAAAAATTGTAGAAAAATTCTATGTCATATGGAGAGTCATTAAGTAACATTTCTGACTAGAACTAAGGGAACTATTGGTCGACACAATAAATAAAGGTGTTTGTCATGTATTATAACTAGTTTCTTGCATTTAATTCTATTTACATTAAAATTTTGAAAAAATCTAAATTGTACTTTCTGATACCGTCATTATGACTTTTACACTACAGTGTTGCCTGTAAATTTCTCACAGTCAATGTCACTTAATGTCAGATGGCCTAAAGAACCTCGCACACTTGCAATTGAGTAGTTTCGTAAAACCCGACGTCAGTCAAGGTCTCTTGCAGTAGTTTCAGTTGCAGTGTAATGTTGAACCGTGTTGAACGAATCGTTTACATGACAGACAGGATCACCTGTCAGAATATTGTCAAAGTTGTTGGGTTTTATTATTACTGTTTTTTCTGTTTTTGACGTCTTTCGTAAAAATTATTTACGAGAAATTGTTCTGATACTGTTATTTTGTGATATCCTGTTTGCTATTCAAGATGATACAGCCTGACTACCCATCAGCCTTGGGCTTACTGTCCCATTTAAACTCTGACGAACTGAAGGAAATGTTAAATGATGACACCAAATTCGATACTGTGCTAAAAGATGTAAAACAGGTAAAAACAAAGAGATTACTTCTAATTAGTGTATATTTCCTATTAAATTGACCATTCATTAGCTTTAAGAAGGGTTTTACTTATTTTTCCCCTTCTGGTATCGGTTTTTGGTGCGTACACACTGATAAAGTTGTTAAAGGATGAGTCATTGTTTTAATTAAAATAAACACGCAATCTTAAGTGCTTCATACAATGATAAATAGTAAAAAATCTTTTTGCAGTAGTTTATTATTGAGGTAAATTCACGCCTAGCCTTCAGTCTATAGATACAGCAGAATACGAGTATTTCACATGGAGTGACTGCATCTGACCACCAAAACACAGTTACTAGATAACACATTATAATTAAAAATTAAACCATTTTCATAACAAACAAAGTAGCAGATCCTTTTCATTTTCATTGGGTTAATTGTTGGTTGTCTACCTATTGTACAAGTAAATAGACATGTGAGACTAATATTATGATACAGCGCTTCTTCAAGAAGCTGAATGGAAGCCATGTCTTGAATGAAACCTTCGTAAGAAGAAGATATAGCCATTGTCTGTGTTAAGCATACTAACATAGCCTGAATTGATAAATGATGTTCTTTCCGTATATTGGTTTAAGCTAACACTTTTAGGGTTAAACCTCATCTATCAACATGGAATCGAATTTTTCCATACTCCTATCTATATATTATTTACTAGTAATATATATATTTACTGTTGCTCAGAACCATCCTTAGCTAGAGCTAGAAAAAGTGTGTGCTGCTGAGTGCATTGGTGACGCTGCTGGTACAAGCAATAGCACTTACAAATAAAAAACTAAGACAATGTGATGAAATCTGTATTTTAAATTTGGTTACTCTTCAGAATAATTAGAGAAACAAACTTGGAGATAGCGTTCCATTTTAAGTCCAGATGTTGTTTTCTTCAGATAATGTGAGGAAGAAGATGAGAAATGTTTCAGCTTGTCTGTGGAGGGATGAACCACACAAATTAGAGTGGCTCCGAGTCAGGGCATTTGTGTTGATAAAGCTCAACTCAGGATTTAGGTGTTTAGATTTGATTTTTTGGTTATATAAAAAAGTTCACACATGTGTGATTGTGACGCAGAACAAGGAAAAAATGTAATACCTATTGGATAAAAAAAAATTTAAGTGGGTAACGTTCTGTTACTGCCTTCCTCCATGGGGAATCGGCATGGGTTTATTTATGTACTCATACTACCAAGTTCACTGATGGTCCACCGCTTTTCTCCCTAATGCCCTGAAGAATGAGCCTGGTAGTATGTAAATAAAAATAAATTGACCTGGATTAGGACATAAATAATACCAGCTGCACGGATCCATATCCAAGGTTAAGCAATGCTTGTAAAAGTTTGTCTGTGGATGTGTGACTATCCATCACATACCAAGTTTCCTCCGTGCCTCGGAAAGTACGTTAAGCCTGTCCTGTCATTGGTAGATCTTTGATAGATACAGTGTCAGGCCAGTTAGTCACTGGCCTGAAAGTCTGAGAACCAGTCTTACCAAGTAGTTGGGGGGGTTGTGGGGGTCAGATAGCTGGACAGATCCAGCTCGATACCAGTATTTTTACCACTATACAGAAAGGCAGATGATGATGAGAGCATCGGATACTTTTTATCCCGGTAGCACATTTTGCTTTCAGCAGACAAAAACTAGAAAAATTATAAACTGCTTGTTTCACCCAGGTAAAAGATTGGGAGACAGAACGAGAGATGACAATAGCTAGCAACAGGTCTCTAGCCGAGTTCAACCTCGGCAAGGAGCCTGAGCTCGAGGAAGTTAAGCAGCAAGTGCAAGAGAAGTCTGAGATGGGTGAACAGCTGTGCACTCGCATCCAGGAGCTGCTGGAAGAATATAGTGAGTCTACTACTGTCTACACATTTTTTTTGTTGTTTAAATAGTTTAGATTGTTGTGATGGACCGGAGGTTTAAGGAGTCTGCCCAGTACACTGTACGATAGTAAGAAGTTTATTTATTGCTCCTTAAAAATATAAGATGTTGAACAGAATTTAAATGCAGTTAGAATCAAGCACAAAGAATAAATATGGACAACTGCGCCCGAGCTAGGCCGAGCCTGTATTTCATGTCACAGTTCTCTTCCCAGAGTTATGACCGGTATTAACAATGGTTGGACATTTCAGTTAATTGCTTTTTATATACAGAAATAATAAATCAAAATCAAATCAAACATATTAAAACGTTGGAACTTTAACCTTCGATATCTGCGTAACTAAATGGTTCCCAGGTATGGTCCAGTACAACAAAAAGATCGCAATTACGAGTAGCACACGGGGTGTTTTAAAACCCTTTATAAATGCAATATTTTAAAATATTTTCTACTATGAATGTTAATATTGAGTTTGTTTGCCCATCAGAAACAAAATCAGCGGGCATATCCCCGGACACAACGCAAGCTCTGCTACAGACAGCTGGTGCAGAATCTGAGGAACAATCAGAGAGTCTAGCGCAAGACTTCCTCTCTGGGAAGATACCGGTGGAGAAGTTCCTCGAAGATTTCGAGCCCGCTCGCAAGAACATGCATTTACGGAAGTTCAAAGCCGAGAAGATGGCTGAATTACTCAGATCCGGAAGTCAGAGCTCTTTCGGTAACGGATACGCCAAGCCGTACCTACCGTACCCAAGCTACGGACCTCCGCAAGGAGTCCCCAACGTGCCATACCCCATGGGACCACTGAACATGCCTATGCCAGGCATGTACGGAAACCACTTTTGAATTGAATGTGTTCATAGGATCTCGTTTCTATAGATTATCAATTTGTAGATTTAAAATATAAATATGAATCAAATATTATTTTATAATGACTTGTTGTGCCATTACTGGCCTCACTTTAATATATCTATGTCATGTAAAGAATATTATATTATTAAGTCATGGATTGACTGATTGATAACCTTATAAATGTGTCAAAGGCGGAAGTTTTGCAAACATTGGCTCACTGTACTCCAAATAAATTTGAAAACCGTTAAGGACATTGAAAGTGTGATTGAATTTTGAGCTTTCGGCGCTGGGATAAACGTTGCAAATTCGACAGCCCGCTCAATGTCCCTTTCGTCATTTCAATTCCCACCGTCGATATTTTATCCAATTTAGTGTTCTTATATACCTAAGAGATACGGCGCTGACCTGACCCCAAATATATTGGGATACGAGTAGGATGCTGTGAATTTAGCTACGACTAAAGCGAAACCTATAAAGCTAGGGCGGGGTACCATATCATCATCTGCCTAGCCTTTTCCCAACTATGCTGGGGTCGGCTTCCAATCTAACCAGATGCAGCTGAATACCAGTATGTTACATGGAGCGACTGCCTGTCTGACCTCCACAACCCAGTTAGTACTGGGTAATATGATACCCCTTTTTTTTCGGATGGGAAATCATCAAATGACTCCTCCCGCTCTGGGCGGATCGGAAGGGAGTGTCAGACTTTTACTGACTAAAAACCATCCATGTTCCTTCTCCATCCATTGCCCTTTATGTTCCAGGGCCGCGGTATCTCTTTCGAACAGTCCCGCAGCCCTGGCAGGACAATATGATACCCCTTAGTAAGACTGGTTGTAAGGCGGGTTACCATATCTTGGCAAAAAAACAGATGTCCCAAGTTTCAGCAAGTCTGCAATTATATCGAAGAATGTCTGACCGTGAGTCTTTGTTTACAAAACCTATCATATAAATACTTTTAATTTAATTTATGTATTTTTAATTTTGTATTTTTTACGTTAAAAACACAACAAAAGTTATAGGAATTGTTTAGTCAATATTATCAGTGGTTAGAAGAAATGGATCCTTTCTCGATCTGTTGGATAGTGTAATAGTACATTTTGATATAGTGGGGAAACTTTGTTATTGCATTGGAGGCTGAATTAATTAAAATGAAAATTATTAATCTCGGCAAAGAGATATGCGTCTTTACGGCGTAAATATATGTATTTAGAGTATTTAAATTGTGTTTATAAATAGAATATCATAGATAAACATGATTATTTAAAACAAATATTTACTTTTATGAACAAATTAATATTTATTTGTGTTTTAATTTTGTATTTTTCATATTAGGCTGTTTAGCGGCATCATACCTTTGCTTCTTCAACCTGGCGAAAGCAAAGCGCGGAAAAAGCAAATTAACTCATAGTTTCCTAATAATTCCTGACAAAAATACTTACCGTTCTAATATTTTATTTCTTCGAAAGTGTATTAAAAACGTCGTTTGATACGCGTGCGGATTTGTTACTGCAGTTCTCGGCTCCATAACACCCTCGCCTGCAGCTCTGATGTTAATTTCGCCTCGAATGCAATAACAAAGTTTCCCCAGTTAAATCAAAATGTACTATTCTTTTGAAATAATAATAGCACCTATTGAAATGTAAAATTCATATTGCACATGTCAATAAAATAATACATTGATGAAATCGCACCAAAAATAGATAGCTCCAGAAGTATGTTGTACTCGTACATTTAAAAAACTTGAATGTGAAGATCAATGTTATGTTTTATCAATAGTAAGAGGGGGTGCATTCTGAACGCAACGTCACAAATACCATAGCATCACGCCTACAATCCCCGAAGGCTTAGTCAGAGGTATACCTTATAATATAACCTCATTTCCTAGCATGTGTGCCATTGGCACCAATCAGGCCCAAACCCAGGTTCTGTGGCAGCTACTGAGAAATTCCTAATCGATAAAGCCAATAACCTTATTTGCCCGCCCTGGGAATCGCACGCAGACCCTCATGCGCAGGAGTGGCGCTTGCAACCACTAAACAAAAGAGGCAGGCAACAAAATGATGAAATATAGATGTATTGCACTAGAATAAAATAACTTTCAGAATGCACAGCTGTAAGATTGGTGATCCCTTCATTGGTTATAACGTTTCTATTTACCATATTTATATATAAGACAGAAATACAAGGTGTGTCGTAAATAATCTTAGTTAATGCCTTAACGGTGGAACACTCCACCGTTAAGGATTCGATATACGGGATAATTAACATAACATACTTAATCATTGTTATGTTAATTGTCTGGTTTAACCATTTTAACCCAAGAAAAAAAGATTTTTTGTTACGAAATTACTATCTTTTGTTACAAGTTTGGCTGTAGTTTCAACAAAAACCATTATTTTTTCATTTTAATTTCTGTTAATTGCTTCTGAATAGTGTGATCATGATCGTGAAAAAATAATGCTTTTTATGTAAATTTAGAGCTTAAAAATAAGTTCTCCATTTAAATCCTAATTTTTATCATATCATGCAAATTCAAAGGCGATTATAAAAACCGGTCAAGTGCGAGTCGGACTCGCGCATGAAGGGTTCCGTACCATCGTAGTAGGGGAGCCCCCTTTATTTTTAAATTTATTTTTAGTTTTATTATTTGTTGTTAAAGAGCCAACAAAAATACACATTCTCTTTAAAAATTTCAGCTGTCTATCTATTACGGATCATGAGATACAGCCCGCTGACAGACAGACGGACGGCCGGACGGACAGCGGCTTAATAATAGGGTTCCGTTGGTTACGCTTCAGGTACGGAACCCTAGAAATGGTTAAAAAATACCTTCTTTTAACCATTTTTACCCATGTTTAGGGTTAAAGTTAATTATATGGAATATCGAATCCTTAACGGAACGGTGGACCACTATTTACGACACACCCTGTATAAATGTTGTAATAGATGTTAAATATTTATATAACAGCCATTTGCAATAGTCAGTCTTTCTTTAGTTTTGATGGTCCCTGCTCTGCATTTTCGACTTAAACTGGCTTAAAGGTTTAAGTTTGGACTGAAATCCAATTCTCGTCTTATAATGAGACGGAATGAATATTGTTGAGCAATCGATATGATAGTTCAAACTTGAACGGTTATGAACTGATCATGCTGTCGTACGCGGGACCTGTGTCATCACTTCCGGGAGTGTATTCGGGCGAAACTCAAATTCGAGGATCATTTATACGATGAGTGTGTCGACATAAAAGTGCGATTCTCATAAAGGGGTAATGAATATGAAGAACAGGTTGTAAAGTTCTACATCCCCCATAGAAAAGGGAGGATCCTCCGACCAGACGGGTGTTATGTCTGATGCGCTACTGCTCGACAGTTGTTGTCGGGTTTTCTATATGATCTTAAGTCGCGGATAACTTTACTAGCGCGATTCAGAATTTTAATGTTACTCTCAATTTGTATCATAGATGGCGCTCTAGTACTTTTTGTACGATGTCACTTTTTTCTAATGCCACTACTCTCTCATGAACATTCTCGCCTCACGACAGATGAGTTACTAATAATACCTAATTGAGAATCTCAAAAAAGCCTATCTAGATAGCTACATTTATGTTATACTTACTTAAACTAATGACAGTTTACCTAGGAACTATGTATGGAATGCTATTGCAAATGGCCATCAACACATTGATAGACATTACCACCAATTGGTCACTGTTTTTATTATTATTGTAATAGAAGTACAGTTCTCTTGTTTTACGACGTAATATAAATGATGGGTCAATTCTATTTGTGTAAATCCGCACCTTGATGCCGAATTGCTGGCTTTGTTGACACCGAAGAATATAATGAAATGAAATCGATATTTAAACTTTGGACGGCCAGAGCATAAACGCACGCGTGTGCTCTCCACGCCAAGCTACAATTTCACCTACCATTTTGTCACATAACTATTTGTGTCGTTTGGCGTACAGGGCACGCGCTTGCTTGTCACGTGTGAGGTAAATCAGTTTAAGTCTGGCCAAATTGAAGCTAATCCCGCACGGATTAAAGAACAATATTCGATAACGCCGATTGTGTCAACTTATATGGAGGTATTAGTCGCATGACTTCCATATCATCAGTTGACGACCATTGCTACAACCCGCATCCGATCGGGATACTCTTCAGTCTGGCTATAGCTTTAACCTTTGGTATGGAATGTGGATCCGCGAACTAAACTAGTTATCTAAAAAATAAACGCGTGATTTCGTTTTGTACCTTTGGCATCTAATATCTTTGGTAGTTCCTGGTCCCGGCCTTTATTCATGTTGCAACATCGGCATTAAGTGAGGATTCGGCGTTAATTAAGAGTAATAGATGTTTCATTGGTTATTTAAAAGATAAGCTGTCCGCTTGATGTTGGTGCTTCGTAGAAGAAATGTGATTTAAACAATGATATGAATTATTCGTCTATTAGTAAGAGTTAATATAATAAATACTTTTTTGGTCAGCCATATTTTTGTTTTTATAAAAATCACCCTTTCCCACCGCAGCCGGCGAGGAACCTACTCGTACTATTGACTATTTTCGCACTCAAGAAACGTACAATAGCATGCCTACCATAACAGCACATCGTCATCATCATCAGGTGTAAGTATAATACCTAACAGTACACCCACATTTTGCCAGTTATGTCTTTCAAGTCCCAAGTAATAGGGGGCGAGTATGCCATCTGCCGGGCACAAATCCAGACTACATGGCTGCCACTGAGAAATTCCTAATGGAAAACCCAATGACACAGCCCGACCTGGGAATCGAACCCAGGACCTCATGCTCAGCAGTCGCTTCCGACCACTAGACCGAGATAGATGTAGGTATATCTATTAGTTGATCGCTGACTATTCACACTCTGCGAACTAGTCACTAGCGGAACTCGCTCGATAGGTACATACGCATACAAGCAACTGGATGTGATAATCGGCCGCCGCCAGCGACAGAACTATCAACTATCCGAACTGCGCACTCGCTGCTCGCCAACTCGTTTCTAGAAGCAAGTTCTACTCAGGGCCATCTGTTCCACTGGGCACGTGCCCAAAGTCTCGAAAAAATTCGGTTGCAATAATGATGCTTGCGAGAAATGCATCTTGGATGTAGATATGAGTTTCTCGCAAGCATCGTTATTCCAACCGAATTTTTTCGTTATTACTAAGCGATCGAAACTTTGCGACAGCGTCGGTATCTATGTCGAGACAGCCAGCCCAGGGCTCCAAGTTCCTCTAATTGTCATTGCTAGAAGCTGTCAAAAGAAACTTAACTAACCCAGCCAGGACCGCAGGATACGAAAATTTTCGAGTTCGCTCCGCTCGTTTTTGCGTCTAGCTCATGTACAGACGCCAGCTGGTCACCCTACCCGAAACTGACAGATTTTCCCAACCAACCTTTAACCTAATGCTTTAGAGATAAAGTTTAGAAATTTGACAGATTGTAGTAGCTTGATGTGCTGGCGCCTGTTACAGACGGTCTGTACATATAAACGATGATTTTACATACAGAGTTTCCTCCGTGCCTCGGAAAGCACGCTGCAAGCTGTTCCCGGCTGTCATTTGTAGATCTTTGACAGTCGTTACAGGTCAACCAGTCTTAATGTGTGTGTGTAATATGTCCAAGGGATATCGTATTACCCAGTACTAACTGGATTGTGGAGGTTAGATAAGAAATCGCTCCATGTAAAATACTGGTATTCAGCTGCATCCGGTTAGACTGGAAGCCGACCGGCTAGGCAGGAGAATGATGATGTGATATATCAATTGGCTATCCCAGCCATCAAACGTGTTACAGAAATATTGTTGATAGGCCTGTTGGTCTAGTGGTTAGTGACCCTGACTGCTAGGACGGAGGTCGTGGGTTCGATTCCCACACAGGACAAATCTTTGTGCGATGAGTACGATTATTTGTTCTGTATCTGGGTGTGATTTATCTATAATATGTATGTATTTAGAAATATATAAGTATGTTTATCAGTTGTCTGGTTGCCATAGTACAGGCTCTGCCTAGTTTGGGATCAGATGGCGGTGTGTTGGTTGTCCCAAAAAAAAAAAAAAAAATATCTCAGTGTGAATACCAAACTTTATAGACGATCTTCTGACAAACTACTCGTATGCTGATATAGAGCAGAAATGCAGAATGACATCCTAGGTAATGTATTAGTGTATAATATTTACAGGTCTGCCTCGTTAGTCGAGTGGTCGCTAGCGCTGACTGCTAAGCATGAGGTAATGGGTTCGATTCCCGAGGCGGTCAAACTGCTATTGGGTTTTTCATTCAGGAATTTCTGAGTAGCCGCCACGGAATCTGGATTCGTGCCCGATTGATAGCAATAGGGTCGCCCCCTATTATATGGCACTATTAGGTACATCTCCGCCTAACCCTGCGGGGATTACAGGCGTGATGTTATATTATGTATGATTTATGTATTTACAAATGTCGTAATCCAACCTACAACAGTATATAACAGAAACAAATCACAACAGATTAAATTATTTAATTGTGTTGGCCTCAAAATATTCATAGTACATTTTACAACAAATGTTATTAATTACATTATACTTATTAATGCAAGAACTTTGAAACTTTTCATTAGCTAAACATTTAAAAATTGACAATTTTAGCAACTATAGATAACTATGCATCGATGAAATTTTCATTATCTACTTAGGGAATGGAGCGACAAATTACAAGCATAAAGAATTTACAAAACATGCATCCAAGGACCTGTTTGAGGTAAAAAAAAATAATTTGTGTACTTAACTTTATTTGGTAACTGCAACAAATAAGCTTTAACAACATCAAAGTAAAGCTTCTATATATTACAGACCTCCGTAGTCGTACTTTACACGTCTACACGCAACGCTGTGGATACCAACATAGTAGTTAATGGAAGTTCACAAGTCACTCAACTGTTAAGTACTAGGTGTTGAACAGAAGCACTAGGCGATGCTAAAAGCGGGTTGGCAACAATTTTACTATTACTACAAAAAAAAAGACTACTCGCAAATATATTATCACGCTGTATTTGATGTAAAACTTATTACAACAAAGTAAAAAAACTTAATTAAAAAAAAAAGTGCAATATTAAGCAGAAACGCCGCGTTCACAGCTCCCCCGAGTTCTCGGAATTTGTGAAGAACTGCGCGTCGGCGGGAGCACTGAACGAGCCCTACGATACACAATACATGGCTACATCGAATTATTGGTTAAAAACAGGAACATTATTTATGAACTTGAAGATCCACATTAAATTTGATATTGTACTGATTCAATGATTCCATATCCACTGATCCCACACATTGCGTGAACACAAGAGAGCGAACAAAGATTAAATAGCAAACGATAGCAACGTCACCGTCGGTACAAACTGGAATGTCACACAATTATTAAAAATACTGATTTGTTAAACAACAAAAATCTTATTAATACAAAATATATTTGAAAAATCACTAGTCGAGGATGTTGCAACCTGAACCCGTTCCCAATAAATAAGTTAACGAGGTTACCATAATAAAAATAATCCCATAGACACCGCACCTTAGCATAACATTCACCTTGCAACACCCTCACAGAACCCAACTACCAAAGGGTTGCCATTGTTAAAAAAATATTGCACCGATAATTTGTAAATGAGTCGGAACTAACGTACGGTACTATTGCGCTGAATTAATTAATTTATAATATAAATACACAACAGATGAGCTTGTGGCTCTAACCTAACAAAACAATATACTCTGGCCGCTGTCAAACCGGTCTTGTTGCATCTAGTTGTCAAATTGAATTACGTTTATATATTTTTCATTAATTAATTAGGTAACGACAACACTACCTGTTAACCACTGACTACATCGACTTATTAGTTATTAAATATTATCTATACCATATTATATCATTTTTCTAATGGTAATCTATGCCCTCGCTTGAACCGAGATTGCTTGTTCAACGGGTATCGGTACACTTCTCTATGTCATACATACATATTATTGATTTATTAAGCACAACGATATAGAAGGAGTGAAAGTTATTATAAAATTAATATTTCCGCATTAGCTTACAACTGCCAGCAGTTGTTGTCTAGTGTTACCATGAAAAAAAAATGTGTAGTGTGCAGTCTGATGGCTACATTTCTACCTTCACAATTTTGACGTGTACTTATTATGCCGTTCGTTAATCTCATTATGTTTCATACAACTCGTAAAAATATAAAGTAAAAAAAGAAATGCAAAGAAACTTCATTAAAAAAATAAATAACTTTACAGTGCCATTGATTCTACAAACTTCATAATTCTTTGACATTCTTATTATATAGTTTGGGGACCACGCAAGTAGGATGAGCGTTTGATTGTAGATATACTATGGTGTGATAAGATCTCACTTTTCCATGGTAACACTAAATGCAATCTCAAGTTAGAATCAGCTCGGGCAGTGAGCGTATATCACCGAGCGCGGGCATTATTGCTTAACATGAAACCACCAAATGGCATCACTTCTGAGTTCTATTACACCACGCAATCAATTCATAAATCCTCAAATAAACTGAGCTACATTACACTATATAATGGACAAAACATTATTGTTTCCAACGCGTGAAATAACCCCTTTAGTCAAACGCCTAACATCTATGCAGGGTGGAAGGCACACTGACGCGAAAACGGTAACCACGTAGTCAGTACAAAATAGAAAATTTTCACCGGTTATTAAAAAATCAATCAGTTTTTCCTAAAAAAGTGCAATACCTGTAGGTATTGCACTTTTGTGCAAAATGCGGTCAAAATGTATGGAACAGCTGATTTTTTAACTGATGAAAAATTTCTATGTAGCGCTCAGAATGATGTACTGAATACGTGATTACCGTTTTCGCGCCGGCGTCCCGTCCCTTCCACCCCGTATAATAAGTCTAATACCGAAATGAATTTATATTCAAGTATATAGCTTTTTCAAGCATTTGGTTATGAAGGAACGCTTGGGGGGCTGATGGCAGGTTGGAGCCGCGCCCGACGCTCGCTGCACGCCCGCACGTGCGCACGCACGCACACGCACGCTCGCACGCACGCACACGCACGCTCGCACGCACTCGCACGCTTACTCCTGCTCCGCGCGCATGCCGCGCACCTCTCCCTCGCGCCGCAGTTTCTCCAGCTCCTCTTTGGTGCGGTCCTCGATGGCGCGAATGTCTGCCATGGTCATACCGAACCAGTCATCGATTGAGCAGAACACTTGTCTGGAAAATAAGATAAAAATTGATTAGAAATCATCATCAAATGTCATGTCTTTTCACAACCATGAACCGGATGCAGCTGAATATTAGTATTTAACATGCAGTGACTGCCTATTTGACCTCCACCCCTCGACAACCCAGTGACTGGGTCACACGATACCCTTGGTTAAATTGGATAGCACAAATTGTTATGTATGGAATACATAAATTCTTCCAAAATACATTCTCCAAATTATAAAAAACAGTCACAAAGTGAGATTAAAGTTTAGTTTTTGTTCCTTCGACCTAGCCCGGCCTTGACATTATCTACATTTTGTGACTAAAAGGGATTTTTTACAAAGCAATTGATTATCTAATCTGGCTTCTATTATTATTGTGTTTTATCGACATGTGAACAGTACTTCAGATACTATCTTGCATATTAATTATTATCTTTTAGTCTGCTGGTGATAAGAGAGCCACGTGGAAGAATTAATAATGACAAACACTAAAGCTTACTTTTACACAAGTTTCAGAAATTGTCGGATTTGTTCCCGCTTGATGGCAATAATCTCGCTCTTTATAACATAGGACATAAACCTTAACAGTTGTACTATGATAAAAATGTAACTTACCTATGGAAAATAGTGAACAATCGCCGCTCCGACTTCTGGATCACATTTTCTACTTTACTCTGAAAATAAATAACATTTCAAATTAGTGAAAGAAATGAAATATCATAAATTTGCCGCGTGTGATTTTGAATACATCACACGCGCTAATTTCCTGGGAGTTTCAAAAGACGGGGCGTTTAAAGGACACTGAAAATGTTAAGTGCCTTGACAGAGTGTCCATGGAGTTTCATGCCCATTCTTCTCCATAAAGATCTTCCATGTGGCTAGCATCAACTTTCTGACATAATAACCAACTTGACAACTCCAAAGTTCTTGTAAACGGTTTCATTTAAACTTATTTAATTTGTCGTGTCTGACTTTGGCAGCACTTTGGCGCTATCAGAATACCAGCGCTATGACATTTTCAGATGTTACTGCACCATGCTGAGATACATTTTGCTTCGTACAGGACAAATTTAGTTTAATGTATTGTCTTACATAAGTTTATATTTTGTTCAAACACTGTTGTGTACTGTAGACTGTCACGGTTTAAAACTAAACTTAAACTGTCACTTACGGGATATTACAATTTATTTTCAATTCACCATTTTCGCATTTTCCAGTCAACCCGCGATCATGGCGCTTGCAACAGCGTCGAAACATCGGGAGCTCAAAATCATGAACAATCACGGAAGATATCCCGTGAGTGACAGTATAAGTTTATTTTGTTGTTCTTTTTTATTTTTTTATTGTTTTGTCCTACTCCTGTGCGTGTCAAATAAATAGTTTTTCTTTCTAAATCTTCTAATTTTGTATCGTTTGGTTAGTGCCTATAAAGTTGCATTCTAAATAAAAAGTGCATTGAATTTGAACAGTAACCTGCAGTCCGAACCACTTGAACTCAGCAGTGACAAGCTTGTAGCACGTCATGACGGGTTTCACGTCGTTCTTCCAGTTGGGGCCGATGAGCGGGCCGCGGTTAGTCTTAGTGGACTTGAACTTGGTGGGGTCAGTCTCGACCTTGTAGTCCGCGGAGGGCAGCGGGTCGTTAGCGATGTCTATGTGGATGACTTCGCGGTTTTTTAGCTTCTCCGGGGGCAGTTCGTGTACCTGGAAAGGAAAGGAGAAAAACATGAACATCATGGCTTGGCAATAAGAGTAGAGGAAGAACAAAGAAACAGATGGATGAGCTGTGTGAAAGATGATGTGGGTACAAAATATGTGTCTGGTGAGATGACGAGTAATAGAGAAGTATGGAAGAAGACCACCCCGAATGAATTGGCATAAGGGCAGGATCAGGTTCAGCCTGCCCTTTGAGAAAAAGGCGAGCCTATAATGTTCCCACTGCTGGGACACACGGCATCCTCTCTATGAGAGGGAATGGGCTATAATCCACCACGCGGGCCCAGTGCGGGTCGGTAAATGCCACATGTCTTCGAAGTTTTGGTTCTAGGACATGCCGGTTTCCTCACGATGTTTTCCTTCACCGTTTTTGAGAGCAGTGGTGATGAAATAAATTACACAAAGTAATGCGCCTGCTTGGGTTCGAACCCACGACTAATTGTTCGTAAGTCGGGGCCGCCACCACTGGGCCACCGCTGCCCTCAAGTTCCGAGTTCTCTCTCAAGCTCAGAAGTTAATTATTTATCCTGTTTATAGGATAGTAGCATCACCTTTACACGTCATATTATACAAATATTTGGTGATGATTCACGATGATCAGTTCATTTTAAAATAATTTTCTATTTATTATATTTATAAACTTAAGTTACTCTTTGCGAAAATTCAAATTTTCTTACGTTTTTTACAATTCACAGATCAGTGTCAGAAAGAGTACGTCTAGGTTCCTATCAATTTCTTATATGTTAAAAACTTTTCGAATTTGTCTGGTAGTCCTCTAAATGACAGGGACGGACGTGTCTACAGTAGAACTCGATTTTATGAATAAAAAAAATGATTGCTTAGACTCTAGAGCCAGTTCCCTCTTAAAAACCGTGCGAAGCAGCGGCAGTTCGCTTGTTATTTTTATTAATTAATACGTGACCACAGGTATTTTATATATGCAGCGTCATCGTGATATGACAATTTAAAATTATTTATAAAAAAACATAATCATGAAAAAGAAACTTATCACCGTTTATCCGCACTGCCAATAAAAAGAACCTCGATCGCTAAATCACGCTGCGTACAATATTTTATTTTAACTTTAGCCCGCGACTTCTCTAGCTTGGAGGTCAAAAATTATCACAAAAAAACATGTTAACAGGATTTAAATACATCCCATGTCCTTACCCAGGGTATGGTCTATCCGTATGCTTAATTTTATTGAAATCTACTCAGCCTACAAAGTACCTCGCGCATTTATAATATCAGTCATGATATTCGTTTCAACAGAAAGCATAAGTTGAGTTATTGTTAGGGTCCAGTGGTGAAATTGCTATGTGGCGTTCCAGTGAGCGGATATAAAACGAATAAATAAATACATACATGACCTTAACATGCACGCATTTTCGTACACTCCGACCCTGCGACCCACGTCACAGTGTAATGAGTACAGTAATCTCATTACATGTGATTACCTCGCAGCTCGCGTGCGACCCATAATTAGAGTTATTTCATGTCACATCCACTTGGAAGGTTCACTAAGTGTTCTTCTATATTCTGTTGTATAGTAGACAAGTAATTGCTTTACTACTAAAAGGTCGAATGTCATTTACACGTCAGAATAAGACATTAAAGTGGCAATGTATTACTTTATGTTTATAGCATCGCATGTCTCGGATTTTATATGTGCAAGTTCCTTTACATACAGGATGGAAAGGACATCAACGCACAAACGATTACCACGTGTTCAGTACATCATTCAGAACACCCCACATAGCAAATCGTCATTGAGAATTGAACAAAAAAAAAACAGCTGATTCATACAAGGTCAAAATGTATGGAACAACAGTTGTTTTTTATTTACCGACGAAAAAATTCTATGTAGGGAATTATGAACTGAATACACGTGGTAACCGTTTGTGCGTCGACATTCCTTCCACCCTGTATATTATCTAGCATTAACCCTTTTATAAAAAATTGCGTAAAACAAAACTGGGTAGAGGACCATTATGGTATTTCCAGATTTTTTTTTGTGCTATGATAGCACAAAAAAAAAATCTGGAAATATATAGTACACTATTATAGTGTACTATACATATATATAAATATAATAAATAATAATAGTGACACGTAACACGTTGCCGAGATATTCGAAGGCAGTAACGGATGAATAGTTTCATCGTGCGCCCTAACTTTGCATAAAAAAAGTTAAAACGCCATTGAGGTATTTTTGACAGATTAAGACATTGAACAAAATGCAATCTGTCTTAAAAATATTGGATGTACCGCATTTAAAGCCAGTGATAGCCTAGTGGCGTGACTGTCGGACTTCCAAGTCATAGGTCTCGAGTTCGAGTTCCCAAGACGCACCTCTCATTTTACGGATTCATGTGCGTACTTATTGCATAATTATCACCTGCTTCGATGTAGGAAAACATCGTGAGGAAACCAGCATGCCTGAGAGATATTTCTTGACGGCAAGTAAAGCAAAGTCATGGCGGCATGAAATCTCTGACACCAGGTTAGGCACTAACCATACGATAAAGAAGGAGAAGACCATTTTAAAATCGGGTACTTCTTTAATTTCAGTTTTTTACACATGAACGAAAGTGGCTAAAGTAAAAGGACTATTTGTCAGGTTCCTTAGTAGGCAGCATTCTGTGGTTTCTGCCTAATGAATGTGAAAAACGTGCGTTTATCAAACACTGAGTTTCTAAAAGAAACGTCGAAATAAGGCCAAAGGCCAAGGTTTATTTTAAAGCCATTTTTCATGGTTGTTTGTTAGTGAAACACGATTCTCTGAGAACTATGTAGGGCAACATTTGGATCAACCTTGTGAGAAACTTGCTCTAGATTAGACGAGGCTTTATTGGTGGTATTTTAAGGTATGAAGTGATAATTATACCTTAATCATTATCTTGATAATAACAAAAATCATTATCAATGTCACTTGTAACAATGTCAATTAAGGTTCAATTTAAACCGCCGCGGAATGGAAGTGTCAATTTTGCCTCATGACGCGAGAAGGCACGCGAATTCGCGGGAACGCTCGAGAATTGTCGCGCATTCCAGCGAATGCGCTTGGCACCGCACTACTGTGACCGACCCGACCGTCTCCCCGTTCGCGCCACTTCCTGCGGATTCCACAGACGGCACCTAGGGGAATTCTAGAGAATGCGCGAGGATAACAATCTTCGTGCCTGTCTGTGTGAACACACAGACAGGCACGAAGATTGATTTCAACATTTAAACAAACATGTATTGCCCCGTTGGTCTAGTGGTCGCAATGGCGACTGCTGAGCATGAGGTCTTGCGTCCGATTCCCGGGTCGGGCATATTGTTATTGTATTTACTTATCCAAATAAACGTTATTCATCACAAGTATTGAATTTCGAACAAAGCTGCCTTACAGCATTTGATTTCAATGAATATCTTAGGAGATATCACAGTTTTATGTGACGCAGACGAAGTTGTGCAGGGCAGCTAGTTATTCTGCAGACGCTACGTTTTTATGTAATCATAAACATTAATAACTGCTTGTTACTCAATGTCATAAAAACCAGTTGAGCGGTTGAACGATCTTTGTACCCTCTCGGCAGTCGGCTGAGTAAACGACGCTCGTGTAGCAACACATGTAAATAATGAGAAGTTATACTCAACCTAGCTGTGCCCCATGGTTTCACCCGCTGTTCGGCTCCTAACGGTCGTAGCGTGTAGCATAATGTTAGCCTATACTCTTCCTCAAGAATTGATTGGCCTGTTGGTCTAGTGGTTAGTGACCCTGACTGCTAGGACGGAGATCGTGGGTTCGATTCCCACACAGGACAAATCTTTGTGCGATGAGTAAGATTATTTGTTCTGTATCTGGGTGTGTAATTTATCTATAATATGTATGTATTTAGAAATATATAAGTATGTTTATCAGTTGTCTAGTTGCCATAGTACAGGCTCAGCCTAGTTTGGGATCAGATGGCGGTGTGTTGGTTGCCCCAAGATATTAAAATAAAAAAAAATTGGGCTACCAAATGCTAAAAAAAAAACTAAAATCTGACTGATAGTTCCAGCTATAAGCGCTTTCAAACAAACAAACCCTTCTGCTTGATTATATTACTATACATGAATGATAACTTTAATGTCAGTGCTTGCTATTTGCCTAGTTGAAGCTCTTATTTGTTAAAGACAAGTAAATATTTATAGTATACAAATGACATCCTGTTAGTACAGAGTAGTCAGAGTAGTCAGTAGCCAGCATATCAAGCTAATTTCTTTAATAGATTTTAAATTTTATCGCTAAAACATTAGGTTTAAGGTTGATTGGGAAAACTTTACAGTTTCGGGTAGCTTGATGTGCTGGCGTCTGTACTAACAGGAGGTCATTTGTATACTATAAATATTTACCCTAGATTTACCCTAAACTGCCCTAGTAGTTGTGTTTAGAGGATATTTTTCTTACTCAGGGGTTAAACTTTTACTTACGAATATATTAAAGAATGATTAAAATAAGAATTAAGTAACTCAAATACTTTCAAATCTAATCTTATTAATTGAAACAAATACAAAAGACTGATTTCAAATAGGTTTTCAGAAACCGTGGATAAACCATGGACATGTAAAGTCCTGAAAGGTAAATCAGCTGATGTAACTTTCATTACACGAGAATTAAACCTCTGCTTAGCCCCTGGATGAATACAGGTGTAATAATGTGTGGAATAGGGTAGACATGACATACTTTTTATGAGTTATCAAAACACGATTCCTCCTTAGATTTTATATTACATTAGCAGCCTGTGACGTAATAAACTAATTTGCCAACTCAATGTTTTTACTATTTATTTATTTGAAAGAAACTAAAGACTAATTTTATAAAGTGTTTTTTAAGGAAGTTGTGTCTTTGAATTATCGGTAAACCAATTATATTATTGTGTTGTTGTGCCAATATTCTATCCGTGTGGTTAGGCCGTTAAGTCTTGTACTGTTTTTTTATACATATATTAAATGGGCCTACTCTTGACCTCAATCTAGCCCTGAGGACAGAGATGAGGTCGACGATGGAACGAGCTTACCCAGAAGAAGCATATTAACTCGCGACTTAAATAGATTGGGGTCATATGAACTTGGGAACACTGACGAAGGCAGGGAATTCCACTCCTTGGCTGTGCGCATACTGTACTCACATTGTACTGGTCGCCGGCGTCCGGTAAATGCAAAGACTCTATGCAGATCACGAAGTTCTCCTTCATGTAGCCTGGATTCTGTAATAAATGAAAAAACATTAAATATTACTGTTTAACTAGAGTTAAAAGGTCATAGTGAAAACGCCTGGGTGAGGGGTTTTTCGTCGTTTCGGACCACGAGCGGTTCGGAACGCAGAAGAGCTCTTAAGAATGGGCTGTTTCGCACCGCGGCGGTCCTTGGAGCGCCGAGCGGTGTCAATCGACCAATAGCTCTTAGGAATGGGGCGATTCGAACGACTATGTTTAGGTACAAGCTAATTTCAAAGTTTGTATGTACAGTCGAGTAGAAAAGTGTTTGGACCGCACGGAACCGGGAAGTATGTCAGAAGAAAGAGTATAGTCCTCTACCCAGCAATGGCTGGCTAAAATGATTATGATGAAAATGGTAGCTTGGTGGGTTCTTTTCGGACTTGTTTGTTGCTTGTTCTCCTCGTCATTGTGATCTTTTTTTCGTTGTGGACCATACCTTATATAACCTTCTAGATACAAAGATATTGGGGTCAAAGTTCAAACTTTATCTTAAGTTTTCTTTTTTTTTATAAGTTGTGACTGGCTTGTAACATGTATTTTTAACTTATAAAATCCGTTACCCATGAAAAATGTTTTGTGTTTACTTAGTTTGATGTATAAAATGCTTGGTTGACGACTTCGTAAAGGGTCCGTTTACACCTAGTATTTCACAACATAAACTCGTCTTCAGAATTGAGACACTTCCCAGCAGTGGACTACGAAATTCGAATTTCTAAATTTCCTTCGTTTTAGCAATTTGCCGGTTAGTGTCGGGCTGTCTCTTAAACAATACAATATGATTCGCGGCCGTCTAACATACCTATTTGTTTCCAGAATTGTAATCATCAATACAACCCGTCAAAAAATCATTCAATTCATCAAAATGGATTAAATGAACTTAGAGGGTTGTATTCGTGATTTTAATGATTGTAATTTAGTAAAGCTATATTTGGTACGGCCGCGAATCATATTTTCATCAACATACAATCTGACACTGACCAGCAAATTGCAAAAAACATAAGAAAGTTTGTATTTCGCGCGCTGCCCCCGCGCTTCGACCTTATAGAAGAGTACTGCGCTTTTCACTATCAGTATCAATCATTCGCTATTATCAATATAAGCGAATAAATTAGCTATTGGCTATAGGCAACCCGTAAAGAGTTATCTAAGCATTATTCACATCACCCATCGAGAATCGATGACGTACATTTAGTTATCAGCTTGTGGCTGGTGACAGATTTTTTTGTGCTAACTTACTAAGTATGTTGTACAGAATGATATTTATGTTTGTAAATGTTGACACTTTTTTATTACTTCTTTCCATACAGTAATATTGCCAAATTATTTAAAACAGGTAAATATTTGACAGCTATTTGCGACGTTGCCAACTTTTTGGATGAACGCTCTCAAGTCGGTATAGTACAGACGACAGCACACCAAGCTACCCAAAACTGTCCAGTTTACCCAATCAACCTTGAACCTAATGCTTTAGCGATAAATTTGAAAATCTATTAAATTTGACAGATTGTAGTAGCTTGGATGGGCCAGGTTTCAGCCAGACGCCCAGGTGCAGAAGACACGCACACATTCTCTTAGATGGAATTCAGGGAAAAACCGTCACTGATAACCACAATCTAATCTAACGATACAAATGAATATAAATTGACACTAACCGTTTTTTTACACATACAATAAAAAAATGATCTGAGCCTTCCCTATAGAACCTAGATAATATAGCCTTTACACCCATAGAATTAAAGTTGATTTTGTAGCAAATGCCTTCCGTAACTATTATTAAGACTTTATGTGAACAGGGTTAAGGTTTATTTTGTTACAACAGTTCGTATTGATTAAATGACTATTAGACATTGATAAGATACTGTTATCGTTTCTTTAAGTGCGGTAACACTTATGTTCGCGATGTATGTTCGTATTGCCTTATCAAAGGTGGAAGTTGGCTGAATGCCTTGTATTTACTTTTTATTTTATTTTTGACACTGACTGCATGTTACGTGTACAGGGTGGAAGGGACATCGATGCACAAACGGTTACCTCGTTTTCTGAATATCATTACAAGATTACCAGCCTAATTTGAATAAATGATTTTTGATTTTGATTGATTGAATTTGATAAAGTTGAGTTCTCACCGTAAGCACAGTCCGGCAATAAGGGTACGCGTTCCACGCCTCTTCGTGAACCTCTAGGGATCCCTTGGGCGCCAGCAGCCTGATGAAGGCGGGCACCTTCGACGCCAAGTGGTAGATCTTGTAAGTGTACTGGCCTGAAGAGAACTTGCCACCTGCGGGAGATATAATAGTATTATAAATTGGTGTTTACAGGCGCTGTTGCACGTACAAGTATGTATTTGTTTTTACTAAAAACTAGATGATGTCGATGATCTGAGGCCAAAATCAGAGGACAGTTTATTTACAAGGCCAGACATAATCTAGGTCCAGTCATTTGAGGACCATGTAGATTAGTGTGTGCCTGTGAGATAGCCTTTGAGGAAAGAACCACACAGATTTGAGAACAGCGTGATACTTGTTGATTCGATTGTATGGTCGATGTTACTGCTTTTGCTTCCACCCTAAAGTTGAATGTCACTTGTACGTCAAGGACTACATACATAAATTCACGCCTTTGTCCCATGGGGGAAGGCAGAAACCACAGAACGCCACCTGCTACGATCCTTATATATTCCTTTTGCCTCGTCCACGTTCATACATCAGGTCATACACGTACGCCGGTTGCGACTACGACGCACCTGACCTTTCCTTCCTCGTCCTTCTAAAGCGTCCCGTCTCGGTGTTGCCACTCGCATCTGCCTTGTAAATACCTTTTTCAAGGTCTATTTTAAGCCTTTAAGATCAATGTGACGGTTTTACAGTGTGTCTTTATAATGGTCACATAACGAAATGAAGCTATGCTTAATTTTAGTGACGGAAAAATATTAAAAAAAAAATTAAATCTTTTATGAAATTTTTAAAAATTTTGTTCGCTACTTTGACCCCAGTGTGCAGTGTAATCAAAATGGTGTAAGTTTAAAAATTAAATGATTTATCGCTATGAAACAAATTCCATAGTGATTGAAAGAAATTAGGCGTCCTCATGAAATGAAAATTGTGAAAAAAAAAACTACTAAGTAATTGAAAATAAACATGTTTTTCTTTCATCAATTTTTACAATAATCGTAAAATTTCTCAATAAGACGCCCATTACCTACTGGTTTTATTACTTTAAGTTATTTTTCATCGTATTAGCTACTCAATAGTAAAAATTGCATGTTTTTAACGCAATCCCAATATTTCTTATCAACTGTCAAAGAAAGGTCCAGCGCAAGGCTACGCACTATTGTTTAGCAGGTAGATAGCTTTTTTTTTGTGAATGTGCGCGGGTCGGGGTGCGGGTAGGTAGGGCCGAAGGGACCTTGAATTATGACAGGCAGGCAGTCGCTCACTCCAAATTATTTGCCGCTGCTACATGTGTTTGACGCCCCTAAATATAAAAAAATACTTATTTAGATTTTTTTAATATTTTTTCCGTGGATAATTAAGCATAGATTGCCTCATTTCGACATGTGCACATTATAAAGACTCACACTGTATACAATTTAGGTTCAATCTAAATGAAGTTCGAGTTTTTGGCACTGTATGTATTATTTAAATGATCACTGTTGATTTTTTCAGACTCAGCCGAGTTCAATAGTGAACATTTCAGCAGTGTATAAAGTTTGAAATTCGAACTGTGAATGAATATTGTGTGTTCAAGTTTTCGTTAGCTAAAGGCACTCAATATTTTTACAAGCTTACTACCAATCATCATCATCTTTGGCCCTTATCCCAATTTTTTTGAACTGGGCGCAGCATGTCTTTTTCTTCCATACTTCTCTATTATCTCAACAGTTGCATCCTTTCTACACATACCATCCTTCACACAGTCCATCCATCGTTCTTTGGTCTTCATCTACTCTTATAGCCATCTACATTCATACTCAACATTTTCCTCATTCCTCCGCATCACATGTCCGTACAACGTTAACCGATTACCACATAACTTTTCAGTCACCGGCCCCACTTTCAGACTTCCTCATATGCACTCTTTCCTTATTTTATCCATTCGCGTAACACCACACATCCCCCTTAGCATTCTCATCTCAGCCACATACAATTGCTTTTCATTCATCCCTTTTGTGGCCCGACATTCTGATCCATACAAAACAGCAGGTCTAAACATGGTTTTGTTAATATTCCCCTTGAGTTTAAGGGGAATACGGGAGTCATTACTGTCAATAAAGTCTAAAATTTGGAAAATGGACAATGGATGATTATTTGATTGTGCCTAGCTCAGCCTAATACCGGAACATAAATATAGTACTCTACATTCAACCATTTAACTAAGTATTACTCAACTTTAAATTAACTATCATAGCATATAATTAGATACATACTTGATACTTTAAACCAACATTTAACTAATGATGAAATTACTTGGAAGTCGAATCTTGATGTGTTCAAAAGTGAATTAGTATTTGAAACAGCGAAGGTACAAAGTACCATAAAGTTGCTTACGGTATCGGTATAATAAAGTAAGGTCGTTTGTCAAATCATCAGCAAATAAGAAAAGAGGAATATACAGGGTGATTGGTAATTGGTTGCATTCCTTAAAATGGGTGATACTAGACCTACTTTGCAACAATTTTGACTTGACAACTTGAGATCCAAACTAGTAACTCATGCATACAATAATGAATCACCCTGTATGTATTTGCTGAGTGATTGAGACTTGATAGAGATGTATCATGAGACCGTCCCAAATAAATTGCTGAAAGGATAGGAAAACGATTAAGTTATATTTTGAGTAGAATTTGAAAAAAAAAAATCGGTAGGTACCAAAAAAATTTGGAGAGTTCAATTTATTTATTTGCTAACATGAAAACACTGGTTATTGGGCATGCATTAAAATGTCATGACACAGTATTAAGACATGCACCCTGTAAGGGTACTGCAAATTTTATCGATTATAGCCCGGCCCGTCCAACATTCGGCCCCCGGGCCACCTAGCGGCCCGCACAGGCTTTTCAACCGGCCCGCAACCTATTTAAAACTTTATAAGACGTCAATAAATATTGCGCGAACATTATTCAAGAATTGTCCTCAAGTCAGAAGCCTTCTTTGTTCTTCTGCATTAAAAAGTGCCTGTTATAAAGTACGAACGAGGGAAACCGCCACGTGGCGAAGACCCGAGGACGCCCGAACATGCGCCAAATACCCCCGAGTTTGAGCCGACACATCGAAGGTAACTATGTCGCTAGAGATTTACCTAAATACCGCCATTTCGTTATCTTACTGCGCGCCACAACTCTAAGATTTTAGCTTCGTTCGAATGTCGACCTATTGTAGATGTAATAGTAAAAAAAAAATCTGTTTATCTATTGATGCGTTATTATTAGCTGTGGTACCACTCGGTTCTCTGATTGGCCCGGCCTGCGTCGGCCGCCAAGCGGAGCAGATGGCTGTCAAATGACTGCTCGCACGTGGCATATTATGTTGTTACTAGCAGCGGTCAAGTTGAAAACAAAACGCTTATGGGTAAATCGGTAACTAGCGGATCTTTAACTTATTTTAATCTCATAATATTTAAGTACCTTCCCCGTTTACAAAATAGTCATTTTATTATTATTTGATCTGCAACCCTCAAACAGGCGCCGCGAGAGGGCAAGTTAAAAAAAAGAATGGACCGCAGGTCGTTTGCGTGCGTGAATATGCACTCTATTATTTTTTCTCTGACCATAATCAAGCTTTTGATTGGGTTTTATCGATTTTTCTAGACAACGACGGACACTGATGACTTTCTAGTTTTAATTGAATTGTAGCCGCAAAAACTTCCTATCGGTTGACCAAAACAACAATAAACACAGACCACACACACATATCACTTATTGTTACCACTTACTACTTTGTTGTCACTTGTTAGTTTTCATATCACTTCAAATAACATTTTAAAACCGGTGTACAGGGTAAGTACAAGGATCTTGTGGCAGTCGAATGACGTTGAAAGTCGTTTATGCAACTGTTAAGAAATGTCAGTTAAGATTTGACATATACGGACTTTTTAAAAAAAGAAGAGCTGGTTTGTATTCGAAGGGCATTTGTTTTCATGAGTGTACACCGATTACTGGTCTGATTTACGTGAATCTTTTTTCATTTGGTAGAGGAAGTCCGCGCGGTAGTCCCATATAAATTATATTAAGTTTGCTTCGGTAGTTAAGGAGATTTTAAAAAAGTATTTTTCTTCTATAATGTTGATAATATCTTCTAGTTACAATGCAAAATTAACACATGACAAGTATTTGTGTTTAATGCTACAACTAAATATAAGTTTATTTAAATACCTATTTTTCAAACTCCTCGCAGGCCCTGTTTCCTCTTAACAAACGGCCGCTGGTAATCAAAAGATGCACTTTAAAGCTCCCGCCTGAGTTGGCATAATTAGCTGATGCCTCTTACGTCACTAGATAAAGTCACCAGTGGCGAAGGTTCCATACAACTCGATTCCTACCGACTTCCTTTTGAAAAATGACAGTCAGTATTCTAGACAACTAACATTAAAGAAATGTACTCCGGCTTACCTCTTACAAAAATTGCCCTTCGGTACTGGAAGGGACACTGACGCCCAATCGTTTACCACGAATTCAATACATCATTTTAACCCCAACATAGATTTTTTTTCGATAATTTAAAAAAAGGAAACAGTTGTTTCCTACAAACGTGGTCCAATACCTCGGTCAAAATGTATGGAATGGCTGTAAAAGTGCGAAGTTTTTTGTTTCATCGCTGAAACGCGGCGTTGAAATTACAAAAGAGATGGCTAAAAATTCTATGAGCATGTTCCCCAGAATGTACATACGAGTACATATACTCGTATAAAATCTACGTCATTTCATAGTAAAGATCTGCTGACATAAACGTACACTGTCAATCAAATTGCCATAATATTTAAGCTTCCTTTGGCTTTATTTAAAAAATAACTTTTTCTGTCAGTACTTACTGGCAGTGTACTCAACCAAGCACTTTAGAAACTAAACTATTAATTGAATAATAAATAATACGGTATAAGGATAAGAAAATATAAAAAATGATTTTACATTATAGGCCCGGTATGAGTTTATTTTTCCCTGTTCTTTGTTTATATTGTATGGCAACGTTAGACAACGAGAGTACTTTCAACTTTTCGAGTGAAATCAAAAATGTAAAAATCTTTTTATTACGAGTTCTTTTCAACACGTCCTACAGTACGTTAATCATTTTCCATAATTCTTGAACTTTTTTTTAATATAATTATTTGTATTACTTACATTATTTGTAAAACATTTTTTTTTTACACTTTATGGGCGTTTTCTCCAACTCCTTTATTTAAGCATTTAAAATCTAAATTAAAGTCATTTATTCAAATGAGGCTTACAATCAACATTTTTAGAACGTCAAAATTTCTTAATATACCGCAAAGCTAGTATTTTAGGGTTGCGCCTCATCTCGCAGCACGAAATCGCATTTTTCTATGCTTTTAGCCTTTTCCGTCACTCAGAACCGTCATTTGCAGGAGTGTAGACAAATGAGATTCCATGCTGCTAGATGAGGCACAACCCCTAGCTGGGAAGAAGAGTGCAATAAAACCGTAGAATCAGCTGTTCCATACATTTTTACCGTGTTTTTTTTAAATAACCGTTGAAAATTTTCTATATTGGGTCAGAATGATGTAGGTACTGAACATGTGTTAGCCGTTTGAGCGTCGGTGTCACTTCCGCCCTTTATACTGTTATCTAGGTCATGAAACTTCTTCATTATCTTGGATCCTGCAACGAAATGAATCAGAAAAGAATAGCGGAGGAGAGTAAGAAAAAAAAAACACTTCCCATATTCATGCTGGAGACAGAACAGGGCTAGGTCAAAACCCACAAGGGGGCGCCTGTCAGTAGGGTTAGAAGAACCCAATTCATTTAAATGTAACCTACTGTTAGTGAAAATGCAAGCTAAGTGACTTATGAAGTTATGACGTAATCTCTAAAGCCAATGCTGCACTAAGTGGAGGTCGCGAGTTTTTGACCTTGAAGTAAAATTGAAACGTTGAATGTGGTCGAGGCGGTGACGTCATTCGTTACGTCATCATCGCGTTTTAGTGTTTGCTTTGAATTATCAAGCAGCTGCTTGGCTTTTAGGGTTCCGTACCAGAAGTGACCCCATTTATACTAAAACTCCGCTGTCCGTCCGTCCGTCCGAGACAGTTGAAATTTTCACAGTATGTGTATTTCTGTTAAATTAAATTAAAAATTAAAGGTGGCTCACCTACTACCATAGAACAGAATACTTCATGCACGAGTCCGACTCGCACTTGGCCGGTTTTTGTGGTTCCGGTTGACTAAATAATAACACCGCACGGGTCGATCTTTAAAGTTCAGACGCGCTTGTCCAGGTTGGTCCGTAGATGGGTGACAATCCATTACGTACAGAGTTTCCTCCGTGACTCGGAAAACACGCTAAGCCGTTGGTCCCGGCTGTCATTTGTATATCTTTGACAGTCGTCAGATAGACAGATAGTCCGGGGGCCTGAAAGTCTGACAATAAGGCTTGCTAAGGGGTATCTGTTACCCAGCAGCTTGGTTATCGATGTTAGATAAGTAGCCAACCGCTCTATGTAATATACTGGTATTTAGCTGCATCCGATTAGACTGGAAGCCGACCCTAACATAGTCCGGATTAGGCTGGGCAGTTGATCATGGTGGTCTTTATCCCATCTCTAAATGAAAAATGTGGTCCATGGCGTTGCTGAAGACTACCGTTTTGGAAGTGGGTACTTCCACAATATTGTAGTCATATCTAAATAATATGAACTGTTATATTACGGGCGAATGCTCATGGTGAGGCAGCCCCTGTAGACCCGGACTCCACCAATGCGGAGACGAGAGGAGAGGAGGTGTGCAAGATTCGACCAATCAGAGGAGACGCAATGTGGTCTTCAACCAATGGTATTGGTCGTTTACTACGTTGATTGTCCATTCCGCTCGTCTCAGCTATGGTGGAGTCCGGGCCTTAAATTTTTTACTAGGGGCAAACGTTGGGAACCTCTGTCTGTAGCTATTTAATACTTTATTGTATTCAGTCTATTTATTACACTGAAATTGTTGTGAAGAAGAGAAACAAAGTTTTTTGGCAGACTACAACAGTCGAAAAAACTTTGGAGTAATTCATAACTACATAATTCAGCGCACATCGTCAGCTTAAAGACGTCACAAAAACACCTTTACAATATAATTATTATGTCATCATTCATTCATCATCTTCCTTCCCATGTCCCATGTTACTTGGGGTAGGCGCAACACGCTTTTTTCTTCCATTATCCCCTATCCAGCCAGATGTGTGGTTGGGATTCAGAAGATCGCGGGGTAAGACCTAGTTGATACTCGTGTAGACCAGGGAAGAATGGCACAAACCGAGGCGGCAGAGGGTGGAACATGGCTGCCATGATAGTGGTGATCCCCTGTCAACCGTCTCGACATCATTTACTACATCAAGTTATCATTGACTGAACAGCAATATTACAAATAGACGATCCCTAGCACAAAATGGAGGACATCTGTGTAAACTGACATTATACGTCAGGGTTTGTAACAATAAACAGTATTTGCTTAGTCTATACAATGGGAACTCGCAAACTAGAAGTGGCTGTAATATCTGCCCTAGATCAGTGTTCTTTTGGAATACGACTGAATACGTTTTCGTAAATCAGCATCGTCTTAACACGAGCCGTTCGAGATTTGTTCTATGTAACACCATACAAGGATGATTTCCACCAAACGAAATGAAACAAATCTGAATGTGCTTGTGCTAGAAGTGGGCCAAGGTCACAGATCACACCACCTGTGCAAACAATCTAGCGTCAGTCTGCGCTCCTGATCGTCGGACTATTGCCTCGTTTCTCTGCTTCTGAACCACAATGTTTACTATCTACGAGTATCACAGTCAGTAGCCTAAGCTCCTAACCGTTTGGCCAAGAGTTGCACGCGTGTTGCAACAGCGTCTGCGGAGAGGAGAGGACAAATGAAAGATTATGCCACGTGTCACCGTGACTCGACTTGAACAGAAACAGCCCACGTACGCGCCTGCCGCTTGTACCAAGTCGTATCATCTACCATCATAGCATCGGCGATTTGGTGTCTTATTTGTACTAGCTTATGCCCGCGCGGGGCTTCGCCTGCATAGAGTTCGGTAATTATCACACGCAATCGTACTACCGGGATAATAAGAATATCCTATATGTTAACCCAGGTTATAAAGTATCTGTGTGCCAAATTTCACCCAAATCCGTTCAACCGTTTTTGCGCGAAAAAGGAACAAACATCCTCACAAACCCTCGTATTTATAATAGTAGTAAGATGCTGCAGGTCACGGGATCAATCTACGACTTCCGCATTCCCCTTAAACTTAAGGGGAAGATTTAAAAACAATGGTTAGACCTGCTGTCTTGTATGGATCAGAATGTTGGGCCACAAAAGTGATGAATGAAAGGCATTTGCATGTGGCTGAGATGAGAATACTAAGGGGAACATACCCCTTAGCATTCTCATCTCATCTCATCGAGGTCACAAAAGGGATGAATGAAAGGCATTTGCATGTGGCAGAGATGAGAATGCTAAGGGGAACATACCCCTTAGCATTCTTATCTCATCTCATCGAGGTCACAAAAGTGATGAATGAAAGGCATTTGCATGTGGCTGAGATGAGAATGCTAAGGGGAACATACTCCTTAGCATTCTCATCTCATCTCATCGAGGTCACAAAAGGGATGAATGAAAGGCATTTGTATGTGGCTCTGATGTCAGATGAGAGAATGATGATGAATAGTAGTAAGATGCTTCATAATGTTGCATCTCGTTCTCTTTCACGACATACAATTCGCTTTTAACCTGGTAAAAACAATTGAACATCGAGACGTGTTCCGCAGATTCGGGATTTTAATGGTGTCTGTACTGTCTCGACCGAGAGCTGTCTCTACGCTTCTCCCGAGACACCTCGCGTAAAACCGACATAGGACGGAGATCAAGTGAAGAACACCGAGGCGAGAGTGTATGCGAACAGCCACCACAAGAGAGTCTCATTCGTATTGGCTAAATACTTCCGTCGTTGTATGTACGTAATAATAGGAAAATAATGTTTCTGTTTGTTTATTCGTCGGTTCATATTTTTAGATTGGCTTCAAATAGAAGCCGAGTGGAGGAAAACAACACGTTTATTAAGTGTTCAATCAGCTTCACCGGGCCAAATGCTATGAAAATAACATAATTTCGGCTACCTATGATTTCTGACAAATGACTTTTGGCATTTTGAATAACATAAATAACATCACACCTGTAATCCCCGAAGGGTTAGGCAGAGGTACAGTGTACCTAATAGTACACCCACATTTCGCCAGTTATGTTTTTAAGTCCCATGTAATAGGGGGCGAGCCATTGCCATCAACCGGGCACAAATCCAGACTACGTGGCTGCTACCGAGAAATTCCTGAAGGTAAAACCCAATAACACTTTGCCCGACCTGAGAATCGAACCCAGGACCTCATACTCTGCAGTCGCGCGCGAACACAAAACCAAGGAGACATTTTGAATATTCGATTAAAAATTCTATCTGAGTATTAATTTGAATGACCACCTTGAAATTGCCGCATTAATTAGGAACCCCTTACACATTTTATTGCCTTTGAAAAGGAGGTTACCAATTTATTCATAGAACTGTCAAAAACGTTAGCTGTCAAGTCAAACAAACTAAACTATCGGTCTTTAATAGCCGTGCTGTGACTGAAAACTTTTTTGATTTTAAGGTGGATTAGTTGCAGAGCTGCAGTTTGCACATTTATGAATCTACAGAACGCGATCTTAACATATTTCTTATGCTTTAAGCACGTTCATACAACATCTGGTATTAAGGTGGACGCGCATATGTATATACCCGCATCGTACGCGTCGTTCACATCGATTATTTTTACAGTATTTCTGTTCGACAGTCGCCGCACGCGACTTTAGGTCCACGTCCTACGAATTTGATGACGTTATCCGCGCGCGCTGGTATACTTCTGCAAGTATACGGATTCCACCAGCGTGCGCGGATTTATTTTGCTGAAATACGGCTCGTTCGGCGCGGATAAGTGAGCGATGTTGCATACTACCTCTTAACCTTTTCAACGCCATATACGTGGCAAGCAAGCGCGTACCCTATAGGCAAAGGACACAAAAATGTGACAAAAAACGCGCGGTGCACTATAACACGAAATAAACAATTAAATCGTACCCTATTTTATTTGCGGTGAAATTGTGGCTTGGCGTGCGTTTATGCTTTGGCGTTTAAAAGGTTAAAGAGAGTTATAAAATGAGATGCCTGTGGCGCGTACGGCTCCTGCGCTGCGGCGCGTCCACCTTTCCAAAGAACATTTTGATATTTATTTACCCAATAAGTAAATAACGCAATGCGTATTTTTATCTTTACATATTACGTAGATAAGGGTAATAATTTCGGACTATGTGTTAAAGCTTCCTACAGCCTAGTTCGAGCCTAGCTCAATATTTAAATAAGGCTTATAGATAACTCTTGATGGAATAAAATCTCGGCAAATGTTATCATATTGAGGCGTCCTTCATGAAGCATAGTCTTAGAGACCGGCAACTTGCATCAGACTGAACAAATTCCTCCACTGGACCAAAATCGTTATCGCAAAAAAAAAAACAGATGTCCCATACATTTGGGTCGACTACGTATTGAATTTTAAATTGTCCACCATGTGAACTACATCTATCAGTGGCGAAGGGTCAAAATTTAGTCAGGGAAAGCAGAAGAAAAAAAATGAAATTGTAATTTTTTTTTCGACATAAACGAAAACTGATTTTGGGGGTCGACGACGTCTAAAAATCAACCATTATTAATGAACACAACTTCTTATTTGAAACTTTCAAGATACTGTATCAGTTGTGTTACGTGTACCAACTTGTAATAAGAATGACTAATATTTTAGTAGGAAGTATCATTGTTGTACTTTTAAACTTTTAGATTTTACTTGAGGTTTGAGGATCTCTTAAATTTTTTAAATTCCTCAATAGATAATAAATCCATACAATATCACAGCCATGGAAGAAGCCAATTTGATAATGCAAGAGTTGATTACCATCAGCACAGGCGAGGAGCTTAAGCAGAAGTTCACCAAGGCTATCAGAAGTTCTGGTTGCAAATCAACATTGAAATACAGTATAAAAACATAAATTTTATGTCTATATAATTGGTAAGTGTTTTGTATCAATGAAAAAAAAATTGAGATAGAATTTTTAAAGTAATTTGGCTATGGGTCTGAGGTATCAGTTCATTTTGGAAAAGGGGTCTCTTAATAGGATTCTATTACGAATAAGGTTGCTGACAATGTAAATAAACAATTTGTTGGCATCCCCAATATTTTTTTAGTCTTGCAACACTGCATGTATGTTGTCAATTTTATGTGTCCTTAAGAGTAAATTAGCAGAAAAAATGCTTTGATTTACTCTAAAAGGGAAATACGTGGTTTTTTTTTCTCCATGAGCCCTCTTCCTCAAAGGGGATTGTGCATTTTCCAAAAATTGTGCTAAATCTCGGTAAAATGAAAAAATATTTCCTGTTCATTTATATTTTTGAAGAAATGTGGTTAACCTTTATTTCACGATATTCCTTCGGGGTTCGCGTGACTGAACGAGCCCTTAGCTTCATGCAAATGTCATTAAAAACAAACTGTCATTAGTGTCACTCAAATCAAAAAAATATATGAATGAGCAAAGGAATCTTTTCCATTGATATTTTGATTTTTTGACTTAGCACTATGCTCATTACTAGGACCTTGACAAAGTTGTTGTCTTAATATTTTGACATTGAATTTGACATTATACCTACTATTAATTTGACATTGTACTTATTTGTTGACATATTTTCTCGAACTAAACATTTCACTTTGATTTTAATAGGCTTTTAAATGTATTTGTGTCTGCATGTAATAATTTTATTATACGTTGGTCAATTTTGAACTTGGTCAAATTAAACTTATGGCTAAGGTTGTAACTCGACCGTACACAAGTAAACACGGCGACAACAGCTCCAACAGTTTACTATGAATGCTTAGTTAACACCAGCTCAGTACTTGCCATTAAAGTATTGGAAGGTAATCAGTTCACCTGTCCAAACGAAACTAGCGCTTACGAATCATCATCTTGCTGCCCTTGTCCCCTTCTACTTAAGGTCGGCGCAACACGTTTGCTTCTTCCGTTCTACTCTGTCAGACGTCACGGCATCATGTACTCCTTTCTCTTTCATATCATTCCTCACACAATCCATCTATTCTTTGGCCTTCCTCTCTCTCTCCATCCATTAACATCCATTACTCTTTTAGAAACTAGGGCTTACGAATGATTTATGCATCGTTTACACAATCTTAGTACTTGCCAGTTACAGTGATACCTAACGTCGTACAGAATTAGTAGAAGTAGAATGTTAGTTAGCTACTAATGAAAAGTACGTAGTCGTGTAAACGAGGCACTATTTAGTGTTTGTTAATAAAAATATCGCTAAAATAAAATAAATGTATGTTTGTAAAATTATTAAAATACTCTAACCGATGTAAACATACTAAGGCTGCGTTTCCATGTGAGGATGCGTTGCGAGGAACGTGTTTGTTAAGAACCAATAGAATCACTTCATTTACCTAGCCTCGCTCAGCGCAGCTCTGGTGGAAACGGCTCAGCGGAGCGAGGTTTTTGTGCATACAAAACAAGGCAAAGATGAAAAAGGCAAGGTGATGATGTGTTGCGAGGGAAGTGTGGTTTTTAATTTATTTTAGTATACCATGTCTTCCTTTGTTTTTTAATCTAATTTTTTTTTAAAGTCATCAAAATAAAGAAATATTAGTACTACTAATAATTTTTAAATTTTGTCTTTTTTTAAATTTTAGTCGTAAGTAATTAGTTACTAAAAATATAGCGATGCCGTTTTTCTTTCCGAATTTTATATTTTGTAAGCTAAGTAAACTCTTCAATTTAAGGAGTTATCTGTTGTATTCTTTTTCTAGAGCCACTCGTTTTAATTTTATTTTTCTTATGTTACTTATCACTTTTTTTGTGAATGCTGGTTAACCAGTAATTGGCGACTGTAAGTCCAAGACTGTAAAGCCCATACTTAAGATATGTTGTACACAGAAGATGTTGTTGTACCTAAATTAATAAACTAGCTGTGCCTGCGACTTCGTCCGCTTGGACTGGCTGAGAAAGATCTAAGTCCACGCGGACGAAGTCACGGGCCCAGCTAATTCTATATGTCTCCTAAGATATTCATCTAAATTAAATGGTGTGAAGGCCAATTTTAGTCACAATTGAACGTTTAAGATGACTAACATATTTATTTTGATAAGGATTAATACTATGTCGGTAAAAACACCTTCGCAAATAAAGCATTATTTTTGTCCAAATTTTGAAATCATAAAAATGATTATTGTGAGCCAACCTTAAAAGATAGATAATATTTTTAGACCTTTTTAAGAGGAATAATTCCCTACTAGGTACATTATTTACGTGTAACTTACTGTTTACACAGCGCACGCAACGGAAGATCTCAAAATAAATTTTCCCCGTTATTGCGACATTTTTCATTGATACTCGACTCCTGTTGGTTGTAGCAATGATGATAAATATACATATAGCCTTCCTCGATAAATGGGCTATCCAACACTGAAAGATTATTTCAATTCGATTAAGTAGTTCCTGAGATTAGCGCGTTTAACCAAACAAACTCTTCAGCTTTATAATATTAGTATAGAATATAGATAAATAAGTGTGCTAGGGACGGACGCACGAAAAAATATCAGTCAGTCTGAAACGAGCCCGTTACACATCCTCGCAACGCGCATTTTCACTCCGTTTTACAGCGTCGCTACGCATCCTCGGTCCGCCTCGCTTGGCCTCGCGCATTGTGGTGGGAACACTCATACCGTTCCACAGCCTCGCTCCGCCTCGCACATCTCTGGTGGAAACGCAGCCTAATATAACGATTCTTGTAAAATATTAACGTTCTATGCTAATAGTACCATTGTCTATCTAGGTTCAAAGCATTAAGCGCAGGCCACACCGCCAGCTAGCGGGTGAGCGGGCGGACGATGCATCGTTTCACCTCTTTTCATACTTTGGTTCACACCGCAAACTACCAAGCTAAGCTACGTCAGCGATACAAAAGTATGAAAAGGGCGTCGTTCGCGTCGCTCGCCCGCCCGCCAGCTGGCGGTGTGGCCTACGCTTTACAGTGGGTGCACATTTTGTATTATTTAATCGTTTTTAAACTAAAAGCCGAAGACTTGAAAAAAGGCAAACAAAATGACCTTCCAAACGCTGATTTAATTTTTTTTTAATCATACAATTACGTATTTTTCAGGGTTCGAAATCTTTGTTATCATTGATAATTATTTTGATAATAAAAAAATCGTAAAACGGGAACAATACGCCAACGATATCAATGTAGCTAAACGCGTTAAATGTCACTACCCAATTACAAACATTGTGTTTAATCAAGAAACAGATTTTTTTGTAGTTTTAGATCAAGTTATGAATCGGCTTGGAAAATTTTTAAAGAAAAAAAAAGACGGGTTGCACTCTGGGAGTGCCGGCAGAAGTGAAAACTTGATTATAACAACGTTTTTTATAACAACGCCCTCTAGTAGCAGCTAAAAAAACTGTCGCGCCTACCAGTAACAGTGTTCTCTGTATCAATGCATCATTTTAGTTTTCAATATCAAAGATAGATGGCGCTTTGTGCTAGCGCCATCTACCAGCGGTCTCTCACAACAGTTACTCATTGCATTTGCTAATGTACTTTCTACTACATTCTACAAGATGTCGCTAGGAGTTATAAAACTACGATCATGTTCCAAAACATTTAAAAATTTCTTTAAATAATTTTAAACCATAAAATGTTGAAGGTTAAGTTCAAAATCGTCTACTCTTCATCCGTCTTACGCTTTTTCCAAATTTCTTTAAATAATTTTAAACCATAAAATGTTGAAGGTTAAGTTCAAAATCGTCTACTCTCCATCCGTCTTACGCTTTTTCCAAATTTCTTTAAATGATTTTAAACCATAAAATGTTGAAGGTTAAGTTCAAAATCGTCTACTCTCCATCCGTCTTACGATTAGGTCACGTGTCCTGACGCGAGTGTCCTGACGCGAGTTTAAGATTTTATACCCATTACAGAACAATTTTTTTAGAGTGCTCAACGCCGCTAAAGAAGTTTTCACTTCAAAATTATCTTGTAATTTCGAACCCTGATTTTTTTAATCTTAAAAAGCTTCTTAGTATGCAAATATTCAACAATTAGTAACATTATCTAATCGGATAATACAGTTGCAAAATTATACTCGAAGCCAAAAACACGATTCAGCTATTAAAATGAATGTAATCAATGCATCCAAGACACTATTTTTACGTGAAACACTGTATTTTCTCATTCTATTTTCGTTTGAATGTTAACACAATATGCACCCACGCCACTATACTCAAATCTTAGAGTATGAATAAGGCAATCTACAGAGCGCCTTCGGAAGTACGAACTCTTGGGGATCTCAAGTCTACGCTGTGTATGTTAATGGCACTAAAGCTTTTATAATGAAGTAATTATGGTTCAAAATGCAGAGGAGGTCTTGATTTTATTTTACTAGCATACCTTTCTTAGCACCTATTAGAAAACAATCTTAATACAGAAAAGTAACTAAAGTAGTAGTGGAAATTATTAGAACATGTCACTAAACTAGCTAAAAGTACATGTATATATCTTTATACAATGGCGCTCTATCGCTGGCTTTTCCGGTATGCATTTTGCTAACTTAATAATAAAAACGTTTGAAGATAAAATTCCGGCAAGATTTCAAAATCGCAATTATTTTTATTAGCGTCTGGCTTACGTATGGACCAGGCTAGTTTTTTTTTTCGGGTGGTAAATCATCAAATGACCCCTCCCGCTCTGGGCGGAGCGGAAGGGAGTGTCATACTTGTACTGAAAACCCACCCATGTTCCTTCTTAGCCCTTTGGGTTCCAGGGCAGGTATCTCTTTCGAACAGTCCCGCAGACGCGTATCGACCAAGCTGCTGGAATAATTACATTTATCAGAATCAAATCGAAAATATCTATGTTTTATAAAAATGCTTACGCATCAGAAATGAGAATTGTAAACATAAGCACTTTCATACAAAATAGCATTTTTTTTACATTCAGACCATACGTAAGCAACGCACACGATTGCAAGACTAGCAGCAAAACAAAAAGCCAGCGCTCTAAAGCTTGTATTCATACTCTAACAGAAATATTGAGGGCATACTAGCTGTGTTGCAAATCGGGCAGGTACCACAATCTGACGAGTCCGCCGACTTTGCTGAGAGCGACAAATCTTGATTAATTTTCAGTCTTCTGTCTATAAATCCAAGTGATGAGTAAGGCAGGGAAATATAAAGATATGACAAAACAATTAAGCAATAAAAAAAACGGGACAACAGAAAAATAAAATAAATTATAAAACTGGATAATTTAAGAAAAAACTGTTGTGTTTCTCAGTCATGTATTGTAAGTTGGGTAAATGAAGTATGAATACATTCAAACTTTAACGGGTATCGCTAAGAAGCCAACTTTAACATTTCGTGCCAAAACAATAACTCGGGATGCGAAAAAAATAAAATAGAAATAAGTTTATGTTAAAAGTTGTTAGAAATCCAATATGACATTAAAATGTTCTGCAAAATATTCAGATCTCCTGAGGATGCCCCGTAGAGGGGCGAATCACGTGTCAAACTGGACACGGCACGGCATCAGGGCATTTCATTTTTACCCAACGAAATAAATCTAAATTCATACATAGCTAGCTGTAACAAGATACAGATTCCAATGTTCAATGCCGCGCAGGGAAATCACCCTTTGATGCCTTGAAATTTGTATCTTGTTACTACTAACTCTACGCATTAATTTACGTTGGGTTAGAGAGTTAGAGAGCAGCGTTCGAGAGCAGCGGTGGCCAGTGGTGGCGGCCCCGACTTACGAACAAGTTCGAACACAGGGAGACGCCTTACTTTGTGTAATTTCATCACTACTGCTCTGAAAAAAGGGCGAAGGAAAACATCGTGAGGAAACCGGCATCTCCTAGAACCAAAAATTCGAAGACATGGGACATGATCTACCAACCCGCACTGGACTCGCGTGGTGGATTATAGCCCATTCCCTCTCATAGAGAGGAGGTCGTGTGTCCCAGCAGCGGGAACATTATAGGCTGGTTATGCTATGCTAAGAGTAAAATGCCCTATCGCGCCGTGCGTAGTCCTTTAGGTAGTTTTGGGTTGCATGTAGCATGCTAGTTATCGCAACTTCTGTATGTGCATATTTTTTGCTGTATCCTGCATCCAAGCCCGGATCTTTTTTGCAGCATATGCAAAGACGCTAGAAGAAAGGAATGGATGATATTCAAAAGAGTAAGACCTGGTTAAAACTCGAGCCGAACCAGAGAAAAATGGCAAAAAAGGGGGCAAGCGTTCACTCAGCCGTGGGAGGAACAAGGTTGCCAATGATGACGACGATGATTTTCCATAACATTTTAATGTCGACGGCACGATTGCCGCAGTGGCTGAGCGATTGGCTGCAGCGCAGAGTGTCGCAGGTTCGATCCCCCCACGGAACAAATATTTGTATGATCTACAGGTAGTTGTTCGGGGTCTGTCTGTTTGTGTATGTGAGTGAAGTGTTTATAAACGCACCCACGACACAGGCGAAATTCCAAGTGTGGGGCAATGGTTTTTTTAAAACAGACATACAAACAATGTCCTCTAAACTATTGTGTTTTGTACACACGAACGTGATGAAACGATAAAACTTATCTAAATGTAATAAAAAGACATGCTTACGAACAATACAATGCGCGCACGAACAATCAGTGGACGTGGTTATGTGCCAAATGTGTAACGTCAATGTTTTATTGGTATTTGGACAGACGTCACCGTGGCTATCGATGGTTTAAAAAAATAAATAGCTCTTTTCAATACTGTGTTCACTAAACATGATAAAGAAAATGATTTCTTAACGTAACATCACGTCTGTATACCCCGAAGGGTTAGGCAGAGGTGTACTTAAGGTGGAAGTGCCAAGGCAGCTCGAGAAATTCAAATTTTCTTACGTTTTTTTCAATTTGCAGGTCAGTGTCAGATTGTATGTTGATTAAATATGAGTCGTGCCAGTAACACGTATGTAGTTACAGAATTATAATCATTAATACAACCCTATAAATTCATTTAACCCCATTGAATCACTTTTTCCTGAAATATTTATTGAATGGGGTTAAATGAACTAAGAGGGTTATATTAATGATTATAATTCTGTAACTACGTACGTGTTACTTGCGCGACTCATATTTCATCAACATACAATCTGACACTGACACTGTTTTTTACCTTGTTACACCATCTATGTAATACATATGGAATGCAATAAAGACTTTCAGTGTTCAGTGTTGCCCTGCAAATTGCAGAAAACCTTCCAGAAAACGTAAGTAAATTTGAATTTCGCGGACTACCCTGGCCCTTCCCACTTTAATAGTAGAAAGAATAGTATAGTAGTAGTAGTGAATAGTAGAGTAGTAGTAGTGCGTTTTAAAGGCCAATAGGGGACGAGCCTACGGGAGAAGCGATGTGCATTTCAAACGATGTGATTGGTCGATTCCCGAATGTCTTTCTCCGCTTCGCTCGTATCCGTCGACTCGTACGACTAACGATTGTCAAGGAATGATACCTAACTAGGTATCACTCCTTGACGGAACATTGCTTAGCAAACTTGTTTTCTTGTTTTTCCTCAAGTTTACCAACTGTTTTGCAACCAATTTAGGACCAAACTTTTGAAGAATTAGAATTTTGATTATGAAAGGCTCTAAATTTATTTTCCTTTTAATAATACGTGTCGTTAAGTATTTTCTTACTTCTTCAATATTCATTATAAAAAAGTAATATCTAGCAATTTTTCACCTATTACCCTAGAAACTGTTTAGTGATAACCTACTTTTAATTGTCCACTTCAACCTTCATTGCCAATATTACAAAACATTTTAAGCACGTAATTTAAAACATATTAAATAATAATTAAATAACAACGTCATCTACTATTGCGATACGTACGTCGAAAAACCAGTTTTATCTCAAAAATACATTGAGAACTTGTTTCAAAAATCAAGTTTATTTACAACATGTTTTTAAGTTGCCAAGAGTTACTTCATAAGTAGTGAGAAGATATTATGCGTTTTCTAGATTTTATACAATTGTAGAAGGTTTAATTACGAGTTTATGAGGTCGCGAGGGGCGGTAAGGACACTTGTATAATGTATAGTGCAGGAGGCCTACTATCATCTCTTATTATGGCAGTTGTGGGAAAGATTAAATTTGTTTATGAATGTGATTTGCCATTAGAATAAGGAATTATGGATGGAATTTGAGAAAGATGATATGGCTAGAAAGGGGTTGACTTATGAGATGATGGCAAATAGAGAAACATGGAAGAGGACATGTTGCGTCGATCCCAAAAAATTGGAATCAGAGCAGGAAAATAAGTCCTGCTTAGCCATCTTTCCCACATTGAGATAAGATTATAATAAATCTGCTTCAAGAGATGGTGGTAGGCCCCCAGGTTCGTAATTGCGAAATATGCAAACAATCAGAAGCACTTAAGACCGTGTTTTCTGAGTATTCGTAATCAGCATACTACTGGTAGGTCTTCCGCACGACTAGTCTATTCACGAAACGATTTTTTCTTCATTGGCTAAAACTACCTACGTAAGATTTTCTTGCAGTGATAAGATATTACTCCTATTGACTATGTGGATTATGACAGGAATTCATGGATTTCGCCATCCCTAAAAGTGGTTGCGAAATCAACGCTTTGGACGTCGTCCATATGGGTAGATGATACACAGGATCGCGGATAAAGAAGTCTTCCCACAACACCGTACCATACCATGACCGTGCTAGGAACATATCAGGCACGGAAAGAAACATGACACGGACTTCTATGAAGTTCTATGCCTAATAAAAAGTATAACAGTCTTGTTGTGTCAAGCCCTTTGTTGACAATCACACAGACGGGGAAGCATAGTAGAAAATAGAAGTAGCCAATACTCAGCAGTGGCCGTGAGTAGAACAAGGCTACCAATGTTGATGACGAAGACGGTGACGTCGCATCGTCAGCGTTTACGTTGAGGGCGGAGTGAAGTGTATGTATGCTCTCTAATAGTGCATATAGTCCCAACATTTCATGGCGACCCTGCCTGGATAGTCCTGCCTGACAGGAAACTGAATGTGGTTATGATAAGGCGATTCTGAAGAGATGCTGTCATTGTCATAATTGTGATAGTATATTGACATAGCTCTCGTCGTCGTGCTGTTTATATGAACGGTCAGTTTCGTAGGTGAAAACCACTCTCTCAGTCTTTTAAAAATATTACCAGCAAGGGTTTTCCTGAAGAGGGTTTTTCAAACTACATACAAAACGTACCCTTGAAGCTCAGAAATACTGAGTACTGTTACCAATTACTCCAAACGATAGCTGACAAAGGTTAATTGGTACAAATCATGAAAATTGACGTGGGAACGTATCAAGGGCAAACGCCCAGCGAATGCAATCGACAATGAATTTCTTTTAAAGGACGAATCTGAATCGATTTTCTACACTATGGTGTATGTTTATCGTGTTGGATAATTTTTTGTGGGGACATCGTCACCAACGCAATATGAATAGGTACTCACCTGACTATTCACATAGCCTTGGTGCGTTAAACTGTTCCAAGAATATTTAGTTGTAGCTTTAAAGAATGTATCAGAAATATGAGGACCATCGTAAGTAACGTTCCTGTGAAAAAAAATCAGCTGCTGTCAATCCCATACGTTTGGGTCGAGGGATATTGAAATTTTGTATGGCACAGATCGCGATTACGCGAATACTATGATGGTCTCATGTGGAAGGGAAAGTTGTGCCGGTTGATGGTCTGTACCACATCCTTGAATATGACCTCACCCTTCTGTTACATGCTGTAGGAACCACAGTATCTTTCGAATTTCGAGCGTATGACAGGCGAGGGCTGCAGCTGAAAATCAGCGTCAGGCAGTAACTTAATGTTGCCCTCGGACATTATGCTGAGCTGAGCCCCGTTTAATTGTACCGGTGTAATTTTATTTTGTTTTGTTACTTTAAAAGGCTTTTTTTTGTTTTTATGCCAGACGTATTTTTCCCTAAAATTTGTTCCAAGCAAGGACGCAGTACTAAGGCTAATCGCGGGCGGGATGTGGTCCAAAATTCCCTCGCGTCGCGGCGTTGGTTATTTCAACCAAGTCACAATTGGCGTGAAGTCACGTAATTTTATCAAAAGAATCGACGCCGCGGGATGCGCCTCAGAGGGCTAGAACTTAATTTAAATACCGACGTACCTAAAGTATCTAGGTATGTACAGACGCCAGCACATCAAGCCACTAATCTGTAAAATTTCTTTAATAGATTTAAACTTTATCGCTAAAGCTGCGGTTCAAGGTTGATTGGGAAAATTTGAGTTTCGGGTAGTTCGGCTTGATATGCTGGCATCTGTACATTACATATACAATATTATAGGTTGTGGGTGTAGATTATGCCTTGGATTATAAGTCACAGGGCACAAATATGCCTTGGCACTGGTTATAGGTCACATTCATTATTACATAAATGGTACTTAAAACAATCATTTTCTGCGGTTGTATATATTACGGAGCGGTTAAAAAATATTCACAAAGGGAGACATAACTAAACACCATTTCCATATACATAGGCACTAAATTTCGTCTATGACACAGCGATTCTGCAAGGGCAGGCATCGCCACCAACCTTCGGAACGAACCGAAGGAACTGAGGTAAACTAACTGTACAAGCAATGCCCTTCAAAAGGCCCGGTTTTCACCAAAAAGCCGAGACAAACGGAGCAGAGGAGTGTAAGATTCGACCAATCACAGGAGGGACAAAAGACTCGATGTGAATTTGAACGAATGTGATTGGGTGATTGCCACGTCTCCTCCCGCCCCGCTAGTCTCCGCTTTTCTGGAAACCCGGCTTTATCTGTACCCCTCTTCACTATTCTTCTTTAAGAGGGGTTACGTAACACAGTCACAGGCGGTATCATTCTTTAGCTGTTCCTAAATTAATCAAATGATCACTTACCAAGCAGTGGGTAATCTTTGAACGGTTCATTTTTTACTACTTCAATTCCTTCGCCGCCGCCGGTTTCGTTTTTGGACACCTCCGCCACGCAGTAAAGCTGGCCCACTTGGTACTGTTGACAAAAAGTTAATTAGTGAGGATTTATTTTTGGACCATGGGGAAACTCGTCCAACTAGAAACTGGGCCCAAAAACGAAACTCACTTAGTCTTTATATTGTCGTTGGGCTGACTCATGAGATGACGAGTAATATAGAAGTATGGCCGCGCCGACACCAAATAATTTGGGGTCAAGTGTATGATTCTTTGACACGTATTTGGGCCGTTCCACATCTACCTCTACTTAACCGTATATGGAGAAGCTCATCATTTTGTGCCAACCCAACTTATGTTGGGGTCGGCTTCAAAGTTGGAAAAAGTAGGTATCATTATCGAGTTGGGAAAAGCCTAGGAAGATGATGATTGATGTGAGTCGAACCCCAAATATTTGCGCGCTTTACCAAAGCTTATAATTAATTCTGTCTCATTAGTCAAGTCTAGATGAGTTAAAAAGAAAAAAGTATCGGTGCCAGCCTCCCCGGCTACCTACCTTACTAACAGAGTTTACAAGCTAGCATTTGCAATATCGCGTGTGCAATTATAATAGTGGAGTAAACAATAACGCATTATAAACCTATTATTAGAACAGCACACTTTATTATAACCTTCGTTTTGACTTCTTGACATAAAGACATTTAAGTGCACATTACACTATTTACAGTAAGAGAAAAATACATTAAATAATTATTGCACTTTATTGAATGCCTCGTTGATCTAGTGGTCGTCATAGCGACTGCTGAGCATGAGGACTTAAACATAACTGGCGGTATGTGGGTGTACTATTAGGTACACCTCTGGGACCCCTTCGGGGATTACAGGCGTGATGTTATGTTATAATTATTGCAGACTAGCTTCAGGACCGGTTTCTACCAAGCGGAGACGAGCGAAGAGAAGGCTTGCAAACGGCCAATCACAGGAGACGAGATGTGGATTTCATTAGATTATGATTGGTCGATTCCTGGATATCTCCTTTCCACTTTGGTAGAAATCGGGCCTCATCCGAGAGTTCGGAGAGTGTGGGAAGACCAGTACCGTTACAAAGAGCTGTATCACATTGGCACATGATGATGATGAAGATTTTTTAGGAACCAGCTCTATAAACACTTAACCAATACCTGAAACTGGTAGTATTGGGATTGGACTTCCAGGAAGACGACACGTGGATAATTAATACCTCCCTATAAAATTCCGGAATCATTATTAAGTTCAGAAATAAAGCCGTTTAATTAGAGAGAGAAATAAAAAATATACGAATATTTCATCATCTCACTGCCCCCTTGTTCCATGTTGCTTGGGAATCAGTGCAACACCAACACGTTTTCTTCTTTCATTCTCCCCTGTCCGATTAAGTTGACGGATTTATAGACGCATAAAAAAAAAACTATCTATCTATTCTTCTATTCTACCCTTTTTCTTGTTCATTTGTTTTAGAAATACACATTCTGTAAAAATCTCAACTGTCTAATTAGGTATCATGAGATACAGCCCGCTGACAGAGAGACATGGATGGGCTGACAGACAGTGGAGGCTTAAGAATAGGGTCCCGATCGTTTTCGGGTACGGCACCCTAAAAACTCTCAGACCTGTAACAAATCTCGAGTCACAGTAACGAATTCTCAATTCGCCACCCGCCATTGATTCCACGATTCGACTTTCAGAGCGTAAGCAAAAACTGTGGTTCTATTTCTAAAGCACGGAATATCGATCTGCTGTAGTCTGGAGAGCCGAATACAGGTAACATTATGCAACTAACAGAAACTAAGATATATATATCCCCTGGACATTTCACACAGCACCATCTAGTCCCAAGCTAAGCAACCTAATGCTTGTGTTATGGTAGCTAAGTAGATGGCTGATAAACTACATATACATTTTTTTTTTTTGTAAATACATACATATTATAGATAGAAAAACACCCAGAAGATATCTTTCACGGTTTAAAAATAAACTTATACTGTCACTTAAGGGATATCTTCCGTGCTTGTTCATGATTTTGAGCTCCCGATATTACACCAACCCGCATTCTCCAGTCAACATACAACATATCATGGCGCTTGCAACAGCGTCGAAATATCGGGAGCTCAAAATCATGAACAATCACGGAAGATATCCCGTAAGTGACAGTATAAGTTTAAGATATCTTTGTCCCTATTCATCTTCTGGATTGTGACAGTTTCTTGGATTGCAAGCCGAGTGCCCGATTAGATTTTCCGTCGCAAATACGACGAACTTTCTTCGTTTAAAACCAGAGATGCATTTTCTAAACTACTTTTCTTAGTGCTCACTTTTGTTGTTTAAAGAACTCTTTTCTCTTTTTTTGTGTTTTCCCGTTTAGGTTAGACCGATTTGTCTGCTCATAAACACCCACCCGCAGTAACTTCAGTTTATCCGTGATCATGGTGCTTGCAACAGCGCCGAAATATCGGGAACTCAAAACAAACAGTGGACATGGTAAATATCCCGTTTCTAGTGTTAATTATAATGTTAGTGACCAAGACTAAAAACTAACTGTTAGGTTGGCTGTATCTTAAAACGACTAGCGTAAATGAATTTAATGTTTTAGCGAATCACTGTGAACCGGTTTATAAACAACCTGACTATGACTAAACAGTGTAAACAACACATTAGTTTAAAAAAAACACGGATTGGAAGGGACTGTTTATCTATCAATTAGTATCATTCCAACTGTTTGCCTGTTTTAAGGTAACGCATTTTCCTTCGACCCTTGCCCCCAACATAATTACCTAATAGGTACCTATGTATTGTTATGTAGGTACATGTAAAAACGTGACGATATGTACATTCATGTAGATGTCAAAGACAATATTATAATCGTTATAAATACTACCATTAAATTAAGAATAAGGAAGAGCTTTTTTTCAATGTTGGAGCGTGTTTTTATTTTGATTTTAAACCTGTGGCAAGGTTGCGATTATTACAATCATTTTCTAAAAATAAATTATTTAAATGTTTAGTTAGAGTTTCATACTAATGGATGGCTGTTAGTAGTCGAAGTTTTTACAGACTTACATAACAATATCACGACTGTAATCCTCGAAGGTTAAGGAAGTTAGGCAGACGTGCACCTAATAGTACACCCACTTTCGCCTTTATGTATCCGCATTATGTTTAAGGCCCATGTAATAAGGGCGAGCCTGTTGCCATCATCCTCAATCCAAACTCTATGCTGAGAAATTCCTAATGGAACTCCCAAGACATTGTCCTACCTGGGAAACGAAGACCTCATTCACGCTCACACCAAAAAGGATTTTGAAACTAAAAATTAAATTATTATGTTAGGTTTGCGCAAATAATTTTAAGGGTACAATTTTAGTTTTATCGTCTAGCTATGACCAGACTAGATTTTGATGGATAATATATATTAGGGTAGTCCTAGTGAGCAGCAGGACGTCGCGCGTCGAAGGGCGTTTAACGATCCTAGGGTGACGCGTTGGCCGACCAACTAGGCCTTAAGAGGTGGCGCGCAGTGGTGCCTGCGCGCCTTCATGGAGAACTTGCGGTCGCTGAATAGGCCGCACTTGGTGATGGGGCCTGCCAGCAATGGCGGGTCAGCCGGGGATTGCATCCCCGCTAATGTGCTTCTATCTCCCGGAACTCTGACACATGGTAGTAGTGAGAACACTGGGTTTTAAAGCGTCCAGTATAACCCTCTGCTCGCTGCAGACGGACCACCCATGAGGATTTTCTCAATAAAAAAACAGAAATAAGGGGAGTTCAGGCAGTTAAATAACACCTTAAATGACACAGGGATCGAATCTACGTTTGGGAACAACACAGCAGTTGTGCTTACAATAACTAGACCAACCAGGTAGTGTTGATATTCCATATTGAAATCCTCGTTTCAAACTAAATGTTATTTCCACATAAAGAAACATTAACTTTATAAAAGTGTAGATTCAGCTGATTTCATAATATAAATGTCATCAAAAAGCCACACACATATCTGCCAATATTACTACATACACATTACATATTGGCCAAATTCCCACAGTGTTATCAAATTATGATGACATATAGGTAGGTGTGTTTTCAGAACTGCGAACCAGGAAAAGGTGATAAGATTTAACTTTTATCAATAGGAATGTATTACTATCATAGATAATATTGTTATAAGTGGGCTAATACACTGTTGGCAAAATAAGTTATTAAATAACATTTCTTTTACAACAACAAGCCAAAATGTATAAACGTGCAAAGGACAAAACGGGTATGTAAGGATCATTGCAAGTGGCGTTCTGTAGTTTCTGCCTCTCCCATGAAGGGATTAGCGTGAGCTTGTCGATGTAAAAAAATATTTAAATATGCAGGATTTCTGATTACTACGCCAGTGTACTGTTGTGCCAGCGACACAAAGAAGAAAAGGTAAGTTTTGTCAAAAACCTAAGACAAAGCAGCCAATGATCGCATGGAAGCCACTTTAAAAAAATCTTTTGAGATGGACGGCGCCGCCGAGGCCGGCCCAGAAAGAATTGGCGAGACGATCTGGACGCGATTCGAGGAGGCACGGGAAAAGACCACATGGAAGGAAATGGGGGAGGCCTTTGCCCAGCAGTGGGACACTACAGGCTACTAAAAAAAATTTTTTTTCAGCTGATTATACTTCTACTTACCCCTTCTAAGTTCACTAGTGTAACAGTTGTTATTTTATTCAAAAATATAAACATGTCCTCAGCATAATTTTGTATGAATATGCAATTTGTAACCAGCTCAACAAAATAATGATGATCTGATCAATATTGATGATAAAACAATCTTTTGAATTGCAAAATTGGGTCGATTTCATAATTAACATGCAAATTTGATTTTGGAATTACTCTTAATGGTATTGCAGGAGCATAATGCCCGTTTTTAATAACATGAGGTACAGACGCCAGAAGGTCAGCCTACCTGAAACTGTCATATTTCCCAATCAACCTTGATCCTAATGCTTTAAAGATAAAGTTGAAAATCTATTAAAGAAATTTGACAGACTGTAGTAGCTTGATGTGCTGGCGTTTGTAAGACGCGGTCAAAAACAAGTTATCTATACAGCATGTATCAGCAAGATGAGGTCAGAAGAAGATCGTCATCACCTGCCTAGGCTTTTCCCAACTATGTTGGGGTTGGCTTGCAGTCTAACCAGATGCAGCTGAATACCAGTATTTTACATGAATAATCAATGTAAACACCAAAAACAAATTCTGATGTCCCATACAAGCTTTCAATACTTCCTTGATCCAAATATATACGACAGCAGGTTTTTTATTTTAACTAATGAACATACGTGTCTACCTCATTGATCTGATTGGTGCAAAGCGTTACTGCCTAGCGTGAGGTCTTGGGTGCAATTTCCAGGTCAGGCAAAGAGTTATTGGTTTTTTTTGAGCACCAGTCTAAAAGTGCATCCACACCGCAGTTAACTTTTGTGGAGCAACACTGTGCAACACGATAACATTAGGTAACTATCTGTAACTTTTGTGGCTACTTGTTATTATTTGTTGAATGTTACTCATCGTGTCCCCATCGCGTCTCAAAAGTTAGGCCACGTTACTTAACATATACTAACACGGCAACATACAGTGTGAGTCTTTATAATGTGCACATTTCGAAATGAAAGAAGCTATGCTTAATTACCCATTGTAAACAAACCGGTGTAACTTTTAAACTAAATGATCTATCGCGACTCATAAAATAGAAATTGTGGAATGAAACTTCGCTCAATTGAAAATAAACATGTTTTCTTAGCAAAAATCACTTTTTTTTCATCAATTTTTACAATAATCATAAAATTTCTCAATAAGACGCCCCCATTACCTCCCGTTTTTATTAATTTAAGTTACTTCAATTGTATTAGCCACCTAATTATTAAAAAATTGCATGTTTTTTACTCAATCCCAACATTTCTTATCAACTGTCAAAGAAAGGTCCAGCGCAAGGCTACGCACTATTGTTTAGTAGGTAGATAGCCTTTTCTTGTGAATGTGCGCGGGTCGGGGTGCGGGTAGGTAGGGCTGAAGGGACCTTGAATTATGACAGGCAGGCAGTGGCTCACTCCGAATTATTTGCCGCTGCTACATGTGTTTGACGCCCCTTGATTACTTGCTATGGTGGACCATGAAGCAACGCGTCTACAGTACCCCCCATCAACAGTGAGGCCGATTTGCGTGACCGCATAATTTGTGCGAATGATATTCTTGATATTAGCAATGATCCCGAAATGATGAACGACACAACAAATTTTAATTCGCGCGGCTTTGTGCCTGCAACAACAAGGTGGACATTTTGAAAACTTGATGCATTGATGATGTGTCATCATCATCATCATCAGCCTGTAGCAGTCCACTGCTGGACATAGGCCTCCTCAATCGCACGCCATTCAACTCGATTCTCAGCAACTCTCATCCAGTTGCTACCAGCCATGATGATGTGTAAATGGTTTTAATTGAACACTTTTGTATTAATTATCATCTCAAAAAAAACGGATGGTAAGAGAACAATCGCGCGTTTGGAGTGCCATCTTTTAATACTTATTGTAAAATGTTATGTTTCAGTTGTAAACATGCAATTTTTACAGACATTTTATGAGGACGCCTAATTACTTCCAATCATTATGGAATTTATTTCATCGCGATAAATCATTTAGTTTAAAAGTTAAACCGTTTTACACTGGGGTCACAGTAGCGAACAAAATGTTTAAAATTCCATAAAAAATATTTAATAGTTTTTTTAAATATTTTTTCCATTGATAAAATTAAGCATAGATTCCCTCATAGACTCACGCTGTATACTAACAATAACTTTTTGCTATCGGATGTTGCTCAGTAACATTTAGAAACATTGTTCTATAAAAGTAACTGCAGTATGGATGCATCTTTAAAGGTTTAGCAATAGGCAGGCTAATACATACTTCATGTAACTGTCAAAATGTGGCTTTACTGTAGGTACACCTCTGTTTAACCCTTCACAGAATACAAGTCTGATGTTATGTTAAAATATAATGTGATATAATAAAAAAAAAACTGAACAGTTAATTAAAACTGAGGCAATTTTATCTTAACTCATTAATGCCATAAATGGATAATGAAATAAATACATATTAGTGTTTATAACAGAATTATTAAGTAAGTAAGTATTTATTTATTTCTCAGTATATGGCACATTAAGATCTTACATTAAACTTTGTTTCACACATACTACCATTGCTGGTGTAGATATATTAAATAATAAGCTAGGTACATGCAAATCAAAACTAGGTATTATAGGTAGAATTTATAATTTAAACTGGTTATGACTAATTAAAAATGCATTATTTATAATAACCATTACCTAATATAACATTAACTAATACATTCTCCTATAGATAAGTTACATTTGGTTGTGATAAGGCCATGAGTAATAAAATGAGGTAAATTACATGATTATACCACTGACTGGTTTTGAAAAATGCACTTTGGATATAAGAATTTTATCAAAACCAATAACTTGTTTTTTTTTTTTATATCTATAAATGAAAAAACCATGCAGTGTAGTTCCTGCTCATATAAAAAGAGTTTCAAAGTCTACAGTTTTTATTTATAAGGTCAATCTATATGCTTATAACAAAGAACTGGCTGTTTAGTTCGATACCTGTGCTTGTATCAGTAAAGACAGAAAATATAGGAAAGTTTGGGTGATGTTTACTGATTACCAGTATACATTGGAGCGAAAATTAAAGTAAAATAAAAATTAACATTTGTTTTCTACAATTATGTTGGAATTTTGTCAGTAGCATCCCAAAGATAGAATTTGTGTATGGTTGATAATAATATGCTCGTCCCTAATTACATGGGACTGAACCATAACAGCGAAATGTGGGTGTAGCTATACACCTCTGCCAAACCCTTTAAGGAATACAAGTGTGATGTTATGTGTATTCTGCAATAGTTTGAATTGGTGATGACTACAATTTACAGTAGTGTAATGAAACTAAAACCTGACATGATTCATATCTCCACTGTGCACCAAATTGCATTGTCCCAAAAGCTTTTTTGGGTTAAGCCATTTTTTTTTCTCATTGATTAATGAGATTTTTTCTGACCTAGTTTCCCAACCATTGTAAATACAACAGAAAAAGAGTTTTGATATTCCAACGAATGGTGTAAAAATGAATTACCTTAAACTTTTAATACAAGAAACTAATTACAATACTTATATACCTAAGTAATTGGTGTAGGTAGGTTTCAACTATTGTTTCAAATCATATTTCCTACTCGGGGGTTTGGCAATAACATCTTGACTACATTACGACAGACTTGACTCAATATTGCAGAATATCTGGTTTCAAAGCCAGGCTTATTGTCCTTGAATATAACATAGAGAGAAAAGAATCTTACCTCTTCGACTGTAAGGGGGAGCGTCACGCGGCTGCAAACAAAGAGAATTACGTTTAATTTCCCCTGTTATTAATTGTAACAATGACACAAACATCTGTTAGATAAATCCGCGGAAATTCACTGCCTTCGCGGACAAACCTTGACCCACAGATCTGTCACTGTCACTACCTTTTTTATATTTCGACAATTTATCTCAACTATTTCAATTAAATGTTACAATTAAAGCTACACTTCACGAACAGCAACTACTGATAAGATTGGTCAACTAGGCGGACCGTGGCAAATTTTCAAGTAGATTGGCCGAAAATCGATTTGTATTCGCGAACAGTATAACCTTATCATAATATACTCACTATTCCTTGATAATCATGTTGTATATTTATTTTGGAACACTTTAAATGCACATCAGACAGTCCACTACCACCTTAAAAGAAGACTTATCACAGAACAAGACTTGAGCGATGGCCCGATTATTGGTAGATTATTATAATTTTAATCTATGACCAACCAATGAAAATGACAAGGCGCATGCTTCGTTATGACGCAACGGATATTACGTCAATGTTTCCAGCTACATTCCGATTTAATTAAGGTAGCTTTTTCAGTATTTCTCTATTAACATAATAAAAACAGTCTATTATAATCCTCAAATGAAATAAATATACATTTAATCTAAGCATCAACACTTATTCCACCACTTTTTTCATTACGAAACAGCATTTTAACATAAAATTCACTAATTTTATGTTCTAGTTGTGATCAGCTGGTGTTTCAATGTGAAATGGAACGCAATACAACCGGAACTGCGAACGTTTCTTTTCAAGTTTTATTTATCACGCAAGTTAACGATTAATTATTTTATGTGATCAAAAAGAAGGATCAGATTAAAATAGAAAAAAATATATTTTTGCTATTTTGTAAAATCGTAGGTAATAGGTAACTTTTGATTACAAAGGAATAAAATATTCGGATACATTCCCCACAAAAATAGGCACACAACATTTGATTGTGAACTGAATGAACTGATTCTGACTCACAGTCACACACACTACCTATTTAAAAGAAGCGTTTTTTCGGTAAATATTAATTCTTGTAAACGTTTTTATTTCCAATTTAGTAACAAAAATATATTTAATTATGTCAGTGTTGTTTTAAATGGCCTAGATAACAACTTTATATGTTGTATCCGATCCGCCGTCCTAGTTTCAATTTTGACATGAAAGACAAACATTGAATGAATTTTTCATTCAGCATCTAAACTGAAAAGTGAAAATAAATTACTATAAAAATGCTGTGATGTGATACGCACGCAGTGCATGCAATAAATTTTCTATCAATCGTGCCTATATTTTTGAGATTACTTACTACACTGCAAGGCTACTTCACAAATCAAAGATGAGTTTAGTTGGAAAAAAGTGCGAATCAATATCGATGCTCGATACGACTAAAGACGGCGTAATTGTCAGTGGAATAACTCCCGAGGATGTTCTGCGACTGGATCGGATCACTGATACTTATATGTGCAGCCCTGAGGCCAACGTTTACGACATAGATTTTACCAGATTTAAAATTCGTGATTTGGAAAGTGGAACAGTGCTCTTTGAGATCGCTAAGCCTCCGACGGACTTCGGAGTGGACAGTGAAGGCACTGAGGATGCGCCGGAGGAACCCCTGGACCCCAACGCCGGGAGGTTTGTCCGCTATCAGTTCACGCCTCAATTTTTGAAACTAAAGACTGTTGGAGCCACGTAAGTTTGTATAATATTTATTTATTCAGATGTTATTCGCAGTGTTGAATTGAAGTATTTTAGCTGTGTAATTGTCGTATGTCTTGTGATCTGTGGACTCGAAAATACAAAGAAGACTTTAAAAGTATGAAAATAGCAGATTAACAAAGTAGTCTACCATTTTTATGGCAAGCCCGCTTGAGTGAGCCTCAATAACTTAATTAATTTGTTGGTCTGACTGCCTCTTTCGTCCAATGGTTGCAAGAACTACTGTTGAACGTGAGGCCTTGGGTTCCATACCAAGGTCAGGCAAAATGTTATTTAAAGAGATTATCTATCTAGAATTTCTCAGTCGCAGCCCGGACTCAGGAGCCTGGTTCAGGGTAATTTCTTGATTGTTTCGGGAGGTACCTGCACCGAATCGGGGGGGAGGAAACGCTCGGGTGCTTTCATTGCGAGGATCGCCCGGAGGACACGGTGGAGCACACCGTGGAGGTCTGCTCCGCTTGGGCGGAGCACCGCCGTGTCCTCGTAACGGCGATTGGCGGCGGCGACCTCTCGCGTCCGGCCCTGGTTCAAGCCATGGTCCGGAGCGAGAGGGAATGGGAAGCCGTCGCCTCCTTCTGCGAAGCAGTCATGCTAGCGAAATAGGCGGCGGAACGTGAGAGGGAGATAGCCTCACGTCCCAGCCGCCGCGGGAGGAGAAGCACCAGGAGAAGCACCGGGCGTCGGGGGCCACGCCGTGATGGCTCTCGGCCACCGTAGGCACGGGCCTGTGGACGGTGAGTAATGGGCTAGCTCGCCGTCCGTCCGTCGTATGACGACGGGCAGGCCGTGTCGACGGCGCGTTCGTGTTCCACGCGCGCCTCAAAGAGTTGTCAGCAAACGGGAGGGGCCCGCAAGGGCCGGTGCCTGCCAGGGCTGCGGGACTGTTCGAAAGAGATACCGCGGCCCTGGAGCATAAAGGGCCAATGAAGGAACATGGGTGGTTTTTAGTCAGTAAGAGTCTGACACTCCCTTCCGCTCCGCCCAGGGCGGGGGGGGGTCATTTGATGATTTCCCACCCACCAAAAAAAAAAAAGGGTAATTTCTTGATAACATGGGACTCAAACATATCTGGTGAATTACAACTTTCCTGCATACTATTAAAACTGGAAAGTGCTTACTTTACAGGACATTTTGATACTACACCCATTGTAAATAACATTATAATTATATCTTATGTAGTGGCGGTACTTTCATACAAGCCTAAAAGCTTGGCTTGCTTTTATTAAACCTACTACTCTTCATGATGTTAGGTTTTCTGAACAGTCTGGTAGCCTTATGGGTTTGCCATATCGTGGCCTGTAGGAACGCCACTGATCGTAAGCAATTTGTTAAGTATAGAAATAACTTCCTAAAAATAAATAAAGTCTGTTAATGAAAACATGTTTAGTCTGAGGGCTAGTGCAAACCAGATCCTTCCTTCTCAGGCAAAACAGGTGTGTATGTACTAACTTTATTGTTGTAACATTACAGTGTAGAGTTCACGGTTGGAGCCCGTCCCGTCAACCACTTCAGGATGATAGAGAAGCACTTCTTCAGAGATACGTTACTCAAGACATTTGACTTTGAGTTTGGCTTCTGTATACCATTCTCAAGAAATACTTGTGAACACATATACGAGTTTCCAACTTTGCCCCCGGATCTAGGTAAGATTATTTTATTTTTTTGTCTTGTAACTTTCATTCCTTTGTTTCCTGAGATCAAGTAAAAAACTATGTCTGTGTTAATTCTGTCAGTAAACAAGACATTATTCATCATCAGCCCTTCCCAACGATGTTACAGCCAGCTTCCAGTCTAACTAGATGCTGCAGAAATTGATAAGGGTGCCGTACCCCTTGTCAAATGCTTGATAGGTTTTTCATACACTCTGGTCACATCAGTAAGACGCTATACTGCTCACTGCATAATCAAGCTCGTATGATCCAAATATCCAATGATATTACAAAAGAAAAATATACTTAAAACACAAACAGGATGTCACTAAGTTTTTAAACTGACATGGTCACCAACATTAATTTATCATTAACACTGAAAACGGGATATCAAAACAAACAGTGAACATGGTAAATATCCCGAGGCACTAGCCTCCACACTAAGATTCCTTGTGTCTTGGAACTGGTCTCCGTCTTACAAAATGACAAGATAAATAGCTCGTAAGATAATTGTTAGAACCGACAGTGGTCCAACTAAGGTTTAAAGGATGTAGTAAGTGTATGAAAGTATCGTAATAGGTGTCGTTCTGTGGTTTCTGCTTACCCCCATAGCAAAAAGGCGCGATGTATGGTCCAACTAATTCATTATTTTTACATTTCAGTGGACGAAATGATTGCGGCGCCTTTCGAAACCTGTTCAGACAGCTTTTACTTTGTCGACAACCATCTGGTGATGCATAACAAAGCCGATTATGCTTACAACGGAGGCATCAACAACTAGTCACAATTACTTTTTTATTCAAATTAGCACCATGCATCGTTTTCGTGATTTAAATTTCTTATAAGACACTGTTTGACACAAGAAAATGATTTTTTAAATTTGTGAGTAGGTCTGAGTGTGTAATGTCATTGTATGTGCAGACGCCAGCACATGAAGCTACCCGAAACTTTCAAATTTTCCCAATCAACCTTGAATGTAATGCTTCAGCGATAATGGTGAAAATCTATTAAAGAATTTTGACAGATGGTAGTAGCTTGATGTGCTGGCATCTGTACATGAAAGGTTAAGAAGTAATGAGAGAAGAGAAGTTGTCTTGGAACATACTGCCCAATTAAAGCCTGCAATAAAGCACAATCTCGCGGAGCTTGGAGTACAAACAAGGTGTGCCTGTGTGGTTCAGACAGAAATAATACTTGTCTTAATGATTGTGAGTACCTTTTGGAAGCTCTTCACAGAGTTGTAAACAAATGGCGTACTAACAAGTTCCTAATATGGGTGTTAGGCATAACTCTTTTGAGATTTCACAGTCACAGACTGTATTTGAATCCACTAGCCAATGCCACATTGGCTAGCAGCGAGCTGTGTTCCATAGTTTATGTGACCTATATAAAACTTTTGGCATTTACAGATATACCAAAAAAAATCTGTGCTTCTGATGATGATGATTGATATTGATAATGATGAGTTGCGATCGGAGTATGTAACTTGTCAGAGAGACAACTTCATACAATTCGCAACTACCGATGCATACCTTTACTGGTTTAACTGTACATCCCTCGCCCCTTCCAACATGCTTTAGTACTCCATTTGAGTACTAATCTGTGTACATAAACACAGCATGACTTCTTCGATCCATCACACTAAATTAGATAATATTTGTGATCTTATTGATTGTGATTTTTACACATACTTATTAACGTAATTGACATTAATGTGTACTGAATTTAAATTAAGGGACAGTTTCGTTTAAATTTTGCAAAAGGTTGCACTTGCTTCCACCTCTTTCTGTTTTAAAATATAAATCGATTGAAACTTTATAAAATGTTCATTTTGTGGGAATCAATTTTTGGTGGTCTTTACTATAACAGTCCTTTCAAAGTTATCGTACACGCGGCGTCACATCAAGCTAAACATTTCAAGTATAACATGGCATCGATTTGTATAGATTTCCCGTACAATGAGAGACCTGCATAATTTGGTTTTGTATAGCTTGGTTGGTCCTGGTGCGTACCTCTGACTTGAAATTACTGTCAAGGTTTCTGTCACTTAGAAGTCTGTCAAGATTACAGTGATCTTTAATTGTATCATTTTATGGTTGATGTTAGATTGCAGCTCGCAGACATAAAATAAATGTGACAGAACTCTACCCATTTGTTAATTCTTTTTATTTTTGGCCACCATTTTGAAAGGGACTGGTGTGATTTTGTGAAAATACGGAAAACAGGGCAAGAAGTAAATAATTGAATGTAATTTTCGAAATTATTATTATAATTTATGCATTTTGAAACTTAAATAAAATTGATCTCGATATTAACGAAGCTATCTCAGCAACGACATTCCAAATTGAATTTATAAAGAATATTTTTAAGTTGTTTTTTTTGTTATTAAATTTTTAAATTATTTTTTATGTAGGTACTTCTTATTATTACAAATTTGTTTAGTTATATGGTTTAGTATAGATTTAATTTGTTAAATTGGATTTAAAGTAGCCTTAAAGTATTGCCAACTTTAAGACCTGTTCTTAAAGTTGGCAATACTTTACAAGGTACCACACAATATCTCCTAAACTACACGTTTTTGAAGGAAATAAATATCGACTTTATGGCAAAGCATGTAGGTCTATTATTGCCTAACATATTTTCTGAAAGCTATTCACTATTAAAAAAAAATACCAATGACACATTTTCAGTGTTGTCACAATACAATGATTGTTTAAGTATCAAATTGATGAAAAAAGTGTTACGCTTTATTGTTGTCTATATTTTGTGCTTTTGTCGTCTTTATAATAGTTTCTAAGTGGTGCTTTCGATTTGAAATTGTTCTAGTCCTTGAAAAATTTATCACTCAGTTGTGATTGTCAAAATATGTAGTTTAAAACTACATTGTTTCTTGATAAGCTGAAACAGTAATTTCATAATGCTTTATTTGAATTAATTTTCTTACTTACATAATTTTATTTTACGGCTATTTGAATGAAATGATAATACAGGGAGACGAAACTGCACGATAATAATATTGTGTTTATTTAAAAAAAAAACATCAATTTTTAATACAAAATGGGTGATTTAGAAATCAGTACATTCACGTAAGTTGTCAGGAGAACATTCACAGCTCTTAGTATTGCCAGAATCTAATACGGGAAAACAAAAATTCTAAAATACTTTACTATGCATTTTTTTTTAATGTAGTTAAGAGGTAGAAGAATCTAGATTTCAACATCATCCTAATAGGTACATTACCTGAAATGAGGATCAATAAAACAGTAAATTTAAAAGTAAAAAAAACTAAAGTGTGTCTATTCAATCTACATCCTTCATTGTAAACTGACCTTTAACGGTATTTAAAAATGGCGGCAATGTTATAAAAAGGTAAAAAATAACATATTTTAACGATCAGCTTTAAAGGATTTAAGATTAAAATAAAGAATCCCAAAATTCCATTTCATGCCGTCCGTTTTATTTAAAAAAGTGACCTTTTTTAATGTAAACTTTAATAATACGAACTTGATGTGTTCAGTATATGAATTTTCGTTTTAAGTCATTTAAATTCTTGTAACTATGTTTAAGTACTTAGTTTAGTTGTAAAGCTGTATCTACACTGTGTGACGCTTGTAAATTAGGCTGTCTATAAAAGCCGACGAAGAAGTATTCATGTAATCCAAATTATTTATATACTGTCATATTATATTCCTAATTTATTATACATATATTTGGCGTCCAACTAAAGAGGCTAAAGTACTTAGGGCCGATTTTTCAATAGGTCGATCAAATCTTTGTATTTTTAGTTTAGGAAAATTCTATAAATGCTATCCACTGCCCCGAGTTTAGATGCTGAACTGAGTATACGCAGCCTAGGCGACTAATTAATATATAATAAATTAATAATACATTATGTAGAGGTAGATCTTTGCCCAGGAGTGGGAAAGATCTCGCTGGAAAAAAAAAGTGAATACTGTCTTAGGGACGATTTCTCAATTGTCAGATAACTTTTCTCTGAAGCATAAATATAGCGGCTTTGCATATTTTCTACACTTACGCTTCTTATTCTTAGCGTGTAGATGGCAATACAAATTGAGTCAGCCCAAAACTTGGCGACGAGCTTTACACTTTCAGTAGCGTCCATCAGCTCCTGTGATGTGCAACCAACAGGACAGGCAGGACACGATATCAAGTGTCCCATCGTTTGTGGGGCAACACCACATTTACACTCCGGGGGAGAGTAATCTATGAATCTCCACCTGAACAGGTTTTGCTTGCTTCTGTTATAATTTTTTCTCCGAAGACCGTTAACTGACGATTGAGAAATCAGACCAGTAGATTAATTTTTTTTTGCAATCTCTCAATGGACGCTGATTCATTTTTTTTTAATTGTTACTTGTTTAATTCAAATTCCATATGGGGCCTAATAATATTGAATGGCGTTTTATAAATTGATAAGATACAGTAAAACCAGACACATGTAGCAACCCTGCCGCCAGTCAAATGTATTCAGTAAGGGTGAAATCACATTTACACGCCCAGACAGCATTTTCTTGCGTCTTTTTCTTTCGCTTAGAATTGCAACTTGCTAAAGTAAGCGGTTACTCGCAAAATTTAATGTTTTATACGTTTTTTTTTTGCAATGTGCAGGCAGTGTTCGTTTAACCCCACTGAATGACTTTTTCATGAAATAGTTAGTGAATGGGGTTAAATGAACTTAGAGGGTTGTGTTTATGATTTTAATGATTATAATTCTGAAACTACATACGTGTGAAGGACGGACGGCGAGCTAGCCCATTACTCACCGTCCACAGGCCCGCGCCTACGGTGGCCGGGAGCCACGTGGTGGCTAATGCCCCTGGCGTATCGCGGCGGCTGGGACGTGAAGTTCTCTCCCTCTCAAGTTCCGCCACCTCCTTCGCTAGCATGACTGCTTCGCAGAAGTAGGTGGCGGCTTCCCATTCCCACTCACTCCGGACCATTGATTGAACCAGGGCCGGACGTGAGAGGTCACCGCCAATCGCCGTTACGAGGACACGCTGCTCCGCCCAAACCCGCCACCCCGTCAGACCTCCACGGTGTGCTCCACCGTGTCCTCCGGGCGATCCTCGCAGTGGTAACACCCGGGCGTTTCCTCCCACCCAATTCGGTGCAGGTACCTCCCGAAACAACTGTGACCGGTGAGGACCTGCGGAAGGTGAGGGCGCCGTGGCGCCTGTCTAGCCACTCCTCAAAGAGGGGACTTATCGCCACTATTGTGGCGTGCCCTGCACGGGGTTGCGACAGTCGCTCTCTCCCATGTCGCCATGAGATCCCGCCGGAGGTCTGTCCGCTGAGACCCTGGCGCTTACCCTACTTACTCCGATGCGGATTCTTGCGACCGGACTTACCTATCGCTTCACCAAATGACGTCTTTATTTGACAGATACTCGAAAACGCTGATCCATGCGTGCATATGTTATTTCACCCTAAGGGTGCGATCAAACCGACTGCGGACTGGCTCATGTCACCGGATTTTGACACATATTAATTTCTTTTAGCTGTCTAGGCATGTGATGTGGAGGAATGAAGAGAATGTCGTGAGGGGCCTTCCATAAATTACGTCACACGTTATGGGGAGGGAGGTCGACGAAGTGTGATAAGGGGTGGGAGGGCTCTTAAATTTTGTGACGTCACATTTCAAAATCTTACATCTATGTACCATCTAAGTATTAAAACAAGGAACTATTAACGAAAAACTTTATTTCCAACTTCTTCTGTATGAACACGTAAATTTAAAAATTGCAAAATATGTGACCAGTTATAACAAGGACGGGGGGGGGGTCCAAAATCATTAAATCCGTGTGACGTAATTTATGGATGGCCCTCGAGGAGGGTTCTGAGTATGAATGTAGTAGGTATGGATGGTATAAAAGTAGAGGTAGACCAAAGAAACGATGGATGGATCGTGTGAAAGATGATATGGCAAGAGAAAGGAGGTGTCTGAAGAGATGACGACAAATAGAGAGGTATGCAAGAAGAAGACATGCTGCGCCGATCCCAAATGAACTGGGATAAGTCATGTCCGGTGCCCGCAATTAGCCTGTACCAGTTTGACAGATCTTTCACTGAGACGGTGCAGGAGGGGCGCGTTAAAGTCTTGCGAGTGATCAGTCATTCGCCCGATAGCGTGCCTCCTCCCCTCCTGTACCGCCCAGCTGCCTCAGGCATCGTCTTGGCTAAGCGGTTAGGCTTGTAACTGCAGACGTTGGTTAACAAGCCTTGTGATAAATCTCATAAAGTGTATAGAATCGAGGATTTGGGAGAATTTTAGTAACAAGGCCGTTCACTAAATGCAATTGGCATTAAATATTTTAAAAAAACGTTCTGTTTCTGTCAATTGTTTGAAGATGACAGGGACAGAACGACGCATAAAGTGCAGAATGTTTTTAGAGCGCTCTAATGACATTCGCGAATTTGCGCTGTTGGTTTGTGTTTTTTTTTGGCGGGAATTGTTTTGAAAAACCAAGATGGCGATGTTAAAATGACAGCTAAAAGAAACATGCAACCACTATACGTGTTATGCATTTACTGATTTGTGTTGCACGTAAACCTTAGTTACTCAAGTTTAATTTTTTTGTCCGAATCAGCCCTTAAAACATTGTGCTCTTTTAATCTACCAATAGTTTAAAATACCTACTTCTAGTTATGAGTTGTTTGTTGGACTAAAGTAACTGTGTGTTTATTAATATTATTGTATGTACTTGTTTAAGAGTGAGCACAGACGGTACTTTTAAAATTTTAACAAATGTTTTTTTTGTATAGGTACCCTCATTCTGATACTAGAAAATAAAACTGTTTATCTTACTTTATGATAACTCTCGAGCCATGCAATAAAATAAGTATTATTTATTTAAAAATTAAGGTCAAACTTGTACAAAAAGGTGCTTTAAATGTTTAGAAACTGAGTAATTTTTAAATTGTTATTTACCTATTATTTATACATTTATTGACCGTTTGTGCTCGCACTTAGCCGAACTCACTGTCACAGATCACATACACTAGTTTTGTCGATGAAAATAAAGTTGATAAAAAGATATGTGTTTCTTTGATTTATTTTTTAAATTTTATGCCCATTATCACAAGCACTGGGCGATACCTGACGTAATGCTTAATTATTATTGAGCTGTTGGATTTATGTTCAACTCTGCTCTGAACCATCATCACCTGTCCTGCGAGCCTTTTCCCAACCTTCCAGCCTAACCGGATGCAGCTGAATACCAGTATTTTACATGAAACGACTGCCTATCTGACCTCCACAACCCAGTTAGTACTGGGTAATATGATACCCATTGGTATAACTGGTTGTCAAACTTCCGGGCCACTCACTATCGTAACGACTATCAAAGATCTGCTATTGACAACCGAGACCAACGGCTTAGCGTGCTTTCTGTAGCACGAAGAAAACTCGGTATGTAGTGGACAACTCAGCTCTGAGAGAAGTCCGTCAAGGAAGATAAGATGTGCCTCAGGTTGGCTGGACAAATCTTCAAAATAGCTTGCATTTAACTAGGTCAATAGGTCACTTTATGTGACGGCTAAACACCCTTATTTCAGAATTTGTGACGCTACAGAATCTTAGATAATCGATCGGAAACGTGTCCAGCCATCTTGAAAAACCACTTTTCGCTAGTCTCTCAATCTCGGTAACGGAAGTGATTTTGACGACTTTTTGCATATCAACGGGCGTCACATAAATTTGTGACGGGCACCGAGCTAAAAGTTTTGTGATAAGTACAGTGGTTTAGTAGAAAAATGCAAAAATCTGTGTCCAGCCATCTTGAATTTACGTAAAAGACTTATGGCTGGCACTTCCGAATCTCAATAACGGGGGCGTTTTCGAATATGGTTCCTTTACTAATACTTGGTGACGCAATGTGTGACAGTAATAACGTTTGATTTATGGCGTCACATGTAAGGGTTTACGAGAAATTTATAAAAACTTAATGTCCAGCCAACCTGAGTTCAAGATGGCTGGACACCTGTATCTCCACTGCCTGATGATCTACGACCTTCGAAATGTGTTCAAAATGTTGTGACGGGGACGATAATGATAACCTGAAATTGTGACGGAGAAACTTTGCGTAGTTTCAAAGATATTGACCATTTAAATTTTCCCATACAAACATCCATTAATATTGTGAGGTGACCATAATTTTACATAAATAAAGGATTTCTTTTTAATCGATTAATTGGCCGGTAGCATCCACGCCTGCTTTGTATTTGATTTCCCTGTGGGAATAAAAGGTTTTCCTGCAGTGAAAAGAGTAAGTATGTGTTAATTCAAAATAATAATTGACCACCAGCGCTGCAAGAGAGAGCCCACTTGTATTTCGCGTTTAGTTCATTATCTTATGTAACTGAAAATGAGAACTAAACTCGACAGCCGGCAGTGTATGTACTTTTAGAAGTGTTATCACTAATCAGAGTACTAGTAACTATTAATTAATCTGCGGTAAGACAACCTAATTTATAAGATTTAAGATTCGACCAGTTGTCCTAGTAGTACCAACTTTAAGCAATAGATGGCGACACCAACATCAGATATCATGGCAGTATAGTTTGTCCTCCGACATTTTCGTGGTAGCCCGCGAAATTCAATTTTTCTTGAGTTTTTTGCAGTTATTTTTTTCGTCCGTGGAAACAAATAACTTATAGATATGTATGATGATTCTTATGGTTATAATTATGTAAATACATACTTGTTATTGTCGCCTATTGGATATAAAGTTGAAAATCTATTGAAGATTACATAGCGTTTTCGTTCGTTCCGGTTGCTAACGCTCAGTAGTCTTTAATAGATTTTCAACTTTATGCTCTTAGGTATAAAGTTAAAAAACTATTGGAGATTACTAAGCGTTCACGTTTATCGTTTGCAACTTGGCTAGGGGGCAGTTTACACGCGTGATCGCCCGCCGCCGCGCCCGCACCCGCCGTCGTCCGGTACGCGGCCTTAGGACAAACAACGTTGTGGTACAAGGCGAGGGTTACGGAAGTGCAAATGCGAGTTGATCATCGTCATTTTTGCCATTTGAAACGCCGTATAAGTACAAATAAATAAATGTGATTTTATTTACAGCAAACATTATTTTTTCATTTAAATACCTTCAGAACATTAGTTTAGTTCTCCTGACATAATATATACCTACTAAAAAGAATAGATATCTGCACGTAAATAATCAATAACATTTAAAAATTACACCCCCCCCCCCTTCCTCACTTCTACATTCTTGTCTTCTATTGATTTAAATATCTACAGTTGTTCGTATTAGTATCACCAATACACGGATTTTCGTCCATTAAAGAAAACACCTTAAAATATACTTGTCCTACATAAAACCTACAATATTGGTTACCCTACTGCAGTGTTTGTATGGGGAAATTTAAATGATCAATATCTTTGAAACTACGCAAAGTTTCTCCGTCACAATTTCAGGTTATCATTATCGTCCCCGTCACAACATTTTGAACACATTTCGAAGGTCGTAGATCATCAGGCAGTGGAGATACAGGTGTCCAGCCATCTCGAACTCAGGTTGGCTGGACATTAAGTTTTTATAAATTTCTCGTAAACCCTTACATGTGACGCCATAAATCAAACGTTATTACTGTCACACATTGCGTCACCAAGTATTAGTAAAGGAACCATATTCGAAAACGCCCCCGTTATTGAGATTCGGAAGTGCCAGCCATAAGTCTTTTACGTAAATTCAAGATGGCTGGACACAGATTTTTGCATTTTTCTACTAAACCACTGTACTTATCACAAAACTTTTAGCTCGGTGCCCGTCACAAATTTATGTGACGCCCGTTGATATGCAAAAAGTCGTCAAAATCACTTCCGTTACCGAGATTGAGAGACCAGCGAAAAGTGGTTTTTCAAGATGGCTGGACACGTTCTCGATCGATTATCTAAGATTCTGTAGCGTCACAAATTCTGAAATAAGGGTGTTTAGCCGTCACATAAAGTGACCTATTGACCTAGTTAAATGCAAGCTATTTTGAAGATTTGTCCAGCCAACCTGAGGCACATAAGATAAGGCCCCGTTCGAAAATAGCTCGAATAATCAAAATTGAACCCTACTCCCTGTTTCTTTTAGATTCACAAGTTTTGAAAACACATCGCGCTAGGGACGACTGTCCAATCTTGTTGTCATTCATTTTTAATTCGGGTCCCTTACTAATTTTGTCCGTAACTGATTTGGTATAGGAAGCGCCCGAAACTACAGGTTTCGTGCGAAGAGAGTAGACCTGAATCGATCGTCGACACTTCAACAGTGCACTCTTATTTAGGCGTTAAAAGTGTTGCCCACTGTTCGTAAAATGGGCTCTTATCTCTCTCCTAGTTCCTTAAGGCTAAGGATGGTGATGGAGTTGGACAATTGGACCCTGTACGTGGCGTTGTTTTCGACATTCAGAAATTATTGGGACAGCACAACGTATGTCGGGTCAGCTAGTATCTTTATAAATAACTAGCTTATGCCCGCGTGGAGTTCGATATTTGTAACGTCCCACGGGATCACACTACTGGGATAAAAAGTATCCTTAAAAACTATCTGTGTGTTAAATTTCCTCCAAATCAGTTTAGTACTTTTGGATGAAAGACAAATATTCATCCATCCATCGTCACAAACTTTCGCAATTAAGTACGAGTATAATATTACTAGGTATAGGTATAACATAAGTTTTACAGAATATAACATAGGACATGAGTCAATAAAACAACGCATCTACATTTTCAAACAATTTATTGAATAAAGAGAAAATAAAATACAATGTCTGATATCATCATCTTCCTGGCGCAAATGTTTAACATAGAAAAACTAGAAAATAATGAAAAAACAAATCAAAGATAAAAGTAGTCACTTAAAATATTACAAGATTGATTACATAGTTGTAGTGATTAATATAATGATTAAAATAGAGTAATTAATTAATATAATTATAGTTTTTATAAGATTGGATAGCTACAGTATGGGAATCAAGTTAAAAAATATAATGTGTGTGTAATGTAAATGTAATGTGTTTAAATGTATGGTCACCCGGCTGTTCGGGCCAGTTTGAACAACTCTATACAAGTTAGTGGATACAATTGATCGGGGCGAGGGAATATAGACATGCGTCCCTCGCGGGTTCGCCTTTGCTTGACCAAAGCTTAAGACATTTAATTACGTAGAATTAAAAAAAACAAATCTACTCCAAACCATTAGGAATGTCAAAAAACGATTCTGCTGCTGTTTTCTTAAAGGCATATTCAGCAGAGATGATAAATGTAAAAAGATGTAGCGATAAAATTTTAGCCATGGTTTTATGGTTTGGCTAAGTTATGAGGATGGTAGGTGGCTTAGCAAAGAGACCTCGAATGTTTTTTTATGTACGAGCACGGACATGCATAAACGTAGTAAGTAACTTTTAAATTTGTTACTAAAATGTCTATAAAATTTTGCTAAGTGCGCGTAAGTCATTGTACTGCCCTAACCTGGAAACCACAGGAGACCAGAAGTCTGAATATGGATGGATTACAATGTAAGGGCCCCTATGTAATAGGCTAGATGATACACGAATAACATTATATACGCCAACATTTCTGCTTCACCTTCATCGTCAGTCTTCGAAAAATGTCCTTTAGGTAGGTACGTCGGGTTTTTCCGTATTTGTGCCGATCTTCATGATCTACCAGGTCTACTACGCCAATTTTTGACACCATCCTCTTGTTCCGAATCGTCTGTGATGTTTGAATGGAGCATTAAACTTATTTAAACCTTATCTAAGTAGATTACATGGTAACTTAGTTCTATAAAATATTTAAAAGAACTTATTAATATTTTTTGTCAATGGCAATCATGTTGTATCATATGAATTCTGCCAAAGACTTGCCAGTGGTAAACCCTAACTGGCAACACTTGTCAGTGTTTCCAAAGCTCAAAACTGGAAACATTGCAAGTATACAGTAGTATGAATACAAAAATGTACACCTTATTTGTCTTCCTTTCATTCAAATATGACATGGGCTTTCATGTGATTGAAATACCCTGTCTCCTATAACTCATGTTTACTTTTATATATCAAAGTTTGACATAGTAAAATTGGAAGTCTTTATGAAGACTCCCATAATATACTATTATCAGTAATAATTAATCTAGCGTTGACACCCTCAAGTTCGACAATTCTGGTAAAAGACTCGTCAATAAAACTATAATATTAATTTTTGACAAGTTTTGTATGTCGAAACTAGTAGACACTAAATGTAGAAACATGTTTTATGCCTTGGTGTTACCATTCCAACATAGGATAGGAAGTATAAGGAACCATAGGCATTAACTTCCTTGCTTCTCTATTACTACCATCTTGTTAATAACAATTTCTAGAATAATCAATAAATTTGTCTCCCCCAGGGAACCATTGTAGGACCCTGTCCTTATCAAATAAGACAATTGAAGGGGCTTGTGACCTTCCAGTTATTTTACCTGTGATTTTCAATAACACTAAACTTTACTTTACGTTTCAATAAGCTAAGCTGTTTGGTTAATTTCAGAAATAAAATAACTATGCTTCCTTCCATGTTCCAATCTTATTCATAGATTAAACATGCGATGTAGATTCCACGTCTCTCATCATTGGCAATACAAATTTTAATATAATAAATGCCATTTGCCAATATTTTTACGATTGTACTCTTAAATTAATCGGTATCATTATCAGATTTCCGACTTCAATTTTACAACGGGTAATTTTTTATAAATATACTTTTTTTTAACTACGATTTTCTTCAAAATGAGAGAGTGAAGTCTATCTATAAAAGTATTGATTTAAAAATGTTAGCATACATATTATGACGTCAGTGTAGACAGTTTCTTATCAGGAAAAGACAGAGAGGGGTTGAGATAGTTGATGCGATTTTTTCAAGTAAACAAAGCCATCCGTTTGATAAGAATCATTGTCGTTATCGAACATTAAATGCGGACACTTCAGACAATTTTATAGGAAAATACTTCAGTAAGATAACAGTGTTCTAAGAATGTAAACAGGTCTTGTTTATTATTAAAACGTGCACATTCACGTATACTGTATTTTTGGTATGGTAACTTTAAAAATCCTGTAGGTGTGGCAACACCTACGAAATTGGTTAAGAGCACTTAGGCTATTTTACATCTAATTTTGCAAAACAGATACCTTTACTCTCGTTGTTTAAAGTTTAAATTAGAAGTCAAATAACCGTGAAGGGGCAGGCTCCGTCGCAGAATGTGCACTGGTAATAAAGCGCACTTCGCAATTGATGCAGTTCACAAAAAATGCACATTTCTCACAAATCTTGATTTTAATCACAGGAGTACAACCTCTTTTTGGGAAGCTGAAGATGCACCCTCACGGAAATAAACCTGTAGGCGCCCATGATCGTTTTGTCATAGGTAACTCCAGCGACGGTTGATATAATTTCGTTTCTCAAAATTTGTTCCTAATAGTTTACCCAACCCCCCCCCCCTTCCCCCAAATCTGCCTTTTTTATTCGGGGGAACTCATCCCAACCAAATTCCTGGCTACGGCCCTGTGTGACCCCCTCCAAAGTCTTAGCCTGGGACCGCGCCTGTGGTGAATCACAATAATTGTTGATATGGGTTCTTAAAATCTCTACACACTATTTTTAATAAAATAGAGTAGGAGATTTTAGCTATTCCATTTTAGAACACGATTTTTTCATTCTATATATTCAATTAAATATAGAACACAAAAATTGCAAAACTGAATCAAATATTTATTTTATTTGATTTTTGTTTCTGCATAAGGTTGAGGAGTTCCTGATACTGTCTTGTCTGATTCAAACCAACGATTTTTATTGTAAAACCATTTTCAATAAAATGTGCACATATGCTAATTTTACGAAGTGCCCGCTTGACTAAGATGGTACCCTCGATAGCTACACGGTGCGTGCCATGAGCGCTCGAACGCTCACCCGCTGGCGGGTGCTTACACTACTCCCGTACCGCGCATCTAAGGAAGCACTTCGTCTCAGTTAAATGCAATTAAGTAAGAAAGCATAATTACAGCTTCGAGAGAAGAGGGAAAATGTGGCAGATCAATAATACTATCATCAATCAGGAGTTGCCTTAAAAAAGTTTTTTTTTGCCCCCTCAGAACTGGTACAATTCTGCAGTCACAAAGATAAAAAAATAAAGATGGCGACTGTTTGACATTATTCTCAACCACTCTCTTCATTTACAAACCAAACAAGATGTAGGTATGCTGCTAAAATCATTCTTATCTTAATTATGATTCCTACCTCTCCCGCGGTTATTTTTGACGAAACCTCTCTTTTCTTCAGTGGCCTTCTTAATGAAGAACTTGTAAGTCATCGCGCCGTTGTTGAAGAAAGTATTAGCGTGCCACACTGGCAACACCGCGCACTCTCCCGCCTTAAAAACGTCTTCTATCTTGTCGCTGGACGAGCAACAATTGTCTGTGTACATATATTTCCTGCGGTTTTCGCTTTTATTGAACACATGTATTTCGTACAGCCATTTCATTGCGCTGAATTTTGTGCCGATAAGCTGAACGGCCATGAAGACTTTGCCGTCAGTCTCAGATACTTTCACATGGAGAAGAAAGTTGTAAACGCCCAAAACGATGAGGTGGACTTGTTGACTGTTGTTGCGAACGTTCGTTAGTTGCATCTCCGTGTCGACGTTGGTTTCGCGTCCATTTGGATGCATGCTGTCGAAATGGCTCGATATTTGGCTCAGTTTACCTGGTTTGGGAAAGACAAATGTATCAATGAAGCGGTCAAAGGGTGTTAAGGCGCGGTGTTATCTCAACATTCCCAAAAATTGGTTTCTTAGATAGTCGAGTACGACGTAAGGCAATGAAAATATCTAAGGCAAAAAATACAGTGGTCAGGAAAAGGTTTAAAGAAAAATTTTAACCGAACAGTATAATAAATAATAGTTTGACAGTCCCAATAAAACATTGGGAAGTTGCAGCACAAAAATAAACTTTGGCATGGAAGATCTCTGTATTTCCAGCGATAACAACAGTTTTTTTAAAAGAATTTAATAGAATTTACATATTTTTTAAACTTTAACCAAACAATTATTTAATTCAATGTCTATCTTTTGAATAATCTAAAGAAAACCTGTAAAATAAATGCCCATTCGCATGCAAATGCATATTATTTTCATATTTCAACCTTATTCACGCTCCATACGCTAGACCGCGTAAACTATTGTCACCAAGACAATAGTTTACGCGGTCTAGCAGCGATGAAATCGTCCTCAGTCCGCGCCTTAAGGTTTAAGATGAGTTCTATGAGTTCCCAACACCATCATTAACAGGAACGGGACACCCTTTTTTAGCGACGGAAATTTTACATTTAAAAGCAAACTAATTTATTTGTTTGTGGAACTAAGAGAATTTACCGCACTTTCGGGAGAATATCTTTGGATCTGCCTAGCCTTTTCCAAACTATGTTGGGGTCGGGTTCCAGAAAAACCAGAGAAAACCTACCTTTATTTGAAACAATTTCTTGAACAAATCGCACTAGCAGCCCGAAGTCTGGATTTGTGCCCGGTTGCTGGCAATAGGCTCGCTCTCCACTACATGAGACTTAAAACATAATTATCGAATGTGGGTGCACTTAAAGTACATGTGCCTGCTCCGTCGAGAATTATAGAAGTGATGTGATCATCATCATCTTCCTGCCCTTGTCCCATGTTATTTGGGGTCGGCGCAACACGTCTTTTTCTTCCATTCTCCTCTGTCAACCGTCATGCTATCATTTACTTCTTTATCTTTCATATAAGTGATGTAATGTTAAAAAAAAACAATTATTCTTACCTTTCCAATGACAGGTACCGAACACTGCAGTGAGGGGACACTCTTGTTCCTTGAAAGGACACTCCCTGACATGATTCTCCATATCTATTACCTTGATGAACAGCTTACAGCCTTCATTCGAGTGAGGGCATGGCGCTTTCGACTGAAATATAAAAAATAATTGTATTTTAAGTGAAACCTTCTTTAGCGGCGTTGTGCACTTTTTTGTGATGGGTAAAAAATGTTAAACTCGCGTCAGGACACGTGACCTGATCGAAAATTCGTAAGACGGAGGGAGTTCTGAAGTCTTAAATTTTTAATGTAATATAAATTGTCATGTTTGGGTACGATAGCGCAATAAATGAATATTGTATTTTACCACTTATATGATAGTACTTTTATACTGATAATTAAAGCAATTCGTGCAAAATTATTCCCTAACCATTCCAAAATATCAAAAATGCACAACGTTAATATTTAAGTTTTCACTTCTGCCGGCACTCCCGGAGTGCAACCCGTTGATTTTTTTTAATCTATGTTGTCTTAATGCTGGGAAAAGTCCTCCCCCATAAACACCATATCTTCACGCCAGCGTTTGTTCGGCCTGCCCTCGGCGTCGATGACCGACTTCAGCCAATAAATTGAAAAAGTACGTTTTTTCGGATTGACTTCGTAATGTTCAACCTACACGATTACATTATGTGATTATGCAATAGTAGCAAGATCTTTATAGCGTAAAAGATAAAAACTAATTACGCAATCCGAATCTGCTGGGACTTTACCGCTAAATCATGACATGTCACTGGGATTTCCCGAACGAGTGCAATCGAAAAGTAGCCAGGAAATAAAAAAAAATTTTTTTTTTAAATATTTATATGATATTATCATTAACACGGAAAACGGGATATTTACCATGTTTACTGTTAGTTTTGAATTCCCGATATTTTAGCACAGTTTCAAGCACCATGATCACGGATAACCTGAAGTTATTGCGGGTGGGTGCTTATGAGCAGACAAAACCCCCGTGTACCCCCAAAATCCCTTTCTAAGTGTGTTAATGGTAATGTTAGTGACCATGTTAGTTTAAAAACTTATATTTAAATTATAGTAATGTCATACCTGAGCAACATGAGTTTCAATATCATAATTCCTCATGTTGGTAATACTTCTCTTGCAGATGCCGCATGCACGTCCCCTAGTCTTGCAGTCATTGCAGGAGCTATGCCCATTATCGCACTGGAAGATTTTCATGCCATATCTTGAGTAGCAGGTTGGGCAGTCTAACACATCACGGTCCCTGGGCGAGTTGCGATTTCTGGGGGTAAAAAAGAATGTTTTAAAAATCAATGGCATCATGCAGGAGAAGAAAAGTTGGTATGCACAAAATAGCATCTCATTCCGCTTTTTTGTCTAATATTTAGAGCCCATAAGGCTATACACGGAAAATTAAAATACATACATAAACAAAAAACAACAGTTGGTTAATAATTTTCGGGTTGATTTTCGTTACGGAAACCTGGCGTGGGTCTACTGGGACGTACCTGCTAACTGAGCGCGCTCTTGCCGAGGGCCCGCGAGGTGCTGCAGGGGCAGATGGTGCTGGGTGATGTGCGGGTCTATTGTAGCTGTTAAACAACAAACATTGACATAAGAAAACTGTGCTTTAGAGCTAGACGCGTAGACAGAGTATCCTATAGACACCGGCAAAGCGTGTCGCAAAAAGAGACAAAAAATAAATACGTCACGAATTTAGGGTTACCGGGTGAGGAAAAATTTACCCCACAATTTATGAGAATTGGAAATTAGTACGTAAGACAAAGCCTGAATATGCCAATGACATATCCGTTACCATCGGTACGCAAAGGCATGCGATGCGGAGAAGACATGCTGCCGAACTCAAATTAATTGCGATGAGGGCAGGAGTGACGATGGATGATGATGATGTGGTTCTAAATTACTGCCATTTCTGATGTGATAGTAGGTTCTGGGTTTGTGGGTAAATAATAGAACATGTTTATTTTTAATAAGCTTTTATTGATTTAACACATTATTGTCCTTTAAATAAAACAAGCTTCGTATGTTTCTAATTTTTTGCTTAGGTTCAAATCCTTTTGTTGTGTGATGTATACGCAGTTCAAAATAGTGCATGGCAATTGCCTTAATAAGTAAAACTTTGTGGTTTCCAATAAAAGGTTGACTTTCAAAATGATTATTTATGAATTCTTCTTTCTAATTAACTTATATTCTTCTTTTTAATTCTCAAAATGTTTGCTGCAAATTTTTGATGACGGTTTTGGTGTCCAATCTGTTCGTCCTGTAGCTACAATCCAATTCTGACGTAAATTATCAGGTTCAGGGAAACTGCAAAAAGTCATTAAATATTTCAGATATTTAATTAATACTCACTGCAGAAGCCATCATATTATTATTTCCCATAATAGTGGGTAATAATTTATAGAAAAGTTGGCAACACCAACGTTTTTAGGTTAGAATTTATAATTGAATAATAATTGTTATTTTTGTGCTTTTTAAGGATGAATCGTACGTCTAGCGTACATTATACACAATATATGAACATAATAAAATGTTACTGAATGCCTAGAACTGATAAAGAGTGGCATACTTACGAATGAAAAGACAATCCTGGGATTTTCGTTCCACTATCACTTTTTTACACCCTTTAACGCTACACCACACCATTTTGAAGTGAAAACTTCTTTAGCGGCGTTGAGCACTTTAAAAAAATTGTTCTGTAATGGGTATAAAAATCTTAAACTCGCGTCAGGACACTCGCGTCAGGACACGTGACAAAGCGTAAGACGGATGGAGAGTAGACGATTTTGAACTTAACCTTCAACATTTTATGGTTTAAAATCATTTAAAGAAATTTGGAAAAAGCGTAAGACGGATGGAGAGTAGACGATTTTGAACTTAACCTTCAACATTTTATGGTTTAAAATCATTTAAAGAAATTTGGAAAAAGCGTAAGACGGATGGAGAGTAGACGATTTTGAACTTAACCTTCAACATTTTATGGTTTAAAATCATTTAAAGAAATTTGGAAAAAGCGTAAGACGGATGGAGAGTAGACGATTTTGAACTTAACCTTCAACATTTTATGGTTTAAAATCATTTAAAGAAATTTTTAAATGTTTCCAATCAACTTTGAACCTAATGCTTTAGGGATAAACACGGAATAGAAAAAACCGTAGACAGAGTATTCTATAGACTGCTGGATATCTTCCTTTGCATTCGCACAAGAAAAAGAAGAACATATAAACGTCACAAGCAAAGAAAAGAGACAGAGTATAAATATTTCTGTCCCTTATCGCGTGTCGGCTGAGCACATCATTGTGCACAACAAGTTTGACGTTTGTGGCGGTACCAGATTGACATCCAATTTGTTTATTAACAATTGCATCGAAATTATACACATTATATGATCTTTTCGAGCTTAATTCGACAACAGTACATTTGTGCAACTGTGCAAAATGGTAAGGTGCAGTGTAATAAACTGTAAAAGTGATAGTTTGATGAAGATTGCTGGACTGTCCTTTCACTCGTAAGTATTAGATCGTTTTAAGTATTCAATCGCTTTGTGTCCTATTATTTCTCATAAAATAGTCGCAGTAATGTACCAACTAATTCGTTTAATGGATAAATCTCGTATAATCGTGATTTTTGCAATAATTTTATTATCTTACCTCAAAATTCAGTGTTGCCACTTTTTGACGGGGAATTTACCCTTTAATATGGGTAATACCGAATAATGCAATGTCTATAAAAAAATACTCTTCCGACCTTGATTCATATGATATTAGTAATACGCACTACTTAAAATCTATGTTAGTAACACACGTATTATACGATTTTAATTCGTATAACTGCACTCACCTGACGCAAAAAATGAAAGATAATAAAAAATCTTATTAAATTTTCAGATTTCCGAATAAACCCGAAATAAGAAACTTGTGGATTGCTGCTACCGCATGAATCTTTAGGATGTGATCCTATGATCAACATAGATCATGATTATTTAACAGATCCTTCTAGGCTTACTCTTTATTCTAAAGAAATAATAACCTATATTGCTGGTTTTATTGCAAGAAAGTTGAGGAAAGTTATTAAATGTGAGGATTGTCTTTTGGCTTTGATCACAGATAAGTATCACGGAATCATTGTTAGAAGAGACAAAGGAGGCCTTATTTATCCTTCTACTGACTTAAATAAAGTCTGTGAATTGGCAGAAAAGATATTTCGAGCGCGTTCACATAAAGGAAATTCATTTTTTAATGAGAAAAATGTGATGTCAACACTTATATTATCGTGTTACAAGGAATGCACACGTACCAATATTAATATATTTATTAATGACCATTTCGACAGTCAGCCTTTTATAGGGAATCACAGAACTCTCCTCATTAAATCAATCGCAATGCATTACTTCGAAACCCGTATTCACCATAGTACCAAACAATGTTTTGAACCACAATCGAAAATAAGAATTATACATAATAAGTTAGTGCTTTTTCAAGGACAGTAATTTGTTTATAAATAAAATATTACAGTTGCATCATTGCTATGTTTTATCGTTTTCTGTGTATTGGAATGTTCATTTTAATTTGCAAGTGTATGAGTTTGGCGACACTGGTTCCCGTACTAAGGCAGTCTAAGGGCACTTCCATAAATGATAGTACTTTTATACTGATAAAGCAATTGGTGCAAAATTATTCCCTAACCATTCCAAAATATCAAACATGCTCAACGTTAATAATCAAGTTTTCACTTCTGCCGGCACTCCCGGAGTGCTAGTTTTTTTTTTGTATAAATGGTTGAAATAGTAAGTCTAAATTGTTCAAAACAAAATATAACATAAATTACTTAACATATAACACGTAAAAACTGTATTTTAAAGGTAGACGATGGCTAGCTGCACGTCAGCTGTCAAACTTTGTTTAGCAAACTAGTGTGCTGACCTTGAAAAAACGTGGCACGCTCGATGAAACAAAAAATTTTATCGTTCTGTTTCATTTCTTTACACGACATCGGCATAAGTTGTTCTTTTTCTTGTGTGAATGCGACAAAACATATCAATTAGTCTATAGCATTCTCTGTCTACGATTCAAACCGTATCGTTTAAAAAAAAATATGACACTCGCTTTTCAGTAGCTTATTCAGAGTAAAACATTATATGTAGACATACAGGGTGGAAGCCAGAAGCATCGACGCAAAAACTGTTAATGGCTATATCGATATTTTTCCTGGCCATTTATCATAATATGTATATGCGATTTGCGACAGTAGTATCTTTACATATAAATTACCTTGCAGTCTGCCCATAGTTATTGACAAACACGAAATCTTGATGATTTTGAGGCGTCGTTGGCCGGAATGGATTATTGTTGTTGTACATATTATTATATTGACCGTTAGGGCTCGAGGGGCCCTGGTTGAGGTTAGGGTAGACCGCAGGGTAGCCATTGTTGAAGAGAGGTTGGGGAGATGGCTGTGGCGCTACGTTCTGCTGCAGTTGGTTTCCTGAATAGCTGTAGGGCGCTCGGTCTCGTTCCACACTGTAACAACATAGGCTAGAGAAAAACTTTTTCACTTTCATTTATGTACAGACGCCAGCAAGTCAACCTACCCGAAACTGTCAGATTTTCCCAACCAACCTTTAGAGGAAAAGATGACAATCAATTAAAGATTGTAGTAGCTTAATGTGCTGGCGTCTGTACAAATGAGCTGGGGGTTGTAGCTAGCCAGATGAACCGACAACCGTAAATCAAGGTCGGGAATTCAGAAGTAGTAGTGTCTAACAGTGGACTGGCTGTGTTGAATATGCACGTCTTCACTTGACGACAGCTAAATGAATGCATGCAATCATCAAAATAGGCCCACGCGAGGGAAATGTTTCATTTATTTATTTAGAAACTAGCTGAGCCCCGCGGATTAACCTGCAGTTTCTGACTAATTTTCGTTTTGCTCGGCTCCTAAAGCGCAGGCCACCGTCAGCTAGCGAGCGAGCAAGCAAGCCGGGTGAAGCATCATTTGACCTCTTTTCATGCTTTGGTTCACACCGCGAACTACCGAAAGAGTCGAAACGAAGTATCAAAAGAGGCTCGCCCGGCTCGCTCGCTGGCAGTGTGACCTGCGCTTCAGTATCGTAGCGTGATCTGAATAGCCAATACCTTCCTCAAGCATTGGGCTATCGAATGCAATAATATTTTTTTAAATCCGACTGTGAGTTCTAGATATATGCGCGTTCAAACAAACCCTCTTCAGCTTTATTATACATAAATACTGGTTGATTTGTTAAAGAGGGCAATACTACTTATAAGGGAAGAATTTTGACTACGGGACCAACCATGCAATTGCGAAAAAATATCAGTTGCAGCTGTTACAGCTGTTTTTTTATATTTTATAGTTAGTTAGTTCCCTTAATAAAAGTTGCTTATATTATGAGTACTGAGTACCAATTACAATAGTAAAATAATATAGATAGGTTCTTACCCGTTTGAAAATCCCCCAGTACTAGCAGGAATTGTAGACTGTATATGATTTAAGTTTTGCACAGCCGCTTTGGCTGCCTCTGTCTGCAGTTTCCTCTGAGCGGCTGCCCTCGCGGCTGCTTCTATCCTCCTCTGGGCGGCTTCTTTATTAGCCTCCTCTTCTTTCCTCTGAGCGGCTGCTTTCGCAGCCACTTCCTCGAGTTTTTTCTCGTATTGCTTCCTTTGAGATTCCAGGAGACGTTTTACCTGGGCCTCGGTCATTTGCGGCCTGAACAAAAACAGATGATATAATTATGAAACATCATCTACACTAATATTATAAAGAAGAAAAATTTGTATTTTTGTGTGTTTGTAATGAATGAACTCAAAAACTACTGTGCCGATTTCAAAAATTCTTTCACCATTGGAAAGCTACATACACCCTGAGTAACATAGGCACCCGTGCAAAGCCGGGACGAGCCGCTAGTTTGTAATATACAAGATTACAACCGAACACTATTGATGAACAATTTGCGACGTTGAATCTGATTATGCATCATAAAAAATGTACCTAATCTAACCATAGATACATGTACCTAGCTAGAGGATTGAAACAAAATAATGCTACCTATTTACTAACATAATACTTCATTATTTCTTATTAAGATATGAACAATAGTCAAATCTATACAAATAAATAAAATTGAAGTGTCTGTTTGTAATACCAAATTAACAGCTTTTTACCGAATGCATATAAAATCAGCTGTTCCATACATTTTGACCGTGTAGTTATTGCACTTTCGTAGGAAAAAGCTGTTTTTTTTTAAATCACCGATTAAAAATGTCTATGTGGGGGGCTTACTGAATACGTGGTTACCGTTTTCGCGTCGGTGTCCCTTACACGAAAAAATTGACAGATTGAAGTAGCTTGATGTAGTGGCGTCTCGCGTAGTACGACAACGTAAATAACGCAATGAAGGCATTACTAGTCCGTCACGCAATTACTCCGCCGGTAAAACCTAATACTATACGTACAGTCACGAGCACCAATATGTTAACACTTAACAACTTTAATAATACATTGTTACCCTAGGGGTGAAAGTAACTTATTTAGTCCCGAGACGGGGTTTGGAGGGACTAAATAAGTCTTTAACCCGAGGTAAACACTGTGTTTTTCATTACGAAAACAAGGAAAGTAAAAATAAAAACATGAATTAGCTAAAGAAAAAATGAGTAAATTTTATTTTAAATAAATCAACAACTTTGGTGGTTTGGTGAGATAATTTTATTTCCACTACCGCTTTAGCCTCTTCTCTTATAATATAAATAAAATCAGGCGTTAAATTCATATCTGAATCAGATGAACTCATTTTATACAAATTTGTTTTTTTTTCTGTGGCCGGCCAGCTATTCAGCCATTTTTCATTTTCATCATTGAAAAAAAACAAAAAAAGTGAAAGATAATTTTAGCTTCAGAAGTCGGTGACTTTTGTTTATTTGATTCAGTTTTTTGTCACCGACTTCTGAAGCTAAAATTATTTTTCACTTTTTTTGTTTTTGGAGTCGGTTTTATTTTTTGCAAAAAAGTTTTTTTATTTTTAGTTGCAATATTCCATAGAAATATTTTTCATCATCAGACCTGTAATGGCACTTGTAACCCAGATGGGTGCAAAGTTTTGATCAATATACATGAATTAAGTCCAAACGCAAGGTAGCTACTGTAAACAGTTGAGGAGTTCCCTTAACTGTCCTTAGTCTTCATCATCAGACCCCTTATGACAGTCACAACCCATCTAGGTGTAAATTTCTCATCAATACAAATTAATCAAACCCAAACACAAGGTGACTGCTGTAAACCGTTGAGGAGTTCCCTCGACTGTCTTTCGGTTCCATCATCAGAGCGACTCCAGACCTTCTTTAAATTGTAGTGCTTTAAAATACTTAATCAAAAAATTTACAAACGCACTAGTCGCCACTACAATTTTTGAAAGCTCCCCTCAATTTCTCTTGGATGCCATCATCAGATCCCGGTTTCCTTATCATGGGACCACCCTTGAAGTATCTCCTTTCCAACAAAAAAAATTATCAAAATCGGTTCATAAACGACGAAGTTATCCGCGAAGACACATAAAAAAAATATATATGTTACGGCTAAAGATGGGTGTCAACATAAACTTAAGATTAGCCGGCTAAACTCCGACGTCAGGGGCACCCCGAACCTAACTAACCGAACCTCGGGGTGCCCCTGTCGTCGACCGTCTAGGGTTAGCGTTTCCATCAGCAGGTCGACGGATCCCCGCTGCGCGGGGCTCCTATTTCTGTCTGCAAGGTTTACAGGAACCTAACTAACCGAACCTCGGGGTGCCCCTGACGTCGGAGTTTAGCCGGCTAATCTTAAGTTTATGTTGACACCCATCTTTAGCCGTAACATATATATGTATGTATACGGTCGAATTGAGAAACCTCCTCCTTTTTAAACCGACTTCAAAAAAGGAGGAGGTTTCTCAATTCGACCGTATATATATATATTTTTTTTTTTGAAGTCGGTTTAAAAATGGTAAATATTTTGCCCAAATCTATGTTATTATAAAGAAATTGTTGAAACTAAATTATAATAAAGTTATTTAAAAAATATATTATTTAATCAATACTTTATTTTATTTAAATTTACATCGTGGCTGTATAGAAAGTTGGAACATGGTTCAATAGAAATGTGAAAATAGAACTATTTTTTTTAAAATAATTTGACAGTTGTCAGTTGAAAGCGATTCTCCCTAGGGATGAAAAGTTACTTTCATCCCGCTCCTCAGGCAACTTCAGACCTACTTTCAGAGTATGAGTAATGAAAAGAAATATAATTACTAATTATAATGTTGAGCATCATCATCTGCCTAGCCTTTTCCCAACTACGTAGGGTCGGCTTCCAGTCTAACCGGATGCAGCTGTATTTTACATGGAGCAACTGCCTACCTGACCTCCACAACCCAGTTAGCCCTGGGTAATCAGGGGCGTATTTACCATAGGGCCAAGGGGGCCATGGCCCGGGGCGGCAGGATGCGAGGGGCGGCAAAGCCGCCCCTCACGGACTTCTCTGGGCGCCTTTTATTGTCAAGCTTAACTACAATAAATATTTTATTTTATTTCACATTTAATTAAAAACAAACGAACGCTTCGAACCCGAAATCTTGATCATAGCTTAATTTTGATGTTAATAATATATTGATTATTTAACTTTTATTTACAATTCTAATAATATCTTAATTACACCCGTCTGTGTGCCTCTTGCTGGCAAAGGCCTCCCCCAACTGTCTCCATTTATCAATAACATTAGCTGTTGTTGTCCATCCACCACCCGCCATAGCTTTTATTTCATCCACCCATGTTCTTGGTGGCCTGCCTCGCTTCCGTTTCCTATGGCTTGTGAGCCAGTGCATTACAGATTGCGACCACTTCTCATTACCTCTGATGATATGTCCTGTCCATTTCCATTTGAGCTTTCTTATAGTTACCGTGACATCCTTTGTTCTAGTACATTTTTTTACATTGGTGGTTCTTAATCTATCCGAAAGTCTCTTCCCCATCATGCTCCTTTCCATAGCGTTTTGACATGTTTCGAGTTTCTTAACATGGGATTTATTTAGTGCCCAGGTTTGACAGCCTTAAGTAAGGACAGGCAATATACAAGTATGAGCATGGCTATTAAGCTTGAACTATTCGATAGTTTACGCTTAATAGCCATGCTCATTTCTGTGTTTTTTATGACCAGTTCTACTAATTTCTTTGGAGGTACGGTCTGTGGGCGAGATTGTTTGACCTGGGTAGATATATTCGTCTACATAGTCAATTGTGTTATTGTTCACGCAAAATATAGGTTCTTGGTGCCCGTTCGTCATGGCCTTAGTTTTTTCCGTGTTCATGATTAGTCCTACCTTTTTTTTTTCGGATGGGAAAACATCAAATGACTCCTCCCGCTCTGGGCGGAGCGGAAGGGAGTGTCAGACTTTTACTGACTAAAAACCATCCATGTTCCTTCTTTTGCCCTTTATGTTCCAGGGCCGCGGTATTTCTTTCGAACAGTCCCGCAGCCCTGGCAGGCATCGGCCCTTGCGGGCCCGTCATGTTTGCTGACATCTCTATGAGGCGCGCGTGGAACGCGAACGCGCCGTCCACACGGCCTGTCGTCATAAGACGGACGGAAGGCCGTCCACAGGCCCGCGCCTACGGTGGCCGAGAGCCACCACGTTGCCCCCGACGCCCGGTGCTTCTCCCGCGGCGGTTGGGACGTGAGGTTCTCTCCCTTTCACGTTCCGCCACCTCCTTCGCTAGCATGACTGCTTCGCAGAAGGAGGTGACGGCTTCCCATACCCTCTCGCCCCGGACCATGGCTTGAACCAGGGCCGGACGCGAGAGGTCGCCGCCGCCAATCGCCGCTACGAGGACACGGCGGTGCTCCGCCCAAGCGGAGCAGAACTCCACGGTGTGCTCCACCGTGTCCTCCGGGCGATCCTCACAATGATAGCACCCGGGCGTTTCCTCCCGCCCGATTCGGTGCAGGTAGCTCCCGAAACAACCGTGTCCGGTGAGGACCTGCGTCAGGCGGAAGGTGAGGGCGCCGTGGCGCCTCTCTAGCCACTCCTCAAAGAGGGGACTTATCGCCACTATCGTGGTGTGCCCTGCACTGGATTGCGACAGTCGCTCTCTCCATGTCGCTATGAATTCGCGCCGGAGGTGTGACGGCTGAGCGACAATTTGCCGTGGCAGCGGAGTTTCCCCCCGGCGTAGTGCCTATAGTCCTACCTTACGAAATATTACCTATGTTTTAATTTGACTCGGTGGAAACTTATCTACCGGTACATAGTTTTAGTTTATACATGATTAGGAACTTTGCGGTTTGTGGTTAAATTACTTAAATTACTGTTATTTGCTGCTCCACAATAATTGGCGGAGAAATCGGTGAAAATACGTAAAAAAATACATACAGTCGAACATCCACCATTTTTTGAAGTCGGTTAAAAATTGACAAAGGAGTTTTGGTGAAACATTAGTGAACCGCTAACCATACATGTCATGGTAATAGGCTTATCCCCAATAAAATGGACCTTAAATTACCTAACTGTCGAAATGTGGGTGTACTGTCACGTCTGCGTACCCCTCGAGAGCATATAGGCGTGATGTTATATTATGATGTTGTAAACAACAATAAACATCCAAGCGATTGCAGCAATCACGGCAGATTTGCTGTCTATTATTGAAGAGTTCCATTGCTTATCTCTGAAGACCAGCATCAGATCTTCACCAAATTTAAACGGGACCACCGCGGAATTATTTGCTTCCAAACAAAAAAAAATGATCGAAATCGGTTCAGAATTGGCGAAGATATCGCTGAACATACTTGAACATACAACACAAAAAAACATTCAGACGTATTGATAACCTCCTGTTTTTGGAAGTCGGTTAATAATGTCTTAAAATAAGCTTTCCAATTATGTAGAGATTGCATTACGTATTTTTCTTTGCACCGCAGTGACGAATTGCAGTGCAGAACGTTAGTTTTCTGTACTCAAAAGGATAAAGAATTATTTTCGTTCCACTATAAGCGAAGAACGCTTTAACAGCTTAGCTGTTCTGAATAAAGAAGCTGAGTTGACAAACGCTAGAACTTATCACAGCGTCATTGACGATTTTGTCAACCAATTTGTACTCAGAAAAAAATGAAAATATTGTACCTATTATAGTGAATAAACGGTTCATTTATAAGATTTTTTTTTTTTCATTTATTAATTCACACCAATAATAGGTTTTTTTCTTAAATGAATAGGGCGGCAAAGCTAACTGGCCCGGGGCGCCAAATCTTTAAATACGCCTCTGTGGGTAATACAACACCCTTTGGTAAGACTAGTTGTGGGACTTTGGGGCCACTGACTACCTGTAACGACTGTCAAAGATCTACAAATGACAGCCGGGACCAACAAAGGCTTAACGTGCTTTCCGAGGCATGGACGACACTGGGTATGTAATGGAACCCATCTATGGACCGGCCTTGTCAAGCGCGGATTAACCTTGAAGATCGACCCGTGCGGATGTTATTATTACTTATTATTTAGCCACGAGCTCCTCAGTGCAGTGTTGTACATGGTAGGCTGTAGGTATATTTATTCGCTGGTACTTTAATAACAGTCGACAATGCAGTCCGTGCAGTAACTAACTGAGTCATAATAATTATGACTCGGTCACTCTGTGTGTGCGACATATTTATTATATCGTACACACAGAGATTTTCTAACCACGAAAATTTATTTAAGTAAGTAGGTATAGTGAGTTTTCCCATGATTTAATTATTCCGGATTTTGATACCTAATACCGCAGCGTTTTGTCGGCTTGATAGTGGATGAGTAAATAAATGTAACGCTAAAAATATTCATTTATGTATAAATAATAATAAAAAAATAATGTTTTGACATACAATTTTATCGTCAGTGGCTTTGTTTTCCATAGTACTCGTATGTTCATGAAAAACAAAGTTACTGCTTCAGTTTTACGAAAAAGTCCCATAACTAGAAAACTATAACCCTTGGTAAGGCTGGTGTAACGACTACCTGTAACGACTGCAAACTACATAACAGTGTTCAGTATCATCATCCTTTAACCTAGCCTTTTCCCAACTACGTCGGGGTCGATTTCCAGTCTAACAGCACACAGCAGCTATACGGATACAGCTACCAGTATTTTACATGGAGCGACTGCCTATCGGACCTCCACAACCCAGTTAGTCCTGGGTAATACAATACCTGTTGGTAAGACTAGTTGTCAGACTTTGGGGCCATTTTGGCCACACCTGTAACGACTGTCAAAGATCTACAAATGACAGCCGGGACCAACGGCTTGACGTGCTTTCCGAGGCACGGAGGAAACTCGGTATGTAATATTAATGTAATGGACCACCCATCTACGGCCTGGTAATGGAGAGCACTGCTTAACTTTATCGACCCATGCAGCTGTTATTCAAGTGTAAGTCAACAACTTGACCGGCATAACTATACGTAGTTAGTTGATGATCAACATAACACTGCCGCTCACATCACATCTCATGTAAAGTGGCATCTGGAGGAAAGACAATAGTAGGAAATGAGCCTTACCAAAGCCTAAAAGTAAGGCTTATTTTCCTTAACATTTTTTCTATAAATGCGTCCTTTTTAGGGTTCCGTACCTCAAAAGGTAAAAACGGAACCCTTATAGGATCACTTTGTTGTCCGTCTGTCTGTCTGTCTGTCTGTCTGTCAAGACCTTTTTTCTCAGGAACGCGTGGAGGTATCAAGCTGAAATTCATATCAAATACTCAAGTCTATGGTCTCTTGGAGCTGTGAAAAAATCAAACTTCTAAGTCAACGCGATCAAAAGATACTCCCGTTTATGCCGCAAATTTTCGACACTCGCAAGGGAATCAAAACCTACAGGGTACTTCCCGTGAACTCAGAATCTTGAAATTTGGTATGAAGCAACGTCTTATAGCAGAGATATAGGAAAAATTGCGAAAAGTATACATTTTTAGTTATATCATATAATAAAAATATTTTTAATAATTTTACGGAACCCTCGGTGCGCGAGTCTGACTCGCACTTGGCCGGTTTTTTTAAACTACAGTAGGTAGGATATACATTTATTATTCACTGATGTCGAAGCTAACTTCACTCGAATTCTCGAATCAAGTTGCAGAAGCTATATGGTACAGTTTGAAGTTGGCTCTTATTATTATACGTCTGCTGATAAGCTCAAGAATGTGTTCATTGATCGACAAAATAAAATACGACGCGCAGCGCCACGACTCCATTTGAGGCCATGATAAGGGTGTAGGTATATCCACTGGAGCGGCTGACCGCTGGCGTCGACCAGCCTATTCTCATTTGAAAGGCATTATATTATTCACAAACGCTCGGCCCGATAGGTATTTCGATTCAGAAAGTTGTATGTAAATTTCGCTCGTTTTCGTCATGCTAAAAAAGGGAGACGTACACTTTCGAATCAAAATCTCGAACCAAGCGTTTGTAAAAATATAATGCGTTTCAAATGAGAATAGGACTGACCTCGAGCCATGTTGTGGCGTCATCTGGCAAATCGAAGAAGTTGTGTAGGGTCAGCAAAAAAGATATATTTGGTAAAAAAAAATCCATAAAAATTCAAAAAAGGGTTTAGATTGGCTTCAAACTAGGGAAGGCCTGCACAGCAATACAGATCGATAATTGACATTACAAAAAAAAAACTAAAACATTTTCGGTGGCATAAGCATAAAACAATTGGTGAATAAACCAGTCGTTTCTAAGATGACGTTTGATTCAACACTGCCACGCTTTTAAGTAAACGATAATCATTTGAAGATAACATTAACAAGATAACGAAGATTAAAAATATTATTCAATTGATTTGCGTTTTTTAGGGTTCCGTACCCAAAGGGTAAAACGGGACCCTATTACTAAGACTTCGCTGTCTGTCTGTCGGTCTGTCTGTCTGTCTGTCTGTCTGTCTCCAGGCTGTATCTCATAAACTGTGATAGCTAGAAAGCTGAAATTTTCACAAATGATGTATTACTATTGCCGCTATAACAACAAATACTAAAAATTAAAAAAAAATATATTAAGGGGGGCTCCCATACAACAGATATGATTTTTTTGCCATTTTTATAGATAATGGTGCGGAACCCTTCGTGCGCGAGTCCGACTCGCACTTGGCCGGTTTTTTTTGCTAGCCATACCTTGCATGGCACTCTCGAGAGCTAAGCTAATGCAGACTAAAATTAAAAAAAGATGTGCCTGTGTGCGTTGATGCATTTTAGCACATTAGTCCTATTATTTTCGGGGAATTCCCCACACTTATGTGCAGTCTGGCGCTACTTAACATAAATACGATACAATTTCCATGAGGTTATGCAATACCTAACGATATTTATTTAGCGATGAAAATCGCGCTCACCATGTCTATGACTATGTTTCTACACGGAAGTGGAGACGAGCGAGTGGAGCGGAGCGGAAACCGTAATCGACTAATCACATTGATTGTAATAACATTAGCTGTTTGTGTACCTATATGAGTTTAAACGTAAGCGCACCCACATACAGGGGAATCCCAGTGTTAGCCAACGTTTAAAAAACAACATTTTTACAAAAAAAAGAACCGACTTAAACAGTGAAAATAACTTTATTTTCGGATGTCGGTGACTTTGTATATCTCATTGACTTTATTGCCACCGACGTCCCAATTTTTTTTTTTACCCCTTTTAATTGAGAGTTAGGTCAGTGGGTAGCCTTAGCACAAATTCTTCTCATGTAGGATACATTTTACTTTGTAACGTGAAGTTATTATGGTATCATCATGGTCATCAACATAGACGAAAAAGAATAAATACGTATGTATTTATGAAGATAACTTATGAACTACCCAAGTAAAGTTAATAAAATTTATAAGCATATGAAAAAGAAAATCAGACCCGTAATCACAGAGAAATCGGGGTAAATAAATAAAAAAAAAGATGCTGATGGAATACATAACCACCTCCTTTTTTAGAAGTGGGATTAAAAAATACCACATGGCACCTCTCATGTGGCCTGTTTTTGGCTGATTCCCGCACTTCTCTCCGCTCCGCTCGTCTCCGCCTCAGTGGAAACACACCCTTATTTACTTCAAGGACTTTTGTTGTCTCTAACTATTGGAAAAACGTGATATTTTTGCAAAAACACGATCAAGTTAGGTCTTTGAAATCGTTTAATAATACTACGAACCCAATTTTGTGAATAAATTAGCATCCCCAAACTGTATCTGTATTTTGTAACTACATGTTTTATGTTATAACTGCTACAATGCGGACGTAAGCGTAACATGGACGTAGGTATGCCGATTAAAAAGAAAGAAAATGTAGGTATAAACAAACACGAATGCATTCCAAATCTTTTGTTATGATGACATTAATAATTATAATCTCAAATTAAAAATATACTTTGGGTAGGTACCTAAAGTAAATACCAAATTACCTAGCTACTAAGTCGAAATACCGAAATAAATAAACCAAACACTTACGAGTTTTCTTGATTTCTCCTTCTGCTGCCATCATCTGATTGTTCGTTCCCCATGTTAAAACTCTTTACAATCAAGCGATAAATTCAACAAAAACTCCGCCCTACGATCACGGAGACCTATTATACGATATTTCTTCAGATACTGAATAAAACAAAGTGTTACTCGCTTTAAATATGGCCCACTTGGACGAACAGCGAACACACGTCTAATTTTCGTTATCACTGGCTGCACAAAGCACGGAACAATTTAATATACTCTAGCGAGGCACAAAGTGCAAGTGTAAGCTAAATAGCATAGACAACGCACAACTCCAAGCTTGACCACTCAACTTTAGGGCTGTAAACGTATCGATAAAATAACAAGTTAAAGTATTTTCTTCAAAGTAATTGGGATTTGTAGGACAAGGAGAAAGTTGAACAACAGCATGCTCTTTCGATCCTTATAAATTAATAATATTATACTGTGATCCGTTTGCTAAAAGTCTTCTTCTTCCTAGCTCTATCTCGCTTTAGGTGGGGTCGGTTCTCCTAATTTTCGGGCGTCAGGACAATCTGCTGTCCTGGGTTGTCGGGTCAGGCCGTTCTCCCTCGAATATTAGCTTGGCCATGCTAGTCCACCACGTAGTCGGATGTCGTCCTGCACTTCTCTTCTTCTTTTCTTATGTTAAGGTAGTTGCAAAGTTATCTTCATTACATGTTCCTGGTTCGTTTCACATGACCAAGTGACCAAACCATCTAAGACGGCTCTCGGAGTTTCTCTAGTATAGGCAAGACTTTGAATTTACCACGGATATGCTCGTTTCGTACTTTGCCTAGTCTCGTCACACCTCCAGACTACCTCAGCATCTTCATCCGTTTTCTAAAAGTGTAAATTCTATTTTTTAATAAGGAAAGCAATGTTATATCAATAGAGTGTGGTGAAAGAGCCCTAAGACGACACTGTGCTCTTTTAAATATTTAAATACAAAATAAATGTACATAATTATGTCAGTACCTCAATAAATTCTAAAATTAATATTTGTTTGCTTAAATGTTTATTAAATATCTTTTCCCTGCACAACTGGTTTTAAAAACGAACGTTTTATGAAAAGATGACCAATGTGGACTGCAAGTTTTTAAACTGACATTATCACTAGCTATCATTAATAATTAAAACGAGATATTTACCATGTTTCAAAAGGGAGGATGGCTTTCAACTGTCAAGAGCCTGGAATGCAGTGGGTCAATTGTGTGAATACCGAAAAAGTGCCCAAAAAGTTTGAGAGCAGCTACAGTGAGTTTTGTGTGTCTGAAGAGGTTAGATCGTTTTGTCTGCTCAGAAACAAGCCGCAATAACTTTAGTTTATCCGTGATCATGCTTGCAACCGTGCTGAAATATCGAAAACTGATAAACATGGTATAACAAATGTTATAGGTACATGGTATAAATCCCGTTTTAAATGTTAATGATAGTGTAGACTGTAATATCGGGGATCCGCTGGATGAGAGTCACACGGGACCGGTCAATGTGGTCAATGTGGTGACACATGGGCTCCCCCAAGTGCCTATGTCAAGCAGTGGACATCTTTCGGCTAAAATGATGATGAAATCAGAAATCATTATTTTGCAAAGACTGTGGGTACAAAATAAGGTGTTCACATTTTAACAAGTAGTTCTTCCACACTCTACCTTACGGCATGCAAAGGTAAAGAGTATCTAGATCCACTCAGTTGAACAAAGAGAAAAACAAAAGTATAGAAAAACGTATAGAAACGATGATGATGAGAACAATTCTTTTTAATTGTACCACCGTAACATTATTATATATTTGCACTACGCATTTATTTTAACCTTCATTATATTTATTACTATCGACACGAGTGACTACAACACTGTCTCAGATATCACCGGAATTCACCAACCATAAACAATCAAAGCATGTTATCTCCGCGTTTCAGATAATTATAATTAATATTTTGTGCGACATTTAACATAAAATATTTCATTTTGCAATTATTCTTTCTTTACTGCAAACCCTACAATACATAGTTAGTCGAAAGATAATAAGTAAAACTAATTAATATTTAAACACCAAAAATAAGTTAAAAAATCTATCAAACTCTAATACAATTTTGTCAAGTAAAAAATGGATTTATGTGTTAGAAAATGGATTTTGTTCAAGCTCTCTAATCCTTTTTGCGTTGTTCTTACTGTTCTAACTTCACCAGTGCCATCTACCGACAACAAATAGCATTATTAATGACAGTAATGAAATAAGACATTGTTTGACATTGAGTCGAGTTTCTGTTTCGGTCCAAAGTTGCCAGATCTACTGATTAATTAGTAAATCTATGGATTACAAAGCGATACTATAGGAAGTTATAGCTGTTTTTATTGAATGATTTAGTTATCCGAAAAAACGGTGGTATTAGTCTTTAGTGACGCACTGTAGCAGAACCTTACTAAATTTCTGTAATCTGTAAGTCTATACGGCGTAAAGCCATTAATCGTTGTTACTGCCACCAGGGCCACCGATAAAAGAAACGTGAAACGTTGTGTGATATTTAATAATTATTAAGTTTATGAACAAATTACAATCGATATCTACGATCACATAAATCAAAGTAAGTGTGGTTTATTTTGAATCATTTGATTTGAAGTGAAGTTTTAAAATATTTTTACCATTTAATATTTTGATGCACACTCATGTACTTATACTAAAACAAGAGGATTTATAGTGATTCTGGGTATTGTTTTAATAACAAGTCAAAAAAGTTATTGTTATTGTTATATTAAATTACGACGAATTTAGTAAGCTGATAACAGATTTTTCCGACTTCTGATAAAAATATATTTCTGTTGCTTCTTTAAGAATTTAAATAAATAATGTTAGATAAATTCTTTATTTCACTTGCCCCATCTCACGTTTCAAGCACGGCGGGTTGTGTGGGCGCTGCTGCTGCGGCTGCTGAGATCCTCAAGCGGCGCAAATACTGTAACCTTATTGGTAACTACAGTTTTGAGCCGTTTGGGGTCGAAACGCTCGGGTCATGGGGCCCGAGTGCGCGTCTCCTTTTTAAGGAAATCTCTCGCCGACTGGTCGACACTTCGCTTGACCAGAGGGCTGGCTCTTTCTTTGGGCAAAGAATTAGCATTGCCATTCAACGTGGCAATGCTGCCAGTCTTCTGGGCACGTTTCCAGATGACAGCGATGCGGAGGAGTACTTTGACGCCTAAGACGTGTCCTATTGTTGTCGTTGTATATATGTAAATATACTTTATTTTAGTCTTTTTATTTTAGTTCTATTTGTAGTCTGTATATAATGTACATATTATATTTAATTGTGTTTTATAAATAATATAGATCTAGTTTTAAATAAATAATTTTAATTATTTCACCAAAAGATAACAATATCCATAAAACTAAGAACATATTTATAGAGGTTTTTTACTGGGTCACAATAATTAAGATACTCTACCTCCTAAACTAGGTATAATGTATAATTATGTGCGTGTGACCTATGAGTCAGTGATTCTCCGTAAACAAACAAAATCATATTATTAATAAATCGGTACGTTTCAACAGTAAGAAATGGTGGCCAACAAAACAGAATTTACTTGCCTGGCAACCCCGTTGTGTTGTCAGCCCGGCTGCCGACTGCCGAGGTCGTCTTCGACTCTTCGTCTGACTGAATTCTGATTTGTGATCACAGAGTTTATGATTGAGATTCGATGAACTCGGACCGCTTGTAATTTAATAATTTTAAGTAAAAAGTGCAATAATGCCTCACTTCAGAATCGAAACTAATGTGCCTAGGAGCAAAATTCCTCAAGATTTTGTGTTGAAAGCTGTGCCGGTCTTGGCCAAGGCTCTTGGTAAACCAGAACAGGTATTTTGTTTATTAATCTATGTAGGTACAATACACCCGGACCCTGCCTGTATTCCGCAAAGGGGTAAGCAGAGGCACATCCACATTTTGCCAGCTATGTCCCAGGATCTCTGCAGGGTTTTACTTTTTTATTAAGAAAAAAATAATAGGTACATTCATTAAAATTTATTATACTCAATTAACTAGTACTAGTAAACTTAAAAGATCTCTAAGTACGCTCACTGGGCATAAAAAGAACATACATAGTTAAACCATTTATTTTAAAATTATTATCATTATCCTCCTATGCTATGCATGCATTTTCTGTGCACTATTAAAATAATTATATATGTATAGGTAGGTAATTAACATTGTTGGTTTAGGTATGTTTTTGATGCAAGAAAATAAAATATGTTTTGGAACAGACAATGATCTGTAAAACGGGGTGAATAGAAATGCAGTGGTAAATCGAGACAAAACTTTGAAAGGAATTCTAATGTTTGTAATTGGCAACATGCAAAACTAATTAGTTTTGTATGTTGCCAATAAGGTTTTCAAAATAATCAAGTAAATAAAATAGAGTACTGGTTAGAACAAGTAATATTAATTAAATTTTAAAATTCTTTTTAAAGTTCAGGTCAGCAACAGGTGGAAGGTCGAATTTTGGACCGCCAAATACGTGTATTCCCGCTGTCCCCACTGCCCGTGTCCCCACCGTGACAGCTGGACTTGAATAAAATAATACCTAGCCACTCAATTTAAATAATAATTTTATACGTACAACTACATACTTTTAAATACCATGTATAATCTAGCTAGGACTTATTCTTGAACCTACTTACATGTACTGACGACTGATGTGATTGAAAACATACCCTGTATACCCTGTACCTAGATGAGGCAAAATAACAGACTAGTGCAGTAACAAAGCATTTTGAATTCTTTTTTGAGACCTTTATAAAAAAAGTCTCGGTATCCGGACACTACTTAAAACTACTTGCCGACCCCTGCTCTCTCCTATAGTTTTAAAGGTTACCCATTACTTTTCAGTACTGTGTGGTGTCTGTCATTCCTGATGTCCTGATGAGCTTTGGTGGCACAGAGGAACCCTGTGCTATTGCCAACCTTATGTCAATCGGGGCACTTGGAGTAGAACAGAATAAGAAGTATGCCAAGATACTGTTTGAGCTGGTGGAAAAAGAGCTTGGAGTCAAGAATGATAGGTAATGTAAAGAAAAAAAGGAAAACTAATTTATTTGAGCCATTTAAGCTGTATTTTTTTTTGTGTTCACTATGTGCCTCACGCTGGCCTTAGCGTGAGGCACATAGTGAACACAAAAAAAAATAAAGACATTATGCAATCAGTTAGGTATCCCTTAGTGTTGGTGAAAACGGGCGTTAGACATACAGTTAGGTATCCCTTAGTGTCACTTTGATTTTCCGTTACTTAGTAATTTTAGAAACCCACACACACAGTTTGGAAATTGGTTGTACATTTCATTATAATATTATTAAAACATAGAATGGGTTCCGCTTGCTTCCTTTGCGCTTGTTTTTTTTTGTTTTTCAGATGGGTTTTCATTTAATTTTTATACATAGGTACTTTTTTATTTTCAGCTTTTCTGTTTAATAGTGTGAAAGATTCATAGATACAGACGAACTTCTTGATTTTGTCACTTTTATAATGATTTGCCATTTTCGAGTGAAATGGGTTTCTAATTTAATTTTTCATTCCGTTTCGGGTAAAAAGAAAACCATCTGGAGCCGGCAGAACTTAGCACATCTGCAAGACTGGTGTTTTAGATGCCGTAACGTGACGCCATTCTTACTTTTGTAAACAATTCCCCTTAGCCTAGCATTTGTGTAAATCTAGGTATATCAAAACAAAACTCATGGAAGCCAAGAATTCATACATTCCTATTGGAATTGTAAATTAACACACGTTTTCACCATCGATAAGCGATATCTAAAAGTAAGGCCTAATTATTACTGCACTGTTGGAATTTTAGGAGTAAGATTACCTTGCAATTTGTTTTTCAAAAATAATAACACTTCATAGAGCAGTGGTGGCCCAGTGGTGGCGGCTGCGACTTACGAACAGTAAGTCATGGGTTCGAACCCAGGCTAGCGCATTACTTTGTGTAATTTATTTCATCACCACTGCTCTCAAAAACGGTGAAGGAAAACATCGTGAGGAAACCGGCATGTCCTAGAACCAAAAATACGAAGACATGTAACATCTACCAACCCGCACTGGGCCCACGTGGTGGATTATAGCCCATACCCTCTCTTAAAGAGGAGGCCGTGTGTCCCAGCCGTGGGAACATTATAGGCTGATTGTCGTGACGCTGTCGCTTTCCATCACGCTGTCACGCATTCGTTCAATTTTGGCGGTTAGAAACCTTCGGTCAAAACTACTTCGCCCCATTTTAGCTGAAGCCGAAAGTTTGGCCGAAGGTGATGGCCGGAGCCGAAGCTTTGGACGGACAGTACAGTGGGAGCATAATTATTATCGTAATTATTTACGGTTACGCCATTAGCCTAGCAGCCCAGACCAAACTTAGTATTTTTGTAAACATTTCGTCGAATAAAGATGTTTAAATAATTGTTTATTGATAAAAGCACTGGATCGGAGCCAAGTTTATAGGTACATAATATTGATTCCTTATCAATATTGAGTAAATCGGGTCGCGTATGTACTAGATTATGAACTACAATTAGTAAAGATATTGATTGGCCTGGTGGTCTAGTGGTTAGTGACCCTGACTGCTAGGACGGAGGTCGTGGGTTCGATTCCCACACAGCACAAATCTTTGTGCGATGAGTACGATTATTTGTTCTGTATCTGGGTGTGTAATTTATCTATAATATGTATGTATTTAGAAATATATAAGTATGTTTATCAGTTGTCTGGTTGCCATAGTACAGGCTCTGCTTAGTTTGGGATCAGATGGCGGTGTTTTGGTTGTCCCAAGATATATTATTTTTATTATATTTATATCTAAAAAAGAAAATATTTGTAACATAACAACATGCCTGTAAACTCCGAAGGGTTAGGCAGAGGTGCTTTAGTAAATTAAGCCAGATATGTCCCCCCCCCCCACGTAATTCAGGGTGGTAGCAAGCGCTACTACTGCTATTAAAGCACCACCTGAATAATGTATAAATTGTAAGATTTTGTCGTTTTTATAACTTTAATTACCTAGCGAAACCGTCGCTTATCTTAATTATTATGTTTTTCTCATAGAATAGAATAATTGTATTATTTTTGAGCGAAATAAATTTTCTTAAACCGTACTACTGAGCACGAGGTCCTGGGTTCGATTCAAGTTCGGTTTTTGGTTGGGTTAGGTTAGGTTATCATTAAATCATTACCATCCTATTTTTTTTGTTTTTGGGATGGGAAATCATCAAATGACTCCTCCCGCTCTGGGCGGAGCGGAAGGGAGTGTCAGACTTTTACTGACTAAAACCCATCCATGTTCCTTCTTTTGCCCTTTATGTTCTAGGGCCGCGGTATCTCTTTCGAACAGTCCCGCAGCCCTGGCAGGCAGGTTAGGGGTATCCTGGAAATAGGTGCATCCCGCGGCTATACTGTACAAGTGTACATAATTATACTCAAAAACTTTCTTCACGACATTCTCCTCACTTCTCCGCGTCATCATTATACCAACCGATTTTCAAATAACTTTTCAGCCTGGTACTTTCAAAATTCCTCTTGTATACTCATAATTTTAAAATATACTTACAGTCCTAGTTTATTTCGTGGCTAACGCAATGTTTATTACACATGATCAGCTAAGTGTCATCGTTCAACTGCAATATTATGAGTAACTTTAAGTAAACACCTTCAAATCAATCAAATCAAAACATTTATGTCAATTAAACTATTCACAGTCAGGATTAGGAGCAGTGGTTGTAACGGCCCGACGTACGAGTGGTGGTTGATTCCAACCCAGACAGGTGCATTATTTTGTGTAATTTATTTCATCACCACTGCTCTCAAAACGGTGAGGGAAGACCAGAACCAAAAATTCCAAGACATAATGTGACATCTAGTAGTTGTCACATTATGTCTAATTTTGGCCCCCGAAGTGGGCCTGGTTGGTAGATTACAGGACAATCCCTTCATAGAGAGGGGCCCTGTGTGCCAGCATCGGAAACATTAGGAGACCTGACCCCGGCGGTCACGGGCTCCTGAGCAGAGCACTGAGAGCAGTCGACGTAGTGTCTTCAACATAAAATTTACTATAATCACAAATACTTGATCGATTGTTCTTACCATTGTTTTCTTTAATACTATACTAGCTCTATTACGCTATTATAACACTTGTCGCGAACAGGCTAGTATGATATACTGCAGACCGTAATCTTGGCAGTTCAAAAGTGTCTGTAAATGGTTTATCGACCAAGATACCATGAATGCCATATTAGACGAAGTTTGAAAGTTGCACCTGTTACAGAAAAAAATTGAAAGGAAGTAGTTTTTCTTGGTATGGACATGTAAGGAGGAGGGATGAAATGCTTGCGACTAAAAGAGTGATGGACATGATTATTGATGGAGAGGGAGAGGAAGGCGAAAGAAAAATGGAAGGATTGTGTGAGGAATGATATGAAAGAGAAAGGAGTAAATGGTGCCGTGACGTCTGTCAGGGGAGAATGGAAGAATAAAACGTGTTGCGCCGTCCCCAAATAGAATGGGACAAGGGCAGGAAGGTGATAATCCCACTAATGCCAAACCTATGTAAATGTATAAAATCTGAATCTTTGCTAAGCCTTGGAAGTTGTTGGCCTTGCTTTGCTATCGTGAATCAATATAAAAGTACCTACTTAATTGATTTATGAAAGTCATTTCCAAGAACCTCTTTAAAGTCAATAGCGTGAAATCAACAAGTGGTGCGAGACATATGGATATAAATAGAAATAGGCTCCACTGGTTATTGCCAGACAGAATAAAGGCTGCAGTAATGAGGTAGGTAATTAGTAGAAACAAACATTAATCTAAGACAACACTACGGTTATTTCCCCGAAGATAAGATAATGACATTTTATTTGAGAAAATCATGAGCATTACAATACACACATGGCTTGCAAGATGTTACATCAAATTCTGTCATGTTTTGCCATAAGGTAGGGTAAGATATAACCTAACCATTTAAATATTGCCGCTTACCAGAATGAAAGTGACAAAACACCGACTGCGGGCTAACTCTGTCACTTTTTTTTTTTGCATATTTTTTATGTACAGAAATGAACTTGGTGCGTGAACCGGTTGTTATAGTCTGATTAACCTTTTAATACGGGTTAACCTTCACTTTAAGGTTTTTCGGTAAACCCTGAAAAATAATCCGATGAAAACCCTACAGGTAATCTTTTCCGTCCCTGTTTTTAGTACGTTTAGCCAGTTATGTAGATTATATTCAAACTATTTCTTGAGTCTTATGCGCCGTGCCGCCCGGCTGCAAAGGCCAAGCTATCAAGTGCCAATACTTAAATTGATTATGTCTAATGGAGCCTAATGGCTTCCGATACTCATAGAACTAAATCATCATTTTATTAATTAATGGGAACTATGGCTTGATCCTGTGCCCCGGTGCCAATTGACATAGGTACCAATTAGCGGCCTCTGGTTTCCACTGTAGGCTTAGCACGATCGCGCGGACTAAGGTTTCAATTGACCTACTCGTTTAAAGGGGTTTACTCGTAAACGCTGCTGAAAGTGAAAAACCGGCCAAGTGCGAGTCGGACTCGCGCACGAAGGGTTCCGTACCATTATTTATAAAAACTGCAAAAAAAAACACGTCTGTTGTATGAGAGCCCCCCTTAATATTTTTTTTTTAATTTTTAGTATTTGTTGTTATAGCGGCAATAGTAATACATCATTTGTGAAAATTTCAGCTTTCTAGCTATCACGGTTTATGAGATACAGCCTGGAGACAGATAGCGAAGTCTTAGTAATAGGGTCCCGTTTTACCCTTTGGGTACGGAACCCTAAAAACCGGCAAACCGGCTAGTCGGACTCGCGCACGAAGGGTTCCGTACCATTATCTATAAAAACAGCAAAAAAAAAAAAGTATTAATTGTTGTTATAGCGGCAACAGAAATACATCATCTGTGAAAATTTCAACTGTCAATAGCCATAGCTATGTCCGTTTTCACTACTAGTGTTAGTAACGCCTACATATTATATGTATATAATAAATTGCCTAAACAGCTTGGAAGGAGCTGGTAAGATGTTTTTGTCTGTTTGATTGAATAATTTTATCTTTTCTTGACACTCATACGACAGGCAGTCGCTCCATGTAAAATACTGGTATTCAGCTGTATCCGGTAAGACTGGAAGCCGACCCCAACATAGTTGGGAAAAGGCTAGGCAGATGATGATGATGACACTCATACTAAATTTATATGAATATGGTAGGTATTTTGATATTATCCCATCAGAATATCTTTTAATTTATAAAGTTTCTAAATTATAAACTTTACATGTGCCTATTCTAGGTAATTTTTAGATTATATCTTATTGTTAATTTTTATGTTATGGAAATATGTATTTCTACGCCGATACTTACGGCTAAACATGTCTGGACTCAAACGATGTAATACCTAGCATGCTCTTGTATGTATACAATGTTTACACTAATAAATAAATCTAATCTAATCTGGTGAACTTCCAACGCTCTGCGGCTACAGTTACAAGTCCAACAGTGCAATGTTTTAGACATTACATTAAAGTGATTGATGTCTTATTTGTGAAAAGGCGCATAATTAAAGCTTATCCTTAACATTTTCATCATCATCCACACTTCCACAGTCTGAATTTACCTACTGCTGAGTATAGAGTAGCACTAGAAAAGAGAGGCCTCTTTTCTAGTGCCAATCTCCACGTTCCTGTGCCAGCCTCATCCAGGTTTTCCCCCGATGGCAACTATGTCGTCTGCACATCTTATCGCCGGACGACACATTTCTTTTCCCAGTTCTAGGACGCCATTCGGTGACAGCGTTACTCTATCTGTCATCACCGCGCCTTGCTAGGTGTCGTGCCCAACTCCATTTGAGTTCAATAACATTCTGATAAAATAATATTCACAACCCCTTCACTCCTTATAAACCATAGTGTCAAGGTGAACATCATTGATTCATAGAACATGTGTAAGTTTCGCATAGTTGAGGTCAGGCAATGTTAGTGCACTTTATAGTAACATACATGCAGCATAATAGTATTAATAGTGGCCGACCGAAGCTTCGGTTTCGGCCAGCTTCGGGAAAAACCGGCTGAAGTTTTGGCCGAAGCCGAAGGTTCCTAGCAAGCCCCGAAATTGGACGAACTGTTACGAATGCGCAAAAGCGCAGCGGAAAAGACGCAGGGGTCACACATTTCGAAGTGTTATTATTTTTTACCCGACTGAGGCTGAGGGTAATGACGTAATGTGTTTATCACCCTAATATGTACAATGTATGTTTGTTCCTTTGTGGCACGATAGAGACCAAACGCGTGGGCCGATTTTGATCATTCTTATGTCAATCGATTTGTCTTAATCTTGCGAGTGTCATTACCGTGTCATTACAGATATTTACAGTAATCAAAATTCAATATGTCGACAACTAGCCGCCATATTGTGAAAAATACAAAAATGAAAGTAGACGAACTATTTTAACTGGGGTTTTATAGAATAGGTATTTGAAAATCATTTTTAGGTTTCTATCATTTTTCAATTCGAATACCAATTAGGATTTATAACGATTGAAAGTTAGTTATTCGAAATGACAAATCATAAGAAAGTTTAAAAAAAATCAAGAAGTTCAATTGTCTGTGAAATCTTTTACATTGAAAAGCTTTAAGGTGAATGCTCCAACCAGGCCCGCGAAATTCAAAATTTCTTGGGTTTTTTGCAATTTGCAGGCCAGTGCTAGGTTGTATGTTGATTAAAATATTATTCGCGGCTGTTAGACATGTAGTTGGTTGGAGCATTCACCTTAATAAAAAAAAAGTATTATAAAAACTAAAAAACCCGAATGAAAAGCACAAAACAAACCCATTTGGAAGCAGGCGGGCGGGACCCATTCCATGTTTTAACGATTTTATATTTCATACACATTCAGTGAATTTATTATAAAAAAATGTTACTTTTCTTTTAGAATCGGATTTTGTTAACGTTTTCAAGGGTTTTAATTTTTTTTTGCACGGAACCCTAATTATTTTTCTAGACCTTATAACATCAGTTATCTGCCAATAAATCGGTCCAGCCGTTTCGGAGATTAGTCGGAACAAACAGACGGAAAGACAGACGACAGACAGACAGACAGACAAAAATAAAACAAAAAGTGTTTTTGTAAGACCTTACCTTTTTTGCACCTAACACTGTTGCAACACCTAATCCAGAGTTATTATTACAACACAGGGACTTTTGAAGTGGAGCGATATATTTGACAGCAATTTGCGACGTTGCCAACTTTCAAAATGTACAGCTTTTTGAAATCATGGTAACCCTAGGCTGACTAGCCTAGGGTTTGAGTGAAAAGAAGATGCTATTTTTCTTTTCTGTCCTGCTCTGCTCCTGGGTATGGGCAAAGGCCTCCCTCCACCCTTCCCATATAATAAATTTATATATATAAATTTTGTTTCAGGATGTACATAACATTCCAAGACAACACTACTGGAACCGTCGGATACAAAGGCACCACCTTCCATGCTATATTCGGATAAATCAGGAATTGCACGCTCAGTATATTTTGACAGTTCCTATAGTTCATAAAACCTAACTTCATTACAATGACAGCTGTCAAACTAAAGGGACTAGTAGGTTTGGTCGTATCGAAATAAATAATTACAAATGTGTATAAACATAATATGTAGTCAGTATGTAAATATAGATATTTATTAAGGCCAATTAAATTAAACTAAAAAAAACAAGTTCTTAGTAAAATTATTGGCCTAATTACGAACAGACGCCAGCACATCAAGATATCCGAAACTGTCAAATTTTCCCAATCAACCTTAAACCTAATGCTTTAGCAATAAAGTTGAAAATCTATTAAAGAAATTTGACAGATTGTAGCTTGATTTGCTGGCGTCTGTACATCTTGACAGCTGTCATTTTAATGAAGTAAACTTTTAAGAACTGTATGGCCAAATTCCTGTCTTCTTAGTTTTCCTATTTATTAATCATCTACTAAGTTATACCGGGCTATCAGTTATTGTTAAATCAATTAATTTTAAGAGGTTTTCATGTAAAAAGAATCAATAAAGATTTTACTTACCGTTTTATATTCTTGTTTTATTCGTGAGAGACCTGGCGCTCAAAATAGTTATTTCAAACAACTAATAAAAACAAATTAAAATAGTAAAACCGGCCAAGTGCGAGTCGGACTCGCGCACGAAGGGTTCCGTACCATTATCTATAAAAACGGCAAAAAAATAATATCTGTTGTATGGGAGCCCCCCTTAATAATTTTTTTTAAAATTTTTAGTATTTGTTGTTATAGCGGCAATAGTAATACATCATTTGTGAAAATTTCAGCTTTCTAGCTATCACGGTTTATGAGATACAGCCTGGAGACAGACAGACAGACAGCGAAGTCTTAGTACTTAATAGGGTCCCGTTTTACCCTTTGGGTACGGAACCCTAAAAATATAAAACGTGCAGCTATAAAAAAATAATCGCTATAATATTGCCTCGTTGCTGTAGTGGTCGCAGGCGCAACTGCCGAGCATGAGGTCCTGGGTTCGATTCCAGGTCGGGCAAAGTTTTATTGGGTTCTTCCATCAGGAATCTCTCAGTAGGTAGCAGCCACGGAGTCTGGATTTGCCTTTTCGCTCGGTTGATGACATAACTGGCGAAATGTGGGTGTACTATTAGGTACACCTCTGCCTAACCCGTCGGAGATTACAGGCGTTATGTTATGATTTAAAGTTAATCGCTAATATTAAAGAATTTGTTTTTTTTTTCTGCACGTTGCTTTGTTAGTGGTCATCGTAGCCATTGAGATATAAATTATATAGGTCTATGATCGTAGCAAGGTCATAGCTATAGGTCCTGTAGTACAGACAATACTCAGAGAGCAGTCGAATCTGAACATAAAAAACTACGACTTGTAAAACTTCACAAGTCCTAGTTTTTTTATAAACGCTATAATCGCGTTGCCACGATCGGACCGAGTGGACTGATACCTACTGGCAACCCATCCGAGTGCGCTCGGATTAATGTCTCCCACAATACGAGTTGTGTCCGAGTAGGTATCCGAGTCAACTCGGTCCGAGCATACTCTGATCGTGTCAACGCGGCTTTAAGATTAAATTCCATCTGCATTCCTAAAATAGACTGCTAAGGTTTTTTGTCACACGACCACACGAGTTTACTTAAAAGCCTTGGTTTCATTTAGGGTACTGTCATAAAAAAAATCAGCTGTCAAATAGGAATAAAAAAAATGAATGCAGCAAGCAATCACAGAGTACTTTTCAAGCAATGTTGTTTCTTCAAATCGTTTTCGTGTTGCAATGCATGTAATAAATAACTAATTCCTGAAAATTACAGTTTCCTCTAGTGTTGTTACAGTAGCAGCGAAACATTGAATTATTTTGCGATCGTGTTGAGTAAAAGACGTAAAAATGGATGAAAATAACGTGGAGCAGACGCCAGCCTCCCAAAGGCTCACAAATGAAGACTTTAGGAAGCTCCTCATGACTCCTAGGGCTACGCCTGGGGGCCCTGGCGGCTCACATCCTACGGGCTCTGTGCGTGAAGCCATGGCCAACTCAGGGTAAGCTGTTTTTTTTTCTTTCCACATTGTCAGCCTTGTTGGGAGAGGTACTTGAGGGATTGTAACAGACTGTATTGAGATAGCATAATAAGCCGGTTCTGTAGTTTTGGTATGAATTTACTCTATTCAAATCCTATAATATTTATTTTATTGCAACTAAATGTAAAATTACTCTACAGTGTTTAATGAAATTGATATTTTAAAATATTTTCAAAACAATCAAACAAACTTCCCTAAATCTTTCAGCGCAATGCCACCACCTGCCGAAAACAAAGGTGAACTACGTAGAAAAAAGAAATCTTACTATGCAGCGCTGAAGAAGCAAGAAGACAATAAACTGGCAGAATTAGCGGAGAAATACAGAGACAGAGCCCGTGAGAGAAGAGATGGTAGCAATGAACTGGGACCCATGGACCCTACAAGCAACACTAGTAGTGCATACAGGTGATTATTAAAATTCATGAAAACATTTATTTCAATTGCACCATTTACAGACACATTAGAATTTTTAAAGTAAGACATAATTCTTCATCATTCTCTTGCTTTTATCCAAAGACATTCAAATATTTACGAGCGATAGACGGGACAAGTCAAAGGAAATCATAATCCAATACTTGTTACTACTTAGTAACAAACCGTTCTGTCTAGTGTCACACGCCCGCTGGTCAGGTAGCATTTGTGTGTCAAAATCGAAAATATTCGGGATCAAAATTTTTGTTTGAAACTATACCCAATGTCCACTCTATATAAGTCTTTTAAATCTCTTTGCTTGTATCCCAATTAATTTTCAAAGTAAGTATTAATCAAAAACCAAAAGTCCCAGTCATAAGAACTGTATTTGCAAAGTGCAGATCTTCAAAGAGAAGAACAGGAAAGACACTCCATGGACACTCTTTTAGATCCTACATGAAAAAGGGTCTTGGGTAAAATGGGTGTAAGTTCATTAGAATAAAGTGAAGTCCTAATGATAAGGTACTATTTGAGATAAATTTCATTTCTACTAGTCTTACGCCCAGATTTCTTAGAAAACTTCCCATGGTCCACATAAATAAAAAAATATATCACAGTAATACATAAAAAAAAACCTTTCACTTTAACTGCAAATGGATGACTGTATTTTTATTTATGGACTAGCGGCTCGTCCCGGCTTTGCACGGCTGCCTATGTTACTCAGGGTGAATGTAGCTTTCCAATGGTGAAAGAATTTTTGAAATCGGCACAGTAGTTTTTGAGTTTATTCATTTCAAACATACACAATTACACATACACACACACAAAAATACAAATTTTTCCTCTTTATAATATTAGTGTAGAAATATGCAAAAGTATGTTACTCTATTGTATTTATAGTATTCAAGCAAGATGCATCAATTGCCTCTACTTGTACATAGTATCAAAATCAAAATCAAAATATTTTTATTTCACATAGGCCTACATGGGCACTTATGAAACGTCGCCAAAAAGGTGCACGGTTCGGGTTGGTCGTTTCCTATGGAGAAGAACCGACAAGAAACTCCATGGTTACTCTTTTAAAATGATTAGTTTTACAATATTATCATGTTACAGCATTATGACACCCATTATCCTGAAGAAATGATGGGTGGACTGTGTGAAAGATGATATGGCTGGAAAAGGGGTGACTATGATGATAACTAATAGGGCAGTTTGAGAGAAGACGTCATGTTGAACTGATGCTAAGTCATCATCATTCTCTTGCCCTTATTCCAATTTATTTGGGGTCGGCGCAGCATGTTCCCTTCCTCCATACCTCTTTGTTACTCGGTTATCTCATTAGAGCTGATGCTAATTATGTTTAGAATCATGATGAGCCTCAAGAATTCAAGATATTATTTTCAGTCTTTTTATTCAAATAACATACCATCACACTTTGTAATCCCTGAAGGATTAAGCATATGTGTAGAGGTGTAACCAATTAAGATACCTACATTTAGCTGGCTGTTTTTATGTCTCTTGTCATAGGGGAAGACCCTATTTCCATCAATCAGGCACAATTTCAGACTCCATGGCTGCTACTGAGAAAATCTTGATAGAACAACCTAAAAACACTTTACCTGACTTGGAAGTTGAACCTAGGAACCCATGGTCAGCAGTTGCCCTTGCGACGACTAGACCAACGAGGCAGTTCTTCAAATAATAACATTAAATTAATTATATTTCCACAGAGCTGTAGCACCAGATTTGAAATCAGGAATGGATGCCAAGGAGAGAAGAAGACAGTTAATCCAGGTTTGTTAATTCACATAATATAATTGTCCATGTATTGTATTGTATAACGGGCTGGTGTCCGCAAATCCACGTCCAAACGCGTATTTTGCGTCCATGTAGAAATCATGTGTTTCTTGAGCCTTAGCAGATTATGAGTCATCTTTTAAGCACTTGAGGTATGAAAATGGGGGCAGGGGCTCAGAAAAAAATCACAAATTGGGGTGGGGGGGGGTGGCTATCGTACTTATGTGGTTTCGTGTGTCACATGTAAAATATTTTTATCAAAAATGAATTGAATTCCTTAAATTATTAACAGATCTCTTAAATAATAAAAAATACACATAATGTAGGGACGGGCAGGAGGGGTAGTGTAAACCTCATGACGTATCTCCAAGTGCTTCCCTCTTTTATGGAACAAAAATTGTTATTATTTAATAATGTTAATCCGAGAATGAGGGTTCTCGAGCAAAAAAACTCACCCGAAGCTAGCCGAACGACGTACGACATTTCACGAATACAATGTTGAGTTCGGAGTCAAAGAATCGTTCATTCGCCACTAGATAGTTTTGGCCGAAATTGAACCCTCGGTCGGACTCCACTAGTTATTGTTACTATGTAATGTATGTGTGTGTAATGCTTCTTTTTTAATCCAACCACAGGCTAGGCTATAAATTGAACTACTTCTTTGCTTTCTGACTAGTTCAGTAATTTTTATGGCCATCAGAATAAACCAGACTTACTTTTTGTATTTTTTCCTATTTACAGGAATCCAAATATCTTGGTGGTGACATGGAACATACCCATTTAGTAAAAGGTCTTGACTATGCGTTGCTGCAAAAGGTAAGTTTTTCGCCATCTTTTATTTACAATTAAAGTATGACATACTGAAACCGTTTTTACTGTGGCCGAAATGCCAAATTAGTCACGCACGAATTCGCCCTGCCCAAGATTCTTGTATTCTACAGTGTTTTCTATTTGTCGATGATGAACAAGCCTAAGCTTGGCATGTGGGTAGACGATGGGTTTAATAAAATACACTAGGTGCGATACACTGTTTCTATTAAACTAACAAATTACTTGAAATGACATAACACGGGGCACAAAGAATCGGGTCCAAAGAAGAAAGAAGAAGAAGAGTCGGGTCGGGTCAGGACGTCTCAAATCCGCTGCGATGAGACACTCAATGTCGTTCACGCCTCGAGCTGAAAACATCCGGGCTCTGTAGAAGCACGCTGTGGTGTTGGTAGACTTGTCAGTAGGTCGCGCGATGTCGCCACTGGCGTACTTGCGATTCATTTTAAGTCCGTACTAATGACCGGATCCGACATTTTATTATTCTTTTGAGCTTAGCACGGCATTATAGTACGACAAATTTTCGCCAGTTATGTTTAATTCGATTTAATAGGGGGCAAGTCTATTGCCATCAAACATACACATATCCAGTTACCAGGCTTCTAGTGAGGATTTTCTTATGAAAAAACCCTGTTTTTCATAAGAAATTCATAAGAATTCTGCCACCGTAAGCAAAAAGGGCACCACTGCGGAAATAATGTTAAGAAAAATAAGCCTTACCAAATAAATAAGGTGAATCAATTCATTGTCTTACGACGGCAGTATACGCTTTTACAACACTGCCTAACCGTTCGAGGATTACTTACAGTCGTGATGTTCTGTGCAGGTTCGGTCTGAGATCCAGACGCGGGAGCAGGAGGTAGAAGCCGAGATGGAACGCCTGGTCACAGAACCCGTCGAACCTGTCAAGGAGAACCCTGTCAAGACGAAAGAAGCGCCCGTTGTAAGTACTGCATTAACAACTCAATGTCATGCATTACGAAGTTCAAATTCCATTGACACCAACATTGGTTTAGTGTCTTTCAGACCAAGGAAGTGTCTGTTTTAAGTACTGCATTAATAATTTAATTTCATACGTGATAAAACTTCAAATTCCACGAAATCTAAATTGGTTTAGTATCTTTAAAACTAAGGAATTGTCCTTTTAAGTAATGCATTAAAAACTCAATGTGATAAATGATGTAGTTCAAATTCCATTGAGATAAAAGTTGGTTTAGGATCTTTTTTACGGGTTCATTTTATTGTAAATAAATATTGTTGGTTATTAGCAGGAAGAGGAGATGCAGTTCGAGACGACGATAGCTAAGAATGTCTACAATATGATTCAAGAACAGAAGTAAGTGTCAACTATTTATACCTATCTGTTTGAAACCAAGTACACTATAATTTAAATCTTTTTACCTAAGAATTATGTCTCAAAGTTAAGATCTACAGGTTGTTTGGTGCATCGTTTGCCAAATTGAACGTGCCGAAAGAATCATTTGCTGCCCCTTCAGCCCCAATAACTCATTCTTGCCCCCGCGGATTTTTAATTTCAATTTTTTTAAATATTTATTTTGAAAAATCGCTTTCTTCTTTCAACAGAAACAAAAAGGTCCTCCGCAACGAGATGTTCGCTCCCGGCCGCATGGCGTACGTGGTGGAACTGGACGACGAAGGGACCATAGACAGCGACATCCCGACCACGCTGACAAGGAGCAAGGCAGATGTCCCCGAGATGGACGAGAGAAGCTCAGCATCCAGCGCCAATGATGTGGTGCTTGACAAACTGGCGCAGATCTTCTCGTATCTGAGGCACGGCCGCCATCGCAAGCTGAAAAAGACCAAGGTATATGGATTTTAGAGATTTTTCTCAATGTTTTACCTAGAAGAGAAAGACCTAGAGTTAGTTGAAAATCCAAGGCGTAGTAGCTAAAATCTAGTACTTAAGTTTTTAAAAACTAGTTGGAACTTGTATTACGATGGTTGCCGGAAGACGGACGGCGCCACCGAGACCGGCGCAGACAGAGGTGGCGACACGATCTGGACGCGAACCGCGAGGGCTGCTTCGTGAGGCACCGGAAAGGAGCACATGGAAGGAATTGGGGGGGGGGGGGCTTTGCCCAGCAGTGGAACAGTACAGGCTACTAAAAAAAAGGTTTTTTTTCTACCAGGTAATTTGATTACGGATTCTGTCAGAAATATTGGTGTATTGGTGTGTATAAGCATATAAGTACCAAAATTGATGAATATATAATGTGCATTATGTTTAGCCAATATTACGGCGTACAAAATTAACATAAACAAGCAATTACAATTAATGTGGCATGTCAATTGAGATTACATTAAAAAAAACAAAATAATAGTTAGGTAACCAAGTCATTAAAATTTTAGACATTCATACTTAATCAATAAATAAAACCATAAGTGTTTAATTAATGCCTGCCATGGATGATGTGGGCCCGAGTATCGCAAGACTGGAGCCCTGAGACAGCTAGACAGGGTCGCGGCAGACCGAGGAGAAGATGGCGGGACGTCTTGGCCTAGCAAATTGGCAAGAAGAAGCACACCATCGTGAGCAGTGGGAGAAAGGGGGGCAGGCCGTTGCTCTGGAGTGGGACAGTACGGGCTAACTAAAAAAAGTGTTTAATTAACAAGCCGGAATCATATTATCATATTTCAGGCAAATAAATGAATCTGAATCTGAACAAGCCGGAATCGTCATACCTCTGTTTATCTAGTAGTATATACAGGGTTATTTGTAAGACACCAGAAACCTCTTAAGAGGTCATTGTACTCATCACTATGAACAACTTTTACTATGGGATCAAACCTGAAATCGCGAAAAAAAAATCAGCTGTTCCCTACATTTTGACGAGTTAATCGATCATAAATGTAGGGAACAGCTGATTTTTTTTTCGCGATTTCAGGTTTGGTCACACAGTAAAAGTTGTTCATAATGATGAGTACAATGACCTCTTAAGAGGTTGCATGGTGTTTTACAAATAACCCTGTATAGTAGTAAACGCAGTGATGGAGTAGTAACATCTATCTAAAAGGAATTTAAACAAAGACCTCTAAAGGTGGAAACGCCAGGGTACCCCGCGAAATTCAAATTTTCTCACGTATTTTTTCAATTTGCAGGTCAGTGTCAGGTTGTATGTTGAACAAAATATGATTCGCGGCCGTACCAAATATGGCTTTATAGAGTCATATTCATTAAAATCAATGACTTTTTCGTGAAATAGTCATTCAATGGGATTATATATATGAACTTGGAGGGTTGTATTGATGGCTGCGGGACTGTTCGAAAGAGATACCGCGGCCCTGGAACATAAAGGGCCAATGAAGGAACATGGGTGGTTTTTAGTCAGTAAGAGTCTGACACTCCCTTCCGCTCCACCCAGGGCGGGGGGGGGGGGGTCATTTGATGATTTCCCACCCACCAAAAAAATTTGAATGTTTATAATTCTGTAAATACATACGTGTTACGGTCGCGAATCATATTTTGTTCAACATTCAGCCGAACACTAACCGGCAAATTGAAAAAAAAAACGTGAGAAAACTTGAATTTCGCGCGCTACCCTGACTTTTCCACCTTAAAGGATTCCAGACACTATTTATTTCTTATAGCTGATATGATTGCACTATTTGAATTGCAGCTAGTTGAGAATCCAACGGCGCTTTATTTAGGCACTTTGGTGTTGCCTAGCTACTCGTAGTTCGTGACAAAAGGCTTCCGGATAAAAGTAATTACCAGTAAAAAAAAAATTTAATACCAACTTAATTTGTCTGCAGGACAAACCAACAGAGAAGGGTCGCGCCGACGACTCGATCTACGGCGAGATCGGCGAGTACAACGCGGCCGACAGACCGGACAGGAGAGAGGACAGGCCGCGGACAGGCGGGTACTTCGACAAGCCGGTGGACGACGAGAAGGACGGTGAGACTAACTAGTGTCAATGTCAGTTAATAGGGGTACTTCGATAAGCCAGCGGACGATGAGAAAGATTGTTTGAAGAACATCTTTTTACCAACAAAACATTGTTTAGTGAATACCAAGTTTAGTGTTCCGACTGGCCTGTAGGCCTAGTGGTTAGTGAACCTGACTGCTAGAACGGAGGTCGTGGGTTCGATTCCCACACAGGACAAATCTTTGTGCGATGAGTACGATTATTTGTTCTGTATCTGGGTGTGTAATTTATCTATAATATGTATGTATTTAGAAATATATAAGTATGTTTATCAGTTGTCTGGTTGCCATAGTACAGGCTCTGCCTAGTTTGGGACCAGATGGCGGTGTGTCGGTTGTCTCAAGATATTATTTTTTATTTAATTTTTTAATAGTTTAGTAGTTTCTGCTCAAGGGCTCGCCACATACAGGGCTCAGTAACCCAGGTACTCTCCGTGAGATCGTCAGTTACATCAAGGTGTTGCTGGCTTTTTTTAGGGAGCTGGAGTGGATCGAACCGACGTACTTTTCGAGCTACGGAGAGTTCTTGGTGTGTAATTGATGACTATCCCATGAAAAATCAATGGATGGACTGATTCACCATTTTTTTTTCGATTTCGCGTTCTTTGTGCAAGATCTTAAAAAAAGATTTAATGTATATTTATTGTTCAAATAAAATCACATCATTTATTCGCATAGAATGTAGGTATTATACAATAAAGTTGTTATAAGATATAGTGAGTACATTCTTCCTTAGTTTTGGCATGCAAAATTTAACAAATAAAGAAAATTATTAAAATTAAATACTAATAAAATATTTTAACAAGTTTAAGCATAAAAGTAAATATTAAATAATGTCAATAATATTAAATTGCTGGAATGACACAGGATCAAAAATTAAAGTAAAAGTCACATACTTCTGTATCAGAAATTTAAAATTGTTACGTGCTGGGGATAGGATAAATTAAAACACCAATAATAAAATATTTTTATTTATCACAAAACACTTTGTACACAACCTCAAATTCATGACTGATCACTATTCACTTAGATATCGCACTTCTAGTTAACTGCGATTTCCTTCGTTGTATCGTCAAAATCAGACTGACTGCTGCCGCAAAGTCGACGGCTATTTATATGCCGACCGAATCTTCGAGGAAGCTTCTTCACAGCTCAATAGTGGAACTTCGTAGGATTATTCTCGAATCGTGTACACAGTTTCATTGTGGAACATTCTAGACTCGAACGTAATGTAGAATGTTGTTGTAAAACCGACGTAAGAGTGTGGTTGTGCATGTGGTGGTGTGCAGTGGAGCTGGGCGGCGCGGCGCGGCGCTCGGCGGCGCTGCTGTCGCGGCTGGCGGCGGAGCCCGAGGGCTACGCCGAGTGCTACCCCGGCCTGCGCGAGATGGACGACGCCATCGACGACTCGGACGACGAGGTGGACTACACCAAGATGGACGCCGGCAATAAGAAGGGGCCTATAGGTATGTGTTTTTGTACTAACAACCGGCCCGAGTGCTGTCGGAAATAATTCCCAGGGATAAACAGTACATATTTCCTAATCCAGGGCAAACAGGTAGCAAGCCTACCCGTAGCCCAATCCATTCAAACGTTGATTAACAGTAATACAGAATTTAAATTGATAATATTCAGGATTCTTTTTTATTTGGTTAACCTTTCTATCTTGTGGGAACTCTGAACATGTTTGTTCCGCAAACAAGATCAAAACGATGCCGTGTCTGGCATACCGCTATTAAACCCGGGATGTTTTGTGTTGGTATGTTTATGTTTTTTCAAAATGGTTTGTAACTATGTTCTTTTTTTTTTTGAATAATAAAGTTCGACTCGCGTGGAGAGGGTTCCGAACGTTAATTATCTAAATTCCGTAAGTTATTTGAAATCTAAGATTCTTATAGGTTTTCCCGTAATCTGTAGGTAAATAATTTCTTGTTTTTTTCAAAATTTTCGGCCTTGTAGTTTCGGAGTTCAGGGGGACGGGAATTGATAATTTTCGCCTATTTTCTTAATTAACTTCAAAACTTCTAATCTTCGAATCTTAAAATTATAAAAAAAATGAATTTGAGATTCTCACAATGAGCCTTTTTTGATATAGTTTGCAAAACTTTTTTTTTAATTATTGACCCCTAAAAAGCAGCCCCCGTGTTTAAATTAATTAATTTACACGTCCGTATTAGGATCATGGACTTACATATGTGTACTAAATTACAACTCAATCGGTCCAGTAGTTTCGGAGTAAATTGGCTGTGACAGACAGACAGACACGCGAGTGATCCCATAAGGGTTCCGTTTTTTCCTTTTCAGGTACGGTACCCATAAAAGACGCAAGGGAGAAATACGTCTTTTATTTTCTATTGTCATATTTCTGAAGTTCCATCTATTCTCTAAAACTTAGCAACTATTTCATATAGGCACTGTTGTTTTAACTTGATAGTTACAAAACTAGTTAGAAAAATAATAACTAAATGAATTATATATAGAGCAGATGCTTCAGCGATGCATTGAAATCATCTTAATCCAATATTCATCAACCAGGTCGCTGGGACTTTGACACGCAAGAAGAGTACTCAGCCTACATGAGTAGCAAGGAAGCGCTGCCCAAGGCCGCGTTCCAGTACGGCGTGAAGACGCAAGACGGACGCAAGACGCGCAAGACTAAGGACAAGAGCGAGAAGGCAGAGTTGGACAGAGAGTGGCAACAGGTATGGTATTATATAGGGCGACTGGCGTGATTATTTGTAGGCCTTGTAGATTCCTAGAGGTGTGTTAACTTTTGTTAACATCTTATCTTGATTTCCGTTTTTTTGTTGTGTAGTAAGCAACGACTTATTGTCGGGCCTATGCTGTCCCCATACTTGAGTACTAATGCTGTAACATGATAATATTGTAAAATCTAATCATTTTAAAAGAGTAACCATGGAGTTTCTTGCCGGTTCTTCTCCATAGGAAACGACCAACCCGAACCGTGCACCTTTTTGTCGACGTTTCATAAGTGCCCATGTAGGCCTATGTGAAATAAAAATATTTTGATTTTGATTATACTCATGATAACAAACAAATTTCCCAAAGAAACATTTTTTTTTATACTCATTCAATGTTATCAGAATAACACAGCAGCCGTATGAAATACGCGCGCCTCCTATCAGCTGTTACTCGCGTGACGCCGTTCTGTTTCATTACTGCCGTACCCTGTAACAGTACGTAGTGGTGTATAAAAAAAAGTTTCTTTGGGAAAGTTGTTTGTTATCATAAGTACAATCACGTGTATTGGTCACTAATTACCAGTCAGCCTATAGTGGTATGAGGAACAGGGCTCAACCTTAAAAAATGGAGGATCGTTCGACCGGCCTGGTGTTGTGTTTGGGCTACAACCCGGCGTTTATCGTCGGGCGGGATGTAGGTGACGTGAAGTACAACAATATGGCGTTGTAAATGCCTCTGTGATCCCTATTTCTGCCGTCATTATTAAAAAGGGCACAACTAACATTTTGTAGATATTTAGAAAATCGATGTTAAAATTACTAAAACTTAATAAATGTTGCAGTTGTGCCCTTCAAGCTTATGCTATCTCCAGTTAATTTTGTTGCTAAAATCACAAAAAAAATTAGGCAAATAGGCGTTTTTTTCCTGATTCCGGATATATATAACTCAATTTCATGAAAAATGTTAGTTGTGCCCTTTTTAATTAAAACGGCAGATTTGTTCTTCCTATCTACATTACGAGCTTTGATTTTTAAATTTTCCCAACTTTATTGGGGACGGCTTCCAGTCTAACCGAATGCAGCTGAATACTAGTATTTTACAAGGAGCAACAGCCTATCTGCCCTCCACAACCCAGTACGGCAATACTGGTAAAAGGGTCCATGTCTTACCCAGTACCAGCTTGGTAGGACTGCTTGTCAGACTTTCAGGTCACTGACTACCTGTAACGACTGTCAAAGATCTACAAATGACAGCCGGGACCAACGGCTTAACGTGCTTTCCGAGGCACGGAGGAAACTCGGATGTAATGGATGGTCACCCATCTACGGACCAACCTAGACAAACGCGTCTGAACTACAAAGATCGATCCGTGTGGTAGTTATTATTTAGCCACGAGCTCCTATGAATACTTATTATATTTTATTTGTTACAGATTCAAAATATAATTCAGAAACGTAAAGCGCCGCAGCCGGCAGCGGAGGAGCCTTCGTACAAGTCCGGGAAGTACTAGCATCCGGCTCCTAAGCCTGCTAGGAAGTCTTGCTAGCAGGCGCAGGTGTGCTCCACGCCTACAGGACTTGTATATGATGAGCTAGGCAGAGATCTAGGTCAAAATTCGCGTACTATGATTTTTTTGCTGAGTAAAGACATATGGGCATTGTTGCAAAAAAATGTAACCTGTATATATTTTTTTTGAGTTAAAATATAGTGTTTTAAGAAATTAATTTGAATATTTTTTAAATTCGATGGCTAGTTTAATAATTAAAACTTTAAAATTAAATATAAATTAAACTTTAATTTATATTTAATTTTAAAGTTTTAGGGCTGATGACGTCATCAAAGGAAAAGATTCCTTTGCTCATTCAGCGATTTAATGCGTGAGTGACACTGATGAAAGTTTGTTTTTTAATGGCATTCACATGAAGCTAAGGGCTCGTTCAGACACGCGGGAACGCGCGATTACAAATCTTGCGGTTTGGAACCGCAAAAACATATTTCACGATATTCTTTCTTGAGATGACATCATTGAAGGTCAAATAAAGGTTAACCACATTTCTTCAAAAATATAAATGAATAGGGAGTGTTGAGGATATTAATTAAAGTCTGACTCGCTTGGATTTTACTTAGTTTTAATACAGGCTTCGGTTACAAATTAAACTTTTGAAAATCGTACTTGCGCCGGTGCCAGGTCAGCTGTGTGAGCCCTCCGCTCGCGTGTGATGCGTGAACAGGGAGTATGTTTTCATTTTAACGAGAAATAAATAAATAATGAGGGACCTTATTCCTCGAAATGGTTTTGTAATTAGCACAAGTTTTGCAAAATGGACAATCCGGATTAGGTATACCTCTGCCTGTCCCTATGGGGATTAAGGCATGATGTTATGTAAAGTTTGTCTTCATACGAATATGAATTTTATTATTATGCCCAATAATGTTGATATTTCAATGAGCAAATGTGAATACACAGTTTGACCGTGTAGGTATTGCACTTATAGGGGTATGTAGGGGTTTAAAGTTTTTCTCCCCCATAGAAAAGGGAGGATCCTCCGACCAGACGGGTGTTGTGTCTGGTGGGCTACTGACAGTTGTTGTCGGGTTTTGATAACTTGTGCTCTGTAGTATTTTTGTACTATGTAGTCCTTTTATTGGTGCCGCTACACACTGTAGTAGGAAACGGCAGTTTTTTTTCCAGTTACAATCTGTTAGTCAGTTACAGTCTTCGCCATCATTAACCTTTTCATTTCTTGAGATATTTTAATGGTTTTTCGCATTTTTGTTTCTTCTTATTTAAATCAATAAACTTAATCAACAAAAAACAAAATATGGAATCTTCTCCATTGTCTGTGGTAATTTTATTGTAAAATAAAGGGCGGCGCTAGTCCCGACTATGCCCACGCGCCAAAAGATTCGTGCAGCGCTATAACCATGACGTCAGTGAATTTTCCCTAGTACCTATACACTTTTATTAAGTTAAGAGTAAAATTGTAAATAGACAATTTAATTATAAAATATAAAGTGTTCACCTCAAACGAAGTTTTAATTTTAGTAACCATCCCCTTTGCCAACTGCTTGATTCCCTAATGTTCCGTGACTTATTACTTGTTGTTTGTGACTTATTTGGAGGTAAAGTTCTATGTGAACTCAAAACGTTTAAGGAGGATGCGCTAAGGTAGCCCGCTAAATTAAATTTTTCATGAAATAGTCATTCAATAAGATTAAATGAACTTAGAGGGTTGTATTGATGATTTGAATGATTCATAACTCTGTAAATTGACGTTCAACCATTGACGGTCGACCACTTTTCACCCTTATGCCCTGAGTAACAAGGTTGAAAAGTGGTCGACCGGCAGTGAGTGCGGTAGTACATCAACTTACGCCTGTTTCATATGGGGCTAGGCAGAAACCACACCACACCATCACACCACACCGCACCATCATCTGTTACGATTCTTAAAACTCTTAAGAACTCTACTCTACTCTTAACTCTTAGTCTTTCTCTCTCGATTCTTATTGGCAGTCGTAGAGGTACCTATTAGCACTTCGCCGGTGACTTCGTCCGTAAAAATTGTGATAGCTCGGCTAATATGCATGATATAAATATAGTTTATAGCCTATAGCACCCACAAATAATGTAGCTTTCTGCCAGGGAAAAAATTTTTAGAATTGGATCATTATTTTCGGAGATTACCCACTACATACAAACTTTACCACTTTATTATCTTAGTCACGGTGGCGGTCTTCTTGTATGCCAAATTTCATCGGAATTGGTTCAGCTTTAAAATAAGTGAAAAAGAAGGTGACAGAGTCAAGCCCGCCACACTATTCCCAAACCACTGCAACTCCTGAAAGCCAGAATCAACAGTGGGGACCACCAGAAAAGCGCCGAGACAATGAAGCTCGACGAAGTCTCAGAGAAACAATTTAACTGTCTTGAATCCCGCAACGAAATTAATCAGAAAATAATAGCGGAGGAGTACGAAAAACAAACACAGACAGAGAGTCATACAAATCTTTTGCATATAAAACAATTTTTTTTAACTCATTTCTCAAACAGAACATGAATGAAACTCCTTTACTATCTATTGCCCTGCTAACCTATCGCATTGGGTGTGGAATGAGTGAGAATCAAATTATTTGGCTTAGTACAAAATCACTATCTTATTTTACTACTATTCTGTTGCTGAACTTTTGGCCTTTTGCGAAGCTCCTGCAAAAAAGAAATAGCTACGTGGACATGGTAACACAAAAAAATCTACCTTCTGTTTATTACCGGCTAGCTTATGCCCGCGGCTTCGTCCGCGCCGATTTCGAAGTAATTATCCCACGGTATCGTTCTACTGGGATAAAAAGTATCTCATATGTTAATCCAGGTTATGAAGTATCTGTGTGACAAATTTCACCCAAATCCGTTGTACCGTTTTTGCGTGAAAGAGGAACAAACATTACATCCTCACAAACTTTTGCATTTACAATAGAAGTAAGATTTTTTATCTAAAATACAGCTCGGGCAGGGGAGCCCAGAGGATTGTTAGCATTCTGTGAGAAATGATAAAGGAAACAGGAGTAAAGATCCGACCAGGGGGTCTAAACTGGCCGCTTTAGCAGAATAATAATAGGATAATAATATGAATTACGTTTAAATTCTTAAAATGGTCATAGACGTACCTACTTTTATGAATTGTCACCTTGTGACCATTTTACGAATTTTAGACCATTTTAGACCCCAGGAAGAAAGTTTGGGCGCCAACTTGTTTTGTTCAAGATAGCGACCGGTGGCCGGTGGCCGGTCTGTCAAAGTTTTGTGTCCGGAGTCAGGTCCGCTTTTTTTTAAATGCACCGGTTTGAACGCACTTTAAACGAATTACATAATTTTGCCAAAGCCAAAGCAGCATTACCTTTAGTTGTTTTTTTTAGGAGGCATGTAAAGCGGCGGTAGACATAAATCAAGTCACCTTTTATTGGAATATACCATCAACTCCTGCCTCTTTTAAAGGAAATACCTTTTCTATACACATGTACAATAGCTAGATTATACAAAAACCTTGTGCTTATTTTTAATTAGATACCTTTTTCGGAATCTAAGAAGGAGCAATTTTTCATAACCTTTTTGCTTGTGTAAAAAAACAAACTCCATTTCAAGAACAGCGAAGAATTTTAATAACTACGTGTGATCCGAAGTGTACATCTAATAAAGAGATAACGGCATTGTACCCAGCAAGTTGCTAACATCTGCATACTTCATGATTTGCCAACGTTCTCACAAGAAATATTTCTACTCCGACCCGTTAGCTAAGAGAAGATACGTAAGCCAAACAATTACCCAATTAGGGCGCAATGGAAAACTGCAACCTCCTGCAACTTGTTATTCACAACAAACGGACGTCCACAAAGAACGGCTCCGCTGGGAACTCTCTGAATATCGATCGACCTTCAGGTTTCACTGTAACAGGACAAAAGTGTGGCATTCCATCACGTCGCGCCTGGTGACGTGGAGAGAAACGCGGCCAAATTCGCGACGATTCGTTTGACACAATGCCGGTTCATCGGCACTCATGTACCTACCCGTACCCGTCCGTAGAGCCGTCTTCGCAGGTGCGTGCGCGCAGGTACGGCCCGTGCCCCGCGCCCCGCCAACCCGGCCCGCGCCCCGCGGGCCCGCGCCCCCGCACCGCCATCTTGAATTCCGCTCACTCAGACCCGCGCCCGCCTCGCGGCCAGCACGTACACTCCGCGAGCGACCGATCCGCGACATATTTGTGTTTTCAAGTGATTCAGTGTCATGTTGTGATAGTGCAGTGACGAAATGGAGTCGACGCCGATATGTCGGTGCCGCGTGCTCTATCTCGGCTCCGCAGTGCCGCAGCAGAGCAAGGACGGATTGCAAGGCATCCAGGAACCGCTTCGCGAGTTGTATCCGGAAAAGGGAGCGACGAGTGGCGGCATCGACTCGTGGCTGTCCGTGTGGTCCAATGGCATCCTGCTCGAGAACATCGACGAGAGCGGCTCGCGGGTGGCGCGCTTCTTCCCCATCTCCAGCCTGCACTACTGCGCCGCCGTGCGCCGGGTCACCGTGGAGGGCGCGCCGCGCTTCCTGCCGCTGGACTCGCCCTTCGCCCGCGCTCCCGCTCCACGCCGCCCGCCACTGTTCGCGGCCGTGCTGCGCCGCACGCAGGGCATCAAGGTGCTGGAGTGCCACGCGTTCATCTGCCGGCGCGAAGCCGCAGCTAACGCGCTCGTGCGCTGCTGCTTCCACGCGTACGCAGACAGCTCGTACGCCAAGCGGCTGGAAGCGGAGCGCGCGCCCTCACACCTGCCACCCGACCAGGACGAGGAGCTGGAGGTGTACGACGGCGATGAGAACCACAAGGTGTGGGTCGGCGAGACCGAGCGCGACGACGCCAGCGACGACATCCCGCACCCAGCGCGCGCGCCGCGCCCCCGCCAGATAGCGAGGCCAGCATCCGTCCCGCCGCCGCCACCGCCGCCCGAGGAGCCGAAAAAGAAGACCGCTACTGCGAAAAAGACGAAAAAGAAGTCGTCAGCGTCAGCTGATGAGTTGTACGCTGGCCCGGCGCCGCAGATGAACGGGCGGTCACTGGGCCGAGCGCCTCCCGCTTGGGCCGCTGGCCACCCGATGGTGTTGGTGGCCCATCCGTCAGCCACGCTACCGCACGCGCGCCCCGCCACGCTAGGCCACCGGGGACGGGTGCCGGCCGCGCTGGCAGCGGGGCCCTTCCCGCCGGGTCCCCCAGGCCCGGGCCGGGGCCGCCTACAGTACGCCACAGTGGACCCTAGACGTTCGAAGCCTCCCCCCCCTCCGGCGATGAAGGCTGCGCAGAGCATGACGGGGCTGGAGGCCGTGGAGGACGCGGGCGGCATCTACAGGAAGAAGGGCCACCTGAACGAGCGCGCCTTCTCGTACAGCATCCGACAGGAGCACCGCAGCAGGTCGCACGGCTCTCTCGCCAACCTGAAGTTTGCAGCTCCACCCGAGGTGAGTCATGAGAAACTTATTTTCCAAGATTTTCTTATCCTACCAATAAATTCCTTCCGAACGGAAGACATAGGACGGTCTCTAAAGGGTGTTAAAGACCGGGCGCTTCAAGGAAGGCACATTAAGGTCCGCATTCCACGACAACCGGTCAGTGGTCGGGACTCAAACCCAGGTGTTACGAGATACAAGTTCGATTTCCGGTATCTTTTCCATAATTCTTTAACCCTGCCGTTTATAAATATTCATCATGGGTCGATCAAAACCCGTACATAGTAGGGTCAAGATAATAAAATGAGAGGCAACAGCTTTCTCTACGTATATGTAATTAAGTTGATTCGCTAACAAAGGGTCGGACTTGGCAGGTCCCGACCGATTACGTCATCGGCATGTACTTATATATATTGTATGTGTGTGTGTGTGTAATTATCGTGTCAAGAGCGATTGCTTGCAAAATCATTTTTGTACGTAGTTATAGTGTATGAAATCATTACTTGGTTGCGCGGCTGGTATTTCTTTGGATGTGTGATTTTTATTGCCATTGTCAGTTGTGGAATGAAACCTTACTCATTTTCAGCAAAAAAATCGAAGCCAGAACTGTATTCCCTCAAGAATACTTTTGAAAAGTACCTACATTATTTTGTGTGCCTTTATCTGGGCCAAATACATTTATTATCCTTCTTTCGTTGTCTAAAAAATCCTCAGAATAAAAACAGAAAATTAATAGTCTAGGTTGCCATAACGTAAAGACAGTTTTTACAGTCGTTTTTCGCGTATGTCAAGGCGCCATTGAAACAACCTTCGAAGCGGTAATTTAAACGTAATTTAACTGTTTTTCTAGCTACGCCAACTACTATAAAAAACTAAAATATAAACATTGTCAAGGCGCCATTGAAACAACCTTCGAAGCGGTAATTTAAACGTAATTTAACTGTTTTTCTAGCTACGCCAACTACTATAAAAAACTAAAATATAAACATCACGACTGCTCATAATAAAAAGTGTAAGTTACTGTTACCCCGCATCATCCCGCAGCTGGCTAAGTCCTCTTTCCATGACTTCCATCCTTTTAGATCCTGGGGTAATGTGGGCCCACAATTCTACAGGAGCTGGTCGTTTCACTAGTAGTCATTAATTCATTCTCCTGCCCTTATCCCAATTCAGTTGGGGTCGGCGCAACATGTCTTCTTTTTCCGTACTTCTCTATTACTCAGACACCCCCATTCTTACCATATCATCCTTCACACAGTCTATCTATCGTTTGCTTGGTCTTCTTCTACTCTGATACCCATCCACATTCATACTCAAAACTTTCCTCACGACATTTTCCTCATTCCTCCGCATCACATGTCTATACCACGATAACCGATTACCACACAACTTTTCAGTCACCGGCGCCACTTCGACTTCCTCTTATGTACTCATTTCTTATTTCTTGTATCTGCAATAAATATTTTCATAACAGATTATTTTCGACGTTGAAAAATCTTTAAAATGTCTTTTCAAAATATCTGAAACGCAAGTCTAATCCATATAGGAAAACCATCTAATCTTTAAATAGTTTTTCTATAGGGAGTAGAGTCTTTAGATTCTAAAGACTTACTGTGTGACTGTGCTTTCTAGGTCTCCTCAAAGTCAGATCCATTTTCGTGATAGACCCTGTGAAATAAAATATTGATTATGAATTACAACATCCTTTAGAATGCACTCTCCGAAAAATGTCCTCCATACTAGTCAACACTCATCATCACCATCCAATCCTGAATTCACCTATTGCTGGCTATAGGCCTTTCTTTTCTTGTGCCAATCTCCACGGTCGTTCGGGGAAACGGCTTGATTACGGCTTGATATGACGTTTGCGACCTTTCCAGCGCAGCCCGCCTCCGAACTCCTTTGGCGATGTCCGGGCTCACCTCAGACATCGCCACGACTCATGAAGGCCGTGTAATGCGGCGCCGATAGACTCCCCGATCTATCGCTGGCACCTCCTAGGGCGGCATCAGGTCTATGTGGCGCCTCCTCCGCCGCCCTGTCCTCCTGAATCTCAACGGTTCTGTGCCAGCCTCATCCAGGTTTTTCCCCCGAAAGCAACAATGTCGTCTGCCCATCTCGTTAGCACTCAAACTTAGGTTAATAAATATCCGATCCCTAGTTATGTATTTTAACAACTGCATCGCGTATTATAATGACGAAAATATAATCAGATACATAAAACAAGACACCGGTATCTAAAAAGATGTTGTAACAGAAACATGTGTACATGTTTGTGTGTGTGTGTGTTTCGTTGATGAGTAGGTATGTTTATGAAGTCTATCGGTCAAGACCAAAAACTATACATAAGCACCTTGTATAATCCATCCATATTAATACATAACTATTATAAACCTCGACTGTTTCGTTGGTGTAGTGGTCGCAAGCGCGACGGCTGAGAATGAGGTTCTGGGTTCAATTCCCGGTTGGGCAAAGTGTTATTGGGTTTTTCCATCAGGAATCTCTCAGTAACAGCCACGGAGCCTGGATTTGAGCCCGGTTAATAGCAATAGGCTCGCCCCCTATTTCATGGGACTTAAAAACATAACTGGCGGAATGTGGGTGTAGTATTAGGTACACCTCTGCTAAACCCTTCGGGGATTACAGGCGTGATGTTATGTTTATGTATGATAAACCCTGTCTACCTGTATGTTATTTTTCATCACGCCGCAAGAATAGGGATCGGTTTCGAAGTTTGCCTTGCAAGTAGTCCATGACTTCTGTAACCATATTTATCTGCAAATAAATCTTTGACTTCGACTTTGACTTTGACCTGGGTAGGTTATTTTTTATCTCAGTAGAATGTTCTGTGGGATAATTTCAGACCTACAAGCGGATAAACTTCGAAAGCTAAGACCTCCGTACCTGAAGCTAATTTTAACTGAATAATGCTAAATAATCGTTTAAAAAAATTGACACATTTGTGATATCCTCCATCCCGCACTGGACCCAATCGGTGGAATATGGCCCTCTCTTTGTCACGGAGAGGCTTGTGTCCCACCGCTGGGACATTTTAGGCGGATTAAGTTTATGCAGACTAAATCATCATTCTCTTGCCCTTATCCCAATTAATTTGGGATCGGCGTGGCTTCTTCCATACTTCTCTATTACTCGTCATCTCATTAGACACCGCCTTTCTTGCCATATCTTTCTTTACACAGTTCGTCCATCGTTATTTTGTCTTCCTCTACTCTTATAGCCATCCAGTCATACTCAAAACTTTCCTCACGACATTTCCCTCATTCCCCTCATTCGTCCGCATCACATGCCCATATCATGACAACCGATTACCACACAGCTTTTCAGTCACCGGCGCCACTTTCAGACTTCCTCGTATGTACTCATTCCTTATTTTATCCATTCCCGTTACACCACACATCTCCCTTAGCATTCTCATCTCAGCCACATACGATTGCTTTTCATTCATCCATTTTGTGGCCCAACATTCTGATCCATACAAGAAACTAGGTCTAACCAATTGGGACTAAATTTAGTTTCACATAAAGGTTATTTTAGCTTAAACAGACTTCATGTGAAAGGTTTTCTAGCATATACAGGTCATAGTTGAATTTCATCGCAGAAAATTAGATGCTAGTACATATAACGTATGGTGTATTTTAGAATATATTTGTGAAATAATCGCGGTAAGAAGACAATGCAATCTACTTAATAAAAAAATCTTTAACTCATTGACATGCAGCTCAGTTTAGAACATGTTTTGTACAAACGTTTCATAAATGACAAAATTGAGCATCTAAATAAAACTCATGAGGCGCACTAGGGGAAAATAAATGTTGAAATTGGTACTTACACCAGTATCTATAAACAAGTAGAAGTGATTACTAAGTCAATAAAAAGTAAGTTATTTGTGATACGAGTTTTATTTTGTAGTTTAGTGATTGCTTGAAGATAGAACTGTCAAAAGTTAAAATTCTTACTTTGCGTCTTACTCCGTTTAAATTCTTGTCTATTAAAATGTTTGCATAAGTAATTACTTAAACACAAGTAATTAGTTTAACTTGATTATAGATACGGGTGTAAGTTCATCTAGTTTAAAAAAAAATTAAGTGTAAAAGTGTTTGTAAAAACCTTTTTGCAAGATAAACATCATTTATAAGATTCCTGTTTATAAATAAAAAATATGCCATTTTTATTTTTTTTAAAGTTCTACGAAGTCTCCCAGAGATTTATAGAAATCTTGACTTTGGTGAAGAAAATCTACCTTTTGTAGTAAAGTGGATATGAATGATAAACAATAATATAACTGTTCTGAGGCAGTTCTAACAACATTATAACGTATTCGTCTTAAAAAAAAATGCATCTTTTTTATTCACCTAATTAGTGTAATTTTGTAGTTAATGTCTGTTGAAAACCGCATTGAATTACAAATAAGTAGAAAACTTTAGGAGTCACTAGACGATGCGACGTTTAAATGGTGTAGAAAAGTAGTAAAATAACCATAGCCCAACTTCACCCACTGCTGCGTATGATATGCTTCTAGCTTGTTTGTGTCAATTTCCACGCTCCTTTTTCTTGCCTGTGTTATGTGGTTATGTGGGGCTCGCACTCACTAAAAACTTCGCCGTCTTTACTAATATACCGCTTTCGGAGGGGCCTCGAGTACTGCGTTGCAATTTCCACGTTCCCGTGCCAGTGTCATTCGGGTCTTTTGTGTTTTTTTTTGTAAAAGTAAAATTTGGGCTTAGTCGTCCTTAATATAAAACAGGGCTTATCCTGAGATCCAGATTTTTATTAAACCATTGATTTATATCGAACTTATGCCGCCAAACATAAAGTCCTAATGACCGAAACTGACATTAAACCCAGACTTTAACTTGTCATTTATTTCACCTTTTGATCGCCAGAGCATAGACGCACACTCGTGCCCTTCACGCCAAGCCACAATTATTACTAAACTACCATTTTGTCACATATTTGTGTCGTTTGTCGTACTGGTAACGCGCTTGCTTGTCACGTATATGTGACAGTAGCGGTCAAAAGGTTAGCATTAATTTTATTTTACTTTCTTTTTAAAATACGAGTGATCGGGTAGTAAAATATCGTATAACAATTACAACATCATATCTGTGTGAAGGATGATATACGAGAAAGGAGCTGTCTGATGAGATGATGAGTAATAGAGAAGTATGGAAGAAGAAGACATGCTGCGCCGACCCCAAATGAATTGGCATAAGGACAGGAGAATGACGATGATAAATGATGAAGTGTGTACAAGGCCTATTCGTATGTCTTTCAGAAAGCCAAGGTCCTGTTTTTTGTCTACGTCTCGTTATCTAACACCCTCATTTGAAATCTAAATAAGTTATCTATATGTAATATTCTGTATTAAGCGTTTTGTGTTTGTACAGAAATTAAAGAAATTTGACAAATTGTAGTAGCTTGATGCGCTGGCGTCTTTTGAGCGGCATCCCTGCAGTCTCCACACGCATTAAACCGTGAAGATCGTTCGCTTGCAGTCGGTCGCGTGTCGCAACTTCTGTGCTGTAACAGCGATTAGTCGCCGGCAGTCAAACCAGTTGCGACTTGTCGTTAACGCAACGCAACTGTAGTTTATTGAACTATATTATCGTCTTGGATACTTGTGGGGTGGTTGGGGGAACATGGTTTTAAAATAACCTCTTATAACACAAATATCTTGTTACGTTCTGGGGTCTTAAAATGCCACTTTATCATTATCATCTGCCTAGCTTTTTCCCTACCATGCTGGGGTCAGGTACCAGTATAACCGTATGCAGCTGAATACCAGTATTTATTCGTAAAACGGTCACAAAGTGATAAGTCATATTATATATGTCAGGATTTATTCCGTTATACTCGCGTACATCATGTGGGCAGACGATGGGTTTAATAAAATACACGGGGTGCGATACACTGTTTCTATTAAACTAACAAATTACTTGAAATTACAACTTAACACACAATGAATCGGGGTACAGTTCCAGGACGTCTCAACTCCGTTGCGCTCAGACACTCAATGGCCGCTGTCGCCTCGAGCTGCAAACATCAGGGCTCTGTAGAAGCACGCAGTGGTGGGCGCGTGATGTCACCAGTCCGTACCAGTGACTGTGATGTATCAGTGTAAGTGACATGAATAATTGATAATACCTTGAAGTAATTTTGATTTTTGTTAAGATTTTCATTCGAGTAAATCTGGTAACTATACTTGTATCTAATTACACCTAATTAAAAATTAAATTAGCCAAAACACCGAAATGTGAGAATTTTCACTAATATAATTATAATAATCTTAAAAACCGGATAAAAATAAGACGTTGAGTAGAAAAAGTGATCACCATTAGGAGTTAAAAAAAAAACCATTTTTCTATTTTACAATTACATCTAGACAAGACATGATCGCCAATGTCAAATGATGTAACCAAGTTCAGACTACATCAAGCTACTACAATCTGTTAAATTCTCAATAGATTTTTAACTTTATCGCTAAACCATTAGGTTCAAAGTTGATTGGGAAAATTTGGCAGTTTCAGGTAGCTTGATGTGCTGGCATCTGTACACGGTGCAAATTAGATCGGTTTGCAGGGCACACCACAAAGATGTTGGTGTGCGTAAAATCAACTGGTGTATTACTTCGCCTATTTGTTAGTGTTTGCTTCACTATAGTATATTGTATAATATGAGGTAAAGAATATGAAGCATCAATTTAACACTATGACTAACCGGTGTCGTGGCTTATATGTGTAATCATTCGGCTGGTAAATCAAGTGTCGTAGGATCGAATCTGCGCCGCTGGCGTCAACTTTTTGCATTATTAAAAAACTTTTATTTTCATTTTGTTGAATTTTTATTGTAATTTACCTGATAATAAGAACATTATTCGAAAAAAAATATGGAAGTAAAAATTAAACAATTTGTATTAAGAAATCAACAACATTTATTGACTAGGTTTTTTTTATATTATAATTACAAATTATAAAGTTTTGTGCATGACAAATATTCTAAGTCGGACAAGAAATAACGTTACTTTTCTTATTCAAGTGGGTAATTTATTTATTAGTGAAATGAATAAACATGTTAATAAGATAGATATTAAGATACAGGTATCCTAAATTGTTATCTCACTAACAATAACATCACTCACATAAAACAAATCGAATTACCCCCTGATATTTTTATTAATAGCCTATTGGTGCGCCTTCGCTATCTATGACTTGTTCATGCACGAAGTAAATGTCTCCACTAGACCTGCATGGAAGAATATTTTTTTTTATGATAGCGCTCACCATCTTTTCGCCACAATATTTTGCGACCGTCCTTGTCTGATTTAAAACATTTTTCATCTCTAAATATAACTATATTATTGCACCAATCAAAATCCAAATATTCTCTTGCGAAGCGTACCCGGTTTTGCCTGTGAATATCTGACATTCAAATTTTCTTGGCTGGCCTACAACATTTCACACCAGCTGCTCGCAAGTGGTTTCGTACAGTTTGTAATGTCACGTCATGTTTAGTTGCCGTGGAACGAGTAGTGAGGAAGGGCTCAGCGGTATGCGTAGCAACTATATCAGATGCCAATCTGTGAATGCAAATCCAGCCTTTGGTCCCGGTCGGCAAGGATCAATGCTTCCCGAATCTGCATAACGATGGACCCACAATTGCACAGTCCTTCTCTGTGAACAATAATAAAATATTGTTACAAAAAACAACAATCAATAACATGTGGATTATTTAAACATATTAAACTTCTAAACATCATAATAACATTTTGTTACTCACCGATATCTTTAAACGTCTCGCAATTTCACTAATTGAAACATTTTGCTCATGCAAAAGAATTATTTCAGCTCATAAAAGTGTGGTTCAATGATTCATATTGATTCACAAATAAAAGCACTTCTCAAAAAACGCAGGGTATAATGTCTAAAAACGTAACGAAAGCCCGATAGTCAATAGCATTATGACGATGAACTTAAACTACTAACTTAAACATGATTTGTCATTTTTAGAGGGTAGACAACTAATACATTCTAACCCAAATATAAAGAGACTTGCTAATAGTTAAGCAATGAATTGAACAAACAAATGTAAAATATTTTATTAAAACATACAAAAACATTAAGCTGTTGGCAGTCGGATTCGATCCTACGGCGCCGGCGCAGTAAGTAAATATTTATCGCACGCTCGACTAATGCGCCACGGAGACGATTGTATCATTAGCTAAATTTATGCGTCATATTCCCTGCAACATTAGTGACAAGAAATTTTATTGTGTGTGCGTGGACAACGGGTTATTGTGAAGCAAACACTAATAAATAGGCGAAGTCAGACGGCCGTTGATTTTACGCACACCAACATCTATGTTGGTGTGCCCTGCAAATCGATCTAATTTGCAGTGTGTACCTACCAGAGGCACACTTTAACCGTTGGCTCAAGTTATTTCAAAATAAACCTCTGACATTGCCAAACACTAAATAACAAAACATGAATAACCTATCTCATCGCTCATCCTCATTTGCCGAACCGTGACAAAAAACTTTACCTGTAAACTGCACGTACCATTATACAGGTATGAATAATTTGTTGTTATTATAAACACTTGCTATTTATTTGTGTAGCGACCTTCACGAAACAATTGCACCACACACATTAAATGAGTGTAGTGTTAAACATATTAAAAACACTGCCTCGTTGGTCGAGTGCAGATAAAGTGTTATTGGGTTTTTCTATCAGGAATTTCTCAGTAGCAGTCACGGAGTCTGGATTGATGGCACTGGGCTCGTCAACTATTACATGGGACTTTAACATAGTTGGCGAAATGTGGTTGTACTATTAGGTACACCTCTGCCTAACCCCAGAGGTGGTAAGTGGTGGAGGAGTAACCCTTCCGGAATTACAAGCGTGTTGTTATATTATTAAAAGTGAAAATAGTTTCTTCACAACAAAATTGTGTACATTTTTTACCGTAATTACAGTAATCATCAAGTCATCTTCAATGACTACACAACCATCCATAATATTACATTACATACCGTTCACAGACTGTCTTAGTAATTCCGTGAAACTCTGATGACGTGATTTATTAAGGAAAACGTGGTTAAAAACATTAACATGATGTAAGTTAGACTTCAAGAAAATAAACAGTATAAAAATGACGGCACGTGATTGAGCGATTGGCTGCTGCGCTGCGTGTCGCAGGTTCAATTCCTACACAGAACAAATATTTGTACGGCCTATAGGTAGTTGTCGGTACGACACAGTAGAAATACACGAGGGGACAACGCTTTAATAAAAAACATTTTTTTCTCATATTAATAACCCTACCTTTATATTAATCATCTTCCTGCCCTTGTCCCATGTTACTTGTGGTCGGCGCAACACGTTTTTTTTCTTCCATTCTCCTCTGTCAACCGTCACGCTATTATTTACTTAATTTTATTTCATATCTTTCCTTCATTAATTTCATTAATAAAGATAAAGATTATAATATCATGATTTTTGTATGGGATTACCAATATTTGCTTAGACCACACTATCTTTGTTCACGCGTTGATGTCTTTTCTACGAAATTTTTGATAGCATGATAATTTTGGCATATTTTTCCACATTTTTCTTTGATACTACTGAATATCTATATAACTAAATATAATTTGTAGAACGCAAAGACATTTAAATAATATTCCTACGTTGGATGGGACAAAGGTAATGATATTGTTATATTATTGCAATAAGCAACTGGTTGCTGGCGGTAACAGTGCAATGTGTAACGTATCAAACTTGGCAATTATATATGTATCATTTAGCTATATGGCCTCCCTGATCCAGGGGATTACAGTTTCTCCCATAGACAGTATTATATCTAGAAACAAGTCAACTCTATTTTTATTTTTTTCTTAGCCTCTATTGTCCCACTGTTGGGCAAAGGCCTCCCCCATAGTCTTCCACTCTTCTATTTAATGGAAAGCACAACAAGTCTATTACTTGAGTAAAAGTAATAACTTATGATACGATTTGTATTCTGTAGTTTAGTAATTGCTTGGAGTTAGAACTGTCAAAAGTTAGAATTCTTAGCTTTGCTTTCTTTGACGGTTCTTACTAGAACATTAAGTTTTCGTCCAATACGATAGTTTTCCACAATTATTACTTAAACTCCCTTCCCAGCTAACAACCGTGAACGTAAACCAAATAACTTAATCAACTAACTTCATACAACACAGTTACACTGCACTACTTTACTTAAAGGCCGTGGTTCACCGTGAGACACCTATTGTCAACTTTACCACCTTACACCAAACAGAACACAATCAAGAACCGACCTTCTTGCTTTCTCGATAAAAGTTGTATGAGGTGTATGTGTAACGTGGTGTTGGAACTCTCACGGTGGATGGACGGGTCAATGTTCCTAGGTTATATTACTTGTAACGTTTTTTTTCTTTAATGGGTGGTTTGATTGAAGTGGGGAGTTGCTAAGGTAGTTATTATTGATGGGAGTTAATTGATACCAGGTCTTGTTGTAGCTGTAAATTGGATCGGCGATGCGGTCGCAAAGATATGGCAATTGGGGTTTTAGAAAAGGTTCGATTTTGCAGAGATTCTAGCTGTAACTTAAACCTAGATGCTTTAAGCATCTACAGAATTTGAAGAGGGATGTGGCGTGTGAATTTGCATGTTTTTTAGTACTGAGGGCCAGCTATAACGATAATGGGGATGTAATAGAATTTTATTGGATTGATATCAATTAGTAGAGGCCGGATTTGTGTAATTTAAAACGGTCGTAATACGCATGCTTTGGCCCGAACTTACAATATAAAAAGTTCTCAACAAAAAAATAATAATTATAAAGCGTTTATGCGTAGTGACATCCTAAGCATTACAAAAAATGTTACTTGTGCCAAATTGTAAAGCAGTTTGTTGGAAAATGTAGCTCCCATATACAATATTACCTATATTTTTATGTAACTACTCGTAGGTATTTTTCCATCAATAACAAGGATATAACCATTAACTACAACTAAACACTAATATTTTACTGTAGAACAAAGGCAAGAACTATTAATTAATAAAACTAAAAATTACAAAAAAAAATCAAAAATGTTTTCAACGGGGTCCTTTATTTGCATTTCCTCTGGCATTTTTGCATTTTTCTAGTTTTAAATAGCAAAAACTAAAGAAAATGTGCCCAAATAATGCACAATCAGTCGATTTAGCTAAAATATCCAACACCTTGAAAAAACCACAAAATGGCATATGCAAATAATCCGGTCTCGATAAATTGGGTACTGAAAAGTCTATTTTTTTGATGTAGGTAGTAGTAGAAATTAAAAACTCTTTCAAAATGATTTCAACTTGGTAAGCCCCTTTGTCGTGTCAACGTCCATTGTAACTTATAAAATTTAGATATCTACACAACTAACCTTAAATATGTCAATTAATAGGTTAACCAGTCCATGTTTGACCAGAAACATGCAATTTAACCCAATAGTTAGTAGTAGCACAAAATAATTCTACAAACTTAGCTTTGTTCGGTCACCGTCTATTGCCCCTTCAAGCTAGATGCATCTGCTCCATAATTTTCACTTTCGCTGTATTTCATCGTTTTTTAATGGCGGCGGCATATCTCGATGTTAATAACGACGTTCAATTACAGGCGATAATTGTTATTCGTTCCGAGCCAGCTAGCTTGTCTGAAGCAATATGCTGATCTAGATTGTGTGAGGTAACAAATATATTTGATCAGCTGTGTTATTCTTGTTGGATAAAGAAAGAAATGGATTAGTTCTAGATTTGAACAGTTGCCATGAACATTTTGGAATATACATACATACAAGTAGAAAATAATAGATAATACTTTATTGTATCTTATTCATCATTATCTGCCTCGCCTTCTTCCAACTATGTTGGGGTCGGCTTCCAGTCTAACCGGATGCAGCTGAATACCAGTATTTTACATGGAGTGCACTGGGTAACACGATACCCTTTGGTAAGACTGGTAGTCAGACTTTCGGCTTTCATTTTCAACTCTTCCGCTGTTTTGCCTTCTCTGGCTAATCAGGAACGAGTCTAAATCGTCAAGACAGCGTCGAAAGAAAATGGATTCTTCATACTAATTGCGTGAGCCGATGCGATATTTTGTAAAAATTTTTTGGGCCCATTTTTCTTAGAGAAAGTTGTCCAGTTTGCGTTTACTGTGTTACACCTCGTTTAAAAACAAAATACTACGTGTCAATCATACAATTTCGATCTCTTGCTTGAATTCAATGTCTAAACCGTTTATTTTTATTCATTTTTTAACACAACCAGCAAAAACAAATATATTAAAAGTAAATAGGTCATTGTTCACACAAATGTAATTGTGTGGCATCGAGAGTTATTAGCAAATAGCAAAGTAACAAGCTATTGTTTTACCACCGGTCGCGGTTGCCCGGCGCGTGATAAAGTCAGCCGTCCACTCATCCACTGCTATAATAGCTGATCGGTTTTAAATATTGTACTGAACACTTACTAATACACTAAAAAGTACTAAATATTAACACAAAACAGTAAAATTAGCGATAAAGTTGAAAATCTATTAAAGGGCAGATTGTAGTAGCTTGATGTGCTGGCCTCTGTACAACAATTTATCAAACAAAATAATAAAGCAATAATGTTAGTTCAGGAATGTTAATAACTTCTATAACTAGTTTCGTTCAATAGTATTCTAAGCGTAGGCTTGTCCTCGAATAAATTGTTTCCTAATAAAATTTGAGTTCACTCTTATTAAGATTTACACTACGAAGGTTATTTTATTTCATTTATTAAGGGATAATAAACAACTACAATACCTATATATAACACATAAGATTAACAAAACTAAGTAGAAAATGTTGCAGTCCACTGCATTATCCGCAGTTAACGCCACTAGATGGGCATTACAAAAATTAACAAATATTTTGAAATAAATAAATAAGTTACTCTAAAGCTAGTTATATTTGTGATCAATCATTCAACTACTAAGTTTCATACTTACCTATTAAAATGTCTATAATTTGACATATAGATTATTTCGTAAGGTTTTCATACCTACCTTCATATTTTTAAATATTATACGACCGATGTAAGCTGTGGGAAAAAAGCTGTCCCCCTCCCACTCATTATTTACCACCAAGTGAGTGTCTTTCTGCAGGCTCTAACCTTCCGTGGTTCACCTGGAAGTCCTTGAACCGTCTCCGGACTCAAATGGGAAGATGTATGTATATTAAACCTCATCAAGTGGGGTATGGTTGTGGAGCTGTGTCACAAACTATGGTCCACTTCCAATCCTATCCTCTTAACCCAAAAACGTGCAGCCAAACTGATGCCACCGACGACGCGGTGGAAAGTGGCGAAGTTCGAGGCTAACGAAATATAAAAACTGTCGTGCTAGCGACAGTAAGGAGAAGACCATTGTACAAATTGAGTAAAGGGTGAGAGAACGATGACTTTAAACATTTGATTCGTAAGTCCACATTTGGCCCACCGAAATAGCTGGAAGTCATGGGGGAGGGTGTTTGTCCAGCAGTGGAACGCGTTCCTGTGTTCTCAGAAGGGGTGTGTAAGTGTTGTTGTTAGTACACCACATATTTTACGCAGCTAGGTTTCTTCCCATACTGGGTGGAAGAGCTCTCGACGTACAAACGGTTACCACGTGTTCAGTAAATCATACCGAAACCACGTATCGAAATTTTTCATCAGTGATTTAAAGAAAAAATGCTACCATTTTAAAGGGCAATACATACACAGTCAAAATCTATGGAATAGGCTCGTTATTTTTTTAAATTAACGGTGACATAATTATATGTGGGAGAGGGGGAAGTTTCGGAATGGTGTACTCAGTGTACTGAATACGTGCGTTTTTGCGTTTGTGCGTTGATGTCCCTCCCGAGTCGTATACACGAGAGAAAAGAAGCATTGACTTGACATTTGACCTCTGTTGTATGGCTTCTGGAATTTCATATCCTTTTTTTAGTTGTACCATACAATGTCAATCAGCTGATCGCGTCAGTCCCTCCCTATATTTCAAGAACTCCTAGAACAAAAGTTATTCATTTTCATGGTCTGAGAGACCACACGGGTAAATTGAAAAAAAAGAAGCCAAGATGGCCGTGTTACCTTCGATTGTAGCCATATGCCAAAAAATCTTTGACCACGTATACTTCATAGTAATCACAGTCTGTCGAAAAATAATTTCTTTCGTTTGTCTATTTAAAACCGTTCTAATTTTATGACCACGCAAACTGGTCTATTACACTTTAGGCTATCAATCATGGAGAGAGGGCGACCATAAACAAAAAACCTCTAGGTATCCATTACTCATAATGAAACGGCACATAAAAAAAACAAATGGCCTACAATGAGACCTTGTCACAGACAGTTAATCTGACAAATCAGGGGTTTAGCTACTAGTGGTACAGTTAGCAGTCGTAACGTGTGTTAAGTGTGTTATTACCATCTATGTGTAGTGGGTCTGTCCCATGAAACATAAGTGCGTATCTGTCATACAATTAGTGATAACGGCGTGGCTGGGTGTCAATCGACAGTTCTAGGGTTGGCGGGAATTGGAAAGATAAATATATAAGAAAAGAAAGAAAGATATAAGATTTATTTGTCGCAGAGACATGACGTGCATACAAAATGACAAAAAAATAAATAAACAACGCATAACAAATGTTTATAAATACAACAGGACGGAACAAAAGAAAAAGTTACAGCTTGCACGTCGTGACTGCGACAAGCAGTTTACGAACTTACCACTCAGCATAATATGCAGTGTAATATGTTGTGCTGTACTTGGTCAACACTTGGAAATGGTGGGCGTGTGGACAGCTGTGTTTTGGTGCTGATTTTCAGCCACGAAGTACACGAACTTGAATTTGAAATACTAATATTCTACATGGAGCGACTGCCTATCTGACCTCCACAACCCAGTTAACACTGGGTAATACGACACCTCTCGGTAAGACTGGTTGTCAGACTTTCGGGGCACTGACTACCTGGAACGACTGTCAAAGATCTACAAATGACAGCCGTACCAACGGCTTAACGTGCTTTCCGAGGCATGGCGGAAATTCGGTGTGTAATGATAGTCACCCATCCACAGACCGACCTTGACAAGCGCCGCTTAACCTTGTAGATCGACCCGTGCGGCTGTTATTATTTAGCCGCCAGCTCCTTTCCTTTTTCTCAACATCGTTTAGACAAATTGACGATGATTAAACTAATTGGATTAAAACTTGTTGGCAGTTGATGGCACCCCTACCTACGCAGACTAATCAATCTAGCGGTTCGATGCCACAGTTTTGAACCTCATTGTTTAACAGTTCACTACACAATGATTACCGTGATGTTTTCCTTACAACACAATAACAATGGACTAGTCTGGGAGCTGTTGAGTGTGTCAACTGCTAGTCTGTTGAGACAGTCGCCGTGGCATTGGAGACGATGACTAATTGGGGCAAAAATTTCGCGTCAATTTTAGTTTTTATTGTGGAACATTTTAGTTTTATAAGATGTATGTATGCAAAATAATATATAACATCACGCCTGTAATCTCCGAAGGATTAGGCAGAGGTGTACCTTGTACACCCACATTTTGCCAGTTATGTTTTAAGTCCCATGTAATAGGGGCGAGTCTATTGCCATCAATCCACGCTCCGTGGCTGCTAGTGAGAAATTTTGATAGCTAAAACCAATAACACTTAGCCCGACCTGGAAATCGAATCCTGAACCTCATGCTCAGCGACTAACGAGGCGGTTAATGCAAAAATGATTATAAAATGTCGCTGATCGACTACATCAGACAGACAGAGTTCTATTGTCATTGGGAAATTAAGATACAGTGTAGAATGGATCTTTGAGAATGGCAGTATCAGAAGGCGTGGGATTTAGTAAAATCCCTCGGGATACCCCGACACCCTAGAGTCTCAATTTTAATCGATGGACCTCAGATGTTGGCAAAAATGTATTATTATAATTTTCAATTTAAAAATAATCTGCCTAGGACACGGAATACGTAACTGACTATTAGATTGAACTGAATAAACATACGTCGAATTGTCATATTCCACATTCCTAGTTCGTATGATTTTATGTTTTTGTTAAAAGATTATACGAAAAATGTCGTCTGCTAAATGTGTGTTCGTTAAAATTGTATAATGTTTAAAATATGCAATCTTTGTCCTTGATAACATTCTTGACTTTGACCCCGCCTGAGAGTTTTGTAATAACATGCTCGGAATTTGACTTTTGCTGAATAACATATTATATTGAACAATATGTTCATTTTAAATGATACTTTTCTAGGACGAAATTACAGCCGCAACAGTATATTTTATATCCATTTCAAGTGTCAGTTTGATTGGATGGATATATCGGCTTTTGTAACCCTTTTTAGTTCGTAGCCAAACGGAACCCTTAGACAGCGTGTACCAGAAAAGTATGGTCATATTTTAGGATGGGTATAGACCATCTTTCTCTCATCATTTTCTTCATGGAACCAACATATTCGCGAAAAAAGAATCAGCTGTCCCACAAAAACTCAAATGTATGGAACAAGACAGCTGTCCAACTATCAGGGGGTTTAAAATGGCCATCAGGTTAAAATTCTTAAAATGGTCACAGTCGTAGTTAATATTATGAATTACTAGCTGTTCCCCGCGGTGTCACACGCTGCGCGGCTCCTAAGGGTCGCAGCGTAATGTTATATAGCCTATAGCCTTCCTCGATAAATGGACTATCCAACACAAAAAGAATTTTTCAATTCGAACCAGCAGTTCCTGAGATAAGCGCGTTCAAGCAAACAAACAAACAAACTCTTCAGCTTTATAATATTATATATTATAATTATAAAATATACAGTATAGATTAGTATAGATTGTCACAACTTTTATTTACGAATTGAAACGTAATTCATATTATGATTCTGCTGAAGCGGGAATTTTAGGCCACCATTCATTTTTACTACGTGTACACGACACGTGTGAAAGAATTTGTAAAAGCAGACTAAGGGAAACTTGTTCTTAGCTATTAACTTAAAAGATGAATGACCAAACATTCGAAAGTACTAAAACACCGTGTCGAAGTATCTTCAATACATTTAATATTTACATAACAGCCAGCCATTATTTTTTACGGTTTCATTAAATAAATCGACATAAGTTTAATTTCCCCCATTTTGTTTTATAAGTGTAGTGTGTACAGTTTTTATGGGTGTGTTACTGTGATTATGACTTTCGATTGAAAGTTATCGTTCGTAAAGTTTGCTACATTGAGGTAAAGTCAGTGAAACTAATTGTTAAGTTTTAATGCTAACTTTAATAGTCCGTATATTCAATTAAATTGACGCCCTACGGCAATTTGGAGTGTTACAGCCATTTCAGACAATTATACTATCAAAGAATAACAGTTCAGTGAGGCGTCGTCGATATAACAAGTCACATTGTCGTACAGTGTCAATTTTTTAACATCAACCCTGGTGGTACATAATACTGTTGATTTTTTTATAAGATTTTTTGCATCTGAGTACATTAGGCTTTGCATAGCTTGATTGGTCGTCGTGCAAACTATTAGGTACACCTCTGCTTAACCCTATTACCAGCGTAATGTTGTGTTATGTTAAATATTTTTTAAATGCCTCATTCGTTTCTCAAGACTTTAAACAACACGTTTTTTAGTTCAATGACAAATTCGCAAACAGTTGTGAACTTCAATTGTCAATTCTTGTCAAGCCTGTACAAAAATGACCTAATTGACGCTACTGTCGTCACCTCAGTTGCCAAGCGTGAAGATAAGGAAACGCCTCGATCACGTTCCGTCACTTTCTCGCTAACGGGACTCGAACCCGCTCTGTTGCGAAAACCGCAGCGTTAAACGCTACCACACTATTGCGTTATGTCGCTGAGTTTGGAAACCTTTTATTGACGTGGTTATATATTGAATTTTTCAAGTATTTTTATAAGGAATATTGTTTTTTTTTTTGCAAGAATTTGGATACTAAGAATACTTAGCTATAGAAGCCTATAGTTACAACTTGTCGGTAAAAAACCGTAGTCAATTTCACACACATCGATCACACAGCTTTTTGTGTTCACATAAATCGTCAAACTGCCTCATTAGTCTAGTGGCTGCAAGCGCGTCTGCTGTTCAATTCCCAGGTCCGGCAAAGTGGTATTGGGCTTTTCCATCAGGAACTTCTCAGTAGCAGCCATGGAGCCTGGATTTGTGAATAGACTCGCCCCCTATTCCATGGGACTTAAACATAACTGCGAAATGTGGGTGTACGTCTCTGCCTTCCGAGATTACACGCGCGATGTTATAGATTGTCAAAATGTGAACAGCTGACTTTATTGTCACGATTTCAGGCTTCATCCTATAATAGAAGGTTAAAAAAACCTTAGGTTGTATAAGAATGGCTGCGGGACTGTTCGAAAGAGATACCGCGGCCCAGGAACACAAAGGGCAAAAGAAGGAACATGAATGGGTTTAGTCAGTAAAAGTCTGACACTCCCTTCTGCTCCGCCCAGAGCTGGAGGAGTCATTTGATGATTTCCCATCCCAAAAAAAAAGGTTGTAAAAAAATAGAGAGAGGCCAAAGAAAGGATGGGTGGATTGTGTGAAAGATAAAAAAGATTAAAGGTAGGTATAATGTAAGTGGAATAAATACGGAGATAACGAGGTGCTGTACCTTTTCACGCTGTAACGGATGAACGGGTCTCGTTGAAAATTGGGTCACAGTTACTACATGAATTGGATTATGTCATAGGATATTTTTTATCCCAGTAGAACATCTCCGTGGTATAATTTCTGATCTCCACGAGTATGAAGTTGAGGGCAATAGTTTTTTTAAGTTTAGTTTGTCGAAATACCTACAAATATTACAAAGCTCTGAATTATAAATTGAAAACAAGTTTACCAAGTAACTATATTTTCAGGTTTCTTTCGAACGATGATTATGGCAATTATTTGTGTGAGTACCTACTTAACACAGCTTAAGAAAACCTATTAAAACTCGACAAAAATCATAAAAATTACATACAACTTCACATTTTTGTATAAAAAGAACTATTACAACACTTTAAGTATTCATTAACCACATTCATCAAGATATTGCTTATTCATAACTTCACATCACTATTTGAAACTAAACCTTATCCTAATAAGAATAAAGTCTCCATTCGAAGATGCATCTATACCGTCGCAAGCGCAGTGGGCTGCGCTACATCAATGTTCTAAAGTAAACCCTACCTTAATAAAAATAAAGTTGAGACTGGAAGATGCATGTTTGCAGCGGGCTACGTTGCAAATTAAACCTTATCTAAGTTACGATGAAGCCTCAATTTCAAAATGCATGTTAGCGCAGTGGACTCGCGCATGCGTAGTTGCGCAATAGTGCTGGTATGCGCTATGTACGTGTTGTAGACATCCTAGTATAGGATAGCTGATCTGGGTGTTAAGAAGAATATAATGCAACAGCTGGTATGATATATGTTTCGTTTTTCTTAGTTAATTACTTTATGTCATCATCTGTCTAGACTTTTCCTAACGGCTGCCTATCTGACCTCCACAACCCAGTTAGTATTGGGTAGTACGATACCCCTTGGTAAGACTGGTTGTCAGACTTTCGGGTCACTGACTACCTGTAACGACTGCCAAAGATCTTCAAAAGACAGCCGATACCAACGGTTTTTTTTTTTTTTTTTTTTGGGGGGTGGGAAATCATCAAATGACTCCTCCCGCTCTGGGCGGAGCGGAAGGGAGTGTCAGACTCTTACTGACTAAAAACCACCCATGTTCCTTCATTGGCCCTTTATGTTCCAGGGCCGCGGTATCTCTTTCGAACAGTCCCGCAGCCCTGGCAGGATACCAACGGCTTACCGTGCTTTCCGAGGCACGGAAGAAACTCGGTATCAGGTCATCCATCGACGGGCCAACCTGAAGATCGATCCGAGCGACTGTTATTACTTAGCCACGAACTCTTGAGTTCACTATTTCATGTAATGATATGGAATTTGAGTATAGTTAATCACTTTCTTGATTTTGTTGGACATTCATATTTTCTCATGTTTTCCTGCACCGTTTTGAGAGCAGTGGTGATCAATCAATCTTTAACTCATACGGGAAGGCGACCCCAACATAGTTGGGAATAGGCTGGGCAGATGATGATGTATCTACGAGTATAACTCATAATTCCGGCCACCACCGCTTTCCCGAACTTGTTTGGAACCAAAACAAGATCAAAACTGGCAAGAATCAATCTAGCGTGCGACCAAGGTAGCTTTCCGACTACCTAAGTATCATAACTTCATAAGAAACCGCAACAAATCGATTGTAACAAAGACGCCACATTTCCAATTCACGTTTCTATAACCTTAGTATATGAAAACGCGCTATTATCCGGTAGATTAGGCACGTAATTTATACACATAGTGATGCGCGAACCGATACTTTACAGTATCGATATAACAGGATGCCATACTCCGATATTTTGGATCGATACAAGCGAATACGATAAAATGCTTGGACCGCAAAAGTACCGGTGCGGTTTCGACATGAATAGATCATAACCTGCAACATAGTTCGAAATTGCATGATCAGTCAATTTAATATTATTATGTATATGTATATCATATTTATTTATTCAATAAAATACTTAACGAGAATGTCTGTGTTTTTAATATGGCGGCGGTGTCTGTTCACAAATGCGGCAACTTTTAACTTGAGTAGTCATTATTAGCATTTACGAGTCCCTAAATCATCATGATTCTCTTGCCCTAATCCCAATTCATTTGGGGTCGGCGCAGCATATTGTCTCCTTCCATACTTCTCTATTACTGGTCATCTCGTCAGACACGAATCCCTTGATATCCAAGAGATACTATTCCGCCTAAGAGCCGCGACGATTCGATATTTGGAGATTCGAATCCCGACGATCCCAGAATCGTATCCGAACCCAACTATCGATACATGGAATGCAAGAATCCTTCCTTATTACACATCGACCATGTGGGTTACGTGATTAGCACGAATTAACATTGATGTGGGATTTCCTTTTGTTCGTTGCCTCATGTTCCCTTTTATAATAATATTGTAATGAGCTTGCGAAATTGTTCGGTTCGCGATTTAGAAAATTGTGGTAAGGTCGAGAATGTGAAGAATTTTATTGCAGAAATTTTACTTTAACAATAAAGCAAAGCAGCCCCGCTAGTCCAGTGGCCGTAAGCGCGGCTGCATAGCATGAGGCACTGGGTTCGATACCCGGGTCCGGCAAAGTGTTTTTAGGTCTACGATCAGAAATTTCTCAGTAGCAGTCACGGAGCCTGGATGTGTGTACCTTATTACATGGGACTTAAACATAACTGGCGAAATGTGGGTGTACTATTAGGTACCTACACTTCTGCCAAACCCTTCGGAGACTACAGGCTTGATGTTAAGTTATGTAATAGAACCTTCTTGGTCTTTGATACTCAAGTATCAAAGCACTCCGCGTACGATACTGCTAATGTCACGCAACTGGCCTAGGAATGCGGCGCCCAACTGTTCTAAATACAGCCTAGCTTTGTATGCTTAGTGATTTTCACCCCTATGTCTATAGAGCTAGAGTCCCATGTATATAGAGATATTACTCTTGGAATTTATGCTAAGCGGAAAGAGGTCTTATATGTAGGAGTTTAAGTTTCATTTGCATGCATGTAGGTACTTTATTATTCTCTAGTTTGCCTTTATTTGAATCTAAGTCTCGTTCATTTACTTCACGAAATAAAAAATGATTTCCAAAAATATATAATTGTTGATATCAAATGTACGTACCTTATTTCAAGTGAATTTTATAAGCAGCCTTATGTTCGTCTCATAATGAATAAATAGAGAATATTCTTAATGATCAGCCAGCCATAATGGGGCTAACAGCCCAGGGACTGGCATCTCATAAGTCATTTATTTCGGAACATTGTGTAGAAATTTTGTAAAATAAATTTGCACCAATTGGCACCATGTCTTCTAAACTTACGGCTCTGAAAATACTTCAAGTCTCCTTTGCCACAATATTTGGCTCCCCGACCGAACTTTGCCCACGTTACCATTTGCACTGAGTTTTTTCATACGGGGATTTTTGTTAGAAAATCAAAAAGTTAAGTTTAAAAAAAAGAAAGGTATTTTTTTTTGCAATTATTGCCAAAACTTTTTAATAGAATTTTAACTTTTTAAATACACAACTAAAACCGCCACTCAACAAAAAACCTAATTTCAGTTACTTTGCAAAACTAATTTCCGATTTTATAATATTTTACAACACTTTGTATTGCTTCGCCAGCGGTTTCCGAAAACCGGCGAGTAATTGTCAAGTTTTGCAACGTTACTGCGAAGTAAATGATGAAGTAATGCCTTGGGAAGATTATCTTTTTTAATTGTTTCAAGTATTTTTACTACAGCGTGTATCATCAGGAATGTGTGGTCATGTTTATAGACTAGCTGTGTTCCGCGACCTTCGTGCGCGTGAATTGATAGTAAAAATATTACTTTCCTATTTGATCGTATTGAATCGGATTTTGTTAACAATTTCAAGGGTGTTACCTTATTTTGCACGGAACCCTAATTCTTTTTCTAAAATAAAAGTAAGTTACTCGTTGTAACATCAGCTAATTGCAAGACTAAGTCCCGTCAAAATCGGTACAGCCGTTTCGGAGATTAGCAGGAACAAACAGACAGACAGACAGACAAAAATGATAAAATTGTGTTTTTGTTATAAGTACCGTATATACTCGTACTTTCATATGCATTCAGTAAAAAGCTGATATTTTGAAATTCAGGAAATTGTCCACAGAGTCTGAATTTGTGCTCGGTTGGTGGTAATAGGCTCGCCTCCTATTACATGGGACTTAAACATAACTGGCGAAATGTTGGTGTACTATTAGGTACACCTCTGCCTAATCCTTCGTGGATTACAGGCGTGATGTTATTTTTAAATTTTTGTTTGTTTCTACACTGTCTGTCAGTATCCTTAAATATGAGCACACGTTTCCGAAACATGCTGTATAACCTTAAAGCATTTTTTCTATACGACTTCGTGTATTGAAGATCCTTGATGAATTGCGGTTGTTGGTTTTTTTTCTAAATTTTTAGTCTGCGGTGATGTCATAAACATTGTATTGTCTATCTTTTTTCTTCGTTCCGCGTTCTTTAGGCATGGTTTATATATATTTTTTATTATTGCAATCTATCATTCTAGATATTCAGCATTATGTTTGAGATTCATAACAGGTTTGTACGGAAGCTCTCCAGTGACTGCCCCGTTTATTCTTGTAACCTCCTAAATTAGGTCTTGAGGAATCTTTCTCTTTAGTCTTCTAACAACTGTTTGGGTGTTCATCAGATTTACTGCTAGCTGGTTTGAATGAATTGAAATAAACTCTTTGTACGCTTTAGTCTTTTCTGAAATTTCTTCTATTACAGTTTTGATGCAGAGGTCGTGATGGAGTCTCTTATTTGAGACATACCAAGGAGCGTTCGTTATGATTCTTAATATTTTTGACTGGAACCGAACCTTTAAATTATTTCAATATTTGATTTTGCCGCTGAGCCCCACAGCTGAAGTTTAAGCTAAGCTGTTTATAATTATGATGAAAATTTCGGCATCAATAATTTAATGTAAGCCGGTATATGTCTCGTATAACTTGAAATCCAATATGTGTAGTTTAAAAGGTAAAAGACACTTGATCCAATTTATAATATTATTATATTAATATTTTGCAGTAGTGAGTGTTCTGTAGCCCAGGTGTGAGGGGTTATGTTATGTTATTTTGCTGTCATCATCATCTACCTAGCCTTTTCCCAACTATGTTGGGGTCGACTTCCAGTCTAACCGGATGCAGCTGAATACCAGTAGTTTACATGGAGCGGCTGCTTATCTGACCTCCACAACCCAGTTAGTATTGGGTAATACGATACCTCTTTGGTAAGACTGGTTATCAGACTTTTGCAGTATGTAATCAATATTTTCTTTGTTTTATCTGAGTTTGTATATTTTATTTATTTAAACTTAATGTACAATAGTGGTGGATTCTCTATAGCTATATTTAATCTCAACATGAATGATGTAACCAAGATCTTGTAAAAATATTAAGAATCTTAAAGTCTTTGGAGTTTCTTGCCCATTCTTCTCCATAGAGATCTTGGCTTCGGAATGGGCAACTACAGTACTTTCAGTGTTATTTAGTTAGTTGCCTTGTGACTGGGACTGTAGCTTCATCATTTTGTTTATGATTTGCAAAAGTACTACTAACGATTTAATTGAAATAAATGCTTTAGAGCTTGATTTTATATCCATCCGGGTTTACTGCACAAGTGACTTAATGTAAACTCAGCTTAGTTTAAGAGCCTAAAAGGATGTGGAAAACTTGTAATTTACTAGCGTGTTACGTGTAGCTCGCCATGTTTGCCTCGAAACACAGCATAGCACTTTGTTGTAGGCTTCTATTTCCGAAGTTTATCGAGCAGGTTATCTAGTAACAAAGTAGCTATTTTGTTTCTATTGATCAGCTGTTCCATACGTTTAGTCGAGTAGGTATTGATATTTGTATGGGACACATGTTTTTTTTTATGATTTTAATGAAGGTCCCATGGATAAATGTGTTGCTTTACCTTTAAATATGACCACATCTTTCTGATACGTGATCATTGGTCGGTATTTTACGAGTACATGGAGCGACTTGCCTATCTGATCTCCACAACCCAGTTAGTACTGGGTAATACGACACCCCTTGGTAAGACTGTTTCTCAGACTTTCGGGCCACTGACTTCTTGTAACGACTTTCAAAGATCTAAAAGTCTTCTCTATGAAAAAACCAGAATAAAAAAAAAATCTGCTGTTTCCAACGAAACCAACACGGTCAAAATGAATGCGTATGGAACAGCTGTATTTTTTTAAATTACCGATGAAAACTTTCTATGTGTCTTTCTATGTGGATCGAGATAGTTTTTTTTGTGTGTGTGGGGGCACACATAAAAACACTATTTCGATCCCACCCCATGGAAACACAAAGTTTCCATCGGGGGGGGGGGGAGGGAGTGAAGGGTGGTTGAGAATGAAAATATACTGAATATGTGGTAATCATTTGTGCGCTAGTGTCCCTGCCACCCTGTATAGGTTTTACACTAAATTAGAAACATCATCACGATGATGTCGCAACGTCTATTGCGTTTCTATTCACGGTGTGATATCTATTTGATTATGTTTAATTATATAAGCACGAAACGTTTCAATTAAGGTTAATAGCTTAACTAATTATCTTCAGATTAAAAACATTCTTATTACTTGTTGTACTAATCAATCAACACGATTTTATAAAAGGATTAATGTGATTTTGCATTTAATTGTAGTTAATTTTGAAAATACGCCGTTTATACTAAGGGCCGGTTTTTCAATCGACAAGGGAAATTAAGAAAACCTCTGTACGTATTTCCAAAAGTTATTGGTAATAATATAATTAACATATTTGTAAGATAAGTGATTGATGGTATTAACAGGTTTGAAAAGTACTCTTTTTGAGTTAAACAGCGCATGGACGGCGTAAACGCTCTTAATGTGATTTAACATTTAAGTATCGTTAATTCTGAAAATAAACCGTATTAATTATTAACTAAGGGCCGGTTTTTCAATCGCCAGTTAACTTCTATCCGACGAATTAGTTTGTCATTTTGACAATTTTCGTATGGACATTTTCTTAAAATATCACATTTCTCTTCATGTAAAAGTTATCTAATGATTGGAAAATCGGCCCACAGTCTTATTAGTAAAAATAGCTTTTCAATGACATTCATGGGTCTTGTCCATTTTTTACCGACTTCGAAAAAAAGGAGGAGGTTCTCAATTCGGTTGCATTTTTGTTAATGTTTGTTACCTCATTTCCATCAGTTATGTACCGATTTGTAAAATTATTTTTTACTAGCTTCCGCCCGCGACTTCGTCCGCGTGGAATAGTTACTTTGGGCTAACATGACTGCCCGGCTTTGCACATTGTGCGCGCAGTACTCGATCATTATTTTGCTGTGATTTTATTTTAAAACTGCGACAGCTCCTAAGATATTCACTTAAATCGAAAGATGTAAAGGGCAATTTTGTTTTAAATGAAATACTTGTGATGAGTAACGTATTTATTTGGATAAGGATTAATATCATGTTTATAAAAACACCTCCGTAAATAATGCATTATTTTAGAACAAATTTGGTTAGCATAAAAAAGGTTATAGTGAGCTAACCTTAAAAGATAGACATATGCTGTCGCGGACTTTTTTTTAGAACTTTTAAAGAGGAATAATTCTGTAATACATGATTTTTGCGAAACTTTAACCGTTTACGCAGCGCACGCAGCGGAAGCTCTCAATAGGAAAAAATATCTCCCGATTTTGAAACATTCTTCATTAGTGCTCCACTCCTATTGGTCGTAGCGTGATGATATATAGCCTATAGCCTTCCTCGATAAATGGGCTATCTAATACTGAAAGAATTGTTCAAATCGGGACAGCAGTTCCTGAGATTAGAGCGTTCAAACAAACAAACAAACAAACTCTTCAGCTTTATAATATTAGTATAGATGTGAATTTTTTCAAAATCAGTTCAGTAATTTGTTTTTTTTCCTTTAATAAGTATTTTTTCTTCTTGGTCTATGTTGACGACATGATGATCCCTTAATAACTTCTAGTTACAATGTAGACATTAATTCATGACAAAAATTTTTGTATAAAATAAAAAAAACTGCAAAAAACCGACTTCCAAAGAGACACTATAATAAAAGTCTAAAATAACTTTACTATCGGAAGTCGGTGACAAAAAAGTCAATGAAACAAACAAAGCCTACTTCCGAAAGTAAAGTCGGTTTTCTTGTATTTAGTTTTATATCCATGCAATAAAAAAGAATATTCAAACACGATATTTCCACAGATAACTATTAAACCAGTCCAACGTGATTCAATTCGTATAGTCGGCGGTGATTTTTTTTTAAATCTCAGCAAAAATGTACATGTCTTTAAAGCCTAAATATGTTATGCATATTTAAATTGTGTTTATAAATAGAATATCATAAATAAACATGAATTTAAATTATTTGCTTTTATCAACAAATTAACATTTATTTGTGTTCTAAAGGACATCATTCACGTTCCATACATTTTTGGGCCAAATCTGAAAGTGCCGGCCAGAAAAAAAAAGCGTAATATTCGGATAGATCACATAATTCCTATTATTTTTTACTATGACACCAAACTTGTGCGCCCTATGGTTATGTTGTTATACATGCTTTTAAAATATACAATGTGAAATAAAATGTTATGTTATTTTAATACGTTTGGTCAAATATATTAAATATGAAAAAAACTAGCAACAATACCAACAGCGCCTCATTTAGATTCAGTACCTTTCATTTAGGTAAAAAAGAACAAAATGAAACAACGATCAATTGTATTAATATATTTATAATCTAACATATACATCATCTAATCCTATTGCAGGTGGGGTGAGGTATGGGTCATGTCTAGCATAACCCATGTACCAGACTATGCTCATGGCATGAGAGCAGCATCCAATGGTCCTCTTGCCGATATTGCATGTACAATAATAATGAGCTAATGCTCGACGACCATTTGCTGCCCGATCTAATGCAATGTACACATAGTATTTTTTGGCTTGGATGTGGCGGGATTGTATTCGTCCTCTTATAATCCACAAGTCTTCCCCTTCAAGTTCCCTGACTATTTCCAGAGGAATCCCACCACTTTTTGCTTGTTTGAGCTGGTATACACCAAGGCTGAATAATATTAAATCTTCTTCTGTTAATGTTGGAAAATCATTAAAATCTGCCATATCCGCTGCCATGGGTTGGAACTGTTCTCGCCTTCGGTTTAAATTGTGCCTATACACAAGATCTCCCAGTGTATTGGGCATGTTTATTCTTTCACCTATTATTTGAAGGATATCAGTAGCATGAACGCTATCCACTATCAAAACGTGATAGGCATTTATTAATGCGGCAGCAATTCTAAAATAATCCATCATATTGTGCAGTGTTATATTAATGTTGACGTGTCTCAATAGCCGGAAATCTCTTTTAAATCGGCCATTTATGACTTCCACGACCCATCGACAAATAGTAAAAAGTCGCGACTTATTAGCTTGTTCGGTCGTAAGTTGCGTTTCCCGAGGGAGCTTCGTCTCGGGCATATTAGCGGTGTATCCATGCCCTTCAAGGGTGGAAATTGCATCTCTGAAGCCACGGTCCAAAATAAATACGTCCCCATTTCGGTAAAACCATTGAAATAATCCATCGCCATGATCATTTTCATTTTGTACAATATTAAGCATTATTTGCGCATCTGAAGAAGTAGCAGCGTGTGGACCAGAAACTTCTATGATGTGCCCGTCACAACAGACAAACAGAAACGGCTTTAATAAGTTTCTGAACTTGTGGCTGCTATAGGATTTCCTTTGAAAAAAGTAGTTTGAACTGTTTTGAATATATATGTAAGTGCCATCTACAATTGTTATGGCTTTTCTTTCGTCTGTAGGACTCTCTGGGTTCCCAAAAATTCTTTCAGGAATCATAAGGTTCCTCCGTGCTACATCTTCCCGGGTCATATGGTTAAAGCCTAAGTGAATAGGAACAAAGTCCTGCAGTAGGGCTTCTCTGCCAGTCTGGAGTATTCGCGAGTAAGTGGTTTCACTGGTTTTAAAAATCGATGCTAGTCGTGCATTTGATTGTTCGGAGTAACATGTAACCTACACAGTATGAATAATTAAATATAAATGATCAAATGTATGAAAATAACAACATCATAATAACACTTTTATTGTATTTTAAAAGTATGTAACACCGTAACCAAAGGGCGCACAGATTTGGTGTCGTAGTAAAAAAATATAGGAATTGTGTGTTCTATCGGAATATTACACATTTTTATCCTGGCCGGCACTTTCAGTTTTTGGTCCAAAATGAATGATGTCCTTTAAAAATACTTTATTTTTTATATCTTCAATATTCGTCTGTTTTACGGCTTCATAACTTACCGTTGCTTTGTCTTCAACCTTCGAAGACAAAGCGCGGGAAAAAAGCAAATTAAATCATAGTATTAATGACAGACTTATCTTTCATTCTATGATTTTATTACTTCGTAAGTTTCTTGAAAAACATCGTTTGTTACACGTGGGCCTTGGATCCATAACACCCTCGCATTCACCTCGGGTGTCAATTCCGCCTCGGCTACAATGACAAAGTGTCCCCACTTGTATCAAAATGTATGTTTTTTCGATTCCGATAAGTCTTCACTCCCCTAATTGCGACTTGTTCTTACGAGTACGTGCTAGAGGAGGAGTTTACCAATTCTTCCGACTTAAGTAGGTCTCTCTTTTGACATATTAAGGGTTTATGTTATCCCTGAGGGATAGATGACTTATTTATCAAATAAACTTAAAGTAAAGTGAAGCAGAAGTAAAGGACCTCGCACACTACGCGGCCACGACTACGACTTTTGGCCGGACCGGCCGCTATCTTGAACAAAACTGGTCGGAACTTCTGTGGTAAAAATTCGTGGTCGTATAGTACCGAAAGGCGGACTTAATGCTATGCTTAAGAGATAGAGATATTTCTGTGGATTCAAATCTTAGGTATTTGTACGATATTCATTCTGTGTGGTCTTGGTACCGCGGCAACGGTGACTCGACGGGCGGTGCGTAAACGATGTTGTTTCCGAGAAAAAGCCCTACAAGATGTTTCTAAGATAAAGAAACGGATTCACACGCTTTAAGCTTTCTTATTTAACTGGTAGGCAGAATCGAAGAGTAGAATAGTTGTACCAAAGGGTCCATCCATAAATTATGTCACAGCTGGTCACATTTCCGAGACTCCTTAGTGTGACACACTACGTCACATATTTTCAATTTTATATGTTCATACGGATAAGATTTGAAAATATTTTTAAGTTAATAGTTATGTGTTAAATACTTAGATATATTACATTTTGAAATGTGACGTTCCTTCACCGAAACAAGTGATAATTATACAATACGCATACGCACACATGAAACCGAAAAATCAGAGGGGCGTGTCTTGGGTTCGAACTCGAGCCCTATGACTTGGCAGTCCGACGGTCACACCACGAGGCTATCACACTTCTACATATAGAATAATAATAAAGTTATAGAATAATAAAAAAATAGTTAAACAACACAAAATACTCGCTTAAAACCACCTTTGGAGTTCCAGTAAACTTTCTAAAAACATAAATTCAATTAGTTTGATTTATGCTTATAATGCTAGTCATGAACTATCTTCCAACCGGTTATGATATCATAACATGATCAGTATCGCGCCGTGGGAAAGAAACAATCATTATCTTAAAAAGAAAAAGAAAGAAATATGACTCGCGTTGAGTATGAATGTGTATTTTTTGCTGAACAAAAATGTCATACTATTGTGGTATGTTGGAATACTTACTTTAATACTCTTTCGTTTACTCGACTTCGGTCTTAATCGTTAAATAACATAGTATTACGCTTGTAAGCTCCAAAAAGGAGCAGGCAGAGGTGTAAGTCTTATACATGTGGCACGCGGCCTATATTCTTCAATCTTGCTGCCCCCCAACAGGGTCATGTATTTATAAGCTAGTTTTAGCCTGTAACTGTTGTACATTAAATACAATAAACAAATAAATCCTGGGAACCAACCCAAGATCTTAATATTCGGGCTTTTGGCCACTGAATTCTCATAAGAAATCACTTTCATCCTAGGCTTTTTATTGCAATCTAGCTTAACTATAGCAACCGTATATAACCTATATTGGATGTAAATACACCCTTAACGAAGCCGAGAGGCACTTGTTCTCCCCGTCATTGTGATAATTTTCAATACACTTTCTCGAAAACTCGTTCTTATCGCACTACGATTAGGTTCAACATGCAATGTATTTCACACGCGTGGATTTTTAGTATTTTTCCGCACACGTGCGGATATAAAAATTTCCACAGATAACTATACTTATACTAAGTCCAAATGGGTTCAATGTCTAAAGTCGGTGCTGATTGTTTTTTTTTAAATTTCGGCAAAGAAATACTCGTATGCGTCTTTACGGCGTAAATATTTTGCGAGTATTCAAATTGTGTTTATAAATAGAACATCTTGGATAAACATGATTTTTTAAAACAAATTGTCGGCTCCATAACACCCTCGCCTGCAGCTCGGGTGTTAATTGGTCCTTGAATGTAATAACAAAGTTTCCCCACTTATATCAAAATGTAGTATTTTTTCTGGACCATATCTCTGGAATCTTCTAGTGACGGAGATATTGAGGGTCAAAGTTCCAACTTTTGCAAAAGTTTTTTTTAAATAAAACTGTTTATGTTAGAACTTTACTTTAAATACCTACTTCTATGACTCCTGTAGGTACAATTCAATGCACCAATCAGCACAATGTTTTAAGTGCGTTACATTGAGTCCTACCGTAAAATGTTATATTTCACCCCAGTTTTTGCGCAGTGTTACTTAGTTTGATGTAAAGAATGCTCGGTTGACGGCTTCGTGTACACCTTGTATAACCACAACTTTCTGGTACACGCTGTTGTTTCCTATTCGGCCTTCCTGAACACATAAGGTAAAAGTACGTATTCCCGTTAGTGTACCAGTACCCGTTAACAAGTCAGTTTTTTTATTATTGCATTTTTCTACCAATAATAAATTAAAGTTTGTGAAGGGCAATACCTTCTCGGTAATATTTTGTACAATTGTAATGGCATCATTGTCCAAAAAGTTCAATGGCGTCAAAACCATGCGATAACAAAAGTTTGCTGTAACTGAATATTATGAAAGTTCAAAGTTCTGTCAGTGAACTACGAAACCACCACGTCGCATTGATCAGCTAGCCATACTGCGACGGATAACATTAAAGTAAGAGTGTTAATTTTCTAAGATATTTAAGTATATTATTTTGCGATATAACTTATAAATCGAGGTGAATCTAATTGGGAAATAAATATTTTTGCCGTTCACATCTATTGGTACTAACGAACCCCTACTTGACCTAGTACCCGTTAAAATCGTATTTTTTTTTAACGGATATTGGTACACGATCAACCCGGTAATACACGTTGTACCGAAACCCGTTATTGTGTACTTATTGCCTTGAAATAGGTCTCATTTTCCTTTAAAACTGTAGAATACATTTTTGCCTGATATTGGGACTTCAAATAACAGTTGCATTTAAACCCGACAGCGTCCTTATTGCCTTGTGTTAAGTCCTCTTTTCTTTCGAATCAATAGAATGTAGTTTCTATGCTCCTTGTTTGTGTTGTAATCACTTGGATTCGATTGCCTATTTAGTTTTTTTTATGATTTTCAAATTTTTGCACGTTTCGCGTTACTGCTCTGCTGTTCTGAAACCAGGTTTTTCGATGCACATCGTGTGTCGCGCTGCTTTTTTAGTATGGATATTGATAACCACGCAGTAATTTGAAGCAAATTTCAGACCGGTAAACTTACATGACTCGATCTGTGGATACCCGACTAATTTTTTCGTTGTTCTTTTTTTTGGGATGGGAAATCATCAAATGACTCCTCCCGCTCTGGGCGGAGCGGAAGGGAGTGTCAGACTTTTACTGACTAAAACCCATCCATGTTCCTTCTTTTGCCCTTTATGTTTCAGGGCCGCGGTATCTCTTTCGAACAGTCCCGCAGCCCTGGCAGGCATCGGCCCTTGCGGGCCCCTCCTGTTTGCTGACATCTCTTTGAGGCGCGCGTGGAACACGAACGCGCCGTCGACACGGCCTGTCGTCATAAGACAGACGGATGGCGAAGTACCCCATTACTCACCGCTCACAGGCCCGCCCCTACGGTGGCCGAGAGCCACCACGTGGCCCCCGACGCCCGGGGCGTCTCCCGCGGCGGCTGGGACGTGAGGTTATATATACCTCTCACGTTCCGCTACCTCCTTCGTTAGCATGCCTGCTTAGCAGAAGGAGGCGACGGTTTCCCATTCCCTCTCGCCCGGGACCATGGCTTGAACCAGGGCCGGACGCGAGCCGCCAATCGCCGCTACGAGGACACGGCGGTGCTCCGCCCAAGCGGAGCAGACCTTCACGGTGTGCTCCACCGTGTTCTCCGGGCGATCCTCACAATGATAACACCCGGGCGTTTCCTCCCGCCCGTTTCGGTGCCGGTACCTCCCGAAACAACCGTGTCCGGTGAAGACCTGCGTCAGGCGGAATGTGAGGGCGTCGTGGCGCCTCTCTAGCCACTCCTCAAAGAGGGAACTTACCACCACTATTATGGCGTGCCCTGCACAGGGTTGCGACAGTCGCTCTCTCCATGTCGCCATGAGATAGTGCCGGAGGTCTGTCCGCCGAGCGACAATTTGCCGCGGCAGCTGAGTTTCCCCGCGACGTAGTGCCTCCGCGCGCCCCTCGTGCAGGCGCGCGAGGACTATCGCCTCCAGATCCCATGGTGGCAATCCGGCAAGGAGGCTCGCCGCCTCGTTGGAGATCGTACAGCCTTACGGCTACCACCTTTTGGGGCGCATTCAGGTAGTGGGCGGCTCGCCGCCTCAAGGATCGCGCCCGCACCGGGGCCCCGTAAAGGGCCATCGACCGCACGACACCCGCGTAGAGCCTCCGGCCGGAGGCGTTTGGACCCCTCAGGTTGGGCAAGAGCCGCTTGAAGGCAACCCCGGCCCGTTCCACTTTGGGAGCCAAACGTCGGAAATGCTCCACGAAGTTCCACCGGCTGTCGAGGACGAGTCCAAGGTACTTCAACGTCGACTCGACGCCGATGGGACCCCTCCTACCGTCAGCATGGATCATGATGGTGGCGCATTCCAAGGTCCATGTAAGCATATGGCCTCGGACTTGTGCAATGCCACCTCGAGACCCAATTGCCGGATCCTATTTATGACTATCGCAACCCCGCGTGTCATAATTTCGGCCGCCACCTCGTGCAACCTCCCTTGTGCCAGCACCAGCGTTTCGTCAAGAGTGCCTCCCTAATGCAGCTCCAGGGCATGGTGTTGAAGGCGTTGGCAATGTCAAGAGACACCGCCAAGACGACCCCACCCCGGGACACCGCATCCCCCGTCGGCGTCGTGAGGGCTCTCACGCGCATGATGGCGTCCACCGTCGAGCGCCCCTTGCGGAAACCAAACTGGTGGTCCGCAAGATCCAGTCCCATCCCCGCAAGGTGCCCGGCGAGGCGGTTTGCAATGACTATTTCAAAGAGCTTGCTCACCTCGTCGAGGAACACAATGGGCCAGTATGCGGACGGAGAGTCCGCAGAGCGCCCCGGCTTCCGAATGAGGACCAGCTTCCCCGTCTTCCAACGAAACGAGAACTGGTCTCTCTCCAAGCATGCGCTTAGGAGAACAAAAAATGTCTCTTCTTTGGATAAACCGTTTTTTATTTATTTTACACAGCGCGAGTCCATACTTTCGTAAGGGAAATACTACACTGTTATAATAATTATTTTTCAGATTACCACTCATAAAATTAGAATCAAGACTTCGCTTACCAGAAATGCAAAAATAGCATTTCTGTGAACTTTAACGTAAAGCAATAGAGTTCAAATTCGCGGTTAAAGTTACCGGATTCAGGGACATTTTAACGTTTACTAGTACAAATCTACCGGGTACTGGTACAATTAGCCCTTTGTTTCATTTTTTTGTATTATTGTTAAAGAAAATATAGACTAATAAATAAAAAGAATATTACACTAAAACTAGTTTAAATTATCTCTCTAGTCATGTAATTATTTTTTTGTAAGTCTTCTAGTTTTAGCATAGCAGACCTACAAAGTCAGTGAAGTTCAAAATTTCACGGTTATTGGGCCTTTTACCTTATACTAGGTATCATACTACCTAAATGTAAGGCCATAGTACGAGTATATGCCAGTGTCATAGTAAGTTCGGCAGTACTTGTAACAATGCGGTCCGCCTTGGCATATGGAACCTACATACAAATTGATGGTTAAAAGATCTTGTTTTCCTTCACCGATATCGGTGATGTCCAAGATTTTAGAAAGTACATATGAATTGCAAAAGCCAAAAATGTCATTACTCCTGGATAAGGAATGAGGTTCTCGCACAAAACCTAGCACGTTCGTTTCGACGACCACACTCGGAGGCTCGTGTCTGTTACGAGTGCCGCCAGCAGCGTGGTGATCAATGCTTCTGCCTTCTCTGTATAAGAAGAGGCCTATGTCCAGCAGTGGGACGGTAATGGGCAGGTCATCATCATCATCTGCCTAGCCTTTTCCCAACTCTGTTAGGGTCGGCTTCCAGTCTAACCGGATGCAGCTGAGTATTTTACATGGAGCGACTGCCTATCTGACCTCCACAACCCAGTAAATACTGGGTAATACTTTACCCCTTGGTAAGACTGGTTGTCAGACTTTTTGGGGCACTGATTACCTGTAACGACTGTCAAAAGATCTACAAATGACAGCCGGGACGCCCGGGACCAACGGCTTAACGTGCTTTCCGAGGCACGGAGGAAACTCGGTATGTAATGGTAATAAAATACAATTAAAATACAATACCTGCCGTATTGTATTTTAATTAAATTTTTCTCTTTCCTGCTCCGCGGCAATCTGATGGACACAACAATAAGGGGCTGTCTCCACGAGCGAGAGAATCGCGGCGATATTATCCCATACAAATACGTAATATCGCCGCGATTCTCTCGCTCGTGGAGACGGCCCCTAAGCCACTGCTTTGTCTGATACTTGTATTCTGTATAGGCTTTTTAGCTTGGTGAGAGTCTTAACGAATGGGTGTCTCATTCCATCCCGACGAATCAATGTTTTAGGGTTGGGTTGGGACACTCAATCTCTTGCGTTGGAGAGAATTGTATTGAAAGATCTTGCCAGGTGAAGTCTAAAGAGTGGTTGGACTTCAATACCCATGTCAGTAAAGCATCGCTTGCTTTTTTTTTTATTATTTAGTGTACCACATTTAACACATGAGTTCAAGAAGATTTTTAGTATTTTTGAATAATCAGTATGGCTCTGGCGTTACTTATGATGACACGATTTTATGTTGGTTGGTGAATTGGTCATTGCCATCGATATGCTAGGGCAAATATTGAATCCATGGAGTAATCATGAAGTAAAAAAATATTTAGAAATCCAATTGAAAATAATGAAAATACAATCCATCCAATCCAATTGAATTGATTTTTTTTTATTGTTGGTTTTTGTTTTGATTTTGAAATTGTTTTTTTTTATTTAGATTTGATTTTAAATAGATTTTGTTTGTTTACTTTTCAGTTTAGAATGAACGTAGACCAAAAAAAACATAAGAACAAGGAAGGTTGTCGATTGTTGTGTTTTGTAAAAGATTGTTTGAGTACATATCCTTAGTACTAAAACAAGCTTCGCTACCTTGAAATGTCCCGTCTCAAAGACTAACCACGAACTGAATTTGTTTAAACATTTAAATAACATATCACTTAGGAAGTAATTTTACCATTATTTTGGTGACACCATTGTTTGCAGTGTCACGCCAATTTAACTTGGCTAAGCACTCGCTTTCTTGTTTACATATTTAATAGAAAACGAGTATATTATGTGTTTGTAGTGTTGCTGCCGAAAATGAGGCCTTGGTTCGGGGACTAATCTAGGTTAGGCAGTGTTTGTCATTTTCTCTGACGAAAATATTGATTCCTATTGACAAACAATTATTTTACGTTATAAAGCATCCGGTTTCCGGTCATACATCTGGAAAATCTTTTCTCACCATCATATGTTGGGGTCGACAGCCAGTCTAACTGTCTCCAGCTTAATACCATTATTTTACAAGGGGCGACTATCTTTCTGACCTCTGTAGCCCTATTACTGGGTACCACGATAATTCTTGGTAAGACTGATAGTCAAGACTTTTTGGCTTCTGGTTAACTGTCACGACTTCAAGAACATCTACGAAAAGCAGCCCGGACAAATGGCTTAGACTGTTTTGGAGGCACGGAGGCATCTCAATATGGAATGGATGGTCACCCATTCACGGACCGACCTCTGAAACCTTCGATTGACTCGTGCGGCTGTTATTATATTAACCAAGGGCCTCTCAACAAACAAACAGGCATAGTTTCGGTAAAGCAAAGAATAATATTATACTAGTATAGATTTGCCTTCTGTACAGTGAACAGCCTTATTCAATGGCTTACTTATTGAGCGGCATTTCTGTGGCCAGCCTCTGTTCCGGTTTCTCTAAACGTAGGCACGGCGACCGGCCGAGATGAATCACATTTCCGAATTCTTTTATACTGTTAGGTTTTGACCACAGATAATATCATACTTTTTTGTTAGTTTTACCAACATTACGGAGAGGCCCGTCGCTACGTTACATTTCCACGGATTGACGAACGAGGTTTAGCTTCACTTGCTTGGTGGTCCCTGGATGGTTGACCATCTGTTTCGTACCTCAGTGCCTCCGAAACTACGTTAGGTCGTCGATGGTTATTGATAGTCACCAGTCAGAAGCTCGCAAGTCTGAAAACTATAACAACCAATCTTATCGAGGGGTATCGTAGTGCCTAGTAACTGCGATGTCAGATAGAGTCGCTCCATGTAAAATTGTGATATTCAGCTACATCCAGGTAGACTGGAAACCGACCCCAACATAGTTGTGATAAGACTAGGCAGATTGAGTTCAATCTAATAGTTATGAATGGTTTCCTTGGGAGATACAGCATCAGAGGTCCATCGATTGATAAATAGGATCAAAAAAAAAATTTGGCCCTCCCATAGTAAATCAATCAGCTGGTAGTCAGTTTTGTAAGGGAGGGCCAAATTTTTTTTTCATATTTCGACCTATGTTCTTTGGGGAAAGTTGTTGAGTTTCATGAGCACATTCACCTCCTTCAGGGTTGATACACCCCTTCCGTTACACGCTGTATAGATATTAGATGATGAAGTCTAAGTTTCCCCACAATGTTTTCTTTTTCATTCAGTTAGCCTGATCTCTTAATTACTTAGCCTATAATGGTCTTATGAAAGTGGTTATTTTTGAGCATTAAAGTGAGTACGCTTGCACCTTTGTGTACTGCAGACATTGTTGCTTTATACAGTAATGGCTTTTAAGCACCTTTCTTTCCAATAGAAAATGTCTAAATCTTTTATCCATACTTTAATATTATAAATGCGAAAGTAAATAGTTACTTTCGCATCTATATTGTGTTTTATGTCTTCTAAAGAACGATAGAAATGACATTCAATTATTTCACAGATGTTTGAAGCCATACCACAAATTCAACCTTTGAAGAAGAAAAACGAGAATGTGTCTTGTGTTTGTCTGTCACTGAAAGGATTCGGTTGGAAGAACACAGGCACACCATGACCTGGAATAGACTTTAAGATCCTCTGAGCGAGCGAAGCCGCAGTCAAAACTCTATTACTACCTAAGTCAAAAACCATTTTCTGTGAGAAGGTTACAATACTCTGGTATGTCTTACCAGTGTGATTGCTTCTTTACTCTACAGATATAAACTTTCACTATCGGTATGTCTTCAGTATCAGTAGTAAAATATAAGTTGAGTGAAGAAAAGTAGGATTTCGAGTAGTATTGTTATAGTAGACCAAGTTTGTATAGTACGGGCCATTGTCCGTGGCCGTTGTAGAGGAAGATGACCCATTGCCATTGCCCGTCTAAACTTGTGATTTTTGGCCAAAGCTTGGGGCGCGTGACAGTCACTATGTCCTGATGGGATAAAAGTATTCCATGTCCGAACTTAGGTTCATCAGTTCCCGAAAGTCTGTTCTATTTGTATGTCGAATTTCATCGGAATCCGTAAAGCCGTTACGGCGTGAATGCGTGACAAACAAACAAAGTTAAGATTACGATGTTAATCCAGTAGGTACATTTGTTTATTATTTCGCGTTTTTTTTTTATAACGTTGCCCTCACAAGGAATTTCTCCAATATCGTGGGTGTGTTCACATATATTTGAACTCACATACACAAAACAGCCACACCCGGAACAAGTATATGTAGCCTGTAGGCTATACACATATTTGTTCCGTGCAGAGATCGAATTCGCACCACGCAGCGCAGCAGGAAATCGCTCAGCCCCCTTTTTTTTGTTCCCGGGGTGGAAAATCCACACGGATGTCCTCCGCCCTGGGGCGCGCGGAGGTATCTGTTGGACTCTAACCGACTAAAAACCACCCCGGTGTTCCCTTCCCACACTTGCACCGGGGATCATGGGAACTGGTGCGCCTTCCACGATCCCCGGCTAGTGCCGGCCTCCTCAAGTCTGCGGGGGGGAGTGAGGTGTACTCCCCCCGCATCGCTCAGCCCCTGCGCCACCCGTGCCGTCGAAATGTCACTTTGTCTAAGTTCTCTGTAAGTTGTTGGTTTGAGAAGTTATCGAAACGGTACATACTAATAGTGTTGTATATACATCATAATCTTCCTGCCCTTACTTGGGGTCGGCGCAACACGTTTTTTTCTTCCATTCTCCTCTATCAACCGTCACGCTATCATTTACTCCTTTCTCATTCTTATCATTCCTCACACAATCCATCTATCGTTTCCTTGGTCTTCCTCTCCTTCTCCATCCATCAACATTTATAATCATTACTCTTTTAGTCACATGCGATTCGAGAGATAAAGACAGTCGATTCCCTTTCAATTTTTCTGTAACTGGCGCAACTCTCAAACTGTGTCTAGTTTATGAAAATCTTGGCTAGTTTATGGAAATAAGTATAGTGTAAGGTTTGTTTCACCACTCGGTTATGGAACCTTAAAAAAAAGTTTAATGGTGGCAATTTTATGGTTGAATGGCAGTTTTGTAGATTGCGTCTCTGCATGTCATAGCTCTTCACAGAAGTTTAACTTACCCCAATGTCATTTGTGTTAACCGGCTTGTAAGTACAGGGGTTATTTTTTAACGTATTTGGTTAATCATGGACCCTGTCCGCCCGTTTGTCGGTCAGTCTGAATGACTGCCTGGTAACTGAACGGCTAAATACGAGTAAAATGACCAAAGACCTCTTTCCATGACTCTTGGTTCTTCCGATCCAGAACCAATGTAGACCACTGATCTTTAGTTTTGTCAATCTCGTCCCGCCATCTTCAACGAGGTCTGCCGCGACGTCAGAAAGATGTGTGTTTCTTTTAATGAGCATTTCCTTTTTTCAAAAGGGCCATGCCTTGAAAGTGTACCTTTTTTCTCTTATAACTTGCATTGTGGCTTTATCAACGATTCGCAGTAGTTGCGAAACGAAACGACTGTGTTATTTAAACCTCACAGCTTTATGGTGACCTGTAGTTGTAAATTATGCTTTATTTTTCACTACCAGTTATGGCTGACGATTCTGTTTACTTTCTAGATATGGGTTATGGTGTTTTATAGTTTTATTCTTAGTTTCCTTTGCGAATCGGTAACTAGAATGAAATCTATTTCCTTGTAAAGTTGAACGTTCTAAAGGGCCTTTTAATGACCTTATTGAAATAAATAGTGTCTTTGATTTTTACCGTGTGATTTTGACAACTTCGAAACGGAGGTCCTACTCTGAGATGTAAATATCTTAGTTTCATATCCATTAGGTATCCAACTATAAGTACTATAGGTTCTTCAGGCCTTTCTATGCCATTGGATGACCTTACAACAAACGAATAATGCGATAGGCGAATCGCGCGTCGCTTTTTAAAATAAAACTACTTAATTAGTGCGTTCGTTAGCTTTTTATAACTTCAGTACTCACGATAATCTGTAAAACAACCATTTTATATCGGTACGAACGGACAGACTGATATATATAGCGATAATAAGTTAACTAAAACAACCCATTGAAATCTTAAAACCGGTTATTTGTAGCACAGATAATAAATAATCTTCTGGCTGTAATTCCACACAGGTGGGCTTTGCCACGCATAATTTAAAAAAATAAATTCATCTGTTGAGTGAGAATTTTATTTATTTTATCAATTCTTATTATAATTCTATTTCATTTTGATAGCTTCAAATGAAAATAAAATACAGATTATTTTCATTTAAAATAAAACTGTGGTGTCTCGAATAAGTTATTTAAAAAACAAAACCAAATTTTATATTATTTGACCTGAAACATGTAACTTGATCAAGTTTGTTAATATTGGATGTCAATGAACTTCGTCAAAAAAAAATTGCGGAAGATAAAAAAAACATGTCTATCATTAAGTGATGGATTTTATGGCTGGCAAAAGAAAGTTGATGATTTATTGCAGCCAGGTGGGGTAATCTTGGCCAAAGCTGATGTAATAGGTCTGGGCCAGTCTGGGTCCTGTTTTTCGCTTTTTTGTCTCATCATAGAGTTTGGATACAAAAGAAAGATGTTGAAGACCAGCATTGCCCATTGCGTTTACACAGTGGGCCACTAACCCAGGAGGAATGAATGAATAAAACGGCCTCAATGCTTATCTCAAGTTGGTCGTGACAATCGATTGAGGGGAGTAGGTTACTATGGTGGTTTATGCTAATCGCAACTGTTTTCTGTTACCAACAGACTGCGTGCCACCGTTCGGCCTTAAATTGAGGCGGTTTACCGACATAACTTCTAGACATATCAGCTCTGGTCAGCAGAAATTACGTTCTCTTCATGAGCAAGTCTCAGTTCTAAGTAGTAATACATATATGCGAGAGTTATTTGAAAAGAAAAAAAAAACTACAGCCTCCCAGTATTCTTAGAAAACATATTTCGCAAAATCTGGTATTCATTTACAACGTGGCCCATTGATTCCTTCAATGACTATTTAAAAAAAGTATGAATTTATCGATGTTTGGGCGGGACCATCGAATGTCAATCGGTCAGTGACCTCGGTTTTGGCGGGAGAAACTCGACGGGTGAGACTTTTTTCTTTGTATTTTACTTTCTCGCGGCACACAAGTTTTGGAGGCTGGCAATGTCACATCAAGAATGAAATAAGGCAACGAAATGTGTAAATTTGATTTGACTCAGTACCTACTCTTACTTTTGTTATATTTGTCTTTCTTTTTTAAATACAGAAAGTTGTTTGATTTCGAAATTCTTGTGCGATATATATTTTAGACGCTCGTTATGTAATTTTTATACTTCATCAATTGCTTGTATTGCATTACTACTAGACTTTTTTTTACAAACAATTTTTCCATTTATAATAATGAATCATTCAAAAGCCTTTTTATACCAGCTGTCAAGCAATAACTGTCAAACTGTCAAGTATGTAATTTGATAGCTTATAGTGATAATGCATTAAAGTATCATCCTACGTAATAATAACCTACTACAAGATACCTTTTACCGGTCCCTTAATAGTCAGATAGTTGAATGATTGAACTAAATGTAATGAGGGCCCCTCAGCTGATTGTGTGAAAGCTACAACCTTGAACGAGCGTCGCGACGTGAATGGACGAAGTGACCTAGAAGCGGCGCTGTCGAATTGACGATAGGTTCTAGCGGTGAATTTGAATCTAAGTCTACGCATAACGATTTAACAACGCATATTTGTGATGATTTATCGTTGCAGAAAATTCATGGGCTTTGCCCGTTGTACAATTCGCAATGTTCAGACGCGGCTTAAGCAATAGACTGTCTACAAGACTGCGTTTACGTCTATTAACTGTAGTTCCATACATAGTTACAACAAATTTCACAATGACAGCGCCCTATTTATAATTATAAATTATTAAAAAAAAAATGGCGCATTCAAAGGATTTTTTCGGGAACGTATCTCAACTGCATAGTAGATACAGTCACGAGCACCAATATGTATACACTTTCCTAGATTTAACCTTTTCACCGCCAGCGTACACAGAACGCGGTGCCTCGCCTAGCGCCAAGCTATACACGTATAACGAAATATATAGTAAACGGTAGTGATGTGGGTAGCGTCATATCGATGAATGAAAATTATACACGTTAAGTTATGTTTTATTTATAATTTTACGGATATAAATAAAAACTGATTAACTATTTCCATATTTGTTTTATTTCACAGTATCAATATTAAGAAAAAACAATATAAATTATAAGTATCAAAGAAACAAATACGTAACTCAATTAGAGTCATAAGAAATGAGGTACATCTCTAATTGCTTCATGACGTCATTCTTTGACTTCATTTCAAGTCCTTGGCGCTCAGAACACGTTAAATTCAATTCTGATTAGGGATGTGGTCTATGGTCTTTTTTCTATGTTTGTCTACTCCCGTGTTTTTTAAACTACTTCAGTCGACATTTTTTACCGTTAGGTATATATCTAAGCAAAAAAAAAATGTTCAAATATTTCTAATTCTGTGCAATCTCCATTCATAAAATTAAGAGCGTGTACGTCGAGCGCGCGACATCAAGTTTAGGTAATTCAATGCAACTATTACTCACACAGACGCAAGCGTGACTGTGTGCATAGCGCTGGCGCGTTCTCTCGCGCTATAGTCGAACTAACCCATTTCGATCCGTTCGAGTGTGATTGTAATAGAATATACTTTATTGTACACCAAAATTAAAACACGGCTTTTACAATATTGTAATATATTGCAAGTACAGGTATAATTATGATTAATATTAAAGTCGTTATTTTTATTTATTCAAACATGAATTTGTTGATCTAAAATTTAGTAAGTAGACCAACTGCAACAATTGTTTATTGTACTTAATTAATAGTAACGATTTATGGGTTTATAATAAATAAATAAATATTTATTATTATATTCAAAGAAAACAATTTATACGAATTTGCTCACATTTATTTTACATTACCAAATTTATAAAATGATTAAAATAAACAAATAATCAAAGAAAATAAAAACACGCCTGCACCCTGCATGTCAAAAAAAATAAATTGAAAAAATAAAAGAGCCGACTGCGTAAAAAATAACATAACTTTAAATAAAAACTGACCCGTATTGGATAGAATGATTTTAGTCTAGATTATTCAATGGGTCCCGACTGTTGCAGTCAATATGTTCCGTATTAGAATTGAACTGAACTTGTTTTTATTCTTTTCAGTTTTTATTTAAAATAGGTATGAAAATGTAATGTTTTCAAATATACCCAAGTGGGGTATCAAATGAAAGCGCATGATGTGTATATTATAATAAGACATATTTTATCCAAATTGGTGCGATTTACTAGATATGGGGAATTAAAGTGGGTATAAATTTCCAAATATACCCAAGTGGGGTATCAAATGAAAGCGTATGATGTTTATTATTCATGGTAAATGTTGATTGCAAGCCCATCTTGCGCTCCTTCAACAGTTGTAAATTATCAATAGTACACCCCATCGCTCTGTTATGGTTATTGATTATTTTAATTTGGTCCAAAAAGTAATTAAAATCAATTATTCTCCGGCCTTCAACAATCTTATTTGTTTTGAGGGGAATTTCGGCCTCGATAACCTGAAAATTAAAACATAAGAATGTAAATGACATAATTATTGTTTTCTAGGTTTATGCGATCATTAGGTATATGCAAAAATAATGACAAAGGCACGATAGAAAATAGTATAGAATCTAGTGGTCTGACTTTATTAAAAACTACTTCAGTCGACATTTTTTACCGTTAGGTATATATCTAAGCAAAAAAAAAATGTTCAAATATTTCTAATTCTGTGCAATCTCCATTCATAAAATTAATATTTAGCCCGGACGTAACAAACAGCAAAATACCCACACAGCAAAATACCTACACACACACACCATGTGATGGTGTGTGTACAAGCACAAGATATCTGAGCCGTTATTTTTTATTTTTCATTCAGTATTGAATCTCACAAATAGGTACAATGTTTTATTGAATAAACGATATTATTATCAAGCTGGACATACCTCAGAATCATCGTCTTCTGGTCCAACATTCTCCACAAAATACTCCCGAGTCCGATTCCCACCTTGTAGAATGCTTAAAAGCTCATCCTTATCCAGTTCTTCGTTCACATCAATAACTTACTTATTTCTTTACTTATTAATGATGAAGCAATGAAAAGTGCAACAAATATTGGTGCAGACTGCACTATGACAAAGTGACTTTGACAGCCATACGTTTATGACGTCACAGAACGTCTTCTATAATAGTCCGTGGCGCCCAGGGCACTCATAACCATGGACTTATAGCTTACAACCAATTATTTTGTAGAGATGGGAATATAATTATCGATAAGGATTGCCAACAACTATTTAATTCCGGTTCGGCACCTATCCGACGGTCGAAATTTGTCCATTATCCCTTTGTTATAAAGTAGTTATCTTAATTCATATTTTACTGACTTCAAATTGTTTTCAATAATATATTTCTAAATATTTCAACGGGTGAAATCAAACAGTGTTAACTTTCGCGTCACATCACTGGCCGACTATATATGAAGTCCTTGGCGTTCTGGGGATATTAAAATGTTCGGAGTTTTTGTTTTTGCCAATTTTAAGACAATTAAGGGCTTCTTGTGTGGAAAAATAACAAAACAGGGTACTAGACAGTGCTTTAAAATAATAAAATGATAAGAAAAACCTGTTAAATAATGTAAATTTATTTTTATAACAAAGTTAAAATGAAGAGCTTCTAATGAAGTCGTGGCGCTGGTGGCACGAAAATCTGGAACTTCTATTGAAGTCCGTGGCGGTGAAAAGGTTAAAATGAAGAGCTTCTAATGAAGTCGTGGCGCTGGTGGCACGAGTATCTGGAACTTCTATTGAAGCCCGTGGCGGTGAAAAGGTTAAAATGTTCGGAGTTTTTGTTTTTGCCAATTTTAAGACAATTAAGGGCTTCTTGTGTGGAAAAATAACAAAACAGGGTTCTAGACAGTGCTTTTAAATAATAAAATGATAAGAAAAACCTGTTAAATAATGTAAATTTATTTTTATAACAAAGTTAAAATGAAGAGCTTCTAATGAAGTCGTGGCGCTGGTGGCACGAAAATCTGGAACTTCTATTCAAGTCCGTGGCGGTGAAAAGGTTAAAAGCAATTTTCGCCAGACATAACGATTGTAACTTGGAGATAAGATCTTTTTAATAAAAATATGAGTTCCAAAATATTATGCTATTTTCGTAACAACATGAAATTTTAATCAGAACGGTAGGAGAAAAACAGTTTTAAAAGTTGTTAATTGTATAATTGTAATGACGTAAACAAGTACTGAATTTGACATTATCATTGGCAAATTGCCCTTTACGAACAGTACCACCCTGAACGAATTTTTTTAGAGACTATTAAATAGGACCAACTCATACGCTGGAGTATGTGTGATGGCTAGGAAAATAAAGTACTGGTTGGTAATAAAATCAATAATCACAATTTAAATAAAAGCTTACTAACTTGCTATTCACAATTGGAGGTTTTCTAGACACTTCGGTAAAGAGTTCCTCGTGAAAAGGTGTTTTCAGGGACGCACTTTGCTATCATACATAATATCCCACTGCCAAACAGCCCTAATCCTATTTAGGTAGTAAGAATACCACTGTTAATCATAGCTAAACTGTTGCATGATTTTTTGGGGCGCGGCCATAGTGGTAGCCTAGGTACTAACGGCGCCATAGTGTTTTACCTATCCAATTTAAATGTATTGGAAAAATAATATGGTCGATGTACGGATGATTGGATGTTTGTTACTGTTTCACGCAAAAACTACTGAACAGATTTGGATGTAATTTAGCACACAGATAGTTTATACCCCGGATTAACACATAGAATACTTTTTATCCCGATAGTATGATCCCGTGGGTGGGACAATTATCGAACTCCAAGCTAGTACTTAATGACGCCAAAAGAATCATGCATGCTTTACAAATAAAGAAAGTGATTTCCGAACATAAAACCACATGTTTATAGCCGTTCATATATACTTATATATTATGTGGAAGGCTATATCGTCCGATTACGACTACATTATGCGAGGCCACTAACCCGCTATAAAACTAGATTCTTTATTCACTGTTTATAAGTTTGTATTGGAATTCCCATATTGCTTTGCGAGCAAGATGTTATTTATATGTTGAGGTATTTCTAGGCGATAAATGCGACAAAAATATAATTTTCATAACATAACATAATACCATGTATCCTCCGAAGGGTTGGGTAGATGTGTATCGTATCGGCTCGGTTGGCGCAGTGCCTGAACAATTGGCTGCTGCGTTGCGTTACACGTGCAGGGAACAAATTATTTGTATCAAAAAAAAACAAACAGAATTAGTGATTGGAGCCTCCCTTTAAGCAAGTTAATACCTGTATTGGTTGTATGACCTACAGATAGTTGTTCCGAGTCTGGCTGTTTGTGTATGTGAGTTTAAATGTTTGTAAACGCACCCACGATACAGGAGAAATTTTGGTGTGGGGCAACATTAAAAAAACACGCATGTCACTTGAAATGTTTAAGTCTCACCTTTTTTGTACTGAAGAGCCTCGCTTTGGCCGCAACTCGCCTGATGTGAAGCGATGATGTGACCTAGGGTGGAACACGTTTGCCTAGAAGAAACTGATTCACTCGAACTCTGAATAGATGCAGATTATAATGATCAGCGAACAGAAAATCATGCAGTTGAAGGCGAGGCTACTGTCATCTACCGGATACATCCAGATACTTGGGGCTGCTATTGGGAAATTTCTCCTGTTTCTTTATAGCCATATCTATTTAAAAATATCATCCTTCAACCAATCATTGTTTCACCGATGGTCAATAGGACTAGGGTCTTCAAATGCTTGAATGTCATAGATAGAGGACGCAGTTGGTAAATTTTGTGGTATAAACCGCGATATTTTTTATTGTGTTGATTAAGAAGCTTGATTTTTTACATCTTTACGTATTGATATTAATTTAAACTTGATACCACCACGCTTTCTTTAGAAAAAGGGGTTTAGCAGAAGACAGATAGACGGACAACGAAGTGGTCCACATGACCATCATGGACCACACGCGGTAGGATCCATGTACAACTATAATATTTTGAATTTATGAGGTTAGCTAAGCGAGTCTGTCAAAATTTTCAAATAATAGATTAACCAAGGTTAAAACCTTACCCAAAGTATGACATACACTTGGAATTCGCGTGCTAACAATAGTAACAGTTAACTTGCACCTATTCTGCATAGCCAATCAACTGCTTACAGCTATTAATTCAGCACGACTTCGGCATGTATGCTCGTATGTCACGCGCTTTCGTCTCGGAAATATATCGTGTCGCCATCATGGCCGCTGGGCAGTGTTTAATATATTTTGTTGTGATTTTCGGAAAGGAATTTCAGTAAAGGTCAGTTTGGATACCGCGATCTCATTCAAAAGCTTTCTGTTTGACAATTTTCTTGACACGGCATCGTAATTTACTTGCAACTGCAAGAGCAAACTAACTACTGTGTAATGTGTACAACAATTTTGCTTGAAGCTGTCCCCGAGACAACCATCATCAGCATCTGCCTTTGCATCAGCCTTTTCCGAACTATGTTAGGGTCGGCTTATAATAGAACATATATTTATTACAGGTCTTCTAATAGCTTTTCTGTAGTAAATATCTTTCAATGCACGGTAACTTTGTCCAAAAGTGTATGCATGTAGCTCGCATCCCATTTAGGCCATAAACTTCTGATTAGTTGGTTTTATCATACTTGAATATAAACTTTTGTGCACGTTACTGGCATGTGTATTATTGTCTGGCTTTTTTAATAGGGGGCAAGCCTATTGCCATTAACCGGGCACAAACCCAGACTTCGTGGCTGCTACTGAGAAATTCCCGCTGAAAAACTCGATAACACTGGTTCGACCCGGTAATCGAAACCAGAACCTCATGCTCAGCAGTCGCACTTGCGAGCACTCGACCAAGGAGGCAATCAGGCAGTCCACGTATGTCAACATGTAACATGTATGAAATTCAGTTAACGTTGTTGCAAAACAAAAGATCATGTGTTTGTTATCAAATTCCAAACTATCTCGGCGTTATTCATATCGTTTGTTTGGTAAATGTTTCTGAAAATCAAATCTGAAGAGATTCATCTATGGTGTAATCATAAACTGACGTCTTTTCAAATGGTGGTAGGCAGACGCACATCAACGCCGGCTGTCGCTGAAATTCAGCGCTTTGTCTCTGTTACGCATAGTGACGCTGGCTCACAGCATCATTCTGCTGAGCAATGGCCGTTCTATATGGTAGTGACACAATGTTTCCTCAACTCATTATTTTTGTGGGCTTTATTTCTTACGCGTCATGTTATGCGGAAGCAAACATTTTCTTCTTTCTTTAAATTACAGAACGTCACCTACATGACATGACTTAGGGGCTGTCTCCACGAGCGAGAGAATCGCGACGTTATTATCGTCGTTACCACGTATTTCTATACACTCTCTTAGAGGCCGTCTCCACGAGCGAGAGAATCGCGGCGATATTATTCCACACAAATACGTCATATCGCCGCGATTCTCTCGCTCGTGGAGACGGCCCCTAACAGGTAGACCTGGTTTTCATGTTAGCCAAGATAGGTAGAAGGTTAGACTGGCTCTGAATTTAAGCCATTCCTAAATCGCATCATCTCATTGAACTGATATTGTAACAAACAAGTTGAAACATCTCAGTAATTGCGCCTTGAGGCCCGCGGCAGGTATCGCCTTTGATATTTCCATTGTCCGTGACTCCTGAGGCACGCCAAGGCCCTACCTGTGCCTAATAACTGCTATTAGGGCTCCACGGGAACCTGTACTACGCACCTTTTGTTGCAGGAATTTGAAGAGTTCCTCACTCACGGGTATTTTTATTTAATTGCAGCAATAATGAAGTATGCAGGAGTACTTTGAGTTCATGTTTATACATAAAGTAATTTTACACCTCTTTATCCAGTTATATTGTGTTATCATATGCGTGTGAGCCTAGTGCCCGATTGTGGACTTTATACATCTAATTATTGGGTACAGAATATTGTAAAACGTTTTAAATTGTAACTATGGAGCATCATCATCACCAGGCCTCTCTTTTCTTGTGCCAAACTCCACGTTCTTATGCCAGCCTCATCCAGGATATTCCCGCGACGGCAACTATGTCGCCTGCCCATCTCGTCTAATCCTATACCTATATGAAATTACTTGTGCGACTAGAATCACTACATATAGTATAAAACAAAGTCGCTTTCTCTGTCGCTATATCCCTATGTATGCTTAAATCTTTAAAACTACGCAACGGATTTTGATGCGGTTTTTTTTAATGAATAGAGTGATTGAAGAGGAATGTTTATATGTATAATACATGCACCCGTGCGAAGCCGGGGCGGGTCGCTAGTAAATTGTATATCTTTGTTGACATTCCAAATTTCGCCATTAAAAGAGGCCAAATATAAATAAATGTTTTGTTGGAAAAGCATACACGTAGCCTAGGTTCAATGTTATTTTAAGTCCATGACACGATAGTATAGTCAGTGATCGCCCATCAAAGTTAGGTCCATACAAAGTTATCCTATCTAGGTTACACGGTTTTCATAGTAATATGGCGGTGTTAACGGGCCGCGACCATACATACTCGTATATTGTTTCATCATTAATTAATATTTAAATTAATCGATGGATTTGTTGCAACATTAGTACGTTCGAATGCAATTTGTATCGGAAAATGGTGTTGGGCCAGTGATTAAATCTTTCTTGATCGGTCAACAGGCTCTAATAAGGTCGTAAAAAATACTCCTGCGTAATGTCATTATGACATTGTCTTCATTCTCCTACCCTTATCCCAAATTTATTTGGGGTCGGCGTATGTCTTCTTGTCGTGACATTATGACAGATTATTTGCCTAAAAAGGCTTCATACAAAGATATTTGAATATACTATCGATAGTCTGGGCAACTGACTGCCTCGTTGGTGTAGTGGTCGAATGCGCGACTACTCAGCAAGAGGTCCTGGGTTCGAGATTTTCGCGTCGGGCTACGTGTTATTGGTTTTTTCCATCAGGAATTTCTCAGTAGCAGCCACGGAGTCTTTGTGCCCAGTTTATGGCAATCGGCTTACCCCTTATTACATAGGAGTTTAACATAACTGACGAAATGTGGGTGTACTAGTGTACTATTAAGTACACCTCTACCTAACCCTTCGGGGATTACATGCATGATGTTATGTTCGACTGGGCGACGTGAACAATGTACTCTACTTTCAATAGCCAACGGGGTGCAAGAATCAACTGGACACGTCACAATCGAGAAGTGTGACATGTCAAACTTGGCTATGGATGACATTTTGCTTTAAAGAGTCACTGAGACACGATCACATTCTTCTTATGTCATTTCTTCCCCTTTATAATATCTTTAATTTGGTGACCACCCATTATATACCGAGTTTCCTCCGTGCCTCCGAAAGCACGTAAAGCCGCTGGTTCTGGCTGTCATTTGTAGATCTTTGACAGTCGTTACAGGTAGTCAGTGCCCCGAAAGTGTGACAACCAGTCTTAGCAAGAGGTATCGTATTACCCAGTTACCTGGGTTGTAGAGGTCAGATAGGCAGTCGCTCTATGTAGAATATTAGTATTTCAAATTCAAGTTCGTGTACTTCGTGGCTGAAAATCTGCACCAAAACTTAGCTTTCCACACACCCACCATTTCCAAGTGTTGAGCAACTACAGCACAACATATTACGCTGCTTACCCAGAACTAACTGGGTTGTAGAGGTCACATAGGCAGTCGCTCCATGTAAAGTACTGGTATTCAGCTGCATCTGGTTGGATTGGAAGCCGACCCGAACATGGGAAAAGGCTAGGCAGATGAATCTCTTGGGCCTAAAAACACTAATTAGTGTTTGAAGCGGAATTTAGACGTTGCTTCAACGTTCATTTTCAAAATACAACAAAATTCTAAGAATGGTCATGGTTTTGACAAGCCAATCGATTCCCACATTGATTCCGAACCTTTCCCAACACACAAGTACCTACAAACTACCAATATCGGAGCGTACATTCAAATGCGCGTACGCAGCCGATTAGCACTCAGCGCATGCGCGTCGCAGTGCAAATGGACAGCGTTTGCATAGCTGGCCGTAGAAAGTAAGACGACCGTCAGTTGCGTTATGTGTATTCATTACGATTGCTGTTTAATGGGATGGGTAGGGACCTAGGTGGTATTTTTATGCAGAGAAATCTTTAAGCAAAGGTTAGATATTTGGGCAAACAGATTTGTCACAAGTTTGTGAAAGCCTGCTAAGGTGTGTATAACTACTTTCAAATAATGTTGTTTCAAGTGATTTGATATTCACAGAAATTCACGTGAATTTGACAGCCTTTGAGAAAACGGGTTTTAATGACCAAATCTAATCAAGTAAACTTGAGGAAGAATTAAAGTGCAGCTTACTAGGTCATGGTTGTTCGTTTCCTTTAACATGCTAATTCTGTGTTCAGGGAAGTCAGTCTCCTACCCGTTTATTGAATGGCTATTTTATAACACGGTATGATTCATAATTATGTACTTTGTTCCGTATAGCGATGCCAGTCCAAAGTTGAGCTTCTGCCAAGATAATTATAGAATACATCTGCAGACTACTTAATAGGATCAATCTTCAGACTGCGCTCAGAAGTAGCTCGTGGCTTAATAATAACAGCCGCACGGCTCGATCTTCACCATCACACATCAATATCATCATCGTTCTTCATCTTTGCTTGCCTAGATTCCTCTGTGGATGGGTGACCACCCATTACATACCGAGTTTCCTCTGTGCCTCGGAAACCACGTTAAGTCGTTGGTCCGTCACTTGTAGTTCTTTGACAGTCGTTACGGGTGGTCAGTCGCCCTAAAGTCCAGTGACAATCAGTCTAGCCATGGATAAGGTCTATCGTTTTACCCAGTATTAACACCTTCAGTGCCGGGAACCCACCTGGAGGGTCCACTACCCACTTGCAATATGTATGGTGGAATGGCACATGTGCTCTATGAAACGAGGGTGCACACGTGTACTGGGTTGTGGAGGTCAGATAGGAAGTCACTCCATGTAAAATAATGGTATGCAGTTGCATCCGGTTAGTCTGGCAGCCGACACCAAAATATTTGGGAAAAAGCTAAGCAGATGATGAATCTTCAGACTGCGAAGTTTCACAATGCCAGTCCGACTTGGTGGTTACATTATCCACTTTCCGCTTTGTGTTACTAAGAAAGCACAAGGAAATGACTTTGCTAAAACTATGTGAGTAATTCTTTTTATTATGCAAAATCATAGTTCTGTGATTCAGATTTCATTATCACGTAATTCGCCAGCTTAAGCTATTTCGTAAGCCTGGCCTTTTCTCAGCTGCGTTCTCCTTCCAGTATACGCAGGTGAATATGCAGTAGTCTAGTGGTGTGACCGTCGGACTGCACACATCATAGGTCTCGAGTTCGAACCCAAGACACGCACCTCTGATTTTTCGGATTCATGTGCGTATTGTATAATTATCACCTGCTCCGGTGAAGGAAAACATCGTGAGGAAATCAGCATGCCTGAGAGATATTTCTCGACGACATGTAAAGCCAAGTCAGAGGGCCATGTGCGGCATAAAAACTCTAACACCAGGTTAGGCACTAACCTGGTGTTACACACTATAAAGAAAAGGTGAATACGAGTATTTTACAAGGAATGACTACGTGTCTGACCCCCACGTCCACTTTCTGGGTAACACGACGTCCCTTGGTAAAACTGCTTGACTGATTTTCGGGTCTCTGGCCACCCGAAACACGACTGTAAAGCTCTAAGAAGCATGGAGCATTTCGAGACATGAGTCTTGGTATGAAATTGATGGTTACCCATCCAAGGACCTACTGAGGCAAGCGTAGGTACCTGTGTGTGTGATACCTTAGTCACGAGCCCTTGCAATTTCTAGCATTAGCCCACTAGGCACAACACCTGACTTGTCAGAGGATCTTCCCTTTTAAATTGGGGGATGAGTACATTTAGTCCCTGTATCTCATTTCTCCATCACGCCCGTAATCCCCGAAGGATTAGGCAGAGGTGTACCTAATAGTACACCCACATTTCGCCAGTTATGTTTAAGTCCAGTGTAATAGGGGGCGAGTCTACTGCCATCAACCGGGCACAAATCCAGACTCCGTGGCTGCTACAGAGAAATAAAAAAAAATTGAATGAATCGCATTACAACAAAAATAAATCATGATGACACCCACATTGAGTCGGCACTCGATTTTCAATAAACAAAATGTCACTCGACATAATATCAAGATTACAATGACGGCGTGGGAACTCCACGCACTTCCTTCGCGGTTCGCACTATGAAATGACTTTGAAATTGCGTGTGCAGTTATGCCTATGGTGAACGTAATGAGGCTACATATTTTTTTCTTCTTTTGCAATGACATTTGTTGTAATTTGACAGATTGGTGAGGTAGGTCGGTGACATCGAAATGGATTTTGTAATTGGAATGGGATAAGACATAATGTCGATACAGAAATAACTTCCGAGGGTTCCTTCTTCTATCTTTATATCTCAGTATGTAGGTTCGTGAGAATATTAGGGAATGGAACTTAAAACACAGATGAGTTGCTTCTTCTTCTTAGTGTCGCTGGCACGACAATTATATATTTCGTTAGCCCAGAACTTCACCACTTCCACCGCATCATCAGTGGCAGCGCAGAGCTCAGGCTGGCTGGCTTGGGCTGCATGTTTTTGTTATGAGGTCAGAATATAAGGTCGAACATAGTTTGTGCAACAGCCCCACATCCACAGGACCAACGGCTTAAGGTACTTTCCGAGGCACGAAGGAAACTCACCGATCCACGGACCAACCTAGGAAACCGCGGCTTGACACGAAGATCGAGCTGAGCGGCTGTTATTATTTAGCCACGAGCTCCTCCGATTATAAGACTTTTACATTATGCCATCATAACTTCGCTTTTATAGCACGTTTTTTTACTGTTGATGAACATAATTATGTCTCATGAATTCTTAATTATAGTATAAGAAGCGTAAGCCATCGCATCGCGTGAAAATCTACCAACTAAAGCCACCTTGACATTGATCATGCGTTTAAAACGTCGAAAAACAGCAAAGTTAACACTTTATGACCAGTTTTTAAGCAATTATTGTAAATCAAACCTTTCTATCTGTGTGATTTATTGCGTCATTGTTGCCGAGGTGTAAATTGTACGTGTCGTGGTGTTATCAGCATTCCTAATAGTAATAACTTAGCACGTAGACATCTCCGGAATAATAAATAATCTGACAAAGACTGAGCTCCGTAGGTTATTGAAATTTTGTTCGAGAAAGTTCACATCATTTTCTTCGAATGGTCTCTTAGCAAAAAATTGTTTATTTTCATTAATATTTTCACTTCACCCTCTGAACGATAGGCATATTAATAAAAAAACGGGTTTGGTCTCTGTACAGTTTCTACTCTGTGTCCCAAAATGTCGCCAAATGATTTCTTTTGTTTTTAAAGTAATGAAAATTGTGACCACATGTCTAGCAAAAGTAGAAATGGTCGGTTGACGTCCGATGTTGTTAGTTTAGTTATTTATTTCAGACTCTATCTGACTTTTTGGACTAGTAATCGTTGGCGTTACTGCTGAGCATGAGTTCGTGGGTTTGATTCCCAGGTCGGGCAAGTGGAGTTTTTCACCGGTAAATTCTCAGCAGCAGCCCGGACTCTACATTTGTGCCCGGTTGATGGCGATAATCTAGCTCCCTATTACATGGAAATTTGACATAACTGGCGACATGTGCACCTCTGCCACTAACCCCTGTAGTGATATTATGTTATTTTAGAAGCAGTGGGGTCGTTCATAAAATCAACAACAAAGCGTGCACGCACACATTTTACGTCACATACAAAACAATTCAATTGTTTAGCATTAACCAAACATTTTAAACCAACCTCCTTCGAATGTTCGAAATTGGGTAAAACGGTCAATTTTGCGAAATTGTTCTTAATTCAAAATCGCTTTATCCGTTTAAGTTCGTGCGTGTAGCGAAATATCCCACGTTCAGCCATAAGGAAATAATACACGCTTCGGTATTGCGTAGTTACTGTAACCGTTGCGTAACAGTTATAACTAGTTATACGTTGTGAGACACGTTATCGAGTATTGGGTCGAGGGTGCCCAAAGGTGACATGTTTTATTGTTGTGTCATTTATGTAATCGCTTTTCATTTGTTTATGTAGGTCGTCTTTATGATGCCTTTTGTTTTTATCTTTTTACCAAGAAAATTTAACGATTACCAATACTTTGACAGGCGTCAAATCTCCAGTCGAGATAATTACGAGTTGCACCATTTTAGCAATGATTAAAATAGATAACGTTTACGACTCCAATTCAGAATAGACAAGCATCATCGATCGATGGTTAAGTTAAAAATTAATGTTACAATAGAAGTTTTGAAAAATAAAAGCTTTGACATATTGATTTCAGACTTCTCAATTAGTATGAATAAAATGACGCCTAATGAGCATGTTTAAACATATAATTAACATGATTTTATTTATTTTATTTATTTATTTATGATAACCACTTAATGAGAGATCACGAACTGACTTTATTTCAGTGTATTTTTAATTATTACAGAGCTAGTTATTAACATCTTAGTATCCTAAGTTTTTTCCTTAGAATTAAGAAAAGAAACGATGGATGGATTGAGTGTAGTGTGTTGCATATAGGTAGCTAGCAAAGGAGTGACCACCAAGATTACGACTAATTAAGATAAATGAAATAATGAGAAATGCCTTTTAAACAAGTGTCTTATCCTTTGTGTTTAATTGCAAAAAATAAATATGTGTTGAATATGGCACAGGACATTGATTCTTGTTAAACAGGTATTTCTTCTAGCACAGAAGTCAGGGGCTTCACACAGAAATGTACAATTATTTTTATGTCAATAATTTAATTACTTATGACGCGCCGACTCTGAATTAATTGAGATAACGGTTCTTCTTAGTGACTCGATGACCCTGTGTAATGAGCCAGGACTAAACTACGAGTTTGGCGGCATCACTAGCGTCCATCATTTCACCAGCAAGTCACAATGTCAGGTGTCCCGTTGCTTGTGGAACAGCACCGCTTTTCGACGGCTGCCTTGCATCGTTTATCTATCTCCACTCTACTCTACCCCTTATCTGGAGAGTGTTGATGTCAATAAATGTGTATTTTAATGACTCTGCCAATATTAACCACTTGATTTCTCGATTCCAGGTGGAGTCAGGTCGCGAGGAACTGAAGAAGGAGCGAGAGATCATGCAGCTGGTGGCAGGTTTGCAGCTAGGCGAAGACGAGCGCCGGGAGTTGCCGCACGTCATGCGACAGAGACATGCGCCTAGGTAAGGGGACTAGCAGATGGAGGAGGTCACGAGGACCTGGAGCAGGAGTGAGAGATCATGCAACTTCACTTGCCTCTGAAGGTTGATTTATTCATGATGATCTTTAGGTACTCGTAAAAGAGCGATGTTCTTCCAGCATTAGACGCCTTTTGCAAGATATTTATAGTAGGTTTTTTCGCTTAATTACAATAAGTATTTTACGGGGCGTACAGTGGAAATATTTATTTAAGTATAATGGTCAATTCAAGGTTGAATACATTGTTTTGTGCTATTCCTTAAAACCAGTTTATTTCTTAAATATTTGCTCATACCTGAGTAACCCAATCAAGGAGTAGGTAGAAATAAATATTAACCCAATCAAATATTAAATCAACTTCAAGGTCATGGTTTTAAGTTGTTTATTCCAACCAGTTTGTCTAGGCAGCCCATAAACCATTATATAAATTGGTTTTGCAATGGTAGAAAAAATACTTCCATGGTCACATTAGTATTGAATACTACTTAGGTAATTGGATAAGTGATTAAGAAATATAAAAATTAATAGTTGTTTAAGCCCACTGGCACCATCAATTGCTAAACACATTTAACGCCACACGTAAATATTTAAATTGTCTCTGTCAAGTTTTAAGGATTGTCAGAAACACATTGATGGTTTAAATTAGTGGTGCAAGTTACCTTCATACCAGAACAATTACAAAACAAAATCTCTTATAGGTAGCAGAAGAAACTAATCACCATACTTGTTAATTGTATGTTTGCGATTAGAGACCGACATGAGAGATATCTACGTGAGTCTTGCTTGAAAATTCAAATGGGTACATTTGTATTCGTACGCTGCCACTTTAGTAACAGGTACTTTTCCAGGTATTTACCCTTAACCTGAAGGCCTAAAAAGTAGTAATTTAACACTTTCAAAAGAATTGGCATACATTTTATCGGTAGCTTACATCAATTATACCTACATTTTTGACTTTACCATTATTGTTTTCGCTGATAAGTCACTTTGTCTCGGCCATTTGCAGTCCTCCACAAACAAGGAGCCAAATAAAGAGGAATCTAACATACTTTTATTTCTTTTCCAGATAACACAACGCCACAGCTGAAAGGGTGCCATCTATCGGCTGATGACGAGAGCAGCGCACCATCGGAGCCAACACATTTTACCTCGATCACGAATCTAAACGAACACAACCAAATAACTTGTGCACTCAAATGACCAGAGATTAACGACGTTTTATAAGTATCGTTACGTTAACGTGTGTGTAACCACGGTCAAACGTAACGTTTGTGAAAATATCAGTTTTTTTAAGTACTGACATTGCTAGGTGTGGTTGATCCTTATAAAACAAGGCGTATGATAGCCGTCTGATAATTCATTGCTGAATTTGTGTAAAAGGTGATGATTGAAGTACCTATGATGTAAAATCTATCAATATACGTCAAAAATGATTCAATGCTGGCAAACTTTAGTCGATTTCTATACAAAAATAGCAATGGATATAGAAGTGTCATTTGTAAAAAAACATTGTGTACTAAGCCGTAAAATATAATAACCCAATTTCAAAATGCGAACGCGGCTAAACGATCGTTGAATCAAATCGAGGTTCTATTTAATCGATTTGTCACGAACGTTCTCGAGTTGTTTCCGATTATCGATTAATTACTTTAGAAATCCGTACCTACGCTAAACAGGGTACCTAAGAAACAGTAATTTAATTATTTCTAGTAATTAAATATCGATTTTAATTCACGGATGTTGAAAAATCATTTGAACAATGCTTGCATGAGTTTTTACGCCGTTCGAGGCCGCGCGAAGGCCCGATTTTATTGTTTTAAGTAAAATTTAAAAGGTTATGTTGTTAATATCATTTGTATATTTCATTTCAATATGTTTAGCAGTTAAGAGCACGTTTCGTAATAAACTAATCGAAATATAATTGCGTCATTACAAGTAGGTAAAAACAATATGGCGGATGACATAACGCATAGAATGCGTTATGTCATTCGCCATATTGTTTATACTTGTCAAATCGAACATGTCAACTTTCTTTCATCGTATCACATGAATATTTAGCTTAATTCTCTAGCTACAATAATAATCTTCATTTTATCACTATCATAATACGTAGAAATCGTCACGAACTCGTGACATTAGTAAAGATAGTCCACATTTTGTGAGGAAGAAAATGGAAATCTCTTGTCATCAATTTTAAAGCTAGGAAAACATGCAGTTTCATTTAAGTCGGATCTACTGAGACTAACGGCCTCCCTAAGTTCTAGCAAATAATACCAAGAAAACTTACAGATGTTTTTAAATCACAAAATAAATTAATTCAGTCATTACTATATGCTAAACAATTCACTTTTGTGGTGAAATGACATTATTATAACGATCTTGAAAGTCAAGATCATTTAGTGGGTTATCTGTATTCTTTCTAATATCTGTAAAGCTACGAGTCTGACTAGATGCGACTGAAATTTGTATTGACGGTTTTCTTTACTGTCTAATTAATTTTAGAGCAACAACACCTGGATTCCTGGAGGCCCACCTTCTGACTATTCATAACGGCTGCCATTATTCTTATAGTTGTATAAGAATCTTTTGGCGCATGGCGCAAATCGGAACTAACTCCGCCATCAGCCATCTTGTTTATCCAAACAATTTTTCAAATGTTCATCAACAACACCCCCGAGCCATTCAAAAGCAAAAAGATTCATTTAAAACTCTATTCCCAGCATTTCTCATTCTTCTATTACACTGGCTCTAACTACTAGGGAATAGCTCAAGTCTGGCAAAAACTCTGTCAGTATGATGTACAGACGCCAGCACATCAAGCTACCCGAAACTGTCAAATTTTCCCAATCAACCTTGAACCTAATGCTTTGACGATAAAGTTGAAAATCTATTAAAGAAATTTGACCTGGTTGTCAGACTTTTCGGGCCAGTGAATTCCTCTAAAGACTGCCAAAGATCTACAAATGACAGCCAGGACAGGAACAGCACGGAGGAAACTCGGAATGAGATGGATGGTCATCCATCTACCTTCAACCTTGGCAAGCGCGGCTTAAATTTGAAGATCGACCCGTGGGGCTGTTATTATTTGGCCATGAGCTCAATTTTCACATTTCTGGACAATAATGACGTACGATTAGTTCATTATTACACGTGTTCTTGACATAATTGTGTGCATCTAGTATATAAGCACTATATAGTCATTTATATACCTATTTAATTGTGCCTTAATATCAGAGAAAATGGTTAAGTTAGTGTGTATTCCGGTTTAAGACGTAATAAGTCAGATGTGTATTTTATAATAATTTCATAATGTTTAGACTATTTTATTTTCCTTGATTTGTTTTTCATTCGAGTTCCGTCATAAATGAATGTTAGGAAATATTTTTTAGTAAATTGTAAAACCAGTACCTACCGAATGTGCTTCCAGAAAAAAAGAAAAAACGTTGTAACGTTAAACGGGTTTAAACCGTGTTTTGAACAAAGAAGTTTAACTGGCGTTAAACTGGTCTTAACTCCATTGCGTTTTTGTTAACTCGATTAATTCTAAGTAAATGATGGTACTTAATTGTTATTTTTTCATTATTTTTGTACTAACTAAATTCTCTTAGAAAAAAAAGAAAACGTTGAATCGAGTGAATGAAGCATTGAATTGTCTTTAAAACTGCAAATGACTATCATAATATGTTCTAGAATTGTCTGTGTGATCATGAAAATATCAAATAAATATGTATCCGGTTCCCGTGTACATGTAAACCGAACATGGAAACCGTTTTTCCGGTAACTGAAGTCTGAAAAGGCACTGAATGTACCTAAAACAAGATTTTGATAGTTAACACGTGTACAAAAGTAAAATATTAGTCAAGTAGAAGGAATATAGTAAGCTGGTATGTATAGGATAGGTAGGGTAAAACACCAGTTGTAATACTCTGAAATTAAAATCTTTTTAAAATATTAAATCGACGAAAAAGAGAAACTGAGCAGCGAAATGTGTATGAAAGACCGTCAAGTCCAACTAAGCCCCTTGATTAATGTATAGCAAATTTAGAGGCGCGGTCAGATATAAAAAAATAAGAAAGTCGAATTAAGAACCTCTTGTCTATTTCGACGGTTAAAAATATTGTGAAAAATTTCGATGTTTTTTTAATGTGAGACAACTGGTGATTTTCGCAAAAATTTCTTTGTTACAAGCCTTTATTTTATTGATAACAATAACAACGAATATTATTTAATATTATTATTTACTTACAGATTTAAGAAAAAAATGTCAATGAACATAATTTTCAATGTGTCTTGAGAAAGTTAAATATTGTTTTAAACGCCATCTCTCAGATTTATTACGAACTATTGGCGCTTGGAACAAGCACGTTAACACGAAAATGTCATCCAATAAAATAACTGATTACTTTTTAAGAAAATAAAAACATATAATAATAATTAAAAAAATAATGTAAATAGTAAGAAAACATATTCGCAAAAAAATTATATAAAAATGTCATCATCAAATATTTTAGGCTATGAGTGCCATTATGAAAGTTTATCATTCCTAGTTTATTTTTTTATAATTATTTGTAAGATAGGCCTTGCCTATCACGTGGGACTTATAAAGGCATCGGCGCGGTAAGGCTTGTTTCACACGAGGATAGTAAATAAGCTAGTCAGAACTGGTTGATCATATTAAAATGTCATTAAAACAAATGTATCACATTGGAAAAGTTGTTTAGTTTGTTTGTGAATGTCCTTGGATTTTTCAAAAAACTATTTGTAATGACAGCTTATCAGCAAATCGCGAACAGCAATGATAAGTATCTCATTGGTTAAAAGTTTTACCTGAGCCATGTTTTGGCCAATCAGAATAAAAATGTGATGAATTGATCAATTCGTTTTTTTAGTTATTTTTGTTGAAACTCTAGGATTCAAGTAAATGATTTTTCTAATTATCCTGTGACATATTATGCTTAGCAGAGCAGAGCCAGTTGCTAGCCTATTTACTGGCTTCATGTGTATCAGGCTTTTAGTCTAGGGTTGGGCGGTAAATCGGTTATATATGTTATTATTATTTTTAGAAAAATATTTTATCGAAAAAAACTCAATGCAAACAGATTGAAAATTGTACAATATTCTTGTAGATACACGTAAAATATTCTATGATTATGATAATATTGTATGGTGTTTTTTCAACGAACAGACAACGATGTATTCAATTATTATTAAATTTATTCAATTAAATGTAGTCTGTAACACATAAGCATCGTATTTTATTTATTTTCCGTGTGCAACCTGGAGTTATTCTTCGTTTTGAGTTAGGGAAGGGAAGTGTGTATTGCTAAATAAGTGAATAGTTACACCCCAATTCGTAGAACTCTACTTTCCTCTCGAGGGGATATTCATTTAATTTATTTCAGTAATAATTTTTACATCGTATCGAAATTTTATACAAAATTATAAAATTTAAAAGAATTACCTACAATAGAAATCATTATTATAACAGTAACTAAATAAATTTATTAAATAGTGAAACATTTGCAATTCCCTTATAATATGTTAAATTGCTAAATAACAAAAAAAAAAACTACGAAAAAAATAACGGTACTCCGAGTACCTACCTACAAGTTTGCCAATAGCTATAAACTATGTGTGGAAGAGACATAGACGTACGAATGATTACCACGTATTCAGTACATCATTCTGAACCCTGTATATACTTTAAAGCTCATATCTGCAGTACCTATTCACTTAACACAAGGGACTAGGAATTCTCTGAATTCTCCTATATGTCGAGTTCCTCTCCATTCGGAGGAGCTTACGGGTTCCAACGAATACGTTGACAGCATCATTGATTAATGTTAGTAGACTACAAAGTGGAAAAACACTTGTAAAACTAATAAAGAAAAAAAAAAAAGAAAAATTAAAATTTTGTGAAAAACACATTTTCATCAAGCATATTTTACACTAGCACTTCGCCCGCGACTTCGATCTCAAAAATTGTGATAGCTCGGCTAATATGCATGATATAAATGTAATTTGAAGCGTATGGGCTTCGCTTATTCGTGGGTACTATAGTACCCATACGTGGAATTGTCTACAGTTGTGTAAAGTGCTACATTATCGCTACATTATTCGTGGGTACTATAGTACCCACGAATAATGCCAATAATTCTGCCAGTGAAAATTTTTTAGAATTGGATCATTCGTTCCGGAGATTACCCCCTACATATTTTTTTTTTACACACAAATTTTACCTCAGTATGTAATTGTAGATACAGCGCCATCTAGCGTAAAACAGCAATAATTATACGAAGTCGTCGGTTGCTGATCCAAGCAATCTGAAAAGAGAAAGTAAAGATCTTCGTTAACTGTTGTAGATATACGATCATAGATGGCATGACTGAGATTATAGATTTATATCTACTCGTATAGCTCAGAGGAAAAATGCATGTTTTGATCTCATGGGTCCAGATTCGATTCTGGAATTGTTAAGGTGGCTGTAACCGGCGTGCGCAGCCCCTGCTGGGTATAGGCCTCCCCTTTTTTCTGACACACTTCCCGGTTCTGTGCGTCCCTTATCCTGGTGTTTCCCGCGACTTTGACGATATCGTCGACCCAACGTGCTTTAGGACGGCCTTGGTTTCTTTGTCCTACCAAACCTTGGTCACCACTCGGTCAAAGCCTTGCTCCATCGACCATCTCCGATGATTCTTATATTCAAGTTAAATAAGCTTCGACTAGAAGCTCAGAAATCCACAAAAAGTGATTTCGGACAGGTGCCTCAAAGTGCTGATGGAGCTGCACAAAAGGCAGGGCAGGAGATGAGACATCGTTTGTGACGTGGCTCCGCAGTCACACTTCGTTCGTTTCATTGGAATACCCCAATATAAAAACGAAGAAGCCCGGTAGAATTCTCCGAACCATTTCAACTCCTGAAAGCCACAATCACGAGAGTGCCGAGGTAATAAAGTTCGATAGTAAACTCGAGGCTTAATAATAACAGCCGCTCGGGTCGATCTTCGGGATAAGCCGCGCTTGCCTTGGTCCATGGATGGGTGACCACCCATTACATACGGAGTTTCCTCCGTGCCTCAAAAAGCAAGGTAACCCATTGGTTCCGGCTGTCATTTATAGATCTTTGACAGTAGTAACAGGTAGTCAGTGGCCCGAAAGTCTGAAAACCATTAACAAGACACACAAACACACACGCACGCGCGCACACACACACACACTTATTCAATAAATCTTTTTGTTACTTACCTATTTGTAAGATTATAATGTAAGGGAAGAGCGGAGCTTTCAACTGAAAGTGAAACTGACATGAAATGTAAGCCAAAATATTATAAAATAAACTTATTTTTTTATTATTATTTATTTACAAGTATCGTATTACCCAAGTAGGTACTAAATGGGTTGTGGAGGTGTGATAGGCAGCTCCATGTAAAATACTGGTATTCAGCTGCTTCCGGTTAAAAGGCTAGGCAGATGATGATGAAGTAAAACACATATCATGTACCTACGAACAGACAGATCATTATGTATCAGCAGCACTTACCACTTACCCCACATATATCAGCAAAATCATACACACACTCTTTTTGACGACGCAATCAAGTAAAAAGTAAACACAGTAAGCACATGGACATCCACAACTTTACATAATCCTTCCGTAGCCGTAAGAGGGTAAGAACTAAAGCGTACATAATATTTATGATGTAAGTACATCATAAACATTATGTATAGACTGTTCAGCCTACTTTCCATTGCTTGTTTAACCTAAATATTTAACTTTTGGCACATGTTCGAGTGTTAATTGCCAATTAGCAAGATTTTTGACGCAGTTCTGTGGTACATGTGACGGATTTTAGACAGAAGACGGCTGAGATTACATACTTTGGATTATTATGGTTACGGCGTCAGTTGATCTGCTATTTTCCAACTATCCTGATGATTTGACTATGAAGCACAAGGAGTAAGTAAGGATCGTAATAGGTCGCGGGCCTGTGGACGGTGAGTAATGGGTTAGCTCGCCGTCCGTCCGTCGTATGACGACAGGCCGTGTCGACGGCGCGTTCGTGTTCCACGCGCGCCTCAAAGAGATGTCAGCAAACAGGAGAGGCCCGCAAGGGCCGATGCCTGCCAGGGCTGCGGGGCTGTTCGAAAGAGATACCGCGGCCCTGGAACATAAAGGGCAGAAGAAGGAACATGGGTGGTTTTTAGTCAGTAAAAGTCTGACACTCCCTTCCGCTCCGCCCAGGGCGGGAGGAGTCATTTGATGATTTCCCACCAGAAAAAAAAAAAAAAAAGGATCGTAATAGGTGGTGTACTGTAGTTTCTACCTACTCCCTTAGGAACAAGGTTCATATCTGTAGTCATGTATGTATTTATGTTGACCCATACCCCGGAATTAACGGCAATGACTGGCTCATTGGTGTAGTGGGCACAAACGTGACTAGCTAGCTAGGTTCTAGGGTAGATTCCCGGGTCCGACAAAGTGTTATTGGGTTTTTCTATCAGGAATTTCTCAGTAACAGTTACGGAGTCTGGATTTCTGCCCGATTATTGGCAATTGGCTCGCCCCCTATTACATGGGACTTAAACATAACTGGTGAAATGTGGGTGTACTTATAGTTACACCTCTGCCCAACACTTCGGGGATTACAGGCGTGATGTTATGTTATGACGGGCTCCATTTTTTACATTCGCACTGGTAAAAAGCGGGTGAAACATCATGCTTCATAACTCTTGGAAGGATGATATTAAAGAAATAGTGTTCATGCAGCTTTTCAATAACACTATAATGCAGTTACCTTCCTTGTCCAAGTAAGAAATTAAAGCGACGTACAGTAAAGCAAGCTGCGTTAGCGCAAATACATGAAGTAGTTGAAACCCATATGTGCCGGCAAACCGGTTAAATGATAAGAGTTTGTGGTAAGATGTTATCTCATGTCCAACAAGGCTTGATTCTGCAAATGAAACCTGATGCTTATCTTACAATCTAAAGAGGATTACGGTAGCTACTCTAAGCAGTCTTGCTAGGGTCATTCTTGTTCCGAGGTACAAATTTTTTCCACAGGGCTAAGACGGGTGTCTATAGCTTTCAAGGCGTTTTTTATCACTACAACGAGTTTCAAAAGGATTGATATAATTTAGCTTTTTGGTAGTCAATAATAATATCCCTGGACATTTCACACAGCACCATCTAGTCCCAAGCTAAGCAACCTAATGCTTGTGTTATGGTAGCTAGATGGAAAAAATAAAAGAAAAAATCAAAAAAAATAAAACAATCAACCAATCAATCAATCAAACCAATCAATCAATCTGAAATATTTTTGACTTCCATTATCGTTTTCACTGCTAGAATGTATATTTAACACAATGCTGGTCTTTAACTTATCACTACACCTAATACCTAATACAAAACAAGTAATTAAAAAACCGGTAAAGTGCGATTCGAAGTCGCGCACGAATTTTTTTTTTTCAGTCATCAAATGACTCCTCCCGCTCTGGGCGGAGCGGAAGGGAGTGTCAGACTTTTACTTACTAAAAACCACCCATGTTCCTTCTTTTGCCCTTTATGTTCCAGGGCCGCGGTATCTCTTTCGAACAGTTCCGCAGCCCAGCACGAAGGGTTCCGTACCATTATCTATAAAAACGGCAAAAATCATGTTCTATGTGACCCAACTTAAATATTTTTTTATTCTGTTTTTTAGTATTTGTTGTTATAGCTCATTCTGGTTCAGTCGGGTAAAAACGAGTGGTAAATTACGAAATAGTCAAAAATGCATCGGATTGATTTAACTATCGAAAAACATAAGTAAATCAAGAAACTTTTTAAAAGACGTTTAAAAACTACTTAACGCTTTGAAACCGATTAACTCCCAAACCCTCTAGACCACACATCATCACACAATCATAAACTAAATCAATCGACTGTACGAATCAAACAACTGATACAATACAATCAATCATTTTGATAACTATCCAAATCACTCATTACAAGAAACGCAATCAATTAATCGTGATAATAATTAAAGATCGAACAACAGGCTATCTGTCTCAGCTATAATAGTTAATCGCTCTTATTTCCCGACCGGCAAGCAAATAGGTGGTATATGTAATTAATAACTGTTCTTGGCGTGTGTTTGTGCGCATAGATTGCTGGGAAACAGATGCGGTATTGGGTGGGTTGTGTTTTAATTGTGGTTAGGGATTTCTACCTACTTGCATCGCAGAGATTCATTACATCATTGCATTTGCATTCAGCTTTTATTATTGTTTTTTTTGAGATGCTAGAGAAACGAAGACATTTGTATTTTAGAAAAGAGTAACGAAATCTATTTTCCGTTCCGTAGCGTAGAGCTCTATGAACGGCAAGCAATTTCATCTATGAACATTATTTTAAGTCAATTTAGGCATAAACATCTTCAGTCTACTTTACCGTTGAAAAGTTTCGAATAGGAGAGGGGCCCACGTGTGGGTCCACTACCAGAGAAAGACTTGTGGGCGAGTAACATTTAAATCGAAATTGATAGCGCAACTATTCTTAACTCAATAATATTAAGCATTATTCTATTATAATAATATTATGAATGTATTTGAAATAAACAGTTTGTTTTTATATTTTTTTTGTTTTTATTAACCTTATATTGTTTAAAATTTGTTTTGTTTAATGTATATTTTATTAAAGATTTAATATTAGGTAATTAGCTGTAATAACAGTATTTTAGTACTTATTCAAGTTTAAGTTAACATTTTTATATTCTTAAAAACTGCCTGCACTAATTAATGTGCAAACATTATTTTGTACGCCTTACAAGGCAGCACATAGTGAGACATAACGTTTTTATAACACCATGTATGTACTTATATTTACCTATGTGTCACAAATAAACATATTTGAATTTGAATTTGTTTTCTTTTTTTTTAATTTTGAGTAACAACGTGAAAAAAACAACGTGAGCGTGAATGTCCGCGTAGATTGCCGCGGTTAAGCCAGTAAGCTCGACCTTTTTCCGCCTTGAGTTCATATATCGCTTACTAGCTGTGTATTAGAACTGACGAAACATTCACATACAAATTTATTGACGGCACGGTTGGCGCAGTGGTCAAGCGATTGACTGCTGCGCTGCATGTCGCGGGTTCGATTCCCGTACGGAACAAATATTTGTATGACCTACAAGTAGTTGTTCCGGGTCTGGGTGTTTATCTATCTATAATATGTATGTATTTACAAAAAAAAATGTATATATGTTGTTTATCAGCCATCTAGCTACCATAACACAAGCATTAGGTTGCTTAGCTTGGGACTAGATGGTGCTGTGTGAAATGTCCAGGGATATGTATTTATTTATTTTATTAGAGATCAGCCCAACTCAGAGAAGAGAGAAGCAGATAGAGGTTTCAACGAACGGTCACATTGGCGATAAAGATTGCCGATCCAAAAATACTAGCTCTTATGTGCCTAGATCCATAGTCGAGAGTCAAATATCCTATCTGCACCTAGATACTCTAGCGCATGTTCTTGACACGGTGCGCAGGTATCGCAACGGATACTTGTAGTGACAGCGCGCAGCGGCTCGCTTTCTGACCGTCACTCCGCGACGTTATCTGACGTCTGCGGCGACGGACGTGTGGCTGGGCAACAGCCTTTTGAACGGCAGTGTTAAGACCACCAATTATTAAATAGTACATTTTGATATAAGTGGGGAAACTTTTTTTTTTTTTTTGGTAGGTGGGAAATCATCAAATGACCCCCCCCCCCCGCTCTGGGCGGAGTGGAAGGGAGTGTCAGACTCTTACTGACTAAAAACCACCCATGTTCCTTCATTGGCCCTTTATGTTCCAGGGCCGCGGTATCTCTTTCGAACAGTCCCGCAGCCCTGGCAGGCACCGGCCCTTGCGGGCCCCTCCCGTTGCTGACAACTCTTTGAGGCGCGCGTGGAACACGAACGCGCCGTCGACACGGCCTGTCCGTCGTCATACGACGGACGGACGGCGAGCTAGCCCATTACTCAAACCCACGAGCCATGGGTGTTCGTGGCTGGGCAACAGCCTTTTGAACGGCAGTGTTAAGACCACCAATTATTAAATAGTACATTTTGATATAAGTGGGGAAACTAAGTTACATTCGAGGCGGAATTAACACCCGAGCTGCGGCGAGGGTGTTAACAAATCCCCACGCGTATACAATCACCGCCAACTATAGTGATCAAATAACTATTTTTGTACTTTTTTTCAAAATTTTCAGCCTGTACTTTCGGAGTTAAGAGGGGTTATTTTTTTTTAATTTATCTTAAAATTGTAAAAAAAGAAATATTTGAGATTCTCACAATTAGCACTTTCATTTGATATGTATGTGTAACACGATATAGTTTGCAAAACATTTTTTTTTCATTTTCTAATTTACCCCCCAAAAGTGGCCCCCATGTTTAAAATTAATTAATTAACATTGCACGTCCGTATTAGGGCCACCGACTTACATATCTGTACCAAATTTCAACTTAATCGGTCTAGTAGTTTCGGAGTAAATTGGCTGTGACAGACGGACAGACAGACAGACCCGCGAGTGATCCTATAAAGGTTCCGTTTTTTCCTTTTGAGGTACGGAACTCTAAAAATACGTCAAATCTATAACATACTATAAATTAAAATAGAAGTTTAAATAATAAATGCGGACGTATCGCTCGCCTTTTAGTATCTACTATAGTAAAATCTAAGTGTTTACGGGCCGCACCCGTCTGAATGACGGTCGCTGCCTTCGCAGCGGCGGTGACTGTCAGAAAACTTATCTCGTCATCTCCAAGAGTCCGGCGCGAGATGATGGCTACAGCCGGAGGACCGCTGGACGGTAAGAAAGCGGGCCAACTTGGTCGTGTTCTATTAACAATCATTTTCGCCAAGGGGATAAAGCAGTATCGGATGTTTCACTATATTAAAAGCAACGAATGATTCTTAGCTTCTCACCACTTCATCATTCTAGCTCAGGGTTGTCAGGGAGTGAAGCTGAAGGAATACGACTAGACATTGTCATTAACACTGAAAACGGAATATTTACCATATTTACTGTTTGTTTTAGTTCCCGATATTTTTATTTATATTGTATGAGTAGTTATAATGTACTAACATAGTTATAAGCTTTACTAACAATTTTATATGGAATTTATGTTCTGAAGTAAAATTATAAATAAATAAATTTGGGTTGCAAGCACCATGATCACCATAGACAATAAACTATCACCATAGATAGTACACTATATAATATAAGAATGATCACGCATAAACTGAAGTAATTGCGGGTGGGGGTTTATGAGCAGACAAATCGATCTACCCTCTTGTTCGGTTTTTGCACTAGGTACCCGGTCGGTGATAATGTTATAACAGGGTGTTAGAGCGGGGGCACACGATGCGTTGCGGAGCCGCACCGCCAAGACTTCACCGAGTGAGTCACACACACAGTGTGTGGGAGTGGGCACACGAGCGGTGCAACGTTGTTATGTCGCAGCGGCGCCGTAGCAGTCCTTCCTTAGTAGTAGTCCTTCCTTGTGACGCATAAAGAACTGAGCGGTGCCGCACCGCCGCAGCCACGCATCGTGTGCCCCGCTCTTAGGCTTGGCTTGCGTAGGCTTGTCGTCGATCCAGACTAGTGTTGGTTTTTGAACACAGATCAAATAAAGCTTGCGGCAAGCGCTTGCGACGTATTTACACGTTGGGGCGTGAAGTTTCGCTTTAGTGACTAAATCAGTTTAAAAACTTATATTACGACTAGACACCTCGAGCCCCAAATCAACTTAAAAAATATCCCAAGTCGAAAGCACGCTACACAATACACAGTCACACCCTTTCTCCCGAGTCGTATCTACTTTACTTAGTTACTATAAAGTGAACGGTTCCCCGAAAAGACCGTCTATAATCGGTTCTACAATTTACAGGTCAAGTTTAAAGGTAAGTCAGTGCCGTTACAACTGGGCCACGACTGCTCTTTTTGTTGTCGCTCACCTATAATATTCTCATACAGAAGGAGCTGCAAATACTTAGCCTAAACAGCAATAGCCAGCTAGATAACCTCCTGGCTATATGTGAAATAACAAATTGATGATAGAGTAATGTATACTTTATTGTAAACCAGAATTGTTACACAGCTCTTTTATACAAATACATACTAAATACTAATAAATAAAATTGAAGTATATATCTCTTTGTAATGTCAAAATAACAGCTTTTTACTGAATGCATGTAGTATACGGTACTTATAAAAAATATATATCTCTCTGTCTGTTTGTTTGTTCCGACTAATCTCAGAAACGGCAGAACCAATTTTGACGGGACTTTTACTGGCAGATAGCTGATGTTATAAGGTCTTAGCTTTTATTTAAGAATAGAATAGAGGATTATGCATGCCGTTCATAAAAATAAAAACCCTTGAAATTGTTAACAAAATCCAATTCAAATAGGGAAGATATATTTTTTATAATAATTTCACGCGGACGAAGTCGCGGGGCACATCTAATTTACAATGTTCTTAAATCTATGCGTGGGATAGTTGTGGTTTTATCTCTAACATTTCCACATTACTCTTCTCGTCATATTTATTTATTTATTAAAACTTTATGCACATAATGTACAAAGGCGGACTTAATACCTTGGGCATTTTCTACTAGTCTACCTTAGGGTGATGCAGAGACAAAACAGTAGGTGCTATAATAGTACAGAAAATTACCAAGAATGAAATATAATAATAAATACATATACATACAAATAAAATATACAAAGTAAAGAGAGTTAAAATTCATACTTATATAAAGAAAAACAACAAATTAATTGTAGGACGAGTCTGCCAACTTCTTAAGTAAGTGTTCGCGAGCTTTTACTTTAAATGTGAACCGACTGGTTGCCATCCTGATATTCAGAGGGAGCGCATTCCAAAGGAAAACCGCCTGGACAAGAAAAGAAGATTTAAGAAAACCAGAGCGGTGAGTAGGACATCGCAGAAGACGATTATTGGAAGAACGAAGATTCTTGCTGTGCGCAGATCATATCGTGTTCAAACTTCTAAGTTAACCGATTACAGTACGTCTGTGACCATAAGTAACCCGCACCGTTTTCTCAGACCACCATAACATAAGCATACGAAGTAATACAGATACCTCTCCTATCACTTACATGCTTTTCTCGCGGCATCGCCTGCGTGCATGTTGCGGGAACGGAGATAATAGGGTTCAAAGTTTCAAGTTTTTCACCAGTTTTTTTAATACTTACATACAAGTTTTTAATGTAATAACTTTACTTTAAATGCCTCCACGACCCCCGTACTTATTCAATGCATGTTCATCAGCACAATGTTTTGAGTGCGTTACATTGAGTCCTACCGTAAAAAATTAGATTTTTCACCCCAAAAAGGTCGTTTTCCAGCAATATTTCTTGCGTGCGGTTACATAAGTTGATGTACCTACAGAATGCTTGGTTCACTGACGGCTTTGTGAAGGGTCCGTTTGTACACACAGGACAGGAAGAAAATGATGATCCAAATCTGGGTCATATACCTGAAGCAAAAATTCCATAGCAAAAAGTACTACAGCTACGTAGTACAGACGCCAGCTCATCAAGCTACTAAAATCTGTCAAATTTGTTAATGGATTTTCAACTTTATCGCTAAAGCATTAGATTCAAGGTTGATTGGGAAAATTTGACAGTTTCGGGTAGCTTGATGTGCTGATGTCTGTACAAAAAATACAACAGCGCCATCTTTGCCACGAATGAAGAACTAACATCAAAATTCTGAATAGTTATTAAAGTTATCCGCGACTTAAGACCATATAGAGAAACCCGACAGCAACGGAAACGGCAGTAGCCCACCATACAAACCAACCGTCTGTGGATGGCATTTATAATTGCTTCTCCTGCATATGCAAAAACATGCATATTTTTGCGGCGGGAGGGCCGGAATCGCGGAATTAAAACGAAATATTAATGGCTACTTATCGGTTAAACATAACGAACGGTCCAGTGGTTTAAACATGAAAACATAACAGACAGACAGAGCTACTTTCGGATTTATAATATTAGTATGGAACTATGGATGTATTTGTCCGCTCAATGTTAAGGCCCGTCGCAGGCACTTTCATGGTCTCAGGAGTGCACGGCTCTCGGCTTTCTCGTTTCCATTAGAAGCATATCGATAACTTAGCTGTCATAGCGATTAATTATGAAGTGCGCGAGAGTGTATGAAGACAGAAGGAGCCAATTTTCTGGTCTCTCCGAAATAGTACATTTTGATATAAGGGGGGAAACTTTCTTATTGCATTCGAGGCGGAATTACACCACACTTACATTTCTTAATCTATGAATTACACCCGCGCCGTAGGCGAGGTTATAACAACCTGCAACCTGCGGAGCCAAGAACTGCAGTAACAAATCGACTTTTGTCAATACACTTTCGAAGAAATGAAATAATAGAACGAAAAGTAGGTATTTTTGTCATGAATTATTAGAAAACTATAATTTAATTAGCGCTTTTTTCCACGCTTTGTTTTCAGGTTGAAGAAGAAGCAAAAGTAAACAGCCTAGTAAGGAAAATATGTTTGAATTTAGAACACAAATTTATGTTAATTTGTTCAAGAAAACATCTTTCTAAATAATCATGTTTATTTATGATATTCCATTCACAAACAAAACTTACTTGTCTTTACCGAGTAAACATTTTTGAAAATTAAATTTTTCCAAAAATATTTACGCCGTAAAGACGCATTTTCTTTGCCGAGATTTAAAAAAAGCAATCACCGCCGACTTGAATCAATTTGGACTTGGTATGGTGATCTGTGGAAATTATTATTTCCACACATGTTGTGATGAACGAAAAAAATCCACATGTGTGAAATACATTGCATGTAGAACCTAATAATAACTAGTAGCTAATAAGAGCCAGTTTTCAAGGAAGTGTATTGAAAAAAAAATGTTTTAGTTACTACTTACCTACTTATTTTCTGTTAACCTTTTTTTCAATTTGGTTGGGGTCGTCGTTATAGTTATGATTTAAAATAAAACAAATAATAATTATAGAAAATAAAGCTACAAAGCTGTCAAAAACATTTTTACGTAAAATCGAAAACCGCCATCGATAGAGGTGCCAAGACAGTTTTTTTTTGAAAGAGGAGAATGGTAGTCGACAATAATCGTGAACGTCAGATTCGCCGGTCAACAGTCGTATGTAGCTTTGAAATTGTGCCTATAAATTACTTATCAATTACTTATATTTGCTTACCATGATGAGAGAATTGCTTATTTCATAAGTAAAAAGAATTAAAACATTTAAGGTTGACCAGCCATTCTGATAGCAGAATGGCTGGTTAATCTCTGTAGAGTAGTAACTATGAGGAATTACTGAAATTTTCATGGGCGAAAGATTGCTTATCAATTGCTTATTTCACAATTTATAAACAAAGGCCCTGTTTATTCACTCTTTACGCTAGTCAGGAGTTTAAAAGCCTCTGCGCCTGTTAAAATATGGGAGCAAACTGACGTATGTTCGTACTTGTTACTTTATTTTCTGTAATAGCCAAACGGTGCCTAGTTCTATATTATTTGTAATCATATCATCTTCCTGCCCTTGTCAAATGTTATATGGGGTCGGCGCAGCACGCCACGGTATCCTTTAATCCTTTTTTAGGGTTCCGTACCCAAAGGGTAAAACGGGACCCTATTACTAAGACTCCGCTGTCTGTCTGTCTGTCTCCAGGCTGTATCTCATAAACCGTGATACCTAGAAACCTGAAATTTTCACAAATGATGTATTACTATTGCCGCTATAACAACAAATACTAAAAAATAAAAAAAAAATATTAAGTGGGGCTCCCATACTGCCGTGCTAATTAGAAACGCAGTAAGGAAGGATTTTTGGAAAATTGAGTTTTTTATATATTCGGAATCCTCGTAATGAGCTCTTTAAAGTGATTTAATCCTTATTTTGATAGCTGTCCCAGAAGTGGGACTTTTAGTAAGCCAAACTGCAGTATGTTTCTTGCTGAGAAGTAAATTACTAAGCACAACTGCAGTAAGACACATTACTGCTCTTTGCCTTCCAGTATTTTTTTGAACATAATTTATTTCACTAGTAAGAAGCGCAGTAAGGAACACTTGCTGATGTTATGATTGTTAGTAATAACGATAAATAATAATGTTTAGTGAATAATTTTAGATAACAAACGCGACAAAGATCACGTTATTTTGTGGATGGATAATTGTTCAGCCCAAAACAAAAATTGGGTGATATTGTCTTTCTTAGTTAACATAATTAACAGCAACTTGATTTACGCACACTTAAATGTATGTCTGCTGACAGTTTTCATCACAGAGTCGACCAATATTTACAAAAGAAAGGAAAGTTTACGACTTTAAAGATTTTATTTAATGTTTTCTGTTTTAAGATTTAATTGGAATACATTTTTTTAATAAAATAGTTGTATCATTTACCTCTTTTTGATATTATTATAGATATAACCAAGTTATTGTGGTTTTTTTACGTATGTACACGAATTGAAAAGCTATAAGTCACTCTTTTACTGCAGTTATGGTTTGTAGTCAGTCTAAGCATAGCTTTAAGAAAATATTATGTCACTAGTAAAAAATGCAGTAATTGTGTATGGTTAAGAAAGATTTATTTGTCATTTCAAATAACGTATTTTTTTAATATTCATGTCGTTATATTAAATTAGGAAATGGTTAGGATAAATATAACCAAATAAGTGTACTTTTGTATACTTAAATACTATTTTAAATAGCTTTTTCTCACTACTGCACTGCGTTTTTAATTTGTAGTCGGAGTGATAATAATAATTGAATTAAATGAAATAAGCGCAGTAATCTGCATTTGCTAGTAGAAAGCGCAGTAACTCCAAACTTACTGCTGTTATAGCTTGTAATATTGGGTTTAGTCATGAAGACCCTGCTAAGCATAAACAGTTTTTTTTGTTTTATGATAGTTGTATTATACTTATAGAAAATTGGGTTAGTTCTTACGAAACACTGCATATTCAGCTATACATGTAGCTAAAAACATTTTTGCGAAACTTCAAAATAATACCTAAAAAAACCAAATCAAAGTTAAAATGTTTAGGCGCCATTTACTCGAAACTTCTAATAACCTCCTTACTGCACTTCTAATTAGCACGGCAGCATACAACAGATATGATTTTTTTGCCGTTTTTATAGATAATGGTACGGAACCCTTCGTGCGCGAGTCCGACTCGCACTTGGCCGGTTTTTCTTTCATATCATTCCTCACACAATCCATCCATCGTTTCCTTGGTCTTCCTCTCCCTCTCCATCCATCAACATTTATATTCATCATATATTTTATTATTCTCACCAGACTCAGTAATTAGAAAAATGTGAGTTTGCGTCAAATTATTATAAAAATGTTATTTAAATTACATAAAGTTATAACGCACATGATTTGGAGAGCACCTTATAAGCAAGAAGATGCTTGTGTTCGGTGTTGCTTGTGGCTCTTCCACTGAACATTAAACAATGTGTGCAATTGAAAAAATACTATAAATAATAGTGTTATTGGGGTATTCCATCAGGAATTTCTCAATAGCAGTCCCGGAATCTAGATTTGTGCCCGGTTGGTGGAATAGAATTTAATAGACTCGCCCCCTATCACATGGGACTTCAACATAACGAACGGCGAAATGTGGGTGTACGATAAGGTACATCTCTGCCTAACCCGTCGGGGATTACAGGCGTGATGTTATGTTATGTGTGAGAACTCACTGGCTGATCAAAATGTGATAATATGGGTGATGACTTCAAAATGCGTCCTTTTGGGTACTGTAATTCTGGGCGCAGAGATCCGAAACAAAATTAAATTAGGCGACGATATATGGCTTTAAACCGTTTATTTTGGCCCTATACAACCTTCTCTTCAAAGTAAACCATCAAACGCACGGCACTGAACAAACAACATATAATTGACCGTGTGAGAAGCATGGACTGCACAATTGAATGCCTGTCACTTTTATGGTTTGGTCCTGGGATCTGTTAATTGTCATTGTAAAAGCCAGGGAAATTGTAACCTCTTAAATTGAAATGGTAAGTTATTACTACTACTACTACACTACTACTACTACTACTAGTTGAACTAGCGAACCCTGGTTTACGATAGGCTACTTATACCTGTGACAAATCGTTTGAAATAGCCGTTCTATTCTAATGCATGCAATGACAGTAGTCAGTTGTCAAACAGTAGCCCCCTAAGTTAATAGCGCGATAATATATAGTCTATGTGTTATTCCAGACTATAATCTATCTCTGTTCCAAATTTCATCCAGATCCGTTCAGCCGTTCTGGCGTGATTGAGCCACAAACATCCATCCAAACTTTCGCATTTATAGTAGTAAGATAAGAAGTAAGATAAGATAGTAAGAAGTAAGATAGATGTCATGTTATTTATTTGTACGACTACATAAATAAATAAGAATAATTTCATTAGACGTTTTTCAATAAAAAAACCCGTTGTCTTTCATTTTTATCTATATTTATATACACTCACATTTTTCTAATTACTGAGTCTGGTGAGAATAATAAAATATATAATGTATATAAATGTTGATGGATGGAGAGGGAGAGGAAGAACAAGGAAATGATGGATGGATTGTGTGAGGAATGATATGAAAGAAAAAGGATTAAAGGATACCGTGGCGTGTTGCGCCGACCCCAAATAACATTTGACAAGGGCAGGAAGATGATATGATTACAAATAATATAGAACTAGGCACCGTTTGGCTATTACAGAAAATAAAGTAACAAGTACGAACATACGTCAGTTTGCTCCCATATTTTAACAGGCGCAGAGGCTTTTAAACTCCTGGCTAGCGTAAAGAGTGAATAAACAGGGCCTTTGTTTATAAATTGTGAAATAAGCAATTGATAAGCAATCTTTCGCCCATGAAAATTTCGGTAATTCCTCATAGTTACTACTCTACAGAGATTAACCAGCCATTCTGATATCAGAATGGCTGGTCAACCTTAAATGTTTTAATTCTTTTTGCTTATGAAATAAGCAATTCTCTCATCATGGTAAGCAAATATAAGTAATTGATAAGTAATTTATAGGCACAATTTCAAAGCTACATACGACTGTTGACCGGCGAATCTGACGTTCACCAATAATCGCATCAGATCTTTCAAAACCTGGCTCCTTCAATACTTGTCTCTTTCATACACACTCTCCCCTATTAATTATTATTTAGTTAGCAATCAGGGTTGATCGCTTTAATGTCATAACTTACTAGAAGTTTTCTCTCTATGCCTGATGTCATATTACGTCAGTAGACATCACATCAAAGAAAGTTTTTTTGTGGACGTAATTATGAATAATATTGACAAAATAGTCGAGAGAAAGTTTTTGGTATGGCACCTGTTTAGTGTTTAGTTAGTTAGTTTGTTGGTCGTAATAAAAGGCAGTTAAACGTGTAGTTTGGAAAAGAATAGGGCTTGGAAAAAATTCAAGAGAAAATAATTGAAAATGCATTTGAAAATTGATAATTCCATCGATTTTCCAACAACACACAGGCCACATTTTTACCCAAACCAAAAAGTATATACTCACGTTACTTCTTCCTGCAACCCTTGGCAAACCAAAACGCTTCATATCTAAAAAATAATTAAAACAAGATTTAATAAGCAGCGAATTTCACTTGTTTTGAGATGAATCGTGGATGTGCTTATGTTGAAACGAACTCGAAGGCAGTTGACCACTGGCCGGCACGAACGTCGCACGCAGCCGCGCTTTCACGCTTTGAAAAAAAAAAACAGTCTATGGTTCTTGCGCGCGTAAATTGAACTTGTTTAATCTGTGATGTGTAGTGTACTCTAATTATTTTTGTTAAAAGTTTTTGAATTTGTTATAATCATATTGGATTTTTCGAGGTGATTCTTTTGGACTTTATTATGGTAAGTCTTATTACTGTAGGCTTTTTTATTTATTCTATTTTCATAAAATTGTTACGTTTTCTCATAGCAAGCATATTTAAATAAACTGAATAACATAGAACATTTTACTAAATAAAATACTTTCCTAGTAATGTAAACGGATTTGAAAGAAAAGAAAGGTAATTTTTACATGATTTTTAGTATTAGAATAATGGCAATCTTGCCATACGTGTCTGCATTGGTGTAATTATGGCGATTTTGCCGATTTTTGGGGTCCAGCCTTGATGTCTTCCGGAGGATATTATAATGACGAAGAAAACATATCGCCAGAGAAAAAATAACAATTTAGTTGTTTATCCAGAAATAAAATAACGCACGATATAAACTAAGAAAACAATAATCAAGAATTCGTCTTCTAAAAACCAGTAATAATTATTATACTATGTGCATTTAACACTGAATAGGTAGTATATTAGCTACTCTTTTGTTCTAAAATTTTCTAACACATTGCAATAACTCGAAAGTTTTAAGTAAAAGTTGCGAAGCCCAAGTCTTCGTGATTTACTCGGGTACCTAAATAATCGCAACATTACAGACGACTTTCTACCTTATATCTACAACCTTAAGGTGTATTGTAATCTTGGTTGGGTGTATGTGTCAATTTGTAGGTAGTTGCTGATGATAAATATTTATTATAGTAACGTTTGCTTTAATTCATTGTGCATGAAGAGAATGAAAGTGGTAGCTAGAGAGTGTGGTCTCTTGTGGTCAGCGCAGTTGATGGCATGTCGTTACAATACTAATTAGATTCTTAATTAATATTTGGTTAACGGGTACCTACTTGTCATTTTTAATATAATTATGATAATGTTAACATTGCTCTGTGTCCCGAATCCCCATTTAGCTTTTGCTTCCACCTTACATCTGAAACTGCTGGTCTGTGACTTTGAGTGAGGGGCATAGAAATATGGTGAGGAGTGAGGACCGTGTAGACGTTGATATCGAGAAGTGTTTGCAAGACGTATATTATCTTGCATTAATGTCTCTTGTAGTACTTACCGTTACGTGCACCCTACACTTGAATAAGCAATTGGCTTCAAGTTAAGTACTCCATTCCTGAGCGAATGTGCACGATTACGTATAGTGTAGTCCAGCTCGTAATCTTTTGTTGACTAAACAAAAGTCATTCTTTACCTAAAGCAACAGAAACCATCTATCTCATTTAAAACATAATGTAGATCACATGCCCTCTTTTTTTTAACATCGTTACTTTGACCTATGCTCATGTCAGTCCATCTTGTTTCTGCCAACCGTCTTTATTTAGACAATTTCTTGTGATTGCCTCTACAAAAATTACCCGTACTAATGATTTTGTTTATCTGTGGAAACTAGTAAATGGCCTTCAAATGCTGTAAGTTTCCCGAATAATATAAAATAAAATAATCGATTATTTGCGACTGATTATATCTTTTGATAAGTTGTCATAATTGTCTGGCCCTGACTACGTCACTCAAGATTTTCTCCTTATTTAAAAATAATGACTGTTACTCTTTAATTCTCTATGCCCATGAATTGACTTTCAATTTAATTGATGAACCCCTTTCGGAATCATGTTAGCGTTAATTTGATCATTAAAATACCATATTTGGTTCTACAATGTGCATTGCTAAAGATGGGAAGACCCTTTGTAAGCGAAACGAGAGAGATTTCTTCAGTTTGATTAGGTAACGAGGTCGATGGCTATAAGAGCAGGGGATAGCCAAAGTTACGAGTACTATCAAATGATGAATGGACTGTCTGAAAGATGATATGGCTAGAAAGGGGGTGACTTCTGAGTTGCCGACTATTAGAGAATTATGTATGAAGTAAACATGTTAAGCCGATCCCAAATAAATTGATATAAGGACAGAAATATGATCAATGGTTACATGACCGGTTGTTGGACATTAGGTTAAACAGAAAACTTCGATTTGATTGATTTCTCAGATTATTATGTGGTTCAGTTATCACTAGTTTTAGAAATAATGAAAAATACGATAAAGATTCCTTTGGACTGGGGTGCAGATTCGACAGAGATGATAATGATTTAAAGATATAAATAAAGTGATGGACTTTTGAAAAAAGGGAAGCCTGCTTTCTGTTCGGCTGCATTAACTTTTTTCACTTGCAAATGAGCTATCAATAATTGTGTCTGCCATTACAGAAATTAAAAATAATAATGTAAATCAAATTAACGAAAAAAGTAACAACTATTCTATTTAAATCTTCAATTCAATGACTAGCATTTCGAATAATATTAAAGTTACAAATCTATTTTGACAGATTCTGACAGAATGATAAGCAAATTGGATGGATTTAAATAATAATGATTGCATTTTAAAAACTTAGTTACTCTAAGTATTTAGTCTTTTTCTTATTGAAAAGACTTGTTATTGACACATTAAGGAAAATAGAATAAATACATATATGCAGAGTAAATTTCTCGGTAAAATGACAAGTTTTAAAAAAAAAATTGTTGTAAAGTTTTTTAACCTGTATTTTTCAGTTAAAGTAGGAATAAAACAGCTTTCTCCAACAAAAGTGCAATATCTGCACGGTCAAAATGTAGATATGGAACAGCTATTAAATTACCGATGAAAAATGTATATGCCCCACATATACATTTTGCGGAAAATAGGAATGATGACTGAATACGTGGTAGCCGGTTATGCGTCCTTCCACCATGTATTGACCCAATTATGCAAGGTTAATAGTATTTAGCGGATTCTTTAACAAAATAAATAATTATAGGTATTATAACTTACGGACCGCATCAGAAACTCCATACTTCGCTCCAAAACCCAAATAGCTGATGCTGGCCTTACAGCTGCTACGTTGAAATGGAACGGGGCTGGTCACATCTGCCGCATGTCGGAGGAGCAATGGGCAAAAATTACCACTCAGTGGATACCCAATAGCGGGAAACGACAACGCGGCAGGCCCAGAAGAAGATGGCGGGATGAGCTGGACTCTTACGCAAGGGATTGGCCTACAATCGCTCTAGATCGCGAAATGTGGAAAGAGGGAAGGGTGGCCTTTGCCCTGCAGTGGGACAATACAGGCTTATAATAATAATAGGCATTAGGCCGTAAAGATAAGATTGTATATTTAAAAGGGAAGATACTATAATTAACACTAGAAACGGGATATTTACCATGTCCACTGTTTAATGTGTGTGTGTGTGTGTGTGTGGTGTTAGTGTTAATTATAATGTTAGTGACCATGACAGTTTAAAAACTTATAGGGAAGATACTGCTTATTTCCATGAAATACGACCAAGAAATCGTCAATTATCATCTTAGCACTTTCGTCCGACATATCCCGCCATTGAACCGAATCTATAATATATGAAAGCTTGTGCAAATACTTGTCGATTTCGCTACAGCTATTTTCTATAACACATCAAACAACTAGTCTAAATTAAACAGAAGTCGTTCTAAACGATCTCTCTTTAATATTTATTTGACTAACCACTTAGCCTCAGCTAATTGCTAGATGATTATACACGCGTGGGTGCCCTGGGCATCTGAGCCGCCATCTTTTATTTTATATAACATCTATTTATAAGAAAGATTGCCTCGTCAGTCTTTGGTTGAAAGCGCTACTGCTATGCATGCGGTTTTGGGTTTGATTTCCAAAGGGTTATTGGGTTTCTCAGTAGCAGTTCGAAGTATGGATTGGTTTCCGTTTGATGTCATTAGACTCGCCCCCTATTAAATATGACATAAACGTAACTTATAATTAACACTAGAAACGGGATATTTACCATGTCCACTGTTTGTTTTGAGTTCCCGATATTTTTTATAATGTTAGTGACCATGACAGTTTAAAAACTTATAAACGTAACTGGCCAAATGTACTATTAGGTATAGCTCTGCCTAACCCTTCCGGGATTACAGGCGTGATGTTATGTTATGAAACATTATATTATTTTTTAAAGGAAGTAGGTTGGTTTCTAATTGAGATGTGATTATTTGTGTTCTTTTAATTGGTATTTGATTGAAAAGATTGGAGTTAGTAATGGTGAAAGATTGATTCGATATAAATACCGGACAATTTACCAGTCTATCTCTTAATAGGAGAGTCTGAGGAATATTTTTTTGTCCAATTAATATACTGATGGCGCTAAACGATGGATGGATTCAGGATTGTGTGAGGAATGATATGTAAGAAAATGGATTAAATGATAGCGTGACGGTTGACAGAGAAGAGTGGAAGAAAAAACGTGGTGCGCCGACCCCAAGTAACATGGGACGAGGAGGATGAAAATGATGAGTAAAGATGGCGATATTTACAAGGCCATTTCATACAAATACTATCAAAAAATGACAGTTGTGATTATAACACACGAGCCCATTTAGTAGTAGATATATCCCATTTGCTGTACTAATTATTCTACTTACTACTAAGGCTTTAAAAAGTACTGTTCAAGTGAACTTGTTACACAGACACTAGAAGTGAAATTCACCGTATCAAGAATGTAATTATTTCTCAAAGAGTGATGTGCTCCAAATTAAATAACAAGTTTTCTATTTTCCCTTTATTTATTGCTTACAAAAATGCGCCGTGTCTAATTGCTCTACTTCTGTTACAAGTTACTTGGTACAAAAAAATCTTAGCATGTGTAGACACCATCACAGCAAGTAAGTGTGGAGACTCAAATTACTTTGTGCAAACCAGAATTTACACCTTTTTTGGATACATAACGACGTACATATATTTTTAATATAATGTTCTTTTTTATATTATTTATACATAAATACAGTAAGTACGTACATATTTCTCTCAAGGCTCAAATCATTAAATAAAAAAAAAAGTTTCATACAAAACTGCAAGTCAAAATGTTTGAAATAGTTGTTTTTTTCTCTGAGCTCTGACAGTCGATATCTCTCTCACCCTGTATTTTGTCATATATACGATTACTTATACAACCACCCATTCAGAACTGCATAAATATTTGTTTATTTAATATAATGTCAACTGTACTGTACTGTGTGTCTGTGTGTACTGTGTGTGTACTGTACTGTCTGTCATGAAGACAGGAATCACCGTCTTAGAAAATAGAGTTGTAAATAACAAATTATTGATTTTATTGAACGTCTGTTAATTATGATTTGGTTATATTGGATAAATTGATCGTTTCATTCTTTACGACAGGGCCGGACTGTTCTATTAATTTTGTTATTACCGATAAATGTGTAATTTATAGTTTATTTAATGTTTAAACTTTAAAGTGTGTTTGATAAATATTTAGCGTAAACGAAGTTTAAATACGAGTAAGTCATCTGTTGAGATGTGGTTGATTACATTTTTTCTTTAATCTCTGAGATACAATTCTCTTTGGTTTAAATCTGGTCCACAGCGAAATAACGAAGACCCCTTCATACTATTTTTATAATGTCTGCATTTAGCTCAAAAAAAATATATAAATGAAAACGAATGAAAAAAAAATTAAAATGAATGAATGAATAATAATGATATATGTAATATATCTTATCTTATCTTATCTTATCACAATAGGTAGTATTTAAGATTTGGCTGGGCTCGAGTCGACGATCTTATACCTCATAAGTCGAAGTCACGACCCAGCACGACCACGACCACGGAGTCACCATTGGTTTTGACCTTTTGGGCCACCACTCACATCTATTTATGTATACTAATTAATACTATTCACTAACACTCCTTACGATAACATAACTTCACGCCTGTAATCCCAGAAGGGTTAGGCAGAGGTGTACCTAATAGTGCACCCACATACCGCCAGTTATGAGTAAGTCCCATGTAACAGGGGGGCGAGTCTATTGCCGTCAACGGGGCACAAATCTAGACTCATGGCTGCTACTGAGAAATTCCTGATGGAAAAACCCTTTAAAATTTTCCCCGTTCCGGGAATCGAACCCAGGAGCTCATGCTCAGCAGTTGCGCTTGCGACCACTAGACCAGCGCGGCAGTCTTACAAAAAAAAAGGATTAAAAATAACAATTACTCAATATTTAATATTCCAAGTAGAAAGTATAGATTTCACTGTCTATCTAATATCATCGATTGCGTCTACAAATTCAAATTAAATGTATTTCTTATGGCATTCACAAAAAAATCATAATAAACATGCTATGCTGATTGGCTAACTACTTTATATTAGATGACTCTATCAATATTAATAAATGTAAATTCACTTTTTGGTGAAATAATACGTTTTTACGATGTGATGTTCGGTTTTATGATAACTATGATGAAAGAATCTGTGATGTCAGACGGAGGCTATCATAATTTGTGGTTGTTGTTAAAACTAATTATGATTGTGTTTTTGATCAAGAAACTAGAGATTTTTTTGAATGTCTAGTTGGTAACTCGTAATTTCATCAATCTACGCTGGCACGGGTCATTATTTGATGCAAGACCTCATAATATCAAGCTGGGGTTAAAGAACCAAGCACAAATACAGGGTCGAAGGTATATCGCCGCATAATCTCTTAAAATTACCACGTTTTCAGAACTTCATTCTGAACGCCCCCCCCCAAATAGAAACTTTCAACGGTAATTAAAAAAAAAGCTTTTCCATACATTTTTACCGTTTAGTAATATTTTCACCATGGATTTATATCTATGGTGTCGGTACTGGTACGCGAGCAGGGTAAAGCAATATAATGCAATAGTTTATGTTTTTCGGGATGAGTACAAAAAAAAAAAGTAAAGTAAAAAAAACGCACTTTTCCCGTTGACAGCAATGCGGACGAATTTTTTGACGCCCTGTAATAATTTGTCTCTTTTAATACTTGTATATATTTTTATAAGTATATTTAAAGTTTGTTCATATGCTATTGCATACATAATTTAATTAGCAAAATTGAAGCTGATGTCCTCACCCGCAGCAATCACTTAACATACACGAAACTGCATCGACCTTTTCGTAAACACTCATCTGATACAATTTTCGAAACTTGAAATCGATGTTGGTAATATGAATTAAATTAATTTGCTCTTATTAATATTTAATTATTCCAAAATCGAGAGCTGGGAATTCCAGTTTGTTATGCTTCCCTATTTGAAATCTCTATACGTAACGTCGCTCTGACTGCCCACCACCAACAAGAGAACTGTTTTATCTTTTTAGGTACGTACGTAGTATTTGAGACCGTTACCTAATTAATATTATCGTCATCTTCATGCAGGGTGAAAGGGACATCGACACCGACGCTCAAACGATAACCACGTATTTATTACCTACATCATTTCCAACAACATAGACATTTTTCACCGGAAAAAAAAAACTGGTACTAAAAATGGTAAAACAAAAAAACATTTTTACAAAACAAAAAAAAGAAAAAACACCGACTTCCAAAATATAACACTAATAAGTGGAAAATAACTTTACTTTCGGAAGTCGGTGAGTTTTGTTTGTTTTAATTTTTTTCAGATGTGGACACGAATGAAATAACTCTGCTTGCTACAACATGATCTACGGCGTGAACAACAAGTCTCAAATGAGACTGGATATTGTTATTTTATAACACCAGCAAGCTATACTTACACAGCACATGTTTAGACAAGTAACGTTTGCCTGCGAATCTCGACCTAGTTTCAAAGCTAGGTCTACTTTCATACAACCTGTCTTATTTAACTGATTTGCGAAATTCTGTTTTTCAATGGCTGCCACACCACTTATTGCTGGATGTGTGAAGTGCGACTATATTCTGGTCTTAATGTACTTTTTGGAGGGTTTAAAATCTAGAAGCACTCTCTATTTCTCAGTAGCAGCCACGGAGTCTGGATTTATGCCCGGTTGATGGAAATTGGCTCGCCTCCTATAATATTACATGGGTATATGTTTTACATAACTGGCGAAATATGGGTGTACTATTAGGTACATCTCTGCCTAGCCCTCCAGTGATTACATGCGTGATGTTATGTGTAAATCTTGAAGTAGACCAAAATGCCGAACGAATAACAATCGAGCCTACATTACAGTTTTACTGAAAATCAATTGGTTAGTAAAATGACATTAGTCACTTGGCCATGTTATAGCCGTTTAAAGCAACTGTCAAAGAGTGACGTCGAGTTGTGATTTGGATGAATATACAGACTATAGTAAGACCACTTTAAGTGTGCAGTTCAAGGCGGCGTTCATTGTCAAGCAAAAATGCATTGATATGTCAAACTTGATACATTTATTTTAGCTCTATGTTTTCCCGCCTGCACAGATAAGTTGGTTGAAGTGCATTCAAGTTTGTAGTCAATTTGTTTATTAGTATAATTTTATATTTCGTTATAGGTACGCACAAAGACCAATCAAGCTATACAGAACCAGTATAAGCAAATCACTCTCTGTACTTAAATTAATTTTTAAATTAAATTGGATTAAATTGAGTTGAATTGAATTGGATTAAATTAAATTGAATTGAGTTAAATTGAATTAGATTGAATCAAATTGTATTGAATGACATTAGATTAAATTAAATTAAATTAAATTAGATTACATTAAATTAGATTAAAGTAGATTAAATTTAATTAAAATAAAATATAATATATTGAATTAAATTAGAATAAATTAAATTGAATTAAAAGGGATCATTAGGGAGCAGACTATACCAATTAAGTGTAGACATTTATGTAAACAATTGTAATTATTTTTTTTTATTTTTTAAATGTATCTATGACGGCTATAAAATTATTACGACTAACATAGTTATTAAGCATTTCTAACCCATATGGACTTGGTGGTTCGAAATAAAGTATTTGAATTTGAATTTGTACTGGAAATCTGTATAAAGCGAGGCCATTTTATACTGAAAACTTTTAGCTTGATGTGTTGCATAATAGTCGAACTTCGCAAAGAACCACGTTTTCCTTTATCCTAAATCAGTGGTTTCTAAGATAATATCTTTATTGAATGAGAGAAACGCTAATCAACAAATAGGTAAGCTATTCTAGAGAAGTTTTGGCCAAAGCTTTGTAATTTAAAGTCGCCAGTTACCACTTTGCTCCGTGAATTTGTTAACAAAAATAATAAAAAACTAAAGTCCAAAATACAAATATCTTTGAATTATCAATTGAAATAGTTATTATAAGCCTTGTTATCTTTGAAAGAGTCTCTTATTTTGAAGAAAAATTATCTTAGTATGGTGAAATATAACTGTTATTACGAAAACGTCAACATGTAGATTTGAATGAGATCATCGACATAAAATGGCTGACTAATTGACCGCTTCCGAACTTGGACTTTCTTCTCAGACTCGACTATTCTTATTTATCCAACCTATTTTAATATATTACTAAACTGTACTTCGAAATAGATATAATATCTAGTTTAACAAATGCTAAAACAAACGCTCAGGTCATTGGGTCCGCATTGGTTGAGTGCTTTTTTAAGGAAACCGACTGTCGACTGTTCGACACTTGGCGTGACCAGAGGACTGGCTCTTTCTTTGGCCTAAGAATTAGCATTACCAGTCTTTTGTGCACGTTTCCGGATGAGAGCGATGCGGAGGAGTACATTACATACATTGTCGTCGTTCGGTACTTACAATGAGGCTTCATTTTTTTATTATTTTAATTCTATTTTTATCCAAATTTAATCCAGGCTTGGATGTAGAATGCAGCATCGCTCCTTCCCAATCTTTGAGACCAAAGCTGCAGTACCTACTATTAGGTACTGATCAGTCTTCAACAGACCTTCAATCGAAATAAATAATTAAATATCGATGTGAAATTCGACACTCATTACGAGCACTGACAGTAAAAGCAGTGACAGTGAATACTTTTTGTTGCTTACCCTACTTTCAGAGTGACTTGTACTTTAGAGTCGCGCTGTAGGTCAAACGAAAAGTTAAAAGTTTTTAGATTTTTGTAATGGGTAGGAGGTTTTTTGGATTTGGGTTTTAGTAAATTATCAGTAAATCGAGTTTGAGAAAAATATTGTTATAAAACACACTTTGGTATATGATCCGACATTGTTGTTCCGGTATGCACATACACACTTTTCTAAATTTAAAAGCAATTTTGGCGAGATAAAAGGATTATAACTTGGAGATAGGATCTTTTTCATAAAAATATAAGTGCCCGAATACTTGTTCGTAACAACATGTAATTTTAATTGAAACAGTAGGAGAAAAACACGTTTTAAAAGTTGTTAAGTGTTTACATATTGGTGCTCGTGACTGTACGTGAGAAGTACCTACTTGCAACCAGTGTGTGTGTATGACCAGATATACTCGTATGAATGTGTTCTGCAGTTTCTACTAATCCCATGTAAAAAGGAGGGAGTTTATGCATACCTATATATATTATAATACATTGTCTACAACAATAATTTTGCATTTCACTCAGTTGTACATAATCTTCATTAGTTTTGAATGGTGCTATCTTCTTTCTCTTTTACGAAACAAAAAAGTATCACATATTTAAACACTACCTTTTTCTATACAAGTAACATTTAACAATGAACTTATCGACAAAACAATAGTGCTGCAACAATAACCTTTAAAATAAATCGCTAAAGCTTTCATTGGATCCAATAAGACCGTCATTGTTTTACAATTTTTACTGTAGTATCCATACGTATTGCCCTTTCTTTATAGTAAGCAATAAAGAATAATTAATCATCTATTTATTTCGTGTTTTTTATAAATTGATATCAATGAAAAGGTTTTTTTAAAACAAACTTTTAGGCTTTTAAAAAAAAAACATGTTTTTCTATGAAAATTTAATGTGTTTACAAAGTATCGTGCTATTAATCGCTGAGGAGTTATCTCATGAGGACACGATTGAAGCTGTAGGATCAGGTCACGTCAGTCGTAAAAATGTATTGTCACCAGACACAAAGGTGTGTGCAAAATTTCAGCTCAATCGGTTGGGGGGAGCCGGCTTCAAATTCAGTTGCAAGATTCGACCCATACATACTAACTTACAAGGCAAGTTAAATAAAAGCATTAAAGAGAATACCATATATCGTGTAAAAGTGCGTTACTCTTCAGTGTAGATGCGTGAGTGAGCAGTTTGTAAAACATTGTTTCAAGTACGCAAGGTCAGTTACGAATTCTAACCGAGAAAGTACTTTACTAGTACGATATTCGAGATTTTAAGTTTATACTAGAAGCTGGTTGGCCTCGTGATCTCAAGCGCGAATGCTGAGCATGAGGTCCAGGGTTTGATTCCCAGGTCGAGCATAGTTATCGGGTTTTTCCATCGGTAATTTGTCTGCAGCAACCACAGGGTCTGGATTTGTGCCCGGCAGATGGCAATAGGCTCGCCTACTATTACTTGGGGACTTAAACATAACTGGCGATATGTGGGTGAATTATTCGGTAGTACTTAATACACCTCTGCCTAACCCTACGGGGATTACCGGCGTGAAGTTATTTAATGTGACGGGTGTGTGTGCGGTTTATTTGTATGGTGCAGTTAAATTGTGGTTTGACTATAAAATTGACTTTTACGATTACTAATTGAAGACCCGAAGCTTTAGTGATTAAAACTACTTAGTTTTATGAGTATCTAACAGTATGCCTGAAAACTATAAAATATTTATGATAATACTAGCGACCCGCCCCCAGTTTGCACGGCTTTCACGACTGCACAAAACGTAGAGAACTGTGTTATGTCATATTGTACGTTTATTATTCACGTTTGCTAGTTTTAAAGCAGTGATAGCCTAGTGGTGTAACCGTCAGACTTCCAAGTTATAGGTCTCAAGTTCGAACTCAAGACACGCAACTCTGATTTTTCTGATTCATGTGCGTATTGTATAATTATCACCTGCTTCGGTGAAGGAAAACATCGTGAGAAAACCAGCATGCCGAGAGATATTTCTCGACGGCATGTAAAGCCCGGTCAGAGACCCATGGCGGCATAAAACTCTGACACCAGGTTAGGCGCTAACCATGAGTTAAAGAAGAACAAGAAGCTAATTTTAATTACTTATTAATGTTTTACTCTCATACAACTTCCGGAATTACTTTTCTAAATGGTGGCTACCTATACTTTGCTATGTTCGTACCAACATAAAATAACACTCAATGTATACAGTACAGTACAAAGTAAGTAAAGTAATAGCGACTTGTAATCGCTTCTGAAAGCTACCAAATGTAACATATTGCTGCTAGTGAAACGTAGCTTTTATAATAGATAAAATTTCAATATTACAAAGCGTAACTAATTTTAAAATACTACTCGTCTTGAGTTTTAGAAGAATTTAATTTCTTGCCTGAAACCTGGAAAAGATTTACGTTCACATAAAATTATGACAAACTCTTGGTGAAACTTCAGAATTTAGCTGCCATAGTAACAAAGAGATTTAAAAGACTTATTAATATTTGAATGTCTTTGCATAGTAAACATACATTGTATATGTGTTGGCTATTTTAATGATTAATGAAATTTTTATTTTATAAAATGTTTCAAAATTACACATTTTAATTTTGAATGTAGGTATATCTAAGTTTTTAAACTGACATGGTCATTAACATTACCATTAACACTGAAAACAGGATGTTAACCATGTTTATTTATTTATTTATTATTGGATTACCAACAAGTCGCATTACAATAATATCTTATACAAAATGAAAACTATTACAAAATACATGGTGATGTTTACTATATGTTCGTGTTTCTTTGTTACTGTTTGTTTTGTGTTTGTCAAAACAAATAGTGAACAAGGTAAATATCCGTTTCCAGTGTTCATAATAATTAAAACAAATAAATAAAACGGAAGTGTCTGTAAGTACAGTACACATTCAGTACATCATTCTGAGCTGGGACTACATAGTAATTTTTCATCGGCTATTAAAAAAAAACTGTTTCATACATTTTAACCGTGTAGGTATTGCATTTTTGTAGGAAGCAGCTGATTTTAGCCCCCGCTCAGAATAATGTACTGAATAAGTGGTAACCGTTTTCGCGTCGGTGTCCCTTCCACCCCTTTTATATACTTTGTATACTTTTATATTTATATGGTACTTAAGGTACTTAAAATTTTTGTTTGTCTTTCTGTTTTTTCCGGTTAATCTCGTAAACGGCTTTACCGATTTTGACAAGACTTACTAGTAGATAGCCAATGTTATATGGAGTAACTTCATTTCATTTTATTTCATTAGCCTTTATTTGCCTTAACAATTACATTTCGTATAAGTAATACAATTTATTTAACATTTCATACGTTACATTTTATTTTCATTAAACATTACATGTAGCAATACACTTAACATTGGATCTCATTTAACTATGCATTTAGCATTACTATACGATAACATATTTTTTTCTTAATTTCATCATACATTACAATTTAATAATACATTTATCATTTCATTAAACAAAATTTTGAACATTTTATGTACTTTAGTGCTTTTCATTTTTTTATTAACATTTCATAAAACATTATTACATTTTAAATTACATTTAACGGATTTGTATTTCTTTAATATTTTACAAACAGTAAAATACCGATAGTCGAGTCCGTACTATCGGTATGACTTCGTTACTAACTATTTTCATTCTAACCCACCAAAATCTTCAGATATCGAAGACTAAAGCTCACAAAAGGTATATAACGTCATATAGTACCGGTTGATCGATATAACTGTGCTGATAATCGGAGTAGACACACGCGATGACCTAGTTGATGCAAATGGTCTAAGACCGTACTCGTACATACTGAGCATATGCCGTTAAATTATTACCAAAATAACGTTCCAAGAAATGGAAAGTCCGGGTGTGATTCAGTTTTATTTTGCTTGTGATGGGTACCGGTGCATTTGTAGTCGGTGCTGACTTTGGGTAGACTTTTTAAAATTTTAGTAAAATAATTAAAAAAAAATTAACATTGCGCTCGGGTCCTAGATGGGTTAGGTAGAGCTGTACTGTACCTGTGGTACAATCAAATTTCGCAAGGTACACAAAAAAAGTTCTTCAGAAATCTACAACGGTCATAAGTATTTTTACCCGACTGAGGAGGGTAATATGTTTTGTTAAACTTTGTGGATTGCTGAATGAAAACAAAATAGATTTCGAATTTAATTGTTTTTCTTTGACATTCTTTTAGATCGTGTGTTAGTGCAGTTAGTCCATAATACTTTTGGTGTTTTTTTTGTGTTTTATGCCTTTTCAAAGCCTCATTTGACTTTATTTGTTATTGGTCCATAATCTGAAATTTCTCAGCAAACACACATTTATAAAATGCACGCATACATAAACTTACCCTTTAACCAATTTTAAAAAACACAAAGATTTCAAAAAAATATCAAATTAAGCTCAAAATTTAATTAAAGAAAGAAATAACAAAGGTAACCCGAACCCTGCTTGCAACAGCGCCGAAATATCGGGAACTCAAAACAAACAGTGGACATGGTAAATATCCCGTTTCTAGTGTTAATTATAATGTTAGGGGCCATGAAAGTTTAAAAACTTATACCCCGTAATTGTATGTACACTAAATGCGGTTTCTTACTTGCTCCTTAGTAGCAAATTACAGTGTATTTATTTTGCAAAGTAAATAAATTCTAGAACGTGTTAGATTTTTTTCTCAGACTGGTTTACGGTTCGTAATTGATTAAGCGCAGCCATAATTAGTGTCCAAATGCCATTATGTAGCTACCGTTCTTCTCCTTTTAAGTTAAAGTTTATAAATTGCATGTGTAGGTAGTAATCGTCTAATTAAAATACCGTCTTTGACTTTTTTATAGACTCAGCAGCAGTAAAAGATAGGTAGATTATCTTTTACTCAACTTTGTTGGGGTCAGGGGGTCTAAAATGGCCGCTTTAGCACAATCATAATAGGATAATAATAATATGAATTACGTTTAAATTCATAAAATGGTCACAAGGTGACAATTCATAATAGTAGGTACGTCTATGACAATTTTAAGAATTTAAACGTAATTCATATTATTTTAATCCTATTATGATTGTGCTAAAGCGGCCATTTTAGACCCCCAGCTCTCAAGTCTAACCGGATGCAGCTGAATACCAGAATTTTACGTGGAGCGACTGCCTATCTGACCTCCACAACTCACTTTTTGGGTAATACAATACCATTTGTCAACATTAAAAGCTCAGAGGATAACATGTTGGCTAATTTTCTTGGATTTCATTACATAATATAACATCAAGGCTGTAATCTCTGAAGGGTTAGGCGGTGTACTCATCAGTACACCCACAATTCGCCACTAATGTAAAGGTCCTATAGTATAGAGGGCCAGCCTATCTCCCTCAACAGGGCACAAATCCAGACTATGGCTGCTACTGATAAACTCCTTATAGGAAAATAACAATTTGCTCGACCCGGGAATTGAACACAGGACCTCATGCTCAGCAGTCGCGATTGCGACTACTAGACCAATGAGGCAGTTCTTGGAGTTCATTAGGCTCTTAATAGATTCCAACTAGCTATTGGTACAAACTATTTATTTTGTGGTAAGTAAGCACAGTAAAGGCTCAGTCTGTCTAAGTCGTGTTCTACATAATTTGCATGTAACACCGTTATTTTCAATCTGTGGGTGGAAAAGCATCTCTTCGCCATATAGAGGGGACGAATGTGGATGAGCTGGGGTGTTTGTTCCGGTAATTCTTCTCTCTGGACAAAGACTAGGAAGCGGTGAAGGCCAGGCCAGGCCAGGCCAGGGTTTTAGTAGAGTGTCGTATGTAATTAATTTTGAAGTAATAGAAAAAAAATAGTGGGAGCCAATTACATTTTTGATTTTTCCATCACCTTTTGTGCTGATAGACTGCCACTTTGTCTAGGACGTCTGTTTTCAGCAGTTTTGTCTTCATCATCAGCCTAAACCGTGGGAGGAGCTCCTGGCTCAATAATAACAGCCGCTCGGGTCAATCTTCAGGTTAAGCGCTTGCCTAGGTACGTGGATGAGGGACTACTCATTATATACCGAGTTTCCTCCGTGCCTCGGAAAGCACGTTAAGCCGTTCGTCCCGGCTGTCTATTGCAGATCTTTGACAGTCGTCAGTGGCTCTTCAGATTTTTCTGTCGGTTTTTTTTTATGTTATTCAATAGCAAATTCTCTTGCAAATCAATTACAAGGCACCGAGGAAATGAGAAACGTTACATACATCACCTGTTAAACACGCCGTGGCAGCTGCAACACCCAGCTAAGGGGAACGGCTACCATCATCTGTGTTGCAAATTATAAATTAAATTGCGTTCAATATGCATTAGTGTTTGCATACCCAACTCTTGTACAGTCATGATTAGAATGCCAGATTTCACGCGATCTGTGTGCTGATTGATTTAGTAACGGGACTGATAGAATGGTTGGCGGTTCCAGTTTTGTATTGTCATGTTCAGGGATCAAAGTTGTTGTTTGTACTTTATTTTCGTCAAGTTGGTGGTTGTGTGGTTCTCTTTGTTTGTACTATCGATGAAGAAGTTAGATATTACTAACTATTTTTTTTTTGTATTGTAGGTACAGTCACTACAGCATGAGCCATATATTATACACGTTGCAAGTTTAAAAAGCGATTTTCTCCTACTGTATTGATTTTATGTCGTTACGAACATAACATTTTGGAACCGTATGAAATAGGTCTTATTAATATTATACATTATTCAACTAGAAAACCGCTTTTCAACTGTACATCAAAGTGGAAATTGTCTCTTACAGTCAACCTTTGGAAGGACTAAAAGAAATGAGTGTCATTTCTGAGTCGTTCTTATAGTACATCATCTTTTTTCAAACAAGTTTTTTTTCATCCATTCTCCCGTCAATCGTCACGCTATCATTTACTCCTTTATGCTTATAACATTCCTCACACAATCCATCCATCTTTTGTTTGGTCTTCCTCTCCCTCTCCATCCATCAACATTTATATTCATCACTCTTTTAGTCACATGCGACTCGTCTCTTCAGATGCCCGTACCACGAAAGTCGTTCTCATACTACAATAGATAATTATTTTAAGAGTATTTTATCCCCCAAAATCCACCGGTAATGACGTATATACTTTACCTTACCTCATCAAGCGTCAGTTGCTTGGATCCTGTATAACTTTCTTTTCTAATTTTATTGTGGTACAGTTTTCGTTTATTAAGAAGTACTTAAGTAAGCTCGCTTTTGTCCGTGTTTAAAATATTGTTAAGTCTTGACCTACTCTTACCGTACTTGTAAATTTTAGCAGCTAGTTTGTTTCTCAAGAATGTTACCAGTCAAATTACACTTAAGTTTTAGGTTAAGCACATTAAAACAGTTGTCAAAACTCGCTACTTCTTTATGACCAAACCACCATTGTGTTTGTTAAAATCGGACTTCGTTGCAATTTCTCCTTACAAACAATGACAGTATCGCACCAATTTTGTTCTTGTTACAAATGTCACTGTCAGAATTTTGACAAGGTTGTGGTCAAGGATTCAGCTTATACAGCCTTTCTTAAGTTTCGTTTCAAGTTTGCAATGACAATGCGGAAGTTGTATTGTTATTTTTTTTTTGTTTAGCCGCAGCGAAAGTGAAGGTCTAAGGTCGCGCTAACAAGATTTTATTTAAACCTCCTTTTCGGTGCACAATGGATCATTATGGAACTTCTTTTTTTTTGGCCAGTCATTTCACTATCGTTTGGAACTATTAAGTACTCGTTTCAATTTTGTTACTTTCAATGTCGTTCTACTGAATTTTATCGTTCAAATAACGAATACCGCGGTTCCTGTTATAAATTAGTCGCGTTTGTTTATCCGTTCACGATGTTATCTCAGATAATCTATATTCCAGTGTTCGATCGAGTCTTAGCTCAGCTTTCTACACCGTCGGAAATTAATACTTTCCGTCGGATCTCCCCGTCGGTGTACCAGTTACAGATTACGTGTAATGTGAGGCGTAATGCTAGGAAATGGTGAGAAAAATCCATAGAAACACCATAACTGTGCTGAAATAGCGTCTGATCATAGGCGTAAGCTTCAAATGACTTGTAATAACTATGTAGAATGATATGATGAGATGTTATAAATTAAAACATGCATGGTAATGTTATGTGTTATGGTGTAAACAAACAACTTATTTCCATTTGCGAAATTCTAGTTTCTCCATGCTTTGTAGAAATCGGACTAAAGTAAAAACTTGCTTTATTTCTACGAATAGGATGTTGGTTATTTGTTAGGCTCGTAAAACACAAGAATTTGTATAATTACGAACTATTACATCACTTCTAAAGTTTCGGTAAAAGTTGAAAACAAAATTCCGGTTGAATTAAATGCTAATTATGTATCTACCGCACCTAATCAGGGCCTTTGATTTTGAATGAATTTAACACTGAATATTAAAACAACAATATTTAGATTTGTGCAAATTTTGGCAATCTAGACTGAGATAAAACTTGTTTATTGTAGTCTAAACGAAAGCTTGAGAAAGTATGGGATTCGTCTTACATCAACTTTAGATTTACGATAAAAAAAAATCGTAAAAAAAACAAAGATTTCGCAATTTTTCTTGTATCATCGGTGAATGGATGGAGGCTTGGCATCAATAAAGTTTAGTGTCTAAACATTCTAGATATAATGCGTAGGAAGCCTAATGAATTATTTTATTATTCTATTGATTGTGTTGCACAATACGTTTCTGCCTAGATTTTGTGCCTATCACTTTTATTTTAATAGATATGCTTTATTCATGAAAGACACGCCCTTGGACTAGAGAAAATGAAATTTTATGAGCGGTGACGATATTATTTTGTTGTTTCGTCTTAGCTACTAGCAATCTAGTTAAAAGTGGATGTAGCAATGCGGTACACCTTCACTTTTCTAGGTCTTAATTTCATCGTCATCATCATCTGCCTAGCCTTTTCCCAACTATCTCGGGGTCGGCTCCCAGTCTAACCGGATGCAGCTGAATACCAGTTATTTTACATGGAGCGACTGCCTATCTGACCTCTACAACTCAGTTAGTACTGGGTAATACGATATCCTTGGTAAAACTGGTTGTCAGACTTTCGGGCCACTGACTACCTGTAACGACTGTCAAAGATCTAAATTACAGCCGGGACCAACAGCTTAACGTGCTTTCCGAGGCACGGAGGAAACTCGATATGTAATGGGTGGTCACCTATCCACAAACCAACCTAGGCAAGCACGGGTTAACCAAAAGATCGACCCGAGTGGCTGTTATTATTTAACAACGAGCTTCATTTCATCGTAGTTCAATTTCTATTGGGTGTAAATAAACCTATAACGAAGCAAAAAGGCGCTTGTTCTACCCAGTCATTGCAACGGATTTTTTTGTGGACTGGACCATACCTTCTAGTTGCGAAGATATTGAAAAAGTCTTTCCCCAGGTACAATTTTAGCGCAGTGTTACTTAGTTTGATTTAGGTACAGAATGATTGGTTGACGGATTTGTGATGAGTCCTTTTTACATCCTGTATAAAGTTTATGTGGATTTGTTATGTTTTCTATAGTGTGTAAAAATACAATAAAATAAATAAAAGGTTGTAACTTCATTTAAATCCGGACTTTACAAACAAAATCGACGAATATCAAAGAAAAATGTCACCAAATAATATTCCATTCACAGATTTTAGTATTTAATCTAAAAGCTCCGAGCCGAAGGTTGTCAGAATTGAAAGTAGGGTACCCTTCATTCGGCCATCTGCCTTGGAATTTGAACGTAAACGTTCAAATCGTAATAAATGTAACGGATTCGAGATACGATTACTTGAATCAGTTGCAAGTTAAATTTTACAGACCAAACGAATAATACAAGCTTTTGTAGTCGGTGAAGGTAAGTTCTTCCTGTGTTCTTACATGAGATTTAGAATAACAGGGAGTCTCATATTCAGATGAGGTTTTTCTCCCAAGAACTTTTCCACACAGTTTTTCATTGAATAATTTATAAAATTAATGATTAATTAATACAATTTTCCAATGGTTAGTATTTTCTATATTAAGGGTGAAGCCAAACGCCGTGTGGTACAAACAGGACTTAAGTACCTATGTAACCGAATGCAGCGTAAATTCCGCGACTCACAGCTCGAAAAAGTACGCTCGTTTGGCTTCAGCCTAAAAGTACGAGTTAGAAGTATTTTATTTGGCATCATCTTGAATCTATTACCAGCTAAAAATGATTTAAAGCAGTCTAGTTTTTGCCCGTACTAGAAACGGTTTATGCTACAGCATTTTTCGGTAGATTATAATATCAGAACACGTTTTTGATATTTCGAAGTGTCACTCTGCCTGTTTTCCAGTCTCTCTTTATCACCATTTCATTTCTCTTCTCAGTTCAGTTATAATTACTCGACAAAACGATTACAAACGCCTAACGCGAGACGTTCTCGTCAATCACGCGCATGTAACGGATTAGGAGCGAGTTCCTAGTAGGAAGTGCACAGCGGTGCGTACGCGCAGGTACCGTCGCACACGGAACGCTTACGGTGTTGGTATTGTGCTCTTCTTTTGTTTTAAATTTGAAGGAGGTTAAGGTTGAACGGTGTGTTGTGTGTGTGTGTTGGCATTTTTTGAGACCGGGTTATTAAACGTTTGTGTTATTACTTTGCAAAGTCCTGGTAAAAAATAATTGAAACAACGTTGAAATGCATCTCATCAAATGTTTAATCCAACTCACAGAATATAAAAACAAAAAAAAAATACTAAAGAGTTTTCACTAAAACTATTTTAATTGCGTTCCCGACTACTCTATTACGGGTTCAACTCAATAAATGTTGAACCTAATTTATAAGCACGGGCTAAAACACTTTTGTGATGGACTATAGTAGACATAATGTAACTTATGTTCGATGATTCCAGTTAATAATTGCAGTGTATTTGAGTGTGCAGCGACATTGCAATAGGTATGTGGTGTGGTAAGCATAGGTGTATTCACTGTGACAGCCATTGATTGGTACTGCGGTACGAGATTGTACAGTAGTAATGTCCAGGTTGCTACATACTGGTCGGACAAAATCAAAGTCATCGATTCGAGAAGAAGAGGAAGAAGAACGCTAGTAATCACTATCTTTGAGAAATAGGTTTAGCTTAGCTTTGCTAGTTGTTAATATTAAGCATCCTTTGCTCGCGTGAATGTAGAAAATTTATTCTGCGGGAAATCACTAACGGGATAAAAAAGTAGGGTTCATAATTTTCTTTGATAAGTATCCAGACTGATTCTTAACTTGTTCTTTTTATTTGTTTTAACGCTCTCGAATTAAATAACATGACGCCTGTAATCCCGGAAGGGTTAGGTAGAGGTGTACCTGATAGTACAGATGCCAGCAGGTCAACCTACCCGAAACTGTCAGATTTTTCCAACCAATCCTGAACCCAATGCTTTAGAGAAAAAGCTGAAAAACTATTAAAGAAATTTGACAGATTGTAGTAGCTTGATGTGCTGGCGTCTGTACACCCATATTTCGACAGTTGTGTGTAAACCCTATGTTATAGGCAGGGAGCCTATTGCCATCAACTGGGCACAAATCCTGCAAACTGCAAAAAACGTTGGAAATTTTGAGAGAATTTTGCAGGCTAGCCTGGCGCATCCTCCTTAACGCTAAAGATACTTTATCTAAATCATCATTCTGTCTCACTCAACTTCAAACGACTGACAGAGAAATAAAGATGATTAGCGCTACTAATGTGTCATGCAAACGGCTCTAAAAGTCATAATTATCTATCGAAGTGTCACAAAATTACAGTAATTATGAATAGCGCCGACTTTGCTAATTTATAAGTAATTATGGTATTATTAACTCGGTCTAATACGATTGCGTGTGTGAAATTAGCATGTGAGAAAATTGTAATAGCATGAATTGGCGGAGAATTTCAATAATTATTATAAATTATGCATGTGTAACTGTTGATGCGCGATTCACAGGTTATTTTGAGTTAGACCTTGGATGGAAATGAGTTAAGAATTCTGTTATCTTTTACTGTTTTAGCTCATTATTCAGCAGGGTCAACAGTCAAAACTGTAACAATAGAAAATAGAGTATAATTGGATTTCGTCAAAGTATAAAATACTTAGTTTAGTTGAATGTTAAACAGATTAATTACTACTTGTAATAAGTAACTTATATCAACTGAATCAATGAAAAAGCGCCTGGTTGCAGGCTTCTGCTGACAATAAAAGTTTTATTACACACAAACACACTCAGACCCAACATTTACACACGTTTTTCGGTTTAAACACTCTTTGAAGCTTTCACGGTTTGGTTCCGTGATTATTCATTATTTTGAGCTCAAAATTATGAATAATCACGGAAGATATCCCGTAAGTGACAGTCTGTTTAAGCTTAGTTTTTCATTTTATTTTTTCTTTACATAAATTTCTGTTATTTTACACCATTTAGTTGTGTAAATCGGGTGTGCTAATTGTTGGAACGTCCCGATTTAGTATTTTACGGCTTCGTTTGTTGCGGAGAATCACTGGCTCCTAAGTTATAGGAACCTACATCTAGTTTAGGAGTCAGAGTCTTAAAATTCTTGTGACCTAGTAATACGCCTTAATTATGTTCTTAGTCTTATGGATATTGTTATGTGATAACTTTTGGTGAAACAAAGAATTTATTTATTTAATGAGGAGTCTCGTTTCTTAAATAGAGCCACTCTCTTGCCTTTAAATATGTCGACCTTGCTTTTTGACAGGATCCATTTTCGTGCCGATATCAATATACGAGTACCTACAAAGAGCAGTAGCATCACGTTATTGGCCCACAAATTAATTTAATGATTTTCGGCCATCATCTTTCGGCCCTTCGTGTGACGAATCATTTTCAATAACGACCTTGCAGAGTTGCAGTACTACCTAAATAGTATAAACCATGTTAGTGTGTAAGTAACAAATCACTATATGTACGAAGAAATACGAATTCGTTCGGCTCAAAAGTCGGAACGCTTCGGTAAACTTCGGAGAACTTCGGTAAAAGTCGGTTTTTCCGTGTGATTTGAAATTATCTTTGAAGTGTTCGTCGGTAGATGTGTGCACGTACTTTATGCCGTTAGAGGTATCGAACTTGATGCATCTAAGATGGATTTGGCGTAGGTTAGTTTTAGATTTGAATCTAGATAGAACTGCTCATGCTGAGTTTATCTAGTACAATACATTTTAACAATAAATGGCTTCAAAAAACTCCTCAACGCTGTCAACTGTTAACATTTCCAAGCGACTGGCGGCGTTGCTACTTTGTATGGCAACGCTAAGCCTCAGGTCAAGCTAAGAGCCAGCCCTAGGTCATGGGAAGAGTCAGCTAAGCGTTTTGAAGTTTCCTTAAAAACGCTGTGAACACACGGACCCTACGGTCCCAGACTTTCAACCCCAAACGACTCGCAAAAAATATGAAAAGTGTTGTGTCAGTCCGATTTCAGAGAAAAGGTTTTTATACAGAGAAAAAGCGAGCTTTCAGTATTAACTTTAATGATCGAGTTCAGAGGGTCTAAAATGGCCGCTTTAGCGGAATCATAATAGGATAATAATATGAATTACGTTTGAATTCGTAAAATGGTCACAAGGTGACAATTCATAATAGTAGGTATGTCTATGACCATTTTAAGAATTTAAACGTAATTCATATTATTATCCTATTATGATTCTGCTAAAGCGGCCATTTTAGATCCTCAGTGGTGGCTCACGATGCATTTCTACACCATATAAATCTTTAACGATGAATACGAGGCGATCATCATCTTCTATTAATCTATTTTGCTTAGGGTCGGCGCAACGTATTTTCCTTCCTTTCTCTTCTATTGTTACACTATTTTCTTTCATATCCTTCCTCACACAATGCTTTCAACCTAAAATCATAATAAATTAATTTTGTATCTATCAAACAAAAAGCTGATTGGGTGGGAATTCAATTGACACCCAAAATCCAATATCCGATAAGCGTGATGTAAAAAACCATTTACCCTAAATGCCAGTGCCAACCGGGTGCAGTCGTAAGTTGTAATAATTTATTGCTTCGAAAGTATTTACTGTACTTCACACACTTACATTTATTTGGATTAACTTTCTACCAAATAAGTTTTAACGGTAGCCTTTCGAAGAGCTAATTTAGGTGAGCTTAAAATATAACGTTTTTTGATGACTTTTATATTATCAGTAATTCAGCATTGAAACGTGGACAAACAGATAAATGACACAAGTCAATAATATAGTTTAATTTGGTAAGTTTATCGCAACTGCAGTTAAAGTCAGCCTTACGCCATACTCATTCTAAAGTAAACGAACCTCTATCAACAAGAAATACTTTATCCGACTTTCACACTCCTTTAGATTTTAAATTAACGACCACACTATTAATAGAATCTCTTTAAGCCAAAGATATTATAAATAGTTTATTGGTCCGAAATCTAAATTGAAGGCTATTTGTCTGAATGAAATCGTCATAATAAATAAATAAATAATAAATAAATATCCCTGGACATTTTCACACAGCACCATCTAGCCCCAAGCTAAGCAACTTAATGCTTGTGTTATGGTAGCTAGATGGCTGATAAACTACATAGGTATATACATTTTTTTTTTTTTTTTTTTTTTTGTAAATACATACATATTATAGATAGAAAAACACCCAGACCCGGAACAACTACTTGTAGGTCATACAAATATTTGTCCCGTACGGGAATCGAACCCGCGACATGCAGCGCAGCAGTCAATCGCTTGACCACTGCGCCAACCGTGTCGTCGATAATAATTTGATGATTAATATGAAAAAATGATTGATGTTGAATAAGTAATGTTATTGGTAAAAGTGACAGATCATTTAAACTAAGCTGCAAACCGAAGAACTTACTTGTCGATGGGAAAATATAAGGTGTAAACGGACCCTTCACGAAGCTGTGAACCAAGCATTCTGTACATCAAATTAAGTAACTCTACGCAAAAATTATTGCTGGGAAGCGACTTTTTTGTTTTGGTGTGAAAAATCACTTTTTACGGTAAAACTCAATGTTACACCGCACTCAAAACATTGTGCTTATGGCCGCATTGAATAATAGTACGGGGATCGTGGAGTTATTTAAAGTAATGTTTAAAAAACCTTAACCCTTTAACAGGCATAACGATCTGGGAATCGGAAAATAATGCCAAATAGGCATAGGTATTATTGGGAGAAAATAAACTTCACTTTTTTAAACCAAAAATTATGTTCTTTGAATATTTAATGAGGGATTGATAAGTGTTTAAATAACCTTTATACAACAATGGAATACCTACCAAGAACTCATTATTTAAATTAAGAGCTGAAAATTATGGTGGGAAAAATATTCCCTTTGCTTTATAAAGGGTTAAAAACAAGTTAACAATAAAAACAAAACTTGTGAAAATGCTGGAACATTGAGGTTTGGTCCAGAACAAAAATATCGCAATGAGGGGGAGGACAAGTGCCTTCCGGCTTCGTTAAGGGTCTATTTACACCCTTTATATGGGGAAGCTGTATATCCAGCAATGGATTGCGTTATAAAGTACCTACCTACTGTTTTATTGGAACTACCAGTGGTTTGACGAGACCTAGTCATGCAAAAACTTATTGCATGACCTTTTTCATATTTACCACACGATATACTTTTTCATTCTCTCCCAAATAACTATAATAATACAAGCCGTCCATCACAAAGCATCATAAAACACTGAATTAATTAACAGCACGTTAAATTTCGTCTTCATTGCGAACTTTCACTACAAATGTTAAAATATAAAGTGAAATTACTTGGATAATAAATAAGCATATACATAAATATAAAAACTTTTTCTAATAACATTCTGATCAACAAAAACGAAACTGAATTATATAAACGTTATACCTAAATTACAAAATTTGAATAACGTACCGGTTTCTATGGTTGTAACAACCATTGGTGTTTTACCGGTTCTATGAATAGGCAATGTCGTTAGACGTAAGATTTTTACTAACAAAATATCTGAGCTGTTATCTCGTGGTTTTTGCATACTGTTTGTGGGCCAAGGAAACTAACAATGATGATAAAGACGGGGCAGAATTTGTGGATGAATGTAAAGAAGATAAGAAAATCTATGAAATTGAAAAAATAGAAAATAATATAAACTATAGACAAAGTAGATTAGAGTTGGTACAAATTAGAAAAAAAGACAGTACAAGGTCCAGGATTTCAGTAAATGACTATGCAAGGCACACATAGTGAAATTGAAACAATTCAGTCACAACATTGATGCAGAATAAGAAACATGTCGATGTAGTAAGAAAAGTCAAAAAAGAAAAAAAATACTATTAAAAAGTAAAGGAAGACCAATAAACAATGCGATGGATAGATTATGTGAAAGTTGATTCGGCCTAAAAGAAGATGATATCGATTTCCTTGATTTCTGAGATAACGGGTAATATGGAAAAAAAATCAGCTGTCCATTACAAAACTTCAATACCTACTCGATCCAAATGTATGGGACAGCCGATTTTTTTTCGCGGTTTCAGTGTTGGTCCAATGAAGAAAGATGTCCAGTTTGATGTTTTGAATCACACCCTGAAATATGGCCACACCTTTCTGGTATACGCTGAAGATAAAGATACGTCGTGAGGCGCAAACCACAACTAAAATGGGGTAGGAGCAGAAAGACGATGAGTCAAAACATTCCAATAATTGTCGTAGTGTCGTTATTCTTTAGCAGATCTTGAAGATTCCAAAGAACTATTATTATAAAACAGTTAACAAAATATGCAAAATGCTGTCCATTTTAATATCCACAGCCATTTAAAGGAAAACAAACTAGTAGTAACGAACAAGTGAATAAGATAGAATATTATATAACTTAGTAGTTAACGACGGCGGCCATACGAGCTGTGAAATTAATAAGATTGCAGACATTATTACTGTGGACTACACTATTAAATGTGATTTGCATAATGCATAAGACATGTTTATTATTCTAGTTGATAACATAATTCTAGTAATAATAGAGTCGTGAACTTGAGGATATTGTAGACGAATTTCATCATCATCATCCACAGACTCCAACCACTGCTGGGTATAGGTCCCTCTTTGCTTGTGCCCAGCTCCACGTTCATGTGCCAGCCTCATCCAGGAATTACCCGCAATGGCTTTTGAAAGATCTAATCCGAATGCTAAATTCATTAAAAATCTAACAACCAGCCTTACCAAGGGGTATCGTATTACTTAGTTACTCACAACCCAAGTTGTGGAGGTCAGATAGGCTGTCACTCCATGTAAAATACTGATCCTGGCAAAGCCCGATGTAGTTGGTAAAAGGCTAGCCAGATTGATTTATCAGACTTTTGTTTCTTGATTCAAAGCATAAATTACATTTTGAACACATTCCTCATGTTTCCTACGAACATTATTTTTGTTTAAGCCGTGGAATCATTGAATAATTCTTTTTGTCTTTTTAAATCGTAGTAGTAACGTATCGTACATCTACGAATAAACTAATATTATAAAGAGGTAAAGTTTGTGAGTTCGTGAGGTTGTAGGGGGTAATCTCTGGATCTATTGAACCGATTTTGGAAATTCTATTACCAATAGAAAGCCACGTTATTTGTGAGTGTCATAGGCTATATTAACCCGAAAAATGAAAAGACTTTTTCGTGGTAGTCGGATTTGCAAAGTAAGTCGGAGAAAAAAACTGTCGAAAATGTTTACCGCCCAACGAAGTGGGCACGGGTCAGTAGTAGGTAGTTCTGATAATATTCACTAAAAACTTTGCTACGTACGTCCATCAATAAATACAGCTTTTCAATTTATCACTAGTTATTTATTACAGCTCTTATTTCCACCATTACCGCAATCTAAAGCCTTGGCCCAAATACATACGCTCCTATAAAACAGGTACTTTCTACAACGATATAATCTAAGTCCCACTCAGTAAAACTAGGCTGAGATTAGTACAACCAGCATATCTTTAAGCTCATAACTTCACAGCTAGCCTACAATCCTCCCTTGCACCGTTACGGCAAAATGTAGTACAACAGTAAGGTGGGCAGTGGGTTTTTGTGCTACCATACTGGTTCTGCTGGTATCTAGGCTGTGGTAGAGCGTCCTTTGTGATAGGTAGACTTAGATTTATGACTCATATCAAATAATTTATTCGCGTAGATGGAAGTATCGTGCAATAAAGTTCTTATCAAATATAAAGTGAGCCGTGTACATTCTGCCCGGGTTTTGGAAAACAGAACTTCCTAATTAATATTAAAAATGTGAATGTAAGTTTGTTTGTTAACTTTTTACGCCTAAACCACTGAATCGATCATCCTGAAATTTTGAATATACGTTGTCTGGTGTACAGAAACGGATATAGGGTTATGCAAAAAAAGTACTGTTCCCGAGGATTGCAACAATAACGTTCTTATGATAATAGATGGCGCCACGTGTCTTTCGAATCATGATTGATTTATATTAATATACAAGCAGAGCAGGGGCGTATTTACCATAGGGCCAAGGGGGCCATGGCCCGGGGCGGCAGGATGCGAGGGGCGGCGAAGCCGCCCCTCGCGGACTGCTCTGGTCGCCTTTTATTGTCAAGCTTAACTACATTTTTTTTTCACATTTAATTAAAAACAAACGAACGCTTCGAACCCAAAATCTTGATCATAGCTTAATTTTGATATTAATAATATATTGATTATTTAACTTTTATTTACAATTCTAATAATATCTTAATTACACCCGTCTGTGTGCCTTTTGCTGGCAAAGGCCTCCCCAACTATCTCCATTTATCTCTAACATTAGCTGTTGTTGTCCATCCAACACCCGCTATAGCTTTTATTTCATCCACCCATCGTCTTGGTAGCCTGCCTCGCTTCCGTTTCCTATGGCTTGTGAACCAGTGCATTACAGATTGCGACCATTTCTCATTACCTCTGATGACATGTCCTGTCCATTTCTATTTGAGCTTTCTGATAGTTACCGTGACATCCTTTTCCTTATTACATTTCTTTATATTTGGTGGTTCTTAATCTATACGAAAGTCTCTTCCCCATCATGCTCCTTTCCATAGCGTTTTGACATGATGATGACATTCTCTCAGCCACCAGGGCACATTCAAGTCAATGAAAGATAACTAAATGTAAATGGTAGCTTTACAATACATAGTACTCACACATGTGCTATGCGATTATATAATACTAAGAGATTGTATACAATGCAAAGATATTTTGACAATCTTCTGCCGCTTCCACAATAATTTCACATGGTAATTAATTAGTTTGCCCCTATGGTTGTGGAGCAGGACCAGCATTGAGCCAAGCATTTTTATCATGAATGTAATCCCCCAACTTATAATATGCTTGCCTACATAGTGTGCGTTTTATACAAGATTTACATTTCGTCTCATTCGGTTGTAGAGTTGTATTTTATTGTAACATTTTAAACAGTACCCCATGAAAGATGAGTCGACTTTAGCTAGCCTGAAACCTGGTTGAGTTAGTTGGTCCCTATTTCTAGTATAATAGTGGTGTCTGTCACCTCTTTTACTAAATAAATGCAATTTTTTCCTAACGTACATGATGTTTTCATAGATGTATTGACAAGGTACTGTCATGATGTTAATTTCCTTAAACAGTACTCTTAGAGAATCGCGCCTACGTAGATCATATAAGGCTCTGATAGCTCTTTTCTGCAGAATAAATATAGACTCAATGTCTGCAGCCCGTCCCCATAGTAAAATACCGTATGACATAATACACTTCTCATCAAAAAAATCGAAACACCTCGCAGTTTATGATCTGATAAGGATTATCAGAAAAATGTGTATATTTAGGAATAAATGTAAAATGTCATTTAATAGTGAGTAGTATAAGGTTTTTAAATCCTAATGTTATTGTTCTAAATTCAAATTAAGTCTTCATAGGTTTCGTATTTTGTATAATGAGTAATTTTTACCCTGTATGGAATATGAAGGAAATGGGTAAAACAACACGCGTAAATGAAAAAAAAATGTAAGAAAAGTTTATTTAATAACTTGTATTCCCTCCGCGAGCTCTTATTACTGCTTCCATACGGTGCTTCATCGATCGGATGAGAGTCACGATCACATGTTGTGGTATATTATCCTATTCCTCTTGGATTGCATTTTGCAGCTGGCTAAGTGTTTCTGGGGCTGGATCTCTTGCTCGAATTCGTCTCTTTAATTCATCCCATAGATGTTCAATGGGATTCATGTCCGGGCTTCTTGCTGGCCATACCATAATGGAGATACCGACTTCGGTAAGATAATCTCGTACGACGCCCGCGGTGTGAGCTCTAGCATTGTCGTGCATGAATATGAAGTCGTTGCCAATAAAATGTGCATAGGGCATCACATGAGGTTCAAGACACTGTTCGATGTACCGATGAGAGTTTAGTGCAGGCAGCCGTGGCCCAGACACAAAGGCAAGTTCTGTCTTACCGTCGGCGCTGATTCCTCCCCAAACCGTCCACGAACCGCCACCATAGCTGACCTTTTCTTCAATGCAGCATTGTGCAAAGCGTTCTCCATCTCTTCTGTAGACCTTGTTCCTTCCGTCGTTACCATACAGCATAATTTTACACTCATCAGAAAACAGTACTTTGCTCCACTGAAGGTATGACCAAGTTAGGTGCTCGCGTGCAAAGTTAAGGCGCGCTCTTCGATGGTCTGCAGTTAATTTCGGCCCATTCGCTGGCTTATGCGGTGCCAATCCGCGTTCCTTCAACCTTCTTCTTATTGTAGAGTCACTTACAGCTACTCTTCGTACAACGCGAAGCTGCTGCTGCAGTTGAACAGCGTTAAGGCGTCGATTTCGTAAAGAAGTTGTTACAATAAATCGATCATCTCGCTCAGAAGTGACCCGATTCCTGCCAGATCCTGAACGGCGCGTGAACGAACCAGTCTCCCGATAGCGTTTGTAGACTCTATGAACAGATGATAAGCTTAGATGCAATCTTGCAGCCACAACACGCTGACTAAGTCCAGAATCCAGCAATGCCACCACTTGGGCGGCTTCTGCAGGCGAAGTATCCATATGTTTTAGAAAAAAAAGTTTTTTCAGACGTCCCAAAGTCACAGTAAATGAAATAAGAAACAAAAAGTTTAAAGACAAGCGCTAATTTTTAGTTTTTAAACGAGAAACGTACTCCAACCCTAAATACACATTTGTCTCAAAACAGTGATTAATTTCATTTATAGGATAAACAAATGAAATTCTAATTTCGAATTTTGATTTTTTTCTTCTTACTGTAATGACCAAACTGCCAGCTACACAATAATGTTTTTTTTTTCATGGAATTAATTCTCTTTTGTAAAAAATTAGGACAAAAACAATAAAAACGAAAGTGTTTCGATTTTTTTGATGAGAAGTGTACTATGAAAATAACTAAAATAGACTAGCCTCGCGGTATCTACATCAGTAAATTGACGGATTTTTCTAACAGCATATGCTAATGAACTCAACCGTCCTGCAAGAGAAGTTATATGCGGACCCCATTGTAGCCTTGAATCGAGCGTGCGTGATCCCCAGGAAAACAGTTTTTTCGACGAATTCTAGTTTCTCTTGATTCAATACTATGTCACTATCACTACTTTTGACATTCGGTAGAGCAAATCTTATGCACTTCGTTTTTTTCCCATTGAATACTAAATCATTCGCGGTGAACCAATTATGGACCAGCAGTAGGGCGTTATTTACGTCGTCAAGATTTGTGGCACGTCTGTTTATCTTAAATATTAAAGAGGTATCGTCAGCAAACAACACCATTTGTGGTTGGTTTTTAACACGTTAACCGCCGTAGTGGAACGGTCAAAATTTACATAATTTTTTTTTGGTGCTCCTGGATTTAATTTAATAAGACATGGATTTATGTCTAGTTTAGGCTGCAATCGTATGTATAGTTTATGAAATAATCACAAAAAACCCCATGAGGTCACCGATGCCCTACGCGGCGCTGTGATGTCGCAAATTGCATTTACGTTATTTTGGCGCCAGATAGGCCACACCTCCGGTCACCCGCCCCCGCAGTCGAATACTTCCACTCAAGTCAGATGCACGTCAATTTGTTTTTAAATTACTGTTATTCATTTTCTAGTAAATATTTTCATTACTTACACAATTACTGTATTTATTATTTAATTTTATTACCTTACCCAATATATTGTAAAATAGCAGAGGCTTTTTTCAGTTTTCTCAGAAACTACTTATGCATTAAAAAAAATGACTTTACTGTTAAAAAGCCTACAAAATGGTAATTATTTAGCTACGTAAAATGTTTAAAAGGAATAGTTATGTTGCACTTAAAACCCAAACTGTGCCCAAATCCATGAACGAGTTCGCCGAAAACTGCAGATTTTTCTATGTGAATCTAACAAATTTCAAGGTAAACGAAAACCATTGTGCGCACATATTCTACAGCGCCGCAGCGGTCACACGCATACACAAAATCTACGGAGTAAGTGTCCTACGGCTCACTAAATAGGTTTGAAAACAGGTCTGCCTTGAGGTCACCGGTGACCTACGAGGCGCCCAAATACTGGGCAGGGTCAGGTCACCGGTGACCTACGTGGCGATGAACGTGTTAAATAAATGGGGTAGATCATTTATATAGACTAAAAAGAGGAAAGGACCTAATATGGAACCTTGCGGTACACCCATACTTACTTTTAAACCCATTGAATTGACACCATTTATTTGTACTTGCAGATGTCTATCGTTTAAATACGATTTCACTAAACAGCGCAAGTTTCCCTAAACCGTAATGTTCCAGTTTTAAGAGATTTTTTTTTTCATTTATAATTCACACCAATAACAGGTTTTTTTTCTTAAATGAATAGGGCGGCAAAGCTAACTGGCCCGGGGCGCCAAATCTTTAAATACGCCTCTGGCTCTGGTCGCCTTTTATTGTCAAGCTTAACTACATTTTTTTTTCACATTTAATTAAAAACAAACGAACGCTTCGAACCCAAAATCTTGATCATAGCTTAATTTTGATATTAATAATATATTGATTATTTAACTTTTATTTACAATTCTAATAATATCTTAATTACACCCGTCTGTGTGCCTTTTGCTGGCAAAGGCCTCCCCAACTATCTCCATTTATCTCTAACATTAGCTGTTGTTGTCCATCCAACACCCGCTATAGCTTTTATTTCATCCACCCATCGTCTTGGTAGCCTGCCTCGCTTCCGTTTCCTATGGCTTGTGAACCAGTGCATTACAGATTGCGACCATTTCTCATTACCTCTGATGACATGTCCTGTCCATTTCTATTTGAGCTTTCTGATAGTTACCGTGACATCCTTTTCCTTATTACATTTCTTTATATTTGGTGGTTCTTAATCTATACGAAAGTCTCTTCCCCATCATGCTCCTTTCCATAGCGTTTTGACATGATGATGACATTCTCTCAGCCACCAGGGCACATTCAAGTCAATGAAAGATAACTAAATGTAAATGGTAGCTTTACAATACATAGTACTCACACATGTGCTATGCGATTATATAATACTAAGAGATTGTATACAATGCAAAGATATTTTGACAATCTTCTGCCGCTTCCACAATAATTTCACATGGTAATTAATTAGTTTGCCCCTATGGTTGTGGAGCAGGACCAGCATTGAGCCAAGCATTTTTATCATGAATGTAATCCCCCAACTTATAATATGCTTGCCTACATAGTGTGCGTTTTATACAAGATTTACATTTCGTCTCATTCGGTTGTAGAGTTGTATTTTATTGTAACATTTTAAACAGTACCCCATGAAAGATGAGTCGACTTTAGCTAGCCTGAAACCTGGTTGAGTTAGTTGGTCCCTATTTCTAGTATAATAGTGGTGTCTGTCACCTCTTTTACTAAATAAATGCAATTTTTTCCTAACGTACATGATGTTTTCATAGATGTATTGACAAGGTACTGTCATGATGTTAATTTCCTTAAACAGTACTCTTAGAGAATCGCGCCTACGTAGATCATATAAGGCTCTGATAGCTCTTTTCTGCAGAATAAATATAGACTCAATGTCTGCAGCCCGTCCCCATAGTAAAATACCGTATGACATAATACACTTCTCATCAAAAAAATCGAAACACCTCGCAGTTTATGATCTGATAAGGATTATCAGAAAAATGTGTATATTTAGGAATAAATGTAAAATGTCATTTAATAGTGAGTAGTATAAGGTTTTTAAATCCTAATGTTATTGTTCTAAATTCAAATTAAGTCTTCATAGGTTTCGTATTTTGTATAATGAGTAATTTTTACCCTGTATGGAATATGAAGGAAATGGGTAAAACAACACGCGTAAATGAAAAAAAAATGTAAGAAAAGTTTATTTAATAACTTGTATTCCCTCCGCGAGCTCTTATTACTGCTTCCATACGGTGCTTCATCGATCGGATGAGAGTCACGATCACATGTTGTGGTATATTATCCTATTCCTCTTGGATTGCATTTTGCAGCTGGCTAAGTGTTTCTGGGGCTGGATCTCTTGCTCGAATTCGTCTCTTTAATTCATCCCATAGATGTTCAATGGGATTCATGTCCGGGCTTCTTGCTGGCCATACCATAATGGAGATACCGACTTCGGTAAGATAATCTCGTACGACGCCCGCGGTGTGAGCTCTAGCATTGTCGTGCATGAATATGAAGTCGTTGCCAATAAAATGTGCATAGGGCATCACATGAGGTTCAAGACACTGTTCGATGTACCGATGAGAGTTTAGTGCAGGCAGCCGTGGCCCAGACACAAAGGCAAGTTCTGTCTTACCGTCGGCGCTGATTCCTCCCCAAACCGTCCACGAACCGCCACCATAGCTGACCTTTTCTTCAATGCAGCATTGTGCAAAGCGTTCTCCATCTCTTCTGTAGACCTTGTTCCTTCCGTCGTTACCATACAGCATAATTTTACACTCATCAGAAAACAGTACTTTGCTCCACTGAAGGTATGACCAAGTTAGGTGCTCGCGTGCAAAGTTAAGGCGCGCTCTTCGATGGTCTGCAGTTAATTTCGGCCCATTCGCTGGCTTATGCGGTGCCAATCCGCGTTCCTTCAACCTTCTTCTTATTGTAGAGTCACTTACAGCTACTCTTCGTACAACGCGAAGCTGCTGCTGCAGTTGAACAGCGTTAAGGCGTCGATTTCGTAAAGAAGTTGTTACAATAAATCGATCATCTCGCTCAGAAGTGACCCGATTCCTGCCAGATCCTGAACGGCGCGTGAACGAACCAGTCTCCCGATAGCGTTTGTAGACTCTATGAACAGATGATAAGCTTAGATGCAATCTTGCAGCCACAACACGCTGACTAAGTCCAGAATCCAGCAATGCCACCACTTGGGCGGCTTCTGCAGGCGAAGTATCCATATGTTTTAGAAAAAAAAGTTTTTTCAGACGTCCCAAAGTCACAGTAAATGAAATAAGAAACAAAAAGTTTAAAGACAAGCGCTAATTTTTAGTTTTTAAACGAGAAACGTACTCCAACCCTAAATACACATTTGTCTCAAAACAGTGATTAATTTCATTTATAGGATAAACAAATGAAATTCTAATTTCGAATTTTGATTTTTTTCTTCTTACTGTAATGACCAAACTGCCAGCTACACAATAATGTTTTTTTTTTCATGGAATTAATTCTCTTTTGTAAAAAATTAGGACAAAAACAATAAAAACGAAAGTGTTTCGATTTTTTTGATGAGAAGTGTACTATGAAAATAACTAAAATAGACTAGCCTCGCGGTATCTACATCAGTAAATTGACGGATTTTTCTAACAGCATATGCTAATGAACTCAACCGTCCTGCAAGAGAAGTTATATGCGGACCCCATTGTAGCCTTGAATCGAGCGTGCGTGATCCCCAGGAAAACAGTTTTTTCGACGAATTCTAGTTTCTCTTGATTCAATACTATGTCACTATCACTACTTTTGACATTCGGTAGAGCAAATCTTATGCACTTCGTTTTTTTCCCATTGAATACTAAATCATTCGCGGTGAACCAATTATGGACCAGCAGTAGGGCGTTATTTACGTCGTCAAGATTTGTGGCACGTCTGTTTATCTTAAATATTAAAGAGGTATCGTCAGCAAACAACACCATTTGTGGTTGGTTTTTAAATAAATGGGGTAGATCATTTATATAGACTAAAAAGAGGAAAGGACCTAATATGGAACCTTGCGGTACACCCATACTTACTTTTAAACCCATTGAATTGACACCATTTATTTGTACTTGCAGATGTCTATCGTTTAAATACGATTTCACTAAACAGCGCAAGTTTCCCTAAACCGTAATGTTCCAGTTTTAAGAGATTTTTTTTTTCATTTATAATTCACACCAATAACAGGTTTTTTTTCTTAAATGAATAGGGCGGCAAAGCTAACTGGCCCGGGGCGCCAAATCTTTAAATACGCCTCTGAAGCAGAGTACAACCCGAATTGATTGTCAAATTCTAAATAAACACGAGCGAAGCCGCGGGCAAGCGCTAGTTTTATATAAAATTATGAAATAGTAAAGAATATAATATCTCAAGCTATTTTGCTAAATATAGAATTACTAGCTGTTGCCCGCGACTTCGTTGTGGACTTCGTGGTGTGTAAGTGTGAGGAAAAAAGTATCTTATGTGCTATTCCAGATTCTGTATGAAAAAAATATATGAAAAAGCGTTTATTCGTGGTGACATCCTAAGCATTTCAAAAAATGTTACTTCTGCCAAACTTTAAAGCAGTTTGTTCGCAGATTTAGCTCCCATATACAATACATTATTTTGGTATGTATCTCTGTGCCAAATTTCATCCAGATCCGTTTAGCCACTGTGGCGTGATTGAGTTACAAATATCCATCCATCCATCCAAACTTTCGTACTTATATTTATAATTGAATATAGACAATAATAGATTTTCTACCGATGACGATGGTTGGAACTAATCTATGCTAGCGCCATTAGTTTCGAAGTTGTAGCTCTTCTTAGAATTAGTTGATTTGTGGGGAATAAAACTATCTTCACTATTCTTAGATATTATAAAGTTGTTTATTGCATGAAGTGATGATTTATTTTCTTTCTGTTTACCTGGTATGATATTTCTAGCTTTTATTATAAATGGAAGTTGGTCGACACTTCGACAGTCTAAGAAATTAATTTATTTTTGTTGAACAGAAAGTAGCGATGTTATCGGCAATTTTACGTCTAATACGGAATAAGCCTTATGAGGAAAATGTTTTTATAGCAGTTTTTTTTTTCGTGTACAGCAACATCAGCCTTTGGCGATCCTCACACACGTGTCTATATCCATCACGCGGGATCACTGCTGGTTAGTTGATGTTTCATATCTTCGAGGAGCTCGTGGCTGCACGGGTCTCTCTTCGAGGTGGAGCCGCGCTTGCTAAGTCTGTACATGGGTGACCATCGATTATATACCGAGTTTCCTCCGTGCCTCGAAAAGCACGTTAAGCCGTTGGTCCCGGCTGTTATTATGAAGAGCTTTGACGGTCTTTACAGGTAGTCCGTGGCTGAATGTCTTCCAACCAGTCTTACCAAGGGGTATCGTATTACCCAGTATTAACTGCGTTGTGAAGTCAGATAGGCAGACGCTCCATGTAAAATATTGAATTTCAGCTGCATCTGGTTAGACTGGAAGCCGACCGCATAGTTGGGAAAAGGCTAGACAGATGATGATGATGTTTCATGTCGTTGATGACTTCTCGGGCTCTAGCACACAACTGCTCAGTGATGGTGGAGAGGAGATGATGATTGCCAAGTAAATACAATGGCTACAAATTGTAATTGGAACTGAATTGTAATCAAATCAAACGGAATACTTACACAAACACAATGTGAGAGTCACGTTTTGCTAATCAAACCTATTCAATGGGTAATTCAAAATGCAAAACAGTTTCAAAAACCAGTAGCTTTTGAAATGTCATTGTCTCGATTTCTAATCCAAGAATAGCAAGAATAGTTACATAGTGATGAAGAATGCATCACGAGTTTTTAATGTATGAGGGACATGGATTGTAAAGGATATTACCCGACCCATGACCAGCTAGGCAGTCACTCCGTGTAAAATGGCTGGCACTCCGTTTCATCCAGTTAGTCTGCGAGTCGACCATTACACAGTTGTGAAAAGACCATCTGACCACCGACCCACCCATCTCATCATACTTTTTGAACGTGTAGGACGTAGGTTTTACACTTTAGTAGGAAACAGCTGTTTTTTCAGAATGATGTTCTGAATACGTGGTACGTCGGTGCACTATTGTCTTATTTAGATTGCTTACATAAAGTACTTTCACCCTCTATAAAATTGCCAAATGACAGTCAAGTTATCATCGTGCCCATGAATTTTATCAAAGATCTTTTTACTCAAGCCAGTGGTATGAATAAGATGACAAGATCAACACCGCAAGGACACATTCTTTTTCATACCGTTATCAAAAATACCAACATTGATCTTGTTTACTGCAAACTTATCGATTTCTTAAGTCGGGGGATTACGACATTTCCGACGGAGAAAAGATAAGCACTCGAACGTAACTTGGAGTTTCTTGTAGAAGAATGTGAGAAACTTGTATTAAAATCTTTAGTCATCAAATCTTCGTTTGAGATTTTTATACGCACTCGTTAGCCGCGCGGACGAGCGGCGCGCATCGCTCGTCCGCGCGGTCGTGTGTTGTACATGATTTGTGAGCCTGTGAGCCAACAACGGATTAAATACAAGCTAATGCGACGTGAGTTGCGCTTCACGGCCCGCGCGGGCCAGCGGTGCCGTTTGAAAAACGCCTAACACATGCTTAACACCACAGAAATATTAAAAACAACTTCTTTATTATATCTATGCTTAACACCAACAAAATAAGTCTGTCTATGAAGTAAATCATATTTAATTTATAAATGTTTCGTCTTGCAGTTAGGAGTTTATGATCTGATAAGTTTACGATAGACATAAGTCGTACGGGATCATCAGAGGAAATGTTATGTTCTAACTCTGTTTTAGGGGTGCTAAAGCTTAACTAGGAATTTGTCTCATGTTCTTACATTAGGAATTTCTCAACAGCAGCTACGGAGTTTGGAATTGTGCCCAGTTGATGGCAATAGGCTTGCCCCGACTTGAAACATAACTGGCGAATTGTGGCACGTACTATTAGGTACACCTCTGCCAAACCCTTCGGGGATAACTGGTGTGATGTTATGTTATGTTTAGTAATACAATATATGTAATAACTGTTCTCGTTTACCTAATGACCACTTAGAAACGCATGTGTTAGCCTAACTGCATGTAATCTAACATGACCCCCTGTTTTGTCTACTACGACGACACGTGGCGCACACCGTTCAATTCTTTCTCAGTATCAAAATGGACTTCGTCGATACTGTTCTAATACGCATCCTAGTTACGCGCGCACTTGCAAAACGACGCAGACGTAAATATTGGGTGCATCCCATATATAGTGAAAGACTGATAAAAGGAAAAAACTACAAGAGAGAAGGGACGTCGCTAGACTGTTTTGTCGTTGATGTGCGCGCCCGCATACATACAAAAGGGAAGCCGACAATCGTTAGTCAGACTTGTCGCTGTGCAGTTCTTGTAGGGTATTAAACAATTTTGTCTATGAGACGTCTGTCTTAAAACTATCGTGACTCAAGTCTACGCTCAGCCTTAAGTTAGAACATTATAGTTGGAGCTAAAGTGCAAACACATTGATTATGCTCATTTTGTTAGTCACAGTTGACCAGAACAAAGAATACATTTTTAATATACGTTAGCTTGGTCTTCTGAAGTGGACAGAATTCTTGAGAAATTGCTGGAAAAATCACAGAGGTAGTCAATACGCCATACTTAAAATAAAATCACGTACACACACCTCTAAGGGAAGACAAGAGAACCGAAGGATGGAAGATGATACTGATAGAAAGAGCGTGGCTAGACTACAGAGACGACGAGTAATAGAGAAGTATGGAAGAAGAAGACATGCTGCGCCGACAACGTATAAGGAATTAGGACAGGATATGATGATTATTTCATGGGGTAACCCGCGAAATTCAATCACACACGTCGAAGTGAAGGATCACGTCCACGTGTGTTTTTACAGAATTATAATCGTTAAAATCATCAATATGACCCTCTAAGTTCATTGAATTCTATTGAATGACCTTTTCGTGCAATAGTCATTTCAGCTTAGCGTATCGATGGCAAATTTTTATTAAATACTAGCGGCTCGTCCCGACTTTGCACGGGTCGATGTTACTCAGGGTGAATGTAAATTTCCAATGGTGAAAGATTTTTTTAAATCGGCACAGTAGTTTTTTAGTTTATTCATTATAAATTATTTTTATATAATTCATTATTATTATATAACCGCATAGCCCATATTATGTGAGTACTATGTAATAGAAAGCTATCCTTCGTTGATAACCTACGTCATTTTTTTTTTTTTTTTATGACTTGAATTTGCCCTGGCGGTTAAGTGTATGTCATGCTCACTCAAATGTCTCGCTGATGGTGGCGCGTGTGTCGGATCAGTTAGTTCCCTTCAAAATGGTTGAGTTGAATGGTGCTGATACATGCGTCATGTTCGTGAACGGGCGCTGTCAGTTGTGACTGGTCATCTCTTGGTTGCCACGGCTTATTTGAATTAATTATTTTATTTTTTGAATTGTTCTTTTCCTTGTTTTTACTATGGACACTTTTAACGTGCACATCTTGCTACATCGCTCTCACATAATGTACCATCTAAACATGAATGATGTAACCAAGGTTTTGTAAAAATATTCTGATTTAAAAGAGTGTCCATGGAGTTTCTTGCCCGTTCTTCTCCATAGAGATCTACGTTAGGGAATGGGCAACTACAGTACTTTCACAGTTTTTATGCCTTGTGACTGGGACTGTAGCTAAATTTCATTGTTGTCTTTGTTTCGACAGTTCAAAAGTGCCTGTAACGGGCCTACTTGAAATAAATGCTTTGATTTTGATTTTGATTTTGATAAACATACAAACACACAAAAATACAATTTTTTTCCTCTTTATAATATTAGTGTACATGTTTGGCCCAAAATTCAGCTACGCGAACTCTTCTCGCTGATGCAGTCATAAGATCGTCAAGTGCGCAGGTGTTAAGGCATGCAGCGTTATATGGAAGATGGGCCTTTGTCTGTGGATACACGCCGCATACACCACACGCTACGCCGTATTTAATATTCATTCAATGGGATTCAATGAACGTAAAGGGGTTATATTGATGGTTTTACTATATATTTATGTTATGGTCGCGAATCATATTTGTTTCAACATATAGCTTGACATTTTCCTTCAAATTGCAAAAAAACGTTACTCGGCGCTTCCCCTTAATAGTGGTATTTTCGCTGTTATCGAATTCCTTTTAATAATTTATTATTAGAGTGGTTTATTCGGAAAAGTAATAACAGTATAAGTTATCAATTTTTTTTTGTATAACATGCAAATGACGCACTTTATACAGATTGGAGATCACTATAACCAGTTTTTAACTAAATTATTTAATTTAAGGGCAATTAAATGGGCGTGAAAGTCAATATCTCACTTATCTTCTAAACTTATAGAATATTTATGGAATTCATACTTTTCCTACGAACGTCGTTGCGTAATATTGGTATCTAATCTATATAAATATAAAAAGAAATTCATTTTAATGATTTTTGGAATTTCGTTTTCACTTTTTTACGAATCGAGCAAACTTTTCGCTATTTTAAAATAAATGTAGGCGTAGGTATTTAGATAAGTTAGTGCTATTGAGTTTTTCTAGGTATCGGAAATTTCTCAGTAGCAACCACAGAGTCTAGATATGTGCCCGATTGATGGCAATAGGCTCGCCCCCTATTACATGGGACGGAATCATAACTGGCAAAATGTACGTGTTAACCCTTCAGGGATTACTGGCGTGATGTTTCGATAAATTTATTATATTATTTGTACATACAGCTGCTTTACTAAGTGACCGAACGTAACGCTTTAAAAACAAATACGAATTACCACAATACATTTACTGACGAAGTTTTGGCGCATATTTTTCTGCATTTTGACGGCTAAATAAAATAATGCATATTTTCAATCAGTGGTGTTAAATCTAAAATTTCAATAACCTACTAACTTACTTAGAATCTACTTGCAGATGTAATGGCAATGTCACAAAAAAATTACATATTTACAATCTGTTTCGTTTCTGCGTGCATTCAAACGCTGCTTGTATTTCACTCGGGTCATTGAGGGGTCAGAACAATAAATAAAATGATTGAATAATCCACATTCCGCGATCTATGTTAATTATTGACATTATTAAATCTGTGTTTCTGGTGCAGCATCTTAACATGTCGATTACCCTGATTATTTAATACATAATGTATAAAATATTGCACAGTAGCATTGTTTACTAATTATGTAAATGATATATTTATGTATTCTTCAGAATACTTCGTTTCAACACTGAATATCTGATTAATGTTACGAATTATGATAAATGATCATGATGACAGATTTATTTTCATCATTTTGGTTACGTTTTTATTTTGTAATCGAAACGTTTTGGTTGATTTTTTTATTGAGGTAGTTCTAGTTTTGTTCTTGGTCACAGAAGTAAATCATGCGATGACGGCTATTAGTAAAGTATGGTCTTCCATACTTTACTAATAGCCGTCATCGAATGATTAGCATGTCTTCTTCTTAGAAGACATGCTGCATCGACCCTAAATAAATTGGCATAAGGGCGGGAGCATGGTGATGATGTAGGTCTATGGTCTCGAACTGCTCATGACATTTATAATTGTTTGAATTTCGCACATTACTTATGTCGGAAACTCATCATTATCATCTGCCTAGCCTTTTCCCAACTATGCGGTCGGCTTCCAGTCTAACCAGTTGCAGCTGAAATTAAATATTTTACATGGAGCGTGTGCCTATCTGACTTCACAACGCAGTTAGTACTGGGTAATACGATACCCCTTGGTAAGACTGGTTGTCAGACTTTCGGGTCACTGACTACCTGTAACGACTGACAAAGATCTACAAATGACAGCCGGGACCAACGGCTTAACGTGCTTTCCGAGGCACGGAGGAAACTCGGTAATGGGTGGTCACCCATCCTCGGATCAACCTAGGCAACCTAAAGGTCGACCCGAGCGTGTTTTTATTTAGATCGGAAACTATTCTTCTTAAATCTTCCTCTCAGTGTAGAACTAAAGTGGGACTATTACCCTTGTCACCTATTTGGGACCGACCTATTGGTTTTCTCCTTCCTAGCTGTATCCCACTTCCACTTAAGATAGAGTCGCTCTCCTAATTTTCTGGCGCCTGGCCAACCTGTCCTAGCATGTCGGGTCGGTCACTTCTTCCTCCAGTAGGAGCTTCGTCATGCTAGTCCTATACCTCTCTTATGTTCAGGTAGTTGCAATGCTTTCGTCACTACATGTTCCTCGACTCTTCGCATCATGTGACTGTACCATCTGAGATGACTAAGACAGATTGGTGTCTTCTGTTTTAGCTTGTAAAGGACGGAATGGATGACAATAGCAGAGAACCGAAAAAGTTAATGAAGAAGACAGTTTTGGGTGATCTCTAGTATTTCCTATATTAAATACCGGTGTACCTACGGTGTGCTGGCTGATTTTTTTTATGTTTTCGTGTTGTGTTAGTTCTTCACACATGGAGCCAAGTAAAAAGTTAATGTATCTGTCGTACCTCAAAACTTCAAATCGATTGATGCGCTCTTGTCACGCGATTTAACATTTAGAATTTTAATTAGCGATCACACCACGCTTAGTAATTTGCGAATTAGTATGATTATATGGTATGATGATATTGAAACTCTATTTGGATGCCTGTATTCACAGAGAAATAATCAATAATCGTTCCTTCCTTCCTGTGAGGTTCCATGGCTTATATTTTTAAGATGTATAGCCAAGTCAGAGGCCCATGGGCGGCATATAAATTCCGACACCAGGTTACGCACTCACCACACGATAAAAAATAAAGAAGAGGCTATGAATGGATGTAGGTATGTATGTTCGTCTGTTCCCTCAAAATTCTTAAAATACTAGTCGTATTTTGACAAACGAGATTTTGTTGGAAGCGTCATTTGTCCCTCAAGGTTCTTGTTAATATATGTAAAAGTTATTGAAAATTTAAATCTGATAGAGCAAATAACTTGAGCACATTTTCCGACGGGTTTGAAAATTCCTCAAAATCTGATCCTTGAAAACTTTTAAACGCCATTGTCACATACATATATGTATACGACGTGACAAGCAAGCGCGTGTCCTGTACCACAAACGACACAAATATGATATAAAATAGTAGGTGAAATTGTGGCTTGGCGTGGAGGGCACGCGCATGCGTTTATGCTCTTGCGGTTAAAAGGTTATGATTTTTTATAGATTATTTCTCTCTTATCGCAATCTATGATTCTATTATATATTTTTTTCGATATTATTTGTCCCGTCTAATCGTTTTCTATTCCTGACAACCACAATGTGATTAAAAAATATTTCGCCGAAACAAACAAACAAAACTGCCCAATTAAGAAACCAAACATGTTTACGAAACATTCTCTCAAAAGTCATAAAATTCATTAAACTTTCGTATTTATCTAGTTTCGCAGCCAGGATATGAATAAAATAAAATCGTTGAATGGCGAAATTGGTCTGTTACGTAATATTTAAATAGTTATAGATAATATGGTAATGTGATGGTTATAGTTTAGGTAGCCGATTGATTTACGAGAATCTTGTTAAGTATATTTTACTAACACTTCGCCCGCGATTTCATCCGCGTAAATCGTGTTAGTTCGGCTAATTGGCATGATATAAATATTATAATGTATAGCTTATGTTACTTCCTGATAATTTAGTTTACTATTTGTGAAAAAAAAAATTAAAATCGTTATATTTTATTCCATATTTGAATTGAGGAATGCTCTGCCTCGTTTGACTCGCGGTTACAAGTGCGACTGCTGAGCATGATGTTTCGATTCCCAGAATCAAACCCAGGACCTCATGCATCGACGGGCGTAGTGTTATTGAGATTTTCCATTAGAAATTTCTCAGTAGGAGCCAAGGAGTCTGGATTTGTGCCCGGTTGGTGGCAATAGGCTCGCCCACTATTATATCGTTATTGTTCTGCCCTTATCCCAATTTATTTGGCTCGCCCTATTATCATGAGATTTAAATAGAACTGGCTAAATGTGGATATACTATTAGGTACACCTCTGCCTTTTGGGGACTTCAGGTGTGTAACGTTTTGATTGCTTTGCGCAGCGTTAGTATGATCAGCTTATAATGTTCCCACTGCTGGGACACGAGCCTCCTCTCTGTGGCAGGAAGTGGGCTGTAATCCAACACACGGGATCAGTGCAGGTCGGTAATATTCTAAGCCCGTGTAATAGGGGCGACCCTATTACCACTAGGCACAAATCCAGACTACATGGTGGCTACTGAGAAAATTCCTGATGGAAAAACCCAAAAACACTTTTCCCGACCCGGGAATCGAACCCAGGACCTAATGCTCAGCAGTCGGGCTTGCAACCACTAGGCCAATGAGGCAGTCATGCATGATCATAATTTTAATGGTTTAATTTCCTCGTTTTACAACGTTGATATAGGCTGTCCGCGATCGAGGCAACTAGGGTAAACGTAACTGTTCTCGTCCGCCGCGCAGCTCGCAGGGTAGCAGCGCCAGTTACCGGTGCACGCCGTTATTACATTGCGATTGAATGCGCGGCTATCATTCTTATTTGTAGCGGAGATTTTTTTCTTGTGAATCGCTTTAGTTATGTATTGAAAGATGTGACGGTAGGTTTATTTATTAGTTTCATAGTGGCCTTGAAGCTGGAGGACTGTGGCGGTCAGAAAGGCAGTCGATTTATGTAAATACTGGTATTCAGCTACATCTGGTCTGGAAGTCGAACGCAGATTTTCCCCATAAAAATATGACATTGCCCTATGGTGGATCATTGTTAAGGTATAATTTAATGAAATATTTTAACATCTACTGTACACACGCCAGCACATCAAGATATCCGAAACTGTCAATTTTTCCCAATCAACCTTGAACCTTGAAAGCAAAACAGATTGCAGTATCTTAATGACACTCCTTCAGTTTGATATACATTTCATATCCATAGGTTGTTATTAGACAATCAAAATCAACGTTATACTGTTTATTTAAAATATTAATTATTTACAAACTACAAAACTATAATAGAAATAAATATGTACAAGTATAAAAGGGTTACAGGGCATCCAAAAATTCGTCCGCATCGCTGTCAACAGGAAAAGTGCCCAGAAGGCTGGCAGCATTACCACGTTATACTTAACAAATTAATTTTATATACTTACTACGAATAAAATATGCATGCCTTGTGGCATAAGTCCGCCTATGTACCACGCTTGTACATGAAGATTAAATAAATATATGCTCGTCGATAATTTAATTAGACCAAACCATTAGTATTTATTATTTAGTAAAATATAATTAAGAGATAGCTTAAATTATACTGACATTAATTGACTACAGAGATTGCTACTGTCTAATTCTTAATAGAAAGGTTTCTAATACTGAATAGTTATTAGATTTAAAGTGTTTTGAATCTATTGCGCATGTTCGGGATGTTGAAATTCCGAATAAACTTTCCCGTAGATGCAATCTATTTCTTAACTAGCTCTTGCCCACGGCACGCCTCTGTGGGTCAAGCTACCGGGATAAAAAGTTTTCTATGTCCTAATACAGGTCATAAACTATCCGTGTGCCAAATTTCATCCGAAACTATTCAGCAGTTTTTGCGTGAAAGAGGAACAGACGTTTTTCCTCACAAACTTTCGCAATACATTATGTAGTAAGAAGATAGACTAGTACGTGTAGTTGTTACCCACCAGTGACGAAGGTTCCGTACAACTCGATTCCTACCGGTTTCACTTTGAAAAATGGTACAGTCAGTATTCTATAGACAAATAATATAATCACATATTATTAGAAAAAAGAAAAAAGATATGACGTACTACGGCTTACCTCTTGCAAAAATTGACCCTTCGCTACTGTTACCCACAATAATGAAGAGGCGTAAGAATTTAAAAACCAGGATAACATTGAATTTGTTAATCCCATGAAAAACAATGTCGCTTCTTACTAGCCTAGCCTTTCTAAAACAGAGAAGAGAGGGAGGAAAATCACATAAACACAGAATAATACTCCAGTCTTCACTAGAACCGTCAGACTTAGAATTATTTGTTAACTCTGAGATTCGATCCCACAACCAGTAGCACAAAAACCAATTGTTGTGCCCTCGCTACTACTGTCGTCACTTCAACTAAAAATGACCACAATTCTGAATGGCCCTTATCTTATGGACTTATTATAATTTACTTTCATTTCGAACGTGTGAGGTATTTTAATTGCAGATTACTTGACCGAGTTTCGATTTAAAGAAGTCGAAACACGCGCCGTCATCTCGCTAAGTAAACTAAATAACGGGTGTTATGGAGACTTGTTGGTACTTAGGTAAAATGTGGGCTAATATTTGATGAGCATTCGAATCGTATTATTCAAGGGTGTGAAGGGTCCGTTTACACCTTGTATGCCTTACAAATGCAAAAGTTTGAGAGGACGGATGTTTATTACTTTTCACGCAAAAACTACAGAACGAATCCTGATGAAATTTAACAAACAGATAGTTTACAACCTGGATTAACACACAGGATACGTTCCTATTCTTAGTTAAGTACCTACTACTATTTATTTAGTTATTGATACTATGCTTAGTCATTAGTCTGTGCAACAATAGTTAATTGCTAACTGTGGAGACTTGTAAATGGCTTGTCGTTTTTTGCCTAACACAACACAAACACCACCCAAACACAATAAAATAAAATAAAATTACGTTTTATCTTGATAGTACTATCCCGTGGGACAAATATCGAACTACACGCGGGCAAAGTCGCGGGGCTTGCGCTAGTTTGAATTTGATGATTCTTTAAAATCTTTGATTTCGATTGAAGGATTCACAGAAAATTAAACACTGTTTATATTTAAGGCAAGATTATTTATGTGTTACTAAACCTAGATGCCAACCTTTCTAACTGTGGACTGCAGGTGCAAGCTAAGTTAAACACGACTTTTATCACTAGCTCACAATCTCACGCAAATCGTGAATGTTATATTATAATGCCTCGTTGGTCTAGTGGTTGCAATCGCGACTGCTGAGCATGAGGTCCTGGGTTCGATTCCCGGGTCGGGCAAATTGTTATTGGGTATTTCCATTAGTAATATCTCAGAAGCAGCCACGGAGAGTGGATTTGTGCCCGGTTGATGGGAATACGTTCGCCCACTTTTACATCATACATGGGACTTAAAACATAACTGTCGAACCTAATATTAGATACACCTCTGCCTAACACTTTAACACGAGGATTACAGTCGTGATGTTATGTATGTTTATTCATTAATATGATATGTAAACGACATTTAAAGCTCTATTAGTTTGTCAACCGCATAATTTATTTTATAATCTAATTTATTACGCTAATAGATAGTTTAATGAATAATTCAAAGTTGAGAAACGAATGAAAGTGAGGCTGGGTTTTCGAAATTGGCAGATGCATCGGATTTTGAAATCTTGGTTTTGCCTGTGGTTTCGCTCGAGGTCGGCTACTATTACTATCAGAATCAGAATCATTTATTTGTTAAACATAGGTATAAACATTAGGGATCTTATAAATAGTTAAGGTTCTTGCTATGTTTTGACGTTACTGACATACAAATAAGAATAGAAAAAATCAATTAAAATTACAAACAAAAAAAAAAGATTACAAAATAAAATTGACAATTAAAATAAAATAAAAAGTCACACATATGAAATGTCAACAAAAATTATATTCTTACAAATAATAAAATATCAATAAAAGTAAAAATCATAAAATAAAAACAAATATAAAATGTCAATTAGGAATCATAAAATCACATAACGGCATAATTCATACACAGGCATAAAAAAAAATTAAATGTATGTACATTTCTTTTTTTTATCGGTCGGTGACTATACCTAATAACAAATATAATCGCGATAAAAAAACTGCGTCTCTTATGGATACCAACTCTACAATATATCAACTATTAAAGCAACTTGTATGAACAGACATTTTCTGGGTAAGCTCGTTTCCATCGCTTTCAACTTCAACCAAGCTTAAATGAGATCTTGGCAGGCTCAGACGGTGCTAGATATTGACTTAATTGAAATAAGTCAATATCTAGCACCGTCTACAGAAGAGAGATTACGTCTGATTATGTAGAGAGATATTCAATGACGAGCGAATGATGGTTGTAAAAATACCCTTAAAGAAGCCAATAGCAATGTTGACACCATTACAAAATCATTCCAAGACCGCTTCTCTAAAACAAACACTTTATTTTCAGTTAATTGCTAAATTAGATTTTTAGGTGCTTTGAAATCAATAAATAATTAAATCATTGAGTTGACGAAATAGTGACGTCAAAGCGTGCTATTGCCATACAAAATGTAAGGGGGAATCGCGTTTTGACAGATTATAAAAAGTATGTCAATTGATTGGTGTGACAACTACCCTATTGTTCTCCCCGTCATTGCTATAGTTTTTTGTTCTGGACCATACCAGAACCTTTTAGTTATCTAGATATAGGGTTCAAAGTTCCATCTTTTTCACAAGTTTTTTGTGAATTAATGTTATTTACGCATCCAACAGCACAATGTTTTCAGTGCGCTACATAAAGCTTTACCGTAAAATGTGATTTTACATCCCAAAAAAAGTCGTTTCTCAGTAGTAATTATCGTAGGGCTACTTAGTTTGCTGTAGGTATAGAATGCTTCGTGCTGGCAAAGCCTGGGTCCTGGCCTTGCAGGCTCTCGGGCCCCGACTGGAGGGGCTCCTAAGCGCATGCTTGGAGAGGGGCCAGTTCCCGCTTCCGGCCCATTGTGTTGCTCGACGAAGTGGGCAAGCTCTTCGAAAGAGTAATTGCAAACCGCCTCGCCGGGCACCTTGCGGGGATGGGGCCGGATCTTGCGGACAACCAGTTTGGTTTCCGCAAGGGGCGCTCGACGGTGGACGCCATCATGCGCGTGAGAGCCCTCACGACGGGGGCTGCGGTGTCCAGCGGTGGGGTGGTCTTGGCGGTGTCTCTCGACATCGCCAACGCCTTCAACTCCATGCCCTGGAGCTGCATTAGGGAGGCACTCCGGTATCACCGGGTGCCGACCTACCTTCGTCGTGTGGTCGGGGACTACCTGACGGACAGGTATGTCATATACCCTGGTCACAACGGAGAGTGGAATCGGCGAGAGATGTCGTGCGGTGTTCCACAGGGATCGGTTCTGGGGCCGCCCTTGTGGAACATCGGCTACGACTGGGTGCTGCGTGCCGACCTCCCTAGTGGCGTCAGCGTAGTTTGCTACGCTGACGACACGCTGGTGCTGGCGCAGGGGAGGTCGCACGAGGCGGCGGCCGAATTGATGACACGCGGGGTTGCGATAGTCGTTGAGAGGATCCGGCAATTGGGTCTCGAGGTGGCATTGCACAAGTCCGAGGCCATGTGCTTTCATGGGCCTCGGAGCGCGCCACCGTCGGGATCCATACTCACGGTAGGAGGGGTTCCCGTCGGCGTCGAGTCGACGTTGAGGTACCTCGGACTCGTCCTCGACAGCCGATGGAACTTCGTGGAGCATTTCCGACGTTTGGCTCCCAGACTGGAAAAGGCCGGGGCTGCTTTCAAGCGGCTCCTGCCCAACCTGGGGGGGCCAAACGCCTCCTGCCGGAGGCTCTATGCGGGGATCTTGCGGTCCATGGCCCTTTACGGGGCCCCGGTGTGGGCGCGTTCGCTGAGGTTGCGTGCCAAGCACTACCTGAACGCGCCCCAAAAGGTGGTAGCCGTAAGGCTCATCCGTGGATACCGCACGATCTCCCGCGAGGCGGCGAGCCTCCTTGCCGGATTGCCGCCATGGGATCTGGAGGCCATAGTCCTCGCGCGCCTGCACGAGTGGCGCGCGGAGGTACAGAGCCGGGGGGTAACTCCGCTGCCGCGGCATATTGTCGCGCGGCGGACAGACCTCCGCCGTGATCTCATGGCGACATGGAGGGAGCGACTATCGCAACCCCGTTCAGGGCACGCCACAATAGTGGCGATAAGTCCCCTCTTTGAGGAGTGGCTTGAGAGGCGCCACGGCGCCCTCACCTTCCGCCTGACGCAGGTCCTCACCGGACACGGTTGTTTCGGGAGGTACCTGTACCGAATCGGGCGGGAGGAAACGCCCGGGTGCTACTATTGCGAGGATCGACCGGAGGACACGGTGGAGCACACCGTGGAGGTCTGCTCTGCTTGGGCGGAGCACCGCCGTGTCCTCGTAGCGGCGATTGGCGGCGGCGACCTCTCGCGTCCGGCCCTGGTTCAAGCCATGGTCCGGGGCGAGAGGGAATGGGAAGCCGTCGCCTCCTTCTGCGAAGCAGTCATGCTAGCGAAGGAGGCGGCGGAACGTGAGAGGGAGAGAACCTCCTCACGTCCCAGCCGCCGCGGGAGAAGCACCGGGCGTCGGGGGCCACGCCGTGATGGCTCTCGGCCACCGTAGGCGCGGGCCTGTGGACGGCGAGTAATGGGCTAGCTCGCCGTCCGTCCGTCGTATGACGACGGGCAGGCCGTGTCGACGGCGCGTTCGTGTTCCACGCGCGCCTCAAAGAGTTGTCAGCAAACGGGAGGGGCCCGCAAGGGCCGGTGCCTGCCAGGGCTGCGGGACTGTTCGAAAGAGATACCGCGGCCCTGGAACATAAAGGGCCTATGAAGGAACATGGGTGTTTTTTAGTCAGTAAGAGTCTGACACTCCCTTCCGCTCTGCCCAGAGCGGGAGGAGTCATTTGATGATTTCTCACCCTCCAAAAAAAAAAAAAAAAAAAAAAAAAAAAAGGGTCCGTTTACACCTTGCATAATAAAGTAGATGTTTTTCAAAATAATCAAATCAACAACATTATTAAAGATTAAGTTGAGCCTGCCGGATAAACCCTCTCTACGCTACTAAACGCCAATGCTTTAAACTCTGTTCTGTTACTATACTAAATACAGAAAGTTAAACTCACCCAATGAAGCGGAAAGAAAATGATCCTTTTGTTTTCAAACGTGAAATGTGTAAAGTAATAATTTGTGAACAATAGAAGTGGAAACGCAAAGCTTGTAATTCTCTATTGTGAAGCGTACGCGCCGCCATCGCCAGTGCGGTTCAAAAGGTCTTGTGTAGCAAAGTGCTTTAGGTTTCAATATTATTACATTTATATGTATAGAACAAGTAGTTTTGAGGACGAGGAATAATAGCCGCTCTGGTCAATCTTCAGCCGTGCTTGCCTAGGTAGTCCGTGTATAGGTGACCACACATTACATACCGAGTTTCTTCCGTGCCTCGGAAAGTGCGTTAAGCCGTTGCGCCCGGCTGTCATTTAACAATCTTTGACAGTCTTTACAGGTAGTCAGTGGCCTGAAAGTCTGACAACCAGTCTTACCACGGGGTATCGTATTACCCAGTACTAACTGGGTTGTGGAGGTCAGATAGGCAGTCGCTCCATGTAAAAAAATGATGAACGTTTGCTCAACTCTTCCCCGTTTTAACCCCTACAAGGGATGAATTTCAAAAAACCATTCCTCAGCGCATGCTAACTTACTCTTGTGTAAATTGTATGCTCTGCAAGACCCAGCGGTTTAGGCGTGAGTTGTCAGTCAGTAAATTCATAAATTAAAGATTTTCATTAAGGAGGATGGGATTAGGTGGCCCGCGAAATTCACTTTTTCGTACGTTTTTTGCAATTTCCTGGTCTGCGTCAGGCTGAATGTTGAACAAAATTTGATTCGTGACGTAACAAGCATGTCTTTACAGAATTATAATCATTAAAATCACCAATACAACCCTCTAGGTTCATTCAATCCCATTGAATTATTTTTTTCATGAAAAGTTAATTTTGATGAAAGATTCTACTAAATCAGAATGGTTTACTTGTTTCTATAATAAAGTTGATCTTTGATTTAAATCTATTTCCCAATTTACCAAATATGCGGATGTCATCGTAATAAATCAAGAAGATTGCATTCTCGATAATTTAGTCTTTGATGTTGCAAACTGTTTTAGCACTAGGGTTGACAGAGCGAGATAAGAACTCATTGGTAAGAATTAAAAAAAAAACAGCTGTTCCATAAATTTTGACCGTATAGGTATTGCACTTTTGTAGGAAACAGCAAGTAGCAGATTTTTTTTTAATTACCGGTGAAATATTTCCATGTTATGATGTAAATGAAAGCATTTTTATTAATCTGTTTAATTGAACAAATACTGCCATGTTATTGAAGTATTTATTTAAAAGTTATATTCAATCAGTCAGACAAATTACAGTGACCAAACATCCCCTAAAACAAAAATTATTCAGCCAGAAGTATGAGGGCGTTAATTGACCAGACTACTAACCCAACACTAGGTACGTAGGGTAGTATAAGGATAAGTACTTATAATGTTAAGCACATATTATAAATTAAATTAACACTGAGCAGAATCATGGATAAAAAAATACCCCAATAAATATCGATTACACAGCCCTGCCCAGGTCACCACTCTAAAAACCTAGTTAAAATCTAGCCTTGATATTAATAACGCATTGAGTTAATCGAAACGACTCTATAACATGATACAATACGTTATGCTCTTCAAATTAATATAATACCTATTAATAATTACGACATTTCGATGATTTGTGGGCAAGGTTATCGATTTATTATATAAAGTTGGCAATCTATGTAGATCTTTTCGAAAAAAAAACTTGCATCGTAATATAGTTGGTGTGTTAAAATTTATTTATTTAAAACTCTTTATTCTTAATTATTTATTATTTACTCTTTATTTAAAATGTTAATAAATATTGGGCCCAAGGCACAGATATTAGGGCTGTGGGACTGTTCGAAAGAGATATCGTGGCTCTAGAACACAAAGGGCAAAAGAAGGAACATGGATGGGTTTTAGTCAGTTAAAGTCTGACACATTTGATGATTTCCCATCCCAAAAAAAAGGCACAGATATTAAAATATTTATTAGCGATAGACGGGACAAGACAAAGAAAAACCTATACCTACTTGTTACTACTTAGTAACAAGTCGGTCTGGACATCTAGTCTTATACGCCCCCTTGTTGCCAAAATCTCAAATGTATGCATAGTCGTTGTTGTTGTGTAGTTGTTGTTGTTGTCTGAATCACTCTACGACAACTGAGGAAGTCGTGCTGTATTTGAAGGTGAAGACCACCTGGACTCTGAGGGTCGAAAGGTTGGAATCGCGCCACAACATCAACTTTAAGTCATTCGTGGTACGAGTTCCAACCCAACATCTGCAGACTTGCCTGAAAGAGGACTTTTGGCCGAAAGGTGTCGTATATCGACGTTTCCGAGGTCGGTTACGCGACACCACGCAGTGAAACACGACGCCGAGTCGCCGACAACATTACGTGTATAGTTTATTATTAGTTTTAAGGTTTTTAAAATATGTATTAGTTTATCTTTGTGTAAAATTATTTTGTGTATTTTATCTATGGGCCTTGTTGCCTGATAATAAAATGATTATATATATATTACGCCACGGAAGGTTTCTGAAAAAAAGGCATTGCAACGCATGTCGGGCTAATACTAATAAAGAACTCGAAAACACTTTGCCCGACCTGGGAATCGAATTCAAGAAATCATGCTCAGTAGTGGCGCTCGCGTGAAAGGTGAATTTTTTCTTTAGTTTTATTTACGTTGATCCTGTATCGGGTCAATTGGTACAAGTCTTTAATATCGTCGGCTCTTATGTATCATATTACGTTAATGAAAACCATTTAACAACAAATTACCCAATAGTTATTATGCGAGTAACAAGACCGGATCATTTATTTTTTCAAATCAGCATATGAATTACATATTAACAATAATGCGGCTTGAAACCATTTAATCGAACCCGCTACATTTCGCCAAGAAAAACTTTCGCTTTCTCCTTTATATGCTCATTTACATAGTTAAGTAAACAACACTTGTCGTGTCAATGATCTGGCGGGTTAATGACCTTGTGATATGAGCAAGCTGGTTCGTGGCTAAAATCGCAATATCCGATGATTTCCAATGTTCACCACCGGCTTGTTCACTAGCGAAAGAATTTTTTAAAATAATTCTCGCTTTGCACCCCGTGGTTGAAGTTTGAAAGGTGATAATTTTTTTTTATTGTTTTACTGTCCACCAGTGGTGGACAAGCCGGTGGTAGACATCGGTAATCATCGACAATATCAGCCATATGGGTCAATCAATCAATCAAAATCTCATCATCTTTAGATGTTTGAAAGTCATACGAGGAATAAAGACAGAAAATCTTCCAACCAGTTTTACCAAGGATTTGGGATGTAAAAAGAAGACATGGCCAAACACAGAAAGAAAGATAAGGAAGATACAGTGAACTATTTAAATATAGTCAATCGGTTGAAGGCGACAGAACATGGCGCCGGTTACAGAAAAAATGAAAGGAAGTCGTTAGTCTTGGTATGGACATGTAATGAGGAGGGATGAAACGCATGTGACTAAAACAGTGATGGACATGAATGTTGAAGGATGGAGAGGGAGAGGAAAGAGAAAGGAGTAAATGATGCCGTGACTTCTGACAGAGGAGAATGGGAGAAGCGAACATGTTGGCCCATTGTATAATGGGACAAGGGCAGGAAGATTATGATCATTGAAGGCGACAGAAATAGAATGACTGCTGGCATATCGTTCCTTTTCTCGCCTATTTTGCCTCATATGCTGATTCTCAAGGCTCAATGTCATCTCAGTCAGTTTGTGGTTATCACAGGATATGTGGTAATTTCACTAGAGAGTAAAATGACCACACAGCAGGATGTGCTAACCACATAATTTTGAAATCGATTCTCGCTCGCCGCCGCCGCGTGCCGTAAGGAATCTTTGTAGAAGATATTATATATCTCTTTTTTTTTTAATTGAAATTTTATAAGCGGTCAAATGATCGATCCTAACAACTAAAACATGGCATTGAAAAATTCCTCCACTTCGCTGTCAACTATTGAAAATTATTTCTGTCAAGTTTAATAAATTATCTTCTTCATGAGATATTATTACCATTTAGGCGATTCCCACATGACACCGACCTCGTCCGCGTGGTCGTGGGCGGCGAAGCAAATGTATTGGCGGTGCACCGCGTGGAGACGCGGTGAGTGCCGCTCTTCCGCGCGGTGAGTGCCGCTCTTCTGCGCGGTCGGGCGGTGTACGTGTTTGGCATCAACGGATTCCATGCGACGTGAAATCCGCTTCACTGCTCGACCTTATCACAATAATCTATTCATATAATGATTGATATACAAGATAGTGGAATTAGATTACATATTCCTTTAACTTCTTTATGTATGGATATTTTTAACATAGCTTCATGTGAAATTCCTTTTGTTTGTAAGTTTGTATGTAAGGGTAATCTCCGGAACTAATGAACCAATTATAAAAATTTTTTCACTGATAGTTAGATAAGTACATTGTTCGTGGGTACTAAAGGCTATACATTATATTTATATCATGCATATTAGCAGAGCTATCACAATTTTTGCAGTGCTAATGTTAGATAATATTAATTAAATGTTAATTATTGACATAGTAATACTATTGTTTCAGGTGTTCTGGACTGTTGGTGAAGGTGTGCTACAATGCTAATAAATATTGGGCCCAAGGCCCATCGTCTTGCCAAACAGTGAGTATTTTAGAAACACTTTTATAAAGTAGCTTAACTGCACACTTAGCGGATAAATGTTAGTAACTATTATAAACATATTTTATTTCAGAGCAGGTCCATTTCTGCAGTTAGTAACAATGTACTTAAAAAACTAATGTTAGTATTGGAAAACAAAATTTAAATTACGAAATGAAGCTGCAACCACCTTTGCAGCATGGGGGACTCCCACCCATCAGCGAAAACACTCAGTATAGTGTTGGTAATACCACGAACGCGAGCGAGCAGGGAGCCGCATCTTTTCCTAACGATAGCAATATTAGTTTTGATTTTGTTAATAGGCTAGGCATCTTAAATAGTGATAGGTAGTGACAGCCTAGTGGTGTGACCGTCGGACTGCCAAGTCATAGGTCTCAAGTTCGAACCCAAGACACAGCTGATTTTTGGATTCATGTGCGTATTGCATAATTATCACTTGCTTCGGTGAAGGAAAACATCGTGAGGAAACCAGCATGACTGAGAGATATTTTTCGACAGCATGTAAAGCCAAGTCAGAGGCCCATGGGCGGGATAAAAAAATCTGCCTCCAGGTTAGTCATTAACCTAACACGAAAGAAGAAGTGGTCTAAATTGCCCAAAGACAAGACATCTCTTCAAAAATCACTGGTTACTTGTTTAGGCATAAACCACATGATCACGAAGAAAGAAAATCTTATTATAACAATTAATTCGTACGAGTATGCATCGTTGTAATATGATGAATTCTATTACCAAGGTGCAGGCGGCAATCCTTGGTTAAGTACTGGTTTTTGAAAACAAAGATGGAATCTAGATTTTGCGAAAATGTATTATTTCATGCACTCGCTAGATTGATGCGCGAGGGTTATAATAATACTTATAATAAATTGTTTTATTTGGGACAACAAGGAACTATTTTTGTTAGTGCACACCTTAGATACTACAACTTATTATACACGAGCATTAGTAACAAAAGTAAGAATAGCAGACAAGTTAGTGAGTCATGTACTTTCGAGGCATTTCATGCGAACAATGATTCCGCATGAGATGCGTACTCAGTATAGGTCCTCAGCCACGACTTTCAGGATGCTATTGCTATTCTCCCGAATCAACCTCACAATCTATGCCACCTTTTTTCTTGGGTAAACATCCCCGAGGCACTACAGGTATGAGGGCGTTTCAACATCATCCTGAAAACATTGTTATATTGGACGCGCAAGGTATTTGGCGTCCCCCGTGAGCAGTTGAACCACAGACTTTCCGTGTACAGGCCTATCCGGGATATCTGTAGAAGATTCTAATTGTGATTTTTGCACTATTTTATTTCCCATCATCATCTGCCTAGCCTTTTCCCAACTATGTTGGGGTCGGCTTCCAGTCTAACCGGATGCAGCTGAATACCAGTATTTTACGTGAGCGACTGCCTATCTGACCTCCACAACCCAGTTAGCGCTAGATAATACGATACCCCTTGGTAAGACTGGTTGTAAGACTTTCGGGTCACTGACTACCTGTGACGACTGTCAAAGATCTACAAATGCCGGGACCAACGGCTTAACGTGCTTTCCGAGGCACGGAGGAAACTCGGTATACAATGGGTGGTCACTCATCCACGGACCAACCTAGGTAAGCACGACTTAACCTAAAGATCGACCCGAGTGGCTGTTTTTATTTAGCCACGAGCTCCTCATATTTTATTTACCAAATTAGCTATAAAAATACACTTAACGTTTCTGCAGTCAGTAAGTTAGTTAAATGTCTGCTCTGATTACAAAATAATTTTGAAAGCAAATTGAAAGTGCAGTAGTTGCTTACAATAATTTGTTTCCTGCCTCTCTACTTACATCGGAAACTATTAACTGTCGTAAGGATACAACTAATCCATGATAATAAATAAAATCTTAGTTTTAGTTATTTAATGTTTCCGTTGACTAATTTACCCGGTAATTATCTTAGCATTCCAATTACTTAGAAAATCTGTATTATTAATGGAACATGTAATGTGTGAATACACGCAATAGACATTTATTAATAATACATCCTAAATGAGTTTATATAATTTTCATCTTCATCTGCCTAGCCATTTCCCAACTATATTGGGGTCGGCTTCCAGTCTAACCGGATGCAGCTGAATACCAGTACCTTGTACTTTTCCCATGGAGTGACGACTTTGGAGTTACGTACAAAAGTGTCTGGACTAGAGTAAAAGCTAAACCACATAATCTTATAATTGAAGATTCATGATTTATTCCTTTTACAACTGTTAAAAGTCAACGAAACTATATAGTGATACAAACGGCCTCCTCTCCTAACATTTTCGTACGTCGAAAGTCGAATTTTGCGCCAAAAATGTAGATTTTAGCCATAAAAATCATTTTTAATATAAAGCTTATAGAAAAGTGAAACCACCAGTCTTTGATTTAACAGAAATGATTGCATTTCTTTCTACTGACTACTACGATTACGAAATTAACAGGTTTTAAGATTATTAATATTATATTTATCTACGGTAATGTTGTTAAAAATATATTTTTATCGATATTTCGAATAGGATTAATGAGTTCTATTAATCAGGCTTTTGTCGGCTTTAAGATGGAGTTTAATATAGTTATCAGGTATTAATAATATTAATATAACACAGTGGATTTTAGAAAGAGGCTGTCACGGAGGCATTTACTGACAGAGATATCACTTCATAAAGTAGAGAAATTGCATAATTGCAACTGTCGGGTAATGTTCTTGTATTTTATGTGAAACATACAATGTAACGGTAATACTTGTAGGACATCAATTACCTCAAAAGTTGAGGTAATTAGTACCCACTTGTGTGTGATGTCTACTCAATAAAATCAATGTACAGTCGACCACGCATCAGTGTCTCTTCGACAGGAAGCACGGTTCGTAATGCAAGTGTTAGGTATTATCACTGAGGGTATCATGAATGTTCCTCATCGGAAGCATTGACCTGTAATATACCAGTTCAGATTCGAGTATTGAATAAGTGAGTGAAGAGAACCGAGCATAGGGATGATGAATGAATCTCATCCAGCAGCACGGAATCGCATTTTCCATGGTCCTATTCTTTTCTGTCGTCACAATCGTCATTTGTTAGAGTGTTAAACAGCGGGAATGCCTGCCTCGTTGGTCTAGTGGTCCCAAGCACGACTGCTGAGCATGAGGTCCTGGGCTTGATTCCCAGGTCGGGCAAAGTGTCATTGGGTTTTTCCATCAGGAATTTCTCAGTAGTAGCTACGGAGTTTGGATTGGCACCCAATTGATAGGCTCACCCTCTATTACATGGGACTTAGAAATAACTGGTGAAATGTGGGCCAAATGGCTAAGTGTGGCCAAATGTGGTACTATTAGGTACACCACTGCCTAAGCCTCCGGGATTACAGGCGTGATGTTATGTACTCACTCATATAGGCTAAAAACCACTCAATCAGCCTCATTCAAAACCTCCAGTCAAAACTGTCAAACGGGCGACTGATTGCAGTTAGCACGAAAGAAAAGACTTCAAAAATAATGACTTATTTAATTACACTTGATTGCAAATTAACAGAAGTGTTAATAAATCTATTAATTGGTAAAGGTATGTTGGCACAGATGTGTATTGTTACGTGATAGGTCACATTTTCGTTAATGTGTGTACTTATGTACTTATTTATGTAACTACTAATGTTTTCGTGTGTACATTGTTTGGAATTTATGTTTTAATTAGACGTTATTACGGTTGTTATTGTAGCTACTCAATTGTAGGGCAAATGTCTTCCTCAAACTTCTTTGAGAATTCTATTTGAGGTCATGCTTATTTTAAACATTTTTTTTTAGAATTGAATTTTATTTTATTTTACAAATAGGTATGGGTAATACACAATAGTTGTTAAGAAATATCAAAGCTCAGCCATATTTTACCATTCGGCAAGCAAACGTTTACATTACTTATTTATGAAACATGTGGATTTTAAAGAAAGTACATTAAATAGATCAATTAACAAATTATCCTTACAAGTATCATTCAATTAAATTAATTAATAATTAATTATCATTACAATCATCATTCAATAGAACAATTAATAAACCATCATTTTCATTACAATATAATTTAATAGATAACTAATAAATTATCATTATCATTAAAATCAACAAATATATTTTTCTCTGTTAGAAACTCAGCTAAACTGTTGTACGTTTTACCTACCAAATAACGTAGTCTACTCATAAACAGCACTAAGAAAGATGAAGATGTTTAGAAATGTGTCACATGTGTCACTTCAGAACTGTTTTTCCAAGAAAATGCGATGTTATCTCTTGCGATGTATGTTGAGTGGGCCTCTAAGGCCCATTTTCAAATGTTTGATCGATGTTGATCAACCCTGTAAGGCCCATCTGTCACTGTCATCGGTTATGTCATAAATTTGTTTATAAAAACTGCATTTAACTGGCTCAAAACTTTCACAGAGTCTAGGAGAAAGAACAAGAGAGATATACTGCCTCTGTCCAAGTTATTGAAAAGCGCGCGAAAATCCGGCAAAGTACCCACAAATAAAGGGTTATTAAATATTTAAGACACTCCCCAATTAGTTGAGGTTCGCTAAACTGCTACGCAGACACCATAAACGTGGTGCAAAGAAACGCATTAATTTAACCTTAAATCCATTTTAAAGTTTTGTCTCGATTCACCTCTGATCCCTCTAATCACCGCGTTTTATCCGGTACTCATAAACTGCGGACGAGTCTTGAGACACCAGACTCCGACGAAGAAGACGGTTATTGGCTTGTATGAAATCCGCTGATGCCTAGCACAGTCATGTACACCACACGACCGCGCGAACGAGCGGCGCTCACCGCCTCTCCGCGCGGCGCACTGCCCATGCGCTACGCTATCTCCACCCGACCGCGCGGACGAGCGATGTCGTTTGACAATCGCCTAATGTAAGAAATAAAGAAATAAGTACGTCGATTTTAAAATTAAAAAATACCTGTACGTGTTGTAAACAATTTAACTAAAATGGTATGGGATAATTGTATTTTCGATTAAAAAAGTTGTTTTTGTTACACCACACGCTCATGGGGCCTCTGAATCCATGTGTTCGGTTTCCGCAGCCGGTTCGCAATCTGTTTCTGACCGCACCTTCGATCACCCGCATTGCTATCTCTAATCCATTGCCCACAGAAATATCCGCTAAACCGCAAAGAGGATATCTCAAAGAATAAACCCCACAGTACCTCCACGTACGATTATTTTCTTCAACGAGTCACTACATGACAACACAAATTGTGTCTGACCGCGGTTGGAAAGTGATGGGATTGCCGAACTAAAATATTTAGCTAAGTATTTGCATGCTGTGGTGAACCAAGCCTGCTATTGTTGGATGCCATTTTGTATGAATCATACTCATATTATAGGCTGCATATTCATATCTCTCTGCATTCTATCTCTCTCCTGTCAGCGGAATAGGTCGGTCCATACTGTCACTTCATAATTTACCTTTAACAAGTCTGCCCAATGCTCCGTACCGTACCATACCATTGACCATGCGGACTGCAATGCCCACTAGAACGTATCAACAGTGTATTATACCCGTTTATAACGGCCATCATAGGCGGTTATAAAGAATATAGGGGTTCCTATATTCTTTGTATTGAAAATTATGAGACTACTCGTATGTCTACTGGACCGTTCCGTCACCGGCACGTGTCATGGTACGCAAAAAAAATGGCGGTGAGAATATTTGTGTGCCTGATATGTTCATAACACTGTCATGGCATGGTACAGTGTAGTGGACAAATTCCTTAATTTGTAAACTGTAACAGGTATGCGCATCCAATCACCTTAAAAGCCTAAATATGATTGCACTGCTGCAATTTTGAATCCTCGGCGTTGATCCTAAGGTTCACGCGCTTTAATTTTTTTTTAAAGCATTCATTTCATTCATTCGTCCAGAAGTCAGCCTCATAGGTTGACGTGCGAGGTGCCATTCAGAAAAAAAAAGATGACGGTCTAATGTTTTCCATAATATAACTTGGCGATAATTGTAGCTGTCTGGTATAGCTAGCTCATACAGACGAAATTGAACGAAAATTGCCAACTGGCGTGGATATTGAACGTACATTAAATAGTGCAAAACCAACGTACCGGTTTCCGATATAAACGATACTAAAACCACTATTATATAGATACGCAAAAACAGTATTACGGATCCATCGATCATTCGGTCAATCAATCAGAACGAATACAATCGATCATCGCGTTCATAACTGAATGCAATTGCCATGCGATCCGCGGATGGAAACAGGGTCTAATGGCTATATATAACATAACATCACGCCTGTAATCCCCGAAGGATTAGGCAGAGGTGTACCTAATAGTACACCCACATTTCGCCAGTTATGTTTAAGTTCCATGTAAGAGGGCCAGCCTATTGCCATCTACCGGGCACAAATCTAGACTCCGTGGCTGCTACTGAGAAATTCCTGATGGAAAAATCCAATAACACTGTCCGAGTCGAACCCAGCACCTCTTGCTCAGCAGTCGTATAGCATAAACTTAATCAGCCTATAGCGTTCTCACTGTTGGGCAAAGACCTGTTCTCTTTGAAAGCTCGTAGGCTGTCCGGGTTGGTAGATGTAACAATTTGTCTTTGAATTTTCGGTACGAGGACATTTTTTTTAAGGTACCCCATTCTAGGAATTTAACCTGTATCGTGGGTGCGTTTACATTTAAACTCACATACACAAACATCCAGACCCGGAATAACTACCTGTAGGCCAAAAAAAATATGTGATATGTTCCGTGCGGGAGTCGACAGGCAGCGCAGCAGCCAATCACTCAGTCACTGAGCCAACCGTGCTGTCAAACATGTCGGTATCTTCGCGATAGTTTCCTTCGACTTTTGAATTTATTACACATGATGATGATGATGCCATCTAGCCGATTTCGGCTACAGCGACTGCATTCGATGGCTTTCTAGGGTAGTTGTCGAGAGCTTCGGTGTGCTGCTCTATCATGTGCTTTCAAGTGGCTAGCATATCCAACTTTGGCCGAAAAACTCCGAGCACAAAGCGGGCAAGTCAGAACACCATCGACGAAATTGTAGGGTATAGCTGTAGGTGGCCTAGCTTTAAGGTCATCACGCTTTAAGTCCAGTTGCGACCTTCTTCTCTCTTCAAAGGCGTTGCCGATGCACATGAAGTCTCCACTCAGGCCGATTTTGTGCCTGCTTTTCCCACACTAAGGGGTCAATTTCGCATCTTTCGAAGTGTCTATTCTGAACATCCTTGAAACGTAAAAACACATGCACAACAATCAGCAACAGTGCTTGCTATAGTTATAATATACTTCAGCCAAACGCGGTGTTAAGACTGTTTGTTTCATCAGTGACTGGCCCCTGTGGATACTAACAAAAGCTACCCACTATAATACATTTATTTCATTTTGAAGAGAGCTTACATATTAATAACAATTATAAATATCATGCAAGTAGTGACATTTGCTAATTAAAATAAACACTATAAGATACTTGATGGTCTTGGTGTGACCATTATATTGCGTGTGTATTAACCTTTTGACCGGCAGAGTATAAACGCACGCGCGTGTGTACCATTTTGTCACATATTTGTGTCGTTTGGCGTACAGAGCACGCGCTTGCTTGTCACTTATACATATGTGACTATGGCGGGGGCGGTCCAAAGGTTAAAAGTTTTACGTTATACTGTAATAAATAACGTATTTTTTTATATTACTCTTTTTACTTTTGTATTCATAACTGAGTATAAGTCTTTTGGCTAATTTGTGTTGTTTTAGATAAGTTTATTTATTTTATTTTATACTATTCGAGAAACTTACAGCTAAAAATAACAATGTTCTTAAATAAACCTTCTTCTTATGTGTTCTTAATTTGAAGGCTATTTATTTATAATGTGCATCTTATTTGTGCAACATGAAGAGTTCCTCTCTCTCCTGCTTGTTCTAAAAGCGAAGGTCCATAATGTTATCCTGTTAAATTAGATATGTTTGCCTTCAGATGGTGACGTGCGAGAACGGCAGCGCGCCGCTGGGTGGGTTCCGCCTGGGCGCGCGCGAGGACGAGCCCCGGCGTGCGCGTGCGCCGTCCGTCTCCTCCCTTTCCTACAAGCACAAGATCGACGCGCTGTTTGATGACACGCGCTCCCTCACCAGCCATCACTACGCGCCAGTACAGCAAGAGAGAGAACCTAAGGTAATCCATTGTTTTTCAAAAATAACGTCATTGCCAAAAATGAAACGGGCGTGTGCCTATTTGGTACCTTGATTATAAGTTACTACACTGCAGAACCTAAGTTCGATGCCCAGGTCAGGTAAGGTGTTGTTGGGTATTTTCCATCAGGATTTTCTCAGTATAAGCCCGGAGTCTAGAACTGTACCGGTTGATGGCAATAGGCTCTCCCCTTATTACATGGAAATCAAACATAACTGGCAAAATGTAGATGCAGTACTGGTAAATGTGGGGGTAGGTACTCCAGGTTCATCTCTGCCCGTAGCCCTCCAGGGAAATGTAGGCTTGAAGTTGATAGCTAATTCAGGTGAAATAAATGAAGACAGACACGAAAGCCATCAACTATGCATCAACATTATGATGTTGTTACATAGTTCACATGTTCGTTCCCATGCCTCGGCAATGTCTCACAACAAATGCACGAGCTTCGTAATTATGTAAAGTAGAAATTCTTCTGGACACCTGTTCAGTTTGAGTTGACATTAACATCCATGAGAAATACAATAGAACTTGCTAGTCGTCACCATAATAATAATGACATGATATTGTACACTCACTATGAAATTCTTTGTTACTGACATAATAAGTTATAACGATTCGAGAATATTTCATGGTCTCTTGTTTTCTTGCATGGAATCCCGAATGCGATTTAAGAGGCTTTTAAATTTCGATTGTCGGCCTCTCTCATCTAGCAAAGATAACTTCTGCCCTAAGTAGGTAGTAGTAGTTAGTCCGAAGCATCCTAACTTAATTTAGATAACTGTTTTTTTCTTCACTGTACTTACCTGTCAAAAAGAGTAAGGGGATCAGACCATCAGAAGATTATAGTGGATGAGACAGGAATTAAAACATAATAATAACCAGCAGGGGATCAGATCACCCCGATCCGACCGAAATAACTCTTTTTGACAATTCACGGTCCACGTCTACCTCAACGGTCTTTAATAATCTGTAAAATTGTTCTAATTAACCCATCATCACCATCATCTGTCTACTGTTTTTTTAAATATTTCTATGGGCCCTCGCTCACGGCGACTTTTTGTAGCGATGATGTCGCGCGTCCGCATCAATACTGTCGCAAAGCGGTCGCTAGCTGTGTGCCCTCGCCCACGGGCCCAGATTCAGTCGCGATGCAAACGCGATACTGGTGCGCTTCTGTCGCGATGCAAACGCGATTCAGTAACGACTCTCGACCTGTCTGTTTTGCACTGATGCTCGGTTCTCCACTCACGCGCCACCCTCCCTCCGTTCTCTCCCCGATGTCGTCCGACACGGTCGCGCGTTTGCATCGATACAGTCGCGATACTGTAGCGCGTTAGTAGCGACGCAGACCTTAATTAAGAAATTATTGTATCTGTAACTAACAAAAAGGTCACTATAACTTTCAATGGGCTTCAAGAGTAGTAGAACAAGTCGACCCACAGTTACAAATTACATACATATGTAAGATTCATGTAACTATTACGACAAACAAGCCTAAAGATTGCAGATGTCGAAATGTTAATTAAGTTATAAAAACCTTGTAATTAGAGGTACCCAACACAATAGGCTTGTAACTCATCTTTTTGGGATATCGTAACCATCAATTGTTCTCAATGTAGGTGGTTTATTTATGATGTCATCGTTAATCAAGACGGAAAAGTTCTAATTACTCTGGCGTACATATGTCACAGAGGATAGATCAACAGACAGAATGATCTATTTTGACCAGAGAATTTATAGATACATCCGTATGAAAACCAAGCGTAGGTACCATTTGTTGACTGCCCACTATGACGTCATTAAGCACTGTTTAGTTACTATCCAAAAACATTACAAGACAAAATAACTACGTTTTTGTTCTATATATCTCTTGAATTAAGTTATTAGTTGTAACGCTGTTGTTTTAAACAAATTAGCTTGCTGTGACAGTAGCTACGTTAAGCATAAAATGCTTATGCACGCCAAGTAGGTGCTCTTTTTATCTAGGTATATCTATGTATATCATATTTGTGATTCAGACACTAACGCATTAACCAAAGAAAATAAAAATAGTCATTCCTTTCGCTGAAAACTTTAAAATCGGCTCTTCGCCAAAAACTGCATAAGACCTCGATATAAATGCTCGCCCCTCACCAAGCGTTTCAACAAAGAAAAAATCTCCCCATAATATACATCATTTAGGATTTCCATTTTTTCCAAGTTCAAAATAACGTTTTTCAAGATCAGAGGTGACACATGTTTGGTTTGGTGGGACATGGTTGTATTCACCGATGGGCTTGGCAAAGGTGTACCTACACTGTGCAGTATATATAATGGGTGTAAAAATACCCTTAACGCAGCCGAAAGGCACTTGTGCTCATTGCGATATTTTTTTTGTTCTGGACCATACCTGGGAACCATTTACTTACAGAGATATTGGGGGTCAAAGTTCCACTTTTTTCATAAGTTTTTTTTAAGTACAAAATTTGATTAATAACTTAACTTTAAATACCTCCATGACCCTCTTACTATTTTTTCAATGCGGAATGCATAGAACAATGTTTTGTGTGCGTCACATTCAGTCTTACCGTACCACAAAAAAAGTCGTTTCCCAGCAATGACACGGTTGGCGCAGTGGTCAAGCGATTGACTGCTGCGCTGCATGTCGCGGGTTCGATTCCCGTACGGGACAAATATTTGTATGACCTACAAGTAGTTGTTCCGGGTCTGGGTGTTTTTCTATCTATAATATGTATGTATTTACAAAAAAAAAAATGTATATATGTAGTTTATCAGCCATCTAGCTACCATAACACAAGCATTAAGTTGCTTAGCTTGGGACTAGATGGTGCTGTGTGAAATGAAAATGTCCAGGGATATTTATTTATTTATTTATTTAATGATAATTTTTGCGTACAGTTACTTAGTTTGATGTACGGAATGCTTGGTGGACGGCTTCGTGAAGGGTCCGTTTACACCTTGGATACCATATTTTGCAATTTAAGTTTATGTACAATGTACGAAAGCGTTATAGGCGAACTTATTGGCATTAAATTGTAAAAAAAAACAGACTCCGGGCTGCTACCTACCGAGAAATTCCTAATAGATCTCCTGAATTAATTAATTTAATATAGAAAGTTTCTCTCATGAAACATCAGGGTAAGCACCTCTGCACGGTCTACTTATGACAAGATATATAGATATTATAATACAAAGTCATACACGGATGTACTACTGTGTTATTGGATTAATTAAAATCAACATTTATGTTGAAAATTGTTTTGTTTATCGTCTCATAACTTTGTTGAAAATATATTATGAGTAACAGCTGCACTGCTGTATTCCTCAGTTTATGATGACGGAAGATTCATATTGGATCACAATTCACAACAAAATCTTCTTGTTCGCAGGTGAATTCGACGCACGAAGGCAAAGTGGCGATCTATGAAGATGACGACGGCTACTGTCAGAGCAAAGTCAGTAATGTTAATAACACAGTGCAGGATCGCATAGAGCGAATGTTCGCGGACATGGCGGGCGAGTCCAAGCATGCGATCGAGTCCATCGGCGTGCACATCTTCAATGTGCACTACCTCGGCTCCACGCCCCTGCACAGCAAGGTCACCAGCCTCTCTGGCCTCCAGACACCCTTAAGAGACCTATATTTTACGTATAGGAGAAACTACCGCCATAAAAACGGCCTAAACGGACGATTAGAAATCTCAAAAAGCGGACTCAAAGTCCGATACAAAGGAGACAAGGGCGACCTCGAACAACTGAACCCCTTCCCCACGATAGCAGTCTGGTCAGCCGTGAAGTTCGTCGTCCAACCCTCCGAGGAAGACGACCACGATCTCTGCTACGCCTTCCTGCCCCTTATCACCGATCCTGATAACATCGACCGACAAGCCCTTTTCAAAACTTTAGAGTCACCAGACAAGAAGTACATCCTCTCCCACAACGAAAACTCGCATTCACCCCTTTTCGCTGTTGTGATGAGGAAGATCGGCGTCGCGAAGCAGCTGGAGTGTCATGGGTTTGTATGTCAGACGACAGAGGACGCTATCGTGATAGCGGCCACGTTATACAAATCGCTGATGGCGCACATGAGCCGGCAGGGTCACAATGACAAGAAGAAGCTCAAGAATCGAAACGGAGTCAGCTGTATGAGCGTTGGAAGCAGCATGTCGCCGAACGAAATCCCAATGAGGCCACCGCGCAAGAAGAGAAGCACGTCTTCACTCAGTGGCGACAGTGACCGAGCAGACGGGTTCTCTGCCTGCGAATCGTACACAGAAAAGCCCAAGCTGGAAAGGACGAAGAAGTTATCTTCAGAGAGCCTGCCGCGCCCACCCCCACCTCCGTCGATCCCTCCCGCCGATGTGAAAAGAATCACAGTAGAGGAAGTAAAAGCCAAGCTAGATTCGATAAAGCAAAACGACACAAGTGGCAGCGATACGCAGGGCTCGAAGAAGTCCGTAAAAAAGGCTCAGAATCCCGGCCTTCGTCAGATTCAAAACCTCAAACATATAAACAGCAGTGAATCGTCCGTCCGAAGCAAGGTGTCCGAGAAAATAGAACTGTTTAGAGAGTTAGAACGACGAAAAAGTTTGCAGAGACCACCGACTTTACCTCCGCCGATACCGATAAAGCCACCTTCGGAAGCCCCACCGGAGCCTCCCAAAGAACCTCTACGGAGAAGTCAAAGTGGCAGAAAGTCTATAAACGAATCCGGAGACATTTTGACAAAAGTAGCCATTCCTCGCTCGGGTAGCTTCCTAAACGCGGGAGGCCTCACTAGGTACAAGTCAATTGGACACAGGTATGTATTTCTAAATTGTTCTAGTGTATAAATCAAGTGTTGAAATTGGTCGTTAGTAATTTCGTTGGCACGCTTGAGCTATTTCCTTTTACCCAGTTCACGCTGACATCTTGAGTTTTTCATATGATCAATATGTTTGTTCGGATTGCTGTAACGAGAGGCGCATAGAGCGTGCTTAGTGGAGTGTGTCGGCACTCGCATGCCCGTAATTGTGGCAACGCAAGCGCGTCCGCTGCATTCCTCTGATCCAATACGCCGCCGAGTTATTTTTAACTATCATTACACTTGCAACATCCTTATTGAGAAAGCCAATGTACTCTGCTTTTTTTTTGTCACTTTTTTCCAATTTGTGTTGTCGTTAATTTGATCAGTGACTGGCTAAATCGGCTCTATTGTGTAAACTTTGGCTCAATTATGACTTGTAGCATGCCTCGATTAACTTAAGGCAAATCTTACAAATCATTGTGGTTGTACCTAGAAATGGCAAAAGTTGTTCGATAGAATCAAATATTTTACTTTCAAAACTTTGTACTGTGCAATCTCTTTCATTTTTGTAAAGTGCTACATAGTTCTTTTGGCGAGTGGTCTTAAAGTTTGAACGGAACTGAAGCCGCCATCTTGTTTTAGGAATAAAACTTACACAGACGCTTATTACACAAATTTGTACCAGTACTGCCATCCTAGTAATGTCATTCATTCGCGAAAAGAACTACGCATCACATTGACAGTTGATAAATTATTGTGTGACAAAATGTTCAACTTTTATTTTGTTTTCCAGAAACAACGGTAAGAAAGGAGGCGGCTCACCGTTAGGGTTCAATGAACTTTTTAATGAATTCAAAGTTCAGGAGAACTTGCATTCGATGGACGAGATCCTAAATGCCATAATAGACGCTGAAGGTATGTCCTTCAATGATCTGAAGCCGATTTACAAAGAATTCCTACTGAAGCTTGCAGTAACCTTAACGAAAGACGAAATCTTTCAACACAGCAAAGCAATAATGAAGAAGCAAAAGAAAAAAATTCTAAGGAGAAACAGTATGTTTCAAAACAAAAGACGAAAGATATTAAAAGGTGCGAGCGGCCTCCGAATGGTCTTCCGAATGCCATTCGGCAAAGACATAAGAAGTAAAGACACCAAACCTCCCGGATCTGTGGACTTAGCGAAAGACCCGGTCTCCGAAAGCTCCGTGTCTACCTCCAGCTACGATTTGCGGCAGTTTCGCCCCAAAGAGCCCATGCTACCTCCCCCAAAACGACAAGCATCGAGACAAAGACATTCGAAAAGATCTGACAAGATCGTCCATGTTTCAAAAAGAACTGGAAAATCCAGGCCGGGAGAGAGGACTTCAACGTCTGAAGACTCGGATTTTCTTACCCTGAGCAATAGACTTGGATGTCAGAACAGGAATAGTTCAAGTGGCTACGTGTCTTGTTCTGAATGCGAGTCTGAGAGCTGTGTGGACAGATGCTACTGTTCATTGAAAGGTGGGAGCAAAGCCAAGTGCTATTGCTCAGCGGTCGAAACCAAGGATTCGGCGAAGTCCAAGCTTTTAAGTAAAAGCAAGAGCTGCAAAGATTGTTCGAAGTAAGTATATTTTTAAATTCTAAAGCTAACTGTACATTGCAGACGCGCGTTTGAACTGTGGTATGTTATGGTTAATGCAAATGTATGAAAATGGTGTAGGAGGATTGTTGCAAATAGGTGCGGCGCGCCTAAATCTCCGTCAACCTTTACCGGTAGCTTGGATAACACTTCTTCAGACGAACAATTTTGTACATCATATTTTATCATCTTACATGTGTCCGATGAAAGAGTTGCCACTGAAAATTGAGGTATTTAGAATGCTGAACCAAATAAGGAACTACAAAATTTAATTTCTGGATTTTGATTTAATGTTATCAGTATTTTTAAAAGGGATGAATGAAAGGCATTCGCAAGTGGCTGAGATGAGAATGCTAAGGGGGATGTATGGTGCTACGCGAATGTGTGTGGTCATCGGATGGTTTGGTATGGGGGCCGAGAGTAAAGTTTTGAGTATTCATGAACGTGGAGGGGTAGAGTAGAGGAAGGCCAAAGTAACGATGGATGGTCTGTGTGAAAGTAAGGAGGTGTCTGATGAGATGACGACGATGGCGATGATAGATAAGTAAGGAAGAAGAAGACATGCTCCGCCGACCTTAAATGAAGTGGTATAAGGGCAGGAGAATAAATAAATAAATAAATATCCCTGGACATTTTCACACAGCACCATCTAGTCCCAATCTAAGCAACTTAATGTTTTTTTTTTTTGTAAATACATACATATTATAGATAGAAAAACACCCAGACCCGGAACAACTACTTGTAGGTCATACAAATATTTGTCCCGTACGGGAATCGAACCCGCGACATGCAGCGCAGCAGTCAATCGCTTGACCACTGCGCCAACCGTGTCGTCGAATGATGATTATCAGTATTTTGTTTCTTCTTATTACGTCATATATTAGTTCACGAATATTTAGACCTTAATCTAACACGACGCACGTTTTCTATAGAAATCTCCAGATAGATTTAGCTATTTGTAAGGATTTTTGTATTTTTCTGAAGAATGAATATAAACGTGCAACATCATTAACTTCAACCTTTAGATTTCGTCAAAACATAAATATTTCGCAAACTGTAAAGATTTACAAGAAGCAAATGTTTATTGCTTTTAGAATATCGAAAGTAATTTAGATATTTGCGATAATGGCTTCAATAAAACTAAAAGTGAGTTTTAGCAATTTGCGCAGTGGACCGACCTGTTTATGTCATTGACATTTTGCTAGAGTGGCTACACATCAGATGTTATTTGATTACCCATTACACTTGTAGCCTGCCCCGTTAGTCGCGTGGTCGCAAGCGCGACAGTTGAGCTTGGCGTCCTGGGTTCGATTCCCGGGTCGTGCAAAAAGTGTTATTGGATTTGAATTTGATTAGCAGCCCGGAGTTTGGAAGTTGGCGGTGTGATACCCCATTAAGCCGTTGGTTCTGCGCCTGATTTCTCTCCGGTCGTGTCGGATTGCCGTCCTTTTGGACTCTGAGAATAAAGTTTAATTTTAACTTGTGCATTCTAATATCTTCAGCGCAGATGGCTAATCTCCACTGAGATTGGCCGCCTTGCCCGAAAACTATACGAAACACTTTGTAGAATTTGCAGTTCCTGCTACCAGCGTGTCTATACATTGCCTTAGGCCTCCAGGAACTAGTCCTAGGGTCCTGAATAGACACGCTGGTTTAAAGTTAAATAGAAATACTTATTCCGTTTTTGTAATTGACATTCACCTTAATATTTTGTGCATAGATTGAATTTACGAGAAGAGAAACGGTTTTACGCGTCATAATGACCACTTAGCTTAAGTAATAGGGCAAAAATAACTGCAATTAAAAACCCTACCACTAAAATTATGAAATCTCGAACATTACTTAAAATAAAATTATTCATAAGAGCAATCCACACACATTTATTAACTTAGTTGTTTTAATGAAAAATTTCTCTACTTTCGACGTCTTGAAGATATCAACCAATAGGAGACTCAGAGATAGTAGTATTAATTATATTAAATATCCTTATAAACAGTTAAATCTCGACTTTACTGCGCCAAGTTATGGTTGATTTTAGTGTTAACTAGTTTGTAGTAGAAATGAAATGTGGTCGATTATCAGAGCGTAGCAGACGGCTGGCACATGTGAGTTACTGAACTGAATTAAGAGTTATTTACAGTTGAATTTAGGAATTAATTTCACCAAATATTTGGCTTGATTAGTGGAATTGTTTGACGATTAAATGGAGTTTTAGCAGGTGTGCATTTTATTATTAAAATGTTCGAAAAGTAATATGAGTTTAGACCTTTTTTTTTTCGGATGGGAAATCATCAAATGATTCTCCCGCTCTGGGCGGAGCGGAAGGGAGTGTCAGACTTTTACTGACTAAAAACCATCCATGTTCCTTCTTTTGGCCTTTATGTTCCAGGGCCGCGGTATCTCTTTCGAACAGTCCGCAATTAGTCAGCCCATGAGTTTAGATCTGACAAAATGTACAAACCCTTACAATTATATAATTATTTCTTACGTTTTTCGAAGTTAGTGTAATGATTTTTAATAGTTAACGCTGATGTAAACCTGCTCTTAGCATTCGTTTTGGGTGTATATTGTGGTAAATATTGGTGTTTATTTTCGTATATACTCGTACCATAATTATAAGAATGTTGATCTAATCTTGTTTGCGGGGCGAACATGGCCAGAGATGGCACAAGATAGAGAGGTTTGGAAGCAGGAGGGGGAGGCCTTTGCCCAGCAGTGGGATTAGACAGGCTAACAAAAAGAAAATGCGTGTCGCACTTATTTAAATTAATAAGATATTTTGGGTTGGCTCATTTTGCCAGAACTACGTGTAATAATAAGTTGGTCAGTAGGTAACCAGCAGTCCAAAAAGAGTCCTTTGTCCCGAGGAAACAGGCCTCAGCTATGTTTCCAAAGCTTTAAGGCGATTCTCACACGACACCGCTCGTCCGCGCGGTCAGGCAGAGGCGGCGGAGATTTATAGGATGGAGCACAGCGTGGAAAAGCGTGAGTACCGCTTGTCCGCGCGGTCGGGCGGTGTACGTGTGTTTGGCATCAATGGATTTCACACGAGCCAACGTGACGTGAGATCCGCTTCACCGCCCGACCGCGCGTACGTGCGGTGTCGTGTGAGAATCGCCTTAAAGCTTTGGAATCATAGCTGAGGCCTATGTTTCCTCGGGACAAAGGACTCTCGTCGTGTGCGAATCGTCTAACAATTAGGAAGTCGCTGGCAAAAAAAATCAATAAAACAAACAGAAGTCACCGATCAACGAAAGCAAAGTTATTTTCCACTCTATTGCGTATTTTTATAGAAGTCGTTTATTTCTTTTTTACAAAATACTTTTTTATTTTACCCTGTTTAATTGTGGTATCTTACAATAAAACTTGTCATGTTCTAACGGATCTTAAAAAAAAAATCGTAAAAAATGTAAATGGAACCAACGCGCAAGCTTCCGAAAATAATCATGATTATTCAAAAATAATCAAGTAAATCAGAAATCACGGAGAAATCGCTGTAAATACATAACCAAAAACCTAAAAACAATATTCAGCAGCTTAGACGAAAACTATTTTAGAAGTGTTGACGCTAATCAAAATTTCCATATTTTTCGTTTTAGTTGTCGACTATTATTCAGCGAACGAATAAAATATATTATCACCAAAATAGAAAATCTTGAATCTCTTCTAGAAAAAGTTTTTAACAAAGTACTTCTTAATTTCCAGGGAATGTTACGACGGCGACTTTAGCTACTGTTCCTGCGACTCAGAAAGCTGCGCGGACAGTAACAAGTGCTACTGCACCGGGCCTCGGAGAGTGCAGGCCTCTCACAGTATGGAGTACTTGCGTAGCCCCTCCAATATGTACTGCGACAGAATGAGGACACAGGAGGACAAGAGTGGCAGAACTAGGTGAGACTTTATCATTGTTACAATTTACTAGAGGCCTCCCACAGTAGAGCAGGCCTCCAATACAAACTGCGACAGAATGAGGACACATGAGGACAGGAGTGGCAGAACTAGGTGAGACATTATCATTGTTACAAGTTACTAGAGGCCTCCCACAGTAGAGCAGGCCTGCAATACATACTGCGACAGAATGAGGACACATGAGGACAGGAGTGGCAGAACTAGGTGAGACATTATCATTGCTACAAGTTACTAGAGGCCTCCCACAGTAGAGCAGGCCTGCAATACATACTGCGACAGAATGAGGACAGGAGTGGCAGATCTAGGTGAGACATTATCATTGTTACAAGTTACTAGAGGCCTCCCACAGTAGAGCAGGCCTGCAATACATACTGCGACAGAATGAGGACAGGAGTGGCAGATCTAGGTGAGACATTATCATTGTTACAAGTTACTAGAGGCCTCCCACAGTAGAGCAGGCCTGCAATACATACTGCGACAGAATGAGGACAGGAGTGGCAGATCTAGGTGAGACATTATCATTGTTACAAGTTACTAGAGGCCTCCCACAGTAGAGCAGGCCTGCAATACATACTGCGACAGAATGAGGACACATGAGGACAGGAGTGGCAGAATTAGGTGAGACATTATCATTGCTACAAGTTACTAGAGGTCTAGAGCAGGTCTCGAGGGTGTACCTACGTTATACTGTGATGCCTTATGCTTATAAAAATTGATGTTAATGTTCCAGTCGATGGGGCGCCAGTGCGGGTGGCAGGCGACGTTCAGAGCGCGGGCGGCGCGCGCGCAGTTCGGACAGCGTTGCGTTGGACTACGAATTGTTGCTGCAGAACAAGCCTCGAGCCAGGAATATGCAGCGACTTACTGGTAAGGATCACCATTGAATTTATTTAAATACATTCTTTTTAATATTTTTTTTGTATATCCGAAACCTTCTCATTATTATGAAGAACCTTAGAACTTGCCAACAAATTTGTTAACATAAATCCTCAACATGTTGGGAACATCAAATTTTTTTTTCTCAATTTCAGGAGTTTTCCCGTTGAACTTAAACTGTTCACAATGATTATTACAACACCCCTAGGTGTTAAGCTTGCCAAACCTTGCCATAAGCGGCATCATCATCTGCTTACCTAGACTGTATATTTACCTCTTGGTTAAACTGGTTATAAAACTTTCGGGCTTCTGACAATCCGTAACACCTGTCAAAGACCTAGTAAAAACAGCCAGCACCAACGGCTTAACGTGCTTTTCGAGCCAATGACCGTTCATGGACCGACCTTTTGGGCAGCGTATCCTAAAAAATGGCCGTTGAGGCTGTTATTATTTACCTGTAACCAGTTTAACCGGACGCAGATGAATACCAGTATATTACTTGGACCAACTACTATTGTTAAACCAAAAACCTTTCGTCCAGTCCGCAGTACAGGCGCGGGCTCACAGGAGGCTCTGTCCGTCAAGAAGTCAGCAGAGATGGCCGCGCTGTTCGCGGACGTGCGCCTTTCGCAGCGCACGGACGTGCGCGCACTTTGCGGCACGGGGCCCGGGCTGGGGGGCGTGGGGCCCGGGCTGGGGGGCGCGGGGCCCGGGCTGGGGTCCGGGCGGGCCTCCGGGCCCCCGCCGGCGCTGTGCGGGCCACGCGCGCGGGTCCCCGCCGCCGCACTGTTTGCACACGCACCCCTCAGCAGGAACGCTAGTCTAGAAGACACGTTAGGGTACTTACCCTAAAACAAGTTTAAGGAGACGTCTGTTCACGTTGAATTTTTTGCAATTATTAATCATTGCAATAGATAATGAATCTTATTATTTTTTCAACTTAATCAGGCGTAATGAAATCCTAAACTGAAGCAACAAAATCAAGTCATTGATTCATGTAAAATGATTTACCAAGTAATTGTTGATTTTTAATTTGGATGTATTTACATAACGAAATATTTTCCTTGCAAAGAAAAGTATATTGTAAATGCATCTAACTTAAGTCAGAAAACCTAAAAACTTCTGTATAATAATATGCGATGGATCAGCAATGTTTGAAATTGATATATTATTTACAGAAGCAAGAATGAATGGCCATTGTCAACTATGAGAAGAGAATTTATAAAATATTTATAAAAAGAATTGTGAAAGCGATAAGTAGTTACATTTTTCTTTCACCAATAATATTGGATAAAAACACATATATTTTTTTACTCTAATTAAAAAAAAACGAAACCAAAATTAAATGAAAATCATTCTAAATGTTTGGAAAGTGCAATATTTTTTTTTAGATAATTACTATATTTTTAACGAAAAGTGCAATATATATTTTGACAAAATTATTTTATAGGTACACGAAATAAGAAATGGGAAACTATGTCATTGTTTGTGACTGGTAATGGCGTTTTGTTGACGTTTTAAAATATACCTACCAAGGGATTCGATTCCGCGTAAAAGAACCATAGACTATTGGTTGCTATACTGTGCCAAAAAGCTACCGAGAGTAAAAAACCTTTTGAAATACAAACTCCATTTATACAGTGTTTTTAGCTGCTCCAATTGTGTACAATTGTTTCATCTAGCTTGAGAGAAAAATAGCATGTTAAATATCGTTAAAAAACGTGTGTTATTTAAAAATAACATGTATTTTTTCTGCTTTTTTTTTCTTGTCGCTTAAAACACCGTGTAAATGCAGCCAAATAGTTCGTGACACATGCTTTCTTGATTAAATAAATTAATGAAACTTGTATATTCACGTATCGTTACTAACTTTTGTATCTCATACACGTATACCACCTTATTTTAAAATAAGGCTATAAAGTATATCGAATGTTAATGTTAAAACTATGTATGTAGTTATTTATTTTTTGAAAATAACCGTTATACATAGAATAATTTAGTGTGCAGGGTGTGTATTGAATTATGTAGGCTTGAAATTGGTAAATATTTCTTACGTTGATTGACACCGGACTTGGAGTTGATTGATGAACTTGGCGATTTTTTTGCCATTTACATCAATTCGGTCAGTTCAATTTTATGAAGGTGTATTGTAACTACATTTAAAAAAGTGTATATTCAACGCTAGAATACGTTCGTACGCGAAAAATATTCCTGACGTAAATTGTTGATAGCCAGGTTTCGGTTCCTAAATCTGCTTTAGTTTTAATACACACCCTGTATTTAGTAATAACTTAGTGCTAGTAGGCGATGGTCTACTCTAGTCTATCTCTACTTCACTATTGTGAACTGATCACTACACTTTCACCGATTTTGAAACTAGACGCAATAAATGGACACCGACGCGAAAAGGTAACCACGTATTCAGTACAGCATTCTGAGCTCCCCCACATAAGAATTTTTCATCGGTTGAAGCTGATGAAAAATTTATATGTTCAAACCCGTATTCTATTCCAAAACAATTTGACGAAAACGTAAATAACTGAGTCAGACAAATATACAGTTGTTTTGCCTTTAATGTAAACCTTATAACTACGAGAATAAAGCTCATGGTATTGCAAATCAGGAGTAAAATAATATTGAAATGGCCAGGGATGGAGTGATGAATATGATCCTTTGAATAAGGTTATGGTTGAATTATACTTTTATATCACCCTACAGATATTTTTCACAACTAAGACATTTGAGTTTTTTTCCTTGTACTTTTTTCTTCTACAATTTAATAGTATTGAAAAAAGTGAGACATAGATGAAATCTTTAAAAAAATCTTTTAATGGCTTACGAATTCCCTTATATAAGTGAACAGTGGGGTTACCACTTCTCAAAGCGGTAGTTTTTTTTTCCGTGTGTGAAAGAGATGGTGCTAGACATCCTGTAGAGCGCCATCTCTTTCCCACATTGATGTACAAATACGGTTTGAGGTTGTGGTAGGTACAGTCCCGAATTTGTTTACACTTTTTCTCAAAAAGTTTTGGAATGGGGTTTAATGATGTCCTGCATAGCGTGATGACGTTAAAAATGATTCTATCTTTGTTGAAACAAATATTGAGATAAAATGAGAGCATTGTCTCATGTCAGCTATGAAATCCTTCTAAATGCCCAAAAACTGAAAAACTTTGACAAATCAACCCTCTTGAGCAAAACTTACTTAGTCCCAGTGAAAAATATCATAATACGGTATATAAATACTTAAGTTATAGACAGTAAAATGTAAAAAGAAATTAAGTAAGCAAAAGTTATTTTTCAAAGAAATATAGTAAATGTGGTTTAGTTTTTGTTCTACGGGGGTTGATTATACCTTGAAAATAAAACTAAAGTTTTTATTCTTTTTATTTTTTTATACTTAATTCTATTTTTTATTATAATGAGACTGGTTAACTTTTTTAATATAAAAGTCGGTAAACATTATTTTACTGAAAATATTTCTCAGAACAATTTTTCAAGCATTTTTTATTATATCATACTATATTTACTTATAAAGTTAGGCGCCTGTCTCACCAATTAATTGTAAAAATAATTATTTTAAAGAAAATAATTTTAAAACTAGGATTTATTTTAGGATATTTTTAGAGAAAAAATCCATTTTATAGCTCGGCAGTGTGTATAGCCAAGTTTTTAAAGAAATCTCGTTAACTAGTTTTTATTATTTATCTGAGAATGGATTAATTAGAAATGAAGGTGAGACATGTGCTTGAAAAATTTTTTTTTTGTATTATCTATATATTTAATGAAATGTGGAGTCTACCTACTATGATATTTATCTACCTACTATTGAAATTAAAATCAATTTTACGGATACATACTTATGTAAGAACATAATGTTCTTTCATAGGCTTTTGGCGTGTTTTTAGCATGTCCTGTATTTTGTCTTGATGCACTTTTAAGAAAAGGCAAGGCTAAAAACGTCTTAGCGCCTATACGGCGCTTAATACAAGATGTTTTTGCAAAATGTTCGGTAAAATGATGTTAATTCCAATTGAATCTGTTCTTTTATTGATGTAATATTTTAAGAGTGAACTGTCGATCTTTGTAACCGGTGCAATGTTTTGTGCAATATGTGTTAGAAATAAGTCAGTGCGTCGCGGCGCAAGCCAAGTGCAATATTTTGTAAATACAATGATATGATAATAATAGTTTGTTGTTTTATTTTTACCCGACTACGGCAAATCTAAAAGGAAGGGTTATGATTTTAGCAGTTTGAGTGACTACTGATCCGATTTTAAGTAATGAGGTATCAATCTAATTATGATCCGTAAAATTATAAGTTCATTAAAATAGTACAGTATTAAAAAAAGGAATAAAATTAAAGTTGAAAATTAAACACCAGAAATGGCAGAAAAATATGTATTAAGATCCAGTCAGGTTGCCTACCATGACCTCATTTATAGGAGTATTGTTTCTTCTTAGATGTGCAGTGATCCATCTAACAAAGAGAATAGTATGTGAGAGCCACTACGGATCCATTAGAGCGGCACGCAATGTTTGTTGACATATTGGTCCCCGAGAAAGATAAGCAAATCAAGTACTTTGACTTGGCTCGCGTCGACATGAGGGACGTGGACTCAGCGATCATTGTGCTGGTAGTCGTAACAGCCAGTCTTAATTGCCAAGAGCCTCGACCGACACCTGAGGAGGCTCGCATTGTGCAGTTGGATCAGGGGTCAGATACCGGTAGGCTACTATTTTTGTTTTTATAAAAAAATATTAATTTATTGTAAACTATGCATTCTGTCATTTTTGCAGCTGCCCGAACACACATAATATATATATATATACGGTCGAATTGAGAAACATCCTCCTTTTTTGAAGTCGGTTAAAAACGACAAAGAATAATATTAAAATTTAAAAAGAGCTTGGATTTAGGAGATCATTTTCGGAACCACTGTTCCGATTATGAAAATTCTTTCACTAATGAAGAGGAAGTTACATACACAATACTCGAGTGTCTTAAACTATATTTTAAACGTTCCGGTGGGATTATCTCAACCATAAGCGAGCGAAACCGTTACCAAAAACTAGTGATGGACAGGGCTGGGCAAAATACATGCTTTGCTAGCAATTAAAATACAAAATATCTTTAAGTAAGGTATTTGAAACATAAAATACAAAATACAGCATTTTAGCTATTTTTCATTGAAATACTAAATACAAATTACAAAATAAGTAATCTAGACCAGCATGGGCTGAAAAGTAGAGGAAAACAAGATTAATTAATCAGTAAAACCAGAGTTTCCTTTCATGAACACTAGATTTTTAAATGTACTGTCAGACAAACAGCCTCTTGTTGGAGAGTGAATAAAACCTGCTAAAGAAAACTTGTGTTGCCAACTCTAATAGCTGCTTTACCATCATTGTACTCTCGCCTCGCACTCACACTCACGATCGCTAAATGAAGGTTAAATGTATTTAATGTTAAAATGTATTTTGAAGCCTCAAGTATTTGAAATACTAATTACAAAATACTTCGCCGTCAGGTATTTTAAATACGAATTACAAATTACATTTTAAGGAAGTTATTGAAATACAAATACCAAATACGTATTTGTATTTCAATTACGTATTTTAATTACGAGTAATTCAAATACTGCCCAATCCTGGTGATGGATAAACTGGCTGATTAAGGTAAACCCTTACTCCCCCTCGTCAAAATTCCGCTGTATTTAAATGTCTTTGTTTCAAACCAATTATTGTAATTAACAGATAACAAGAACTAATCAAGAGTGATATTATCTAATCCTCTATTGTTGTCTCATTAAGTAGTTACTTTATTCAAGAATCGATAAGTAAATGATTCTGAATGAAAGGTAAATTCCCGTACAAATTACGGGGATTACCCAACTTATAATAGTGTTGTAGTCGTGATCCTGTTCATGTCGATATAAAAAGCATAGAGATGATAATTTCGATAAAATATTAGTATTTACATTTGAAGGATCAATCGTTTAGTTTAGGGGTATTCTCAGGAAATAATAATGTTATTTTAACTGATTCTTGCTTTTTAAGTTCTGAAAATTATGGCGAACTCTGAGTTTGTTTTGGTGTTTTGTATCAGAGTAGCCAGATAAAAAACTCCAACCTCATCTAGTTTGTACAAAACTATTTTTCTATGTATTTTTCAGTAGCAGCCACGGAGTCTGAATTGGTGCCCGGTTGATAGTAGTAGGCTCGCCCCCTATTTCATGGGAGTCATGAGACTTAAATATAACTGGCGAAAAGTGGGTGTAGGTACACCTCTGCCTAACCCATCGAGAACGCTTCGGGGGCCTGATAACAAGTTTACAACATACAATACATTATTGCTCCGTATTCCCTAGTGACATACAGACGTCAACACATCAAGCTACCCGAAACTCTCAAATTTTCCCAATCAATCTTGAACCTTGTGCTTTAGCGATAGAGATGAAAATTGGTGCCTTTTAATTTTTTTGCGGCCACTAACGAAACTATATACACATAGAAGAAAATGACAACAAACAGAATTTTGTATGGCGGTGAAGCTCGAAACACAGTCCTGATTGAGTTACATCAGTTTATACAGGGTAAGTCGTTTAATAATGTAGTTAGTTGTGGTGGCGTGGTGTGCCATAGTTCCCTATCGATACTTTCCCAACCCTATAGTTAAGTGGTGGGGCAGATAGATTTGAGTATTGTCTATGACTGATGGATGAAGCACCTTTTTTGTTAAGTACGTACTTAGGTAAATATACTTTACTTGATTGATAAAATATAAACTTGAGTTGTTTTACTAAATTAGTCTCAGTTGTGATTTGGTGTCGAAGCAGTCGTGAATGTTTGTTTTATTTACCAATGAAGTGAAGTTCTTACCACAATACCAACATGGGGGCCCAGGAATCTAAAAAGCCGAAAATTCCTCCACAGTAAGTATTATTCCGTATATTATGTTCTTTGTTAATTGCAGCTCGTGACTAAGAAGTAACGTACAAATCAATAGATCTGTGAGGGAGGTCAGTATATGGGTGGGCGGCCATTTGCCGGACAGTGGATACGAATCGGAGCACATTGAAAAAGTCGACGTAGCCCCGCGTACCGAGGTCCTATTTCTGTCTGCAGGGTTTAAGGTAACCTAACCTAACGTCGGGGTGCCCCAAGACCCGAGCTCGCTTCGCTCGCTCTTGCATCTAACACTTTTTTGGCCCAAATTTCTGTCTTTTTCCTCAGTGCCCCGTTACGTACACTCCAACTCTGAATTCGTGCCCGGTTGATTACAATCAGTGTTAATTATCATGACATAACCTTGATAGTTATCTTGACAATAACAAAAATCATAAAAAAAATAAATAATTAAACTTCACGGACACGGACGGCTTTATATCAGAACGCGATTTTCCGTTTCCACGGGTAGCCAAAGCGTTAGTTAGGTGTCAACTTGAAAAAAAGACGGTCACGAACATTGTGACACAAAGACAATGTATAGGGAATAAGAAATATGCATGTAATAAATACAGTACTATCAACCCAAGAAAAGTATTAAAACTAACTACTGCTTGTCCCTCAAAAAATATTTAACTCTTACAATTTTCTACGACAGTTCAAAAGTCCGCGACTGTCGCGGCCATGATGTGGCGTCATTTACCTCGCTCTGCCTTGTTTACATGTAATTTTTTGCCCATAATAGAATAATTTTACTAATTGTATGTGCTTTATTCAAGCATAAATTGCAGTAACAACATTATGATAAAATCTTATTGAAACTTTTAGTATTTTTCAAATAAAAGTGTTTTAATAGCTTTTGACGTCACTTCCGGCTTTATCGAGGACGTTACATTTTGAGTTTGCGTTCCGTTTCACCAGAAACACGCTACATAAAATAATAGATTGTTAAATAAGTGATATATTAGAAAAATTAAACAAGTTTATATGGGCCAAGGCATTTTTAAGATATAAAAGTTATAAAAGTTTGGTATTTATTGCTTATTCCCTATTGGGCCTCGTTCACCATCCTCAAGTAAAATGTTCAGTAGGCGACTCACCAGTTAAGCTGGAACGCGTCAGGTTAGCCCGCGAAATTCAAATTTTCTAACGTTTTTTGAAATTTACAAATCAGTGTCAGGTTGTATGTTGTAGAAAAATCGATGGCCCCACCGAATAAACGTGCAAGAGCTCTTACACGAATATTTTTTTTTTTTGCCTATCCTGCACCTACTTAATTTTTTTTATGAATTTTAGACTCAAAACACGCCTGTTATAATAGTGAATATCTTTATTCTAGGGAAATAAATAATTTAAAAAATACAGGAATAATAGTTTATGGTCTGATTACATGCTTTTTGAGTCGCCAAGTACACAAGAATAAACGTGTTAAAACCTACAGACGTTTGAGAAGATTTGTGATTGTTTTCGAATTTGGGTAATGTCTTCTTACACGTTTATTCGTGTAGAAATTTATGCAAATTTTATTAGTAATGTTTTATCGCACAACATGGAAGTTTGAATATAAATAGTTTATTAAAATTAAAGTATTGCGTTGTCTCTTACTATAATTATTTTTTTCTAACATTTGTGTTAAAGATTCAAACATTAATATTCTTTGCATATTAGTTTAAGTTTATAGCTAGTAACGGTGAATAAACAAATGTTTACGCGATAAATTCTATTGCAATCGGACGTAAGATGCGTGTGAAATTAGGTGATTAGCTCGGAAGGTCAGTCTTGTTGTGATTATATGCGCACTATTACATAATTTCAGGAGTACTGCGCACTGAATCAAGGGCTTGACCCAGCCGCGCAATGAGAGCCGTTTCCGTTCCGTTTCCGTTTCGCCGTTTTTTTTTTCCAAAAAAAAATCTATCGCCCAGCAAACCCACCTTTTTTTGGGATTGGGAAATCATCAAATGACTCCTCCCGCTCTGGGCAGAGCGGAAGGGAGTGTCAGACTTTTACTGAATAAAACCTAACCATGATCCTTCTTTTGCCCTTTGTGTTCCAGGGCCGCGGTATCTCTTTCGAACAGTCCCGCAGCCCTGGCAGCCATCGGCCTTTGCGGGCCCCTCCTGTTTTCTGACATTTCTTTGAGGCGCGCGTGGAACACGAACGCGCCGTTGACACAACCTGTCGTCATAAGACGGTCGGACGGCGAGCTAGCCCATTACTCACCGTCCACCCCGCGCCTACGGTGGCCGAGAGCCACCACGTGGCCCCCGGCGCCCGGGACGTCTCCCGCGGCGGCTGGGACGTGAGGTTATCTCCCTCTCACGTTCCGCCACCTCCTTCGCTAGCATGACTGCTTCGCGGAAGGAGGTGACGTCTTCCATTCCCTCTCGCCCCGGACCATGGCTTGAACCAGGGCCGGACGCGATCCGCCGCCAATCGCCGCTACGTGGACACGGACCTCCACGGTGTCCTCCGGGTGATCCTCACAATGATAGCACGCGGGCGTTTCCTCCCGCCCGATTCGGTGGAGGTACCTCCCGAAACAACCGTGCCCGGTGAGGACCTGCGTCAGGCGGAAGGTGAGTTGGGTTAGGTTCCGCCTGACGCCTGACTATTGTGGCGTGTTGATCGAGGCTCTTTGCTATTAGTCCATTAACCGTAACGACTATCGGTACAATGATTGCAGAGTCCAAGTCCCACATGTCGACAACCTCATGTGCTAAATCAAGATGCTTGATTTTTTTATCATTCTCAGCTTTCACAAGATTCTCGTCATGAGGGACAGCCCCAGGGGATGCCAACAATCATTGCACGGCGCTCTCGGCGATCTATCACCACAATATCAGGTTTATTTGACGACCGTTATCGAGAACTGGGTCGGACACATACTTGTAGTATGGTACTACAGAACCCACAAGGTGGTATTGCAAGGCAAGTTGCTGGTGGATAATGCTAGCTACTAGATTGTGTCTGTGCAAGTACTCACCGTTAGCAAGACGAGAACAGCTGGAAACAATATGTCTGATCGATTCACCGGGACGGTGGCATGCCCGGCAGATGTCAACCGTACCGTCCTTGACAATGTATTTCGGATAATTGTTCGTCATGATAACTTCATCTATAATCGCACAGACAAAACCTTCGGTTTCTCCAAAGAGATCACCGAATCGTAGCCAGGATACGGACGCCAAGAGGTCTACATCAGGTCCATGTAGAGGCCGGAAAAAGCGTTCGTGTAGCTCCTTGCTCTGCCATACCTCCCTACGGTCATTAGTATCCAATATCACAGGTTTGCGTCAGATCCGGTTAGCCAAGGCGAGTCAAGGTGACGTCCTTGTATACTGAGACCACATCTCGGTGCATCCCCACGTCGGTTTCGAGAAAGTATTCTCTGAGACTTCATACCTCACGGTTGTGCAAGGTTTTAGCATTTAAGAAGCCACGACCACCGCACTTCTGTGGGATATACAGATTCATCACCGATGACCGTGGGTGATGCATCCGGTTTGCGGTCAATAGTGTGCGGCCCCTGCTATCCAGGACGTCAAGTTCCGTCTGAGTCCATTTGAGTATGCCAACCATTAAAGGCGCGCACCTTGTTTCCGCCTGATAAAATACTGTTTAACACTTTATTCAGGCGACTAAAGAAGTGCTCCTTCAATGATTGTTTCATGTCAGCAGCATTGATACCAAATGCATAGGACATGCCCAAATACTTGTAGGTCACGGTTGAGGAGAGGGATCTAAGGAATATGGAATCCGAGATTTGGGTTCCCACGGATTCCATAATCTCCCCTCGCTTTACCAATCATTGACGTCTCGTCGATGCCTACATTCTTTTTAAAGTTCCTTACCTACCTACTAAAATATTCAAAAATATAATCCAAAACTACTTACGACTATAAAGAGAGGATTAGTGTTTCTAAAATTGCAATTCGTTTTTTTTTTTAATCAAGAAAACTAGTATTTTGTTTTTACGTGGATAAATAATACATAATTATATTTATTAATTCTATATACATCTGTATTTTATTTCATCCTTTTACAAAATTATTTATATTATTTTACCATGCATTAACAAAGATGTATTACATAAATAAAAACTGATCTTATTAACACTAATATAATTGCATACGATCTTTACAATCATATAATAGCAGAACAATGTACTGTAAACAAGCGTGTAAAAAGTTATAGCTGGGTTCCAAAATAAACTGATTTACGGAGAATAATAGTGTAACATTACAGTGCGTTTTATTCGTTGTGTATTATTACTCGAATAAACGTGTAATGATATATTACTGCGACCTAGTCATGCAAATTTCACAAGAGTAAAAAAATTAAATAGTTTTTCATGAATTTCTTGAAACTCGTTGATGTTAAAAAAAAAATAAGTATACAAGTCAATAGTTTATTTTTTTACCTATAATTCGATAGTACATTATTTATACCTATATACAATGAAATGAGCGTTATTGAAGTTTTAACGTTTTTATTTTTTCCTGAAAAGTTGTCATTTTTCTCTTACACGTTTATTCGGTGGGGCCATCGAAATGAGTCGCGCCAGTAACACGTTTGAAGTAACAGAATTACAATCATTAAAATCATCAATACAACCCTCTAAATTCATGTAACCCCACTGAATGACTTTTTATAATAACATAAAATATTTACAGGATAGGGTTAAATGAATTTAGAGGGTTGTATTAATGATTTTAATGATTGTAATTCTGTAACTTCATACGTGTTACTGATTTGTGTGTGTTATTGATGGATTGACCAGCCAAAATAATTTAGTTTAAAAAAAAACAGCTGTCGAAATTAGTTTAACAAGCAATTTGTTTCACGGTTTTTATCACCATCTAAACGGTCAAAAAAATAAGTCAGTTCCAACCAATTTTTAGTGTCCGACCGAAGGTCCGTGGAGCCGTTTAATAACCCCGAGAAATTCAGTTTAAGATTGGCTAAATCATGCTATAAAGCAGTGAAATTGAGATGATTTGAATTACCTTATAACTTTACCAAAAATAATATTACTTTGAAATGTGTGAACCCTTCCATCGCACTCTCGCGCATTCGTAACAATTACCACAATTTCGGCGCGTGCCATTTTGGCCGAAGCCGAAGGTTCGGCAGATGGTGGTATTTTTGGCCGAAGATGGCCAAAGGTGAAGCCAAGGCTTCTGTCGGACCGAAGCGTCCACATGGTCGAAAACTGGGAGTGACATTGGTATCACTAAACCGGACACCTGACTTTAGACTGATATTTCAGTATATCATCAAAATCTGGTGTCTGGCCGGGCAATCGCGGCAATACCATTACAATGCTTGTAAGTGTCTGCAATATACCATAAAAAGCAACATAGTCTGTAATCCTCAGTAGAGCAAAAGTGTGCCTATTGGCACACCTACATTTCGGAGGTTATGTTTAAGCCTCATGTAATACGGGATGAGCCTATTGTCATCAATCGACACAAATTCAGACACCATGATTGTTACCGAGCAATTTCTGATAGAAAAACTTAATAGCATTTTGCACGATCTGGGAATCGAACCCAGGACCTAAAGCTGAACCAAGGAGGCATCATTAGTCAGCGTCGTGTGTGCAATATGGAGCTTTGTAGAAAGAATACTAAACGTTTCGAGCTGTAATGAATAAGTGATGAACACTCACATATCAAACACTCCTTTACCATGTCGCATCAATACATTCTTGCTAAGTTAACGGTTTGTCAGCACATACATACTACTTATAGTCGACCTTGTAATTCCTTTTACACTTTTTCATTATTTGCCTTTATTTTCAGGCAGCAAATGTCTGAAGCAGAGGTGAGGCGTCTCGAAGCCCTTAAGAAGCAATGTGAGAGAGAACGGCAGCGAGAGGTGTTTATGGCGTCACAGATACAATTTTTAGAAGTAAAAAACATTACTACAGCATTAAAGAGAGTCCAAAACGAGGAGGTTATTGCCGCACAGAAGAAACAGCAAGAGGTCGAAAATTTTGTTACACAGAAGAAACTACAGGAAGAAGCGCTTGCTGCGGCGCAGAAGAAACTGCAAGAAGAGGCCGCAAATTTAGCTGCACAGAAGAAATTACGGGAAAAGGCGCTTGTTGTAGCACAGAGGAAACTGCAAGAAGAGGCCGAAAATTTTGTTGCACAGAAGAAACTACAGGAAGAGGCGTTTATTAAAGAGCAAGAGAAATTGCAAGAAGAGGCCGCAAATTTAGCTGCACAAAGAAGAAATCAGGAGGTGGCCTTTATAACCACGCAAAAAAAACTCCGGGACGAAGCTGCTAAAGTAGCCATGCAGGGAAAACTCCAGGAAGAGGCTGCCAAAAGAGCAAAACAAAACGCGACCTCGTTTTGTTGTGCTGTTTTGGCATTCTCTCCTCAGAGAGCACAACAAGAAGAGGCCGTTCGGAGACCACAACAAGAAGAGGAAGCCAAGAGAGCTCGCCAAGAAGAGGCCGCTAAAAGAGCACGCCAAAAAGAGGCCACTAAGACAGCACGCCAAGAAGAGGCCGCTAAGAGAGCACGCCAAGAAGAGGCCGCTAAGAGAGCACGCCAAGAAGAGGCCGCTAAGAGAGCACGCCAAGAACGGGCCGCTAAGACAGCACGCCAAGAAGAGGCCGCTAAGAGAGTACGGCAAGAAGAGGCCGCTAAGACAGCAAGCCAAGAAGAGGCCGCTAAGAGAGCACGCCAAGAAGAGGCCGCTAAGAGAGCACGCCAAGAAGAGGCCGCTAAGACAGCACGCCAAGAAGAGGCCGCTAAGATAGCACGCCAAGAAGAGGTCGCTAAGAGAGCACGCCAAGAAGAGGCCGCTCGGAGAGCACAACAAGAAGAGGAAGCCAAGAGAGCTCGCCAAGAAGAGGCTGCTAAGAGAGCACGCCAAGCAGAGGCCGTTCGGAGAGCACAACAAGAAGAGGAAGCCAAGAGAGCTCGCCAAGAAGAGGCCGCTAAGAGAGCACGTCAAGAAGAGGCCGCTAAGACAGCACGCCAAGAAGAGGCCGCTAAGAGAGTACGGCAAGAAGAGGTCGCTAAGAGAGTATGGCGAGAAGAGGCCGCTCGGAGAGCACAACAAGAAGAGGCCGCTCGGAGAGCACAACAAGAAGAGGAAGCCAAGAGAGCACGCCAAGAAGAGGCCGCTAAGAGAGCACGTCAAGAAGAGGCCGCTAAGACAGCACGCCAAGAAGAGGCCGCTAAGAGAGTACGGCAAGAAGAGGTCGCTAAGAGAGTATGGCGAGAAGAGGCCGCTCGGAGAGCACAACAAGAAGAGGCCGCTCGGAGAGCACAACAAGAAGAGGAAGCCAAGAGAGCACGCCAAGAAGAGGTCGCTGAGAGAGCTCGCCAAGAAGAGGCTGCTAAGAGAGCACGCCAAGCAGAGGCCGTTTGGAGAGCACAACAAGAAGAGGAAGCCAAGAGAGCTCACCAAGAAGAGGCCGCTAAGAGAGCACGCCAAGAAGAGGCCGCTAAGACAGCACGCCAAGAAGAGGCCGCTAAGAGAGTACGGCAAGAAGAGGTCGCTAAGAGAGTATGGCGAGAAGAGGCCGCTCGGAGAGCACAACAAGAAGAGGCCGCCCGGAGAGCACAACAAGAAGAGGAAGTCAAGAGAGCTCACCAAGAAGAGGCTGCTAAGAGAGCACGTCAAGAAGAGGAAGCCAAGAGAGCACGCCAAGAAGAGGTCGCTAAGAGAGTATGGCGAGAAGAGGTCGCTAAGAGAGCACAACTAACTAAAGTGCATAACTTGCCCAAAGAAGCTGATATCTCGCGTTGGTGCGCTACGTGTTTCTTAAGATCTACAATGAAAATGTTTGAATGTGAGAATGGGCACGGCTCCTGCCATCTCTGCAAGATTCTGGAGCGTGAATGCGGCATTTGCCAAAGTGATCTTACTGACAGGAGGAGTTATGACTTCAATGACAATCATGTCACTAAGGTATTTCATAGTTAATATTTTAAGTTATAAAGACATTTAAATATATAATTAACGGGTAAACGCGAAGAAAATCGTAATCTTCTTGCAAGAGCTGACAGTCACTGGGTTGCCACTGTGGCAACCCTTTTTTCCTCCCATGCCCCCTGCTGTCAACCAAAGCTATGGTTGACAGCAGGGGCCATGGCCGGCAAAAAGAGGTCAGCCCCGATTGCTGCTGCTTTCCGTGATGAGAAGCAAGCAACCTTGTCGTAACAATTTTAATAAAGCAAAATAAGTACTGTCGGGTGGCCCAGGAGGCCACCCGACAGTACTTATTTTATCACTCTACTAGCGACCCGCCCTTACGTCGCATGGCGCCATCTATCGGGTCCGAAACTATATCTAACGTAGCCTATATTTTAAGTTAAGCATCTAGTAGTAGAGTGGTTAAAACTGCGTTCAAATCTATGCAGTATTTTTGCGTGATGCACGTACAAACATACAGACAGAAAGAAAGACAGACAAACAAAAATTTAAATAAAACTGTTGTTTTGGCTTCTGTTGCTCTAATAAATCTCATATATTTTTTTTTTAATATCTTCGGCCTGTTACAATTTTATTATATGTATGTTTAGATTACTGCTACTACTACTCATTTTTTACTATTTATAGTTAAAAATGAATATCAACACTGCCAGACCCTTCCAGTCGGCGGTGATTTCTGCCAGACGCTTTAGCAAAAAATTTCTTTTAGTTTGAATCTCAATTGTAGAAGATACTCAGGGAACTATTTCAATACTTTGTATAAGATGAAAAGACTTACGACCTATATTTTTGTAATATTTCAGCTGAAAGTGCCGTGCCCTCATGAGAGGAAGGGTTGTGTGCTTCTACTAAGGTTAGCAGATATGGAGATTCATGAGAAAGAGTGTCCTTTCAAGAAACTAGACTGTCCCCTCGCTGCGACACATTTTCCCAAATGTCAATGGAAAGGTAAGATTTAAATTATCAAACGCATTTCATCAGCAAACTCAGGATTGCAGAGGGAACGTTACAGACTGATTATGACGATGCTTTTGAATCCCTTTGACAGCTTCATTGTTTTTTTATCATTTGTTTATAAATCTCTAGAAGAGTATTTATTATATACGCTTCGGGTATCATTTTCTATTTTATTTTATTTCTTAAGAAAACTTACAGCTAGGATACAGATGGTTGACAGTCAGAAAATGAAGGCCAATTAAAAGTTTTCACTGATTTTTCTATCTTCAGAAATACAAACATGCGATGATGAGATCTAACATAGAGCTGTTGTCACCATGATTACAAAGTTGTAAATCTTTCATTCCTTATCGTGTGGTGAGTGCCTAACCTAGTGTCCTGGTGCCTGGTGCCTCTGACTTGGCTTCACATGCCGTTGAGAAATCTCTCAGGCATGCTGGTTTCATCACGATGTTTTCCTACACCAAAGCAAGTGATAATAAATTATGCAATACGTACCTACCTGAATCTGAAAAATCAGAGGTGTGTGTCTTGGGTTTGAACTTGAGACCTATGACATGGCAGGTTATACCACTACGCTATCATTGCCAAAATCAAAATTGTAAATTAAAAAGTATAATATCAGAATATTGTGAAGTAAAGAAAACGGCATCCATCTCATCCTGTGGGTGACGTAAAAGGCCACTAAGGGAACTTACGACCCAGTGCAGACCAACAGGCACATTGGGTTACCCGAGTGGTATCAGGTACACCATCAACAAAGGCATTCCCAAGGGGGGTTAGTGACTATAAAACCTAAGCTTAACCCATTAAGCAACATGTTAAACGAAAATGAATGGAAGAAGAAAACGTGTTGCGCCGACCCCAAATAGAATGGGACAAGGGCAGGAACATGATGATTCTTAATATTATATTTTCAATTATGACAGACGGCACGGTTGGCGCAGTGGTCAAGCGATTGACTGCTGCGCTGCATGTCGCGGGTTCGATTCCCGTACGGAACAAATATTGGTATGACCTACAAGTAGTTGTTCCGGGTCTGGGTGTTTTTCTATCTATAATATGTATGTATTTACAAAAAAAAAAATGTATATATCGACGCCCCCAAGCAATAAGTCGGTAATCGTAAAACTTAAATTTTACAGGAGAAATGTTTTTCTGTTTTTGTTGAATAGCTTTTCAACGAGTCGGAGTAGTGAGGTCATTGATACATCAAACGAAAGCTAATTTTTTGTTTAATTCAATCATTATTTTTAACATTAAATTTTGTGCGTGAAAAGCCTTGCAATTTAAGAAAATAAATGTTACAAAAATATATTAGGTATATTGATTAAGTAATGTACACTTGCGCCATTATTGCAGTAAATTTGTAAACAATATTGGTGCGTAACATTACAATACGGACTTTTCCAGCGTAATTTTTCATCTTGAAGACGTTACATAATTCGTTATTACGGTGTTATTGTGGTTATTTTAAATTGACACAGTAACCAGTATCGTTACAGAACATTGTTTTTGGAGGAAAATTCTGAAAAACATTTTAGTGTAACCATTCAGTGCTAATAATTTTTTATCGAATTTTTAAAGTATAATATGTCTAGGTTTACAAGAAAAGACTGTAGATGATGAGTATAATAACGTATAATAATCACAATAATAAAATCAGAGTTGAAAATTAACATGTTAACCTTTAGAAAAATTAAGATAAAGATTTAACGATCAAAATAATTGTAGGGACGTCAGTCATGTCAATATTCATGATTAAACCTTAAACTAGAACTATATCAATGATAATTAAACACAGCAATAAAATAATGTCACAAAATTAACACCTTAGGTTTTACAAATATTTGGGGTGCTTGGTCAGAAAACCTCCTCGGGCGCCCAGTGACTGCCGGTCCCTCTCGATACGTCTGGAGGGAACAGCAGCTGTTGGGACGGTGCATCCTGGGCGCGGCAGTATCCTTCCCCGATGAATGGGAAGAGATTCCTATTCCTCGGGGAATGTTACTGTCGTAGCCAATATTCTGACACGGTGGGGTCCAGTTTGGACCAACGGGGCGTTCCTCCGCGCGACCCTCTGAAACGCAGAGGGCGCAGTGGAGGAGCAAGGGCGGGCTCGGTGTGCACTAACCCTGCCTCCGAGCAGACAGTGAGTCCCCGTCGATATCGTAATCCCGTCGTCGAAGTGTCGTGGATCACGTCTCGCGGCTTCGATCGGGACCGAGGGTCTTGGCTTGGCCGCGGACCACGAGGTAGAAAACCTCTATAAAAAGTTACCCCGAATCCCAGGCGGCGCCGCACCGCGAGGGGATGTATGGCTGACGGGAAAATCAGTCGCTAGTGCGTGTCCCCGCCAGGGTACCAGCCGACCCTCTGGCGGGTAATAAATGTCGTAGACTTATCTGGGTACAGGGGGTACCCCAGATGGACATTTTAAATCCCCCACACTCGTGGGAACTGAATGGACAATAATATGAAAAAACAAACAAACACAAACAAAAGTGATGCCGACAAAGGCAAGAGTGAGGAGAGAAGGGATGCGGGGTCGGAGGCCGACGCCGTATCCAGTGATGTGAGCGCGGGGGGAGGCTCAGAGAGTCCCCGCCGCGAGAAGACCGGGACTGCTGCGAAGAACAGCAAGTTCTTCCGCAAGCGGTCCTGGCCGGAGGGCGACCATGAGTCGTCCTCCGAAGGCGAGCTGGCCTCGGCCCGCAAGATCCCCACCAGCAAGCGTGGTGGGATCCGGGGCAAGGGGCGGGGTCTCTTGGCGGCCCAAAGCGCGGCGCGGCTCGCTGAGGAGGGGCGTCACCCGGGGGTGGCCGGTCACGGGGTGGCCCCTTCGGGCACCTCTGGTGACGAGGCGGGTGCAGCTGGCGGCTCCGATGCGGAGCGTAAGTCCAGGTTTGCGACGGAGGTGGAGGCCGCGTTGAAGGTTGTGGCCCACAAAATGAAGCCTTCCGCCAAATTTGGGGCCATATCTGCGGCTTCCGCCTCCATTTTGGCGGCATCGGAGGCCGCCTACGCGAGGCCTCTGCCAGGCGAAGTGGCCAAACTGCGGGCGGAGGTTGCCCGCCTGACGGCTGCCACTGCGGCTGCCGCCCCCAGATCGGGGCCGTCTAGCCAGCCCTCCGGCAGGGCTGTGTTGGCCCCTGAAAAGCCGGCGGTTAAGGGGGCGGTGGCCCAGAAGAAGGGCAAGGCGGTGGCTCAAAAGAAGGGCAAGGCGGCAGCGCCAGTGGCGGGCCAGCCACCGCCGCCGCAGCAGCAGCAGCGGCCGCTCCCCCCGCCCCCGGCCCCTAAACCAGCCGCGGCCGAAGCCGGGTGGCAGGTTGTCGGCGAAAAGCAGAGGGGGAGGAAAGCGGCCAAAAAGGCAAGGTGCTGAGCGGAAGCGCCAGCAAAAAGCGCGTAGCGTCGCGGCTAGGCTCCGCGCCCCGAAGACCGCAGCTGTAGTGATTACACTACAGCCGGACGCGGAGAAGAGGGGCGTGTCCTACCGCGACGTGCTGGCCAAGGCGAAGGCGACGGTGGATCTCGGAGAGCTCGGGATCACCGGGGGCCTCCGGCTTAAAGTCACCGCGACAGGGGCGCGAGTGCTGGAGATCCCCGGTGAAAACAGTGGCTCGTCCGCGGACGCTCTGGCTGAAAAGCTCATAGCGTCCCTAAATGCGGACGAGGCCCGAGTGTCCAGGCCCGTGAGATGCGCAGACCTGCGCATCCTGGGTCTGGACGACTCGGTCACCGAGGAGGAGGTGGTGGCCGCCGTCACCAGGACCGGGGGGTGCCCTGCCGAGCTGGTCAAGGCAGGCACCCTACGTCCGGACCACAGGGGCATGCGAACCATTACGGTAAGCTGCCCTGTGACGGCGGCGAAAACTATTGTGGAGGGCCGAAGGCTCCTGGTGGGATGGGCCTCAGCGCAGGTGAAGCTGCTGGAGCCCAGACCTCTGAGGTGCTTCCGCTGCCACGTGGGGCACCACGTGTCGGTGCAATGCACCTCGGAGGTGGACCGCAGCGGCCTCTGCTTCCGCTGCAGTCAGCCCGGTCACATGGCCGCGGCTTGCTCCGCCACGCCGCACTGCGCTGCATGTGCGGCGGCTGGCAAGCTGGCCGATCACCGGGCTAGGAGCAAGGCCTGCGCCCAACCCACCAAGGCCAGGGGCAGGGGAAGGCGAAGGCCCTCCGCCACCACCCCCACCGTCGCCACCGCCGCAGCCGCCGCCACCGTCGCCGCCGCCGCTATCGCTGCCACTGCCGCCACTGCTGTAACTCCCGCAGCGGGGCCCTCACAGGGGGCCCTCACAGGGGGCCCGGGAGGGGGACATTATCCATAACACTTATGTAAGTACACTGTTTAGATCACAATCACTTGAAGTAGTAAAATGATTTTAGAGCACACGTCACGTTTAATCAAACGAAAATATGCTACTGTTTGTGTAAACAAACATTACGCACCGGCCGGCCGACCATATCACGTGTTGGGGGTGTGGCTAATATCTATTACTTTCTTATTACCATAGAAAGAAAGAGACCAATGCGTCTTGCAAACTGTTGGGCGCAAAAATATAAACAGCAAGATTGAAAACGGGACCAGACGTGTTCAAATTAGATACGTATTGCAATTTTACACATATTTATTAATGAATTATTTACTTTATAATCCTTGTTAGTTCCCATTACGGTCTGAGCTGACTAAAAATAATTCGACAACAACAACGTGCTAGCCTTTACCAGGAACTGCACGAAATTCATTCACGCCAATAAGTCGGTAATAGCAACTTACCAAAATTAAATACGAAATACACTTTTGTATTGATACGTAAAGATATTTTTCTCGACATAATTTCGTTTTTTAATTTCCCTACAATAAAAGTGTTTTTCACGATATCTTCGTAAATATCACTACGAAAAATGTGAAATAAATTACTAAGATGTATCCTAACCCATAGGTTTCGAATTTGACATAACAATAAAAAGTCCATAATAGTACATTACCGACTTATTGCTTGGGGGCATCGATATGTAGTTTATCAGCCATCTAGCTACCATAACACAAGCATTAGGTTGCTTAGCTTGGGACTAGATGGTGATGTGTGAAATGTCCAGGGATATTTATTATTATTATTTATTATGTCACTTTGTATATTATCAGATTATTGTACGTTTCAATCTACAATAATATATATCTGAAAGTAAACTTGATTTAATTCATACAAAAAACTGGCCAAGTGCGTGTCGGGCCACGCAAAATGTAGGGTTCAGTAGTTGCCCATCAAAATATGCGGACACTTCCTACGGTCCGATTTGCCTCCGAACGATGATTTTTATTGTAATAATAAAAACAAACTCACATTTGCAGTTGAAAAACTTGTGCTCCCATACATTATGTTTAGGAAAATATGTTATTCAAGTACATCTTATAAGTTGGTCGATTATTACTCGTAAACTTTTAAAGCTCACTTAGCTGTGATAGTTTTTCTGTTAACTTCGTTATATTATATTCTACCACCGTGAATTTTTTCACGCACCCAGACACAACCATTTAGCTGGTAGAGGGGGGTACACTTGAGTCTAACAAAAATTGGTACTTTAAAGCTTAATATTTCACAAACGAATCCCTTAATCGAAATATTATTTAACAAATTTGCAATATTTTTTAAAGACCTATTCAACAATATCGCACACTATGGGTTACGCGAGAAAAAATTCTCCACTGTACGTGAAGGTACTGGAGATAACCTAAAAAAAAATTCTTTTTGAGATTTTACTTTACCACTTTGTCGGCGTAACTGATCCATATATTCATGCAAAATTACAGCTTTCTAGTACTAAGTCTTTGAGCTAAACTGCGGACAGACAGACAGACGGACATGGCGAAACTATAAAATGCCTACATGAATTATTTTTCTATTATTTTGCAGGTGAAACAAGTGAACTGTGGAGTCATTTCTCTGACATGCATCCAAAAAACCTTCTGGGCTTCTCTCTTGTAGGCCAAGAGATGCAAGTTAACACCATCCAAGTAACCGGCAGAAGATACGTCCGTCTCGTAAAATTAGGCTACTATTTTATTTTCCATCTGAAAATATCCGAAATACAGAATAAAGTATTTATAGCTGTTCAGCTTATCGGCACAAAAAGAAGTGCCAAGAAGTGGCTGTATGAAATACATGTGTATGGAAAAAGCGATAAACTTAGGAAATATATGTACACAGACCATTGTCGATCCTCTATCGACGATATGGATGATGTTTTTGAGGCGGGAGAGTGCGCAGTGTTGCCAATGAGGTACGCTAACACTTTCTTCAACAACGGGGTTTTGACGTTCAAGTTTTTTATCGAGAAGACCACGGAAACGATCGGAAGGGGTGCCGTATGCCATAGGAACCAGCGCATTAGCGGTAAGACTGGATTATTTCACTAAAAACAAGCCTCGAAATATTGAACCAGTTTTTGTCAGTGTGGGGAACTGCATTTTTTTACTTTTTCTCTCTCTATCTCTTATTACTTATTGAATAAGTGGACAATTTGAAAAATACACATGGGGGCACATGTTAATAATTCCCGAAGAGTTAAGGCAGTGATGTACACCCACCGCATCGTGGAAGGCGCACTAGTCCCCATGAACCCCGGTGCAAGTGAACGGTGGGAGGGGAACATCGGGGTGGTTTTTTGTCGGTTAGAGTCCAACACCGGGGTGGTTTTTAGTCGGTTAGAGTCCGACAGAGAACCCCCCACCGGCCCAGGACGGAGGACATCCGTGTGGATTTTCAACACCGGGAACAAAAAAAAAAGTGGAGTACACACACACATTTTGCGGGTTTTATTTGAGTGTAATAGGGGGCGAGCCTATCGACAGAAACAAGGCACAAATCTAATCTCCGGTCTGCTACTGAGAGGTTGGAGTAACCCGATTACACAGCCTAACCTGGGAATCGAACCCAATACCTCATGATAAGTAGCGCCTTTTTTTTTGTTCCCGGGCTGGAACATCCACACGGATGTCCTCCGCCCTGGGGCGGGCGGAGGGGTCTGTCGGACTCTAACCGACTAAAAACCACCCCGGTGTTCCCTTCACACACTTGCACCGGGGATCATGGGAACTAGTGACGATAAGTAGCGCCTGCAACAAACAACTCGAGTGTTTGACGATAGTTTTTTCTGTTATTGCAGACGATTTTGAAGGCGAGAAAGAAGATAATGATTTGAGTCGGTCAAACACATCGCTGGTGGACGATACAGGATATACGCGGCAACAAACCCGGACTTGGCGAAACTCGGAGCTTCGGCCGACTCAACCACAAAGACGAAAATATTAACTAAGAATACTAAAACCGTCATCATTTTTCATAAATATGTTGTAGCGGCACTACAAAAAAGTACTTCAGCAACATTGAACAAAAAGTACTACAGCGCCATCTATGACGCAGAGGACAAACTAAACATCTAAATCCTGCATCGCGCAAGTAAAGATATTCGCGACTTAAGACTATATAGAAGAACCCGACAACAACTGTCGGGCAGTAGCCCACCAGACATAACACCCGTCTGGTCGGAGGATCCTCCCTTTTCTACGGGGGTTGAAGAGCTTTACACCCTGTTCTCATACCCCCAAAATGTAAATACCTGACAAAAAAAAATTCACTCCTCCGTACTTAACTTATTGTTCTATTCCATTGGTCAGGAAATTTTCAAAAACTGTAAATACTCGTAGTTCCTTATTCCTGGGTACAGGCGCCAGCACATCAAGCTACACGAGACTGTAAAATTTTCCCAATCAATCTTTAACCTGACGCAGAAGCAATAAATTTGAAAATCTATTCAAGAAATTTGACAGATTGTAGTAGCTTGCTGTGCGGGCTGCAATGGTCTGTACAAGGCGAATCAAAAACGACTCTCATGTCAAGAGCAACAAAATCACTGTTGACTAGTGTAATTATTGCTGTGAGTGTTAAATTTTTACGTAATAAGGATTGTGTTATTACCTATTTTATTAATACACCCTTCCTTCCTTTTTTCCTTCTTCTTCTTCCTTTTTTTATAATTATTTTTTTTATTCTCAATGGACTTCACGCCTTAAATTTTGTGTTTTTCATAAAATGTACAGCCATGTGCACTAATATGTAAACAGGCAGCAATTTGAAAACGATTTTGTTTTTCTATTATACCGATTGTAATTGGCTGTTGTGAGGTATGAATATTTTGGGACCAGTGCTATTATGAAATAGATCTTATCTCAAAGTTGCATTCGCTAATTCTCGAGAAAATCGCTTTTTAATTTTGATAAGTCTATACATAAATTATGTGTGTTTAATATATTAGTGCTCGTGGTTGTACATATTTTTATTATAATTTTAAGTTTCTATTTTTAAAATATGTTATTTATGTATTAGAAACAAATATCATTGTATGGACTTCAATAATAATATGTACAGATGTCAAAGAAGAATTGCTGATTCTCAGGCCAAAAAATAGGCCAGCCCTCTGATCACGCGAAGAGTCCTAGATATTAGTGACCATCTAGATATACTCAATTAAATGATGTCTATGAATGTTCTCTTTGTCATTCCTTTGTTTGATTTTAATTTTAATTTAGAATCTTGTAATTTTTTAAATAAATAAAGCTTATCGATGTGTGTCTTGATACATATATTTGTTTTATTGGTTCATAGGTAGCAAATATGCAGGTCATATTTAGTGGTGTGGACGAACCTTTAAACTGAAAAACTTTAACCATGGAACGAACATCCTAATCGGGAAAAAATATCAGCTGTCCTCTTTCTACCTTGGTTCGAGAAGATGTTGAAATTTTGTAGAAAGTGGTTCAGTTTAATGGTTGTAATACCACGGCGCCAGTTTCAGACTACCTCTTATGTACTCATTCCTTATTTTATCCATTCGCGTAACATGTGCTGTTTAATGTGGTGGCATTTGAGTTTCCCAAGAGTTGATTTATTTTGCTACAGGTTAAACTTACATAACATAACATTACGCCTGTAATATCCGAGGATTTAGGCAGAGGTGTACTTAATAGTACACCCACATTTCGCCACTCATGCCAGCTGCTGCTGAGAAATTCTGTGGTCGCAAGCGCGACTGCTAAGCATGAGATCCTGGGTTCGAATCCCAGGTCGGACAAATTGTTATTGAGTTTTTCCATCAGAAAATTCTCAGTAGCAGTCACGGTATTGGATTTGTGCCCGGTTGATGGCAAAAGGCTACGTACCTAATAGGGGGTCCTATTATGTAGGACATAAAACATAACTGATGAAATATGGTATTATTAAAGGTAAGTACACTTCTGCTTAGCCCTTCGGGGATTGCAGGCGTTATGTACTCGTATACTTACAAACTTAGGTTTCCAATTAATAAATCCTTTTGCTAAAGAATCTCTTACTTAAGACTTATTAGGCAAGCCTAGATAAAATGTATCTAAACGACGGAAGTCTATACACTTATTATAATTACCCCGCTTTAGGTAACTAGTGGTAGCAGAGATAATTTAGAACATTATAAACTAGGAGGCAGAGTACATAATCATATAACAACGTACACATAACATTACGCCTGTAATTCTCGAAGAGTTAGGTAGAGGTAGTGTACTGGTACGAGTAATAAAATATAAACACGTTTTCAAAAAGATAGTTTTGTGGAAGCCATACTATTAAGAATTAGACCTTATCTCAAAGTAGCAACCGTTATTTTACGAGAAAATCGCTTTTAAATTTTGCAAACTACTAACTACTACTACTAAGTAACTAACTACTACTACTGCTACTTATAAATTCCTGATGGAAAAACCCAATAACAGTTGTTCCGACCCGGGAATCGAAACCAGGACCACTCGATCAACGAGGCAGTCCACAAATTACGATTTATAGATGTATAAGGGCCTGGGTGTAAAGTTCTTCATCCCCCATCGAAAAGGGAGGATCCTCAGACCAGACGGGTGATGTGTCTGGTAAACAGCCGACAGTTGTCGGGTTCTTGTAAATGCTAATCTCGCTTCTGCGACCTAGGATTTTAGATCGCATTTGGCGTGATAGATGGCTCTACAGATTCTTCCTTTTACTTGCCATTTCGTTACTGACGTTACATCAGTTGATATTGTCACATTCTACCACATCTGGTCTACATACTGAAGCCTACCATTTACGGTTTCAGAAAGTTTTGGTCAGATATTCACGACGATGCACATGTGTAAACACGCCTCGTTGATCTGGCTGCTGACGGTTTGCGTTAGACTCCCGGCTCGGGCAAAGTGTTATTGGATTTTCCACCAGGAATTTCTAAATAGCTGCCACGGAATCTGGATTTGTGCGGTTTATGGCAATCGGCTCGTCCGTATTACATAGGACTTAAACATAAATGGTATTTGGGTGTTCTATCAGGTACACGGTACACATCTGCCTAACCCTTCAGAGATTACAGGTATGATGTTATATTATGTTAGAATACACGCCAACGGCCCACCAGAACAAGAAGTTGATGCCCGCAGACACCCGTAACGTGACAGGTTTTGCTTTCTCTTCTCGAATCGATGTCTCAGATTTTGTCCGACCAGGGCCGGCAGTCTCGACGTAGATACCGACAATGTCGCAAACTTTTTGTTGTATATGTGTGCGTGGCTGCGTCCATGTTTATAGTACTCGCCTCACCTACGAATAAATCAGTGTGAATTCAGCAGTCGTTTGTTTCACTTGTCTCCGCTACTCATAGACTTAACATTGGCGACGAGTACCCACAAAAAGAAAAAATCGCGATGGCGGCTCATCAATTTGGAATTTTGTCTACGTTTGACCACACAGTCCACTCTTGGAAGACGTACAAGAGTCGTTTAGCTCAGTGGTTTATAGCAAACGATGTGACTGCAGCCAGCGACGTGACAGGATCGAAAAGACGTGCTATACTGCTTAGCGCACTCACAGATGGCACCTACAAACTTGCTTCGGACCTCGCCCTACCGAAGGAGCTCCAAGAAGTTCCATACGAGGACATATTGTTGCTGTTGGACAGTCATTTTACACCGAAACGCAGCGGGTTCGGCGAGCGATGCAAGTTTTATGCGGCATCGCAGCAAGCTGGTGAAACACCGACACAATGGGCAGCGAGACTTCGAGGGCTGACCGCTCATTGCGGCTTCAGCAATGTGGAAGAAGCCTTGCGTGACCGATTCGTAATGGCAATGTTGCCGGGACGCGAGCGGGACAAACTATTTGCTCAAGACTTGACAGAACTGACGCTGGCTAAGGCGATCGAGTTAGCAGAAACGCTAAGAAGCGCACGCGCCGAAGCGGCAGCCACCGTGCATCTCGCGGGGCAGCAGGAGCAGCAGCTGTACAAGATCGACCCGGCGACAAAGAAAAGTGCGGTATCGGTGGATAAGTGTTCTGTGTGCGGTCGTTCAAATCATACGTCGGCAAAGTGTCGTTTTGCTAAATATAAGTGCAAAAAGTGTCATGTAACCGGACACCTTCAAAGAATGTGTAAAAAAACAAATTATATTGCCACCACAAGTGACGTTGATGAAGATGATGACGGTAGGCTGTTTAAAATAAGTTGTATAAATGGCGAGCCGATGACTGAAATTGTGACAATCCTGGGGGTAGAATTGAAATTTGAAATCGATAGCGGATCAGCGGTCACTGTAATATCTCGTACAGTGTATAATAAGTATTTTTCAACTGTGCCATTGTCGCCGACTAAGAAACAGTTGTATACATATGTTGGTAATAAAATAACATGTGCTGGAGTAACTCGGTTACCTGTTACATACTCGGGACAAACACAAGAGCTTAATATTTACGTTGTTAATAATGGCACTGGTCCGCCGCTCCTCGGTCGAGATTTCATTGCGAGTTTTAAATTAGAGCTGCTACCTTGTATGTATTTAGACAAGACGGATGACATGTTTAAACAACTACAATCACAGTTCCCAAGGGTTTTTTCTGACAAATTAGGAGCCTTTAATAAGTACAAAGTAAAACTGAAAATTAAGCCCGGCTCTCAACCAGTATTTTATAAAGCGCGCCCTATCGCTTTCGCATTAAAAGACAAAATTAATAATGAGATCGATCGTTTAGTACAATTGGGAGTATTAAAACCAGTTGAGCATGCCGAGTATGCGTCACCTATTGTCCCTGTGTTGAAGCGCAACGGTACAGTTAGGCTGTGTGTAGACTACTCAGTTAGTATCAATAAACAGTTGATTGTGGAGCAGTACCCTCTGCCGACGGTCCACGAACTGTTTAGTAGATTACATGGAGGACTACAGTTTTCAAAACTTGATTTGTCAATGGCGTACAATCAGTTTTTATTAGACGAGGATTCCCAAAAATTAACTTGTATTAATACACATCGTGGATTGTATAAATATACTCGTATGGTGTTCGGTTTATCTAGCGCACCGTCCATATTTCAGAGAGCGATGGAATGTGTCCTATCTGATATGGATGGGGTTCTTTGTCTTCTTGACGACGTCCTCATCACAGGTCCAACAAGGGACGTTCACCTGCAAAGACTTAAAGCGGTGCTCGAAAGATTACAAGATGCGGGATTGGTCTTACAAAAGGAAAAATGTGAGTTTTTTAAAAATGAGATAGATTACCTAGGATATAAAATAAACAAACACGGCCTTATGAAGTCTCCCGAAAAAGTTAAAGCTATAGTTGAAGCACCGGTGCCCACAAATGTAGGTAAATTGCAATCGTTCTTGGGACTGGTGAATTACTATAGAAATTTTGTAAAAAATGCTTCGGGTATTTTAAGTCCATTATATGACCTGCTAAAGAAAGGGATAAAGTGGAATTGGAGCGAGTTACATAATAAATCTTTCAGCAAAATAAAAGAAATTTTAGCGTCTGACCAAGTCCTAACGCATTTTAATCATAATGCAAAACTAATTCTCACGGTAGATGCATCGCCAACAGGTTTGGGAGCCGTGTTATCACAACTAGAAAGTGATGGGTCAGAACGTCCAATATCGTTCGCATCCCGTACTCTTAACGCGGCCGAAAAAAATTACGCTCAAATACAGAAGGAAGCCACTGCAATTATTTTTGGAATACGTCGGTTCCACCAATATTTATACGCCAGGTCCGATCCATTTGTATTAAGAACGGATCACAAGCCGTTGATATCAATATTTGGGCCGTATAAAGGTATTCCAGAAGTATCTGCAAATAGGCTTCAGAGATACGCTTTATTTCTCAGCGGGTACAACTACACAATAGAGTATGTACGTAGTAATAACAATTGTGCGGATTATTTATCACGGGCGAGCCTACCGGAGGTTCAACAGAGTGATAGCACAAATAGTAAGCAGCTGATTGCGAGCGCCGGCGGTGGTGGGGGCGCCGCCATCGGTACGTTACAAGATGACTCATACGAGTTACCGCCGTCCCTCGAGCGCGCGGCTTATATTAATTTTGTAGTGGACGGGAGTTTACCTGTGACACTTACAGAATTACGCGAGCAAACGAGTAAGGATGCAATTTTAAAGGCCGTAATTAAATACGTATTAAATGGATGGCCTAAAAAAATAACAGACATAAAACTAAAACCATACTGGTGTTGTAAGTTAGAATTATCTTTCGAAGACGGTTGTCTGATGAGGGGCCACAAAGTTATTTTGCCAGGAAATCTGAGGCACAAAGTTATGTTAGAATTACATAAATCTCATTTAGGAATCGTCAAAACAAAAGCGACAGCAAGGGCGCGGGTTTGGTTTCCAGGTATAGATGTTGCTTTGGAAAAAATGATAGGCTCGTGCTATGTGTGCACTCAACTACGCCCTTCGCCTCCTCGCGCACCGCTTTCGCCGTGGAAATACCCTCCGAGCCCTTTTGTTAGGATACATATAGATTTTCTAGGCCCTATTCACGGACACACGTTTTTGGTTGTTGTAGACGCCCACTCTAAATGGGTAGAAGTTTATGACATGACAAACACATCAACCTCTGTAGCGGTGATTGATAAATTATACGATTTTATGTCTAGGTTTGGGATACCGCAAACTATAGTTAGTGACAATGGCACTGCCTTCGTATCACAAGAGTTCAAAAAATTCTGCAACTCCAACGGCATATTACACGTGACGTCACCAAGCTATCATCCGGCTAGTAACGGTCAAGCCGAAAGTTACGTTAAAATAGTAAAAAGGGGTATTAAATCGTGTATTTTATCTAACAGCAATGTACGAGAAAGTAGATTAAATCTATTAAAGTACCTATTCGATTACAGAAACTCGATTCACAGTACTACAGGATTGTCACCGGCTCAGTTAGTATTTGGCAAAAATCTTAGATCACGCCTAGATCTACTTAATCCAAAATTAAATACCGCATCCTCATCATCGAACATTCCTAATGTGGTCAAAAACAAACAGTGTTCGCAGATTGAGTCATACGGTGGTAAAAACAGAGAAACCTATAATATAGGTGACAACGTATTGTATAAGAACAATGTTATGAACAAAAATTGTGTTTGGAAAAGGGGAACTATTGTAAAGCGAATAGGTAAAGTAATGTATCTTGTTAAAGACTTTCACTCACTTATAGAGCATAGAAAACATAAAAATCAATTAGTATTATATAAAGGGAACAATGTAGACGAAGAAACATTCTGGGATTGCGACAGTGATATACAAGTACCGGTACAACAAGATAACAACAGTACGTCACCGGAATCGATGGGGCCCAGTATACCAGTGGTGGGGGAAAGTGATACCGTGACAGAATCTGAGCAAACAGTGACAACCACTCAAAATACAAATAGCCTTCCGCAACCTTCATCATCTCCAGTTATGGAAACAGCCAAACAGTCCACATCTCGAAACGAAGACGCTGAAGAGTTTCATGAGGCTCTGTCGGAAAGTAACCACCCACCACAAATTAAGGAACAACAGATACAGAGGTATAACCCTTTATCCCGGACGTTGTTACGCAAAATCCCTAGAGTAGATTACAAGGACTAATTACTTGAAACTGTTACCTATAGTATGGGGGAGGAGTTGTTGTATATGTGTGCGTGGCTGCGTCCATGTTTATAGTACTCGCCTCACCTACGAATAAATCAGTGTGAATTCAGCAGTCGTTTGTTTCACTTGTCTCCGCTACTCATAGACTTAACACTTTTGATCGCTTAATAATTAACAGAAAAAACCGGCCAAGTGCGAGTCGGACTCGCGCACGAAGGGTTTCGTACCATTATCTATAAAAACGGCAAAAAAATCATATCTGTTGTATGGGAGCCCCCCTTAATATAATTTTTTTTTAAATTTTTGGTATTTGTTGTTATAGCGGCAATAGTAATACATCATTTGTGAAAATTTTAGCTTTCTAGCTATCACGGTTTATGAGATATAGCCTGGAGACAGACAGACAGACAGACAGCGAAGTCTTAGTAATAGGGTCCCGTTTTACCCTTTGGGTACGGAACCCTAAAAAACAACGTACATAACGTTGCTTGCGAGAAATGCAAGTCTCAACATCCAAGATGCGTTTCTCGCAAGCAACGTTATTGCAACCGATTTTTTCTGTTAATATTAAACGATCGAAAGTTTGCGAAAGTGTCGGTATCTATGTCGAGACTGCCGGCCCTGTACGTAGCGATCTGGACAGCTCTGTCGTTTGTCTCATTCAAGTCCTGGAGGGTACAATTAGTTGTGCATGGCGGGCAGAAGAGATGTTCTTTCATATATCCTGTGTTGGGCAGCATTGACTGGACTCATGGACTCGCATTGTGTCCGAGATAGGACGATTGTACCCCATCCAACCAGGCTGAAAGTTCGAAAAAAAACTGACTAATATAATGTGTAATTTTTTATTGTTGAAAATCCTTTCATAAAACATGATATATTCATTTACAATCTATATTAACTTACAAATAAATTACAGACAAAAAAGATCGTTTCATTGTTTTTTTTTTTATTCAGTTGTGGTTATTTAGTTCGTGTTGAAAATACCGAGAACATACGGAGTTGAAAATACGGAGTTAGAAAAAGCAACTTAAAATGGTTAACACCATTTTAAGTTGCTTTATCTAACTCCGTATTTACTTTTTTCCGTATAGACTTATTTAAAAAAATAAGTCTCCAAGCAAATCTTTAAAGAATATAAGATTAAACGAATAGATTGAACGAATTACACAGAAAACGAGTTTTATTAATATTAGTCGATCATATTTATTTAATTTAAATTCTTAATGAAACGATCCGAAAACTAAAATTGAAATAAGTAATTTTTGAAAAAAATACAACATAAATTTTGAAAATTTAACAATAATGTAATTGAATGATTTCAATGTTTGTTCTCTTTCTCCAATAACGTAATAATTATTCATTTTCTTCGATAAAATAACATTTTCATAACAATATTTTATATAATAACAATGTCTTGAAGTTGTGTTCTCTACAATATAACAAAAGGTACTTCATTTATATTTACAAAAGTAAATTATTATTATATATCTGTGACATTTACCGCACTTATGAGTATTTATAAATACAAATCTATTTCGTAGAGGCACTTAATTGATTTATTAGTCCTAAAATTAACACACTGCTGACTTACGATACAACCTCGCAAAAACAGATAAAATTCTAAAAGAAGTTTTACCTCCTATGCCGCCATTTTTACAATCCAGTAGTATGTTAATGAAATTTGTGTCCATTAATATATTTAACGTATGAATCAGGTATTGATAACAATCCTACAGGCTTCCGCCTTCGTCCAACTTCAACAAACATGCGGTTTTTGGTTCTACAGTTTCAATATTCCAAAATTAACATTTATGAATCTATTATGGCATTCAGTAGGGCCTGACAGTACCGAGTCGTCCCCTTGGTATCGGTTCCGCGTAGCTGTGGCGGAACTTCGTCTGTTGTCGGTCCGCTAGGTCACGGAAGTCCCGGTAGTCTCTGTCGTAGTACCTCTCTCGGTCGCCCTCGACGTACGACTGTCGCTGGTCGTCTAACAAGCGGGAGCGACTGAACGCCCTCTGGCGGTCGTTCCAGTCCCGCCTCCTGTCTTCAATCACTGGCTCGATGATCTCGTCCTCCTCGATGCGTCTATCTAGCTCCCTTCTACCGCGTCGCTCGAAGCTATCGAACTCGTCCCTGTGCGGCTTGGGCTCGACCCTGTTTAAGTACTCCTCCGTGCCGTACTCGTAACGCTTCGCGTCGTCACGCTTCCTGCCGATGCGCGGGAGTCTCTCCATCTCCCGGTGCGGCAGATCCCGCGGCAAGTCCCTTGGCAAATCTCGCGGCAGATCCCGTGGCAGGTCCCGCGGCAAGTCCCGCGGCAAATCCCGCGGCAAGTCCCGCGGCAAGTCCCGCGGCAAGTCCCGCGGCAAGTCCCGCGGCTCGATATCACGCATCCTATCGGCCTCCTTACGCCTCTCAGGCTCGCGATGGCGCTCCAGGTCGCGATGAGAGCGCTCAGGCTCTCTCCGGGAGCTCACGTCTCTGTGCCGGTCCTGTCGCTCGTCCCTCCTTTCCTCGTCGGGGGAAGAAGTCGAGCGACTGTTCCGCTCTAGCATGCTCCTCCTCATCGCCATGTGCGCTTCCAGCTCTCTGTTGAACCTCTCCCGCTCCAGATTCATGAACTTTTCTTTAGCTACGTTGAATCTGTCTTTCGGGGACGCTTCGGCGACTTTCAGGCTGCCTTCACTGGCGCCCCGTTGTAGCTTGCCGAACCTCCGATCTTCGACCCTGTCGATGCTCCTGTTGGAAGGTTTGGCCTCTGCGACGTACCGTCTCCTGTAGTTGATAGTGTCATCTTGGAACTTCTCAACTGGTTTCTCTGGTTTGACGCGTTCCAGTGATTCGTGTCGAAACCTTCGCTCGAAGGTCTGGTCGCGGAAGGGGGCGAGTTGGTCACGGAACTGGTCTGAGAAGTCGTCGGGGTAGGCTCGGTCGTAGTTGCGCGGGGAGAGTGCGCGGCGCGCGGGAGAGGCGCGGCGAGGAGAGGGCGCGCGGCGCGGGGGGGACGCGTCGAAGGCTTCGTGCATCATGTACGCGGTGCTCTCCGCCCAGTCCTCCTCTGGAAAGATAGAAAAGTTTGATTAGTATTGATAGAAATAAACATTATTTTGTTGATACGACTGGGGTAAATCTTTGTCCTTACGGACTAAACTAATGAGGCATTTAAAAAATACTGAAGTTTCCTGTATCATGAAGACAATCTACGTCAGTTGTCTTCTAGTAGAAATGTAAAATGAATAACAATATTGCCCGTAGACCCAGGTGCAGCTAAAAAGTTAGCTAAACGGTAAACCACGTCAAAACGTTACGTGGAATGTTCTGGTCTTTCAAGATAAGATTAGTTCCGCATTATCGCACGAACAAACTGCAGTTACTTGTGCCAAAAACTGCAGCTTAATGTGACTCCTTCAGTATATCTTTATTACATCTTCTTTTTATATATTTAAAATTCCGATGTGTGTGTATTCGTAATTGTCCTCCTCCTAAACGGATTGACCGATTTTGATGACGTGTTTTGTACAAGGGACCTGGATTGCACTTAACTATTGTTGTATCCGGTAGGTGGCGCTGTTTTATAAATCATCAGAAATATTGGGTCACGACAACGTCTGTTGAATTATGTATGGTATATACTGTGTATTAAATTTTGATTAACATAAAATGCTGTAATATCCAGCGTTTTTTGCTAAGAGCAAAAAACGTTAGATATTTTGAATTTCGCGTGCTACTTTAGCTGATTTCCCTTAAGGATTCATTAAATTTCAATATTTGGAATATAAGAATATGAATATAACGCCTGTATTTCCCAAGGGTAAGGCAGATAGTTAAGTACAGTCACTCTTCCCATCGTTTTATTTGTAAGTCAAGTAACCTTTTTTTTACGTGTTGGAATCCTCAATGGCTGTACTCCACCGTAGGGCCGGCGGAGGGGTCTGTTAGACTCCCACTTACTAAAACCACACGGTGTTTCTCCTCGTCACTTCTGACTGGGGTGCGAGTACACAATTGCATTCTCCACAATAACCTCAGAAGAAGATCAGACTATACCTAAGCCAAGATATCGGTTTAATTTATTGAATTCAATTCGGAAGCGAATTTTTGTGAAGAAATCTTACAAAGCAGTAGGAACTTTAATGGTAATTGTGTAACGCACGGACTGGATGCAAGTAAAAAATAAGTGGCATGTCTTCCAAATAATTTACCCGTATTTTCTCCACAATTAGCAACTCTTACTCAGTCTTGCTCACTCTTGATGAGGCTGGCACAAGAGCGTGGAGCTTGGCACAAGCAAAGAGAGGCCTATACCCAGCAGTGCGTGGAGTCGGGCTGAGGATGACTGACTGACTCACTCCTGGTCCTTAAGCTACATACGTTTCTAGGCCCCCAGAAATCCAGAATGGATTAAAAATATTAGCATGACCGAACGACTGTGTTTAATGTGTTTATGCATACAACATACGTACGTAACGGTATTAAAACCAAGCTTTTATTCTTACAACAGCCACGAAAATACAAAAGATGATTATGTATTTAGCACTATGGACTAAAAAAAAACATAAAAATACTTCGGAAATACAACTTAGTAGCCTACTTTTATAATTTTATGCGCCTGACTTGCTTGGATTGGAACATAGTGGTCTCACTTTTCCATGTAACGGGACCTCATCTCCGAAACACTTGCCAACATGTTTTTAAAGAATTGACATAGATAAGAACCTGTACACTATAACCAAGATATCTATGCAGGCGGGAAAAAACAGAACTCAAAAAAATGTACCAAGTTTAACATATCGATGCAATTTTTCTTGACAAGCAACGCCACCTTCAACTGCACATTTAAAGTGGTCATACTATAGTGGAATCGTGGACGCTATAAGTTGACGTAGGGTTGTCAAAAAGTTTTATAAAATTAGTACGGAGACTATGAACCAGCAGACACTAGATACTGTCAGATAGCTTCTTCAGCACGCACGGCGGCCAATCAGGCTATACAAAACCAGTTTATGCGGATTTGTATGGGAAATCTAAACAAAGCGACTCCATGTTATACTTGAGATGTATAGCTGGATGTGTCGCCACGTGTACATTACCTGTCTGGTGTAAGTAACTTGACCGTACCAATTGGACCGAACCTTTACATGATGCAAAAACCTTTTGGCTTTTAAAGCGCAGGCCACACCGCCAGCTAGCGAGCGAGCGAGCCGGGCGAGCCTCTTTTGATACTTCGTTTCGGCTCTTTCGGTAGTTCGCGGTGTGAACCAAAGCATGAAAAGAGGTCAAATGATACCGCCGTGCTCGCTCCCCGCTAGCTGGCGGTGTGGCCTGCGCTTAAATGACATTGACAAAAGGGCGCTGTGGGTAAACATTTCTGAACAACAGTAACGCGAAATTCTCTAACGGTATATTTACGACGTTAATAATTCCTTTATTTATTTTTACACAAATTTTATACGTTTTTTAATATTCCTTTAAAAAACAATATTAAAAAAAAACAATTAAAAATATAAAAAAATTGTAGCCCATCGGTATCGTGAACAGGGTCCAAGCTACCGGCGGTTAGGGCTCCAGAGAGAGGAACCTCCTAACAATACGAACCGTGTCCAAAAGTAACGCTTTCTGAATCAAGTCCTTGATCCAGCTGCCTAACGAGAGCCTCCCCAGATATTGGTCGAGGCTCTTGGCAATTAAGCCATGGGCTGACACGACGGCACAATGATCGCTAAGTCCACATCCCACATGTCGACAACCTCACGAGCCAAGTCACGATACTTGATTTGCTTATCTTTCTTTACGATGTTTAGTATTAATCTATTCATTTATAAATTATATCGTTTGATTCTATTGAGGAAAACAAGATGGCGGTTCCCTCTGATTTTGGCTAAAAGAAGTTTGTACAGCTACACACTATTAGACCCTAGTTGTTGTATTTTGCAGCGAAGTAGCTGTAGGTGTCATATTTTGAGAGGTGCGTATGTATAAGATGTCATTTCACTAGATTCCACAGTCATCATGGCTAAGCTATTGGCGGCTGTGCGTCGCGGGTTCGATCCTCGCACGGTCCAAATATTTGTATGCCCTACAGGTAGTTGTTCCAGGGTCTGGCTGTATAAGTACGTGAGATTTAATGTGTGTAAGAAGCACCCACGATACAAGAGGAATTCCTAGAGAAAGGCAAAGTTAAAAAAAAACAACCATGTAAGTAACAGAGTAAGTATAAGAATTTATCTTTCAAACAATTCGACCTAAACTTAGCCAGAGGCGTTAAAACAGGTCACAACTCAATGTTCAAGTTAACTACGTAACTTGATATCGTGTGTATTCGAACACGCACCTGTCAAGAACTTTTTTTAAAACAAAATAGCGGTTCATAGAACAGTTAGTATATTTTTGATTGAAGCTTAAACGTAAGCGCACACGAGACCCAATTCGGGCCGCAGCACAACACAAAAAAGGTTGTTACTGAGCTATTCCTTATCAATCAAATCACACCTCGTCTGACCTGGACATCGAAAACCCCAAACTCAACAGAATAACAAGTCAGTTAAGTTTCGTACAAAAGTAATGAAAGAAGATTTTTGCGCCTCGCCCCAATGTGCGTCAGCCTTTAGAAAGTTCAAACTGTATAGTTAATAGCTAGCTATATATATGTTGGCTATCTTATCGAAATTATGTGGCTTGTCAGCTTTTATATTTAGGCTTAATATAATTATGGTCGATGTGGGCCATATTTAAGATAGCTGATGGATTGGTAACTGTTTTAATGAACGTTCTCTGTGATGGATGGACAGTGAATATTTTAAATATTTAAATAGACAAATAGTCGTAGATTTCGTGCGCTCGTCAATTCTTCCTACCATGTTTGAATTTCGTTAGATCCGCTTTCTTAGCCAAGGGTTGGTTGATGATGAGTCAGATAGTGAGTGAGACAGGACTTTACATGGATGGATTTGCCTTAGATTCTGGATTTATGCTGCCTAACCCTTCGGAGCTTACAAGCGTGATGTATGTTATAACATTGTGTTGTGATTAGCAGCTGTTCACATTTCGCCAGCTATGATTATAAACGTTCCTTGAAAAACTAACAGAAAATTGATGCCATGTTGGCCTACATTTTTCATGTTCAATTATTACCTTCTTAATTTATTAAACAATAAATTCAATGAAAGCAATCATTTTAATCAAAACAAAAAAAAATCGTTGTCAACCATAGATGTTCCCACACTATCCGCCATCTTGTATTATAAAAGCGCGCCAATTACATGTGATTCGGGTGAAGTGCTCAGTTTCGTTTCATTGTTATAAATATATTGTTCTGATTCCAGTGTGCTTTATGGGAAAATATTATTATAATGATTTTCAGAGCATTGTTTGTTGTTGAGTTTAATAAACTTTTGTACCGCGAAATTCTTTGCATTTAGATTGAGTTTGTTGCAATTTGCTAGTTGTTAGTTCCGTATGATTGGTGTTTCTAATAAAGTGTGCTTTTGCTTTACTATACTTTTTATTTTCAAGCTTTTTAAAGAAATATTTATCATGTTTACAATTTGTTATGAAATATTCCGTTAAATCCCATAAATATCCCGTTTTAGTGTTAAAGATAATGTTAGTGGCCATGTCAGTTTAAAAATTTATACCCTTAAAATAATATTATATATATGTATGAGGATATTCCTAAAACTTTCATATAATATCTTTTTACCCGACTAAGGAGAGTTATGTTTATTTGTTAATTTCGGTTAACACTTGCTTTCAATGACGAAAAACTTTGTTTTCAGGATTGTTCAAGTCATTGTTATTGGAAGGTAGGTATCGTTTTTTCTTCAGTAGTTATTTTAGTATCACTTACCTACTACAAAAACTTACAAAAATTCAACAGGTATTTTAACGTGACCTCAACATGAGAACAATAACATTTCACACCAAATTACTTTCTCAAAACATTCTTACATTTTAGTTTACACTTTTACATTTAATTTCCAGCAATTAGTTTTAGGCAAGTCTCATTCTTAACTGGAACAATAATTTTATTGTAAAGCACATTTTGTGTAGTGATGATCATTATGATGGAAGCCGATTACGGCTTCAGGGAAGATGATGATGATGCCATCTAGCCGACATTCCGCCACAGCGACAGCATTCGATGGCTTTCTAGCAAAGAGATTTAAAATACCTATAATGCGGACATTAGGAATATTTTCATACAAAAACTTTGATCCCGAACATTTTCGATTTTGATACACGAATGCTTCCTGACAAGCGAGCGTATGACATTAGACAGAACGACTTATTACCAAGTAGTAACAAGTAGTGGATTACGATTTTCTTTGTCTTGTCCCGTCTTTCGCTCGTAAATATTTTAATGTCTTTGCTTTCAAGGGTGGTTGTCCAGAGCATTGGCGTGCTGCTTTCATGTTTTTTCAAGTAGCTAACATACCCAACTTTGGCCGAAAAACTCCAAGCACGAAGCGAACATGTCAGAACACCGTTGACAACATTGTAGGGTATAGCTGTAGGTGGCCTAGCTTAATATCACGCTTTAAATCCAGTAGTATTGAGACGTAAATATACACGCCTGTAACGTGGGAAGAAAACTTTGCCCAACAGTGGGATGACGCGAGCTAACCGTAGTAACTTGCTCAAAACTGCCTTTAACAACGATAAGTTGTAGGTTTTGGCAGGATAGACAACTACATGGGTTAGAATCATCAGCATCTGCCTAGCGTTTTCCCAACCATGTTGGGGTCGGCTTCCAGTCTAACCGGATGCAGTCGAATAATAGTATTTTACATGGGATGGGAGAGCAGTGGTGGCCCAGTGGTGGCTGCCCCGACTTACGAACAGTAAGTCGTGGGTTCGAACCCAGGCAGGCGCATTACTTTGTGTATTTTATTTCATCACCACTGCTCTCAAAAACGGTGAAGGAAAACATCGTGAGGAAACCGGCATGTCCTAGAACCAAAAATTCGAAGACATGTGACATTTACCAACCGCACTGGGCCCGCGTGGTGGATTATAGCCCATTCCCTCTCATAGAGAGGAGGCCGTGTGTCGCAGCAGTGGGAACATTATAGGCTGATTATGCATGGAGCAACTGCCTACTCGATCTCCACAGCCCAGCTATTTCGGGTAACACGATAATATAACACCTTGGTAAGACTGGGTGGACCTGTAACGACCGTCAAATATCTACAAATGACAGCCGGGACCAACGGCTTAACGTGCTTTCCGAGGCAAGGAGGAAACTTGGTATGTAATGGGTGGTCAGGGTCTCCACGGACTTATCTAGTCAAGCGCGGCTTAACCTAAAGATCGACTCGAGCGGCTGTTATTATTTAAAGCTAGTACTCTTATTGCATATTTTGTATGCAAGCATGTATACATGTTTTCGTCGTCAAAATGTAATTTGCTAATGACATAACGAATTGCTCAAGAAATCGCTATAATGTCGACTGTCTGATTGCTTACAAAAATGTTGGTTATTTTGTAATTATTCTAGTATTTAGTGTATGACCTACAAATGTAGATTGATTTTTAATTTACATTTGATGATGATTTGAGTAGTTTTATAAAGATTTGTAGCTAAATTATGTAATGAACGTGTGTTAATTAAAATAGGTGAATATGGCATCATAGATAAAACGAAGGAAACTACAGATCATTCTGGCTTATTGACTTTCACTAAACAATACATAACATCACGCCTATAAGACCGAGAAGTTAGGCAGAGGTGAACCTAATAGTAAACACATTTCGCCAGTTTTTTGAAGTCCCTTGTAATAGGAGGTGACTCTATTGCCATCGCAATGGAGTCGCAATGCCAGGCTCCGGGCCGCTACTAACAAAATTCGTCATGGCGAAGCCTAACATTTTGCCCAACCCGGGAATCGAACTTAGGACCTCATGCTCAGCAGTAACTCTAGCAACCATTAGTGATAAGACCAACGAAGCCATCGAATGGATAATCTTACTACTATATTATATAAATGCGAAAGTTTGGATGGATGGATATCTAGATGAAATTTGGCACAGAGAAAGATTATAGTTTGGAAACGCACATAGGCATTTTTCTCACACATATACACATCAAAATTTCGACGCGAACGGAGTCGCGGGCAACAGCTAATTATGTAAAAAAACTCTCCCTCAGCAGTGGACTACCACAAAACTAATAAATGTCAGTAAGTACTTTTGTTTGTGAATGAAAATGTTTAGTATGAATGTGGATGGCTATAAGAGTAGAGGAAGACCAAAGAAACGATGGATGGGCTGTGTGAAGGATGATATGGCTAGAAAGGAGGTGACTGCTGAGATGACGAGTAACAGAGAAGTATGGAAGAAGAAGACATGCTGCGCCGACCCCAAATGAATTGGGTTAAGGGCAGGGGAATGACCGAATGATACTGAAGTACTTTTGTTTGTAAACAAAGCTTCCTTTTTTAATCATACATACTTGCATATACCACAAACCATAAAACAACTAAAAACAAAAGAATCACCGCTGTGAATAGGAAGGTCGCATATTGAAAATCTTTTCAAGACAATCGCCTTTTTTTCTTCTTTGGGAAAACTTGCGCCCATAATGGAAAATCATATTTTATCTCAGTCGCACATTAATGCGGGGACCATCTTTTGTCTCTGTCGCACTGTATTGTTTTTAACGCGTGAGGCGTGGGAGTTTCTAAACTGCCTATTTTGTATTTGTGCATGTGAAAAACTTGGCTATTATTCTCTTTTGAGGTTATTAAGGTTTGATGGTTGTTTTAATGATGTGAAGGGATTATCTTTTAATAATCTTTGTTGGGAGGTAGCTTCGTGCCTTCTGATACATGGTGTAAACGAACCCTTCACGACGCCCGCCGTCAACCAAGCGTTCTGTATATCAAATTAAGTAATTCTACGTTAAAATGATTGCTGGGAAATGAATTCATTTTTAACGATAGGACATGTAACGCACTCAAAACATTGTGCTGATAGATGTATTGAACAGTACGGGGGTCATGGAGGTATTTAACCCTTAATAAGGGAGATAACACAGAAAGTAGTAAGAAAACGAACTTTTATGTTAATAAGTATATTTAATATGAATTATAAGATTTATTTTAAAGGATTTTTAATATCGCTGGAAAATATGTGGAAAATTTTATGGCAGTATAAGTGCCACTGCTCGTACTAAAATTGTGTTCCCATAAGGAATTTCTGAGTAGCAGCCATGGAGTTTGGATTTATGCCCGGTTGATGGCAATAGGCTCGTCGCTTACATGGGACTTAAACATAATTTAAACTTTTTTTTTTTGAATGCTTACATGTATTTCGTTATAAAATAAGTAACAATAAGTTATTATTAGAGAGTGGCGGCGACCCAGTGGTGGCGGCCCCGGCTTACGAACAGTAAGTCGTGGGTTAGAACCCAGGCAGGCGCATTACTTTGTGTAATTTATTTCATCACCACTGCTCTCAAAAACGGTGAAGGAAAACATCGTGAGGAAACCGGCATGTCCTAGAAACAAAAATTCGAAGACATGTGACATCTACCATCCCACACTGGGCCCGCGTGGTGAATTATAGCCATCCCCTCCCAATCCCTCTCATAGAGAGGAGGCCGTGTGTCCCAGCAGTGGGAACATTATAGGCTGATTATGCAAGTTATTATTTTTACTTATTTGCACATATATCGCATTGGGTAAACTTGTAAACGTTATAAATAAATAAAATGTTGCATGACGGCCGATCAAAACATTTACAAAATTATTTTCATTTGACATTTAAAAAAACAAAGTAAGGGATTTTACCCCCTTACTTTTGAAACATTGTACACATAAGAAAAGCAAATTTCGTACCACTTTTCAAAAATTGCGTGTCAAAAATAGCCGTCAAATATTTTGAAAGGCACATTAGCCATGTTTGCTTCAGCCAAAAACCAAACACAACACCTCAAAATCAACCATAATCTACTCTGCGCACGAGTATAATTCTACACCCTATCACTTCATAGATAGAGTTTTGATTTCTTTGACAGGCTTGGATCAAGTAGGTCGATTGTAAAAAGGTGTGAACATTTTTGAGGCACGTGTTTCACAAGTCATTAGGTGTCTCAATGCTTTGATACAACGAAGGTTATGGTCTTGATCTATTTGAGAGCAAACGTAGTATATATATACGTTGTAATAATGGCAATGGTATGTAGTTTAATTGCTTATTTTTATTGTACACAGTTAAGTGGGGAGATTTGTATGTTAAAATTATGAAAAATGTTTCATCACCTAGTCTTTTCCCAACTATGTTGGGGTCGGCTTCCAGTCTAACCGAATGCAGCTGAATGCCAGTATTATACATGGAGCGACTGCCTATCGGACCTCCTCAACCCAGTTAGTACTGGGTAATACGGAATCCCATAAGACTGGTTGTCAGCCTTCGGGCCACTGACAACCTGTAACGACTGTCAAAGATCTGCAATTGACAGCCGAGTACCAATTAACGTGCTTTCCGAGGCATGGACGAAACTCGGTATGTAATGGTGGTCACCCATCCACAGATTAACCTGAAGACTGATCCGCGCGGCTGATATTATGTATAGCTAAGAGATCCTCTACTTCTATATGAAAAATGTTTGTAACTTAAAATTAAGGTTCATTCAAACTTTAGCTTAACAAAATATTATCAAACACACCATCGAATCTTTGAAGAAAGAAATACTCAGAAACACGTGCACATAAGAAAACACAACAAATGTAAAGGGTAGATTTGTATTCGTCGTATATTTGAGAGTTAAGCCCGACTCGTTACTGTTCCTACTTGAGTCATCATCTTTCTGACCTTGTCCCATGTTATTTGGGGTCGGCGCAACACGTTTTTTTCTTCCATTCTCCTCTGTCAACCGTCACGCTATCATTTACTTCTTTATCTTTCATATCATTCCTCACACAATCCATCCATCGTTTCTTTGGTCTTCCACTCCCTCTCCATCCATCAACGTTTATATTCATCACTCTTTCAGTCACATGCGATTCGTCCCTCCTCATCACCAAGACAGTCGATTCCCTTTCAACTTTTCTGTAAGTGGCGCAACTTTTAAACTTCCTCTAATATACTCGTTCCTTACTTTATCCATTCTTGTCACACCACTCATCCACCTCAACATTCTCATCTCCTCTACATGCAATCTGTTCCTACTTGAGTCATCGAAAAACAATAGATCACGATTCACAACTGTTTCAAACAATTGATCATTTGTCCAAATGAAGAAAACAAACTCTGTCATAAGGTTTTAAGGCAACGCGGGATTCGAGAAATCTTAAGTATCTTATCAAGTAATGCATAAACCCAAGCAAGTTTCTATGGGAAAACTAGAATTGACTATTCTTTGGGTGAAATCCTATCAATCAAACAGTCTATTTACACACAAGCGACGGCGAATAGCATCTGTCTGTACAACCTCTAACCCTGGTATCTGTTGTCCAGTTAAAGTAAACTCCACCATCATACTTTCAGCCGAAAGAAGTCCACTGCTGGACATAGGCCTCCCCAACTGTCGCCACATTGACCAGTCCCGTGCGTCTCACATCCAGCGGATCCCCGCAACCTTCACCAGGGCATCATTCATTATGCAACCATTTTGATGCACTAAACAATAATCTGAGCGAAGTAAGAACCGTCAAAGAAATCAAAGCTAAGAATTAAAACTTTTGACAGTTCTAACTTCAAGCAATTTACTAAACTACAGAATAAAAATAGTATCTTATGTTGTTACTTTTACTCAAGTACCTAATCAGTTTGACTAGTTTATAAATACGATAAGAGACTAGAAGGCAAGTAGACCTACGAAGTTACCTTTGAGGAACTATCGAAGCTATCTATATACACTAATATTGTAAAGAGGAAAAATTTATAGTTTTGTGTGTGTGTATTTTTGTAATGAAGTAACACAGGTATCCGTGCAAAGCCGGGATGAGCCGCTAGTTCCTAATAATTACAGCATTCTTACACCTACCAATACAAAGTCTTTCCTGATCCAAACCATTTTTTATCACAAAACAATTAAGAATACAAACAACAATGGCTTGATACCATGTTCTTAGCAGTAATAACCATCTTATGACGTCATTTCCTATAGAAAATGACTCCCATACAGTAATTGTATATTAATAACATGTTAGGTTTTATATTGAAGCTATTAAAGGCATAGATAATTAAAGATTGGGACGGGTTATTAAAAGATAGTCTGTCTGAAGTTTTCGTATTTATACATTCTTGTTCGTCAAGTGATCGTTGGCGTGACTGCTGAGCATGAGGTCCTAGGTTCGATTCCCAGGTCGGGCAAAGTGTTATTGGGTTTTTCATCAGGAATGTCTCAGTAGCAGCCACGGAATCTGAATATGTGCTAGGCTCACCCCTTATTACATGGCACTTACGTACATAACTGGCAAAATGTGGATGTTATGTTATGTTATATACCTATAATATCTATTTCAATAAAAACTTGAAATCTATCGCTCATTGAAGGCCAAACATGTCATTACTTTGCCAATAGTAAAAAATTAATGTACCTATGCTTTACTTTGTGTAAGCGTGGTTAATCTTCAATACACCATATTATAATATTATAAAACACAGAATATGTATACACGGTGTAAACGGACTCTACACGAAACCGTCAAACGAGGATGCTGTACATCAAACTAAGTAACTATACTTAAAAAATATTGTTGAGAAAAGATTTTTTTGGGGTGAAAAATCACGTTTTACGGTAGGACTCGATGTAACGCATTCTAAACATTGTACTGATGGACGCATTGAATAGTACGGGGGTCGTGGAGGTATTTAAAGTAAAGTTATAGAATTAAAAACTTGTATTGAAAAAAAAACTTGTGAAAAAGTTGGAACTTTGACCCCCAATATCTCCGTAACTAGAAGGTTCCCAGGTATGGTCTAGAACAAAAAATAATTGCAATGACGGGGACAACCAGTGCCTTTCGGCTTCGCTAAGGGTATTTTTACACCCGTTATATCATAATCCTACTTCCAACTGTCTTCCTGTATATTCCAAATTTATATTACATCCCAGTGACAATCCAATCACTTAGCTCAATAACTTCAAAATTACAACCAGGAAATAAGCACAACTTAATTAAAATAATAAAAAATCTCATAAGAAACCGATATACCAGTGAGTGTTGACCAATTATGTCGTAAGCCGAACGCGCAATTTTCTTGACATTTGAGCTTATATGGATTAATATCATGAAAGCAATCGAAATATTATTGTAATTTGGAATATTTAAGACTATAGGTCGGCTGTGTGTTTGTTTGTACATTTTAGGCAAAGAGATTTAAAAGACATACAGAGCGGAAATCGGGAATATTTTCATACAAAAACCGACCAAATGCGAGTCGGACTCGTGCATTAAGTGTTCCGTACCATCGTAGTAGAGGAGCCCCCTTTAATTTTTTTTTTTTTTTTTTTACTATTTGTTGTTATAGCGACAACAGACATATTTACACATTCTGTGAAACACAAATACAAATTTCAGCTGTCTACCTATTACGGATTATGAGATACAGCCCGCCACGCACAATGGTCCACTTTAAGGACTAAGTGCGGAAACCAAAATCCCTAACATAGAACATAGATACAGCCCGCTGACAGACAGACGGACGGACAGCGGAGGCTTAGTAATAGGGCCCCGTTGGTTACCCTTGGAACCCTAAAAAATAAAATGGCGGCCATAGTTCCGATTATGACCACGCGCCAAGAGATCCTTGTAAAACTATGATTAGCGCAATGTGTATGTATTGTAATTATATCTCTGCATACCACCCTAATAGAGTAACGAGATGTGTTCACATAATCATGGCAAGACCACAACAACTTCGAATGACCACAAAAAGCAAGCAATTGTCTATGACATAGTTTATTTAGACAGACATAAATTACGACCAATATTACATGAACATTTATGTGAGTAATAAATAACTAAACACTACGTAATACTTTTTTTTTAATAAGTTATTCAGAAACTGGTGGTTTTGGTACGAATCGGTCGGTGATGCAAACTGGGCGGTCACGACGAATGACCGCATTTACCGACAACATTTAGATTTTTAGGGTTCCGAAGACGCATTACGATTTTTATACAAAAATTAAAAAAAAGATTAATTACTCCCTAAAAAAAATCATCAAACCTATACGTATCTATAGATAGGTCTTTAAAATGACATTGAGGTTCCTAAAACTATTTTTTCTCAAAGTCAATCGTTTGATATAGAAACTTCCAAAGTGGTAAAATGTGTATTCCCCCTCTAATTTCTAAAGTAAGAGGAGGAAAATTCTGAAAAAATGTAGAATTGTAAGACGTAAAAAAACTTTCAAAGAAATTTGGATTGAATAAGATTTTATGTTTAATTTTTGAGATTTGGGACTTTTTCATTAAACTGTAGCAACTATGAAAAACAAGTTTAGTTTTTCTATTGAATAGAATACATTACAACATATTATTATGAATGAGGCTTCAAAATATTTTTATTGTATTGTTTGGTGCTACGGAATCCTGTGTGTGTGTGTGTGAGTACGATTCGCACTTGGCCGGTTTTTTTAACGAATGTGTTGTTACTTTAGCTGAAGATAATTATAGGTAAACCTAAGCCTGTGTGCGTTATAGAACAAAATATTAGTTCCATACAGAATAGATAGGAGCATCGATCGCAAAGAAAATGATTTCAAGCACCTGTACAGCTACTACGTGCTATGTCTTTTAGTAATTTTAAAGACAGAGAAGGAAAGTGGAGCGATATCCACGCTATGCCTGCTCATTCACATTTCCTTTGCTAATAAGCTTAAAATATCCCGACTTAGCGTACGAGCTCACCAGGTTTTCGACATGTAGAATGTGAGCCCGATTGTCGTTACTGCCAATGGCTTGATGGCCAAGATCCACGACGAACATCTCTCGAGTCTTTCGTTTGGAGATTGGATCGAGGGCCTGATTCAGAAGGCTGTACCTACTCCTCGTTGCGGCTCGCAATGTGAGGAGGTTCCTGACTCCGGAAACCTAACCAACGGCAACGGTACCTTGGATTATAATTTTTATGTTTTTATTAATAAATATTTAAAATGTACAGATTTTATTTTTTAACCTAAATATACGTTAAAAAAATAAAATAAAGTAACGTTGTAACTTAAATTAAACCTTATGGTTAGTACCATAGGATAGGAACTCTAACCTGTTAAAGACCTGGTAAAAACTGTTTCTAGGATAGGAACTCTAAGATTGCAGTTAAAATCGTCTCCAAAGTTACACAACAAAATACACCACTTAGGAACCTATTTTTTTACCAATCATATTCAAGAACGCGGAAATATTTTTTAATTTCAACCACGGGTAAAGTCTCATCTTGAAATGTTACAAAAAACATCTGACAATCATCTCTGTGATGATACACGCAACTGCCTAATCGTAGTTTTTTTTTTGTTTCTTTGAGTAATAATATTATTTTATTCGCCGGGGTACGAAAAAGGTTGAATGTTATGGATATGATATTGTGGCGGCACAACAAAAATTACCACAGCAACATAGAACAAAATGTACTACAGCGCCATCTATGACGCAGAAGATGAACTAAACGTCGAAATACATCTAAATCCTACATCGCGCAAGTAACGTTATCCGCGACTTAAGACTATATAGAAGACCCTGACAACAACTGTCAGGCAGTAACCCACCAGACATACCACCCGTTTAGTCGGAGGATCCTTTTCTATGGGGTACGAAGAACTTTACACCCTGTTCTTCATACCACCAAAATATTGTAGTCCATAAAATCTAACTTGATTAAAATGACAGCTACCAAACTAAAGGGACTAATAAGTAGCTTTGCTTTGGTCTTGTCGAAATTAATAATTAAAAATGCCTAATTTATGCAGTCAGTATTTTACGCCATGTAAATATGGGTATTAATTAGGGCCAATTAAATTAACTATAAAAAACACAGTCTTAATAAAATTATAGGCTTAATTATGTACACACTGACAGCTGTCATTTTAATCAAGTTATTTTTTAAGAATTATAGTAATATAAAAATTAGACGGCTGGTAGCAATTATTAGACAATTTGTGCTTAAAACGAATGCACGTTTAAGCGCACCTTCAGTCGTAAGAAATAAGTATTATAAACTACTCACCACTAGTGCTATGATTATCGTGCTGTCTGTACTCATTCCTCTCCGGCGAGGGGGCAAGATCGCTGCCTATCCCGGAACTGCCCCCTGACGACTCCAGCTTACGCCTGGCATTCACCCCCACGATGTTCTGGTTGAGGCAGCGTCTCGTATCGATGTTGGAGAGGTTCCCTTTCTGGCGGTGGACCGTGTCGTAATCCCGAGGAGGCAGGAGGATCGGGCTCTTACCTGTAAGATTGAGGGGGTGAGTGAGTGGGTGCGAGTGAGTGGGTGTGAGTGAGTGGAGACGAGTGAGTGAGAAGTGAATTTATTCTGTTGTCATTATTTAGCGATTATTTTTGGATTTAGGGACAAGTGAAATGCCTTTTAAAGTTCGGAAGTGCAAATTGATTTCTTGAAAATTAAGTATTTTTTATGACATAAATTAAGTATATGAAAAGTTTTAAAAAACGAAAGCGTGTGGTATTGACCATCATAACGGCTGTTTTCTTTTGCGACGGCTAAGCTTAAATTGTGCAACATACTTAAATATATAAAATAGCATAAATATAAAAAGTTCTTAATTTTATTAAGCTTTTTAAAGTTTACAAGTAAATCTTTTTAACATGATTTCTGAAGAAAAGGTGGGGAAAACCCCACCTTTAACTCCTTAGAAATAGGACACTACGGTATTCGAATTGTGGAGGTCCTCATCAAATAAGGCTTTTTAAAACTTATTAATCCCAATTTTACTAAGTAGGAATATTAGGTACTTTACTGTAGTAATATGACTCTAATGCAACTTCAGTGTACGACAGGGATGGAGCTATACCAGACGTCTAGCTCCATCTCTCTCTTACACTGAACTAAGATTAAAACAATACTATTATAAGATAGTACTTACGCCACCAGAATGTGGTTAATCACAACAATTCTATAGGCATTATAACATTAAATTCTTCTTCGGCAATATTCAGCCAAATTCTATAAATAAAAAAGCTCAATACTACATACCAATACCGATGCAAAAAGGCGTGGAGAAGCAAGCCACATCTACCTACTAAAAAAATGAAAAGACTGACCTAATCCCCGTTTACCTGTCGATAGCTTTTGTTTCAACTCAGCGGCTAAACTGTCATATAGATTAGCCACGCATCTCTCCTCAGTGCTCCCGGAGTCCGATTCCCTTGAAACTTCGCTCCCTAGAGACGAATCCGGGGGTTTCTTCGAAGATGGTAAGGCTCCTCGCATTTGTAACTTGCGCTCGATGTCCGCGAATTTCTTCTGGTTTTCTGGTCTGTCTATTAGTGCTTGGAGATGCGTGTAAAGCATTTCCGCTGTGTGGTCCGAATCGCATCTGTTGACAAGAAAAAGAGATTTGAGGCTTCTGGACATAGGGTTACTACATGTTCAGTGACAGTCGTTCTTGGTAATGAATTTTCACAAAATGCACGTCTCCCACTCTGCGATAAAACTTCGGGTAAGCGATTTTAACCTTATGGGTGCTCGACTGCAACTGTAAGTATTTATACATAGGTAAAGTAATGTATAATATACGTTTTGGCAAGCTATGTTTTGTTTTACTATCAACATCATCATCATATACCTGCCCTTGTCTCGTCCCATTCTACTTGGGGTCGGCGCTATATGTTTTTTTCTTCCATTCTCCCCTGTCAGTCATCACGACATCATTTACTCCTTTCTCTTTCATATCATGTATCCATTTACTATACTACTAATATCAGTAATAAAACTATTCCTTTTTAACTGACTTTAAACAAAAGTGATTTATTCTGTCATATTTTTGAGAACCATGTTATTAACAAGCAAATATAACGTAAACTAGCGACTACGCAATCCACATCGTGCCACAAACTAAACACTATTGCACAAAGCTATTGTTTAACAGCAAGATGTCCAATTCTCATGCAAAACGTCAAGATAAATATTACAATATAAAACCATTTTCATCATTCATCATTACTCGTGTCTTTGAAACACGATCGCTCTATGACAAAGTGTCCATTGCACAACTAAAGTCACGCATACGCATTCCGAGAGCACCCGAATGAGAGCCGACCGCCCCCAAACGCCGAGGTAATGTCAAAGTTGATTACAATATGGCGGCGGCCTCATCTGTCAAATGTGACAATAGGTGCAATCGGTGGTAAAAAGGTTGGGTCATATTTGCAAAGGGAGGATTGAATAACACCTTGCTAAAAGTTCTATATGACTTTTGTCATTCTTAGTGCTTTCGTTGGACTGTTTGAGTTTGATACTATTTTGTTGGTCTAAGCGCAGTGATGGCAATTAAAATGCCGCTCATTTCCTTATTTCGCTATCCGCTTCCCAAGTAGGTATACGAGAAAAGGAAATAGCAAGCAAAAGTAAGAGATCGCCTTTACTTTTGTTGTTTAGTTTCAAACTTTGCTTAACATAGTAGGTATGTATATAATGGCTGTCTGTTTTATATATCTTATTTTGACGTTTAAACTTTTCTTAACTAAAAACATCGTTCATAACCGAACCTTGAAACGAATGAAAAAACCTCGGATCGATCGTATTGTTCAGACTTAAAGTTGGAAATCTGTCGCAGACATTTGAAAACACCTAGATCAGCTATCTTAGCGTGTTTTTACAAAAAAAGTCTTAATGTCCGTACAATGTACCCAACATCAACAATGTACAACTTATCTAGACTTAAAACCTCAGAGTTCACGGGTGTCATGGCTAATCCGATACCGGTCGAGCTTCTATCGCAATGCACCGGTATCAGCTTAGAACGGATGTGTCGCAAGAAGGACCACGCATAGGTGGGCCGGCCCTGCGATTACCATAAACTATAGTGCATTAACATAGAGTTATGTCATCCGAACTGGCTGGTTATACAACCTTGTTTATGTGAGAATGAGAGCGAAGTGACAGATGGTTGCAGTGATAGGGTTCGAGATTTAAATGGTTATAAAGTTCTTAATTTTATTAAGCTTTTTAAAGATTACAAGTAAATCTTATTAACAAATGATTTCTGGAGAAAAAGTGTGGTTTTGCTTTAACTCTTTAGAAATAGGACACAGTATTCAAATTGTGGAGGTCCTCATCAACTAAGGCTTTTTAAAAATGATAATTTTTTTTTTAAGTAGGAGTACTTTACTGTAGTAATATGACTTTAATGCCACTTAAGTGTATGACAGGGATGGAGCTATACCAGACGTCTAGCTCCATCTCTCTCTTACACTGAACTAAGATAAAATAAAAAAAAAAAACAAATAAACAATGATGATTTACGGTTGATTTGTCGTTAGTCTCTGGTAAGAAAAACTTCCGTAAAAATATCTCACGTGAGCTCTTGCCAAATGCTTATTTTTCGACGTTATAACATCAATTCAGAGTAGGTTATTTGACTATTTCTTTTTGAATGATTGACTACTAGATTTAGTTGAGACTATTTAGAAATTTCACCAACCCAACAAAATAGTTTCATCACCATAACTAAAAACCACATTCTATCTAAATGCCAAACAGCATGCCAGCAATTTGAATATATAATCAAATTCAATATTTAAAGCTACTGATTAATGCACGTTTGACAACTGGTGGTCCGCGCATGAATGTCATAGTTATTATTGTACATACAAAACCAGATGCCTATTAAACCTGTTTGGTTGGTGCAAGCAACCTGACTGTACCTAAATTGTTTTGGGTTGCCATTGGTACAGATACCAGCACATCAAACTACTGCAATCTGTCAAATTTCTTTAATGGATTTTCAATTTTATTGCAGATCAGTATTAGTTTCAAGATTGATTGGGAAAATTTGACAGTTTCGGGTAGCTTGATATGCTGGCGTCGACACTGGTATTCGAATAACCTTGTAGTAAGTTTTGGTTCAGCGGTTATATAAAGGAGGAGCTCGTGGCTAACCAATAACAGCCTTTCGGATTAATCTTTATGTAAGGTGCCTAGGTAGTAGGTTTGTCTGTAGATGTGTGACCATCCATTACATACAGAGTTTCCTCCGTGTCTCGGAAGGCACGTTAAGCCTTAAGGTATGGTATTACTGGGTTGTTGAGGTCAGATAGGCAGTTGCTCCATGTAAAATGCTGGTATTCAGCTGCATGTTAGTTAGACTGGCAGTCGACCCCAAAATAGTTGGGAAAAGGCTAGATGATGGTTATATAAAGGGTGGTCCGTGAATAGAGGCTCAATTTTTTTTTGTTTATAGAAGTCTCTCCAGGAGTATCCGATACAGCTTCGTGTTCAGCGGTTTAAAAGCTAGAATTGTCACGATGAGCCGAATGCCAATTTTAGAGGCAGTGCGCAGAGTACTTTGCTCGCAAAACGGATGGGCGATGGGGCCGAAAGGTTCTGGAGTGGCAATTACTCGGAAGGCACAGCGTTGAAAGGCTTCACGCAAGATGGAACGATGTCCCGGTGATTACCGCGGGAAATCGTTCGATGGGAGTTGCACAGGGCCGGTCGATGTGGCAACGATTTTGCGAAGCAAATGTCCATCAGTGGACATCTTTTGGCTGACATCAGGATGATGAGGGATGATAAAAATGAGGCTACTTCAGAAATTAAGTTCTGAACAGTTTCATGTGCTATGAACATCAATTTAGCCATCTGAGTCCCACCGCAGGGCTATTGCCAAGCTTCCTTCCTTGCACTTATTCCTATTCATTTATCATTCTACCGCGTCGAGTACGGGAATTACCCATGGGATCCTATTGCGTATGTGCTGTACCAGGCTATATCTCTGTGCCAAATTTCATCCAGATCCTTTCAGCCGTTCTGGCGTGATTGAGAAACAAACATCCATCGATCCAAACTTTCACATTTATTATAGTAGGTACGTAAGATGAGATGCAGTCGAGTTCGTTCCACCATTTTCTAAAGGAATTGGTGGAGGAAAAAAGGTGTCATATAGGGGCACTTTATCGATCATCTACCTAGCCTTTTCGGCCTTTTTTTTCGGCTTCCAGTCTAACCGGATGCAACTGAATGCGCAGCACTTTATCAATATTTTCCTTATATTCGCTCAGGTTACCTAGCATTTTGCAATATAATTCTAGATAGGATATTAAAAACATATTAAAGACATTTAAAGGTTACATTCCTAAAGAGACATCGCCTGCGTAGTTGGTGTTATTTTAGAAAATGATGAGTAGCTACCTAAGTGTTGGTAATTAACGAGAAAATTGATAGCATGCGACTTAATTTATGTGTTTTTGCCACAAAGATGATTGTGTGTTTTTTTGCGTTTTTGTTTTTCGTTTATTGATGTTTCTGTTATTTTCATGAATATATGTATACATGTTTTTTTTACAAACTTAAAATAATAATGAAAATACGTATGTGCAGTGAGCACCAATATATCATGTATGCACTAAGCAACTTTTAAAAGTGATTTTCTCCTACTGCATTGATCGCAATTTAATCATCATCATCTGCCTAGCCTTTTCCCAACTGTATTGGGGTCGGCTTCCAGTCATGCCGGATTTAGCTGAAAACCAGTATTTTACGCAGAGCGGCTGCCTACCAGACCTCCACAACCCATTAACTGGGTAACACGGTATTTCATGGCAAGACTGGAGTCAGATTTACTGGCTTCTGACTATCCGTAACGACTGCCAAAGATCAACCAAAGACAGCCGGGACCAACGGCTTAACGTGCTTTCCGAGGCACGGAATCATCTTTTTATCAGACAATCAGGTGATTCAAGCCTGCAATGTCCTAACCAAACTAGAAACAACTTCACAAAGTATGCTTCCCGTAGGAATCGAACCCACGACCACCGGGTCACAAGGCAAACGCCTAAACCACTCGACCACGGAGGCAGTTGATCGCAATTTAATATTATTATGAAATTGATCTAATTTCAAAATTGCAATCGTTATAACACGAGTTTGAATTTAGGTTAGCGTATACATGTTGATGCTCGTGACTATACATGTTAAAAAGTAGAAAAGCATTAAAGGGCGCCTTAAAATTCGTCTTCTTCGCTGTCAACGGGTAGTGCCCAAAAGGCTGCCAGCATTGCCACGCTGGATGGCACTGCTGATTCTTTGGCAAAAAATAGGCCAGCCCTCTGGTCACGGGAAGAGTCGACAATCGCTTGGCGATGTCCCGATTATTTCTCTTTGTTTACTCTTTATTTCAGCATTATTATGCATCCTGTCCTTCCTTCTAATTTAGCTTATATTTTTCATTGAGAGCTTGACTAAAATGATTCTTTAAGCAGTTGAAACTAAGTCCAAGACCACACAGGTCGACAGAAACACCGATCGATAGATATGATTAACCTCCAATCATCGATCAGATTAACTTTAACAAAACAATCAGCTGTATGACATTCTATTAATCTAAGTTATTCAATAATTAATTAATCCTATCAATTTAATCCGCTTCGATGTAACAGTCGACGCATGTTACATGCGCGCGGGCAACAAAAACGAAGCCGCACGAAGTTACACGATTCGCTCCGATGTTCGAGCTCACTCGATAAAGGAATGTTGACATTTTAATGTCAAGGTTGTCAATTGTCACTTGGATCTTACACATTCCTGTTTAAGAAAAGAATATAATGTCTTCGAACATTTAATTTTGGGGATAAGAAGTAGGTGCGTTGAGAAGGTGGCTGGAAAAGACTGGATGCGGAAACCGAGGACAGAATGATGTGGACCAGCTTGGGAGAGGCCGATGTCCAGCATTGGACTGTGATAGGCATAATTGTATTGTATTGTATTGTATAACGGGCTGGTGTCCGCAACTCCACGTCAAATGCGCGATGGGGTTAGGCATAATTGATTGATTGAGTCATGCACGGGTCAACTCAGAAGTTCAGAACAATGATTATTCCAACATTTTTGCTAAGACATGGTCACGTCCAAATCACGGTGTTAACAAGAAAGTTCCATATATCTAAGAAGAAATGCTGGTATATTTAGGAGAAGCCATTTAATTTGGCTTTACTATGACGTAATTCATACTGGTAATGTACCTACTTATGAGTATAACAAGACATAAGTGAACCTGTCCGGTCAGTGCAAGCATTTGTCAGTTATGGTCTTAATGTAGTGGCGCTCAACGACACGACGAATACCAAAAAAAGAACATTTTGGTAGACCGCATAAAGTAGTACTCAAACTGCCAGACAATCGTTAGACTAACGCATAACCTAACATCTCGCCTGTAATCCCCAAACGGTTAGGCAGAGGTGTACCTAATAGTACATCCACATTCCACCAGTTATGTTTAAGTCCCATGTAATAGGAGGTGAGCCTATTGCCATCAACTGGGCACACATCCAGACTCCGGGGTTGCTACTGAGAAATTCCTGATGGAAAAACCCAATAACAATTAGCCTGACACGGGAATCAAACCCAGGACCGCATGCTTAGTCGCGATTGCTACCACTAGACCAACGAGACAGTCGTATGTCGTTAAACTAATAAAATTAAAAAAATAATATAATATAACCCACATCCTGTCCGTCCTTATATTCACAGTAGGTAATTAAAAATAATACAATACTAAGTAAGAACAGTTGATCGATCAGTTGTTCGGTTGATTCTAATAAAATGAAACATTCTAATTTAAAATATAATACTTTATATACCTACCTATAGAAGATGCGCAAAGTGCATACCTCAATACAATATTGTGTTCAATTCTGTAGCAACTGCGACCTCTAACGAAAAAGGTAATTTATCTGTTTATTTTGCTCATACGCTTTTAGAATTTCAATTGAGCAATATTTATTCAGTAAACTTGAATGCTTTTATAGGCGAGTGAACTCGCAGCATTCAAGTTATGGCTAACATTCTAAGAAATAATTTATACAGGGTGGCGATTAGGTCACTTGTACCCTTCAAGGTCTACTAGGTGAGTCTTCCTCTTTTCAAAAGAAACATATCAGTTCTTCATTCTCCTGCCCTTATCCCTATTTATTTGGGATCGGCGCTGCAGTCTTCTTCCAGACTTCTCTGTTACTAGTCATCTCAACAGTCACCTCTTTTCTAGCCATATCATCCTTCACACAGTCCCTATTCAATCCATCGTTTTTTTGGTCTTCTTCTTCTCTTATAGCCCAATATATAGAAACTCATCCGTTCCATGAAAAACAAAGTAGCTTTTCATACGTGTATCGAAACAGTCTGTCTATGTCTGTTCAAAATTGCTGAAATATAACATTTCTCGGGCAAAGTTTAAGTTTCAATTCTCGTCAGGGATTGCTCAGTTTAAGCCACGGAGCCGCTATGGACTCGCTCCCTACATAGGACTTTACCAATGAAATGTGGTTGTTCTATTAGGCACATCTTTGCCTATCCTTTTGGGGATAGCAGTATGTTATGTTACGTTGTGTAATGTTATATGTAAATAAAATGTTGAAATATTTGAGTAGGCTCTGTACTGTTACTGTTTGTAGTACACACTGTTGGGCAATCTTTGGCTTTGTTTATACTGTGTAGTTGTTTATGTTTTGTTTGCAAATAGGCTGATGGAAAGCGATTGATTACCGCCTATGAACACAATAGAAGAATACATAAAACTCACTTGACGAAGCGGAATTGCAGACACTTAAGACTATTCCAGACAATTAAGAACTGTCTCAAAAGACCTCAAAAGATCGACCAGTCTGTTTTTTTCCTTTTTGTTTCTTATTAAAACACAACCTCACGCCTGTTATCTCAAAGGGTTAGACAGAGGTGTAGGTATCAATAGTACACACCCACATTCACGCCACGCTAGATGCGTTTAAGACCCATGTAATTGAGAGGGAACCAATTGCAATCACAGGCACAAAAATACAGTGTGCTACTAAGGAGTTCCAGATGGAAAATCCCAATAACACTTTGCCTGACCTGGGTATCAATCCCAGGACCTCAAAGACGACAAATTCATCGACTTCCTAAATAAAAGCATGTAGACATCTTACAAGTGATTCGAAGGCTGTAACTCATTCCGTAGGCGATACAAAGCTGCCTGCTCACAATAGACATCCTCAAGGTTTCTGTAAACAAGTGTTGCATACAGCCAACGCACTGTTACTTTTAGTACTTTTGTAGTAACGTGTGAATCAGTGAATAGTTTATAGAATGAAAGAATCAATTAATAAAAATCATATGCATTCTGCTGTTAACATTGGCCTTTTAACTTCGACTAACTATTTGACCCATTCGGCAGTTGAGTTTTGACTTGTGATGAGATATGGGTCATACTTCACTAATCATCACCTGCCTGCCTTTTCCCAACTATGTTGGGGTCGGCTTCCAGTCTAACCGGATGCAGCTGAATATCAGTATTTTACATGGAGCGACTGCCTATCTGACCTCCACAACCAAGTTAGTACTAGGTAATAAGATACCCTTGATAAGACTGACCCTTGTTTGTCAGACTTTCGGGCCACTGACAACATGTCAGATAGTCAGTAACGACTGTCAAAGATCTGCAAATGACAGCCGGGACCAATGAGGTTATATTAACATCATTGGCCGGGACCAACCCTTTTTTTTCGTATGGGAAATCATCAAATGACCCACCCCTCCCGCTCTGGGTGGAGCGGAAGGGAGTGTCAGACTATTACTGACTAAAACCCATCCATGTTCCTTCTTTTGCCCTTTGTGTTCCAGGGCCGCAGTATCTCTTTCGAACAGTCCCGCAGCCCTGGCAGGCATCGGCCCTTGCAGACCCCTCCGGTTTGCTGACATCTGTTTGAGGCGCGCGTGGAACACGAACGCGCCGTCGACACGGCCTGTCGTCATAAGACGGACGGACGGCGAGCTAGCCCATTACTCACCGTCCACAGGCCCGCGAAGGTTCACCCTCATTTCATGACTATTTTTAACTTCCAAGTTAGATTACTTGGAAGTTAAAAATAGTCATGACGTAACTAACATAGGTACTAACTATGCTAGTACCTATGTTAGGTACGTAATATATAACAAAATAGCAATAGGGCATAAACCCAGACTGCGGTGTGCCACAGTTTTTTTTTTTATAGAAAAACCTATTACCACTGCCTGACCCGGAGAAAATTTATAATCAATTACCACCAGCCCTCAGAATGTTACCAATTAATAAGTTTAGATGTAAAATGTTTGCTTGGCTCTTAAACATGTGTTTTTACTCCGTCAATGAATTTTTAAATCATACATTTTGATATTGTAATTGAGATATTAATAATGACATTAGTACTTTGACTTTTCTGACATTGTAATTTTTACTCTGACATTATGATTTATATTTTTGACATTATGATTTAATTATTATTTTTTTTTACATTATTATTTATATTCCTGAATTAACCATTGATTTTTGTTATTAGAAATAATGCATTTTTATTAAATCATTACCAGTTTAAAATTATAAATTCAAATTTCATATCTTGGTATAATATTAATAATAGTTTTGATTTGCATGTTATGCTTATTATTTAATATTTCTACACCAGCAATGGTAGTATGTGTGAAAAAAAGTTTAATGTAAGATCTCTATGTACCATAAACTGAGAAATAAATAAATACAATACAATACAAAAGAACTCAAACAATCTTCTTCAGAACTCGAGTTTACGACCAGTACAGTCTAAATCAAACGAGGCTGTCAACTAAACATTCTTAATAACAATTAAAAGATCAGTATTCAAATGAGGTAGATCAGTTTATAATGGTTGATGATCTGATCATTAGATTATTATCCTGTTCTATTTGACCTCTGATGGCTGAGTCATATGACCCGACATTCTGTTTTGAATGTCAAGGTGAAGAAGAGTCTTCTAGTAAAAATATGCGGGGAGTATTCCTGGTGCGGTGGTGATAGGAAGCTATGTAGGTATACCTACTGGTGACTTAGGTCTTTGGTTGGATAAGAATGAGAGACTTACATCGCAATAGCCGTCCCTCCTAAATAAATATAAGACTTGTAGACATTAGATAACTCTTATTATAAATTATTGCTCGGTTCCGGTAAGCAAATATTTGTATCCAAAATGTTTGTCATGATGATATCATAATGACCTTACTGAGACCAATCATATATTTTATAATCTGTGGCATAATTTGACATGTTTGTGCGCTGTCATTGCTTATAACAACTACTGTAATAATCGAGAGTGTCACAGCAAATCGATTTCATAAATAAAAATATTGATATAAGACAGAACACAACAATGCCAATGCCACACAGAAAAAAAAAACCAGGCCGCCATCTTTAATTTTCACTTCACGCGGCATTAACAAACTATCTTCTATTTGACACCCAAACGTGTTCTATTGTTGCCGTCAAAACTTATTTGTAGCGACGAAATGTAAGTGAAAGTATTTTTTTATTGAAGTCGGCCATATTGGAACAGCTGTCAAAAGTTGCGAGCTGTCAAAAGGCGTGAATTACTCGTGATACGTGACCATTGGTTCGGTGAAAGGGTATTACAAAAAAATGTTGTATGGACAGCGATCGATGGATATGTTTTCGATTTGTTTAATCGTATATATATTTTCGTGTCTTTGTCAGAGGTCGCCCTATTCACCTTTGCGCTAGAAATGCTTTTATTTATATTTCTTATTCATTAGAAAGTATAAGCTATCCTTGATTTTTAAACAGTGTGGTTTTGCCACACCTTTGGCCCTCCCTAATAAGTTTATCATCAATTCCATATTAAAAAACGAGTTTTTAAAAGCCACAATAGAGGTTAAAGATCTAGGTGTGATTAATCTAAAATTTTAGAAAATTCTTTGCAAATGGCGACTTAATAAAATGTCATACATCATTAAGATGTTCGTGGAAACAAGTGAATTAAACTAACTAATACGTAATGACCTTTCAACATAATCCAGCATTATTAAATGTCACAAACCATTAACTTGGTTTGTCTCTTTCTGTTGAAATAAGTTAATTAAATGAACTAAATACGTACCTAATGGACTTTTAATACAACGCTGCGCGCTGAACAGTACGTATACATGTACTACAACAGCTTTATATTTACACAGTGTGTTATTATTAGATGGCAGATCAGTCTTACCTACAGCTTCCTACTAGCCATGTTTTAGATATTATCCGACTTTAGCTGCTAGAGGGTGAAAAACATAATACTTATCAAACTTTCCGGGATTTCACCTGTACTTTCCACATTATCTATGGTTTTCCATGACAGTTTACTTTTTTAAATCCTCCAATCTGCAGCAACGACAACTTAAGTTCAGCCAAAAACATAAACTGGCTGCAAAAACAAAAAAAAAACACATCTAACATTCAAAACTCTTTTCTTACTTCAAGTAATGTTTGTACTTACTCAAGTTGAAAACAAGCTATATCTATAATTGCCATAACTGAAGCGTTGGTCGTACTTTTACTGTTCAAGTACAAGTTTCAAGATTTTCATTTAAATTCTAATCAAAGCGGCTTCTATTATACAGCATCTAACGTGGGCTCGTTAGGAAGATAACCGGAACATTCTGGTTGTTAGGGCTACTCCTTTTATAATTATTATTATTATAAGCCTGTATTGTCCCACTGCAGGGCAAAGGCCTCCCTTCCCTCTTTCCACATTTCGCGATCTAGAGCGATTGTAGGCCAATCCCTTGCGTAAGAGTCCAGCTCATCCCGCCATCTCCTTCTGGGCCTGCCGCGTTGTCGTTTCCTGCTATTGGGTATCCAATGAGTGGTAATTTTTGCCCATTGCTCCTCCGACATGCGGCAGATGTGACCAGCCCAGTTCCACTTCAACTTAGCAGCTGTAAGGCCAGCATCAGCTATTTGGGTTTTGGAGCGAAGTATGGAGTTTCTGATGCGGTCCGTAAGTTTGACACCCAGTATACTTCGCTCCATAGCTCGTTGGCAGACCCCAAGTGCGGACTTCTGACGTTTTGTAAGCGCCCACGTTTGCGCTCCATAGGTGAGGGCGGGTAGAATGCACATGTCCATGAGCTTTCGCTTAAGTGACAGGGGAAGAGATCCCTTCATTAAATGTTTCATTTCATCCTTTTATAATTATTGGAATATTATCTGCTGGCATATTATTATTATTTAGCTATTTTTGGGTATTTACCAAACTTGTTCTGGTGCACTGTATTTAGTAAAAATACTTAGTTACAGATTATTTTTGATGAATTTTTAGAGTAATGTAGCATAAGGACGACACGCCAGGGTAGCCCGCGAAATTCAATTTGTTTTACGTTTTTTTTGCAATTTGCAGGTTCGCGACCGGAACAAAAGTGACTACTTATTTCTTAAAATTCAATGGAATTAAACTAACCTAGAGGGTTGTATATGTACGATTATAATTCAGTAACTACATACGTGTTACGGACGTGAATCATATTTTCATCAACACACAACTTGACACTGTACTGCAAATTGCAAAAAACCTAAGAAAACTTGAATTTCACGGGCTAGCCTGGCGCTTCCACTTTATCTAACGTGGTCGAAGCTGCAGGCGGATACTAGTATTTTCACTTTCTTGTTTTATTTGAAGAAAATAAATGAGTTATATTTTTGTTGGCTTTCAAAAATCAGAAATATTACTTTAAACTATGAAGTACCTATTTCAAAGCACAGCCCTACCTCCCTAGGTGCCAGCACTACCGGTTTTAAAACCTTTTTGCAGCTATTACAGAGCGAAACGGCTTTTAATTTACAATCTCAGCTGCTTGTATTCGATATCAACCCGCCTAGGTGATTGTCGTAAACAGGGATCGTAGTAATGATAACAATTATGTATTGAGTAGGGGTTGTAAAATTGGGTAGATAGTGCAATGACCTTGGTTGTTGATTTATTGAATGAAAGTTTGTTTTGAAGGCAGAAATGTTTTAGAAAGACAAAATAAGGTATCTATGTAAATAATTTTCCGTAGATATTTGAATGAATATTGAACGAATACATAATAATGTCATCGTTGCATTTTATCGCTTTTTTCTACATGCAGTGTGAAAAAAACATTAAAAGTCTTTGTAAAACGGTTGAGTCAAATATAATTTCAAAATAATAGGTAAAAAGGATTCTGAAAGTTCATTTTCTAAATTGATTTTTTCTCTTAACAAGTAGAAAGCATTACTGTTTCAGAATTTCAATATTAGCACGAAAGGGTTTTATCGGTCTCACAGACCATCGCGCGGGTTAAGGATGGTTGAAAGAATAACTTAAGCTCACAAGTTAAGATTTCACGTAAGGAAAATAATCAGCTTATAGCGTTCCCACTGCTGGGACAAAAGCTTCATCTCTATGATAAGGAGTGGGCTGTGATTTCACTTAAAAAACATTTAAAAAACTCATTCCAACATCTTTTAGAAACCTAACCTTTCGACCATGACTTCAGAACCTCAGTCATTAAAAAAACCTCTACACTGGCACTTGTAACCCATCCAATAACCATAAACTTTAATAGAAGTGGGTCTCGTAACGAATTCTCCGCGAGCCTTCGTTAGATGTCGCTGTGACCTCTAGATGCGCAAGCGCGCGAACGTGATATGCCAACCATTGCTACATTTAGACGGAAATCCTAAAATGGTGGCTTTTTGCGTATATTGCAGTATTGTTTTGAAGGGTAATATGAGCGTTAATGTTTATTTAGCTTCATTTTTTAGTAAATAATCGTGTTAGATGATTTAATTTCTTCAGATCTAACAAAAACCGTAACATAAGTTTTTCAGTAGATTGATTTAATAATTTTTTTAATTTTCCATCATCGTTTTCGCTGATCAAATGTTACTTACACCCGTTTAAATAAACAAGTCAAAGTGATTATTTGAGTAAAAGTAATAACTTAAAGTACGATTTTTATTCTGTAGTAATTGCTTGTAGAACTATCAAAAGTTAGAATTCTTTGCTTTCTTTGACGGTTCTTATTTCATTTATATTCTTGTCTATTGTATAAAAATGTTTGCATAAGTAACTAATAACTTAAACTGTAGATACAATTTGTGGTAGTCTTAGCTCTCCGGTTCAGTATTAACTTAGACATAATTTTGCAGTAATTAGAACGGCACACTACTCTGCTTTAAAAAAAAAAACTGCTGATAGTTCAAAACTTAGGTACACTCTTCAATGTACACCCAGCCCTACACTCCAAAACCTCAATAGAAAGAGCCAATTTCCATTTAAATAACAATTATTATTATTTCCTCTGGCAAGCCTTTGAAATATTGTTGTTGGCAACATAAATAATGGACGCTAAGCTTACAGAGTTGCACAAGGATGCAATGCGGGAGTTGCGACACTAAATGTCAAATGTCAGGTGAAGATGCCACCCTTTGTTAGGTTTTGTGCTAAATATTTAGTTATGGTGTGATGACATAGTTTGTGTGAAAGTTTGATATAGCACAGCATAATAATGCACTTAATGAGGCTGCCCCGATTTTGTAGCGCATCAGGGATGCTCGCCGAGTCGCAAGTAGACTGTTTTGTGTGTGCGTCCCTAATGCATCCCTGGTCCGCGTGGTTCGGGCCAGCTCCAGCGTTTTTTGGCCATTTTGTTTTTGGATGGGAAATATCCAATGACTCCTCCCGCTCTGGGCGGAGCGGAAGGGAGTGCCAGACTTTTACTGACTAAAACCCATCCATGTTCCTTCTTTTGCCCTTTGTGTTCCAGGGCCGCGGTGTTTCTTTAGAACAGTCCCGCAGCCCTTGCGGGCCCCTTCTGTTTGCTGACATCTCTTTGAGGCGCGCCTGGAACACGAACGCGCCGTCGACACGGCCTGTCGTCATAAGACGGACGGACGGCGAGCTAGCCCATTACTCACCGTCCATAGGCCCGTTCTAATAATACCTAAGGTGCTATTTACCTACAAACCTAAATCTATTGTTTTCTAGTTCTCGTTATCAGCTAATCACGGTCGCCGTATCAACAACAATGCATACAGTATTCAAGTTACTTTACACAGTCAATACATGAACCTTTATTCTTATCATCACGCTTGGTTTTATTATGGGGTCAGTAGGACTATTCACAGTGACGGCATTAATCACCAATGCACTCAAAAGCGTGAAGAAGAAGAAGAGAGATAGAGCCAAAAGTTCGAAGAGACCCACAAACCCGCACTGGGTTCCCGTGATGAATTCAGGCATTCTTCAAGCTTCTTCTCAAAGAGGAGACCTATCTCCCAGCAATGGGAACAATGTAGGCTGATTACGGAGTCTCATCTGCCTAACCTTTTCCTAACTGTTGGGGTTGGCTTCCAGTCTAACCGGATGCAGCTGAATACCAGTATTTTACACACACCGACGACACAGTTAGGCACTGACCTCCACAACCCAGTTAGTATCGGGTAATACGATACCTCTTGGTAAGACTGGTTGTTAGACTTCCGCCCACTGACTTCCTGCAACGACTGTCAAAGATCTACAAATGCTAGCCGGGACTAATGACTAACGTGCTTTCCGAGGCACGTCGGGTAATATTCATCATTCATTCATTTTTTCATTTTAGAGTAATGACGATAGATATTACTTTTAGCTTCAAAGTTTCAAAGCATCAATGTGCAAGCAAAAATAGACTTTTATAAGTCGTCATCGCTAAATCTTACTGATTCGCTTGGCTAGATCTACTATTTGAAACCAGTCTGTGAAGACACTTGACATTAACGATGTGTTGTGACCTTACAATGTGCTAAAATGACATTCGTTTCCTACAATTTAGAGACGACTACACTTTAGTAAAAGTTAAATAAATGCGATTACCGAATTTAAGGAGTGTTTTAAACTTATTACTCAACTAGCATTTGTCTGATAAAAAGATGATTCCGTGCCTCGGAAAGCACGTTAAGCCGTTGGTCCCGGCTGTCATTGGTTGATCTTTGGCAGTCGTTACGGATAGTCAGAAGCCAGTAAATCTGACTCCAGTCTTGCCATGAAATACCGTGTTACCCAGTTAATGGGTTGTGGAGGTCTGGTAGGCAGCCGCTCTGCGTAAAATACTGGTATTCAGCTAAATCCGGCATGACTGGAAGTCGACCCCAATACAGTTGGGAAAAGGCTAGGCAGATGATGACTCAACTAGCATTTCGCCCGCAACTTCGTTCGTAAAAATTGTGATAGCTCGTCTTATATGCATGATATAATTAAATAATGTGTCTAAGCCTATAGCACCCACGAATAATAAAACTTTCTGCCAGTGAAAGAATTTTTAGAATTGAATCGTTGTCATCATCTGCCTGCCTTTTCCCAACTATGTTGCGGTCGGCTTCCAGTCTAACCGGATGCAGCTGAATACCAGTATTTTACATGGAGCGACTGACTCGATTAGAATTAATTAATTAATTACTGATTTAGGATTGAATCATTAGTGGGGAACTAATGATTCAATACTAAAATACATACAACTGATATACATACCACCTGACAAACATTTGATTGGCCTGTTGGTCTAGTGGTTAGTGACCCTGACTGCTAGGACGGAGGTCGTGGGTTCGATTCCCACACAGGACAAATCTTTGTGCGATGAGTACGATTATTATTTGTTCTGTATCTGGGTGTGTAATTTATCTATAATATGTATGTATTTAGAAATACGAGTATATAAGTATGTTTATCAGTTGTCTGGTTGCCATAGTACAGGCTCTGCCTAGTTAGTTAAAAATGTATCCAATTGAAATAAGCTAATTCAATCCACGAGCGTGAAGATTAGCGCAAGTGGACCCAGCAGTGGATGATAGGGCTGTAAATGATGATGATAAACTCCTCTACAGCACCAGAAGTATCCCAGATGCACCGCCTCCCAGAGAGGCAATACTGAAATGCCTTTAGACTGGTACCCTAGTAATAGTACTTTAAACTAGAACTAGAACCCCATATTTTTTGGTCCTCTGTAGTGCCAGAGCTCCCAATAAAATCATGCGCTTCGGCTGTCATCGTCTATCTTCGGTAATCTCGGCGTTCGCGCGTAAGTACGAAAACAGAAGAATAGCGAAGTGCATATCTTTCCTGATTTATATGTACTTACGTTGGTAAAACAGATGTGTTGGTATGTGTTTTGTAGCAAATATGTGACACTAAATAACATTAATGCGTTATAAATTGCTACTAAAACTGCGTCCTATGGCTTTGCATTTTCAGTTCTCGATTTTCAACTCTCGGTACTGAGTGGAGAGCATAAAATTCTAAAAACGGACTTAAGCCTACTTCACCTTGGCTTAGTAATTAATGGTAGCCATTAGGGCTCTAATTTGTCGAATAAATCTGTCAGCGAATTGTCTAGTAATACATTATTATTTATAAGATTAATATCAGGTCAAATAACGGTTCATAAGTTTTGTTGACGGAATTATACAACAATCAACAAAATACATAATATTATGGTTAAGGGACATACTATAAATAATAGATTGGATCGTTCGAATAGTTAATTAAGTGTTGATAGATAGTGACAGCTAAAGCTACAACGTTTAAGCTTAATAATATTTAAAAAAAAAATATTTGATATTATTTGATTTCTCATGCTTAAAAAAAGTCCAATTTGCCTTATTACCGTCCGATTTTAATAAACTTAAATGACTAAACGAATAAAAAGTACATTAAATACCGAGTGGATAAGGCGTTGTTTTATGTTACGGACGTCATTTTGTTCCAAAACGTTACCAGGGCTCTGATTTAACTACTGAGTGGAGCGAGGGAGTTAAGACTAGAATCCTGAGGCGAGGGATTCGGGCTCACCAAAACGAAGACACATTTTCCTCGAGGAGCAAATTTTACGTTTCGCACCTACGCAACTTTTTCCAGTGTAAAATATATTTTATCCACGGCATTTAAAGCAGCAGAAAAATTAACGAAATTTAAAAAAAAATCTCAGGAAATAGATAACTGGCGTTAGAAAATTTAGCCCTGACGCTCCTAAATACCAGAACACTAACCTGTAAGCATGTACGTGCACCGGACAGCCAGTCAGCGGGTTGTACAGCAACAACACACACGCGACTACATCTGCCTGGACCACCGCACTGGTGATGCTGCCGTGCGGGATGAAGTGCTTAATCGTCTGCTGCTTGCCCTTCGCCGTCACATTCTGGATTATCTTCAGGCCTTTGTGGGATACCTGGGGAGAAGAAAAGTTGGTAAATCAAAAAGTTTGATTGATGCAGTGCAAACGAGCTGTTGGTTAATTTGATAGCAAGTATCGTGGCGTTCTGCAGTTGACTACCACTAAACTAATAATGTCTAAGTACTCATCTGCCTAGCCTTTTCACAAATATATTGGGGTCGGCTTCCAGACTAACTGGATGCAGCTGAATATCAATATTTTACATGGAGCGACTGCCTATCTGAGCTCCACAATCCAGTTAGTACTGGGTAGTACGGTACCCCTTGGTTAGACTGGTTAGACTTTCGAGCCACTGACTGCCTGTAATGACTGTCAAAGATCTACAAATTACAGCTGGGACCAACGGCTTTACGTGCTTTCCGAGGCACGGAGGAAACTCGGTATGTAATGGGTCACCCATCCTCCGACCAATCTTTGCTTGCTTGCGCATGTATTTCAAATAATACGAAAAAAACAGTTACCTACCAGGGGAATTCTCATATTTTTTAATTTTCTATCTTTGAGTGTAAGAACCAAATGGAACTCATTTCTTGTTATCGCGATATTGCGGACTAATAAACGTTTGAAAAAGTTTTTTTATTCACAAAATAGCCAATGTAACTAAATTCTGCTCCGGCAAAAATAATCAACAATAAAAAATCACCTTAGGAGTGATATAATAGAATTTGTAGGTTTTCCAGTATTTTGCGTTGAGAAAATTGATTTGGCAACTCTTAACCCCTTAATTAATCGAGCAACACTCCATCTTCGCCCTCTAGCTCGAACAATAATGCCCAAATTCACTTAGAAATCCAACAATGCGGAAATAACTCCCTTCAATACACACCATCGATCAACAACTCGGAACTTAGGTAACTATACAACCATTGCTTAGTCTTACATAACTCTTAGTAAGTAACGTAAGAGAACAAACAGATCAATTAGAACTATTGTAGAACTTTCACTGGCATTGCTATTGACGGATCGGAACTAAAGATGTATGGAATGCGATGGTACAACCGTTCGTTGTTTGGTTCTTTGGTACTATTTAACTATAAATAGATACTTTGTCAACATATTTGAGAAAATAAAGTTACCGTAGTCTGCCGGAACGGTGGTGGGTACAAGGTGTAAACGGACCCTTCACGAAGAATTATGAACATATATCAAACTAAGTCAGCCTACGCAAAAAATATTGCTGAGAAACGACTATTTAACACGTTTATCGGTAAAACTCAATGTAACGCACTCAAAGCATTGTGCTGGTGAATACATTGCATAGTCATGGAGGTATTAAAACTAAAGTTATAACATTAAAAAATTGTATTTAAAAAAAATGTTGTGAAAAATTTTGAACTTTAACCTCTATCCGCGTGACTAGAAGGTTCCCAGCCCAGGTATGGTCCAAAACGAAAAAATATCGCAATGACGGGGGGAAAATGTGCCTTTCGAATTCGTTATGGATCTTTTTACACGTATTATTTATCTAGGCATAATTTTTAAACGTAATGGCACGCGCGTGCCTTTTCTCGCGGCAGCAGGCAACGCATTCGGTGCTCGGTGCTTTAAAATCTCGATCACCATTAGTTTAGTCCAAATAATGAAAGTATTGCCTGCCTTCCAGACTAGCCTAATTGACTAATCGACCTATACCAGCTGCCCTACAAAGTCCTGAACACTGTGTCACTACAATGCTTGTTTGGTTACTAAGCTAGGCCCTTCGGCTAAATACCAAAGGGCCTAAGGTCTATCGCAATAAGGGATATTTTTTCTTAGTAATTCTTTTCGAGAGAATTTTGGTTCGACTTTTACGAATTGAGACTGTAATGGCACACTTAACACAATGAATGTTAGGGTCACAAAATGTCAACCGTGTGAAAACTCTTTACTTTTAAATAACACCAAATAATAAGAACGCAATAACATATTTCCGTCGGTATGTATGTCAACAAAAATTTGTTTGGGCACGCCCTCGCAGTAATAAACTTATTACTTTTCCTTATTGCTATAACACACCCAGCTATGACGAAACGCGAAAACGTTCGTGAGAATTTCAGATTAACTAGAAAGTCAGGATCAGATTATTACTGCAGAGTATCTTGGTACCACAATTATGCACACTTAAAAATCTGCAAGACTGATCCGCCAAGCATTTCCTGTGAGCCAGAAACAACAGTAACGACCACCAAAAAAGCGCTGAGATACTGAAGCTCGTCTATGGTGACAAACAATGCTTCAAGCGTCTTAGAACCCTCGACGAAATCAATCAGAAAAGAGAAAGGGTGTTCCAAGACCCGTCTTAAGTCAATTGCTCAGCTCAGACTCAGTTGTCATGTCTACGGTTCAAAACGCCCACCAAATCGTATTCTTAGCCGCAATTGGCGGATCCTCATATTTGACATTATATTTTTTCAAACTCTCCGATCGTGGGTGTTTAAGTTTATTTATAAACAAACTAAGTTGCCGTGTGACTGTGTCTGATGACTGTGTCTGATTTAGGGCGAGTCTAGCTGTCGTCGTGTCGTGTGTGTCTAGTGTTTAGCTAAGTCAGATAATAACAACTACTTGAGTAAAAGTCATTATTTATGATACGCTTTTTATTCTGTGGTTTTAGCAAGAATTGTTAGCTTTGCCTTCTTTAGAGGTTCTTACTTCGTTTAAATTATTACCTATTGCATTTAAATGTTTGCATGTAATTACTTAAACTCAAGTATTTATTTTAACTTGACTATATGTAGATGGGAATGCGGCGATGGGATGACTATGGATGGGGGTGTAAGAATATCAGTGTCGACTCTAAAGTCGAGACAAAGTGACATTCTATCAGCGTTTTAAAACGTGGAAAAGACAAAATATTCTGGCTCCAGAAATTCTTCTCTCAATCTCATTGAAAAGAGCTGTAGAAATACGAAATGGTTTGAAAGCGATTGCTTATCTAGGCGTCTTTGTTCCTTTTCATGCATTTTGTTATTAAACTAGATTTTTTCTTCTATCGTGGATTCAGACACAGATCTCTCAAGCACAGATATCTAGACCCGGAACTATTGGTAGACCACAAATATTTGTTTCGTACTTGAAATACATCCTTGACCCCAAGCGCAGAAAGGCGATAGTCCACCGTAAATGTACATAGAGTAAATTGTTATGGGTACAATTTATTTGAGACTAGCTTATGCGCGCGGCTTCGTCTGCGTGGAGTTTGGTAATTGTCCCACAGGATCAAGGTTATAAACTATCTGCGTGCCAAATTTAATCCAAATCCGTTCGGTAGTTTTCGCGTGAAAGAGTAATAAACATCCATGCATCCATCCTCACAAACTTTCGCATTTATAATATTAAGTAAGATGGTGGTTTTCTTAATTTACTTATCAAAAAATTTGTGACGTGTAGCATAGCCGGGATATTCTGGTAACTATAACTAATACAGTCTAAATCGAAAGACGTCGTTTAAACGATCATGCTTGCAATGCATCAAGTTCACCAAGAGTTAGAAATGGCTGTTACTTTGACTGATTACAGCATTTACAGCGTCTTCCTTTACATAATGAATCAAACGAATTACAGTTTTTTTTCTTATAAAATACTTTAGTCCTCACTAGGAATGTTTCATGTGGGGTATCGTGGGTGCGTTTACAAACATTTAAACTCATACATACACACACAGCCTGACCCGGAACAAAAATATCTGTAGGCCATACAAATATTTGTTCCGTGCGGGGATCGAACCCGTGACACGTAGCGCAGCAACAAGTAACTCTGCCAAACATCAAAATCAGTTTTCTATCTAACAGACACGATTATGACTTTTGGCCGGATAAGCTTCGTCCAGAATGAAAGGTCTTACGACCGGCGACCGACCAACTTTGTTCAAGATAGCGACGGGACACGCGACAAGTCCAGGTAGCCTACCATGATGTCATAAAGCAGGAGTAATTCCAGTGCGAAAAAGAGATGGCGCTAGACTACCTGTATAGCTCTGTTTCTTTCCCACACTGGAATTACTCCTGCTTTATGACGTCATAGTAAACCCCCTGGTCGTGGCCGCATAGTGCGCGGGTTCCCTAAAATATTAGTAGGTGATTGTACCAACCTGTAGAGTAACCTTAAAAGGCTCCAAATCGCGTGCCCTCTCCTCCAATATCCTGATAGCGGGTAGAGCGAACTCCTCCCCGCGCAGTCCGCGCGACTCCTGCGCACCCAGGAACCACACGTAGTACGACGCCTTCTTTATGTCTTTCTTCAACCGTAGCGCCATCTTGTGGGCTTATGTCATTGTTGGGGGACTGAAACAAGGAGACAAAACTGTTGTTAGCATTAGCATTTTAAAACAATATTTTTAACCATGTTAAGGTTAAAATTATTGTTTTGTGATCCACAATTTCATAACATTATTACTGCCCTCGTTATAATCAACTGAAAACCTGTCTACTAAATGACCTTATCTTGATCTATTTGGTTTTAAGAAGGGAGCTCTCAAATTTCTAAAAATAGCATTAATAAAAACTTATTTGCGTAAAAAAAAAGAATCGAATAGTAAATAGAACAAAACTCTAATAACTTAGAAACCTATAATTTGAGCGAATGTTGTTGTGTATTAAAGTTTCATAACTGTCTGAGCGTTTGACACAGATCTATAACGTTAATTAATTATACTTCTACCGCAGATGCATCTTTATTGCGTAAGTCGCTACTGCATCTGAATCAAATCACTTTTATTAAATCGAAACATGAGAGAATGCCAAAATGCTATGTCTGTGTAGGTAGTATGACATATATTATATAAAGGTAGGTAATTACATTCCATATTCAAATCAATTTCCAGTTGGTGTTACGAGTATTTCCACTCAAAACAGTATTTGTTATTCTTGTAACCTGTGATCTCTGTCCTCAGGACTAGATTGAGGTCAAGAGTAGACCCATTTACTATTCAAACAAAAAATCGATCCACAATTGAACGAGAAATCAGTGAACATACATATAAAAAGATACATACAGCCGAACATAGCACCTCCTCCTTTTTGAAGTCGGTTAAAAATCAGTTAAATTTTGTACAGCACTGGCCCGAGAGCAGCGGTGGCCCAGTGGTGGCAGCCCCGAATTACAAGCAGTAAGTCGTGGGTTCGTACCCAGACGGGCGCATTAGTTTGTGTCCACAACCCATATATTACATGATAAGACGATACCCCTTGATAAGACTGGTTGACAGATTTTAGTGTCAAATGATAACCTAACGACTGTCAAAGCTGTGAATTGACAGCCGGGCAGAACGGTTTAACGTGCTTCCCGAGGCACGGAGGAAACTCGGTATGTCATAGGAGGTCAGCCATCCACTGACCAATCTAGGCAAGCATGGCTTAACCTGTACATTGATCCGAGCGGCTGTTATTATTTAGCCATGAGCTCACCCAAAAAATAACCAAAACTTTAAAAACATGGTTGGTACTTGGTATTCAAGAGCGTATCTTGAAATTCTTACATAAGTTGGTAACGGATCATTTACGAGCACATTATTTCTAAGTCAACTAAAGATACTTAAGCTGAATTGTAAGCAGATGAAACATTCCTTTTGAATGTAATTGTATGGAATGGCTGATGAAAAGATGGTACTTATGGTTAAGGACGAAATAAACTGTGTATTTACGGCTGATGAAGGTAACGTATTTTTATTTGCAGCCAATTAGCGAGGCGGAAATCATGGTCTCTACTTCTGAAATTAAACTGGTCTTTTTCAATATTTACCTAATTCTTATTGGATATTAACCTAATATAAAACCACGCTAGTAATCCCCGAACGGTTAGGCACACGTGTACTTTATAGTACACCCATATTTCGCCAGTTATGTTTTAAAGTCCCATGTAATAGAGGGTGAGTCTATTGCCATCAACCGGACTCAAATCCAGACTCCGTGGTTGCTACTGAGAAATTTCTAATGGAAAAACCCAATAACACTTGATGACAATCGAACCCAGGACCTCATGCTCAGCAGTCGCGCTTGTGACCACTAGACTAACGAGGCAGTCATTTGATAATGAATTACTGTGAAAATTTGCGAGGAAATCAGCATGTCTAAGAAGCATAATTTGAAGACAAGGGACATCCTCCAAGCGGCAATGGGCCGACGTGGTGGAATATCGTCGACTCCCTCACAGTGAGGTGACCTGTCCGCCAGCTGTGATAATACTTATGCTATTCTTAGACGGTGATAATAATAAATCCCAGTGTTCTTTTTACCAAAATCAACCACTGCATGTACAAAACATAACTTAATAACATAATCAGCCTATATTGTTCCCACTGCTGGGACACACGGCGTCCTCTCTAGAGAGGAAAAAAAAAATACAAAAAAACTTATCAAAATTCCACCCACATTTAATTTGCCCTGTTTTGGCTTTAACAATGCGCGACTTTTTGCATTCAGCACATGTGGGTATTAAGATTCGTTGATCGAATACAAAGTCGAATCGTTGGCAGATTCGACGGTAATATTTTGTGGACGCAACATGTTACCTAATAGGTGGTTTAAGTACTTTTTAATAGTGCTAAATAGTATGTATTTAGCGGTTTCAAATGTTAATAGATCGCAAGGTTAAGACTCGGCCCTTTGTTCTATAAGTTTGAGAAAATATCAGCCTCTAGGTGTTAAATCTACGTAGGTAGGTAGCTAAAATACATGAAAGCTAATTATTACTAACCTATTAATATTTATCAACTAGAGAATAAAATATGAAAAACATATTAATAAAGATACAGATGACATTGTATTGTAGTAATAATGAATAAAGGACATAGTTAATAATGACTGTGTAGTTTTTCATGTGGTGGAAATAAAGGCTATTTTTATTTTGCTTTGATGGTCACTAACGACTTATCCTCCAAGTATTCTGAACACTGTAATAGTTTTTTCCTAATAACAGTCTGGACAATACCCTTTTGAACAACGGCAACGGCAAATCTTGAATATATACTATTTGGCAAATGGTTACTTTTATAATAATTGCCATGCAGTAAGTATTTATTTTAAATAGCATTAATTTTATTTGGGGTAATTTCAATTTGTCTTTGTGCCGTATTCTACACTGTTTATTTTGTAACTGCTTTTTCGAATAAATTATATTTTTTTTACAAAAATGCAAATTTAAAAAATGTAAAGACAGCATTATAAGCTTTTGAAATAATGGTTTACAGATATCTAAAAAGTGGGCTCCCTACATTGCCGTATGCATTTTTTTTGTCCTTTAAAACCGTCACCATCCGCGCCATCACATTCTACATTACCCTTTTCCTTACTAAATTGGGGACGCATATCTGACCTCCAAAACCCAGTTACTGGCTAAGATAATTGCCCCTTGGTAAGACTAGTTAATAGACTTTCTATAACTCATCTTACGTAATAGAAATCAAGCCATTAACACTCACTAGAGAGGTCATAATGACCCCAATCAACACTTATCTTTCATTACAACCAACCATCATTTCACAGCGATGCTTTATTTACCATCTTAATAACACACTACAAACCTAATATTTAAATTGCGATAAAACCAAAAGAACGGTGAAAATCACGCTAATAAAAAATATCTCACGCGTGGTTGCTCCACCGGCCTTGAGTCCATTATAATTGGTTGCCAAGAACCAACACGCTTGTAATGACATTAGGCGAATTAGGCAACCTGTAATTGTCTTTACTTCATCATTTGAATGTTGTGTTGTGGTTGCTCGCGGTTTTTAGGTTCGGAAGGCTTGAATACGCGTTAAATTTCGGGGCGCAAAATCTGCGTTGCTCTTCTCTAAACATTGTAGGCTAGACATTTAGTACCAATCTTACTTTTTTTAAGCAGTGATTATCACTCTATTCATTAAAATATAATTCACAATAATATAACTTTTTTTTTGTTTTGTTTAGTCTATTCTTTCCCACTTGTGGGAAAAGGCCTCGCCCCCATTCCTTCCCAATCTCTCGGTGTTTTCCTTTCTCTAGCCAATCAGTCAGAAACGAGCCCAACTCTTCATGCCAGAGTTTCTTGGTACTGTCCCGGTGACGACGACCGTCTAGCTAGAGTATATAAGCTTAAAAAAACATATCAAAACAAAAACAACTTACTTATTTAGAGAATGGTTTATCAAGGAAAGGTGTAGTTATACAATAAGACCATATTATGTGAATTTTTTTCTTGTATCAAATTTTCTCAGACCAAGTATGTAGGATCTAGAGAGACTTGAAAGATGGCAATAGCTTCCAGACCTGAAATGGTAAAGCTTTTCAGTAGTTTTTATTTAAAAAAAATACTATAGGTATAGACGAATATAACTATTTTTCATAACTTTTTCAATCTCCCTAAACGAATTGTTTCGTCGGTGGTTATTTTCGGGCGATCAACCAGAAACCGCAATGGCGCATCGCATCACGAAAATAAAATCAAATGTACATTACAGTTGTGTTGTATTAGCATTTGGCGGAGCCCCGGTTGAGACACCGTTAGCTGGTGCACCGATTTGAAGATACGCGATCTTTGACGGCCTTTTGACTTACGATAGAGGCAACAAAATGTTGGCAAAACCTGATCAATATGTTATCAATGGGCCTGACGAGATGACGAGAAGTGGAGAAGTATGGAAGAAGAAGATATGCTGAGCCGACACCAAATGAATTGGGATAAGTGCAGGAGAATGATGATGAAACTGAACTGTAGCGGCACTACAAAAAGTAGGTACTACAGCAACATAAAACAAAAAGTACTACAGCGCCATCTATGACGCAGAGAACAAACTAAACACCGAAATCCATCTAAATCCTGCATCGCACAAGTAAAGTTATTCGCGACTTAAGACTTTATAGAAGAACCCGACAACAACTTTACTGACGGGCAGTAGCCCACCAGACAATAACACCCGTCTGGTCGGAGGATCCTCCCTTTTCTATGGGGGATGAAGAGCTTTACACCCGGTTCTTCATACTTCTTTTTCTATGGGGGATGAAGAACTTTACACCCTGTTCTCCATACAGCCAATGTTGGTGTAATATGTGTTGAGATTTGCCATGAAATGAGGTTCAAGCTGACACCTGGGTGACGGATAAAAGACCATCTAACGGTCCTTCATAATATCCAGGTTTTGAAGCCCTCTAACATAATAATAGTAGTAAGAACCTGCACTTGCTAATGATTTTTCTAGCTAGAGTAATTAAGAAACAAGAAAAAAATATCCAGCAACCAACCATCTAAGCATTATACAGGGTGGGTAAAAAATCATAGACCAAACGAAACAGGGCGATAGGTGGGGTGGGGGTGTTTATGATAGAACATTTTTTTTTACTGTAATGTTCTAAAGTAGCAATTAATTGGTGAGACTTAAAAGTTATTGAAAAAAGTGCCAATACTCATAAATCATTGTACCCATTGTCATAAAAGCACTTTTGTAGTGATGACATGACATTTTCTAAAAGCAACTAAACACCATTTATTGTTTTAAAGTTTTACTCTAATTGCCTATTTATCAAAAATTTTTGTTTTTTCTTAAAAAACACTCAAATAGTCATAACTTTTAAGGAGATCAAGTTAGGGCTCTGCCACAAAGAAACTTTTTACTGCAAAGAATCCCAACTATCGCCCTGTTTCGTTTGATCCACGATTTTATAATCAACCTGTATACACCGTGACTTTTTAGTCGTGTCACAAAGGCAGCCCGCTTCATATAGCCATTGACTACTAAACATTCATAAAAAAGTATAGGTATTTATGAGATTTGAATAACTGAAAACTAAAAAAATTATTCATTATTATGACGCATGACGTAGTTAGAAACACTGTATTTATTTTTCTTTGCATCTATTATCTATATACCTATCTATTATCTGTAAATGGTACCTACTTAAGAACCCTAACCTGTATACTTTATTGTTCAAATAAAAAAAATAAAGAAATATCTTAATTAATGGTAAAATAAAATTAATCGTGCCTAGAGGTATTTTATATCGGATACATTTAGTGGTGTTCCGTTTTCATCATGAAAATAAAAGAAACATTATTAATTAGTATGTTGCCATGTCACATCTAGTACAACAACGCACTTTTAGTTTGGATCCGTGTTTCCTTGGTTGGTGATAAGATACTAGACATTTGTTTTTGGTATTGCGACCTTGTTATTTTTTACTACATATGAACGTATATTTCTGTACGCACATAAACATGTTATTTCAATTTAGTTTTTCAGTAAGTGAGTTACTGTTAATTCTTGATCATCATCATCATCTGCCTAGCCTTTTCCCAACTATTTTCCTTCCAGCTTCCAGCATCCAGTCTAACCGGAGCTGAATAGGGGCGTGCCGTCCATACAGGCTCTTAGGCTTAGCCTACCTTAGTCCAACTGGCTGAATACCAGTATTTTACGTGGAGCAACTACCTATCTGACCTCCACAACCCAGTTAGTCCTGGCTAATACTTTGGTAAGAATAACTAAAAAAATTGAATGAATTATTGACTGTAACTGTTAATTCTTGATGAGGAGTAGTACAGTTCTTAAACCATGAAAAACAAACCACATTACTGCTAAAACCATCACAATGTAACATTTCATGTCCTCTTTTCAACACGTTCATCAAGAGAAGGGGTCTTCTAATCCATCAGTCCACCTGTCCATCCACTTAATATATTTACCGCTAAAACACACACAATATTAAAAGTAATAGCGGCCATCATATACCGTAATAATAGAAATAATTCCATCAAATTACTGCCTTCTAATAATGCTTACTGTATCGAGCGATGGACCGTTGAAATTCAGGTTAATAGAGCCAGGTTTTTTGTTGTTTTAGCATTTTGTTTGTTGTGTGCACATTCTTTTTCAGATTGTAGTAATTGTTCAAGATTAGAGTAAAAGCCTCGTCTCATACTTATTAAGGGACATGGCAGTAGCCAATTGCTTAGCCACTGCGCCAATGATACCGACATGACATTCAATTTGAACCCATAATTCAGCAAGATGAAAATACAGCAAGTAGCTGCAGTGATCTAATGAAAAGACAATCGAATTAACAAAACGTAAACAAGAAAATAGTTAATTATCTATTTCACCAAACAAAAACAATACGAAAAACTTCACCAAACCATACCTTTGTTTTGCTATCGTAACTATTGGACGCCATCTTTGATTACGCCACGCCATAGCCCTGTATTGTGTAATTGACTGGTATAAGAAAAAGTTTTGATACTTTCTCACTGTATTGATTGAAAAAGCCTTGAGGGTATCACGTTATGCGGACATTATCTGGCTTAATTTATGTTATATTACATTGGCAGTGGCCCTGCGGGTATTTAAGGTCGTAGATTCAAGTATGAAACTGTATTAGTCGAATTATTGGGACAAATTCTGAACCTTTATTATAATGGTTGTAAAATTACTCTTAACGAAGCTTAAAGGCACATAACACATTAACATTTTTCGGGGGTAAATTAGAAAATGAAAAATAAACTTTTGCAAACTATGTCATGATGTTATATGTCCGGGCTCATTGTGAGAATCTCAAATATTTTTTTTTTACAATTTTAAGATACTTTTGATTATTTAAGAAAATAGGCGAAAATTGACCATTAACCGTCCTTCCCTTAACTCCGAAACAACAGGGCCGAAAATTTTGGAAAAAATACAAAAAATAGTTCTTTGCCTATAAATTACAGAAAAACCTATAAGAAATCTTAGATTGAAACAACTTACGGAATTTAGATAATTAACGTACGGAACCCTCTCCACGCGAGTCGAATTCGTAGCTGTCCGGTTTTTTGTTCTAGACCATACCTGGAAACCTTCTAGTTACGGAGAAATTAGAGGCCAAAGTTCCGACTTCTTCACCAGTTAAAAAAGTTAGTTTTTAATGTTTTAATTTACTTTAAATATGTACATGACTCCCGTACTATTCAATCTGTAACTCAGGACCTTCCTACTTCAGACACCTTTCTCTATATAAGATTGTACATATACTAGCGCCTGTAAATTCTGATGTCGAGATAAATAAAGATTTATGATTATGATTATGATTATGAATGCATCCGTCATCACAATGTTTTGAGTGCGTTACCCTGAGTCGTACCAGAAAACGTGATTATTCACACCAAAAAACGAAGTCTTTTCCCAGCAATAATTTTTGCGTAGAGTTACTTAGTTTCATGTACTAACAGAATGCTTAGTTGACGGCTTTGCGAAGGGTTCGTTCACACCTTGTATGTGACGTCGACTTGGATCATTGTCAAAAAACGATAGTCAATTTTGCAGAGGCGGAATTACTGAATTGACGGCACGGTTGGGGCAGTGGCTGAGCGATTGACTGCCGTGCTTCATGTTGCGGGTTCGATTCCCGCACGGAACAAATATTTGTATGGCCTACAGATAGTTGTTCCGGGTCTGGCTGTTTGTCTATGTGAGTTTAAATGTTTGTAAACGCACCTACGATACAGGAGAAATTCCTAGTGTGGGGCAACGTTTTAAAAAATAAAAATAAATTGTTTCTCCTCCCTAGAGCCTGTTCCTGAGCCTGGCGTGCAATTTAATTAACAACCTGTATATAAGGTACCTAGACCTACTATAAAAATTCAATATCATCTACTATCTAAACGATATCACACAATTTGAGCACCGTTATGCAATTGGAACCGAGCGTAATATTACCTGACTGACACACGGAGCCAACCGCAGACTATGTTGTAAGACTCTCACTTCCAGAAGACAAGTGTGGAATTTACTGTGATTAGATAGTTTTGTATAGGAACTGGAACTTGGGTTATTGGTGTAAAAATAGAGGTGGTATAGCATCACGCCTGTAATCCCCGAAAGATTAGGCAGAGCTGTACCTTATAGTACACCAACATTTTGCCAGTTATTTTTAAGCTCCATGTAATAAGGGGCGAGCCTATTGCCACCAACCAGGCACAAATTCAGACTCCGTGGCAGCTGAGAAATTCCTGATGGAAAAATCCAATAACACTTAGCCCGACCTGGGAATCGAACCCAGGATCCAATGCTGGTCCTGCAGCAATTAAACAAATGTTGGAAGAAATTATGAAAATAGCGGGTAAAAAGAATCTATAAGTACAAAAAAAAGATAAACATAATAATTATCGCTGACAGAATGTCACTTTGCCTGGCCATTCTGCCAGATAGCATAATTCCATTCTTTGAGGTTACGTGCAAAGAAAAAGTATGTGTTCGGAAAAGTTCTAAGAGCATGTCAAATAGACGGGCTCCACTCCTTGTTCCTCAAAGTTACCTTCCCAAAATTTCCTAGAAAACACTTCACCATTTTTTTTTTTTTTTTGGTGAGTGGGAAATCATCAAATGACCCCCCCCCGCCCTGGGCCCTTTATGTTCCAGGGCCGCGGTATCTCTTTCGAACAGCCCCGCAGCCCTGGCAGGCAGGGGCGAAGCCCCTGGCATAAGCTAGTATTACACTTCACCATCACGTTCACATCAGCCATTGCTCCTAATCAAGCGCGTTTCACCAGTAATAAAGACATAGAAGACGTTACTAGCAGTGAGAACGACTTGACCGCGTTGCCTCGATGTACTTCATTGTTCTGCTTCATTGTTTGATCATGACTGAGTTTTGAACGTGAATGTAGCTAGTGTATTGGTGTCATCTGTAGGATATAGATCTATGGAATTTTTTTATACAGGGTGTAAGGGACAGCCCTCCGCAAACTTACAAGGTGCATTCAGCTCCTTATTATGAATCATAATCCACCGAAAATTTTCCGGAAAATTTTCATTTTTTACACCGTTTCTTCGGCTAATATTTCTTTATTTCAATGTAAAATTACATTCTCTGTACGCAGCTCCGTTTATATGTAAATAAAACACCGGGGAGGGCGGCCGAAGGCTTGCTGCGCTGCCGTTCGCAACGTGCGGTTTGCCACGGTAACGATTCAGTGTGTGTGAGGTAATAAACAAATCAGGTTTATTCGATTCCCATGACGTTCCTGAAATAATTTCTTGTACCGGTCATCTTAGTATGATGTACTGAACTCACCCTATCAGTTTGCGGAGGGCTGTCCCTTACACCTTGTATACATGTCGCTCTCTATTATGGAGCTGTGTCATTTGTCCTTGCAGAGTTCGTCATCATCTGCCTAGCCTTTTCCCAACTATTTTGGGGTCGGCTTCCAGTCTAATGTAGCTGGTTAGGTGTATTGGTGTCATCTGTAGGATATAGATCTATGGATTTTTTTTAAAATACATGTCGCTCTCTATTATGGAGCTGTGTCATTTGTGCTTGCAGAGTTCATCATTATCTGCCTAGCCTTTTCCCAACTATTTTGGGGTCGGCTTCCAGTCTAACCGGATTTAGCTGAATACCAGTATTTTACGTAGAGCCACTGCCTATCTGACCTCCACAACCCAGTTAGTTCTGGGTACACGAATACGATTCGCTTTGTTAAGACTGGTTATCAAACTTTTGGGCCACTGACTACCTGAAACGACTGTCAAAGATCTACAAATGACAGCCGAGACCAACGGCTTAACGTGCTTTCCGAGGCACGGAGGAAACTCGGTATGTAATGGATGGTCACCCATCCACGGAACAACCTAGACAAGGGCAGCTAAACCTAAAGATCGACCCGAGCGGCAGTTATTATTTAGCCACGAATTGTAATCCATATTTATCTTAAACCTGTGACAGAGCTAACTCTGTCTCAGTAAGTAAGTGCTCTGTCCTTAAATCCATCCAAAGGTAGTCTTAAGAAGATCGCGATAAGACCGCCCTTTGTGTCACCCCACTTATAAGTTCCATATTGTAATACCTGTAAGTTGTATGGTCTAACTAACAACGAGTATTCTGCCTTTCTGTCACCTCTCCACGCCTAACCGTAACGTCTGAATATTGAAATTGGACCATGCCCTGGATTCCCGTAAAATGATCTGGGTTTCCTCGACATGTGCGAAACTGAGAGCAAAGTCCATTCGCTCAAATTTTCTAAATTTAAAGTTTTCAGTGTATTTTGCCCATTTTCATGACATTCCAATGTTTCAGTGGTAGGTACAATGTTCAACAGACCATAAATTACGATGTAGGTATTAAGTTGGGTGTTCAAGATCTCCTTTTAAAATACTTCTTTTCCCAAGTTCAAATACTTAGAAGTAGTGAAAAATGGACTTTTCTGGGGTTGATTTTCAACTCTTTACGTTTGAAACCTTCCTCAATATCCATCATTATTTTATTAACTGATTGGTTATTATTTAAAATCGACTAACACCAACCGAGTTGGGCCCAAATAGCGAAAGACAGAGAACAATGGAAAGAGGGAAGGGAGTGCTATACCCTGCAGTGGGACACATCAGGTTCATAATAATAATAGACTCAGCGATCGTCGTATCAGCCCATGGCTTAATTGCTAAGAGCCTCGATCAATAGCTGAAGAGGCTCTCATTAGGCAGCTGGATCAAGAGCTTGATTCAGAAAGTGGTACTCCTAGACACGGCTCGTATTGTTAGGAGGTTCCTCTCTCTGGAGCCCTGACCGCCGCGCCGGTAGCTTGGACCCTGTTCCCGATACAGGTGGGCTACTATTTTCTACATTTAAAAATGTGTTTTATATAAAATTTTTGTTAATAAAAATTTTTAAAAAGGTTAATAATGACATGTGTTAAAAAATGAATAAAGGAAATAATAATAAACACCAACCGTAACCCTAAAATAGTCCCTTTTAACAATGAACCAGCAATGAAACAGTGCAAAAACCAATTACCAACATGACCGCACTAAATGTCGGTACCGTTTAGATTCCCTACAATTACCCGACAGATATAACTACATATAACTACTTTTTCTTTCTTTCCGACACGAGCGTGTAACTCAACTGTGTCAACGGTTATACGTAAGTAAAGGTTCAAGATGGCCTCCCACGGTACTGGAATCACCGACATACCGGTGATATTTTGCCTTTTTGTCTGGGACTGTAGCTTCATTTTCTTTTGTATGTGACAGTTCATAAGGGCCTGAAACTGGCCTCCTTGAAATAAATTAATGACTTGCTATTGTAAAGATGTCCTTTGCAGCTGGCGATGGTAAAATGACATGATTCTGACTAAATGGTGATTTACAAAGATGCATGCTAAAACTTGTGGTGTTTCTCGAAAAATTTAGGCACGTAAGGTTATCTAGATTGCAATTTAAACATATTCAGCGTTTTATACAAAACGTAGCTTAAAGTTAAGATAAGCTTAACAGTTAGTGCATGTATGGTTACTGATGTTGACATGACTGAAATTTAAGCAAGGTTTTTATGTAACTATTGCGTAGTTTATCCATCTCTCATTCGTCATGGCAGTTGACACAGTCAGAACGTTGACCTGTAAATTTTATAGTATACATAATAAAGAATAGTTTACCTACCCTACTGGTAGATAGATAAACTTAAATAAACTATTCTCCATAACAATGTCCTTAATATTTTTACGTATTTGTGACATCACCAACGCATCTTCAAACGGTGATTGCAGTGTCGTGTGAGCGTACCTTTATGCGTCAACTAATAATGTTAAAATTGCCACGCGCGAGCCGTTAGCTCTACAGTTACTAGTACCGGTGATGTAATATGGCGGTCAACTTTATACTTAATTGTTTGGCAATTAGTGCTATTATTGCTTGGCTGTTTACTTTTTTAAAAGGCGTAATTTTATTTTAATTGTGAATTTTGTGGTGATTTGTTTTAAAGGCGTTTTAGGAACATATTATTTTAAATTACGTTATTTATCCGTAATCCATTGTGGATAGGTTACCGTCAAGTGTTTAAAAATTATTTAGAATGGCCGAATATATTATTTTTGGATTTTGAGGCCCGTTTGCTATACATATCTATATTTTTTTAAACATTCGGTCTCTTTCTTTAAGCGATAGACAAAATTTAGGTTTATGTCAAACTCATTTAATGATTTATAGTGCAAGCAAGGCTGAAAGTATTTTGTAATAAGTGATCCCATCCCACACATTATAAAATGGGTGTAAAAATATCCTTAAGGAAGCCGAAAGGCAGTTGTTCTCTCCGCATTGCGATATTTAATTTTTATTCTGGACCATACGTGGGAACCTTCTAGTTACGGAGATATTGGGGTCAAAGTTCCAACTTTTTCACAGGTTTTTAATATTATAACTTTACTTTAAATGCCTTCATGGCCCCCTTACTATTCAATGCATCCATCAGTACAATGTTTTGAGTGCGTTACATTGGGTCTTACCGTAAAACGGGATTTTTCACACCAAAAAAAAGTCGTTTCCCAGCAATAACTTTTGCGTAGAGTTACCTAATTTGTTGTACATAATGCTTCGTGAAGGACCCGTTTACATCTTGTATTTTGCAACAAGTTAGGAAAAATAGATATGACTGTTACCGATTCAGTCACCGATTATCACCTCGAAAGCCTCATTTTAACAATATTAAATAACTTTACAATCTAGATGACAAAATCCTAAACATTTAATAGACACGTAACATTTCGTCACCCTGGCACGGAACGGTCGCACGCACAAAAGGAGTTTTTATTTATTTTATTTTGATATTTCTATAGCTCGTTCTGATTGTGACATAAGTCGTACCCGCAGTGCGTTACCCCCTTTGTTTGGAAGGGCGACAAAAAGTTCACCAACATTCAACGATTATTTAGATAATAACTAAATTGTAACTTGAACTACGTCTGTTGAAAGTATTTTACCCGACTGAGCGAGAGCAATGGCAGGGTTATGCTTTTCATGTAACCATTTTCTAATTTAAATTGCAAATTACGTTCAGTATTTTAGGGTTCAAAATGATTGAGGTTATTCTTTGAGAATTATCATGATATCTATATTATCGGATATTTATGGGATCATTAACTTGAAATACTTTAATAACGATGATTATCTTGATAATTAAAAAGATCTTAAAACATTATATATTATAAATAATTAAGTATAAAGATTTTTCTTCTAAGTCAATAATTAAAAATATGAAGTTATGAATTAATATTGTTAATTATCATAAAAGAAAACAATTACCCTGATAATTTCAAACTCTGCTATGCACTCAGGTTAATTTTTAAAGCTTTTAAAAGGTACAACTTAAAAATTACGATAAATGTTTAAAACATTTAGTCATCCGAAACCACGCGAGGCTCGCATTTGTATAATATTACCAAAACAAACCATTCCTATTCGGAGTCACGTACGAATACACTGGCGAGCAAAAACATTAAGAATCGTACCCACACCGTGTTTAAACCGTGACTAGCGAATAACAATAGGTTATTAAGCTTCGACGGAAGACAGCTATACTTTTACTTATAACTTCACTTTACATGTACAGCCACGAGCACCAATATGTATACACTTTCCTAAATTTAAAAGCAATTTTAGCGAGAAATAACGATTGTAACTTGGAGGTAGGATATTTTTTTCATAAAAATATTATGTGTTCTAAAATACTGTACTCGTAACAACATAAAATTTTAATTAGAGAAAAACACTTTTTTTTAAAAAGTGTTTACATATTGGTGCTCGTGACTGTACTGTACATACCCACGTAGGAATCACCGAAATGAATACATGGGCTGTGTTTCCATCAGAGTTCGAAGTGATAATTATCATGATAATTATCTCTATAATCTTTACAGCAATAGTTAGTAATATCAAACAGATACCGAGTCCTCTTAACATATTACCTTTTTTTTGCCATTTGCGTATACTTCTCCTCACAGTTTTCTCTCCCTTTTCAGCCATCTCATCTTTTACAACATAACCCCACGCCTCTAATCCCAGAAGGGTTCCGTAGAAGTGTACCTTATTGTACACCCACATTTCGCCAGTTATGTTTAAGCCCCATGTAACAGAGGGCGAGCCTATTGCCATCAACCGGGTATGAATCCCACTCCGTCGCTGCTACTGAGAAATAGTACCACATTTGGCCACACTTAGCCATTTGGCCCACATTTCGCCAGTTATTTTTAAGTCCCATTTAATAGAGACCGAGCCTATTGCCATCAACCGGGCACGAATCCCACTCCGTCGCTGCTACTGAGAAATTTCTGATGGAAAAACGCAATACCACTATGTCCGACCCGGGAATCGAACCCAGGATCTCATGCTCAGCAGTCGCGTTTAAGACCACTAGACCAACGAGGCAGTCATTTATACAATACATATATCGTATCTTTTGGTCTCCCCCTATTTTTATAGGCACATTCTTGAACTCTCCTCACGACATGTTCCTCAATCCTCCTCCAACAAAGAAAGTAATAATCCTCACACAAAGTGACTCATTTAAATAATCATACAACTTCATTTAACAATAAAACTCAATCAGAAATACAATAAAACGATTTACCTATGTATAATGATGGAAATTAAAAAAGCTAGACAATGCCACAGTATAAGAACACGCAGTAATCTAAGTCGGAATTGTGTTCCATATGATTGGCTTTTGTTTAGAATGTGAACGAATGAGCTATTGAATTGGAACTGGGTTACTAGTTTGATTGTTATCTAGATGTTTTATTTATATCAACTTGGGTTGTTGAAGATTTGGTCACAGAAGTTTTTTTTTGTCATCAATACTAATAATATTTAAGAGTGCATTTATTATTGTGTGCAATTTATTTGTAAAGAACATCCACTTCACAATTACACCTTAAAAGATTGCACACGACCAAGTCGATATTTATCATTCTTTAATTATTGAGTTCCCTACTATTTTTAATTAAAAAAAAGTGCATAACAAAACATGTCATGCGTATTTTTAATTTACAAAACGTACGAAAACGCCAATTTCGCGCTGGATTTGAACTTAGCTGCCATAGAATCCAATAAAGTACACGCAAAGAGCTTTTATATGACAAAGGTTTCATCAGTGTTGCATAACTTTGAAAAGTGGGCCCAGTGTTCATACAAAACTGCCCATGGTCCTTTGTTTGTAAGTTTATATGTTGGGGGTAATCTCCGGAACTAATAATCACTGGCTGAAAGCTACGTTATTCGTGGGTGCTATAGGCTATAAATTATATTTATATCATGCATATTAGCCGAGGTATCACATTTTTTGCGGACGAAGTCGCGGGCCATGTGCTAGTTCTAGTAGTATCTATAATTTCATTCATTCTTAGAATTACACGTGTAAACCCCGAAGGGTTAACCAGAGGTGTACCTTATAGTACTCCCATATTTCATCGGTTATGTTTAAACCGGAAAATCCAGACTCCGTGGTTTTTACTGAGAAATTCCTAATAGAAAAACTGAATCACACTGTCAGAACTGGGAATTGAACTCAGGAACTCATGCTCAGAGTCGCACCTGTGACCACTCTTTTCAATCAGAAGAAGATGCTGACAGCTCGTATCTATTGCATCAACTTCTGATAACATCACACGATGTCGACCTAGATTCTCAAATCTGAACAGAGATCAAATTGCAGGTCTTTCCATATACGAGTATGTAATATTTTGAACTTCAGCATAAAACCTAGTCTTATGATTAAAAGTTATTGTTAGGTTGCAGTAGGTAGTGCTCTACTGAATAATATAAACTGTTTATTTGGCTCATTTGACAGAACGGTTGGCGCAGTGGCTGAGCGATTGGCTGCTGCGCTGCGTGTTGCGGGTTCGATTCCCGCACGGCACAAATATTTGTATGACCTACAGTTAGTTGTTCCGGGTCTGGTTGTTTATATGTGAGTTAGAATGTTCGTAAACGGACCCACGATACAGGAAAAATTTCTAGTGAGGGGTAGTCTTAAAAAAAACAATAAAGTTAAATACTAATCTAGTCCTTATAATATTTTCAGGGACTTTTCAGAAGCAGTTCTGAGTTTCGACTTGTCCACGGTTAATGACTCAATAGACTCTCATTACCTCTCTGTCCCGGTCAATAGACTCCCTCCTATTACATGGGACTTTAACATAACTGACGTCATGTATGTACTATAGCATTGGACCTCTGCCTACCCCTTCAGAGATTACAGGCGTGATGTAATGCTATGTTCTAATTCCAAACTTAACCTACTGCTACTCCACTATACAACTCAAGGCGCCTGCGCATTCGTTTTTCATACATTTAGCTCTAAATGAAAGTCGGAAACTGCGCACGATCAATTAAAGCGAACATGCACTACTACTGAAGTTTTTGCTGTACATTCTTCAACGAAACTTGTACAACATATTTTCTGATGAATTACTCCGTTTTGTTTATTCATGGTTGATTTATTGGTGTGTTCAAGTGGATAATGATATAGGGCTTTTTATAAGAGCCGGGTGAATATGATTTTATGATCTTGGGTAAGGAGGGATTTTTATTGCGTGTATAATCTTCCAGAGTTCTTTATGTATCGGAGATGTTCGTATAATGTTAAATAGCTGGTCAACGATAGAAATGGAGGAATCAATGCTTCTTGTATAGACCAATACTAAAATATTTTCACCGTGGCGAATCAATTAGCAATTCAAACAGCAGGCTGTTAAATGCCGTTCCTGCCATGGCTGCGGGACTGTTCGAAAGAGATACCGCGGCCCTGGAACATAAAGGGCAAAAGAAGGAACATGGATGGGTTTTAGTCGGTAAAAGTCTGACACTCCCTTCCACTCCGCCCAGAGCGGGAGGAGTCATATCATTGATGATTTCCCATCCCAAAAAAAAGGCTGTTAAATGCCCCAATTTTTTTTTTGTATCTAGGAGTTTTGTCTCGTTGCTACTATATTTTCAGCCTTATGACATGAGCTTCATCATTCATCATTTACACATCATTTAGGATTCACAAATAAATCGGTGAAAATATTTCAACTAGAAAATCAGGTACTGACTGTCTCGTAATTTTTTGTCTTGGACCCTTAGTAATTTCACGAACAAACAAATGCCATTGAAATTGGGAACTGTAACTAGCCTACATCATCACCATCCCACTGGTGGGCAAAGAGAACAAAACATTGGAACGCGATCCAAAATCTTAAAATGAAATAGACGCTCGTTACAAGAACCTTAAAGGGCCACATCACTCAGAGGTTGAAAGGTGCCAATAATGACGTCCACCTAATGATAATGACCACTAGACAGCTCGTCAGTAAGTATAATGGCACACTCATTAGCCTGCTTACCCCAATACAGTTCAACTAGGAACTTAAAAGTTAAAGCTTTTATCCAACAATAGTTAGGAAGTGAAATATTGTCCGCAGTAAGGAAACGGTTATGAAACGGTAAGAATATTATGTTCAGATGAAGAGATTAGCGCGAGAAATGAGAGGAGCATTTTGATCGAACAGCGATATCGTTTGGTCATGCCATGAGAGCCTGGACAAACTGACATTCTACCAGGGGCCCAATTCTGCTATTACAATAGTGTCAGAATGGTCTGTCATTGATATCATAATGGGGTGAAAAACTGCCTTTTTATCCCACCAGATGTCGCATAATCAACTTTGCCTAATTGTGTTCTGTCACCTGTCAAAATCCATACTAATTTACGATTTTTATATAAACAAATATCGAAAATAATTAAATACTATAAATATGACGCAGTGTTGTGCTCCAGACTGCAAAAATCAAGCAAGACATATATTTCCAAAGGATCCAAAACGCCGAAAAGCCTGGGAAAAACCGTTGAGAATCAAAAACTTTAAAGCAACCGAGCACTCTGTGTTGTGCCCTGCTCATTTTAAAGCTGATGATTATTTTGGCCAAAGTAAATATACCGGTACGTGTGATTGATTCATAATAACTCGTGGATAATTGTAGATCATTTTGCATAGAAAGTAATGATAATATGTTATTTATTTCAGTGTATGAGCCAAGGCTAAATTCTTAAAGAAAACTGCAGTGCCTTCAATCTTTTCTTTAATTTCTTCAATTACATTGTTCAATGTTGCCTTCATTGCTCAACAGAATATTTACAATATAGACAACTTTTGTCATTTGGGCCTTGCATTGGCCCTGTATGTATGTGTATGCACCTTCAATGCTATACCGTGCAGTCAACAAACACCGGGCTTCTTACATAGCCTGTCCTTTCGGCTGAGCATTCAGAGCATTGAATCTGAAAGAAATAGAATAGCACTTTAGGCACTTTGGTAAATCATGTAACATAGAAGGTACCTCCTATAATTTTAGTCCTAAAGTCTAAATATAAAGGTATCATTAAAGAGATGCTACAAGAGATTTTATAAATGAACTCACCTTTCGAAGTACGACTGTATTTCTTGCCTATTTAGAGCAGGAATCGACGAATCGGCATTGATGTCTTTGTAAGAAGCAGTTGGTGGGCACCGATATTGTGGGTCACTGAGAGATGTGCCAGGCTCTAGGTTGACATTAAAATTAAAATTTCGGTCGTATGCTTCTAATCTGAAAGTCAAAAACATACATCATAATAGATTCGATGAGAAAATCGATTATTTATCAATATAACCTTAAAATTATTTATTGATTACCTTTCAATCAAAACTGCTTTTTTTCCCTGCTGTTGATGCATTTCTTTAACGTAACTCCACTTTTAATTGTGAAACAGTCCAAAAAGAATACATTTTAAATATAAAATTATTCGAAAACAGCCATAACAAATTCACTAAATCGTCAACATTTATCTGACAAGGCAGGGTCGATGCTAGCGACATCTAAGTCGACCTTTGAGTTTTTCTCCTCATTGTTGATTTTGACTTGTCAAAACTTGTCAAAATCAACAATTATGAAATCAATGACAGACCATTCTGACACTATTGTCGTCTATTGTAATAGCAGAATTGGGCCCCAGTGGTAACGATGATGCGATCAGTGACGTGCCTAATGGCCTATAAGGGTCACAAAACCCTAACATAATGAAGAAAAGTTATCAGGGCAAGCCAAGCTTTTAGGCTTGTATGAAAGTACTGCCACTAGATGGTAAAGTAAATGGACTGATGGATGGACTGTGATATGGCAAGAAAGGAGGTGACTGCTGAGATGACGAGTAATAGAGAAGTATGGAAGAAGAAGACATGCTGCGCCGACCCCAAATGAATTGGGATAAGGGCAGGATGATGATAATCGAGCTTAAGTAAATTCTTTTGGAAGTCGTTTTGGAAATGTGAAACTGTATGAAAGTGATTGTCACTATTTATTTTTAAGAGAGAACAGGGCCCTGCGAGGAGTTTGAAAAATAGGTATTTGAGAAACTATTGCCGTCGCGCTGCGTCAAGCCTGCCCCCGTAGAGTGGGATAGGGAGATCTGGATCTCAGACTGATTACATCACAAAACAATTGAAGAGATCGACGTTTCGTATTGCTCTTGTTTCTCCTCGAAAACGGAACGGATTCAAAATATTTTTGACATTAAAATTTTAAGAAAGAGTATGTCTAGGTTCCTATCAATTTCTTCAATATTACAAGCTTTTCGAATTTGTCTGGTTGTCCTCTAAACACGACCGAAAAAATGGTTTTTTTTTGACATTTTAGAGGTTCAAATTTTCTTCACTTATTAAAAAAATATTCCTCTAGAGGCATTTATTCAGGGAAAAAAAAGTACTAGGAATACATTTGTATGGAGAATCGCAGCTCCTGTTGCCTCTTAAAGCTAGTACCGGAAGGAACTTATGACTAAACCACAGGAAGGTTTTGTACAATAATGTTCCAAAAATAAATGGCGTCACCACAAAAATGGCAGCCATCTTTACGCCATATCTTTATCAAACATGTCACGAACACCATAGGAAAAGAACTATCAATTATTAATAACTTAAATAATGTTATTACATAATGTAATAGCGCATACTGAATAGACAGCTGTCATGGCGTAACTTCCGGAGACGGAAGTATGACGTCACTATGCAGAGCTTTCGTTTTAAAAGCTTTTTGCTTTATTGGCGAGTGGGTTTTTGTTGAATGTCTCATAGTTTTTTTTTTTTGAAAATTTTATAGCTTCAGATCGGGGAACGTAAACAAAAATAACTGAAACTGACACTGAACGAGTCCTGTTTGAATACGATAAAAACCTTCTTAGTCTGAAAGACCAAGGATAATTTATTTAAACTTATACTGTCACTTACGGGATATCTTCCGTGATTGTTCATAATTTTGAGCTCCCGATATATCGACGCTGTTGCAAGCGCCATGATCGCGGGTTGACTGATTGTTTAGTTTTAAATCGTGAAAGCCTAAAACAGTGTTTGAATTTATTATTAATTCAAAAAAAAAGAAGACACTCACAAGACTTTCTTTTAATAATTTTCCCGATATCTCAATAGTTTTTTTGTAAAGTCTTAATATTATAGATATTATGTGAGAAACCATAATACATAGTAATACAGTATCTTCTTAGTAGGTAAATACTATCTTAGTAAATAACTTCGTGGCTAAATAATAACAGCCGCTCGGGTCCATCTTTAGGACAAGCCGTGCTTGCTTAGGTTGATCCTTGGACAGGTGAACACCCATTACATACCGAGTTTGCTCCGTGCCTCGGAAAGCAGGTTAAGCCCTAGGTTCCAGCAGTCATTGTAGATCTTTGACAGTCGTTACAGGTAGTCAGTGGCCCGAAAGTCTGGCAATCAGCCTTACCAAGGGGCATTGTATTATACTAACTGGGTTGTGGAGGCCTGATAATCAGTCGCTCCATGTCAAATACTAATTCAGCTGCATCCGGTTAGACTGCAAGCCGACCCTATTAAATAAATACGATAAAATATTTTTAAACCTAATTAAACGTTTGGATAACATTTACCTTTCAATATAATATGGACGTCTTATTCGCAGATCTGCAACAAAAAGAAAAGAATATCATTATAATATTTTGTTTATAATATGTTTGTTTAATACAAAACTTATGTACAATATGTACATATATTGATTATCAGTAAGTATAATAATTAAGTTTAACTGTACCTACATACATAATTTTATAGTAACTTATTGTGGAACTCGTTTATGTTTAACTTACACGTTTCATTTGTTTTATTACCCAGTATTTACATAATACGTATGTTTACTGTTTGTTTGTGATAATCTCAAAAACTGCTCGACTTTATGAGGCAGCATCGCGACCCTGAGACTTTCGTTCCTTATAAAATTAAAATTAGCATCAATGATAGATTGTTTGCTTTGAATTGCTGTACAATTTCAAAAAGTTGAAGACATTACACTGTGTATAAGGACTAAGGTACCTAACTGTACAGTCCCTTCGCAAAAACTCACCCTGTATTTTACCCTTTTGAACGCCAAAACATAAAGGCACGCGCGTGCCCTCCACGCCAAGCCACATTTTGTCACATATTTGTGTCGTTTGGCGTACAGGGCACTCGCTTACGTGTCACGTAATATGTAACAGTGGCGGTCAAAAGGTCAATAACTTAATTCCATAAAAAAACACTCTATACAATTATAATTATTAATCAGTTTATTTCAGATCAAATGAATCCATACAATTACAAATTATAAAAATACAGTTAAAAAAGAGAAATAAATTAAATACAAAGAAATAAATTAAATTATTACACAACACAACAATACTCGAGTTGTACTCAAATACTACTGAATTATCTTTTGTACTAAAAAGGAATAAATTAACACAACCAAATACCATTCTAATACAAGTTCTTATCTGTTTCGATTAAAAATTCAATTTACGTCGACAGTAGACAGCCGCGACGTTTAAGTGCTAGCCTAATCGCGGGGTCGACGACCGGAGATAAGGAACTATTAGCATATAAACTTATAAACTCACTTAGGGACGTAACAAAGGGAATTGTAGAAAATCCACACTGTACGGTAAATAAAGCGCTTTGCATTAAATTTAAGGTTATAATCATGATCTGTAGTTTGTACACCAGAAAATCGGTAAATTATTCATTAAATACTAATAAATAACGCATGCTTTGGACGAAATTTGTGGCGTTTAAATGGTGGAAATCGTATATGAATTCTTTGCGCAGTTGAAAAGAACGGCGCGGTCACACAGTTTATAGTACTTAAGTATAGATTTGACAACAAAAAGCCATGTTAAGAAATCTTTAGTTATAATAAAGAGAATCTTTTAAAAGTGGGGCTATTTATAAGGCCCTCCATCATTAACATCATGATCATCATCTGCCTAGCCTTTTCCCAACTATGTTAGGGTTGTCTTCCAGTCTAACCGGATACAGCTGAATAACAGTATTTTACATGGAGCGACTGCCTATCTGACCTCCACAACCCTGTGTAATACGATCCCCTTGATAAGGGAGATTGTCAGACTTTCGGGCCACTGACTATCTATCGGTAAAGACTGTCAAAGATTTACAAATGACAGCGGGACCAACGGCTTAACGTGCTTTCCGAAGCATGGATGGAAACTCAGTATGTTATGCGTGGTCACCCATCTACGGACCAACATAAGCAAGCCCGGCCCAACCAGAAGATCAACTCGAGCGGTTGTTATTATTTAGCCACGACCTGCGCCACACTCCATCATCATCATCAGCCTTTATTCTTGTATCAGGTGATGTTGTCTGTCGCCATTACACCTTGAGCAAGCGTGAAGATCAATGCTCAAATTGCTCATGCTTTCTCTGTATCAAACAAGCCTTTGCCTCTCAGTGGGGCCGTCATCAGCTGGTATTATTTGTAAGAATTGGTATTTCGTAATTAATTTTGCCATGCACCTTGAAGGTTCTAGGGATGGGATTATTAGTCGATTTAGCATAATCGACTACATTAGTGATGGTTAAACTGACAAATTGACTATTTCATTGGGATTTAGTTCCATTTAGGGTAATTCGTGGGAAATTGGACGTAAACAGCTAGGTACTACCGAGATCTACTCGTACTCGTAGTTCGTACTGACGGTCGACCACTTTTCAACCTTATTACTTAGGGCATAATGATGAATTGATAATCGCAGTAGCAAATGGTGCAATTTTTCAACACTCAAAATATCATCATTAAAATATGTAATCATTCTCTTTTGTAAAAGTAAATGATCAATTAATTTATAGCAAAATAAAAATAGTTATGTGCAAAAGAAGCCGAGAAAAAAACAAAAATGAAGTCCTATCAACATTCTTCTCAAATTTAAAATCAATACACAATATTTCAAACCTATTTTCGTAATAAATAAGCTACGAACAAACGGATACAAAACATTTCGTCCACGTTTTCTTGTGGTCGCGGGTCGACCACCCTGTACCCGCAACCACGAAGGTCTTAAAATAGACGACAAAAAAACCAGAAAACTTAGTGGATGTGAAGTTAGTATTAAAAAGTTACTGCGACTATTGAGAAAAAAACATTTAATTAAAAAAAAAAGTTACATTACATTACATTATTTATGAAAAGCCATATAATTTTACCAAGTTTCCATTGCACATTTTACCATAATCCATAGCTATTCTATAAAATTAAATATAAAGAAAGCATGATCTTACATCATAAGATCATAACCATATAAACAAATTAATAAAATTGAAGTGTCTGTTTTTAATTTCAAAATAACAGCTTTTTACTGAATGCATAAGAGAATGTATACGGCATTAATAACAAAAACACTTTTTTTTTTCAATTTTTGTCTGTCTGTCTGTTTATTCTGGCTAATCTCCGAAACGGCATTTTGACAAGCCTTTCACTGGCAGATAGCTGATGTTATAAGGTCTAACATAGACTTTTATTTTAGAAAAATAGTTAGGGTTCCGTGAAAAAAAATGAAAACCTTTGGAGTTGGTAACAAGCGAAGTAATATTTTTATAATAAATTTACGCAAGCGAAGGTCGCGCGCAATAGCTAGTTCCTAATAAAAGCTTAATAAAAATAAACCACAACGATTTAAATTGTAATCCCTTTAATCAAAACTTTTAGTCGATTACAACCGTATAATCTTCTTATCGTAATCGACTAAGCCACTAATTGCACATCACTACGGCCTAAGGCGCTGAAAAGCTTGTCTATGGACAGAGGTCAATGGCCTGACCATAGACCATTGATCTTCACACGTAGTCATTATTCTGGTATATAATTATTTAGTTAGCACGAGTATCCCTTCAGGGTGATGCTTAATATCATGCTTGGTTGACAGGCAGAGGTGTAAGTTACCGTTTCACACCACAGACAAATACATATTTCGGATTTGTAAAAGAAATGAAATAATAGGGTGTTAAATTATAAAAGTAAAATATAAAGTATTGGACTCGTTCTTGACTGATTGGCCAGAGGAGGCAAAACACTGGGAGAGTTGGGAAGGAATGGGGTAGGCCTTTGCCCAGCAGTGGGACAGAATAGGCTAATTAATTGTAATTATGGCACACTATTGAATTAGGAAAACCCTGTAATGATAGTGATGATGAGTTTAATAAATAAATACATAATCAATAAAAAATAATAATTTATTTTTTATATTTGAATATTTAAAAATGTAAATAATATGTTTAAATGTGAGTAAACGGAAATAAATAAATTAATAATTTATAAAAAAAAATGACAATCCAATGGTTTGGTGGGTAAGAGACAGCGGGTAAAAACCTGGATGGGACTCGTGCAGACCAGCAAAGCCACAAAATGGAGGCATAAACTGAGCACTACGGGGCACACATTCTTCATTGAGATCCTAGAGCACCCATGAAATCATTTCTTTTTAAATAGCAACCAAAACTATTACGTAAAAAAACATGACACACTTACAAAATATCTGTGAAAGCACAACCTTACCACGCGATGAAGCTACCACACGACGAATACATTAAGTTTCTTATCCAATGCTTGTTCGAAACCGTGCATGTAAACATTAAGGCTTGCAAAACCAGTCATGAATGGCGAATAAAGCGAAAAATTTCAAGTTTAGTGGAGGGAGCGAAAGTTTTCGTTCTTGTAATCGTTTTTGTTCGTCACTGAAACATTTATGGTTAATCGTGTCACAGTATGTGTTTTAGGTGATATTGATAACAGGTATTTTGTTGAGAAAGTAAGAGTAGGTATGTGGCAGGTATTTATTGCGGCTTCCTTATCGGTCAAATATTTTGTCGGTAACTGATGAAAGGTTTTATCTGCTTGTTAAGAATAAAGATTATACTGACGCGTTAATTTTGTATTAATTACACACAAACTTATTTCAATTATTGATTTCAATTATTGAAATAATGGCCTTTTGGTTCAAATCGGGTTCGAAACTACCAAATTAATTATTTTCTTTGGTAATTATCATTGCGGATACATAAGTTGATTTTTTTATTTTTTTGTTGACTTACAAAGATATTATGTTACTAAAAATTATGTAGAGAAATAGATTTATAATTACTAGTTTTTTCTTTACTTTTAACACAAATGTACAAAAAAAAACTGTTTAAATATGATTAACTAATTAACAATTTTAGTCACCGTTTTTTCTTTAAGTGGACATTTAACGCGTTTGGATACGCGCGAAAGAAGTAAATCGCGTTCGGATACACGCGAAGTTGATTAATTATATTATTTTAAGATTCTCATTACTATCAAGATGATATATTTATTTAGATAATTATTAATGATAATTATCAATTCGAAACCTGCTTCAAACTCAATGGTGCGTTTCAAAATTCTAGATCCCTTCGAAATACTGCTCAACTTATCTCTAAATTATAATTAAACTTAAAATTTGTACTAATTAATAATCCACGAAGTAATAAAACAAGGTGATATTTTTGGTAACAGAAGCTATTATTAAAAATTTCCTTGACCACTGGCTTTCAATTAAATTAAAAAAAAAATGTGTCAATTCATTGGTTGCACGCACGTAACTAGAATTATTTTACGTAAAGTTGCACGATAAAACCTTACCTAATTCAAGGTTTAACTTAAAACTCTTTAAATAGGTACTTCCTTGTTAGAATTTTCCTTTTTTTTAGGCACGAATTATGTTTATAGTGCTTTACGCAAAACAAATATAATAAAATAAGAATTAACTAATTTTTTGCGCTTATTTAACGTGTCTTGTTAGTATGTATTGGTAAAAAAACCAAGATAAACCCGCAGAAGTTCAGTCAAAACTGTCTCCAACTCCTCAATATCGTACTTACTCTTCCCATTAAGGCAATAGGCGTGAATATAACTGTCAGTTGGCCGGTACTAGCCGTACCTAGGCATACCTAGGTAGCTAGATAGCCGGGTAGAGATAGCTAGGTATCTAGGTATAACGCACTCGGCCTAGGACAGGAAAGGTAACGGTGCTTAGGACTTGGTGCTGCCACGGGCTAGTGCCTAGTTAGTTCCGAGGTTTAATGTGTTAATGGCTGCATTCTAGGTGTAGTTGTTGTTTATGGTATGCATAGATTATCTCATTATAAATGTTGGATACGGAGATCTGTTAAAAACACTGTGATGTGGAGACAGAAAGAGAGACAAGTGTATTTTTTTTAACAAAAAAGACATTAAAACTCGCGTTTTTAATGGCAAAAGGGCCTCAGCTCAGAATTATGTCAGATGGCAACATAATAGATACCACCAGACGCTGATTTTCAGCTGTAGTCTCCGAGTGCACGCTCCAGAACACAAACCAAATATAAAGTTAATCATATAAATCTTGTACAAAATCAAATAAAATAATGATATTATCGGTAAACAATTGTTTAATGTGAGGGAAAAAGCATAAAACTGCTGAAAATTCTTTTGACGAGGCTACTTATCTAATAATGCAATATAATTATATTACTTCATTGTTAAAAATCTAAAATCAAAAAACCAACTTCGAGATTCAGTTAAGCGCTTAAGGCTGTGGCAAACCAACAATACAGCAATCGCAAGCAGATTTTTGAGAAACCCTAATGTCACGCATCGATAAGGGCAAGCCAAGCTTGTAAGCTTGTATGAAAGTACCCCTACTACTTATAGCACAGAAACCATCAAAAAGTAGTAGTATACGGGGTGGAAGGGACACCGACGCGAAACTATTACCATGTATTCAGTACATCATTCTACAGTTCATCATTGATAATTGTAGGTAAAATCTTCCATTGTAGGTAACATACCTGCCACTCCAAAGTATATTAACCTCAGTCAAAAAATCAAAACACTCAAAAACACTGTAGAATTCCTTCCTCCTTTTAAAACGCAGTATACAAGCGCTAACGAACTCAAACAAAAAACCAACTCTAATGATTCAATAAAGCGTCCAGCATTACATTCTAAAGATCTGGACAACGCACAAAAACTTATGTTGTATGGACAGCCTGTAAAAACGTTGCTAGCGTTTTTTTTGGCACTATTTTGGATGTTACTGCGTGGTGTACGTTCAATAAGTTACTAATTTTGTCGGTATTGTTGATTCGTTTATGATTTGTGGAGTGATCTGCCCCAGTTCAACACGTTACAGTCGATGTCGCTAGCACATCAACTTACCACAAACTGTCAAATTTCTCAAATTATTATAAACTATTTTAACGTGTTGACGATTGAGTTCAAAATTGAATAAGACAATTTGACAGTTTGTAATAACTTGATGAGCTGGAGACTGTACCAGGATCTTTTCATTCGAATGAAAACACACACACACAAACACAGACAGAACGACACAAAGAAACACAAACAGACAGAAACACACACACAGAAAGTCTCTGTTGGTTATCAAATTTGTGAATGTACAGACGCCAGCTGTTCAACCTACCCGAAACTGTCAGATTTTCCCAACCAACCTTGAACCTAATGCTTTAGAGAAAAAGTTGAAAATCTATTCAAGAAATTTGACAGATTGTGTAGTAGCTTGATGTGCTGGCGTCTATACATCAAACAAAAAAAAATCTTCATCATAATCGGTTCACCCGTAAGGAGCTATGATGCCACAGACACACAGATACACACTTCAAACTTATAACACCACTCTTTATTGGTCGGGATTTAAAAACGTTAAAATTTCTTTTTAAAGTAATAATTATGGGCTTTGACTGAATAGTTTACTATTCTTTGCCCACTCCATCATCATTACATCATCATCATCTGCCTAGCCTTTTCCCAATTATCTTGGGGTCGGCTTCCAGTCTGACCGGATGCTGCGAATACCAGTATTTTACCTGGAGCGACTGCCTACTCCATAACCCAGTTAGTACTGGGTACCTAATACGATATCCTTGGTAAGACTGGTTGTCAGACTTTCGGGCCACTGACTACCTGTTACGACTGTCAAAGATCTACAAAAGACAGCCGGGACCAACGGCTTAACGTGCTTTCTGAGGCACGGAGGAAACTCGGTATGTCATGGATGGTCACCCATCCACAAACCAACCTAGGCAAGCTATTATTTAACCACGAGCTGCTCCAATTATTACATAATTTATATCAATAACTACCTAGGTATCCAATACCTCGACACTTAGCTTAGACCACGCTACGTATTACTTAACTCTTGCAAACAGCGCTTTAAATTGAAGATTCCTAAATAAAAAGTCGAATAGCACGCCGCGCGCGCGCTGTCAACGACCGGCGCACAGGCAGCCGATGTGCCACGCGCGCTTTCGTGTGGTGTTAGTACTCTGTGGCTAATCAATGGTGTTTGTTAAGGTAGCTCTGAGTTACACTACATCATCATCATCCACAGCTTGAATGCGACCTTTTGCTGCGTATGATAAGCCTCTCTTTTGTTTGTTTGTGCGAAACCCCACGTTTCTAATATTTATGTGCTATCTATTCTGCATACATGATGATTTAAACTTTGTTACATAAAAGTTAAGGTATAAATTTAAATAAAACAAAATGAATAGAAGTAGCGGAATACCCAGCTAAGTTCTCATACGTGTTTTATTAATCTACAATAATTATAGTTCCGTTTTAGTAACAGCAGTGTAAATGATAAGAGATAAAGTTCAACAAAACGACTATCTGGAAGACTCATATTAACTTAACATAAAGCCTGTTCTTATTTCCGCAAAGTTTGGCAGAGGTGTACCTAATAGTACAACCACATTTCGCCAGTGATGTTTAGGTCCAAAGTAATAAGGGGCGAGCCTATTACCATAAACCGGATACCAATCCAGACTCCGTGGCTGCTACCGAGAAATTCTTGATGGAAAAACACAATGACACTGCCCGACGTGGGAATCGAACCCAGGACCGCAGCCTCAGCAGTCGCGCTGCGCGACTCGCGCTTGCAATCAATAGAAAAACGAGGCGTGTGATTAATTTTAATGTCAGTGTGGATTTTAGTCTGAACTGATAACAAAGAAGTTACTCATCTCAACGTTATTATCTGAATTTTTTTATAAAAAAAAAGGTAGATAAATGTTACACACGACTTCCCATTACTTTCAAATACTTTCAATCAGTAAAATACTTGGTTAACCCCAAAGATAAGTTAACCCATTTCTTTAGTGGTTTCGAAATCAATATCAGAGAAAAGATAAAAATGGAATGTGAAGAATTCCCTTAAGATTTGTGACCGGAAATATTTTGAAAAGATAAGATAATAAGCAATGAATGTGATGGTTGATATTTTATTTTCAGCTGAAGATAACTTCAAGAAATATGTGAAACTATAGTAAGTATTTTTTAGGTACGTATGTCAAGCAGCAATTCGAACATTTTAAATTAGCACCCGACATAGTTGAAATGAAAGAGGTCAGATAGGCAGTCGCTCCATGTAAAATACTGGTATTCAGCTGTATTCGGTTAGACTGGAAGTGAGACTCATAGTTGAGAAAAGGCTGGGCAGATGAGATGCTGATGATAGTTGAAATGGAGCAAATGATTCCCGGAGTGCAGACTTCCGTTTGATATAAGTATTCTACTCTTTGGTGGAGACCATCTATCGGCTGATGACATCTAGTTGGGGGGGCATCCCACATTGCCCTTATGGACGACTGCTCCGTTGATCTCGTGGTTGCAGGCGTGACTGCTGAGGGTTCTAGGTTCAATTCCCGGCTCGTGCAAAAAGTGCAATTGGGTATTTCTCAGTAGCAACCCGGAATTGAATGGATTGGTAAACTCCATAATATTGCACGTATTAATAGCAGGCGATTTCCATAAGGACCCACCTTTAGCAAGATCGCCAATGTATTCAATAAATTAAAACATTACATTCACTGCACATTCTTCAAACAAAGACAACAAAGAATCAGGAATAAATAATATTAAACTTAGAATTTATTAAAATGTTGTCGACCTCGGAGTAGCATACAACGATAACTTACGTATGGATGACTATTATTGAATGATAAATAATACAACATCACGCCAAAAGAGGAAGTCTGAAAGCGTCACCGGTGACGGAAAAACTGTGTGGCATTTGATGCGGAGGAATGAGGAAAATGTGAGGAAACTTTGAGTATGAATGTGGATGGGTATAAGAGTAGAGGAAGGTCAAGAAACGATGGATGGACTGTGTGATAGTTAATATGGATAGAAAGAGGAAAAGTCTTTAGAATTAACACTAGAAACGGGATATTTACCATGTCCACTGTATGTTTTGAGTTCCCGATATTTCGGCGCTGTTGCAAGCACCATGATCACGGATAAACTGAAGTTACTGCGGCTGGGTGTTTATGAGCAGACAAAATATCGGGAACTCAAAACAAACAGTGGACATGGTAAATATCCCGTTTCTAGTGTTAATTATAATGTTAGTGACCTTGACAGTTTAAAAACTTAGCATAATAAATGTGGAAGCAATTGGGATAAGGGCAGGGTATGATGAATCTGCCAGGGCTGCGGGACTGTTCGAAAGAGATACCGCGGCCCTGGAACTTAAAGGGCAAAAGAAGGAACATGGGTGGTTTTTAGTAGAGTTGGGCAGCTTTTTTTATATCGCCTGTTAAGTCTCATATAATTGAAGACGATCTTCCATCAGCCGAATTATCAATCTTATCGAGACAATGCTTACACAAGAATGAAAATCAATATTTTCTCACGGTGACAAAACCCGATTGAGGCATGAAAATTGCATAATAGACCTTTTTGTAACTTCTTCTTACCGTGAAATATTAAATGAGAAGATTATTAAAACTATCACAAGTACCTACACTCAATTGAATCGAATTCGTTCAGCAAGTTTGGCAATAAATTGGATCTGCCTAAACCACTCTTTACGTATTTATTTCAAACTCGTGGTTCGAGCTCGTGGGTAAATAATAACAGCCGTTTGGTTCGGTCTTCAGGTTAAGCCGCGCTTGCCTGCGTTGTTTCGTGGATGGGCGACCACTCATTACATACCGTGTTTCCTCCGTGCCTCGGAAAGCACGTTAAGCCGTTGGTCCTGGCTGTAATTTGTAGATCTTTGACAGTCGTTACAGTGGCCCGATAGCACCGATAGTCTAAAAACCAGTCTTACCAAAGGGTATCGTATTACCCAGTACTAACTAGGTTGTAGAGATCAGATAGGCAGTCGTTCCATGTAAAATACTGGTATTTAGCTGCATAGTTAGGAAAAGGCTAGGCAGATGATGGTTCGATCCTAGTTCAGCCTAGTACAAATTGCAACACCAGGGCCGTACGGTCCGAGGACTCATCAAGTCTTTCGGTTCATCACAAAGTGTTTGTCAGACCTATTTTCAGGGCAAAGAATCAGAGTTACCATTCAACGTCCCAGCCTTTTGGGCACTTTTCCCATTGACAGCGACGCGGTTGATTTTTTTATTCCATGTGTTTTATTTTTGTTAATTGCATCTTGCAGATCAACCTAGGAGGTTGTCGTGTGCTTAACCGGACTATCCTGTGGGTACCTGAGAGTAATACCTCCAACTAGGGGCAAAAAACTTGCAAACTAAGCGACCACACGCTAAGGGCACCCCCTGAGTGGTACGAGCCTCGGCTTAGGGCGTCGCTGGGGGAGGACAGTAATGGGACAGGCTAGATCGGAGATTCCAAGCGAACCCTTCCCTTTTTAAGGGTTCCGTTTTTCCTTTTGAGGTACGGAACCCTAATAGGATCACTTTGTCGTCCGTCCGTCTGTCTGTCTGACTGTCCGTCCGTCTGTCTGTCTGACTGTCCGTCCGTCTGTCTATCTGACTGTCCGACGGTCTATCTGTCTGACTGTACGTCCGTCTGTCTGTCAAGACGTTACTCTTTATCTCGGGAACGCGTGGAGTTATCGACTTGAAATAAACCATTTACTCAGGTCTACAGTCCCGGTTTTTTATACCTGTACATTTGTGTTAGCTTTTTTATCTAATGAGCATATATCTTAGTAAATTAAGATTGATTATAATTATAAACAATAGAATGTCTAATGAGTGAGCCGTCATATCAATGTTAAACGAATTAATCTCCTCATAATTGATGCTGTATTTGGGATGATTCCAAAGCCACTGCGTGGGATGATTTACTCGTATAATCTGTTTGTTTTTATGTCAATGGAGATGATAAACCAATTCATTTGAAATGATTGTTTGTTTGTATGTAATTGTTATTTAGCAGAACAATAGTCTCCCTACATAGTCTGGATTTTTTTGTCCCTATCAATGTATGTATCAATGAGCTTAATAGCTATATAAATGCATGTGTGTATAATATTGGTTTATGTAGGTATACCTCGTTGGTTGAGTGATTGCAAACGCGACTGCTGGGCATGAGGACTAGATTCCTAGGTCGGGCAAAGTTTTCCATCAGGAATTTCTCAGTAACAGCCACAGTCTAGATTTGTGCCCGGGTGATGGCAATAGGTTCATCCCCTATTACATGGGACTTCAACATGACTGGTGAAATGTGGGTGTACAGGGTGTACTATTAGGTAAGCTGAACAATCGCCCTGAACCGTGTTTTTGTTTTAATTGCCGTAATTATTTTCATATGCATACAGTAAAAAGCTGTTATTTTGATGTTACAAACAGACACTTCAATTATATTTATTTGTATAGATTCTAATTACTAAAGAAAAAATAATGCACACATTTTCAAACACATACTAACTAATTCAAGTTTAAGTTTGATCAATTCAATTGAGTCAGAGCCATAATTCAGTATTGGTTCCGAGGAATCCATCGATGCGTGAATGTAACGGGTCAGACAGTCAATCATCGACTCAAATAATAATTGATTGATCGATTGATTCAACGTATCAACTTGAAACAGCGCAGTCGGCATTGTGGAGATTGAATTGATAGGTACATGTTGATGTATTTAAGTATTGTTACAAATATTTGTTTGCTTTTTTTTAAGTAAGTAAATGTAAAAATTGTAAGGAGCGGAGGCAGGTCTTTGTCCAGAAGTGGGACAGAGCATGATAGGAAACAAAACCGGCCAAGTGCGAGTCGGACTCGTGCACGAAGGGTTCCGTACCATTATCTATAAAAACGGCAAAAAAATCATATCTGTTGTATGGGAGCCCCCCTTAATATTTTTTTTTTAATTTTTAGTATTTGTTGTTATAGCGGCAATAGTAATACATCATTTGTGAAAATTTCAGCTTTCTAGCTATCACGGTTTATGAGATACAGCCTGGAGACAGACAGACAGCGAAGTCTTAGTAATAGGGTCCCGTTTTACCCTTTGGGTACGGAACCCTAAAAAATGACTTAATTCAATGTCTATGTATTGACTGACTGAAATCATGGAAGGTCAAATATATGTTATGTTGCCAGTTTACATTAACTATACAGTTTTATTTCAACATTTATTAGTTGGTCTAAGGTCGCAAGCGTAACTGCTGAGCGTGAGGTCCTGGGTGTGATTCCCGGGTCGGGCAAATTATTAATGGGTTTTAGGTACTATCAAGAATTTGTCAGTAGCAGCCACGGAGTTTGGATTTATGTCCGGTGGATGGCTATAGGCTCGCTCCCATTACATTTTACTTAAACATAACTGCCGAAATGTGGGTGTACTATTAGGTACACCTCTGCCTAACCAAACTTTTCTGATTAATTTCGTTGTGGGATCCAAGACAGTTGAATTGTTTCTATAGGACTTCGTCGAGCTTCATTGTCACGGCACTTTTCTGTTGGTCGCTACTGTTGATTCTGGCTTTTAGGAGTTAAAGTGGTTTGGGAATAGTATTACAGGCTGGCATGTTTTGAAACTTAAGCCCTTTTTTTTCGGATGGGAAATCATCAAATGAGTCGTCCCGCTCTGGGCGGAGCGGAAGGGAGTGTCAGACATTTACTGACTAAAAACCATCCATGTTCCTTCTTTTGCCCTTTATGTTCCAGGGCCGCGGTATCTCTTTCGAACAGTCCCGCAGCCCTGGCAGGCATCGGCCTTTGTGGGCCCCTCCTGTTTGCTGACATCTCTTTTATACGCGCGTGGAACACGAACGCGCCGTCGACACGGCCTATCGTCATAAGACGGACGGCGAGCTAGCCCATTACTCACCGTCCACAGGCCCATGTTGAAACTGCTACCTACCTACATAGTCTATCAAGAACTAGTTTTATAAAACAGTATCTTTAATAACTAATATCTATAAAGTAAGTATGTTGAACAAAATTAATAGGTTAATGTGACAGCGGCAGACAATTTGGCCGCTCAAGTTATTGGTAAAAGTTACCCGTTATAAACGCATTGGTACGGTAGTGAATAATTTACTATGCAACGGTATGTTAAAGAGCTCATTAAAGTATCCATTGAGGAGCTAGTGACTAATTAATATAAGGTGTATCTTTAGTAACCTAAAGAGCCACGCTTGCTAAGTTGATCCGTGGATTGGTGACCACCCATCACATACCGAATTTCCTCCGTGCCTCGGTAAAACGTTAAGCCTTTGCTCCCAGCTGTCATTTGTAGATCTGTGAGAGTCGTTACTGGAAGTCAATGGCCCGAAAGTCTGACAGCCAGTCTTACCAAGGGGTATCATATTACCCAGTACTAACTGGGTTGTGGAGGATAAAATTATAATATTCAGCCACATCCAGTTAGACTGGAAACCGACCCCAACATAGTTGGTAAAAGGCTAAGCAGATGATGATTAAAGTATTCATCTAGTTTTTGCCTGACACTTTATCTGGATAGGTACCATCTTCAACCCGTGTTAGAGTTAAAACCGTTAACTTCACACCTGCACCCCCCGATGGTGCAGGCAGAGATTTATAGAATCCTCAGTTCACTATCCACAAATAGGTATGTTTAAATCGTTGCCATCAACCGGGCCATTTGTATACGTTTGACCTATTGACATAATAACGTCCCTAGGTTAGTACTGTTAGGAAGTTGGGCCTTGTTTGTGGATAGAATTAGTTATTGTTCACGCTACCCTTCCTTATAAGGATGGGCAGTACTTCAAGTGCCATTCCAAGTTAAGGATATCGATCTCGATCAGTGAATTAAAAGCATAATATTGTAGTATCCAGGAATTGACTGCTTCGTGAAGGGTCCGTTTACACCTTGTCGATGTCTAACCAGTTTTTTTTTTGCTGTCAATACTTTAAAATTAATATTCGGATAAAGATATCTGGTGTTAGTAGAATACCTAGGCCGATTATCAAAGTTTTCGCTAACCATGTCAAAACATTTCAGCTGACACAAGTATTGCATTTTCTAATAACGTCTGCGAATTCCTTTTTGTCAAAAATGGTCCTTCAGTAAACTTATACAAAAGAACGGAATAAAATGGTCACCGAATCAGAGTTGTATTTTTGAGACATTTTTAATCTGTACAAAAAACGCATTCTGCGTCCCAGCAGGACAAAAACGGATGCTTTAGAAGACCACACGATATTCAATGCATTGAATCGTAGAAATCTGAAAAAAAAACATGGTTCTATTTCGTTTTTCTATTTAATAATAAGTTAATATAAAAAATATTAAATTGATTCGTTTCATGTCGTTATGGACGTATTGAAATGTTTTTATTGGATAATAAAAATCAAGGAAAAACGCAATTGCACACTACAGACGAGCCTTTCGCTGCGTCTTTGCCCGCGTTTTTATCATTAAAAAGGATTTATTATGGCATCTATGAAAAGATTATCAACTAAAAATATGTTTATATTTTTAAACGACAAGACTGTGTTTTCGTCATCATAATGATCGATACCTCCTTGTGTAATATTATGGGCGTCGTAAAGTGGCTGAAGAATGGTTTTTCAAAAGATTAACCAACAGCTCGATTGGTCGCATACCTACGTAATATGAATGGAATATTGAATGGCATTTATCAAAAGGCTTTAACGACAACCTCAGAGCCTGTAAAATAGGCAATCGCTTTCAAAATGTTAAGTTTTCAACGACATTAAACATGATTGACGTCAGCTTCTGGAAGCTATGTCAGTTCCTGCCAGGCTTGATTTAAAAGTGTCCATGGAGTTTCTTGCCCTTTTCGTCTCCATAGAGACCCACGCTTAGGAACGCGCAACTACAGTACTTACCCAAGTTATTACCTACGCCTTGTGGCTGGGACTGTAGCTTTATCTTTTTGTTTCTTTTTATTGACATTCAACAGTGCCTGTACCTAATGGTCTAATTTAAATAAATGCTTTAAGTTTTGACCCTTTAAACCCTTGCTAAAATGTTGTATATAAAGTTTTCCTGTGAAGAAGCCAAAAACTTTTTTTTCATCGTCTTTTGCATCGTCTACATTCATCTGGGGCCCAATTCTGCTATTACAATAGTGTCAGAATGGTCTGTCATTGATTTCATAATTGTTGATTTTGACTTGTCAAAACTTGTCAAAATCAACAATTATGAAATCAATGACAGACCATTAGAATTACCATTAGAATGGTGTCTGTCATTGATATCATAATTGTTGATTTTGACTTGTCAAAACTTGTCAAAATCAACAATTATGAAATCAATGACAGACCATTCTGACACTATTGTCGTCTATTGTAATAGCAGAATTGGGCCCCAGGTCATACATGCACGCCGGCTGCAAGTTCTACGCCTGGAAAACACGTCACATTCCTTTACTTTTAAATAAAACATATCTTTCTAGATTGATACACTAATTAACAATCAGCATTGACTGCTGGCCCTACCCACATTAGCAGCCTGCGTCACCCGTGACCTCTAGCGGGACGTGAGAGAAACCTCTGTGTGGCCATTATAATGTACTCAATGTTAATGTATTGAATTTGTATTGATATTGTGAGAGGTGATGTATGGAGACGTATGATTTCTATAGATAGTAAATAAGATTAGAATATTATTGTAGAATCCTCGGGTGTTAGAGCACAACTCTTAAATTTAATATACAGGGTAGAAGGGACACCAGCGCTAAAACTGTTACCACGTATTCAGTACATTATTCTGAATCAAAACTTACACGGTCAAAATGTATGGAACAGCTGTTTTTTTTAAATTACCGATGAAACATTTCTATGTTTCATCGGGGGGTTCAGAACGATGTACTGAACACGTGGTAACCGTGTACAAGAATCCTCATGACATATTTGCCTTTGTATCCATTCAAAAACTAAATATGTACGTATCATCCAAAGGTTTGAAGACATCGCTATCAGTGATAATACCGCAATTGTAACCACAGAATTAGGAGGAATATTGTAAAACAGTTGTTTCAATTTAGGTGTACAGTAAAGTATATTCTATTCTACTTAAAAATAACGCACATATTGACAAAAGTTACAACATAATAAGCCGAAGTACCATAACTAACATTCATATATTTTAGCATAAGGATGTAAAACAGTCGACGACTCTAACTTAGCAACTAAACGCTAAAATATTTCAAAAGTGTTTTCACCAATATTGGAAAAACAAGAGGGCAATAATTTTTAAAAATAAGTTTATTACACCTTGTTATGTGTATGTTCACGCTTTACATACAAAATCCCCTTAATCAGTAATATCTCCAGAAGTAACATTGCATTTTTGAGATATTTTTATTCCGCGTTTACTAGTCATCATCTTCCTGTCCCTGTCCCATGTTACTTGAGGTCAGCGCTATTCGTTTTTGTCTTCAATTTTCTTCTTTCATCCGTCACGCTATCATTTATACCTTTTTCTTTCATATAATTCCTCACACAATACATCCATCGTTTCCTTGGACTTCCTCTCCCTCTCCGTCCATCAACATTTATATTCATCACTCTTTTAGTCACATGCGATTCGTCACTCCTCGTCACATGCTCATTGCCCGCGTTTACTAGTAAGAAAGGAAAACATATTAATTGAAACTGCAAGCAAAGCAAATACTAAAAATACCGTTTAAAAAATTAAAAACTAAATACTATTATATAAAAAGAAAAACCGTGGAAGGACGAACTAACAAATAAAAATAAAAAAACCGTGGAAGGACGAACTAACAAATAAAAATAAAAAAAACCGTGGAAGGACGAAAAGACTTCAGCATAATGCTGGCAAAAAATAAAAATACCGTGAGCTAATAAATAGAATTTAGAAAGGAAAAAGCATAGTGTGGAAAGTCTTTATTATACCTTTGTTTCCAAGAACGTTTGCTCCTGTCAAAATGGTACAAAGTCAGTCAAGATCGATCCGTGCATAAACCAGCGAAGGTTTGGCGGATGTTACGTCACCAAATTGCATCATTCCATTGAGTATCTTTAGCTTCATGGTCGTGAATTAAGCACAAACTGTTTTATTAAGTTCATAAGTTCAATTGAATACTCACAAATAGTTTTGTCTGGAATTTGAGTGCGATATAACTTGTATGTGTTTACTTTACCGGAAATATGAAACATTTTCCGAATAATGAGTAAATAGATAATGCAATTTAGTCTTCTTATTTGCATCAGAAAATGTAGGGTTCCGTAGGTAAAGATCTCTTAGTCAATTTTAATCAGAGTTTTACTTCATTAAACAATAAAATAAAAAGCGACTCTTGTTAAGCTACGTCAAACCAAATTGATGGACAAAAACAATTTACCCTAGCTAACAAAAATTGCGTCTTCATCATTCACCAAACGAACCGCCTGAAGTAACCTTACCCTTGCGTCCAAAACTAGCTTAAAATACAAGTTTCTACAATGCACAACCTGTGCAAACGTCTCAGCTAGTCTCCAACATTGTCCACTACCAGTTGCCCTCCAGCCAAGGCTAGTTCGACCGGTCACATTCCTTTTAGCTCGGGCATTTTGTTTTTTACACAGCATACATGCTTACGGTACTCGGGGTTAGCAGAGCTACTGGCTGTGCTGTATAAGTTAGGCTGTGTCCTGGTGTGAATTAGGTTTTATAGGGGGCAGTGATGTGTATTTAGAGCCTTGATGATGTCGACTTGGTTTAGATGTTTTATGGTGTGTGTGCGTCATGGTTGTTTTAACGATTGAATGGCATTGTTAGGGGGACGCTGTTGGTGAACATTTTGAGGAATTGTTTGTGGGGATTATATTGAACTAGCTGCTGCTCGCGACTTTCCTAAACGTGAAATTATTATAAAATACAATTTACCCGTTTTTGCAACATTTTTAATTAATGCTCCGCTCCTTTTGGCCGTTGCGTGATGTTATGTAGCCTATAGCCTCCACAAATGGGCAATTCATCACTAAAAGAATTTTGCAATTCGAACCAGTACTTTCTGAGATTAGTGCGTTCAACCAAACAAACTCTTCAGCTTTATAATATTAATAATAGCATAGATAGATAAACAATATGGCGACAAGGACGTTAGTTCCAACTATGGCCACGTCTCAAACGACACATGCTGCTGCATGGGTCGTTTGAGACTATACTGGAAAAAGAAGATACATTCTTGATGATTTAAACTAACTGTTGCTGGTGTCATCGAAGGTCATACTGTTCTGAGCAAAGGTATTTTAGCCATGGACTAGTAGTTATCAAAGAGGCAGTTATGTGTGAATGGTTTGATGAAGATTCTTTGTGGTCATTTTTCTTTTGAAGGAATATAAAACTGTTTGTCTCTATCTTATGTTATTTTATTATAGTTTATTTATGTTCTATTCCTGGAATAAAGCATCACCTTTGCCAGACACTAAATAGTATAAAACAAAATAAACAACAGTACACAGTAATAAACTAAACTAAAGTAAACTATAAATCCCGAACCAACCAGGTTAACTGGGTTGTGGAGGTCAGTTAGGCAGTACTGGTACTCAGCTGCATCTGGTTAGACTGCAAGCCCATCCCAAGATGTTTGGGAAAAGGCTATATAGGCAGATGATGATGATCATAACAAGTTTTAGATACATTAACAGAATACTCGTCAAAAGTGGAGATACCGACATAGTTATTGTTTTTCCGAAGCTTGAAATCAAATCTGACTCAAATCAAACTGATTTCTTACTAAACCACTTTTCTACTCAAATTGTATTTACACGTTGTAAACAAACAACCAGTCTTTAAACTTGGCACTTGAGCCTAGACACCAACATGGAGCGGCTAACATATCAATAGTTGTGACCTTGCCAGCTTTCGCCACCAGAGGTCAGCACTGGCGAAAGGCAGGCAAATTACTAGTTATGAGCTGTTCTATGCATTTCTCTGGGCTGTTGATTGTTATGTATGTAGTTTTGTATGGTAAGGTTGGTGTATGAGCTTGAGTCAGCTAATTTTCAGTGTATGGAAGCGATGTTCCACACATTCGCACGAAGCGCTTTGCTACATCGTTTATTATGCGCACAGCCAAGGATTGGAATTCCCTGCCTTCGTCGGTGTTCCCAAGTTCATATGACCCCAATCTATTTAAGTAGCGAGTTAATAGGCTTCTTTTGGGTTAGCTCGTTCCATCGTCGACCTCATCTCTGTCCTCAGGGCTAGATTGAGGTCAAGAGTAGGCCCATTAAACATAAAAAAGTATGGAAGCATTGAACTTAGTACAGTAAATATGTTTGAGTTGATGTGCCCTAAGCTCATTAAGCCCTGTTACCTGCGCACTTGATGATCTATTTACTGCACCAGTGAGCAGTGTTCGCGTGGCTGAATTTTGGGCTAAAAACATTTTTGCTATCGATACGCTAACAAGTAGAATTTATTCAGGAAATAAGTAGTTGCAGTTTTATTTATTTGGGACATTAAGCGGTACATACTAAGCAATTCATGGAATACAGTAAGAAATAATATAAACATGTTGAATATCTATGCCTATTACGATAAGAATTATCAACACATTACTTATCAATTATTTAAATACTACCTAACATAACATAGACTTTCATAAATTACCAAGTAAAATAAAAACAAAAGACAATCAAACTTGCAATTCGTCAATTCATTTATAATTGCAACAATGGATAAGCGAAGTAATTTGTACATACAGCCAATGACACCAAAATATCACGAACAACCTTACTTACTAAAAATTGTTGCAACCCGAATCGCACTTGATACCGATTACGCAACCGCTTATATCGATTTTCCGGAAGAATCGATTCTCGGCAATTTACGACTCGATACCGTAAGTCGGCCAAGTGCTTGACAAATCGGCCGATGAGACCGTTCTGATGGGTTACTGTACTGAGCATTTTGGGGCGAACAAAGAATTTGCTGAATTGGTTAAGTAAATAAATCCTTACTAATATTTTATAAATGCGAAAGTAAGTTTGTTTGTTTGTTACCTTTTCACGCCTAAACCACTGAACTGATCATCCTAAAATTTTGCGTATACGTTGTCAGATGTACAGAAACGGACATAGGGTACCTTTCATCCCAAAAAAAAGTACTGTTGCCGAGGAAAATACCAAAAACGTTTTTAGCATAATAGATGGCGTCACGTGTCTTTCGAATCATGGTTGAATTATATTATTACAAGCAGAGTATAACCCGAATTGATTATCAATTTCTAAATAAACGCGAGCGAAGCCGCGGGCAAAAGCTATACATTATAATGAATGAGCTTACCCTGAAAATCGACCCGAGCGGCTGTTATTGCTTAGCCACAATCAGAAACATATCAGAATGATGCATTTTAAGTCCGTTTGTCGTATGAAAATTGGCCGTACATACATACGTTTATTTCAGTTCATCTCGCATTCAAATCTGCATACAACATCCTACAGCTAAAAGGAAGCCTGTACACAATGACATCACGATGAGCTCATGGCAATCAACTCTTGACACTATCGCCGACAAACATGGCGAATAAATAAAGATTTTTACTGTGATCGTAGATTGTTTTATTAGCGGTCAGGAGATGAATTGGCGAATGTGTTATGAGTAAGTAACGTCACTGTTGTGATAGAACATCACTAGTCGCCAAGAAGGCGGGCTGTCAATATGGCGTCTGAGCACGGCTAACTCTTTATCATGTAATACTCTAAACCATATATTAAACCCAAGTTTATTGAAGTCCAGGGGGTTTAAAATGGCCGCTTTAGCAGAATCATAATAGGACAATAATTATGAATTACGTTAAAATTCATAAAATGGTCACAAGGTGACAATTCATAATAGTAGGTACGTCTATCGCCATTTTAAGAATTTAAACGTAATTCATATTATTATCCTATTATGATTCTGCTAAAGCGGCCATTTTAGACCCCCTGTATTATTATTTCCATAGTATACCGACCAAAACAGAATGTAAAAAACCTTGCGGTGGTATCCCACTGAGGTGGGGTATAACTGCTGTAGTCTTCGATTAAAGTACGGGCTCTTAGAATTTGAATTGTCAAAAATCCAATAACACCTTTCTAAACCTTAGGTTTAAAATACTGGTATTCAGCTGCATCCGGTTAGACTGGAAGCCGACCCCATCATAGTTGGGAAAATGCTAAGCAAATGATGTGAACGTTTATCAGAAATGTGTGATCGTGTTGTTGTAAAATTGTTCAGTTTGAAGATAACGCCAAACCCGTAAGTATGACCACACATTCCTGATACACGAAGTATTTCATCAGTAAGTAATTTAATTGGTAAACACTACAGTTTATAGTGTAACATTACACCTTTAATAAAAGTTAGCAATAACCACTAATTAAACGAGTCGCACGTATATTCTACTAATCTAATTAACTAGGCGCATAATGATACTTTTTCTCACGCCTCTCGACTTCTAACTGGGCAAAAAGTAGATTGTTTACAATCTTTTATATGGTTTATTTTTAAGAAAACTACTTGTAAATGTGGGTGTTATTGAGGCACACCTCTGCCTAACCCTTTCGGGGTTACAAGCGTGATGTTCAGTTGTTATGTGAAAAAAGTACTTATGTATGTGTAGAAATACAGAGTGACCGGTGGTGAGGGGGTAAGTCAGGAAACAATCGAAAATGTTTTATTATTTGTCATTTAATTTCTTGAAACGTCTAGTAAATATAAAACAACATGAATACAATAATGTGATAAATATTCTAAAATCCCATCTGAATTAAGAAAGAAGCAAAATATATTATTCAGTGAGAGTATTCAGATAAAAATACCTTGAATAAAAACAACAAAACATTTTAAAATCTGACACCAAACCGTGACCTGAAAAAGGCTTTAAATATTCGATTTTAAGCTTAAATTCTGACACCCGATCTTCAAAAATATTCAACGTAAAAAAACTGGTAACAAAAAAGGAAAAGTATTAACATTCTTAAAGACGGCACGCGATCAGGAATCGAACCTGTACCCATTATCAAGACACGCCTACACGATATAAAAAAAGGGTGACCCAAAATGTATGATCGAGCACACAAGTGTGTTCCAAGAAGAATTTTGTTGATAAACAGGTTGATCGTGTTTTGTTTTCGTTTGTTTCAGTTTTTGGTTGTAAAGAACGTGCTGGATAATCTTTGCCTTGGCGGTTATTTAGGGTCAAGGCTAAAGGTTTTGAAAAAAACCTGAGAAATAATCCTTATTTGTATCGTCTTTGAGGTTCTGCGTGTGCACATTTTTCATTTTGCGTAAAGCTGCAAAAATGTTCTACCTTTAGCGTTCAATTTTACCACATCGCTGGCGTAACGACTGATTCAATAACTTATTAATTCATTTCGGCTCTTAACATGGATCATTTTAACAATGTAACCACAATTTGATATATTTTATTTACAAATATAGTTTTTCAATTGAAAATCCAAACCGATTTTCTATCCATCTGTACCAAAATATTATGATCCAAACTAGTTTTGTCTTCGTAATAGCTCGCGCAGCTCACCTCGACGCTTACGAAAATAAAATAAAGCTAACCTCAGAGGTGATCACTCTCCCTCTCTGCTATTGGTAAAGACTGGATCTGGTGTGGTGATCAGGTCAATCTTACTTAATTTTGGGCAAGAGATGGAGCTAGTCGTCCTTTTTCAGAATTCCCTCGTATTCCGGACACTTAGCCAAAATTCCGGACTTAACATAACATCACGCCTGTAATCCCCGAAGGGATAGGCAGAGGTGTATACCCACATTTCGCCAGGTTCGTTTAAGTCACTTGTAACAGGGGCGAGCCTATATCCATCAACCGAGCACAAATACAGACTCCGTGGTTGCTATTGAGAAATTCCTGATGGAAAAACCCAATAACAGTTTGCCCGACCCGGGAATCGAACCCAAAAACGATTGCAACCACTATACCAACGAGGCCCAATTCCAGACTGGGCAACGCTATGTTTAATTGAATATTTAGCACATGAACGTCATCCATACGCGAAACGGACTCTGTTACTCATTCACAAGACTGAACGGACTTCGAAAAAAATGGTACACGAGTAGAGAATGGCCTGTGTTAGAACATTTTATCCCGGTATTACTGTCCCGGGGGTCAATTTTCAATCTACACAAGGGTGGATCATTTCCTACGTAGTCGAGGGTGGATCTGCCTTTGCTAGGCAGATGAGGTTCCATGTATGTCGAGGTAGACTAGGTGACGACTTCCTATCTACCAGTATGTAGCAGTATAGAGCTGACTACCAGTGTTTTACATGGAGCGACTGCCGATCTGACCTACGCAACCCAGTTAAGACTGGGTTGGGCGCTACGCTGGGCTGCTTTAAGGCGTTCATAGTGCGAATGCCAACGTGCTATTTGCACCTCGTTTTGGAAGAGGACTTATGGCCGCAGAGTGTTCCGTCGTTTCCACGGACAAGTGCCACATGAACGCGTAGTGACGTAACTAGTGCACAAGTGAAGTGTTACTAACATAGTTTTAAGGGTATATTTAGTAACTCCACTGTCAACTTCACTGTATTTTATTATATTTATGTTAGTCTATAAGGTCTATGGGCGAAAGTTGCCTGACAATAAATGAATGTTGTTACTGATGTGGCAACACCCAGTATTTAATAAAATATTATAACAAAAACTGTTTAGCTTGCATTGCTGAAGGTAAACATGTACTGTAAAGTACTGACCGCCATTGACTTGTTGTTGCTGAGTTCAACTCAAATATATTGCAATCCAATCATTTGTAATACACTGTCGACTTGCAATCATTTAACAACAGAAATTGATTTGTTCTGAACAACGCCAATGGGTCGAACGAAATGTGAGTTTTGAGCTGCACTGTTAGTAAATTCTTTGGTGGCACAATTTTCTTAGCCAGGCCAGTTACAGGCACTTTTGAATGTCGAAATAAAGACAACAATGAAATGTAGCTACAGTCCAAGTCACAAACCATAAAAACTGTGAAAGTACTGTAGTTACCCATTCCCTAACGTAGATCCCTATGGAGAAGAACGGGCAAGAAACTCCATCTCTAAGTCACAGTACGTGACGCTTATAAATTTTGGCCTCGAACTATTTTACTCAAATCTAGATTTTTCAAAGTCTCCAAGATCCTGATTATCATCAAAATACACATAACACGGGTCTGATTAGAAGCCAACATCATCATAGACCTCAAAATTCTAGACTTAATACCAAAATTAAAAAATTAGTTCTTCAATTTGCGTCTCAATCTTTTCGATTGTTCTGTTTACCACATTGAAATATGATAGCGTCATAGCATGCAATGACACACAAACTCAAAATGGAACCTTCAATTCGTTTGGGTTTGAAAATGTAGAACAATACTGTTACGGACGACGTAGCTCATTATGTAAATAGTAGTACTTATTATTATGTAAACATTGATTGATAAATAAACGATGATTTGGTATTAGGGACTTGTAAATAACAAGAGTAGGTTTGTTTTGATACCCCTTACACACACATGTAAACACAGAGTGGAAGTCTAGCATGGTGGAGACAGGAACGGACAGGTCGAAACCTGTCTGGGACACTAGCACGTAGATCTAGGAATTACGAACTCTCACTTGTAGATAAAAATCTGCACCACACTAGGCCCTCCACTACTTGCACTATGTTAAAAATATATATAAAAAGGGCAGTTTGTTGCAAGCTTGTAATCCTCTCTCAACACTCAAGCAGCAAACTGATCCTGGGAAATAAATGAAGAAACAAGAAGTCCGACGTTTTATTTCAAGATACATACAGTCCACCTCGTCAGCTGGTCCTTCGAGCGAGCCGGATCAAGAAAACTGAAAATTCAAGATCGTCGATCGAAGTAAATCAAGATATCAAGCATGAAGACTAGAAGCGTTGCGGCCAAGGAAAGTGAATCGGAATCGGGCTACGATAGTCGACGCCCGCGCACGTTCGAGGAACCGCCAAGGTCGCCGTCGACCATCGCGTCCGCGTTGCCGCGCACGCCGTACGTTGCGCCCGCGGCTGGGACCGGTCCCGCCGCCTCCGCGTTCGCGAACGCACCACTCGCCACCGTCGCGGCGAGTCGAGTTGCGCCGACTACGACCGATAGCGCGACCGCCGCGCCGGCTCCACGCCTCGTACCGGCGAGTAGAGCCACCGCGCCCGCGTACGATTATGGCGAAACGCTCGTCACGCCATCCGCGTCGTTCTACCCGACTACGTCCGCCGCGCTTCACACACAGGATTCAGTAAGAACTATGACAGCTGCACACAACGTGTCTGTGAGGGATTCAGCAAGTACGATTCGGTCAAGAAGATCGTATAGCAGTGACGTGGCACGCATGAAGAAGGCAGAGTACGAGGCACAGAGGAAGATCGCTGCGATACGAAACGAACAGCTGGAAATCGAGAAGGCGCTCGTCAACAAGCGATTTGAATACGAAGTGTCGGCAATTGAAGCAGAGGCAGAGGCCCGTGAAGAGGGCTCTGTGCACAGGAGTGATGACAGGGTGGACGAGTGGCTTCAAAGTATGGACCGAAGTCACCCCCATGTTACGGAACCGCCCCAGGAGGAACGGCCTCCACGTCCCGCTACCACGCACGCAGCCCAAGAACCTGCCACCTACGTCGAGCCCGCCACATGTGTTGATGCCATCACGCCTGCCAGACACGACCGAAGAAGACAACGATCGGCATCAAGGTCACCCATCAGAGGAGAACGCCGAGTGGGAAGAGGAATAGAACAGCTGGCCGACACGCTGGACAAAATGATGCGCGTCCGCCCGCCACCACGACAAGTCACTGAGCTGCCGATATTCACGGGAGCAGCCATCGAATGGCTGCCGTTCAAGGCGGCATACACCGACTCGTCAAGCGTGTACAAGTTCACTGCGATCGAGAACTTAGCAAGACTACGAAACTGCGTTAGGGGTGAAGCAAGAGAAGCAGTGTCAGCGCTCCTGTATACTGCGACAGACCCACAAGTGATCATGAAGACTCTGGAACAGTACTACGGGAGGCCGGAGATACTCATGGACCGAGTAATGGAAGACTTGAAGAAGCTACCTCGACTCACCAGTGCGGCCAGTGAATTAAATTCGTTCGCAGTGAAACTACAAAACATAGTGTGTGTGTTATCTAACATGGACAACCGCGGATACATATGGAACCCGATGTTAGTTCGTGAAGTAGTGGACAAGTTGAGCCCGCACATAAAATCAAGATGGTGCGACTACGCTTCTGAGGCTGTGGAATCGTCGCGCGAACCGGAAGTCATATTGTTATCCAGGTTCATGATGCGAGAGGCTGATCGAGCCATGAAATATGCCTTCACTAACACGACGAACGCGCCCCCTCCGAAGAAAGAAACTAGAAGTGTACCGCAAATTAATTTAAAGAAGAAGGCGAGCCGAGAAGTAATCTACACGACATCGGAGAAGGAGGAAGACAGAAAGCAGGTATGTTTGTGTTGCGGTGGTGATCACGAAGTACCTAAATGTGCGAAGTTCCTGAAGATGAGTGTCAACGAACGATGGGAGTGGGCACGTGCTGGAAGAATATGCTTCAAGTGTGTAACGAGGCGCCATCGACGTGAACAGTGCCGAGCGAAGCGATGTGGCAAAGAAGCGTGCAGCCGCCCACATCACGCGTTGCTGCACAAAGAACAGGAGACTCAACATAGTGAAAACCCAGTGAAGACGACCAACGTCGAGAATCAACCTTCAAAAGAAGCAGTGATGGCAGTCTCCGCGCCGAGCAACGCGTCGCAACGTGTGTTATTAAAGATGTGCCCCGTGATATTAAAAGGACCCGGCGGGCAGGTGTCAACGTTCGCGCTAATGGACGAAGGCTCAACGGCATCACTCGTCGACGAAGAATTGACACGGCGTATTCAAGTAAGTGGGCCCGTCTCTACTTTACGTATACAAGGTGTGACCTCACAACAACATGAAGAACGTAGCCAAGAAGTCAAGCTACAGATACGCGGTCAGAACGGAGAGTTTCAAGAACTACGCGCACGAACGATGAAGGACCTGCAACTTCATGGGCAAACGGTAGACAAGTCAACACTACTGAACTACGCCCACCTTCAAGACCTGGAAAACGACGCGTTCTTCAAGGAAGCCACACCAAAGGTACTAATAGGCGCTGACAACTGGCACCTGATAGTCACACGTGAACTACGCATGGGCAAGAAGAATGAACCCGCGGCTTCGTACACTCAGCTGGGATGGGTGATCCACGGCACGGCTCCGCGCGCGACTTTAAAGGAACAAGAGGGACAAGTGGTGCTGCATCTATACGACGTGTCCGCAGCGAGGCAGACAGATGACGTACGTCGTGTAGAAGAATTGGTGAAGTCACACTTCCAGATCGATGCCCTAGGAGTTTCATTAGCGAAGAAAGTCAAACCGGAAGATCAGAAGGCGATCGACGTGGTTCAAGGCACCATGAAGAAGGTAGATGACCATTTTGAAGTCGGGTTACCATGGCGTGATGAAGATGCTGCAATGCCCAACAACTACAACTGTGCTTTGAGAAGATTGAAAATAATAGAGAGAAAGATGGATTCATCACCACACTTCGCAGCACAGTACGGCGCTCTGGTCAAGAACCTACTTGATAAAGGATACGCCCAGGAGTGCCAGGGAACGGAAGATCAAAGCAAGAAGGCGTGGTACCTGCCGCACTTCCCGGTCGTGAACCCGAATAAGCCGGGGAAGATGCGTCTGGTGTTTGACGCCGCACACCGATACAGTGGGGTGTGCTTGAATGACTACCTACTGGAAGGACCTGATCTCTTGAAGTCACTGCCAGGGATCCTGTTTAGGTTCAGAGAGCGGCCGGTAGCCGTCACAGCCGACATACAAGAAATGTTTCTCCAGGTCAAGATAAGAAAACAAGACCAAGCCGCACAGATGTTTCTCTGGCGAGACCGAGAGCGCACCGAGCCACCGAACAAGTACAAGATGACATCAATGATATTCGGCGCTTCGTGTTCACCCTTCATCGCGCACTCAGTACGAGACGCCAACGCGAAGCTGTACTCTCAAGAACACCCTGACGCCGTGCAAGCTATAACATCAAGCCATTACATGGACGACTACGTAGACAGCTTCACCACCGAAGAGGAGGCGGTCAAGACGGCGAGAGAAGTCATGAAGATTCACAAGAACGCACACTTCAACTTGAGGGGTTGGTGCTCGAACAGACACGACGTGGTGAAGAACATAACAATGGAGAAGCAGGCACAAGACACAGAAGTAAGACTCGGACAAAGGGAAGAGAACACCGACAAGACGCTGGGTCTACTATGGCAGACAGGCTCAGATGAGCTAGGCTTCAACACCGGAATGAGTCGGCTGTCACCCGAGGTGAAAACAAGAGATAGGGCACCGACAAAGCGAGAAGCCCTGGGAGCAGTAATGGCAGTCTATGACCCTCTGGGTCTTATCAGCCACTTCACGATCACTGGCAAAATCCTGCTTCAGAACCTGTGGAGGCACGACGTAGGGTGGGACGAGACCATCCCCGAGGAAGACGCGCAGCACTTCGAAGACTGGATGCGAAGCCTGAGCGAGGTGACGAAGCTACGCATACCAAGGTGCTACGGCAAGGACCCAGATGACCTCATAGAGCTCCATGTGTTCTGCGATGCAAGTGAACAAGCATACACGGCAACAGCTTACTGGAGGATCCAGAAGCCAGACGGAAGAGTGGACGTGAGGCTGGTAGCAGCGAAGTCGCGAGTAGCCCCCCTAAAGCCAGTCACCATCCCACGACTGGAACTACAGGCAGCGGTGATCGGCGCACGACTGGCGGAGACGATATTAAAGGAGCATCGAGACAAGCCCAGAAGCGTTACATATTGGACGGACTCACAAACCGTTCTGAGGTGGATACAGAAGGACGCCGTGAAGTACACAGCGTTCGTGGCGCACCGCCTGGGTGAGATCGCGGAGCTAACCAACTCTAGCCAGTGGAGATGGGTGCCCACCGAACACAACGTGGCAGACGACGCTACGCGCCCTAACTACGCCCTACGCATGAAACCAGAAGATAGATGGTTCACCGGCCCCATGTTCCTGTATGAAGACAAAGAATCCTGGCCAAAAGAAAAGGTCAAAGAAGACGTCGTCGAAAGCGAAGTGACATACGTGGTAAAAGAAGCCAAAGAAGAACGCCCCTCTCACCTACCCGACATAAGAAGATTCTCTTCGTATGAAAAGCTACTGCGAGCGACAGCGGTGCCCTTCCTATTCAGAGAAAAGTGCAGGGACAGGACCAGTCAGATGACCGTCGACCTAATAGAGAAGGCCGAAAAACTATGGCTGAAGCAAGCGCAGGTCGAAGACTACGCAGAAGAAATACACTTACTTGAGAAGGGGAGACCCGTGCCCAAGTCTAGCAGCCTATACAAGTTGGACCCTTACATGGAAGACCAGGTCCTCAAGGTCAGAGGAAGAATTGGACACGCAGCGGTCACAAGCACCACGAAAACACCGGTAATTCTACATGGCAAACACCCGTTCACACGACTACTGGTGGAAGACGCACATCGCAAAGCTGGTCACGCAAACAACGAACGCGTTATCAACGACTTAAGGCAGCGATACTGGGTGGTCAACCTACGCCCTACAGTGCGAGCCATCGCACAACGATGCCAGCTCTGCCGCATCAGGAAGATTATGCCAGTGAAACCGATCACAGGTAACTTACCCATAGAACGACTAATTCAGACGCAGCGACCCTTCACCCACTGTGGGACCGATTATTTTGGTCCAATGACGGTGGTCATAGGGAGAAGGCATGAGAAACGATGGGGAGCCCTCTTCACCTGCCTAGTCACAAGGGCAGTACATCTGGAGCTGGTGGCGAGCTTATCTACAGACTCCGCGCTCATGGCGATAAGAAGAATGGCGGCGCGTCGAGGTTGGCCCAGGGTCATGTACTCTGACAACGGCACCAACTTCAGAGGGGCAGACACCGAACTACGCATGGCTTACAAGGAGTGGGCCAAAGACTTCACTCACTTTGGAACCGAGCACCGTATGAAGTGGAAATTCATACCACCAGGGGCTCCACATATGGGGGGAGCATGGGAGCGACTAGTACGCTCCGTCAAGACGGCGCTGGGAGCGACCCTGCATCAGCGGGCGCTGAAGGAGGAAGTGCTGCTGACGCTGCTGACAGAGGCCGAGCACTCCATCAACTCTCGGCCTCTGACCCATGTCTCTGTCGATCCTAAGGATCCGGAGGCCCTCACACCCAACCATTTCCTCATCGGAACCTCCTCAGGCCTTCCCCACACTGGGCCTTGTGAGGAGGTCAGCCGCAAGCAGTGGAGAACTGCCCAAGCGCTCGCCGACCACTTCTGGCGGCGCTGGGTGGACGAGTACCTACCTACGCTGGTGCCCCGAGGGGCGTCAGATGACCAACGGCGCTCCCTACAAGTCGGCGACCTGGTCGTCGTCATCGACTCCACGTTACCGAGAGGGACGTGGCCCCGTGGCGTCGTGGAAGCAGTCTACAGCGGTCCAGACGGCAAGGTGCGGTCAGCAGACATCAGGACCACAGCGGGCACCCTACGACGGCCAGTCACGAAGCTCGCCGTCCTCTGCGTGGAAGATTAGGCTACGGTAGCCCTGCGCCGGGGGGAGGATGTTACGGACGACGTAGCTCATTATGTAAATAGTAGTACTTATTATTATGTAAACATTGATTGATAAATAAACGATGATTTGGTATTAGGGACTTGTAAATAACAAGAGTAGGTTTGTTTTGATACCCCTTACACACACATGTAAACACAGAGTGGAAGTCTAGCATGGTGGAGACAGGAACGGACAGGTCGAAACCTGTCTGGGACACTAGCACGTAGATCTAGGAATTACGAACTCTCACTTGTAGATAAAAATCTGCACCACACTAGGCCCTCCACTACTTGCACTATGTTAAAAATATATATAAAAAGGGCAGTTTGTTGCAAGCTTGTAATCCTCTCTCAACACTCAAGCAGCAAACTGATCCTGGGAAATAAATGAAGAAACAAGAAGTCCGACGTTTTATTTCAAGATACATACAGTCCACCTCGTCAAATACGTAATACATAATGTTTATGTAATTGTTACTATGTGCTAGATTTTTGGCTTGACTTCAAAAGATTTTAGTCTAAGAGTTATGCTGGTCGGATGCGGAAGAATTGGGTAGAATTATTATGAAATACCTACAAAAGATGCATATTTCTAGCTGCACAGATCAAAGAAATGTATGATAATTACCAAAATAGTAAGTGCCTTTAAAAAACACGACCAATCATAGTTCATCATCTGCCAAGTCTTTCCCAACTATGGGTCGGCTTTCAGTCTAACCAGATACAGCTGAATTCCCAGTTCTCAAGTATTTTGTATTACATGGAGTGACTGCCTATCCGACCTCCATAGCCCAGTTACTGGGTAATACGAGATACCCCTTGCTAAGACTGGTTGTCATACGTTCGAACTTACTACTGACTAACCTTATCCATTGACTACCAATAACTCAATCTGACGGCCAATCTAGGAAGAAATATAAAAAAAATTGCAGTGAGTTACGTAGATTTTCAAAAGAATCTGAAGAATCAGCGGTCCTAATACGAACGCGCGCTGTGTAAACGTAAATACTTCGACTTTAAAATTAAAAATACTCGTATCAAATAAAATATTAGCATAATTTTAATAATTTATTCACAATATGGATATAATTTTTTAAACTGTCATGGTCACTAACATTATCATTAACACTAGAAACGAGATATTTACCATGTCCACTGTTTGTTTTGAGTTCTCGATATTTCGGCGCTGTTGCAAGCATCATGATCACGGATAAACTAAAGTTATTACGCAATAACTTGCGCAGCAAACCATTTAACTAAAATCCTATGGAATGATAGTCATCATTCATCATTTACTTAGCCTTTTCCCAACTATCTTGGGGTCGGCTCACTGTCCAACAGGATGCATCTGAATACCATCTGAAGACCCACACACAACACAGTTGGGCCACTGGGTAATACAATATCCTTGGTAAGACTGGTTGTCAGACTTTAAAATCCCGACAGTCAAAGATTTTAAATGACAGCCGGGACCAACGGCTTAACGTGCTTCCCAAGGCACGGAGGAAACTCGGTACGTAGTACGGCCACCCATCCACAGACCAACCTAGGCACGGCTTAACCTAAAGATCGACCCGAGCGCCTGTTAATATTAAACCACGAGCTCCTCCACGAGCTGCTATAGTATTTTCGAATAAAAAATCGACATATTTACGTTTCGTTTAACCGCGTGCTCGGGCCTCAGAAGTACAGAAAAACTCATAAATCTACCAATTTATCTCCATTGTAGAAACAAAGAACAGCTATAACCGTCAGTTTCCATGTGACATAGGTTTTTGCACTAATAAATTACAAAGGTCGATCATGTCTTTAACAAGTTATCCAAGTGTTAGAAGGTTACGTAAGAAGGTTGGCTACATAACAGCGTGACTATTCAGTTATAGGTTGAATGGGTAATGTTAGTACACATAAAAACTATTGTAGTGTCACGTTCATTCATTATTCTCTAGGCTAGTCTTATACTAGGTGTGTTGTCATAATTTTTCTGCCCTTGTCCCATGTTATTTGGGGTCGGCGCAACACGTTTGTTTTCTTCCATTCTCTCCTGACAACTATCAAGCAATCATTTTATACGTATTCTTTCATATCATTCCTCAAACAATCCATCCATCGTTTCCTTGGTCTTCCTCTCCCTCTCCGTCCATCAACATTTATATTCATCACTCTTTTAGTCACATGCGATTCGTCCCTCCTCATCACATGCCCATATCATGACAGTCGATTTCCTTTCAATCATGATTTTCGAAAAAAAATCTTTAACTGTCTTAACGGATGTCATAAAATGTGAAAAGATTGATAAAAATCTTCGTTACAGATTAGTCAGATGCTAGATAGTCTGACAACCACTATTCTTATGGGGTATCGTGCTACTGTGTTGTGGAGGTCAGATATGCAGTCGCTCCATGTGAAATACAAGGTATTCAGCTGCATCCGGTTAGACTGAAACCGAACCCGATATGTTTGAGAAACGACTAGTCAAATGATGATTTTATCTAAGAAAAGCTGAGTTTGACGGTTTCTCAAGCTAGTAAAAATCTTACAAAACTACCAGATAAAATACCTGTAATAATTTATATTGTAAAACTTTTAAAGTTTGAAAATACAAGCAAAAAATATTCGCAACAAAAATGGAAACTTACCACAATGACATACGAGTATCGTAACACCTACTGCATACTAAATAAGACTCGAAAAAAATACAATCACCAATATAACTTGATATGTCCCAGTGAAGCTACTCGTACTTGCTAAGGAAGCTGTCAAATACAGTTAATTAATTTATATCACTTGGGCCCATCAGACAGAATACCAGCGCTGTCAAATGTTTTTTTTAATCATATGAAAATCCGTCTCCAGACGCAGCTGGTACGGGTCGACTGCGTCATATTCTGCCAAGTATCTGCCTAAACTGGCGATACACCATATAATATATCGATTCGACGCGGTATCCTTATAGGGCGAGTAGTATTCAACGGTATATAGAGACATCTATAAAATAAAGTACCGGTGTCTATGGCTAGGTCATGGCAGCTGGTCGAGTTAGATATTGATGTGCAGTTGTTTCTTGTTTGAGTGGAAACTGTTTCAACTTACTTGATTAAGGGTCAGGGCTTTCAAGGCGTTGGCAAGGCTTTTTGGGGTTCTTTGAGAGGTGACAGTTCAACGAAAATTTCTTGGTATAGGTACTTTTACTGCCAGATAAATCCTACTAATATTTTAAATGCGAAAGTTTGTGAGGATGGATGGATGGACGTTTGTTACTCTTTCACGCAGAAACGGCTGACCGGATTTATATGAAATTTGGTACTCAGATAGTTCATAACCTGGTTTAACACATAGGATACTTTTTATCCCGGTAATACGATCCCGTATGACAATTACGGAACTCCATGCGGGAGAAGCCGCGTGCATAAGCTAGTTATAACTAACGAAGCACTTTAGTTTGACATCCGTAATCCAATTACAGTAATGAATATTATCTTTCGAGTTACGTATAACGGGTTATATCATGAGAAACGGTTGATTCAGCTGCTAAACTTGTTGATTATGGCAATATGTCTGCGACAGTTTTTGTGGCGGTCTTTAGTAGTCCATGACTAGCAGAACACGTGAGAGAGAATGAAAATCATTATCTTCCTGCCCTTGTCTCATTCTACTTGAGGTTGGCGCAACACGTTTTCTTCTTCCATTCCCCCTGTCAGACGTTTTTGTGACTAAAATATAAATGATGAAATTAAATTAGTCGACCTACAGATTCTTCTAACCACAATCTTCTGACCAATAGACCCGCTGTTTAGCTGTACATAGAGTACAAACGCCAGCACTACTATAATCTGTCAAATTTCTTTAATCGATTTTCAACTTTAAAATTTTTAAAACATAATCGATTCTATTTCCTTTGTGTGAAAGTTTTTGTTTCAAAAATGCCTTTTAATGGCCTAATTGAAATAAAGGCTTTGACTTTGATCTTAACCATTAATTTTAGCCGAAGTTTATAACTCTCAAATGCTTTGTGCGTAGCGACACAACTGGCGAAAATTAGGCGACGGATATTCGGCGTGCTTACTTCAACAATGCTTTTAAATGATCCATATCACATCAGCCAATGGCATTGCCAATCATACCGAATTTTTGTCGCTTCATTTCGGCAAGTATGTCCGCTACGCTTAGGGCTAATTGCACGAAAAACTTAACTCAGAGTTAAATGCTAACACGAGGTTAAATTGACAATATTGTATGATAAACTGTATTAGCTACTAACTCCGAGTTAAGTTTTTCGTGCGAGTGCGCCTTAGGCTAATAAAATGAGTCTTATGTAGTCATAACACTCATTTTCTTTCACCAAAAAGCAAGTGAAATTTGCAAACTGCCTGTTCGCCACAGAACAGGATTTGTCGCGAGGTCAAGAATGCAATGAAACGTTTCTCGGTAGAAAGTACATACATAATACATATGTATATCAATTGTTTTCACTCCCTCGCGTAGTCGCGTGCATGTTAATGTATATAGTAAAAGTGATTTTAGATTGAGTAGCCTCCAGTCATGTGGTATCAGTCCCATTTTGCTGTCAAAGGAGATTGCCCACTACACCGTACCATACCATGAGCGTACTATGATAGTATCAGGCACGGAAAGAAACATGACTCGGACTACTATGCCCGCTAGAACGTATCGTGTATACCCGTTTATAAAGGTCAAAGACAATTGTCAGCGAGAATATTTTGCCAGTACCGATACGCTACGTACATGGGTAGGCGACGGTGTTGGTGTGTAACGGAACTGTCTAGAGGACCTAGTCTCACACTTCAATCCAAAGGATATTTTTTGCTTGATACGTTCATAGAATTATTACATTACTAGCTCATGCCCGCAGCTTCGCCCGCGTGGACATCGGTAATTGTCCCACGGGATCGTACTACCGGGATAAAAAGTATCCTATGTGTTAATCCGGGCTATAAACTATCTGTGCGCCAAATTTCACCCAATTCCGTTCAGCCGTTTTGCCCGTGAAAGAGGAACATCCTCAAAAACTTTCGCATTTATAATACTTAGTAGTAAGAAGTAAGATAGTAAGATTTACAGGAAAGAACATAAAGAAAACTCCTCATTTCTGGTATCACCTAACACTAATTAGCTACACTTTGCATACCCAACATTAACATACATATACGTAATTGAAAAGTTACGCATTCTTATTATTTCCTTTTATTCATGTACCAGTGATTGGATTTGTATACTCTTACTTCCTGACGTTCACGTTGCCATATTATAAATATTGATAGAAGTCTCTGTTTTAACTCTTTTGAAGGGTGATCGGCTGGTTAGTATGCGAGTCGGTTTTTTACGTGAATGGAATCAGAATATTAATTAGTTAGTAGTGTAAAAAGTGTATCAAAATCTTTCGCAATTATGAATATGTAGTGAAATAAATGGCACAGCGGAATTGACACAAGAACTTGCTTTTATCAATATTGAAGACTAAAATGAGAATTACCGAAATGGTTACTCGGGTACGTCCCTGTTTTGGCTATGAATTCTGGCACCCATATAACACCTACCTACCTAACCTTTTTCATTTTAACATGATTAAATCATTCCGAAATCATAATCATCACACTAAAATCTATGTCAACATGATTGTCACAGGTACATTAGTCGAAACATAATCAGAATGACAATCTTACCACAAAATAATATTTAAATCATTTAATTTATAAACATTCAAGGAAGAGATAAACAGTTAGTACTAATAACAACTTAAGTAAACCATGCAAATCTAGATAAATGCGTTTACGTTGAAACTAACCTCTTTGCCTATCAAGATTGTGTCGTTTATCTTTGCATTATGATCTGTAATGGCTGTATGTCATTGTGGCATTTATTAGTAATTAAAAAAAAACACCTGCCGCCATTTTGTTTCCTATTGTCAGATGGCGTGCGATAGTGTGGTTTTTCTTTTTGATTCTACATAACCATAACTTATATGAAAAGAATAAATAATATTTACATAACATAACATAACGCCTGTAATCCCCGAAAGATAAGGCAGAGGTGTACCTAATAAGTAGTACACCCACATTTCGCCAGTTATTTTAACGTCCCATATAATAGGGGCGAGCCTATTGCCATCAACCGAGCACAAATCTAGTGAGAGATTCCGGATGGAAAAACCCAATAACAATTTGCCCGACCCGGGAAGCTGGAGCCCAGGATCTCATGCTCAGCAGTCGCGCTTGGGACCACATTAACAACAACGCAGTGACATTTATTACCTATTTATTTATTTATTCATGGTAGCTGTCTCATTAAGCAAACTAGGTAAACAACCCAGGTTTTCTTGAATACTTAGTCATATAAGAAAACATCACCAGTTGATACCATAAACCTAACACTTTTTCGTATAATTCATGATATTATGAATATTTTCACTTCATGTTAGAAATGGTTCTTCGCAGTTTGAGAAGTTTGAGTTCTTAGTTTGATTTTAATTATATTTTTATTTACGTTATAGGTCCGCAAACACTGGTAGTGTTCCAAGGTGTAAAAAGTAAAACCGGAAAATTACAGCCATTTTCTAAATTACCGTTGTATATCTATAAACACAGTTCTAATCTGCCTCAGATAACACATTCTGTTTACGCTACCTTATCAGATGATTCACTAACCTTTTGCCATGAATTTTAATCTACAGAAAGACTTGTCAACGGCGGAAGAAATGGCGTAAAGTGACATTGAACACGCTGTTTTAGATATGCAACCATCGTGCATCGCCTCAAAACAATAAGTTGATAATTCAACATCACGTTCAATGTCATTTACGGCATTTCTTTCCACCGTTGATGTTTGATCATCGCAGTAATTAAAATCAACGGTTAGTACTAAGACTAATGCTTGGTTCAAGTTGAACCGGTTTTTTTATACTTTTATAAACATCCTTTGTAACAGGTGTGCGGTTGACTTTGATATAATAAAACGTAGTTTATGTGCGAGATTTCTTGTAACGAATTTAGGTTAACTTTTAACAGGTAAGGGTTATTTCATGAGAACAGATATAGATTAGCGTTTTGATAAGGTTTATAGTGTGTAGGTACTAAATGGACCTTGCTTAATCTAGATGGGCGATTTGATCGTGTAATTTATTTCGGAAGTATTCCAAACTTAACCAATTAATTATATTCGCATAAAGGCGCACTGAGATACAACATGAACAAACAGAATTAATCCCTATTTTATTAATATGAATAGGTAATTAATATTCTAAACATACTGGTTTACACTTGACACAGAATATGATTTTAGCTCAACAAAAATATGCCACCGAAATGAAAAAAAATCAATCAGAAGGTCAAACGAAACGAAAATATCAACATGGCAACATAATTAGTTACGTGGTAGAAACTTTCTTTCATTCCACATTCACACTTATTAAATTTAATCAAACGTAAGTATCACTGTAATTGAAAACCGTAACTACAAAAAAAAACGTAATAACAAAACCTTAACTCGAACGCGACATAAAGAACTTTAATTTGACAGCTGTCAAAATGCGCGCCAAAACGCGCGTCGTCAGGAAATGAAAGTGGAGTTTTACGTGTAAAACTATTTGCTTGAAACTCTTTGGCCGGTCAGCTTTCACGAATTTATGTTTCACACGTTTTCGAACGTAGTTGTGTATTTGCAGTGTGTAGTGATATAATAATAAATTGTGTGGGAACCGTTTAGTTACTACGCTTTTTATTTTCAATTACATATTGTCAGCGTAGGTGCTTGAACCTATACAGTATACAGCCTTGATTTTCAACTTTCGATGTTTATAACAAACTTTGTAATACCTATTCATGAATGTAGCTCACTTTGTGCCCGGTTTTTGGCAATAGGCTCGCCTCCTTGGGACTTAAACATAACTCGTAAAATGAGGGTATACTATTACGTAAATCTCTGCCTAACCCGTCGGGGATTACATGCGTGAAGTTATGTTATGTGTGGCGCACTAACCTACTACATCCTTTGCACCGTTTCATTTTTAAAGAAAGAGAATACAATCACGAGTTCATGTAAGTATTTCAACAGAAAGTTTGTTTGTTGCTTGCTATTTGCCCTTACTTATATGACCTGAACCCTGGACTTCCATTTCCCTAATCTTTCAAACCTCCAAGGCAGTTGCTACTTTCTTATTTACACAGTAACTTCTTACTACAAAACTTTACCTTCTATTTCAAAACGAATTACTTGAACATAAAAATTTCTTACGAAGAGGAAAGAAACATTTTGATCGCCACATAAAACGTAATAGGTACTCTTTTTTGCTTCATTTCGTAAAGAGATGAAAGCCCATAATTATGAACAAAATGATTCATCTCCAATCTTCAATATGATTGAGTGTTATTCATTAACTGACTACGTAATTATATATAATAGTTAACGTAAAGCTTAGCATGCAATGGAAAATAAATGTTGGACAACATGTTACTTGAGATGCAGGCAAGGGGGCGACCATTAATTATGTGAGGCAATTTTGGTGGGATTTGACTAGACCCCCACCCTACCCCCTAATGGCACGTGAGATTTATCAAAATACGCAGTTAAGTGTAAATACGGTAATCTGTGCTTGAATGCGTTGGATTTATTTAAAAAACATAGTTTTGTTTTTGGCCGGCTTCCAGTCTAGCCAGATGTAGCCGAACACCAGTATTGTACTTAGAGCGACTGCCTATCTGACCTCCACAATCCAGTTTGTACTGGGTACTACGATACCCCTTGGTAAGACTGGTTGTCAGACTTTCGGGCCACTGACTAGGTACCTGTAACGACTGGCAAAGATCTACAAATGACAGCCCCGGGACCAACGGCTTAACGTGCTTTCCGAGGAAACTCAATATTGAAATATTTGCTTAATAGTTCGCCTTGTGAAATGTAGTGTTGTTGCAACGATGCCTGGTGGTAGTGAGATTGTACTTGAATGTATGGAAAAATAGAATGTAATGACCAGCTAATTATACATAGATGTAGAAAATTCACGACTGCTGAGCATGAGGTCCCGGGTTCGATTCCCGGGTCGGGCAAAGTGCTATTGAGTTTTCCCATCAGGAATTTCTCAGTAGATTTGTGCCCGGTTGATTTGCAATAGGCTCGCCCTCTATTACATGGGACTTAAAACATAACTGGCAAAATGTGTGTGTAGATGCTATTAGGTAAACCTCTGCCTAACCCTTCGTGGATAACAAGCGTGAAATTATGTGGAAAAGTACAGCAGGCCGCAAGACGTTGGTAACAAACACAATTACAGCTGGGCTCTTATTCTATGTATAGAGACTCCTTACTAAGCTGGACCAGCTGAAGATCCTTAGTGTTACCATTGACGTGCCGTCTACAGTCCCCACAACGTTTAGAAGCAGCCAAAGTAAACCATGGAATTCCTTATCATCATTCTTCTGCCCTTATCCCAATTTATTTGGGCTCGGAGCAGCATGTCTGCTTCTTCCATACTTTTTTATTACTCATCATCTCATCAGAAAGGAGGTGCCTTTCTTGCCATATTATTTCAGTCCATCCATCGTGAAATGAATTTCCTTAATACTGGCTGAATTAATTCACACCTTGAATTAACGGAATTTACACCAGCACACAAAATATGGATTAACGATCATCTTATCTAAGTTGCTTGTTAAACTTGAACAGTTCGCTTAAGTCAAGGCCATCGTTAAACCACAATTTGCTTAAGCTGATAAATTGTCAGGATAAATGAGACTGTCCATAGAGTTTAATGGCCGTATCATTTTGTACATGTGGACATCTAACTTCAACTAATAGAGTAACTAACCTTGATTTCTGGACAAATTAAAAAGTGGCTTGCGCATCACGCTGTAGGAAACTGACGCGCTCTTGTCGCGGGCCTTTGCTTGCACACGTATTTCAAACAATACAGATTTTTAAGTTGACGGACGGAGAGGGAGAGGAAGACCAAGGAAACGATGAATGGATTGTGTGAGGAAATAAAAGAAAGATGAGTAAATGATAGCGTGACGGTTGACAGAGGAGAATGGATGAATAAAACGTGTTCCGCCGACCCCAAGTAACATGGACAAGGGCAGGAAGATGGTGTTGATGATCATTTTTTAATATACAGAAGTACTTGGGGCTTGAAAAAAAGGTTAGCGGCGAAATTCTCATATTTGTCTTATCTATCGATAAGAACGCATTTCTTGTTATCACGATATTGCGGACAAATAGACGTTTGAAAAAGTTTTTTTTTTATTTACAGTGTAGCAAATAAAATAAACTTCTGCTCAGGCCAACATAATCAACGTGAATTCTCCTTATGGGTGATATTTTTTCATGTTCGTTGGAATCATACCTAGGTTTTAAGTATTTTGTGTTGAAAAAACTGATTTGGCAAGTCTTAAGCCTTTAATTGGAATAAACGTTACCAGTTAAGTTGGCAGTTGTTCCATGTTAAATACTAGTATTCAGCTGCATCCGGTTAGGCTGGAAGCCGGCACCAATATAGTTGGGAAAAGGCTAGGCTAATAATTAAGGAACTACATCAAATCAACAACTTATCAATCAAATCTCTCATCATAAAAAAAATGTGTAGACAGCGCAGTTACCCAGTATATCATCATTAGGTGCACATTGCTGTACGGGCGGCAACGTAATCACGTAATAACGTAAAAGTGAACATTACATCGCTTGATGAATATGCTGTCCGTACCTCTTTAGTGATGCTCATATGTACTTTGTGGTTATATGTGGTCGGTGTGGTAAATAGGTTGGTAAATAAGGATGATTTAAAAGTAGAATTTACTAGATTTTCGAGAATGTTTTGAACTGAAATAATTGTTTATACAGACTGATAGCAGTGGTGACTTAACTAATGTAATTGCCCATGTAATGGACGACTGAACAAATACGTAGACGCACTGGCCAATAGACATGGTAGTATAATATATTTATGAGGTTTTCACTCGTCTAGACGATTAATTGACGACATCACCCCAACAAACAATAGCTTACGTCACTTTGAAATACAGCAAAATGAAATTGCAAACATGTATTACAATTTACAGTGTCAATATACAAGTCGAAGTATGCGTTAGTTAGCACTCAACACATCCGCGTTCAGACATGTCGCTTGTCTCTCGTGATATGTTCTTGATTGTATCACTGTTGTTAGGGCACTCAACTTGAACACTAAGTACTAGCACTGAGGCTTAGATCTTTAAACCAGGTTCAAAGTATCTTGATAATAACAGAAATAATGATTTATGTCACTTTACGTTTTTCCGAACGCAATTTGCCGATTCCAGACGAATCTTAACGAATTTTCAACAAACATAATTGTTTGTACTTTTTGTTAGGTATGTTTGTTGCTATTTTACTGTAGGGGACCGGAGTGATATTACAATAATCTCAAAAAATAATCATCCTGTATGGACTGGATTCGATTGCTTTAATACTTTAAAAGCGGTTTGAGTCATTCCTCCAGTCAATTAAAAAAAAAAGAGATGAAGTTATGAATCAGCATATATAATTACAATAATTCAATTATAATAATTTAATTGTAAGTAACGGTTATAGATCTTGCTCTAAGCCCTAGGAGCACTAAGAATTGTGTTTTGAACCAATAAGTAAAAAAAATACTTACAAATTAAACGGGAAAACACGCCACACCTGGCAACAGAAAAAAAATGTTGTTAAAATGAATTTTATAGGTGCTGTAATACAGGTACACACGGTGTCATATCAATCTATAAATTTCCAGTTTAACATGGTCTCGCTTTGGATTTTCCGTACAATGAGAGATCCGCATAATTATACTGATTCTGCATAGCTTAATTAGTCTTCTTCTTCTTAGCGTATCGATGGCAATCTAAATTGTATCAGCCCAGAACTGAGCTACTAATTTAGCGCTTTCAGTAGCGTCCATCAGTTCCTGAAGCGAACGAACAACAGGACACGCAGGACACAATATTAAGTGCCCCATCGTTTGTAGAGCAGCACCACATTTACACTTCAGGGCAGAGTCATTAATGCTTAATTAGTAGTCGTCCGGAGTTTCTTGCCCATTCTTCAACATACGAACCTACATTTGCGAATGGGTCTGGTATCAATTCTGGTGCCCTACCATAAAGTCTTAAAGCACTATTGTTTTAATCTTATTCCAGTGTATGAAAGAGATGGGGCTAGACGATCTGTATAGCTCCATCCTTTTTTATACCGTGCAAAGTTTGACATTCAGAAAGCCTTATAAGGGCCTAATTGAAATACCTACATGGTTTGACTAACTTTATTGAAATGACGCAAAAAGATTTACATAAACAGTAGTTTTTTTTAATGCTATGTAAAAACACACTGACTTATAATTACAAATATTTAATCATCGTTATACCATATAATACACCATAGACATCTTATGGAAGACGGAAGCTATAACATTATACCATAAAAAAAAACTGACATGTCATTTATTTTAGTTATCAAAAGTTATATTATACTAGTTTGTAAAACTACACACTTACAGACATCAAACGCAGATTGTTATCTCCGTCCATACGTTTATGTAAATTAGATAAAATTCAGACTCCATAAACTCGTATATAAATCAGATAAAAATCATACTTATGTTTATATCATTACTAAACAAATTATCCAAGTATGCAAATTCTTACTAACAACATTTGCCAGATATTTCTAGCCTTGACTCGCCTTGCGCCTGACATTTAAATTTTGAATACTTACTTTTAGTTTTAAAATACAAAAGATTTAGATATTACTTATTTTAAAATGTTTTCGATGCGGTTACGAATATTGTTTTGACATTAGCGCCATCTTGAAGTAACGTTCTATTGTGTTCGAAAATAAAATAGTCTTTAAATCTTTGTTGAAATCAAAAGAAAGACACATTAAAATATTAATATGCAAAATGTTTAGTTTTTATTCTGCAAATCCAAGCATGGATGCAGAGCAAAAATATGCAAAGACAGGGAGTGCGAAAATTAGCATGGACCATGCAACATTGCAATCTTTCTAAACCTATATCTACTGGATATACGTTTCAATTCCTCAGAAGATGTTGATTGCACTTATCACAAAAGTGATATAATTTACCGTGAGTAAGCAATCTTACAAACAGGCAAAAGTTGGCCCGAAAGTCTGACAACCAGTCTTATCAAGGGGTATAGTATTACCCAGTAACTAACTGGGTTGTAGAGGTCAGATTGGCAGTCGCTCCATGTAAAATACTGGTATTTAGCTGATGTTAGACTGGAAACCGACCTCAACATAGTTGGGAATTGGATAGGCAGACAATGAAGCAATCTTAAAAAAGTGTAACCAAACTAATAGATAATGAAATAGGTATTGGGTACAGGTTTTTGGTATACTTTATGAATAAGCATCAGCTCAACCATAAAAGGCGTAATGGGCTTAAAGTACCCATTAGGATAATCCATGCCACATAACATTACAAATGCAACTCACATACGCAAACATCATTTCTTTATGAATGATGCATTGTAATTGTTATAGGTAGTACAGAGTTCACTGACGGTCGAACACTTTTCAACCTTATTACTTTGGACATAAGGGTGAAAAGCAGACCTTCAGTGGACTCGGTAGTACAATGCGTAGTTAACCTTTATAAGTACTTTGATGTGTGTATGTCCTATTTTGATATGAGAAAAACAGGGTGACTAACTAACTGGGCATAAGTTGTCACACTTGACAGATGTAACCCTTATGCCCTAAGTAATAAGGTTGAAAAGTGGTCGACCGTCAGTGAATTAGTGTCCTAATTTTCTTGAGCTTTGCAAAACACAACAAAAAGATTAAACATGCTTAGAAGGTAATCCCTTATAAAAAATATGACCTGAATACAGTAACAAAAATGACTTTTAGAACACGTGTCTTCACTGTCTACCTAAAGTACAAACTCACATTTTGTTAGTTATGTTTGGAACTATCTCAGAGCGGGCGACCCTATTGCCATCAACCGGACACAAATCCAGACTCCGCGAAAACTCAATAACACTTCCCCCGACCTGGGAATCGAAGATCGAACCCAGGACTTCATGCTCGGCAGTCGCGCTTATGACTACTAGACCAACGAGGCAATCATACTATTCATAAGTAATAGATAGATAATAAACAAAATAAGCTTTGTTACCAGGGCATTTCCATTAGCTGCTCTCTGATGTTAATTAAGTTTACACTTAGAAATCTAAGCTTTAAGTCACAGGAACAAAACTTAATTTAACCATAATCCTCATCACAAAACAGCCCAGCTTAGTGAAAATGAGCTTAAACTAAAGTAATAATAATATAATGTATTGAAAGAGGCGAGTCATCGCATGCGCACAGGTGAAAGCGGTCGCGTTTTGCGTCCATCTGTATATCGCCTTAGGCTTTAGTATGTTGTATTTCGCCTAAAGCTTCGTGTGTTTAGAGTCTGTGAAATGTTGTGTACGTTGGATTGGCAGGTAGGCAAGTAAATGAGCAAAGAGGTTTCATTTACAATAAAGTAGATATGTTGGTCACTTTTCTAGATTTCTGTTAATTCCTTGGTGAAATAGCTTGTGCTACCTGTAAACTATGTTATACTATAAAAGGTGCAACCTGACCCTTCACTAAGCCGTCAAGCAACCATTCTGTAGATCAAACTAAGTAACTCTACGCAAATATTATTGCTGGGAAATGGCTTTTTGGGATGAAAGTAAAACTCAACGTAACGCACTCAAAACGTGCTGATGAAAGCATGGAATAGTACAGGGGTCATGGAGGTTTTCAAAGTAAATTTTATATCGTAAATAACTTTTATTTAAAAAAAAAACTTGTGAAAAAGCCAAAACTTTGACCTCTTGCCCACTATTTTTTTATAATTAAAAATATATTTAAAAACAAACTTTTATTTAAAAAACTGGTGAAAGAGCCAAAATTTTGACGTCCAATATCTCCGTAACTGAAAGGTTGCCAGATAAGTTCCAGAACATAAAAAAATATCGCAATGACAGGGAATACAAGTGCCTTTCGGCTTCCAGCTTCGGTATATTTCTATGGGTGTAAAATACCCATAGAAATATACCGAAGCTGGAAGTGAATTCAAGTCAGTATTTCTTTCAAGTTGGAACACACGACTTTTGCCTGACCAGTCACTGTTACCGTTCAATTGATAAAAACTCGTCCGACTATCGACGACTATATTTGTTCTTATCAGATGGTCCCAACTCTCTTCTTGACCTGCTCAAGCTGATTTTGCGTCAATTAATTTAGTGTAATCATTAAAAAAAACACGGAGTAACTTAAAAGATTCTTATTAACAATATTTTCAAGTTTACCCATAGGTAATTACGTTTACTTTATTTCCTAAATTAACCTATCAAGGTTTATTGCTCTTATTTTGTATTTTATTTACAACAAAAACTAGATTACCCTGTTTAGATTTTTATTACTTACCATAGAAAATCGGAAATTACCCAGCTGGCATTGGTTTGTACCGGACCCTATTATTATTTCCTATTTTCCGGAATTCATCCAAATAGACACACAGCTATCGCTATATATTCGCACTGCGTTGATTACGCTGAGTAAGCATAATTACCCTAAAGAATCGTAGGGTAGGGTAACCATCCTTCATTTTACCCTGAGACTTTTTTATCCTTTTTTTTTCTCGCGTTACCCTTAACATTTAAAATTAATGAAAAACCAACTACATCCAACCGTTCAAAGTATTACACTATCAATGTGGAATGTCGTCTTAAGGCCGCTGGGTATAAATAAATGTATTATATATAAACAGAAACTTGTTTTGCATGTTAACTTTATGACCATTCTCAATCTCTGGTAATTTCGAATAGTGCAAAGTATTTCAGCTTTCTTCTGTTAATCGCTTTTATATGTTTAATGCTTAATAATTAATGATGTGGCTGCTTCATTTAAGTTCAAAGGAAAACTTTTACGGTAAGTCTATTGCAGGTATTGTACGTGACAGTAAAAGTCTGACACTCCCTTCCGCTCCGTCCAGAGCGGGAGGAGTCATTTGATGATTTCCCATCCCAAAAAAAAAGGTATTGTACGTGAGGCTTCTACAAAGCGAGGTCAGGTTTTAATGGGTATGTATAGCTTTATGTATCGCCGTGTGTACGAATACACTAATTATGACTGGTACGAAAAAAAAAACACATTTTAGGAGGGATAACGGATGTAATGGATGCGATACGATATAGAAATACATGTCAATCACTCCTTCATAATGATTTTCGTGTATATTTTCAAGTAGGAAAATGAAATACTGCAGTATCCTCATTATGTTTGTTTGTTTTTGTTTTGTTGTACAGAATATACATTGTTCCATTCCACTCTACTTCTACCGCATACTTAGTTATCATAAGGTTCTCGTGAGTAAAAGTGAGGAATATGAGCTGTTTTGCGTTGTTTGGTGGCAAAGTGTAATTTTAAAATTAACACTAGAAACGAACAGACAAAACAAACAGTGGACATGGTAAATATCCCGTTTCTAGTGTTAATTTTAATGTTAGTGACCATGACAGTTTAAAAACTTATAAGTGTAATTTTAACTTAAGCAAGACTTGCTGAGATTTACTTAAATCCGGCCAAATGCGAGTCAAACTCGCGCATGAAATGTTCCGTACCATCGCAGTAAGGGAGCCTTAATTTTTAATTTATTTTTATTATTTTTTGTTATAGCGGACGGAAGTACGAACGGACAGCGAAGGCTTAGTAGGGTAGGCTTATAGGGTTCCGTTGGTTAGCCTCTGGGTGCGAACCCTAAAAACGAGGTACTGAGTATTCTATTCATGTTCATCCAGCAGGTTATTTGTTTATTCTTCCTGTGTTTGACCTACAGAATCTCGCAATGTCATTGCCCCATCTCGCCGCTTTCCTCAAATAGAGATAACGATAGTAAACTAGAGATAAGAGCAGTAATTGGTCGCTTGTCTCAGTCGACGATCATTCTCTACTGGAGCTAGGGTTGCCAGTCTTCCTTAAATGTAATTCCGGACTTTTTTACTCAAGGGACGGTCAACCTAGTATGGACAGTGTGTGGAAGCGGCTCCTGGCAACGATCTCCAACCGATAATGTTCTGAAATAGCTGTCATTGTCCGGTGTCTCCAGTCAGTCCGTAATCTGTCCGTACCGGTTTTGGCCGATACTGTAACGGGTTGTTTTATGAAAAAAACAAATAATGAAAAAGTAAAATGTCCTTTTTAGGGTTCCGTGCCCAAAGGGTAAAACGGGACCCTATTACTAAGACTTCGCTGTCTGTCTGTCGGTCTGTCTGTCTGTCTGTCTGTCTGTCTGTCTGTCTCCAGGCTGTATCTCATAAACCGTGATAGCTAGAAAGCTGAAATTTTCACAAATGATGTATTACTATTGCCGCTATAACAACAAATACTAAAAATTAAAAAAAATATATTAAGGGGGGCTCCCATACAACAGATATGATTTTTTTGCCGTTTTTATAGATAATGGTACGGAACCCTTCGTGCGCGAGTCCGACTCGCACTTGGCCGGTTTTTTTTTAACAGGTATAGTCACCCTTTTTTTTTGGGATGGGAAATCATCAAATGACCCCTCCTGCTCTGGCCGGAGCGGAAGGGAGTGTCAGACTCTTACTGACTAAAAACATCCATGTTCCTTCTTTTGCCCTTTATGTTCCAGGGCCGCGGTATCTCTTTCGAACAGTCCCGCAGCCCTAGGTATAGTCACCCTAACTGGGGCTTAGATTTTAAAGATGGCGGCCATAATTCAATTCGAATCATCTTGTGATACAGGCTGTGACATCTTGAGGTTAACTGTCGTTTAAAATGCTCGTTTTAAGTTTACATGCTTGAGAGATAAATGGAGTATCATGTCAAGTAGACAGGGAAGAAAGAAATTGGAGTTAATTTTGTGCTTAATAAAATCTGTTGGATAAAACACTGATGAAGGAGCTCGTGGCTTAATTATAACAGGTGCAGGTCGGACGGCCATTTTTTATGATTTTTGTCAATCTCAGAGGTAGATAAAAAAAGACAGATTTTGTTAGAATTTTATTATACCTAGAAGACTTATATTAGATCTAGATAAATATGTACTATCAGGAACTTTTTTGTATCAAATTATTCGGAACTTGAACAAGAAATAAGAAAGTGATAAAAATCATGAGATTAAAAGGTTGCTTCATGATATTCAACTAAACAATTTGTAGGTCAGTGTCGGGTTTTATGTTGATTAAAATATAATTTACGACCGAAACAAATATGACTCTACAGAGTTATAATCATTAAAATCATCAAAACAACCCTCTAAGTTCATGTAATCCCAATGAATGACTTTTTCATGAAATGTTAACTAAATGGGATCAAATGAACGTAGAAGGTTTTAATGATTACAATTCTGTAACTAAATACGTGTGACGGTCGCGAATCTTATTTTGTTTAACATACAGCCTGAAACTGACCAGCAAATTGCAAAAACCGAAGAAAATTTAAACACCAATGCATTATCTAACCTTTTTTTTTGGATGGGAAATCATCAAATGACTCCTCCCGCTCTGGGCGGAGCGGAAGGGAGTGTCAGATTTTTACTGACTAAAAACCATCCATGTTCCTTACTTTGCCCTTAATGTTCCAGGACCGCGGTATCTCTTTCGAACAATCCCGCAGCCCTGGGCATTATCTAACCCTACCACCAAAATAAATCAATACAAAAGTGACTGTGAAAACAAAAACGATTCAACAACAAAAACTTAAAACCGGTTTACAAAGAAAAATCACTCGCATCACATTACACCAAATAACCACCATGTACAAAGGTACATCTACGCAACTATTTGATTCGAACAATTCAACTTGTCTACACGTAACGAGTTGATCACAAAGACTTTGAAAGCGTTATGTAATCGACTGTCCGTGTGGAGTCGCTTTCCAATATCTAGGTACCTACCTATATGCATGTGCTTTCGGCAGCTGGCTTGGTAAGTTTGTTAATTAATTTTATGATTTGATCTCCATAATGAGCCGTAATTGAGTATTAAATATGTTTATTTATAAATAAAAAGTAATAAAAACATTATTGAATTTATTAAAAAAAAAAAAAATATTTTTTTTTTATTTTTCGTAAATCCAATTTAATGAAATTTTATTGTCAGTCTGGGTTGTTGAGTTTTTTTATGGTTTTCACACTGTTGTTTCAACTGTGTTTTTGTGAACAAAAAGAAAATAAAAAATGAATTTATCGATTCTCAATTATCTTGGCTGGCCATTTAAAAACAACCCAGTATTTGTGTACTATAGAGGTAAAAGTAAACTGTCATGTAAAAGTAACTTGTCATTTAACTTAAAACTTTCAGGCTTTGTGGCTTTTCAAAATTTGCCATGCATGATAACAAAATAATATTTCATAACCTATTAATTTCGTATTGTAATTGTTTTCATAAAACTAAATTAGTAAGAGTAAATAACAGAGGCCAATCATCCAAAAATTCTTGAAAAGAAATAATATAGAAAGTGAGCAGCCGCAGTAAAACTTTAAACTCCCAAGTTATCAATTCACGTAAAATCTTACCTGCGAACATTGCATATATTCGGCGGCAGTTTTTTGAAGATTCAATTAACCTTAATGCTATATACCTTCTTATGTATATTAACCTGAATATATAATGTTGTAGTTTCGAATTTTCAGTGTGAAACTGAGCTCCAACAAATTGGAAAGAACATGTATGGTATATCCTACTAATATTAAAAATGCGAAAGTTTGTGAGAAAGTATGCGTGTCTAGATGTTTGTTACTCTTTCACGCAAAAACTACTGACTGGATTTGGATGAAATTTGGCACATAGATGGTTTATAACCTGGCCTTTTTATCCCGGTAATACAATCCCGTGGGACAATTACCGAACTACACTCGGGCGAAGCCACGGGCATAAGCTAGTTATAATATAAGAAGGTATGTTAATCGAAATAAAAATATTAGATTATTGGCATCCCTGTAATGTTTAATTCAATGGTAGTGGCCATTGAAATTACTTCTTTTCCCTGATTCGATGATGTTTCAGACAAGTTTCGATCAAATAACGTCCGTTTGAAAGGAGTTTTCTGTTTTTCAATGATCAGAATATATTGCCCACAGTTAAGCGCAGGCCATACCGTCAGCTAGCGAGCCGGGCGAGCATCTCCTCTTTTTATGCTTCGGTTCGACACTTTCGGCAGTTCCCGGTGTGAACTGAAGTATGAACAGAGGTGAAACGATGGTCGCCCGGCTCGCTTGCTCGCTCGCTAGCTGGCGGTGTGGCCTACGCTTTATACCCTTTAGGTGAGACCGGGATTTCGCATTTTTGGTCGAAAACTTTTTCATAGGACATAACTTTTTCAGCCGCTGAATAATGCCTAAGGAATGGCTAGACAACGGGTGTAAACAACCCCTATAAAATTCCTAGAACTATAAAACAATGACAAAGATCCCAATCAACGATTTCAATTAACAAATTCATAGAAAGTGTTATAATTTCATACAATTAGCTGCGTGTCATTAATTGACTTTGCAAGTAAACGTCAATTTTGTGTCGTTTTAAAGTTTATTATTAACATAGCGTGAAGCTGTATCGATCGTGTGATCTTGCGCACATTACATACTTGATTCGCTGAGTTTACATGTTACATGCATTCTTTAGGTTTTTTTCTTTGTAATTAGAAAGATTTTAGAATATCTCATTAGTGGTTTTAGTAGCTAGTCACATGCTGCAATTCTTGCTTAGGTACTCCATTGCTTCGTTCACATTTTTCTTAATACGCAATTCTAAGTTTTTCTCATAGACATTTACGGTCAGGATTATAATAATTTTAGAATATAATGGTGTCATTTACGTAGTCGACATTTCTAAACACCTATTTGACGCTTCCTGTGACCCAAGGGCCGACTTTACCTAGGCCAGAGACTAAATATTGCCGTACAACGTGGCAACACCGCCAGTTTCTTAGGCACATTGCCAGCTCACAGCTGCCAACGTTGAGGACGACTTTTATTTTTTGATGCCATTTTATGGTTTGTTGTTAGTTTAGTTATTAAAGTTTATTTAATCATTTTTAATTGTTATAATGTGTACAGTTAGTTTATTATAATAAGAAAAGCTGATTATGTGTATTTATCATTTATAAATGTCACAATTCAAACTAAAATTATATCATTATTAAAATATCAATTACAAACCAACTACCCTTAAAAACCACTTTCATAATTTACTAAAATAATTAAGTCATTGTATATTCTTTGCTTTAGTAATTTTACTTAAGTGAAAAGTGTTAAAAGTTTCTGTCAACATCTCTACAAGCATTTCTTTGTTTCTTCTCGACTCTGTCAATGTTTACTCGCCAAATAACCAAACAACTTTACTAAATGGTTTACGGCTTATTTGATTCTTATCTTAGTCGAATAAAAAATGTAGTTAGAAATAAAATCTTGATACTTTCTAAACTTTTTATTGTGGTACAGACGCCACATCCAGCTACTACAATCTGTCAATTTTCTTTAATAGACTTTCAACTTTATCGCTAAAGCATCAGGTTCAAGGTTGATTGGGAAAATTTGACAGTTCCGGGTAGCTTGATGTGCTGGCGTTTGTACATGACTTTTTTGTGACTTTTCGCAAGTGCTACTGCTGAACATGAGGTCCTGCGTTCGATTTTCAGATTGGGTTAAAAGTTATTGGATTTTACTATTAGGAATTTCTCAGTGACAGGTTGGAGACCAAACTTCAGAATCCATCACCGGGACCAAATCCAGATTTGTGTCCGGTTGATGGCGAGAATATTGCTGCAAAATATTGTCATCAGTAGCAATATTCTCCAATAACTATTGACTTCATCATAACTAACAAAAACTAGGTGTATTATTAATAGACCTATACCTCTGCTTAACCCATCGAAAAAAAACCTACAGACGTGATGCGTGCTGTTTTTATTTTAAATTACTGATGAAAAATTTCTACGTAAACGATGATGATGTACTGCATACGTGGTAGCCGTTCTGCGTCGGTGTCCCTTCTATCCTGTATTCACAACTTTTGTTTTATTTTTGTACTTGGTAATCTCTGCTTCGATTCTCAGACAATGCAACATAACTTTATCTATACTTATATTAAGTAAGCAGACATACAGACAGACATAAAACGTTCTTAGAACTTGAATAATTTAACTACATATTGCTAACTGCTTATTGTCTAGGAAAACCTTAAACATAACAAAGAAAAGTAAACCTAACATCACAACAGATAAGGTTTCAAATCCAATGCCTAGAGCAGAATAAAAACAAAAATTCAACTTCATATTTTATGTTTATGATAATTTTCAAGTGGGTTCACAATCTCACATCCAAAACAGAATTGTAATCTTAATCGGATGGGAATGGGATAGAGTTTACAATCGTCTGTAGTAATTTGAAACTAGTTAAGGTCCGCAAAGATTCAAATGGAACATTTTTATATGGCTCAGGGGTGGTCGAAATGTCAATTATAGTTTATTTATTTGTAGTCATTTTCTAACAGCGAAGGATTGGAACGAATCGCAGGATAATTTGTAAGAAAAAAGGGAGACGAAATCGAAGGGAGTAGAAGTTGTTGATTCTGGAACTATCGAAGGAAGGATTATATCACCAACAGTATACTAGGCATGATTGCCAGTCGCCAGGACTGTGTTTATGTGGGTCGCTGTTGTGCAGTTACTCATGGGTTGTCGCAGCAGCGATCGCAGTTGTGTTGTTTGTTTTTATGTGCCTACTAACATAGTCGTAAGTTTTACTAACAGTTTTTGAGTCATGGATACTCGAATTAAGAGAAATTCTATTCTATTCTATATTCTTCGAGTGCGAGACGTCTGACTGACATATTAAAAAATAACTACAAACAAATCTTTTAAATTATTTAATATATTTCTTAGAATATGGCAGTCTAATACGAGATACGATTATTTTTTATAAACTTCCCCACTCTAGTATCTCATGTACCGTGGGTGCGTTTACAAACATTTAAACTAACATACACAAATAGCCAGACCCGGAACAACTGCCTGTAGGCCATACAAGTATTTGTTCAGTACGAGAATCTAACCCGCGACACGCAGTGCAGCACCCAATCACTCAGCCATAGCGCCTACTGTGGCGTCAAGCATGTGTGGGTGGATTTAATTTTCTATAAAAACACTCATATTTAAATATCTTACACTAAGTCCAATATCAACCATATCGTGTGAAAGAAAGCAGCATCAAACGCGAGTGGGCGTAAAATTACATGTTCTACTACTTTCAAGTTTGCATCTACACACTAAACTGATCATCTGATTGCGACGCGCGAAATTTTTCCGCAGACTTTATGGCTCCAGAAGTCTAGGAATGTTATAGTTTTAGGAAAGTTGTTTTAGGTATCTTTAGGATCGGAATGGTGTCTAGTTTCTGTTTTTTCTTTTCGTATTTATTGTATACACACGTCTTCATCTTTGAGATTTATTCGATTTCTAATTTCTTCTATCCTTAAAATCTCTTTTTCGTGCGAAGGAAAAAGAGTTTAGTGTCATCTATCATTAACATTCTCTTGACCTTAGCTTTATTTATTTGGATTCGGCGCAGCATATCTTATTCTCTGAAATCTTCTATAAAAAAAAAGAACTTGAAGCACCATCCTTAAAATGTTATTGGAAAAATAGAACCGGACATTGTTTATTGCAATTCTAGTTTGAAACTTTCAAAAATTATTTATTTATTTAAAATTATGTACAATAGTGATACATAGGCGAACTTAGCCACAAGGCATTCTCTACCAGTCAACCTCAATCAAATAAATTCTTCAATAAGTATGAATACATTCAGTTACGGCTATTTAAACCACTATGAAAAAAAATGCAAGTATCAAGAAGGTTTACCCCAACTACAAACTTCTCGAACGTTAACACCCTGTATAATAAACACGGCTGTTCGTGCCCTTCCTGTCACGCGTGGCACGCTTGCTATGTTTTATATTATGTACTGTTGCTATAACTTTGTCTTAATTATAAATAATCATTATGTTTAAGGGTAATGTTTAGTATTGTTGGTTGAAATGCTGAAAAATATTTATGCAATTGTAAGTTCATAGAAAAACTGTATATTTAATAAATCTAGATCATTACTGTATGACAAATTAACACTCATCGTTAGGTAATAGCAGCTTGAGTTACAGAGAAAACTAAACACTAATTCTAGAAAAAATAAAAGGTTTTTTGTGGACTAATTCCATTGGCTTGTGTTTACATTGATTTGTTTGACATGTTTAATTACAAAAATAATACAATTTCACCTGAAGTACTACCTGAATGATTCAGTCGACGTTTGTAAACTACATACTTCAGAATGAAATATTAAAAATATACATGACAAAAAAGGCATTCACAGATTCAATCTCTCGTTGATGTCTTTTGTTCGACAAAAGTAAAATGACTACAAATAAATTGATTGCGCATTTTGAGATTTCTTGTTTTCATAGATATTTTAACAAAATAAATAAGCTACTTGCATACTATGAACAGGTGGCTTCCCATGACGTCATAAAGCAGGAGTAATTCCAGTGTGGGAAAGAGATGGCGCTAGACGACCTGTATAGCTCAGTCTCTCTCCCACAATGGAATTACTCCTGCTTTAAGACGTCATAGTAACCCCCAGGTGCGCGTTAAATAACATAGGATGATTTTTGGTGTCAGCCCACTTCCTAAAAAAGGCAACTTTTTATGTCACCTTTATCATACACAGCCCGACTTCACCCTCTGCTGGATATGATGGCCTCTCTTTGCTTGTGCCAAGCTCCTAGTTTCTGTGCTACCCTCATCCAGTACCTACTTCTCATTTTTGGACCCACAAACGCATAATTTATTGATAGTAAAGCAGAGAATGTCGTAGAATAGAACAGCCTATAATGTTCCCACTGCTGGGACACACGACCTCCTCTCTATGAGAGGGAATGGGCTATAATCCACCACGCGGGACCAGTGTGGGTTGGTAGATGTCACATGTCTTCGAATTTTTGGTTCTAGGACATGCCGGTTTCCTCACGATGTTTTCCTTCACCGTTTTTGAGAGCAGTGGTGATGAAATAAATTACACAAAGTAATGCGCCTGCCTGGGTTCGAACCCACGACTTACTGTTCGTAAGTCGGGGCCGCCACCACTGGGCCACCGCTGCTCTCTCAGCCACTGCTCTCTGAACAGAGTAGAATGTAACTCTATTGTACAGACGACAGAACATCAAGCTACCCGAAACTGTCAATTTTTCCCAATCAACCTTGAACCTAATTCTTTAGCGATAAAGTTGAAAATCTACTAAATAAATTTGATAGATTGTAGTAGCTTGATGTGCTGGCGTCTATACACCAAAACTGTCATACTAATATTGTCATCCAATTCATAAAACCAAATCAATACATACAACATCGCCCTATCTATCAACATTGACACTATCAATCAATCAACAAATACTGTTTGATATTAGCTTTATAAACAAACAAACATACAGACAAACAACATTCCTCTCAATGTTATTATTTACGTGTTTTTCAAGCGTTACAATGCACTGGTTCTCTGTTCGTTTCTAAGGGTTTTTATATGTGTTTATAATGAGCTGGTATTATTGCGTTATTGTGGAGTGAAAGTAATGTTAATGAGATTTGTAGTGTGGTGTCAATGGCCAACGTGTACATGTGGAGGAATTGTCGATAGGTGTGCTTTACTTAAATTGTTTTGAAGCTGGATGCTTAAAATTTGATAACTATGTTTTCCCTAATGTGGGATATTATTTTCGTGCACTTTATATCTTTATTTCATAATTTTACTTAGTAGGTATTTTCGGCAAATTAATCAGTACTTACTGTGAAATAGTGGTATTATATTAGCGTTGGCAACGTCCAGAATAGGGAGGTAGGTATATTATAATTATGTGACATAGAATGTTGACTTGGCAAGTTGTAATTGCCCCAAATTCCCTTTTCCTAAGAGAACAACATGACAAAAACATCACGCCCGAAATCCTCGAAAGGTTGAGGTAGAAGTGTACCTAATAGTACACCCACATTTCGCCAGTTATGTTTAAGTCCGATGTTATACGATGCGAGCCTATTGCCATCAACCGGGCACAAATCCAGACTCCGAGACTGTTACTAAGAAATTCCTGATGGAAAAACCCAATAACACTATGCCCGACCTGGGAATCACCCAGGACCTCATGCTCAGCATTCCACGCTTGCGGCCACTAGACTACCGAGGTAGTCCCAAGAGAAATCGAAGTCTTATAGCCAATTTCTAAAAAAGTACCATTTAACAGTTCCAAAGACTGAAATACTAACATTAAGCGGCATTGACTAGAAGTATTTTACTTTATATCTTCCCGAATCTATTGTTGCCAAATAACCTGAACTTCTTGAACAATAGTTCACCACAAAGTTCAACAGACAGGATCTGAACCCACAACCTTTCGATCACCTGCTGACATTCTAACTGAGCTAGACGTTCTTGAACTCAAGAGTATTTTTACTGTCACTGAATTGTTTTTCAATTCAAGATCAACCGCTAAGATGAACTTTATTTGATACGGAATTAAAAGGAATTGGCTACAATAAACCTCCACGTCTTTCAACCTAAAAATTGAAGATTTGACTTTCATCCCACTCTGGGTCCACGTGGTGGATAAAGGCTCACTCCGTCGAGAAGGGACCTGTGTTTCAACATTGGAAATATGTTAAAACTTATCAAGCCGATTCATCATCATCTTCCTGCCCTTGTTCCATTATATTTGGGGTCGGCGCAACACGTTTTCTTCTTCCATTCTCCCCTGTCAGACGTCACGGCATCATTTACTCCTTTCTCTTTCATATCAGTCTTCACACAATCCATCCATCTTTTCTTTGGCCTTCCTCTCCCTCTCCATCCATCAACATTCATGTCCATCGCTCTTTCAGTCACATGCGTTTCATCCCTCCTCATTACATGTCAATTTATAAATAATAATAAGCCGATTATTATTTATAAATTTTACTGTGCACAAAATTAAATATAAACTAAACAGAAGTCAATAAACTTTTAGCTAAATAAACATTTAGCATAAGAGGAACAAGTGGTACAAATGTCCGACAGCCAGCCCGTAATAAGGAGTGTTGTATCACCCAGTACTAACTGGGTTGTGGAGGTCAGATAGGCAGTCGCTCCATGTAAAATACTGACAGGCAGCTGCATCCGGTTAGACTGGAAACCGACCCCAGGGAAAAGGCTAGGCAGATGATGATGATGATCAAGCATAGTGTTTCTGTTTATTAGTATCAGGAATATTATTACATCAACAATGCATGTGAGGTTCAAACTCACGACCTTCTACTAGCCATCGGCAGTTCGCGCCTAAACCGTCGAGCTATCGCCACTTAATTTGATCCCACGACCTTGCTATCACCAGTCAATGCCTCAGCTTACAAGCTATCGATCAACACAATGTACTTACAATATCCGTACGTACAGTCAACACAAGAGAAACGCAAAGGTAGCTGTAGCTGTTTCTTGTTTTGGTCGAATCGAACTTCACTTAAAGATGCTCTTTAAAGTATTTAGCTGTCATCTTGACAAGGACAATATGAAACTCAGCGGACTTGTATGAATTGTGTTTGGGTTTTCAGCAATTACTATAGTTGTACAAGGACCTGTTGCAGCTTGGTCAAAATTTGAAACAACACTGCCATCTTATATTTCATTACATTTCAGGAAAAAAATAAATTACAAATATTCACCAAAAACGTCCCACTGTCAACGCCATAAGATAATTGTTGCAATTAAAATGAAGATTACCAGCAAACAAAGATGTTTATTTCTTGCATGAATATTCTTTTGTTGGCCGTACGAAATAACTTTGTACACACAAATTGACGATCAAATGCACAAAGAGGCGTGAACGATCACTTAATAATACAAACAAACTGCAAGAATAATGAAGTAACACAGTTTAAATTATAGCTGTTTAGTTTTATGTATTACGTCAAGTTTACTTTGTACGCGAGGATTACTTTGTATATTGCTCGGAATTGCTAGTTAAAAATGAAGACGCGAGTAAATAACCTCGTAAGCCAAAAGATCATACATTTCAGTCATCGTCTACTTAGCTAGTCCCCGACTTAGGTAGATCTGGCTTTCAGTCTAGCGAAATGCAGATGAATAACAGTATTTTAGATACAGTAACTGGTCAGATAGGCAGTCGCTCCTTGGAAAATACTGGTATTCAGCTGCATGGTTGCTGGTTAGACTGGAAGCCGACATCAACATTGTTGAGAAAAGGCTAGGCTATGATGATGAGTACGATGATGAACTGCCTCTCTGACAACCCAGTTGCTTAGGCACATCACCTTCCAGATCTTGTATGAAGATACATTTTAGTGTTGGTTTAAAACAATTAAAATGCAGGCTGGTGAGTTTTTCACAGAACATCGAGTGCTATTCCGGGCCTGGCTGAACTTTAGAGCTTTGACCTATGAGAACTTATTCAATTTATCATAGTATTATACCGCATGCTATTTTTCTGAAGAACTAGACATCTCAATAATTGATGTATAGTTCGTGCTGATTCGAAATGAGAGTAATTATACATGCTTTATCCCACTTCCAACTAATATTATAAATGCCCAATTTTGTGAGAATGCATGGATGTTACTCTTTCACGCAGAAACTACTCAAAGGATTTGTATGAAATCTAGCATACAGATAGTTTATAACCTGGATTAACATATAAAATACTTTTGATCCCGGTACACCACGCAGGCAAAGCCGCGGGCATAAGCTAGTCATTTATATTTTATATCATACCCATCCAAGTTTTGTAAGTCAACGTCAAAACATCAAGAAGAAAGCACTAGCTCAATCTTACCGCAACTTTCACTATTGAAATCCTTCAACAAAATCGTATTAATGATAACTAATCACGCTATGACTAAAGGGGGCTAGGCATTATGTGTAATATTATGTATATTCATACCACACCAGGCGTAGGCTTGATAGAGAAAGTCCAAAAGATAAGAAAGCGAAAAAGAAGTCTTTAGAAAGAAAGAATGATTTAAGATTTGTGCAGATTTATAAAAGACAAGAAAAACATAAACAGTTTTTGTTGACTGCGAACCTGATGGAAAGTTGTTTTTGACGTTTATTATTATCACCTACAACATCAATGGGATAACCAATGTGAACATGAAATTAATTAAATTTCATTTGCTCTTTGATGTGTTGTGGGCCTGTAATTTTAATGAGAAAAAAAAAACAAACCGAGCCCGAGGTATAAACGTAACATAAATACGTCAATTTTAAAATAAAAAATACTCGTTCCACATTTAAAATTTTCATAATTTTAAGAATTTATTCATGTCTATGGATGTTACTGATTGTGCTTGTTGCAAACAATTTAACTAAAATGCTATAGGATTATTGTATTTTCCGTTACTTTTCTCCGCGCGCTCGTGCCTCTGATTTGCTGAGAATGGAGTTCAAGGGCGTACGATAGGAGACACCAGCTGTAGCTCGATGATGTTGAATTATGCTTGACAGCAAGAATCGTAACTTGTTATAGTAGTCCTTCCCTAGATGAATGAACTTTACACGAGGAAATCAACTACTATATAAAATAATAAACAAGAATGGTACAATAGGATTTCCTCTTTCACTAAGTCAAAGTATTGTCTTGTGTTTTTCTCTAAGAACAGAACTATTTATATTCTCTGATTTAACTAAAACGGTTCAGTCGTTTTATCGCAAAACCTTAGCAGACAGACAGACTCATTAATCCACATTTTATACCACGTTAATATAGATATCATGGTTTACGCACTACTGAAGCCATAGACTCTGCATATCGTTCTCAGTAATTAAACTAGAACTAATAATTTATAGTCCTACACCAACTTACAAGAACGAGGTACGTATATGTAAGAGGCAGTAATTACTTATTTATCGCTAATTAAGATTCAGGTATGCGGTATACGGAAATATTGCAACAGGTAGCTATCTCGTTTATATTGCTGGTTAAGGTATTAGACATAGTTTTAGGTTCATTGTCCGTATTTTATTTACACACGCTTGACAATTGGTTAACCGACTTCTAACAAGGAACATTTAATTAAAACTCTACGAAATACAAAAAAAAAACTAATTTGTATGTGCGTCTTATTTGTGAAAATTTTATATATTTTTCTTTTGAACGGTGAACAATAAATACCACATAAAATTCTGTGAAATTTAACAAGCCTTCAAAAATCTTCATTCCTACTCGAATAAACCAGGTTGCTCAGCAACCAATCAATAAAGCAGCTAGCAACTAAATGCTTCATTCACAGTCTCAACCCTGAGCGCTTGATTCGTTCAAGTTAACCAGTTTGTACCCAAGTATGCTAATACCAACGGGTAAGGTTATTGTAACCATTTCCTATTAGCTTGTGCTGAAAAGCAAACCTTTACACTTCCGTATTTATGAGAATTTACTTACGAATCTGAAGTGCGAAAATCATATTATCGTACTTCTTAAAAATCATAATATTGATGAATGGAGAGGGAGAAGAAGACCGAGGAAACGATGGATGGATTGTGTGAGGAATGATATGGAATAAAAAGGAGTAAATGATAGCGTGACGGTTGACAGGGGAGAATGGAAGAAAAAAACTTATTGCGCCGACCCCAAGTAACATGGGTTAATGGTAGGAAGAGTAGGTATGATGACTTCTTACTACTGAGTAAATAAAATGAAATTTTTAATAAAAAAACCTTTATTAAAATTAAAAGAAAAATATTGGTTTATCATCAAAATTGAACGCGTATACAAAGTTCCGTGTCTGTGCTATTAATCGCTGGGCTGTCTCGTGACGAGACGATCCTGGCTGCAGGATCAAGTCATGTCTGTCATAAAAATGTATTGTCACTAGAACCAAAGGTGTGTGCAAAATTTCAGCTGCTTGGGGGAAACTGGTTTGAAATTCAGTTGTAAGATTTGACCAATAGATTTTAACTAACTAACAAGGTAAGTTAAATGTTTGTGAAGATGAATGTTTGTTACTCTTCCACGTAAGAAACAAGAGAACAGATTTTGATAAAACTTTACAGTAATATAGCTTATACATCAGAATAACACATAGGCGGATTTATAAAGATATTTTAATAATTTACGCGGGTGCAGTCGCGGGCGAAAGCCAGTGTAACATAAAGGGTACAAAATATATGTAGTGATAATGCTGGTCAAGTAGTTTTCCACATACTTTAAGTCACAAAGTACACCTAAAAGAATGAGTAAATAGGTATCATTACGTTGTTGGAATTTCGACTTTCGGTACCTACTGATGAGTGTTAAAAATTCAACAGCACTGTATAAAGTCATCTAGTTTTAGTAAAATTGAATATTAGTATTTAAAGTCTGTGATATCTGGATCTATTCAGAGTTCGAGTGAATCGGTTTCTTCTAGGCAAACGTGCTCCACCCTAGGCCGCGTCATCGCTTCACGTCAGGCGAGATGCGGCCAAACGTAAGCCCAACGAATGCCCAATAATTAATCTTTACTAAATATTGGAGAGCTGTAATCATGCTTTTAAAGAAGGCAAGCAAGGACATAACATCCATTTCAAACAAATGACAAAGTCGGAATTATTCTCTTACTATCTCTTGTCTATACTAATATTGTAAAGGGGTAAAATTTGTTTGTAAGTGTAAGTATTTATGGCGTAATCTTCTGAAATAATGATCTAATTCTAAAAACTTTCACTGATAGAAAGATACATTATTCGTTATATTTTTTATATCATGCATATTAGCCGAGCTATGACAGTTATCGCGGACGAAGTCGCGGCATTAGTGCTAGTTTCAAATAAAATTATAAAATTCCAGCGGCCTATGTCATAATATCTAGGCTAGACAAATGAAGTAACTCTCCGCTAGGTTTGCTACAGACAGATCGTGAAATCCACTTCAATGTAAAAATCTTGTCATTTTGCAACGAACACTAATGCTATCACTACCTCGTAAAATATCTAGGTCTAATGTTTAAATAACTGCGTATACTCATAGCTGTGAATAAATCGATAATTCTCTGCACAAAATATCGATTAACCCTAAAATTCCATCGTAGTCAAAAACTCACTATACTACGACGGAAGAATCTTAATCCGCTAATTTAAAAACCGGCCCATCCGATAGGCAATCACCTCAATTTGCCATACAACACCTAAACGGCCCCAAAACTCGTATTGACATTCGCAAACGACAATTTCTTCACTTTTACCCGTGTGAAAGTTAAAATTCTGGCTTCAATTAAAACTTGGCCCAGTTTCCGTACATTATCCTTGAGAAAACGTAGATTTTGAGTCTGTGAATTAACTTCACTTTCTGAGTTTTAAGCCGTAAAGACAATAAGGTTACAATCACTACATTAATAGGGTTAATAACCTTCTTCACTGCACCATCTTAAAAACAGTTTTTTGTAATGTTATTTTATTCATTGACCTTCAAGCCTTAACTTAAAATAAAACACTATTCTCTTCAGAGAAAATGGCTTAACACAGCACACACACACACATTCAAATAGTTAAGTTCCGTCTAAGTTAACTGTACTGTAAGTTACTAAGTTCACTGCACAGCTTAACTACGGACTAAAACAAACAAAAAACCGTAACTAATCAATAAGATTAAAACGTTTTTGTAACTAACCTTTTCAATCCACTATGGCAATCCCGGAATCGTACAGAAATTTTTACCAAAAAAACACTTGAAAATATTCTTACAAATCTGTTGTAACACTGTCCTTGAAAACGAGACTTTTCTACACACAACTTACCGAAAAGATATATTTTATAACAGTACAAAGTGTTTAAAAATGTTTTGTCGAACAAACACAGTTAGTTAGCGACACCAATTAATAAATTAGTAATCTGTTTCGTTGACAACTGTCGCGACGTACGTCCGTCTTGCGCGGCGGCTCGCGGTTAACTGAAGGAAGAGAAGTGAGAAGACACGTCACTCGCTGCGTCTGAGCACCTCACCTTTACTTATTTTTAGATGAACTTAATGGTCTTGATACTTTGATCAAGACTGGACTTTTTTTTGAGAAGGATTATAAGTTGGTGCACTTGTTTTATTTTTGTTTTTTTAAACTACATTCTGACTTTTCGATTTAAATGATATACTTAATGCCCATGTTTTATAAAAAAAAAATCCCTACTTACATTCATAAAGATGATTCTTCATCAACATCATTAATTAAAATTACCGAAAACGTGTTAAACGTTTGAATTCACCGCCTTATAATAATAGCAGTAATTAATTACTATAAGGAAGCTAACATTACCGGATCGTTTGACTAACTAAACATAATTAAGGAAATTCAAGATTTCTCGCTGGTTTCTTTGTTTTGTGAATATTTCTCCTTGAACTTATCTTTTGGGGCTTCTTTAATACTTCAAACAATAATTATATTATGAAAACGTACAAGTTTGTTTGTTGATTTATGTAAGTTATATTACTACTGTGTAGTTATGTGTATACATTGTCTATTACCAATTTTATCCCAGGTTGAGACACTGCAGGGTTAATGCCTTGAACCTCTTACTAATTATAAATTAAGAAATGGAACAATATACTGAAAATACACGGAGATAGGAGATTTTTTTATTAAGAAAGGTTTTGTCAAAAGATAACCTAACTTTTCGAAGGCGGGTTGTTCAAATTTGTGTGGGCACAAACTTTTACTTTGGAGATAGTACTTAAAGGGTGCCACAGAAATCTCGCCCGGGAGCCTGTAGTACTAAAACTGAGAAAAAAATCGTAAATCATGTATTATCCATTGTTTACTTTTAAGTTGTTGAATGTATATGTAATAGGGGTGACATTAACACTAAGTGATAAAACTCTTTAAAATAAAAATAAAAGATTTAAAAAAAAAGCAAAAGGTAATTCTGTTACCTTAGATATAATGTCTAGTATTAAATCGTTGCTTATTTGCGATTGTATGTTACGTTTGGTAAAATTAAAGTTAATAGAGTGTAGAACTCGGATTCTTGACATTATGACTTACGTGCGTTCATTTCATGCTTCAACGCATAACCCGAATTACATATCTAGACGCGGCGGCCAAAAGCACTTAAGTCAATTTTAGCTCAAAATTTGAAAAAGTCACATCACCCATGTTTATGTATTATCCGTTGACTGGAATAAGCACGTAAGTCAACGTCGCTCCATTCAGTCGTAATAGTCGACTGTACTATAAAACTTAAGTCGTATCAACAAATCAAGCGGCGACATAAACCACTTAAGTTGACTTAAGTTTTTTTTCCCGGCATGACAACTCTTATACCGACTGACTTATGTAACTTGGTAACAGTGATCCGTTTTTGTTGGCGATAATATTTTCAAGTAGGTATCTACCCTCACTTAACTCTCTTTTTTGAAGTTCTTGATAAAAAGTTGACGAACGTTATGGGTGAAGTAAAATTAAATACGTATTTCCCTCATTAGTGTTTTGGTGTGACGGTCGTAGTGGTGTTGTGCATTAACTGTATTTATAATGGATTCAAGAGCCAGAAAATTAGTAAATCTCGCCATATATAATGAGAATAAAGGTAAGTTTTTAATATTTTCCTTTCATTTTTATGCAATATGCAAAACAAATGTATGTTGACACAATTACAACCCATAACAACAACAAAATTACATTTCACTTTTTTACAGGCGATGAAGACCCATTTACTAATCCGCAACCAAGTACATCTGGAACTCAAAAACATTACTCCTGATGAAGCTGCTTTTGACTATTCTAGTGACGATTCTGTTGCTGATCCTACCTACTCTCCAGATAACCCTAGTTTGCTTACACAACATGAAGATAGATGGACACCACTGTCTATGATGCTTCAGTAGATGTCCAGCTAGCACCACAAAATGAAATACCTGAAAGTATTGAAGATACGTCATTACAACAACAAAACAAACCAGTGCCCTGTAGAAGAAGGAAGGAAGATAACAAAATAAAAAGAAACTTAGGCCAATCCTATCAAACAGCTTCTGGAAAAATTATCGGCAAACGTCAAATGAAGGAACTACCTAATTGTCGAAATAAGTGTCGTCAAAAAATAAGTGATGAGCAACGAGCTATAATTCACAAAGAGGTTTGGAATCTTGGGTCTTATGATTTAAGGGCAGCATTCATTTCATCTTTGATTACCATTCGAGAGAAAAAAACCGAACATCGTCGGGTCGAAGATCCTAGTTTACAAAAAACTACTTGTTGATTAGAAAACCTTCAATGAAGGTTCATCACAAGTTTATGATACCTGGTCATACACATATGGAGGTTGACTTGGACCATGCAATTATTGAAAAAAAAAAGAAATAAACCGAAATACAAATTTATCACCCCCACGATTGGATGCAGTTAGTAAGATCGAGTAGCAAAAAATTTACCGTTAGAGAAATGCGACAAAATGATTTCTTTGATTTCGCTAGCTTATTGAAAGGTCCTTTAGTAGCCCGAAAAAAAGACGATGACGGAAATATTTTCAAGTGGCATGATGTGAAGTGGCTGAGTATTAATTTCAAACGGAACACGCGGCGTGATAAGGAATTTAATTTGATGCAGATTACTGACAAGCCAGTACCAATAAGTGTCGAAAAAAAACGTGATATAATATCACTTTTGTCTTTAATACCAGAATGTTTCCATAATTTTTACCAAAATTTAGTAACCACTGACAATACCAAGGATGTTGATCCAGATATACGAGATTCTGAAGAGAGTGACTGTTAGTTTTTGACTTTATTGCATGCATTATATAAAAAAAAATTAATTAATAATCGTAATTATTCATGCTTTGTATTAAAATCATAAAATAAAATAAATAAGCCAAGTAATTATAGTACGTTAATAAACACTTAAGTCACATTTCTTGATGTTCAAAGAAACTTAAGTCAGATATTTCAGTAAATAATAAATAAAGCCTAAATAGCCATACTCTGATATGTAACTAGATTATAATTGTGTAATAATAAATAATAAAAACAATAACTGTAGTACATTTTTTTCATACCAATCGAATTAAACCGTCTCCTGTAAAATTTTTGCATGCAAAAAGAATTGACTTAAGTACTTATGGCTTCCGAGTCTAGATATAGCAGTTGCAATAGAAGTCGAAATAAATTTTGAAATTACAGACGTCCATCAAACTGTTAATTTAACAATAATAAATTAATTTGGCGTTGTTAGTTTTTCACTATGCCTGGTGGAAGGCACACCGACGCACAAACGGTTACTACGTGTTCAGTACATCATTCTGAACCCCCCCCCCCCCATAATTTTTTTTCACAGGTTGTTAAATACAATCTGCTGTTTCCTGTAACTATATACGTGGTAACCGTTTCTGCCTCGGTCGGTATCCCTTCCACCCTCTTTGTATGATATTATCCGCGAAATTCGATTTTTCTTACATTTTTTGCAATTTTTCAGTTTGGCTGCATGCTGAACAAAATATGATGTATTAAAACAAAATTCTAATCATTCATATCATCAATACAACGGAATGTATTGATGATTTTAATTAAATATTATAACTGTATTATGCCATATTAGTTACGGCCGCGAATCACATTTTAATTAACGTACAACCTGACACTGACCTGCTACCTTGAATTTCGCGGGCTACCCTAACGCTTCCCCATTAAGTTTTCTTCTATGTGATTTGACAAAAAAAAAGTTTAACAACAATACGATCATTTATTACGCAGAACAAAATATTATCATCAAATTCATCAAAATGTTTGTTGATTATTCAAAGATAAACATTCGAATCACAGTCACAGCACTATGTTTTGACAAAATAAAACAACATATTATTCAAAGACAATCATGACACACGGTACGTCTAAAACAGCATCAACTCCAAGTATCAAGGCGTCTCCGTCGCACTACACTTTACATCTTGCGTCCTCGTTATTCGTAGTCGCACAGAACACCTCTCTACGCTCCACCTAGCTATTCCACATTCATGCGTGCCGAGCGTTTGGCAAACGTTAACACACCAAAACCACCATCCATCCATCTATACGAATGTGTTTACTTGTTCAGAAATGCACGGTAGGCAGACTTCAAAGCAACGGTATTGGTATTGGAAAAACTAGTTCTGAAATCTCGTTGAATAGGTAAGTCTTGAAATAACATAACGCCTGATATCCCTCAAGGAGTAGGGTGTACCTAATAGTACTCCCACATTGTTCACCAGTTATGTAAAAGTTCCATATAATAGGGGGCGAGCCTATTGCCATCAATCGGGCACAAATCTAGACTACGTGGCTAAAAAAAGTCAAGTAAAATAAAGCAAGTCTTACACCCGTATCTAAAGGGTGTAAATGTACATCAAACTAAGTAACTCTACGCAAAAGTTATTGCTGGGAAACGATTTTTTTTTTGGGTGTAATATCACGTTTTACGGTAGGGTAGGACTCAATGTAAGACATTGTACTGATTGATGGATGCATTGAAGGATGTAGAGGTATTTAAAGTAAAGTTATATCATGAACCGATGAAAATAAAATCTGCTGTTCCATACATTTTGACCGTGTAGGTATTGCACTTTTGTAGGAAACTGTTTTTTTTTTAATAACCGACGAAAATTTTCTATGTGGCCTACACAGAAATTTTTCGTCGCTCAGAATGATGTACTGAACAAGTGGTAACCGTTTTCGCGTCGGTGTCCCTTCCACCCCGTATACAAGTCAAAGTGATTTCACTCTGTATAGATATGGGTGTTACAATATTGAGTGACTAGATTATACCCGCTGCTTCGACCGCGTGGTGTTCAGATCGGTCACGGGATCGTAGTACCGGGATCAAAAGTAACCCATATGTTAATCCAGGTTATAAACTATCTGTGTATAAAATTTTTATCCAAATCCTTTCCGTAGTTTTTGCGTGAAAGAGTAACAAACATCCATCCATCCATCCATCCTCACAAACTTTCGAATTTATACGGCTTCCAATCTAACCGGTTGCAGCTGAATACCAGTATTTTACATGGAACGACTGCCTATCTGACCTCCACAACCTTTGGTAAGACTGATTGTCAGACTTTCGAGCCACTGACTACCTTAACGACTGTTAAAGATCTACAAATGACAGCTGGGACCAACGGCTTAACGTGCTTTCCGAGGCACGGAGGAAACTTGGTACCTATGTAATGGGTGGTCACCCATCCACGGACCAACCTAGGCAAGCGCGGCTTAACCTGATGGTCGACCCGAGCGACTGCTATTATTTAGCCACGAGTTCCTCTCAAACGGCTTCTTCTTATTCACTAATTTAACTCGAATCGTAAAACCACCGTAAACTAGTCGACTTACTTCTAAATTCTAAACTATTAACTAAACGCGTTTAAACCTGGTTTTATCGTAATTCTTTATTAAAGATTAGCTCTTCGCCCGCGACTTCGTCCGCGTAGATTTCGAAAAACAGGCAGATCTTAAACGACGACGACGTAGTACGTAGTTTTTAAAGTTCATGTTTACTAACAATTAATATGGATGAAAATGATATCTGAAATAAAATGATTATTATAATAATATTTTTGATAAGGTTTAATATTTTGTTGTTTAAAAAATCGTCTAAACGTAAGTATGTCGAAAAATACTTTTTTAAGAAATAAAAGCTACTATATCTGCTAAAATATAAAATACTAGCGGCTCGTCCCGGCTTTGCACGGGTGCGTATGTTACTCAGGGTGAATGTAGCTTTCCAATGGTGAAAGAATTTTTCGGCACAGTAGTTTTTGAGTTTATCTATTACAAACATACACACACAAAAATACAAATGTTTCCTCTTTATAATATTAGTGTAGATACAAATATGGTGTGGGGAACTTTTTTGTAGAACTATTTAAGGCGGACCATGTTGCCATACATAGTTTTCAATTATATACAACTGTTTAGGTTACGCATGCAAATGACTCTGTTGGTAGAGCTATTTCATTCCGCCTGGCTAGACAAAAATTGTGATAGCTCGGCTAATATGCATGATATCAATATAATTTATAGCCTTTAGCACCCACGAATAATGTATCTTACTACCAGTGAAACATAATTTTTAATTAGATTATCAGTTCCAGAGATTACCCTCTACATACAAACTTACAAACAAATACCTTTTTTAAATACGAATATGGATAGTATAGACTGAACAATGACTTTTTATAGAAAATAAACAAAACTCACCTCTAACTAACTACCACCACCATTACCAATTCCATCAGGAATTTCTCAGTAGCAACCACGGAGTCTGGATTTGTGCCCGGTTGATGTCAATAGACTCGCCCCAGGTACTGAAACATAACTGGCGAAATGTGGGTGCACTATTAGGTACACCTCTGCCTTACCCTTCGGGGATTACAGGCGTGATGTTATGGTATGGTTTTATAGGAATGATAACTAAATTATTACTTATCTAACAACTACAAATGAATAGGCCTATGAATAATAAAATTAACACAGTGTTCATAACTTTTAGGTCATATGGTCATAATTATAGGAAATGAATACCTGTCAATTTAACTTTACATACACCTGCAACCCGACCTATAGAAGTATTAAAAATACCAGAAATATACCTGATCTTTAAATCTATGGCCTCTAAAGAACAGGTTACAAAATACCTCGAATATTTTTACTCCTAAACATCAATTTAACACTCAACTATTTTTATGGCGTCAATTAAAGATTTCTCTATGATTTTGTTTGGAACTGTGATTTTTAGTGTCTATGGTAGTTAGTCAGGATACTATTAAAAAATACTGGTGTGGAATTTATGGTTTTCTAATTGGTGCTGATGAGAGATGAGAGGTAGCTATGGTTGCTGTAAAAGTCGATCATGATATCTATTCATAATCATCATTGCCAATCAGCATACGAAGGATCAACATCACGCTTACTTTCTTGGAAGGGTTAAAAGGTAGGCAAAGGTGTACATACCTATCGTAAAGTCAAACATACAACATTCGTGACACTTTCACTATGAAAATCGCCCTTAGAGCTAGGACATTTAGGCGCTGTCAATGTAATTTTTTTTTCTGTGGCAGTTGAATGTCAAATTGCCACTGATGGGTTGGCGTTGGCTCTACTGCACACACATTCGGCTGGTTATGTATACTCCCAACCAATGCAATAGGGGTCGAGTATATTGCCATCACCCGGACTGGTCTTGAAATGAAAAATGACACTTGGAAAAACCGAATAACTCGTTATCTGACCCGGGGATCGAACTCAGGTAATCTATTGAACTACACCGTTCCGTGCTTATGAAATTCGTCTAGAATCAGCAACAAATTCACCCAACCGGGTCACACGAATTCCACATCAATCATGTCCAATAAATGCTATACACAACTAAACGGTATATAACCAATAAAATATAATTTACAACTAATTTATGCAACGTTTACAACAGTTATCTGAGGTCGCTCACGGCTTGCTTTGGACTAATTATTTTAAAGCGTGTTCTGATTAATTTAGTTTAGCGTACTGACCTTATTGGTCAGTGGCTTTGAAACTGGAAGTTCTGTTATGTTATTGCGGGTGAAACCTGGATGATATTGACACAAGCATACAGCAGCAGCTGAAGTCGGGCTGTGGACTATGATGATAATGAAACTGCCTGGCTGGAATATAAAGTCGGACTTAGGACATAAAGGTAGATATCACTGGCCCAGTAAACCTTAACAATAGTAACATAACATAACATCATCACGACTGTAATCCTCGAAGGGTTAGTCAGAGGTGTACCTAAAAAAAAAGGTAGTTACACCCACAATTCGCCAGTTATGTTTAAGTCACATGTTATAGGGGGACGAGCCTATCCAATTTAATTCAATTTATTTATTTCAGACTAGCTTTTGCCCACAGCTTCGCTCACGTTAATTTAGAATTTGACAACCAATTCGGGTTGTACTCTGCTTGTAATAATATAACGTTCTTATTATCATAAGAACGTTATTGTTGTTTTCACAGTACTTTTTTTCGAGATGAAAGGTACTCTATGTCCGTTTCTGTACACCTGACAACGTATATGCAAAAATTTCAGGATGATGGGTTCAGTGGTTCAGACTTACTTTCTACTTACTTTCGCATTTATAATATTAGTAAGGTTATGGAAGTAAGGATATTACCAACCACCCAAACCAAATTACCGACTATTGAAATCAACCGGGCACAGATCCAGACTCCGTGGCTGCTACTCAGAGGCTCATTGGTGATGATAAGCTGGTGGGTACCAAGCTTCATAGCCTGGCCCACCGGCGCAAGGTTGCATGTCTGTCGGTCTTTTACAGGCTGTACTTCGGTGAGTGTGCCCAAGAGCTCCACGAGATCATTCCACCATCTCGCTTCTTCCATCGGGAGTCCAGACGTACTGCGGGTTATCACCCATTCCTTGTCGATGTTGCACACATTCGCACGAAGCGCTTTGCTACATCGTTTATTATGCGCACAGCCAAGGAGTGGAATTCCCTGCCTTCATCGGTGTTCCCAAGTTCATATGACCCCACTCTATTTAAGTCGCGAGTTAATAGGCTTCTTTTGGGTTAGCTCGTTCTATCGTCGACCTCATCTCTGTCCTCAGGACTAGATTGAGGTCAAGAGTAGGAAATTTAACATTTAACATAAAAAAAACTAACAAGTTCCTGATGGAAAAACGATAATAAACGATAGTGTCTGTAAGAAGTTCAGTTTTTAGAACAGATGTGGTCTTACGTAAAAAAATCCTCTTCACTGCGACCCGAAAGTCTCAAAGATCACCTTTCATGATAAAACTTCGTTACATCATAAAGGCGGTATCAATCAATACAACATACTTGACACACTACATAATAGGCAATATTACATTTCCGTCCTATTACAGCTTTTATATAATTTTAGTAAACAACCGAGCGAGCGATCGTTGCACAATTCTGAAGAATGCAGCGAGGGGACAATTAACAAAGTATTACGTGGATGTATGACAAGCTTATAGTGATAATTATTATTTTTATTAAGCCTTTATTGCTGCAACTAAACAAAAAGTAATAATTAAACTAACTTATAAACTAACACATGTTTCCCGGTTTAGTGATCAGCCTGTCCTGTGACACATAGGCCTCTTCCAGCTGTTTCCACTCTTTTCTGTCTCTAGCTTTTCTTGACCAGGTAACGTCTCCAACTTTCCTTATGTCATCCATCCATCTTTTTGCTTGCCTGCCTCTTTTTCTTTTCCCATCGCGAGGTATAGTGATAATTAGTAGCAGTGTTTAAGGATGTCTTAATTGTTATGTACAATGACAAATTTGTTTGTTATTGTTTATTTAGGATCTTCAAACTTTAAACAACATCGTGAAAAACTAAAGGTATTACGTACCTCGTAAGTCACTATTACATGTATAGGCCACAGTATCACAGCATGCACAATAAAACAACAACCAAAGATATTTAAAAGACTTATAGAATGGTTATTGGGAAAATTTTCATTCAAAAATTTTGATCACGTACTTTTACTTTTACTTTTTTTTTCACGTACTTTTGTATTTTGCGATTTTGACACACGAATGCAAATGTTACCTGACAAGCGGGCGTATGATACTAGACATACCGATTTGTTACTAAGTAGTAACAAGTATTGGATAACGATTTTCTTCGTCTTGTCCCGTCTATCGCTCGTAAATATTTGAATGTCTTTGACAATAAGTAAACCAACTACTTGTTTGATTTTCATCCAATAATTTCAGCATGTCGGAGTAGTACTGGACATGGGCCTGTCCCTAGCTTGTCACAAGGTCTCATGCAAACGCTACTGCAGCGGTCGATATCCCGGGTTGAATTCTTTGGTCAAGCAAAGTTTGATCGGATTTTTTCCGTCAGGATTTTTTTAGTAGCTAATGCACCTCTGCGATGTTGTTTTTTATGTTGACTAATTAATATAAAAATATGCATTAATCACAATGATTTGATAAGTTTGTTTTGTTTTATTATCTAATCTATAGATAATGATCAATGATGACTGATTATGATCGACAGACTGTCTGTAGGATTAAGGACATTGACTCTTGAAATACTAGTTGGTAAACGTCATTTATGATGCGAAAAATATTAATAGAAAATATAGTTTTCATACCTATTTTCCTCAAAAATCAAAACCTTTTATTAAAATTGTGCAGAGGGACAATTTTTTAAATGTCAAAATAACATCAGACAATGCCAAAAAAAGCCGAAGGTGAGCAGCGGTGGCCCAGTGATGGCGGCCCTGACTAAGCAGTAAGTCGTAAGTTCGAAGCCAGGCAGGCAGGCGCATTACTTTGAGTAACTTATTTCATCACCTCTGCTCTCAAAACTGTGAACGAAAACATCGTGAGGAAACCGGCCTGTCCTAGAAACAAAAATTCGAAGACATGTGACATCTACCAACCCGTACTAGGCCCGCGTGGTGGATTATAGCATTCCCTATCATAGAGAGGACACCTGTGTCTCAGCAGTGGGAACATTGTGGCCTGATTATGCTATGCCAGAAACACCCACCGTACACCACATTCTAGTGCTTTATGGAAGAAAAAATGACGGAAAAACACTCCCCAGCAACATAATAATACGTTTCTGTTAATCCCTAAATTGGTCACACAATCATGCAAAAATTAACATCAACAAAAAAAAAAATACTTTAAAAATATTATCCACGTTTAATTGTATTCAGTGGATCTGTCACCAGTGTGGGCCGAATTTTGTGAACTAAAGAAAGTTTGTATGTATGTCACAAGTGTTTCAACCTGACACGAACCGGTCCGGACCGTCTTACGAGCCGGCACGACTGATATGGTTAAATTATCTCTGCGCCGCGGTTGTGCCTGCCGTTTCTGTTATTTTTTCTTTTGGCTCGGCTCCTAAGAGCTATAGCGTGATGTTAAATAACCTTCCTCAAGAATAGGGCTATCAAATGCTAAAAGCTTTTTCAGATCCGACACAGTTCCAGAGCTACACGCGTTCAAACAAAAAAATAACCTCTTGAGCTTTATTTTATTAATTTAAGAATATAAAAGTTTAAACGAAATCGACTGTCTTGGTATGGACATGTGATGAGGAGGGACGTATCGCATGTGACTAAAAGGATGAAGGAAGAAGGATGGAGAGGAAGAGGAAGACCAAAGAAACGATGGGTGGATTGTATGAGGCACGATATGAAAGATAAAGGAGCACATGATAGCGTGACGGTTGACAGAGGAGAATGGAAGAGAAAAACGTGTTGCGCCGACCCCAAGTAACATGGGACAAGTTCAGGAAGATACGTTAACAGTTTACAACACACGTACAAGTAATAGGTTAGGCTAAAGAAACCCGGGCCGGCCCAAAGCTCGCTGGGTCGACGATATCATCGTCAAATCGCGGGAAACATCTGGATAAGAGGCGCACAGAATTGGGAAGTGTGGTAGAAGAATGCGGAGGCTTATACCCAGCAGTGGGTGATTACGGGCTGTTATGATGATGATGATGATGAATGATACAAGTTATAGTATCTACTATATAGATCACTAGCTTTTGGCCACTTTATCGTCAGAAATAAGCACAGGAACATTTTAAATATAGCATTTGACAGTTGGGGTTTGTAGCTTCCGATTAGGGAAAGAAATTTCGGAATCAGATCAGTAGTTGCGAAGATTACCCCTTACATACAAACTAAATCGAAAAAAAATGGAATTCTTTTATGGAACCCAATTTTTTACAGACATAGTCATTAATAACAAACTTGTACATAAACATCAGATAACATCACGGCTGTAATCCCCGAAGGGTTAGGCAGAGGTGTACCAAATAGTACACCCACATTTCGCCAGTTATGTTTGAGTCCCATGTAATAGGTGGCGAGCCTATGCCATCAACCGGACGCAATTCCGTACTCAGTGGCTGCTACTGAGAAATTGCTGATGGAAAAACCCAATATCACTTTACCCGAACTGGGGATCGAACCCAGGACCTCAAGCTCAGCAGTCGCGCTTGCGACCACTGGACCAACGAGGCAGTCATCCATAAAATATACTTCAAATCGCTGTTCTCTAGAGTAAGCATTTTGCACTTTCGTTAGCTAGTTTAGCTAGGGACAGTCGATAATGAACACACAAACTTTGCCTTTTTATAATATTAGTAAACATCGTGACTGACACACTATCCGAGGGCTACTAATCGATTTGCGTATCTTATTTATTGAAGGGTTTTTAAAAGAATGTTGATTTAATCTTTATGATACCTTTTCGCCTTCGCCACCCACAGACATACCGAGTTTCCTCCGTGCCTCGGAAAGCACGTTAAGCCGTTGGTCCCCGCTGTCATTTGTAGATCTTTGACAGTCGTTAAGGTAGTCAGTGACTCGAAAGTCTGACAACCAGTCTTACCGAAAGGGTATCGTGTTATTCAGTGCTAGCTGGGTTGTGGAGGTCAGATAGGCAGTCGCTCCATGCAAAGTACTGGTATTCAGCTGCATCCGGCTAGACTGGAACCCGACCCCAACATAATTGGAAAAAGGCTAGGCAGATGATTTTTTTTTTTTTGGGGGGTGAGAAATCATCAAATGACTCCTCCCGCTCTGGGCGGAGCGGAAGGGAGTGTCAGACTCTTACTGACTAAAAAACACCCATGTTCCTTCATTGGCCCTTTATGTTCCAGGGCCGCGGTATCTCTTTCGAACAGTCCCGCAGCCCTGGCAGGCACCGGCCCTTGCGGGCCCCTCCCGTATGCTGACAACTCTTTGAGGCGCGCGTGGAACACGAACGCGCCGTCGACACGGCCTGCCCGTCGTCATACGACGGACGGACGGCGAGCTAGCCCATTACTCGCCGTCCACAGGCCCGCGCCTACGGTGGCCGAGAGCCATCACGGCGTGGCCCCCGACGCCCGGTGCTTCTCCCGCGGCGGCTGGGACGTGAGGAGGTTCTCTCCCTCTCACGTTCCGCCGCCTCCTTCGCTAGCATGACTGCTTCGCAGAAGGAGGCGACGGCTTCCCATTCCCTCTCGCCCCGAACCATGGCTTGAACCAGGGCCGGGCGCGAGAGGTCGCCGCCGCCAATCGCCGCTACGAGGACACGGCGGTGCTCCTCCCAAGCGGAGCAGACCTCGACGGTGTGCTCCACCGTGTCCTCCGGTCGATCCTCGCAATTGTAGCACCAGGGCGTTTCCTCCCGCCCGATTCGGTGCAGGTACCTCCCGAAGCACCCGTGTCCGGTGAGGACCTGCGTCAGGCGGAAGGTGAGGGCGCCGTGGCGCCTCTCAAGCCACTCCTCAAAGAGGGGACTTACCGCCACTATCGTGGCGTGCCCTGAACGGGGTTGCGATAGTCGCTCTCTCCATGTCGCCATGAGATCACGGCGGAGGTCTGTCCGCCGCGCGACAATATGCCGCGGCAGCGGAGTTACCCCCCGGCTCTGTACCTCCGCGCGCCACTCGTGCAGGCGCGCGAGGACTATGGCCTCCAGATCCCATGGCGGCAATCCGGCAAGGAGGCTCGCCGCCTCGCGGGAGATCGTGCGGTACCCACGGATCAGCCTTACGGCTACCACCTTTTGGGGCGCGTTCAGGTAGTGCTTTGCACGCAACCTCAACGAACGCGCCCACACCGGGGCCCCGTAAAGGGCCATGGACCGCAAGATCCCCGCATAGAGCCTCCGGCAGGAGGCGTTTGGCCCCCTCAGGTTGGGCAGGAGCCGCTTGAAAGCAGCCCCGGCCTTTTCCAGTCTGGGAGCCAAACGTCGGAAATGCTCAACGAAGTTCCATCGGCTGTCGAGGACGAGTCCGAGGTACCTCAACGTCGACTCGACGCCGACGGGAACCCCTCCCACCGTGAGTATGGATCCCGACGGTGGCGCGCTCCGAGGCCCATGAAAGCACATGGCCTCGGACTTGTGCAATGCCACCTCGAGACCCAGTTGCCGGATCCTCTCAACGACTATCGCAACCCCGCGTGTCATCAATTCGGCCGCCGCCTCGTGCGACCTCCCCTGCGCCAGCACCAGCGTGTCGTCAGCGTAGCAGACTACGCTGACGCCGCTAGGGAGGTCGGCACGCAGCACATAGTCGTAGCCGATGTTCCACAAGGGCGGCCCCAGAACCGATCCCTGTGGAACACCGCACGACATCTCTCGCCGGTTCCACTCTCCGTTGTGACCAGGGTATATGACGTACCTGTCCGTCAGGTAGTCCCCGACCACACGACGAAGGTAGGTCGGCACCCGGTGATACCGGAGTGCCTCCCCAATGCAGCTCCAGGGCATGGAGTTGAAGGCGTTGGCGATGTCGAGAGACACCGCCAAGACCACCCCACCCCTGGACACCGCAGCCCCCGTCGTGAGGGCTCTCACGCGCATGATGGCGTCCACCGTCGAGCGCCCCTTGCGGAAACCAAACTGGTTGTCCGCAAGATCCGGCCCAATCCCCGCAAGGTGCCCGGCGAGGCGGTTCGCAATGACTCTTTCGAAGAGCTTGCCCACCTCGTCGAGCAACACAATGGGCCGGTATGCGGACGGAGAGTCCGCAGGGCGCCCCGGCTTCCGGATGAGGACCAGCTTCCCTGTCTTCCAACGAAGCGGGAACTGGCCTCTTTCCAAGCATGCGCTTAGGAGCCCCTCCAGTCGGGGCCCGAGAGCCTGCAAGGCCAGGACCCAGGCTTTGCCAGGTAAGCCATCGGGTCCCGGGGCGGTATTCCTGGCCTTAAGCCGGTTTACCGCCACTCTCAGGTCTACCCCAGTCACCTCCGGAGTGTCGTCATCGTCGTCGTGGTCCGCTTCCGGCACCGCAAGCGGCGGAGCCATAGGCGGGGGAGGATGTTCCCCTCGCGAAGGGAACAGAGCGCTCACCACGTCCTCCACGAGCTGCGGCCGGAGACTCTGCGTCAGCGGGGGGGCCCAGGTGCGGAGTTTGTTCCGCACCATCTGGTAAGGGCGCCCCCACGGATCTCTGTCGAGAGTCTCCAGCATCTCCTCGCGGGCCAAATCCTTGGCCCGCTGGACAGCCTCTTGGAGGGCGGTCTTCGCTGCTCTGTACCCCTCGTACAACTCCGCCTCAATGGCTGCCGCATCCGCAGGACGGATGCGGAGCCTGCGATGCCTGGCGTACAGGTGCCGCGCGGCGACGCACGCCTCGCGCAGAGACGTCAGCTCTGGCGACCACCAGTGCACCTGGCGCCGGGCGCTTCCTGGCCGAACTCGGGGCATTGCCACGTCACATATCTCGGACATGGCCTCCTGGAACCACCCCGCCTCGCTGTTGACATCGGCAGGCCTGCCCGGTGGTGTCACCCAGGCCTGCACGATCGAGGCTTCCAGGAGGAGCTCCCGGTCCAGCTGCTTCAGCGCCCATCGCGGACCACTCGGGGCCTGTTGGACCGGCGCGCTTGAGGGGGCAGAGACATCGAACCGGATATACCGGTGGTCGGAATAGGTCTCCACCTCCTCCATTACGCGCCAGTCAAGCACACGCGGTGACAGAGCGGGGCTAGCGAACGATATGTCCACCACCGACTCGCCCCGCATCCGCACACACGTGGGGACAGAACCCCGATTTAGGACGACCAGGCCTGCCTCCAGAGCCCAGTCCTCCACCATCCTTCCCCGCACGTCCGTGCAACGAGAACCCCAAGCCAAGTTCTTGGCGTTGAAGTCCCCGAGCACAAGCACGGGGAGGGAATGGCCTCCGATGACGACACTCAACTCCATGAGGGAGTTGTGGAACTCGGCGAGAGTTCGGCTCGGAGAGAAGTAGACTCCCGCTACGACAATCTCCCCGAACCGGGCTGCTACGCACCCCTGACCCTTCCTGACACTCTCAAGGGTCGGGGTACCGGCGGCGGCCGACGAAATTATGGTCACTGAGCCGCTTAGGTCCTCCACCCAGTCTTCCCTGGGTGGGACAAAGTACGGCTCAGCGACCACGGCGACATTGATCGACCACTGCGCCATGCTCTGGAGCAACAGATCCTGAGCGCAGGCGCAGTGGTTGATGTTCGCCTGGAGGAGGCGTAATGGGGCCACTATTGGCACTCCATATCAGCCCCCTCCCGGGCCCCCTGTGAGGACCCCGCTGCGGGAGTTGCAGCAGTGGCGGCAGCGGCGGTGGCAGCGGCGGCGGCGACGGTGGCGGCGGCTGCGGCGGTGGCGACGGTGGGGGTGGTGGTGGCAACGGCGGAGGGCCTCCGCCTTCCCCTGCCCCTGGTCCTGGTGGGTTGGGCGCAGGCCTTGCTCCCAGCCCGGTGGTCGGCGGGCTTGCCAGCCGCCGCACATGCAGCGCAGTGCGGCGTGGCGGAGCAAGCCGCGGCCATGTGACCGGGCTGACTGCATCGGAAGCACAGGCGGCTGCGGTCCACCTCCGAGGTGCATTTCACCGACACGTGGTGCCCCACGTGGCAGCGGAAGCACCTCAGAGGTCTGGGCTCCAGCAGCTTCACCTGCGCTGAGACCCACCCCACCAGGAGCCTTCGGCCCTCCACTATTTTCCTAGCCGCCGTCACAGGGCAGCTAACCATGGTGGTCCGCATGCCCGTCTGGTCCGGACGTAAGGTGCCCGCCTTGACGTGCTCGGCAGGGCACCCACCGGTCCTGGTGACGGCGGCCACCACCTCCTCCTCGGTGACGGAGTCGTCCAGACCCAGGATGCGCAGGTCTGCGCACTTAACGGGCCTGGACACTCGGACCTCGTCCGCATTCAGGGACGCTCTGAGCTTTTCAGCCAGAGCGTCAGCGGACGAGCCACTGGTCTCACCGGGGACCTCCAGCACTCGCGCCCCTGTCGCGGTGACTTTCAGCCGGAGTCCCCCGGTGATCCCCAGCTCCCCGAGGTTCACCGTCGCCTTCGCCTTTGCGAGCACGTCGCGGTAGGACACGCCCTTCTTTTCCGCGTCCGGCTGTAGTGTGATCACTACAGCTGCGGTCTTCGGGGCGCGGAGCCTAGCCGCGACGCTTCTCGCCTTCTGCTGGCGCTTCCGCTCAGCTTGCCTCGCCTTTTTGGCCGCTTTCTTCCCCCTCTTCTTTTCCCCGACCACCTGCCACCCGGCTTCGGCCGCGGCTGGCTTAGGGGGCGGAGGGGGGGGGAGCGGCCGCTGCTGCTGCCGCTGCGGCTGCGGCTGCGGCGGCGGCTGGCCCGCCGCTGGCGCTGGCGTTTTCGCGGGCTTTGCCGCCGCCTTGCCCCTCTTCTGGGCCACCGCCTTCTTGGCCGGCGCCGGTTTTGCCGGAGCCGGCTTTTTGGGGGGGGCCACCGCAGCCCTGCCGGAGGGCTGGCTGGACGGCCCAGATCCGGAGGCGGCAGCCACAGCAGCATATGAGGCCGCCCTCGGGCCCGGGGTGGCCTTGTTAGCTGCCAAGGGGGGCCGCAGGACAATGCCCTCCAGGACGGAGAACCGCGCCTGGAAGGCAGCCAGCTCCTGCCGAACCAGGTTCAGCACCTGGTTCTCCACCAACGCAGGCTGGCTTTGTCCCTGCTGGCCCCCCTTTTTTTGGGGCGCCTCGCGGGAGCCGGACTCGCGCAGACCGGCCAGGTCTGCTCGGAGCTTCTCGTTCTCCCTTTGGAGAAGCTCCGTAGCGGCCGTCAGGCGGGCGACCTCCTCGCGCAGTTTCCCCACCTCGCCCGGCGAAGACCTCGCGTAGGCGGCCTCCGCTGCCGCCAGGATGGAGGCGGAAGCAGCCGGTATGGCCCCAAATTTGGTGGAGGGCTTCACCTTGTGGGCCACCACCCTCAAAGCGGCCTCCACCTCCGCCGCAAACCTGGACTTACGCTCCGCATCGGAGCCGCCAGTTGCACCCGCCTCGTCACCAGAGGTGCCCGAACGGGACACCCCTTGACTGGTCACCCCCGGGTGACACCCCTCCTCCGCGAGCCGCGCCGCGTTTTGGGCCGCTGAGCGACCCCGCCCCTTGCCCCGGATCCCACCACGCTTGCTGGTGGGGATCTTTCGGGCCGAGGCCAGCTCGCCCTCGGAGGACGACCCCTGGTCGCCCTCCGGCCAGGACCGCTTGCGGAAGAACTTAGAGTTCTCCGCAGCAGCAGTCCTGGTCCTCTCGCGGCGAGAGGAGCTCTCTGAGCCTCCTCCCGCGCTCACATCACTGGATGCAGCGTCGGCCTCCGACCGCGCATCCCTCCTCCCTTCACAGTTGCCTTCGGCAATCTGGTTTGTGTTTGGGTTTTTGTTTGTTTCCATACTGTTCCCACGAGTATGGGGGATCTAAAAAGTCCGTCTGGGGTACCCCCTGTACCCAGATAAGCCTGCGGATTTTAACCCGTAACCCGCCAGAGGGTCGGCTGGTACTCTGACGGGGGGACGCACTAGCGACTGATTTACCCGTCAGCCATACATCCCCTCGCGGTGCGGCGCCGCTTGGGATTCGGGGTAACTTTTTATAGAGGTTTTCTACCTCGCGGTCCGGGCGGCCAAGCCAAGACCCTCGGTCCCTATCGAAGCCGCGAGACGTGATCCACGACACTCCGATGATGGGATTACGATATACGACGGGGACAGTGAAGGACGCAGTCCTTCACTGTCTGCCCGGCGGCAGGGTTAGTGCACACCGAGCCCGCCCTTGCTCCTCCACTGCGCCCTCTGCGTTTCAGAGGGACGCGCGGAGAACCGCCCCCTTGGTCCAACTGGACCCCACCGTGTCAGAATATTGGCCACGACAGTAACATTCCCCGAGGAATAAGAATTTCTTCCCATTCCTAGGGGAAGGATACTGCCGCGCCCAGGGTGCACCGTCCACAGCAGCTGCTGTTCCCTCCAGACGTATCGAGAGGGACCGGCAGCCACTGGGCCCACGAGGAGGTTTTCTGACCAAGCACCCCATATCGTAGCTTCCAATCGTAGAGCTAAGGGTTGAGAAACCCATCTAACAGAATGGAGTCACATTTTTCCATACTCCTTTCCTTTTCTGTCGCTCAGAACCGTCATTTGCTAGAGTGAGGAACAGAGCGTGCTGTTGAACTCATCGTCGATGCTGCCGCGTGTGATAGCGTTCCCGCTCTGTTTCTAGAGTTGGCGTGCCAGGCGGATAAGAGTTGCCAACAACCTTCAGAGTTGACGAGGTGCCAGCAATCGAAGATCGTTAAGCCAAGGATACACTAGGGGACGAATGTCGTGCAACACGTGCCGCCAACGACGTTGGGTGAAGTAGCACGACGTTGCCGGACTTCGGTCGACATGTCTGGCAACATCGCGCGACACGGGTCGCCAGCGACGTCAGACGAGGTAGCGCGTCGTTGCCGGACTTCGCTCGACATGTCTGGCAACAAACAAGTCATATATCAATCATATATCGATAAGTCACGCGATGTCGCCAGATATGTCAGGCGAAGTTTCGCGAAGTCGCACGACTTCCGTCTGACGTCGCTGCGGACATAAGTCGCGCGTTGTCGCCATATTTGTCAGGCGAAATCGGCCGGCTTCGCTTGACATGTCGCCGATACATGTCGTGGCACATTTGTCCTCTAGTGTATCCTTGGCTTTACTTCACAAAGCCTGAACGCGTCTCACGTTAGCTTGCGGAGGACAGGTTTAGGTATTCGTTAAATAGTTCGCAATTTTGTCGTATTAGCAGTAGTTAGTAATGTGTTGTGTATCAATCATTTGTTGTTTTTGTAGTCGCACATATTTACAAACACATTCCATTCAAAATATCCTAATTTACATTCTAGGCATAGATAGATAGGCAGAAATATAATACTTAGTTTCATTTATTTACTATTAGGTATACAGTAAAAGGAGTACCTAGGTATGTGTCGTTTGTAGTTATGAGATTCCCTAAACAACCGGAAGAAGTTAAGTGATATAGCATTCAAAAAGAAAGTCACTAATTTTCTAGCAGATAAGGCTTACTACAATTTGAATGAGGTTTTAGATGAGAATTTTTTCTTATAATTATGATTTTTTTTGTGTAAATTTTTTTTTTCAAAGATTGTTAAATTATTTACAAACTACAAAAATATAATAGGTAGTAATAAATATGTACGAATTTTTCGACACCCTGAAACCCTTTTCTACTTGTACATATTTATTACTATTATAGTTTTGTAGTTTGTAAATAATTTAATAATCTTTGAAATATTTTTTTTCAATTGTTTCACTTGGAGAGCCATTATAAATTATTGGATTTAATATTTACATGATGATCTGTTTTTCTTTCTCTGATCTGTCTTACTGTAACATCTCTTGCTTACTGACAATTTGTTGCTGTGTGTATTGTACTCATGTTTGTGCAAATAAATAAATGATTATGATTATGAACCTGCCTATAATATTCCATCTGTTGGGTTCTCAATACTCTTCTCTCATACAAGGAGCGGGCCGTATTTAATCCACTGCTATAGTGCCTCAGATATTCTAGTTTCCTCACGAAGTTTTTCTCTAGGTACACGAAGTTTTTCAGGACTCCGCATTCAGTCTGACCCAACCAGGTCACCGGTTCATATAGCTGGGGCCGTTCTACGCTACTCTTGCCGATATGCAGACCCCGACCCAGGACCCGTTTAAGAGCCGTGGTGATGAAATCATTCATAAATATTATGAGCGCCAGCCTGGGTATCGACGTTTCCATGACCGGCCACTCGCTTGTTTGGAGCCATTATTACCAATGGGCTAACACTGTTTGTTTGATTGAGGTAGCCCCACATAACGAGGTTGCAGGGGCGTGCCGTCCATACAGGCAAATAGGCTTAGCCTACCTTAGCCAAATTCATTTATTACAACAAATCAACAATCATGTAATAAAAAATACAAAATATAAAAAGAAAGTTAAAACTCCTGTTATAACACTTATAGCAACTTGTCGCGCCCGTGTGACGTCACACGGGCACACGCTACTACTCCTTAGGCCACCAAACGAACTGCCTTCATTTCTCATCGACTCATTGATGAATTTACGCACACTGGTGCATATTTTCGTGTGTATGAACGGCACACACGTATAGATTATGGGCGGGAACTCCGCCGTAAGGAGACCGCCAGCGCAGTTCTGATTGGCTGGCCTTGAAGGCCAGCCAATCAGAAGTGCCAGTCAAGATGAATGAAATGCAGTGCAGGGTTACCAATTTGTGGAGATTCCCCCGGATCGCGGGGAATTCGAGAAACAGACTACACACAGAAACGATCGTTTCCATAATGACTACTAGAGACGATTAAAAAAACAGGGTGGTATTGTCGAATATAAACCTTCCAAAAAAAATATAAATTATAAGGAATAGCAAAAGCCCTATTAAAATAGTAAAAAAATACATGAATTTTATTTTTTTCCAAAATTTTGTGAAATTTCGCTTTGATTTTTGGGAAGTTAGGAAAATAACTGTGGCAATCCGGCAAAATGATGCAATTATTATTTGGTTTCTAAAGAAGCCATATTTGTGTATCCGCGATCTTGAATGTTTTGCTTTTTTTAACGTACTCAGTTAAAAGTAATTTGTTGTTTATTGTTTGTTTATTTACTTAAAAAAGGTGTTCTGTTGTGAAGTTTGCTCTGATAATGTGTGTTTGTTAGAAGTTCAAAGTAGTAAGTTTTCGTATTATCGTTTAATGTTAAGATTCAACTTGATTTGATTTTGATGATTTTAAGTTATTTATAAAGATACGAGACGAGTTTGAGTGACTGTGACTGAGTTTGAATCGTCAGAAAATCGTGATTTGAACCTTGAATAATGTGGTGAGTTCTTGTATTTATAACTTTTATAACACGCGTTTTCGGCAATAATCACGTGAATGTACTTACATCCTTAGCTTCTACACGTTGTGTGTTCATCTGATTTCGTTTGTGCTATAAAACTATTGTTTCTTTCACTGGATATTAGCCTACACCCCCACCATACTGTTGTTTTTACAGGCTTTTTTTTCATTTTTTTTTTTCAAATTTTATAAATCAATAAATGTGACTACTTTAGGGTCATCATAAGTAGAGCGACGTTGTGATGTTGCGCGAAGTTTTTTTTTTTTTTTTCGGTATCCGTATGCGTGGCCTACCTTCCGTGGAGAACCACTGCACGCCACTGCGAGGTTGGAGTTACATCTTTACATTTAAGTCTGGAGACAGTTCAAGGACTTCCAGGTAGACCACGGAAGGTTACACCCCGCAGGAAGATGCTCAATTGATGGTAAGTAGTTGGTGTGGTTGTGGAGCTATGTTGCAAAACTATGCTCCACCTCTTATCCTGCCCTCTTAGCCCAAAAACAAGCAGCCGAAGTGACCTCTGCGCTGCCACCGACGACGTGGTGGACGTGGCAAATTCTGGGCTAACGAAATATAAAAACTGTCGTGCCAGCGACACGACGAAGAAGAAAACTGTCTGTGTCATGTGTGTCTATTGAAACGGCACTTAACTTATAGGTTCATATATTATCTGTTATTTCCATGCAACGTTTTCTAATCCAACAACCTCACTGGCTATACCGCCGTGTTGACCACCAGATCAACACGTATTCAGAAAATTATATGCCGGCGTAGTCCCCACTAGACATACCGACGTTATTATAGTGCTGTCCCTACATATTTTGTGTCGATAATAAGCGGTGCTGCACTAGCTGAGATTATTATGGGGAAAATTATGTCGATAGTTGTCCGTCGACCAGGATTTAGTTTGAAATTCTACGTGAGACGGATGCAAATTGAAATTGTTGTAATTGATCATTTGTTTTAAAGCTGTGCTTAGGCAAACATAACATCACGCAATAATATGTAATCCCCAAAGGGCTTGGCAGAGGGGAGTAGGGTTAAGTATACCTAATAATACCTACACTACATTACATAAATGTTTAAGATGCACTCCCATGTAGTAGGGGGCGAGCTTATTGCTATTTAACCGGGCACAAATCCCGACTCCGTGGCTCTACTGAGAAATTCCTTTTCTGTTTGGACTAACTTATTCTAAGACCACCTTAGCAAAGTTTCTGCATTTTTGGACTTAGGTATTGATTTTAAAGAATTTCCTTAGACGTTTTTTTGCTGAAAACTTAAACTACATGTTATCATGTTACACAGCTACCAAAAATACTCCCTAACTACTCCTTTTCTTTGAGGAAAAGCCTTCCATACCTACATTTTTATTCCTGAAACTTAAATATTGTACGTACCCATTTTTTAGAATGTTTCACCAATGTGATGAGAATATGTGCACTTGTCTTATGCTCATTGACACATTGACACGAGAAAATTGACCTCCAATAACTCGAGAGGTAGGTGTGCCCTACTTATTAATAACGATTGATCCAATTGAGATTCTATGTAATAAATTAAACTGACATACCATGCTTGTTCCAGATACACCAGTAATTATGAACTCATTATATGGGTGGAAGGGCACCGACGCGAAAACGGTTACCACGTATTCAGTACATCATTCTGACGGGGGCCTACATTGAATTTTTTCATCGGTTATTTATTTATTTATTTATTATATTAGGTCTACCAACAATTGTTCACACTGGATACAGCGACATGATTCATTCTTAAAAATAAATTATAGCGCAACAATTACTTATAGGTAAACACCACATGCACTAAACAATAAATTCAAAAAATAAGCTAACTTAGTAAGCTAAGCGCCAATATTCAATAAGATAAAATTAAAATTGGAAATAGTGAAAAACAGAATTATGACAAAATTGATTAAAAATAAATTTGATTATTCTTTTACAATGAAAACATTGATACTTAGATAAAATAAAATAAAAATTACATTACATTGGTGAATTGATAAAATTGATTAAGTATAAATAAAGATTGACACAAAATTTAAATTCATTGAATAAAATTGATAAATTGTTAAACATAAAAGAGAAAAAAAAATTAATAACAGTGGTAAAATTGACACAATGAAATAATTAATTATGGTATAAATTGACACAATAAAACAAAAAAAAGTATATTATGATTAGGGGTTGTTTGGTAAACGATTAAGAATGGATTTTTGTTTAGCAAGAGAGTCAAAGTGGAGATCAATAACATCACTGTAAGCATTCACCGCCTTACACATTCTTGCAACAGGCGAATTAGCTCCCAAAACTGTTCTTCTAAATGGCGTACAAAGAGGTGTGATGGCATTACGCCGGATTCTAGATGGTGCACGAAAACTGAAAAGGGCAAGTAAGCTGGGACTGTCTATTTTATGTTTAAAAATTTTGTAGGCAAACAATGCGTCCATTAGGTGTCTACGTCTGTCTAGTGAGGTCATGTTAAAATGCTCCAGTCTTTTATTGTAAGAAAGTATTTTTTTGGCGATACCATTGGAAAATGCGAGGTGCCAAGCAAGCGTTTCTGGACACGCTCAAGTCGCAATGAATGTGTGGCGTAGTGAGGACGCCAAACTACACTATTATATTCTAGAATGCTACGAATTAGACTGTTATACAGCAGTATTTTGGTTCTGTTGTGACGAAAGGTTTTACAATTTCTTATAGGACGAACCCTAACATTTTCGAAGCTCTTTTTATAATATTATCTAAGTGTGGTGTGAAAGTTAACTTCTTGTCAAACAGTACACCGAGGTCCTTTATTGTTTCAACTTCCTTAATTTCAACTCCGGATATGTGGTAACTACTGCGAATTGGGATGTTCCTTCTGGTGAATTTAACATGGTAACATTTTTTGGGATTTAGTTCCAGTTTGTTACTAATGCACCATTGAACGAGACGATTGAGGTCACTCTGAAGTTGTAATGGATCATCTTCAGACTTAGTAATTCTCATAAACTTTAAATCGTCAGCGTATATATAAAAATCAGAGTGCAGAAAACACTGTGGAATATCGTTTATAAAATAAATAAATAAAATTGGCCCTAAGTGCGAACCCTGGGGAACACCGGAAGAAACGCATTGCAGGGTTGACTGATAACCATTAACTACAACAAAGAAAAATCTATCCGTTAAGTACGAACCTAGCCAATTCAAAAAGGATCCAGAGATGCCATAGGCGCGCAACTTAGTCATTAAGATTTTGTGGGATACTTTGTCAAACGCTTTGCTGAAATCCGTATAAATAACGTCAGCTTGATAGCCTGCATCAATAGCCTTTATAGTATGTTCTGTAAAAGGGACTAGATTTGTACTAGTGGAACGAGTCTTAACAAATCCGTGCTGATGGTCGCTTAAAAACAACTTTAAATGATCCTGAATATATGGGCATATCAGTGATTCGAATACCTTGGCAAACGTAGATAATATTGAGATTGGTCTGTAATTGGTTACAACGTCTCTGTCATCCGATTTGTGAACTGGAACCACCTTTGCGATTTTCCACTTAGAAGGAAATATACCAGTCGTCAATGATTTGTTATAAATCAACATAAGCGGGTAAACCAGCTCAGATGAACATGAAATAATGAATACTGGAGGTATTCCATCTGGCCCAGCCCCTTTTTTTGGATCTAGGCTTTTCAGTTTTTTGTGGAGAGATTCACAAGAAATAACGGGAGTACTTAGACACAAACTGTTGTTTTCTAAAAATTGCATGAATTCGGAGTTGTATTCAATACCACTACTATCATCTGGGCTGTAAACAGACGAGAAATAACCTGCAAAGAGGTCACATACTTTTGACCCGTCAGAAGTAGCAGTAGTTCCATCGGTCATGGTTAAGGGGTAAGCACTTGAGCCTCCTCGTTTAGCTTTTAGATAAGTCCAGAGTAACTTAGGGTTAGATGCCAATCCGTCTTCTAAATGTTTTATGTAATCCTTGTAACAAGTAGACGCGAGATTTTCACATCGTTTACTAATTAGTTTGAGCTCTATTGCATCTAATGGATTCCTATACTTCTTAAAACGCTTTCGAATCTTATTCTTTTCATTCAGTATTTTAATCAATTTACGACTAAACCATGACGGGTATTTTCGATTTTTAGGTTTACGTAATGGCAAAAGTTGTTGTATTGCAGCACCAAGAGTATCGTAGAATACCTCCAGCATCTCATTAACATCACTTTGTTCACCGAATAGTGAATTCCAGTCCAACTCTTTTAAGAAGTTACGAATTGTATGATAATCCGCCCTATGGAAGTCAAGTAGCCTTTGCTATGTTGTAGGGGAGACTTGCTACTCTGTCATATGAAATAACAATGTCTAGAGGGGGATGCTGTTGATCCACATTACTTAAAGGATACATACTTTCATTTACAGAACATAGTGGTATTGTTGAGAGCACAAGATCCAATATACGACCAGTGGAATTCGTAATTAAGTTACATTGTTTCAACGTGTTAACAGACGTAAAATCCATCAAAAGTTCATTGATACTGTTTAGTCCAACGCTATTCCCGGTCTCACCCATACATTTCCAATCGATGCCACTCAAGTTAAAATCACCCACGAGACAAACGTCACAGTCAGTTATCTGTTCAAAGACCGCACTACAAGAATCCACAAAATGCTCCAAAGTACAATGACGCACTGGCGGAGGTAAGTATACTGCGCAAAGAGCTATTCGACTGACTGTTCGTGTCCAAGGTAGTTCTACTGAAACCCAGAGATCTTCGCAATTACTTTCCCAGTCTTTTACGCGCTTGGACTTGATGCTCTTTTTAACAGCTATCAGAACTCCTCCGCCCTCTTTTTTTCCGCCAGCTAAAGTACTTTCCCTGTCCCTTCTATAGACTACGTACCTGTCGTCGAACAGCTCGTTGCTCAGAACAGAACTATTCAGCCAAGTCTCTGACAATATAATTACATCAAAGTCGTTACAACATAAATTCCGAAAGAAAACATGGGTCTTTGTTCGTAGGCCACGACTATTTTGGTAATATATTTTTAAGCCGTTGAATTTTGTTTTTAAGTTATTATTACATACTACAGCTGTTACCTACACGGTCAAAATGAAGTCCTGAATTATACGTGGTAACCATTTTCGCGTCGTTGTCCCAAACCGTATTATTACTTCATTATTAAGGAGATTGCCCACTACACCGTACCGTACCATGACCGTGCCATGAACGTACCTGGCCCGGAAAAAACACGGCACGGACTACTGTCCACTAGGACGTGTAACGGTGTTGGTCGGTGACGGGACGGGAGTGGGCATAATCTCATACTTTTCAACAATTTTTTTTTTTTGCCTGATACGTTCATAGCACGATGGTACGGTGTAGCAGAATCCTTTACTTAGTAGGTAGGTAAATCACATTTCTTGTTAATAATTATTGTTCTCAGTAAAACTAAATGTTTGTTTCCTCTGCACACAAAGTATGATATCAGCCTACCTAGAATTTCTAGCCAATTCGCGCGGTTACGTACAGAACCTTGATTTTATCTCGCAGTGTAGGCTTAGATTAATTTATACTTTAGTAGGTATGCGTGCCAGGTTTGTTATGTCATAGTTATTTCGATAACAGGTAGTAGTAAGTACTGTTCCTAGTTTTTCTTAAGCTAGGCATGAAACACGCCTGTATACAAGCAGATAATATTGCATTAACATATTTTTGCCAGTTTATCTATAGGTAAGTCGCATTCAAATATTGGTGGTAATCCTATCCCAAACATTTAAACTCTGGGCAGATCTTCTTTCTTTATCGTGTGGTTAATGCCTAACCTGGTGTCATTTTTTTTATGGGCCTCTGTCTTGGCTTTATATTGCCGTCGAGAATTAGCTCTCAGCCATGCTGGTTTCCTCACGATGTTTTCCTTCACCGAAACAAGTGATAATTACACAATACGCACATGAATCTGGAAAATCAGAGGTGCGCTTGGGTTCGATATCGTGACCTATGACTTGGCAGTCCGACAGTCACACCACTAGGCTATCAATGTTTAGGCAAATATTTAGACTCCAGACTACGCTGGGGGCCTGGATCCCGGAGACCCCGGAGTGGTATTAAAAATTCTCCAAAGACTTCTGGCTGTCCAGTTGTCACTAAAATATTAACTTAATTTCATGTAACTTCGATGGTGGCATCAGTAGCTATAGTAAGTATCTGTATCACTGTTATGGTGACCGATCCTACGCCAAAAACCCAAACAATTATTGTTAACCCACACGTAAAGGCACTTCACCCACTTAACACATTACTCTGAGTTAATTTCATCCATAATTTACAAACCAGTTACCACTTACCACTTGTAATAACGACGTACAGTTATCGCTTATCCAACAGATGCGGACAGGTAGTGTACCGTTGTTGTCGCAAAAAATCATTGAATAGGACTTCACTTGACAAATGATTGTGGATATTACTTTGCACACAATAGAAAGGCATTCTTAGGCCGTAGGCATGTTTTTTATTCATTTGTTTGCTGACGAGATTCTTGGTAACCGGTCAGGGTTAATTTTACCGTATTTTTTATAGGAAGGATTGTTTGCAACCACGTACGACCCGACCAAGTTTATTACTGAGACCATTGATAAAATAACGTCATTTGTTAGCAAAAATCGAAAAGATAATTTAAACAGAACTAAAGATGGACCAAGTTGTTTACTTCTTTTGGATGACTAGTACGTATAAGTAATTAGAATTCAAAGTCAAAGTCAAAGCATTTAGTTCAATTAGACCATTACAGGCACTTTTGAAAGTCAAATTGAGAACGAAATAAGTTCTGAAAAACGTTTTAGGTAAAGAAGATCAAGATGTAGGAGGCACTAACAATCCATTATTGTTAGATGACGACAGCAACATTAGGATGACCTACAAAGAAGCTGTGAGCCCTTCTACCAACTTATGGACTGGCTACAATAGTAACCACAGCATAAAGTATTATTTATTTAAGCTTCATGTACAGATACCACCACATCAAGCTACCCGAAACTGTCATCCCAATCAACCTTGAACCTAATGCTTTAGAGATAAAGTTGAAAATCTGTTAAAGAAATTTGACAGCTTGTAGTAGCTTGGTGTGCTGGCGGTTGTACATACAATAGCGGTACCTTCTTAGGCGGATTTGATGCCACAAGGCATTCTCTACCAGTCAACCTTTTGGTTAAATAGATACAAAAAATATACCTATTTATAAAATGAGTTACTACTTGTCTACGAAAATTAACATATTTACTGAAAAGCCGTGACAGTTTTTTAAAGTGTGTGCCCCCACTCACTGGCGAACGCTCTAAGCAAGACAGGCTGTGGCGTTGTGCCACTTGCTGAAAGTCTCCCACCTGGACACGAGTTGTCATGGCTGACCTGGAAGTCTTTAAATAAACTCCGGACACAAGTCGGCCGAAGCAAGGAAAACTTGTTCAGATGGAGATTCATAAATGACTCTGCCCTGGAGCTGGAGAGTAGATGTGGTGTTGCCCCACAAACGATGGGATACCTGATATCGTGTCCTACCTGTCCCATTGTTTGGACATCACAGGAGCTGATGGACGCTACTAAAAGTGCCAAACTCGTTGCCAAACTTTGGCCTGACTCCATTTGAATTGTCATACATACTTATAACGGGTGTAACAATACCCTTATTGAAGCTGAAAGGCACTTGTTCTCCCCGTCATTGAGATCATTATTTTGTTCTAGACCATACCGATATTGAGGGTCAAAGTAGTAACTTTTTCACAATTTTTTTTTTTAAATACATTCATGTATTTAATGTAAAATTTTTACTTTAACGCGACCCCCGTAATATTCAATCCATCCATCAGCACAATGTTTTGAGTGCGTTACATTGAGTCCTACCGAAAAAAGTGATTTATTCTGCCCAAAAAAAAAGTCATTTCCCAGCAATAATTTTTGCGTAAAGTTACTTAGTTTGATGTACATAAAGCTTGGTTGACGGCTTAGTGAGGGGTGCGTTAACACCCTATCCTATATATACCAGACACACACACACACATACATACATAGATACTAATACACATTTACAAATAAATTATAAGTAATCATTATAAATGCCAACACAAAGATAAAGAATTAAATAATAGCGTGACGGACGGTTGACAGATGATAATGGAAGAAAAAAACGTGTTGCACCGACCCCAAATAACATGGGACAAGGGCAGGAAGGTGATGATGATGAAAATGATGGTGATAAATGCCAACACAAGGTAAAAGTACATCGACAACATGAGAACACTTCCACAGTAATGCAATTTTGCTTCTCCGTTAAGAGCCTCACGGAGAGGTAAATGTAACCATAATATGTGTTAAATATACTTGCAATCCGCACTACTGAACCGATTGCACAAATGAGGTGTCAATCGATTCGTCTTAGAAACGCGCGTGAGCTTATTATAAACGGTAATGTTGTTTTACATTCTAATATCATTCATTTCAAGCTACATTGTATATGTAAATGACATTATTTGCCTATTACCCAGGCTATTTCTGGTGCTTCTGAATAATATTGATGGAAAGTCGAGCGAAATACTTGGGGGCCAATAATAGCCGCTTTATCAGAATCTTAACAGGATAATAATACTTATGAATACAGTTAAAATTCGTAAAATGGTCACAAAGTGACAATTCATAATATTGACAGCGTCTGTGACAATCATTATCATAATTAATTCTCCTGCCCATATCCCAATTTATTTGGGGTCGGCGCAGCATGTCTACTTCTTCCATACTTCTCTATTACTCGTCACCTCAGTAGTCCCCTCCTTTCTAGCCATATCATCCTTCACACAGTCCATCCATCGTTTCTTTGGTCATCCTCTACTCTTACATCTACATTCATACACAAAAATTTCCTCACGACATTTTCGTCATTCCTCCCCATCACATGTCCATACCATAACCGATTACCTTGTTGTGTGGTAATCGGTTATCGTGGTTAGGACTTGACTGCGTCTATAACTATTTTAATAAAAACATGACTCATACCATTATCCTTCGTTCTTTGATTCTGCTAAGCGGCCATTTTGGAAATTTTGTCGGAAAATCATTGTTGGAATCTTTAAAAGATGTGTTCGTTTTAACTTATATCCAATCTCTTAATAAGGGTTCTCAATTCCTATATCTTAATTCTCGGTAGTAAGCATAAAAGTAACTTTTTATGATTTATTTTATTTCGCCATCGGCCCATGAGATCAACCACCACTACACACATCAATTCACAAAATATTAAAAGAATACGTACAGAATTACAAACGCCAGCTCATCAAGTTACCCGAAACTGTCAAAATTTCCCAATCAACCTTGAACCTAATGCTTCAGCGATAAAGTTGTAAATGTATTAAAAGAAATTTCACAGATTCTAGAAGCTTGGTGTGCTGGCGTCTGTACATAATCATTTGTTTTTCATAACGCCAAGATGGTTATCTACCATCACTCAGAGCTAAAGTGGCAGTTAATATTTACGAGTGCGATCTTTTATAAAAACGAACTTGAATAGCAGGTTCATCATCGAGTTATACCGCATGATACTATTTCGTCGCTATAAGTCTGATTGTGGCTTTAAGAACACCGGGTTTTAGATAGCAGTATAATAATGGGTGTAAACGTACCCTAAACGAAGCCGAAAGGCACTTGTTTGCGACCATTTTTTGTTTTGTAACGACCATAGAATTGACCATTGTATAGACCATAACTGGGAACCTTCTAGTTTCGGAGATGATGGGGGTCAAAGTGCCAGCTTTTTGACAAGTTTGTTTTTTAATACAAGTTTTAATGATCCCAAGATACAGACTAAGGGCGTGGACCCATGTCTACGGTGCGGCGCCGTATGCCGTGCAACGGTACGACACCGCCGCCGGCGGATGGCGCGGCGCCGTCCGCACCACGGTACCGCGAACGGTGCGCCATCCATTGCCCCTTTCAGTCGATATTTCGCAGTTGATTCGATCATAACTAACTACAACTACCTTACTATACACTTTATCTAACTACCTAACAACTGATAACTTTACTTTAAATACATCTACGACCCCCGTATTATTCAATACATCCCATCAGCACATGTTTTGAGTGCGTTATATTGTCATACCATAGGTAACGAAAACTTGTTCCTTCCCCCAAAAAAAAGTCGTAATTTTTGCGTGGGGTTACTTAGTTTGATGTACCTACAGAATGCTTGGTTTGGCTTCCTGAAGGGTCCGTTTACACCATGTATAATTACCCTCCTGATATTTTCAAGCCTACAAGCTTGTGGAACTCATGGCTAAATAATAACAGCCGCACGGGTCGATCTTCAAGGTTAATCAGCGGTTGCCAAGGTCAGTCCGTCGATGGGTACGTGGCAATCCATTACATACAGAGTTTCCTCCGTGTCTCGAAAAGCACGTTGGTCCCAGCTCACAGATGTCATTTGTAGATGTTAGACTATCGTTACAAGTAGTCAGTGGCCCGAAAGTATGACACCCAGCCGTATCTAATAAGGGGTGGCGTATCACCCAGTACTAACTGGGTTGTGGAGGTCAGATAGGCAGTCGCTCCATGTAAAATACAGGTATTCAGCTGCATTTGGTAAGACTGGAAGCCGACCCCAACATAGTTGGGAAAAGTATAGACGGGTAGAAGCTTGCGATGGTTCCGTGTCTAAGAAGTTGATTGGTTCTCTCTCATTTTCTGCTTAAACCCTAAAAAGTGGTGAAAGTAAAGGATCTCCATCACCAGAAGCATTCGCCTGTAGGTAATGTAACAATCCAAGATTCGATTTTGTAAAGAAACAAGTGAATTTGAACTGTTACATTGCAGGCTAATGGTCCCGGCGCAAAGAGTAGAATACTTATACCTACCAAACGGAAGAACGCCGTAAGTATGGGGATTGTCACTCTAAACGTCCAAAAAGTATGATTCTGAACCAATTTGAGTCTTCAATATCTCCAAACCTAATACCACCAACCAAACCTAACCTACCTACCTACCTTATTACCTAATAATATAAAGGAAGAAAACAATTTTATATCATTTAAGAATAGATTAAAGACTTACTTGATCAACAAAGCCTATTATACCATTAATGAATATTTAAATGATAAATGTAATTAATTTTTTAAGTAATGTAATAGTAATAAAACTATATAATTAATGAATGACATAAATACCCTAATAATAATATTTGCTATAGTTGAATATGTCATGTAACGATTAATGTAAGATTTATTTATTTTTATTGTAACAGATATTTGCACACCTGTTAAGGTAGGATATGGCTTAAAGAACTTCTGTTGTATGTATCACCTCATGTACCTACCCATATTCAAGCAAATAAATGATTTGATTTGATTTGAACCTTAGCGTGTTACCCAGTAACTATGTTGTAGAAGCCCGATTGGGAGTCGCTCCAAGTCTGGCACAAATAAATGTATTTTTCTTTCTGTCTGTTTAAGCGTGTCATTCAGCTGCATCCAGTTAGTACTGAAAACCCCAAATGGCTGGGACAGATGAAGAAATTAATCGAGAATTTTAATCATTGCTGAAAGTCAGCCTACCTTCTTCAAGGTCCCAGAGCTTAAGGTGGAAGTGCCAGGGTAGCCCGCAAAATTCAAATTTTCTTGCATAACGCCGGTCAGCGTCAGGTTTTATGTAAAATTTTAATTTCGCGGGCTATCTGACTTCTAGAGCCCCAGCGGCACAAATTTGTGCCACCAAGACAAACGGTTTTAAGACTTATCTGTACTACAAATACAGTTCTAAATCGGTCGGGGTTTGATGGCACAAATTTGTACCGCTGAGGCTGTAGAGGTCAGAGCGTATCCTCCTTCAGATAAATAAATCCCGCTATTTGTAGGATCCTTCAAAATGCTCATACTTTAACTATTAATACAGTTCACTCACAGCTCAATAATATATTATGATTGATGTATGACTGTTGTATCTGACGGGCTCGAATTTCTCTTGTCTCGAAAGTTAATGGCAGGGTGTGATCGCTTCAGGCAATGCAATTAGTTTTAGTTTAAAGTTGATTTTCCTTGTAGAGATGACCTTGAAGTGTAAGTAGACTGATGGACCAGTTTGTCTATGGAAGAATCTGGAAGTAACGACTTAGATATAAACTATTTTTAACGGAGCAACTTTCCAAAACTATGATCCCATAACATAGCATCACGCTTGTAATACCCGAAGGGTTAGGCAGAGATGTACCTAATAGTACACTCACATTTCGCCAGTTATGATTAAGTCTCACGTTTAAAGGGGCAAGCCTATTACCATCAACCGGGCACAAATCTAGCCTCCGTGGCTGCTACTGAGATATTCCTGATGAGAAACCCAATATCACTTTACCCGACCCGGGTAACAAACCCAGGACCTCATGCTCAGCATTCGCGCTTGCGCCCACCACACCAACGAGGCAGGGCCAAAGCAACCGTAAACTTGCAAACTTTATCATTTAAAAATAAATAAACAAGCGCCTTTTCCAATGGGACTAGGCACTAGCGAACACCACCTGCTACGATTCTTAAAAGCTTCTTTTGCTCTGTCTACATTCATGCACTGGTCATTCACGACAGCTTCATATTTTGTCTCGAAAAGCTCCGATTTGAACAAACGGTCGACGGAACTTTCTTACAAAAAAAAAAATTCTCCCATATTCTTAATTTCATATCAGTCGGTGCCAGAACACCGAGGGAGGTCTAGAAAACGCTGACGTGACGACTTAAGAGGCGTTTGTGACAAATTAGCTGGAGAAACCCGCACTGAGAGAAGAGTGGAACGCTATGGGGGACGCCTTTGCCCAGCAGTGGGACAACATAAACTAATTAAAAAACAAAGTCTGTTTCCTTCCTTTCTTACATTGAGCGAAAGAAGTGTTGCAAATGATTTTGTGAAAAAAAAATATTTTCGATAGTTCGACGAATCTAAATCGAAACAGCTTGAAATAAAAACACAGCATACAATATAAACAGATGATATAATTATTTTGACACTGTCAACTTATAAATATTACATTAAACATTAGGTACCAATGTCGTTACAACATAATGTATTAAATTCACTACGTGATAATTTTTTAAAATAAATGAATTAGCCAGTTTGAATAGGCAATGATTTCAAACTATAGTTTCAGTGTTCCCTATAACCCGTTGGAAATGTGTTTCGAATTTAATTTAAATAAAGAGATATTTTTGGCGAGAATGGTTTTTAAATAAATTATTTTTAAATATTAACCCAGCGCAATTATTCTTAAAAAATACAACAAAATTGACGTCAAAAAAATACACTTACGTCAAGATTTTTTATTTTTTATTTTGTTTCATAAAAAAAGCAAAAATTGCTATGCTCGATAGGTACTTACAATTCCCGCCAAAAATGTCTTTTAATCACAGCAATCAACCCCTAACATCTAGTACCCAGCAGTACTGTGACTAGAATTAAAAATAAGAAAAAAAAACGACAGCTTAAAAATTACGGAATGATCTTCTAAACCTAATGTCCTTTCAAAGTTATTTAGCCTCTGATTTTCCATCACTGTACCTACCATAAAAATGATATTTATTCGCATTGAGTTAAAGTTGCTTGTGAGTTGCTGTCAGAAATAAAATAACTATCAAAGAACTGTACACTTGCGGACATAAAAATTTGCCCACTCGATACAGATAACAGATAGCACAATATTTTTTTATTATAAATAACCGTTAAAACTACTAAGAAACTGCTTTAATATACTTATAGTTTTATAGAAGTGATTATTGTGATGAGCTGTATGCACTTCACCTCACGTAGATAGTTGCATCGTTGCGATGTTTGGAAAATGGCAAGAATATTTGAAATGATCAGTCAGTTACCACTATTTTGTTAGTTATATAGAAAAACTATAGGCTCGACCGAGAAAAGGACTCGTCCTCTAAAATAAACCGTTTTAGAGGGATTTATGACATTCCGAGAAAATCAATGTTACACATTTTTTAAATCATTATTACTAGACAGATTATTACATAGATTTCTTTGAATAAATGCAAGCTTAAAACACAAACTACAAATTGTTTTAATTTTAAGTGCTGGTAATAAAAAAAAAACAATATCTCAATAATAATCCGCAATTTAGTTAAATTCAGATCTGTTATGGAAATTCATAAGTGAAAACTAGATGAAAGAGCTTAAACTTGTACTTAATTTTTTTTAAATGTTTTAATTAAATAGAAAAGTCCTTTTATCAGTCGAATGCCTTCCCAAACATAACATCGACGCATGAAATTGAAAGAGTACCCTATTTGTGTAAATCCGAAAAAGTCCTTACGTACGCTATCGTCTGGTCTAACTCCTAAAACTGTTGTCTATACCTGTCAAACTTCAACTGGGTTTCTAGTCTAGTCGTTTTATCTAAAATTCTTCAAATTTAGTTTAAAAATGTGTCTTATTGTCGATGTGCTACGGTTTGTATTATCTAGTGAAATAAATATGTTTGGTGTTTTCGAGTAAGCAGTATTAGAAAACGACTTGTGTAATTAGCTGTTTTCTTTTCCAGGCGTTTTATTTCTGGATTTTTCGATATTTATCGAGATGAAGCGACGCTATTTTAGCACCATAAAAACCGCAGCAATGTATACAAGATGGCAGTATATAAAAGTAGTATTTTTAAGCATCAAAGGCATTTTCTTTTATTTTTTTATCAACTACTACTGCATTACTTGAAACCTCCAAAACTATGAAAGATTTAGGCTATTTTTTTATTTGGTAACTTAATACTTTAAATATGAAAAGAATTAAACTAATATTAATAATATCAATCATGTCAATATTTTAAAATATATTTAGGCCAAGGGTGAAAAATACTGATGGTCTGCCGATATAAAACCACTTTTTGTAAAATTTTAAAAGAAACAGTTGACCATTTCTTTGGCCATCAGTGAACGATGAAAAGTGTGTATATATATTTGGCCGAAAGTGTACAATTAAGCGAATACAAAATTACCGTACCCTCCATATCGAGATAAAAGGGATATGTAATGATTGGCCTTCATTTAGACCAACAATCATGGCACTCACTCTTACACGAACACGATGTATAGAAAACTTACCATTTTAAAACGGTAAATGATGAATTATTTGGAAACTATAGTTCTATTGTAGATGGAAAACAATCGATTCGTTTTTTGAGTTCAATATTCGGATTGAAAGTGACATCGGCCAACCGGTTACCATGAATTCAGTAAATTAATTTAGAATCCCCAGCGTAGAAATTTATCGTCACATATTAAAAAATAAAAGGAAATCTTTTTCATACAAAAAGAAATGGTTTAGAATCATGTAATGAGTTTAACGTTTCAGTTTGCGCGTCAATTTCTTTTACACGCTGTAATTATATTCATGTTATACTTCTTACTCTTACTAAAGGTACGTCTAGAACAGAATTACAGTTTCCACAAGTAAAATGGAAGAACATTAACATTCGCTGCGATATCACATACAAAGTTTAGTATACTCAACACCATTAAAAGTCAAGTGAAACACAGTAACAGTCACTCTTTTAAGGAGAAACATATACACGGTGGAAGGGGCTTTAACGCACAAGCGCTTACCACGTATTCAGTACACATAATTCCGAACATAGAAATTTTTGATCAATAAAAAAAAACGTATGGAACAGCAGATATTTTATTTAACTACAGATGAAAAATTTATATGTAGGGGATTTGGAATGGTGTACTGAATACGTGGTAAGCGTGTGTGCGACGTTGTCCCTTCCAGCCAGTATGTGTCGTTGTTTTACTTAACTGAAAATTACAATAAAAAACAGGTATCTTACTTTTTTTAGGCATGTTCATATTTCACTGTAAGATAAAAATATGTGTATTTTCAGTTACGTAAAACAGTCATATCATACGAGATTACATTACGGGATACATTTATTGACGTAAAATTTGTTTGTATAATCCTACATGTAAAGCTTGAATGTAAGTTCTTGTAATCATCATGTTAATATATAAAAATCACGCGTCACTATGTTCGTACACGTAAATCTCCAAAACCACCAAGATAGGCTTTTTAGTTTCGGACCTGGATATTAATTGGCTGTCACGACATGGTAATATCTTTAGGTACTAGCCAGACAACAGATTATCTTCACATATCGCAATTAACAAGTCGAAATATAATCACAAATCTTAGATACAATTCAAGCTACATGAAGAACTGACAAAAATTATACAAAAGATGGTGAGTTTCTTTTTTTGTCCCGAAGTGTAATCTCTTTACACAAAATACAAAAAGGTTTACCTTTTCATACATTTACAGAGATATTGAAAATTGACAAGAATACAATATAATGTCGAAGAATAAGGCGCTAAACGCACATGACAATCTTATGATTGTATGCTTACTATAATCTAGAATATTCATATAATTTTAATGTTGCTAGGTAAGAGGCGAGAATGTTGTTGGGTAGCGTTTTAGACTGAAAAACTACCTAGGGAACTCGTTCTAAGTGTTTTTGACCAAAACTATATCATCATCTGGTTAGCCTTTTCCTACTATGTTGGGGACGGCTTCCCGTCTAACCGGATGCAGCTGAACACCAGTATTTTATATGGAGCGACTGCCTATCTGAACTCCACAACCCAGTTAGTACTGGGTAATAAGATAGCCCTTGGTAAGACTGGTTACCCAAAACCATACCTATAAAGGAGAGAAATAAATTTTTGGATTTTGTAGTACTGATTTCAGCTAAGAATTTTTGTAGCCGTTCGAGGTCGTTTAGAGTTGCAATCAATCTTTTTATCGCTCTAAATGTGATCTTCTGCTGAATTGCGTGTTGAAATTTTGCATTATTATGAAAGCAATCGTCATCGTCGAACGGGAATCGACTGTCTTGGTATGGACACGTGATGAGGAGGGAACGATATGAAGGAAAAAGTTGTAAATGATAGCGTGACGGTTGACAGAGGAGAATGGAAGAAAAAAACGTGTTGCGCCGACCCCAAGTAACATGGGACAAGGGCAGGAAGATGATGATGGCAGTAATCGTCATCAATAGGATATAAAGTAGCTGCGCTCTAAAGGCAACCTGACAGCCTAACGCGTTACCCAACATAGAAGATTCAACAAAAAAATAAATAAAAAAATCACAGTGACATACATTTTGCGTATCGCAAACCCAGTTATAACATCCCTATCAAGGTGTACAGATACTACAGGCCTATCGTTTGATTGAGACGGTGCCTGAGGTAGGTGCGGGGTGCGGGACGCCCGACAGCGCCTTTCGAATGGTGTTTGTACTCACTGACGGTCGACCACTTTTCAACCTTATTACTCAGGGCATAAGGGTGAAAAATGGTCGACCGTCAGTGAGCACGGTAGTACTATATTGAAAAAAAAAACAACAGAAACATGACCCCCCCTCAAACGTTTCTTGGCGTAGTGTATGATACTGATTACAAGTACTACGTCTGGTACCGGTACCAATAGAACAGGTAAGACGTCTGTTGTCGTACCACACCAAGGCCAATGCTACCGGTTCCCAAAGATACCGGTACTTCAAACCCTGCGATTTACTGAGCAACACTTCGGAGACATAGTCTTAGTAAACCGGTAGGTCTGTAGTAAAAACTTCTTTACGTCAAAATTGCGAGTTTCGCAGAGTAATAAAAAGATAAAAAGCTGCTAATAGTAACATCGAACAACACTAGAACATATTTAAATTCTATACCTGATAGGTTAATATCATCCAATTCTTAAAATACTGATTTGCTGGAATATTGGTAGCGCTTACTAATTGATGAAATTGGAAAGAGATGGCAACATTTTGAGTTGTCAGACTCCAAATTATTGTTAGATGGTAAATTCTGAGTTGGCACAGACCAAATGATTCAGGAAAATTTTCCTCCGTCCCTTTTAATTTCATCTAATAGTAAGCGATATTAATACTTTAAATTAAGTTAAAAAAAACAACAACACTGCTAAATTAACTCATTTCTGATTCGACCGAAAACTAGTTTTCTTTAGATTATAGTACATCATATATCAAAAACGTGTGGCCATAGTTGAGGGTGTGTGTGTATCAACCATTAAACTAAAGAACCATTGTAATCGCAAAAAAAAATCTGCAATTCCATACAAATTTACTTACTTGACCCAAATGCATGGCACTGCTGATTAATCTTACGAAGACATTCGGATGGTTTGTCTTTGTGACCTTTACATATGACCACACTTTTCCGATAAACTCTGTATACTTAATTAAAGAAAACTAATTTCCAGTCACGTTAAAATTGGATGTAATTATCCTAATTATGATCAAGATGTCTCAACCACAGTCCCAGCATTAACTTTAGTACATGCATTACACACTTGTACATCTCACTATCGTTCAGATTATTATTCTCGTCCCAATACAATTTCCTACTTTTACAAGAAACAATTTTAACGAACAACTTACTTAGGACACTTCTTATGAAGTGTCTGCCGTCGCCCTCGTTACATATTCGACAGTCACAATTTCTACTAATTTCTACGGAAGTATTTGATATTTTGGCAACACCGCGGGAATCCGCTCGGGATATGATTATAGTGGGCACGATGACATTTGAGTTAGTGTTGCCCGGAGACAAAATGTTCTTTTTTAATTTTACGAAGTTTGAGTTTCGGTCTAAATAGCTGCCTTTTTGAAGACTTTTGGAGGATTGGGCTACCTCTAGCGAGCCTCGATTTCTTTCAAGGTTTTCGCTGCTTTTAAATTCTTGCTTTATCAGAACTTTCCTTCTCAAATCTGTCATCATATCTTGGACACCAGACCGTCTCTGTCGCACTCTGCTTCCCTCCCCTTGGTTCCACTCTACAGATATGCTCCTGTAGAACGGCTTCTGTACTTCAAACCCTTGGTCCTCATCATCAGACATGTTCGTTTCAACATCATCAGCAGAATTTCGGAAGAAGTCCCTCAACCTGCTGATTTCTGGTGAAACTGGACAGCTGGTACTGTTCCTTCTATTCGGGATCTCTAGTCTAAGTTTCGGTCTTTCTTTTTGGACCAAATTATCTACTGAATTGTTCTTAATACTGACAAAAGTCCCGGCGATTGTGAAACATCTTTGCAGTTTCCTTATTTGCGGGGACACGCTGCCGCTTGTGGCGCCCAGACCTTTATAGCTTTCATTCAACATTGCCAACGCTAGATCTCTTTCTGAGAACGTTTCCACGCCAAAAGATGCACGCCTACTTCTCGCTCTGTACGGAGAAGCAGGGATATCTTCGAAACTCCTGTACCTATCGGCCATACTGTCTATTCCTTCCGAATCTACCGTCCACAAGGAACTAACACTGCCTGTTTCGGAACCTATAGCCTGCAAGTGATTGAAGATGTCGATCCCCCGATCGAGGGAAACAGACCGCTGCAAGGGAATATCGTGCTCAAACCTTTCGTCGTAAGCTTCATTTTCGTACTCTTCATTCTCTTCGAACTTGTCTCCGAGCCAGCTGTCAAACTCTTGGGTGCCAAGGTTAAGGTTTTGAAGTTCTTGTCTGAGGTCTAGTTTTGATACAGGATCGTGCCTGATGTCGGAGTACCGTCGATGTGTGCGTGCGGCGTGCGGCAGCGGGCGTGCGGGCGGGATGCTGTGCCTACGCGAGGGCGGGGGGGGCACCTGCGGCGCGCGGGGAGGGGGAGGGGGCGGCGCGCGGGGACGACCGCGAGCGGTGCTGGAACCCGCCCACGGCGAGATCAGACTCAACAAAGAGCTTGCGAAAACTGTAACACAGAAATACTAGTCTGAAAATGAGTTCAATTTCCATGAAGGTCTCTTTTACCATATTCTGATGAATTCGCAGATTTTAAACTCTAAACTAAAGTACCTACGCAAGGGGAATTTTCAAGCGAAATCAATCAGTGCAATTTTTTAACGTGCACTCGGTTGGGTTTTCAACATTGTGCGCGGTAAAAAAACAACACCCTAGATGAAAAATCGCCCTGCAAACACTTTATACGATTATCATAATAGTAAGAGTAATTTTATCAAGATAATTATGGTAAAACGACCTTCAACGTTAAAGACATAAGATTAATAATTAAATAGAATAAACTATTAGTTATGTACCTAAGAGACTATAAAAATTGTTGCTATAGTACAAATTATTGTAAAACTTTATTCCTGTAGTAAATTTATTTTAAATATTTCCCTAATAATCTTGTCATCAAATTAATTACTTATCATAAAATTAAGACTATAATATGAGTATCTATCTACTGCATTGTGTGAATGTGAAAGCTGTGTAATAAACTTAATATGCAGTCAAATACAACTGCTTGATCGAATTGAGGGACGCTCTGAAATGAAAGTGCTGACGATTGGCAAATAAAAATAAACGATGTTTTTAGAGGCCACATGACCGAAATCATATTCAAAGACAAATGACGTAAAATTAAAACGATTTTCATTTAAATTTCTCCACCTCTTAAAAAAAACACCCGCTATAACACTATTAAAAAGTGTGATTATCAAGGTTCTGTTCTTCATTTTAAGGTGGGCCCGTGTTTTAGACTAGCGTATTTTATAGCGCGTATAAGCTCGTACCGGTTACGCGCGAAAACGGGCGCCACGTTATGCGCTTAAAAAAAATCGAAAGCGCGTACTCGCGCTTATTCCCGTTCGCTTGGTTAAAAAAGGCAGCTTCTATGCTCGTACGAGTTCCGCGTGTGACAAAAGGCGCGCATATAAATTTACATGCCTAATCACTCGTCCCAACCGAGTTTATACGCGCCGAAAATACGCTAATCTGAAAACAGATATAGTTTTGTGTTGATTTTGATTCACTGTCACGTCTTTTTTTCGGAGGCGTGGTCACCCTGAAAATAATTCCAGCATGGTCCTAGCGAATATTACTGATTCACGTGGAATAATATCGTAAAAGCCATTTTTGGGGTCCCCGTCGAACTTACATGATTTTTAAATTTAAAAAAAGTTATGTTCATATAGAGGGGATAGGCCTTTGCCCACTAGTGGGTTGATGTAGGCTAACAGTATCAGTAGTATCAGTATGTTTAAATGGTCATGAACCTAGCTGATACCATAGTCACCAATTCTCTTTGTAGCCCAATTCGTTATCACATTCAAATCATGAGCCAATGGGGAAGACCGATAAAAGCTAATAATAGATGGCGCGACCATAGCTAAGTCTCAATCTGACCAATGAGGTCAAGCTATTTTGAAATATAAAATGACATTACCAGATTTTCAACCAATGACGTTGCTTGGAACTAGCTATGCTAGCGCCATTAGTTTCACAGTTGCCATCCCCATTGAGATTCTAAGTTTACTTTGGTGACAATCTTTCTTCAAGACGACTTTAGCCGGCTAACGCGCCGCGAACCTTTTCCCCAAGAGTACCAATTGCATTTAGGTGCTCCCCAATCGTCAGTCCCCTTCAAGGCGTCCCCCAATGCCCCCAAACGTACCGCAGACGCAACACATCTTCAATACCAAGGGCCGAAAGAGATTCTTGGAGGCGGCGAGCGTCGGCCCTCTGCGCGCGACGATAGCGCCAGTCGAAACCTACCGCGCGGGGAACAAACAAACGTAAACAAAAATAGAGGGAAAATAAAATGGGGAAGGGGGAAATAAAAACGGTCAGTTTTTTTTCTATGGCCTTGTATCATAAGAAGAGGCCTTATTAATAGGCTAGTATCATTATTAAGCTGAATTTCATTAATACATTGTTATTGAAAACGACTGGGTTCAATCACAAAATTTCAAATTAGGTAAAATCCAAGGTTGAGGTTCTCAGTCGTCGAGTCAACTGGGTCCGCTCACAAAATATTATTGGTGGCGATCCAAGACATCAATCAGGTGCAATAATTGCAAATATAGGTCAAAGAAATTGTTTATTTCCTACCTATTTACCAATACTACTTAGAAAAATCTAAATAGTATTTTTATATTACAAAATTAGCATTGATCTACAGCACATTCAAGAAGTACCGAAAAATTTATTTAAAAAAACTTTTTATTCAGAAAAAAAATGAAAAACAAATGTGCAAAAATGAGATCTTGCTGACCGTACATTTATTAGCAAGATAAAAATGAAATAAAGAACAAAAAATAAATGAGAAAGTGCTGGACATATAAAATGTGAGTAGGGTTAAACAAAAAAGGGATGGGATTGGGGGTTGTGGTCAAGCGTGAAGCGTTTTCATGACAGTGTAGTGTCGAATGAAGTATTTAACATGCAACACAGTGCAGTCGTATCGTGCGCCATCTCTTTCGGCCCTGGTTGCATTTTCCATACATATTTATTTAACTACACAAAAACACCTAAAAACAAAAATTTCGAATAAAAAACAACCAAAGAGTTTCTTAGGGCTAAAATTTTTCATGCTTTTAGACAAAACATAGGGAAAAATGTACCAGAACCAAATATAAGCTGGAGTGTTAGGTTAGGAGGTGGACGTACGGATAGTTTTCCCATAGACAAATGCGCGTCACACAGAAGACCATTAAGCGCAGGGCACACCGCCAGCTACCGAGCGAGGGAGGAGGGCGAGGCTCTTTTCATACTTCGTGTCAACTATTTCGTCGTTCGCGGTGTGAACCAAAGTATGAAAAGAGATGACACGATGCCTCGCCCGGCTCGCTCGCTCGCTAGCTGGCGGTGTGCCCTGCGCTTTAAAAAGTGGGAGCAGTCTTTATTTACAAAAAGAGAAGATAAAATCTACTCACACTTCTGTTTGACGCATGAAATAACCATTCACAAAGACAGTATTAATGATATGTTAATGTGATGTGATTTATAAGTGAATTCAATAATTATTTTCCTTTTATCTCATTTTTTTACATTTTGAATACCTTATTCATAATGTAAAAAATGAGATGAATAAATGAATAAAGGAAAATAATAAATTGTTTATAAATGAATGAAATGTGGATGTGGTGTGAATTTATAAATGGATTAGACAATTTATTTTTATTACAATACCGCCACAATAAAGGACACTGAATAGCAATCAACCCGACACACGATACAACCATTTTAGAAGTCGAATAAAAAAAGTTCATGTACACTGTGCATAAAGAAAGTGATGCTACACACAACATGTTCTGAGCGCATAGACCTTAAATCAAATACAAGTTGCAAGGGACACCGACGCTAAAAGTGTTACCACGTATACAATATATCATTCTGAACGGGGTGTTCACATAAAAAAATCATCGGTAATTTAAAAAAATCTGCTATTCCATACATTTGACCGTGTAGGTATTGCAGTTTTGCCGGAAATAGCTGTTTTTAGGGTTACGTACCCAAAGGGTAAAACGGGACCCTATTACTAAGACTCCGCTGTCTGTCTGTCACCAGGCAGTATCTCATGAACCGTGATAATAGCAAAATACCAGACAGTTGAAATTATCACAGATTATATATTTATGTTGCCGTTATAACAACAAATACTAAAAAACAGCATAAAATAAATATTGAAGTGGGGCTCCCATACAACAGACAAGATTTTTTGCCGTTTTTATAGATAATAGTATGGAACCCTTCGTGCGCGAGTCCGACTCGCACTTGGCCGGTTTTTTTTTTAAATAACCGACGAAAAATTCCTATGTGCCTCCACATAGGTTCAGAATGATGTACTGAATACGTGGTAACCGTTTTAGCGTCGGTGTCCCTTCCAACCTGTATAAATCTTCTTCAGTTTTGTAAATGACAATTAACTCGGCATTTAGCATTCTCCGTCGTGCAATAGAATGCTATCCAAAGTAAAAGGTCAGAAGTCAAGCCCAGGTTGGAATATTCAACATGCTTTGTATTTCATGCGCTCATATCGAGGGTGCAAAATTAAAATGCCTTAAGAGACATTGATTGCTCTCTTGGATTTACAACGTACAGCTCAGCACCGAGAGTTGAAAATACAAAATCAAGCCTATTATCTGACCATATAGCCATCACCAACCCAAATTGTTATAGTGTGCAGTTCGTATTTAGAATTCATGCAGTTGTTTTACTGACAAGAGATGTTACATCAAACAACAAAATAAGATTTTTTGAAAAAAGTAGGCATCTTTTATTAGAATTATCTGGCATCCCAGTTCAGTAAACGCTTTCAGAAATCTGGAGCGAAACACAAGTACAAACACCTACACTCTACATTCACAAGCACTAAAATGTATACGGGGTGGATCGCCCCCCCGCCCCCCCACATATACTTTTTTCATGGTTAATTTAAATTGGGGGAGGGGGGGGGGGGTATGAATGGTGTTCTGAATACGTAGTGACCGTCTTAGCGTCGGTGGTCCCTTCCACCCTGTATTCTGAGCAACTTTTCAAAGTAATTTTTCTTACTGTTATGATTGTAACTTGATGTTGTTAAAAGATAGTATTTTGGAACCCAGAAACGAAGGTAGTGTTGCAAAAGTAGATCTTATCCCAAGTTCATATGACCCCAATCTATTTAAGTCGCGAGTTAATAGGCTTCTTTTGGGTTAGCTCGTTCCATCGTCGACCTCATCTCTGTCCTCTAGGACTAGATTGAGGTCAAGAGTAGGCCCATCAAACGTAAAAAAAAAAAAATTCAAAGTTACAAGTAGTTTCATCGCTTTTGCATTTGGCTAATTGTATAAATATTAGTGCTCGTCACTGTCCTTTACTTGATTTGGTTCCAAATTAACGAAAGCGCCAAATATTGAAATCCCACAACACCACTGAACTACCCTCGGAAGTGTTGGAAAGACAAGGAGCTATAGAGCTATACATCATGCTGTTCATCTCTTTCCCAAACAACAACTTCAAGTGTACTCACAACTTCCTGATTCCACTATTCCTCTTCCATGGCGCGTCGTCCGGTTCTGCAGGTAAAGGACCTTGCACCGGAGCCTCTTCCTCTTCAGGGTGAGCTGTGCTCATTGATGGGGATGTGTCTGAGCCACTGTGGATGCGGAAGTAAGAGGTCAGATGATTAAGTTGTGTGACTTCTTTCACACGAATATACTGCCCGGGATCGCTCAGAAAAAAAGAGGTGACGCAATGTAGATCATCTCTGGCTAGCCTTTTCCCAACGATGTTGGGGTCTGCTTCCAGTCTAATCGGATGAAGCTGGAAACCAGTAATTTACATGGAGCGACTGCCTGTCTGTCCTCCACAATCGAGTTAGTTCTGGATAATACGATACCCTTTGGTAAGACTGGTTGTCAGACTTTCGGCCCACTGACTACCTGTAACGACTGTCAAAGATCTACAAATGACAGCTGGGACCGACGGCTTAACGTACTTTCCGAGGCACGGAGGAAACTCGGTATGTAATGAATTATTGCCATCCACGGATTAACCTAGGCAAGCGTGGCTTACCCTAAAGATCGACCCGAGCGGCTGTTATTATTTAGCCACGACTCGAGCTCCTCTTTTTTTCTTTGGCCTATATGTCCATTACTATTTTGATCCAGATCATCTAAAATAAGCATACCTGTCATGCTGCTGGTCGGTCTGTAGCGCGTGCAGCTGTTCCTCTGCGCGGCTGAGCTTCAGTTTGAGCTCGTTGCGCTCGTGCAGGATGGCGCGGAGCTCTCGCACGCTGAAGGTTGGTTTAGAGGACTGGTCGTCGTCGTCAGCACCGTCGGGAGTCACCACGCCGCATGTTGGGCACTTCTGCCAATTAAAAGTGTTTTTTTTTTAGTAATTATGAAGTTAGAATTCGCACTCAAAATACTCAATCAAACTCTATTCTCCACTGTAAAAAGTACAGCTGCCAAATTTGCAATTCGTGTCGATGATTTCCAAACTCATTTAATTAATTTGTTTCGACCAGAACTCAGCCACATCGACGGCGTTGATAGTGGCTTCGAACACGTCCTAAGAGACCTAAGGGTGCAGGTGGAGTTGCACAAGAACAGGTCAGGAGGTGAGACTCCACAGTCGCTCACACACGCTTTATCGGTATACCCCACCGGACCGAGTTGTACTTGCAGCGGCCCACCTGCCTTCGAAGTCGGTTTAGTCTTCCAGGTGGGCCATGGCAGTTGGTGATCTGCTGGGAGCTTTTCAGCAGGCTCAGCATAGTGAGCCGGAGAGGGTTCGAGGTTCACCAACCCTATTATTGTCGATCGAAATTTGCCTTAGAATAGAAATCAAAAGTAATTTATTCAAATTAGGCTGATAATCAGCACGTTTTAAATGACGAGACAGCCCCCCAAAACGCAAGCCCTTCGCTACTTCCTAGAGGTTTAGTTTGAGAAGACTTGGCGAATTGAACTCCCGAACAACATATTTGTCTGACAAACGTGTGTAATTAGGCGCTTGTTCTTCTGCACCAGTCTTCGTTCTGTTGCACCAGTTTATCTGACAAAACGCCTTAAGACAGACCTTCGTTCGCGAAGACTTAGTATACAAACCTTGTTCTGTGCGCTGTCTTGCTGTAGCGCGGCGATATCCCTCTGTTGTGACTGCACTATGGCCGTCAGCTCCGAACGCTCTTCGCAGACTAAGCGCATCTGAAGAGAAAGGAAAATATGCACATTCAAATGAGATTTCAATCTGTGTTTAGATCTTATTTCGTAATGTAGTCTTGTTTTGAGGTCGCGAATCATATTTTGTTCAACATACAGCTTGACACTGACCGGCAAATTGCAAAAAGACGTAAGAAAATTTGAATTTCGCGGGCAACCATCGCGATTGGCGCTTCCATCTTAAAAGTAATATGAAGCAGCGTGCATTCAAGCCTCTATCCAGACAAGATACGATACCATAAATAAACCTTTAGTAGTAGTCACAGCTTCCAGTAACGTGTTCGAATGAGATTCTGTGCCAAAAACATTACCAAACGGCTAGACTTGAGCAATATCCATTCTGATTCGAATTAAGGGGCTTGAGAAGTTTTTGCCACCGACATGCCTTATACGGCATAAGACATAATCGTACGTCATCTGCCTAGTCTTATCTTGGGGTCGGCTTCCAGTCTAACCGGGTGCAGTTGAATACCAGTACTTTACATGGAGCAACAACCTATCTGAACTCCACAACCCAGTTAGTACAGGGTAATACGATACCCCTTGGTAAGACTGGTGTCAGATTTTCGGGCCACTGACTACCTGTAACGACTGTCAGATATCTACAAATGACAGCCGGGACCAACGGCTTTACGTGCTTTCCGAGGCACGGAGGAAACTCGGTACGTAATGGGTCACCCATTCACAGACCAACCGGCTGTTATTAGCCACGAAGCTCCTCAAGAAATATTCGTTCATCGACCCTTAAATTGTAATTACTCCATGAAAATGCGATTAAGGTGGGGACCACACTTAACGTCCCAAAATCGGCTTGACCCAATCACGTATCCCCACATTTGTCACGTCATCCAAACAGTAACGACGCGACTGAGGTTTTATTCGCTTTTACTGCATGGACATAAAGCTTAAGTCAAAGAAGCTTTCACATGTGTATGGCCCAAAGAATACGCTTAGCTTTTGTTTACTAAAAAATAGCACTAGCAAAGCATAGAGAAATGAGCAGATATGTTCATACTTTTTGGAAAGAAACCTCTGCATACTTAGCAAGAGACATAACCTGAAGACAATATGTATAATGTATGAATAATATGTACAAATGAGTTACTGCGTGAATTATACTTAAAAAAAAACCGGCATTTTTTTTAACTCGCTGACATTTCCTTTGTTAATATGTGATGATCCTGCCATGCCCCCGTTGGAGATATCGCAATGGTACATACCTCAGGTTTTAGGTTGAACATAAATCTTTCATACACGGTACACCCCGTCAATATCCGTGCAATACTATTGAGATGCAGCTGGAACATACAGACATACGATCTATAATAGGGGTGATTTTGCAATTTTGAATCTGTATCCAGCCACCGCATATACATGATTATTAATATTTCTTTCGCCTACACTGTAGTACATACGAATAAAACACATTACCCTCCTTTCCATCGTCAGTGTAGCAATAATCGATAGAGTAGCTAATTCCAAATGTATGTCAAATATAGGTAGCCACATTTATCGCTAGCACTAAGTGGATTAGTCTACTTGTGATCAGCTCACTTTGTTTATATCCTTCGAAGACGTGAGTAAGAGTCTTGGGTAGCGATAGTCAATATTTTTCTTTTATTTCTTGTTTAGAAATACAATTTACTTGATCCTTAACCAATCAACTAGGATTATAATACCAGCCTATTACTGTCCCACTGCTGGGCAAAGCCGTCTTCACATACAAAAAAGGCAAAAAATTGATCAGCACACTTGCTTAAGACGGGTGACGATTTCAGACTTATATTAATTACTAGCTTATGCGGCTTTGCCCGCGTGGTGTTCGGGAATTGCCCACGGGATCTTACTTCAGCCTTTATCTCTGGGCCATCACCAGAACTAGGCTTATCGGAGTTTATTGCTGGTCCAGTCCCTTTTTGATTAACAAACGAAGACTGAGATGCCCTTTTGCTAAATTAATCAACGAGTTACAAAGGCAACTGATTACAAAGACTCATCTGTTGTAGACCCATACATTGTCGTTAGTCTTTCTTTAGTTAAAAGGGAAAGGTAAGGGTAAACATAAGGTTGAGCATTGCAACTTTAGGAGGATTCGACTCACACACTAATGTATGCAAAACTAAACATGAAAAACGAATGTGTAGGCATGATCTTCCATGTACCAACACAAATCAGAACGCAAGAAGCCTCATGAAGGATGATTTATGCTCGACCGTGCTATGTCTAAGTTGAGGCACTTTGACTGTACAAAAATGCGCTGAACGAATCCATATAACATTTACGTTGATTAGTTTTTAAGGTTCCGTACCTCAAAAAGGAAAAAACGTAACCCATATAGGATCACTTTGTTGTCCGTCCGCCCGTCCGTCCGTCTGTCTGTCAAGACCCTTTATATCGGGAACGCGTGGAGGTATCGAGTTGAAATTAAAACCATATACTCAAGTCTACAGTCCCTTGTAGCTGTAAAAAAAACTTCTAAGTTAACGTAAAAAAAAAAAGATACGACTGTTTATGCCGCAAAAAAAACGTATATTTCGACACTCTCAAATGAATCATAATTTATAGGGTACTTCCCGTTTACCTAGAATTATGAAATTTGACAAGAAGCATTTTCATAAAGCACAAGTAAAGGGAAAATCTGAAAACCGTAAATAAGTAGTTTAATAACCAAATAGCTACAAGTTTATACGGAACCCTCCGCGCATAGACGTACCTACTATTTTGAATTGTCACCTTGTGACTATTTTACGAATTTAAACGTAATTCATATTATTATCCTATTATGATTCTGCTAAAGCGGCCATTTTAGACCCCCTGGAGAATGATGACGAGTATGCATACAAGCCTTAACTCAACCCCAGCTCTGTCATAAATCTTCTTGCCATCGTAAGTGCGATCCAATGTAGCAGCTTCGAGCTCCTCTATTACTCAGACAGACAAAACGTGCGCTTTCAAAAGACATGACAATTCAATGCAAGGGCTACCCACACAATAGGTAAAATCTATTGAAACCCTTGTTTAAAAGTCTTTAGTTCAAACAAATGAAAAAATATTTTGAACCAGCTGTAGCCCGCGAACTCGTTCGCGTGGAAATTTTGATACGTTTTTCCGGGATAAAAAGTAGCCAGACTACGACTATAATCTATCTCTGTACCAAATTTCATCCAGATCCGTTCAGCCGTTCTGGCGTGATTGAGTAACAAACATCCGTCCATCCAAACTTTCGCATTTATAATAGTAGTAAGATTGTCTGATTTTGTAGTGGAAAAAACTTTACATGTGTGATTTTGAAAGATTTTTTTTCAAAAACACATTTATTTACATGTTTAGAAACTAAATCGCGAATGCAGTAATAAGAACAGACGCCACACATCAAGCTACTACGATCTGTCTTTTTTTTAATAGACTTTCAACTTTAAAGCATTAGGTTCAAGGTTGATTGGGAAAAATGTTACAGTTTCGGGTAGCTTTTTTATGTTTAATGGGCCTACTCTTGACCTCAATCTAGTCCTGAGGACAGAGATGAGGTCGACGATGGAACGAGCTATGAACTTGGGAACACCGACGAAGGTAGGGAATTCCACTCCTTGGCTGTGCGCATAATAAACGATGTGGCAAAGCGCTTCTTGCGAATGTGTGGAACCAAGCTTGGCGTAGCTTGGTGTGCTGGCGTAGATTTATTTACCGAGTGTTTGTGACAGGTGTGTTTGTGCGTCAGAAGAAAAAGTACAAAATGAGGGGAGAAACTTTTATCATTTGTTTGCGGTTAGGAAAGGTTTTGTAACCCTGTTGGAAGCGAAAAAAACACTACAGAAGCATTATTAAACAGGTGGATAATGCTATTTTTTCTAAGAAGCATTCTAGCGAAAATGTGCGTATCTAAGCAACAAGATTTATTCTACAAAATGAATATTTCGTTGAATCTGTGGAGTCACGAATGCTTTGTTCAGGTGTGTCTTCAGTCATTTCCTTCCACGGTATTGAGACAAAAAAGCATTAAAATTATGTTTGTTTTTAGTTCTAACACAGAAATCGTTGCCAGAGACGAAACTCATTTGTACCCAAATCAGATGACTCAAAACACAAACTACTTTATATGGTTCTTTATAAAAACAATCGTTTATTTCATAAAAATATTATATTTTGTATTAATTGGCACAAATAACAAAGGCCAGAAGCAAATGAAAAAAAAAAGAAGAAAATGTCAATGTGACATTTCCCAGCAATGACGTGTTACGTCAAACGTCAACTTTCTGTCATAATGTTCACAAGCTTTCGGTACAAATGAATTTCGTCACTAAAAGTACCAAAAAAACGACCATACCTGATTCTGTATCTGCTTATGCTTCCGCCTGAGGTCCCGGCTGACTTGTGCCAACTTCTCCACTTGATTTGACAACTGCAAAGTGTCCAAAATAGCCATATTTAGTCACACACTCAAAAAACATAAATTTTCAACACAATATATCTTCTGAAACACGTGATGGTTCTTTGTAATATGTTATAGTAAATTGTAAAGGCTATCTTAAAGTGTTTATCTTTTGACAGCGATGCACAGATAAGAATGTTTGGACATCAAATAATTGATTTCTGTTAGATGATAAGATACTGTCATTGTAGCAAGATTGGGGGTGTTTATATTGACAGGTCTATTTATAGATCAGAGGAATACAAGGTCTCAGTTTGTTGTTATTACTTGTTATATTGAATTTGTGGTGATTTTTGCAGACTTTCGTATTTCAATGGAAGTGATTGATTGAAATTATCTGACTGAACAGTAAAGTGAAATAATGCTACACTGAAAATGAGACAGCTTTGAAATTACAGGCTGCGTTAACATAATAATATACTACGTGGTTTCGTTGCACGGCTTGCTTGTTTTAACTGTCTTTTACGACCTCTACTCGTCATCATCATCCACAGCCTGAATTGACATATCTTTTCTTGCTGGATATATCTTTTCTTTTGCCAATCTCCACGTTCTTGTGCCAGCCTCATCCAGGTTTTCCCTCGATGGCAACTATGTCTACTGTTCTCAACTCAGTTCTGATCAATTAGCAAAAGAGTAGGTAGGTATATTGACTTTTGTATCAATACTTTTTTTGATCAAGACCAAAAATTATTAAGCCACGCCTACGCTATAAGCCGACAAGTAAAACGTGCCACAATTTTCCCTCAAGAATGAAAAAAAGAAAACCTCTTATTGATTCCTTTCGAATTGTTTCGTCAGTCCATAGATTGTTGCCCAGTGGGCGGTCGCTATAAAGGCCGACACCCACGGCGCAAATTACTCAGATAACCTTTAAAGTGACCCTGTTTTAGTCAGCCTAGTTGTATTTATAGAGATGTGAATATATCTATAAAGGCTTTTCTTTTTACAGGAGAGTTATTATTGGAAAAGATAATAATTATAGGCAAGTCCGAGGGCCGAGACAAAGAGACAGTTCATCAGCGATAACATCATCTGCCTAGCCTTTTCCCAAGTAATTTGGGGTCAGCTTCCAGTCTAACCGGCTGCAAATGTATGCCAGTATTTTACATGGAGCGACTGCCTATCTGGCCTCCACAACCCAGTTAGTACTGGGTAATACAATACCATACCCAGGATAAGAATCTATCAGCATGTTGTATGCGTCTGAATTCATGGTTACACCGTGTAGCTTTTGTTTCATTGAGCTTAATAACTTACTTAAATCTGCACTCAATGTTCATGCTTGCACATGTTGTCGCTGATCAAAACTCCAGCGTGAAATGATTAGATTTCTCTAAGGTTTATTCACGGAAAAGCTAGCCGGTCCGAGAGTTAGCCGGATTGAGATACACAGTGACGAATTGCGTTCGAAAATCTAAGGCTGCTTGGATTAAATTCGACTGCAGATGGCAATTAGTGAGAGAGACTAATAATCAATCATTCAGTTGGTCCATTAGAAACAACTGTAAGAAACAGGTGCTCCACAATTTGTCATACATACGGGAGAAACATTATGCGTTTCAAATGGGAATAGGAACTTCAGTTACCTCTATATGTCAACTGTCACATGAAAAGTACGGATTAAGACATAAAAACAATATTAAGATGAATAAGTCAAAGTATTTATTGCAGTAATATAACATTAAAAAGATACGATCACAAATATTATTAAAAATGTACTTGCATAAGTTAAAATTTTATTGCAAACCGTCATTAGAGCGCACGTGTTCATAGTATTTTTTTGTTGACGGCCTCATTGATCTAGTGGTCGCATGCGCGACTGCTGAGCATGAGGTCCTGGGTTCGATTCCCGGGTCGAGCAGTGTTATTGGGTTATTCCATCAGGAATTTATCAGTAGCAGCCACGAAGTTTGGATTTGTGTGCGGTTAATGGCAATAGACTCGCCCCCTATTATTGGGACTTAAACATAACTAGCGAAATATGGGTGTACTATTAAGTATACATCTGCCTAACCCTTCGGGGATTACAGGCGTTATGTTATGTTATGTAAATAAGTATTTACAAAAACTTGGTTTCTGTCTACTGGCGTGGAAAATTCTTAGCCTGCGTATTTACTGTAGTAGTGCGACGAATATCGGAATAGCTGCGTCACGGACAGCTGTCGGTTGTTACGAACTGAAATCGTTTTTCAGTGAATGCTTGTGCGAAAACTAATATAAGGTACCTATGTTGTATACTGGTAGCCTGGTAGCAGTACCGAAATGCTGGCGTACTTTTTTGAGATATTTGGTAATAGTAATTAGTAAAAAAACAATAAAGGGTCGTGGTTTTGCTGTCTATGTTTTTTCAACAAATATTGCTGTTTTGTCTAGAAGTCTTCCAAAAATTTCATAAACTATTTTGTTCTACAAATCTTATATCTTTGGCTTTCACGAATGAAGTGATCTTTACGTTGTGTACTTACTGGTACCGTACTGTTTCGGTACATGGGCTTGAAATAAAAGGTTTACACCAACCCGCACTGGGCCCGCGTGGTGGATTATAGCCCATTCCCTCTCATAGAGAGGAGGCTTGTATCCCAGCAGTGGGAACTTATAGGCTTATTAAGCATGCTGTGTGGAAGTTTTTTCCAGAAATATTGCAGTTCGGCAATACAGGTCTGCCAAAACTTGTAAAAACAAATGTTACAATATCTTTTTTTGCTTTCAAGAATAGCATTTGACCCAGCAGTTTAGGATGTGTGCGTTGTCCCAAATGCTGACGTTTAGTTATAAAACTTCATTTTTTGTCAGTAGCAAATTCACGTCGGTGATTGGAGCCGTGACTAGCGCACATTATCTACGCTAGCGACATGGCCACTAGGTCAAAAGAATGCCAAATAATTTGAATGCTTCCTTAGTCAAAAATATCCTAGCAAAACTTCTATAACCGCAATGCCGGAATTCCAGCCCTTTTCAAGTTGACTCATTCATACAGTATGGATTTATGCAAATGTTTCCATGTCTCCCCCTGGTTAGCATGACTCACAGACGTTATAGCTATCTAAGAATGGCTATGTTCGATCGTTAGGGGACATAGCAAGGAAGCCAAATATCCGACACCAGTACATACACTCGCGGATCGAAAAATGTAGGTCAGTCTTCAAGCACAGTCCCGGTTATCTTTTCTAACTGTCATGGCTTAATAATACCAGCCACTCGGATCAATATTCAGGCTAAGCGGCGCTTGCCTAGGTTGGACTGTGCATGGGTGACCACCCATTACATACCGAATTTCCTGCGTGCCTCGGAAAGCACGTTAAGCGGTTGGTCCCGGCTGTCATTTGTAGATCTTTGACAGCCAATATAGATAGTCAGTGGACAACCAGTCTTACCAAGGGGAATCACATTACCCAGTAGTAACTGGGTTGTGGAGATCAGATAGGCAGTCGCGCCATGTGAAAAACTGGTATTCAGCTGCATCCGGTTAGACTGGAAGCCGACCCCAACATAGTTGGGAAAAGGCTAGGCAGCTTGTCAATCAAAATGTTGGTCAAATAAACAAGAAGTCTCCGGTAACCAGTGGTCTCAACCTCTACTAGCAGTCTTATACCTCATACAGTCATACTGATCTTACTAAGCAGAAGATGGATGATTGGTCAAGTAACACTGACTGTACAGTGTCCGTACTATCGAGTTCATTGACGGTCACACCACTTTTCAATCTTATGCCTTAGGACATAAGGGTGAAAAGTGGTCGACCGTCAGTGAACTCGGTGGTACATACGTAAAAGTTCCCTCAATGTGAGTAATCTGCACATTTCGAGAGTGTATCTAACGCTTAATCGTTCCATCACGCCTACACTCGAAGATTTGTGCGAACTGATTGATCAAATAAAATAGATGAAGCCCTAAGTGAATTTTAATGAAAACAAATTGCCGACGTAGAAAGCGTAAGATTTCTAAAGGTTAATTTGTTCGGAGATGAAGATGGATAATTTGTCGGCGCGTCTTGAGGATGTTGTTGTAAGATTTTTGAACAGCTTTTTTTTTTAATAACTGATGAAAAATTTCTATGTAGGGGGGGCTCAGAATGATGTACTGAATACGTGGTTACCGTTTTCGCGTCGGTGTCCCTTCCACCCCGTATATAAGGTAAGTTTTACTGTCGTTCAATAATATTGATACATACATACAGGATGGTCCAAATAGTGACGTCATAAAAAGAATTGTATTCCTCATGTCCAGGAGTATCCGAAATGTCCTCATATCCCATGTATGTTCCGCGATTCTTAATAGTTTTCGAGTTATAGTTTCTTGAAAATTGAATGGGTCCGCTTAAAAAATAACTATCTTTATTTTTACATGTTTTTCACATTCTTTAACGTCAACTAGAGGCATTTTCAAATCTATTAGTATCAAGAGTAACAAAAAGACGTGTTAAAAAAAAAGAGTTTTTTAAAAGCCAACCCATTCACATAATTTTCAAGAAACTATAACTCGTAAGCTGTCAAGAATCGCAGAACATACATGGGTACTTTCGGATACGCTTGGGCATGAGGATTTTTTTTCATGATGTCACTACCATTTGCCATTTGGACCACCCTGTATATCGATACCATTAAGTGAAGTTTTTTAAGCTAGTTTAATTTGACTTTTAATTCATCATCTGATGAGATGACGAGTAATAGAGAAGTATAGAAGAAGAAAACATACTGCGCGGACCCTGAATGAATTGGGATAAGAGCATGAGAATGATGATGATGATAATGATCTGCGTAACCTTTTACAACTATGTTGGGGTCCAGTCTCACCAGATTCAACGGAATACCAACCAGTTTTTATAATTCCGGAGCCTTAAGCGGCTTTCAGACTACGCTATAATATAATAGCATATAGTATATAGCTCATAGCTGTCGCGCACCATAGATAGTCAATAATATACGGTACAGTACAGTGTGAACGTGTCCATAACAATCTATGGTGTGCGATATTGTTGTGCTATGAGCTATATACTATATGCTATTATATTATACCGTAGTCTGAAAGCCGCTTTAAACCAACACCAAATCAGTAACACGAAATCCGGAACCTTCCTGCAATATTAACACCTCAATTTAGTACCTTCTATGAAGATACACCTCACATAGGCATTAAATTAGGCCCGGACCACACCTAGTCCAGATTTACAGCCTACAGACCTGCTAGATAGATATTGCTTACACGAAACTAATAAAGCTTTACGAGGTCGTTCCAGACACATTCAGGGTATTGAAATACGATTTATTTTCACGAAGTTTGGTTTAAGTGAATTAAAGAAAACATCACGCCTGTAATCACGGAGGATACAGGCAGAGACTCAAACTCAGTTATTTCAAATATAAGCTACATACAGTCCAGCTACAGGCATAATGCCAGTGAATGGACTGTAGTTGCCCATTCCGAAATCATAGATCTCATGGAGAAGAAAGGGCAAGAATCTCCATGGACACAGATGTACCAATAGTCCATTCACATTTCACCAGCTATAATTTAATAGGATACCAGCCCATTGTCATCAACCAGTGACATATTCAGACTCTAAGCTGGTACTGAAAAATTCTAAATGGAATCCACTATCACGTTAACCGACCTGGCAACAAACAAGTAGCCGGAAAGCTCAGATGATGGCAAATGTTTAATTCTGTGTAGGTAGCGGTTAATACAGAAATTTGAAATACCAAAGCTGAGATATCTCACATGCCTGCAATTCAACGGCTCCAATACTCTTCAAATTGGATAACAGCGTTGCTTTGCGGCAGAAATAGATATTTTAGATTTACTTCTCGGGGACAGCACTTACACAAATAACTTGGAATATATTTTAGTACATATTTATGGAGTTTCATAGATAAGGCCATCTATGAAACTCTATAAATAGGTACAGACACCCAAGAGTGTAATTGTGAGGTTGATCCACAAAGGATGGGTCACTTAATATCGTGTCCTGCGTGCACCATTTTTTGTTAGATGTTTGCAAAATTCTGGGATGACATAATTTAGATTTTCATAGATGTACGAAAACCTAAATTGACGCATCTCAAAAGTACTCGTAAGTTATAAGAAATCACCTACGTCGACAAAGTTTAAAATCGTCACTGAATTACTAACACCACGTAAATCAAAAATAGCAACTTTACAGGAGAGTGAGAAACCTGCATAATTATGCCTAGGTAACAGTATAAAACTATTTTTTCAAAATCAAAAAAAAAAAAATCAAAATCTATTTATTTGCCAGAATGTAGGTTTACAATGTATGATCTTAAAACTATAATGGGCCCTTTACATTCTACCATTACATATGGTGTGCAAATATTTAATTTTAATCTGCACCAGGTTATTGTTCTAATTATGTGCATTTGGAACAAAAATAAAATAAGAATAATAAATAGTCAGCAACATCAAAATAAGATCGCATGCATCGATATATAGTAAAAAAATAAATTATTTCATTGATGTCAAAGTTATACCTATGTCATCAGAGATAAAGTTTAATAAAATGTCAGAATAAGAATATTATGTATAAAAAATAGTAAATTGTAATTGATAATGTCATAAATATTAATTCGAACATCAATAAATTATTATAAGGTATATAACAATATTATTGATTTCTATTTCCCTCTCCGCGATCTGACATGTATTCATTAAGATTATAAAAGCATTTGTCTTTTAACCATTGCGTTACTTTTTTTTTAAACATGGTCACAGGTAGGTCTTTAAAAGCGTCCGGTAATTTGTTATATACCTTTACAGCATTTATGTACGAGTTCCTTTTATACAATTCGAGCCTACATTGCGGTACACAGAGCTCATGTTTAAATTTATTTTTATTTCTAGGAACTACATTTCGTTTGGTTACATCTTTGTGTTTAATGAAATATTCCGGATGTTGTTTTACAAATAGGCATAATTCTCTAATGTACATACACGGCAATGGCAGAATATTGCACTTTTTAAACAAGGGCTTACAACTATCCGTATACCAGGCCCCACAGATTGCACGTATACATTTTTTTTGTACTCTGAACGCTTTTGCAATTTCCACCGAATTACCCCACAACAAGAGACCATAAGCGAGTACGGACGAAACGTATCCGTGATAAGCGCAAAGAGCAGCTTCTGTTGATACTGTGACTCTTAATCTTTTTATTGCGTAGACAAATCTGTCGAGTTTATCACAGACGTAATCGACGTGTGTTTTCCAGTCGCAATTCTGATCCAACATTATCCCTAGAAATCAAATCAAATCATTTATTTTGCTGAATATGGGTACATACAAGGATGAAACACGACAATATAGCTCAGGACCATATCCTACCCTAACAGGTGTGCAAAAATAGTTAATAGTTTTAATTTGTGTCCACTTCAAATTACATAAGACGTAACTTGTTTCTGGTTGGCTGAAACAACGCGTCTTCATATTCTCTAGCAAACGGCATCAAATTATCAAAATCGGCAAAAACAGACTTACGTGGTGTTAGAACTTCAAAGACGAAATATGAACTTTACAAACGTCCATAAGCCTGAAAACTAGCCTGACCTAACCAAGGCTTACCGTAGTATGGAGGTAGCAATTACTCCTAGCACTTAAATAAAATATAAAATTCAGCCGCTATTCAGTCTGAAAGCTGACCAGCAACTTGCACAAGCCTCTAATTTATGCAACGACTGCAACCCGCCAACTCAATGCAAAACAAGTACTACATTAACCTATTTCGACCTCTTGACACCAAAAACTGGAGCGGGGATCAGAAGTACTTAGCATTATAATTATGGAACATGAACCTTAGTGCGGTGGGATTATAGTTTTGTTTTAGTTAGGGAATTGTGATCGATAGTTTTTAAATAGAAGCTGATCCTGATATTTGAGATCTCAAATTTTAGATAATGTAACTTATTAATGTCTGTAGACTCCAATAAGGAGCTTCAATATTCAATTGAAAACATTTGGAATATCATTGTCCCCTATTCCTAATAACTTTTAGTCTAACTTAGCAGACAGTAGGTTCCTGGAGACTTTCTTCCGTTACTTCTTATCAGCTAAAGCACTAGAATGGTGAAGGGGTGATATTTCAGGGGGGGGGGGCTAAATTTGACAAGGCGTTAGGGAATTGTGATCGATAGTTTTTAAATAGAAGCTGATCCTGATATTTGAGATCTCAAATTTTAGATAATGTAACTTATTAATGTCTGTAGACTCCAATAAGGAGCTTCAATATTCAATTGAAAACATTTGGAATATCATTGTCCCCTATTCCTAATAACTTTTAGTCTAACTTAGCAGACAGTAGGTTCCTGGAGACTTTCTTCCGTTACTTCTTATCAGCTAAAGCACTAGAATGGTGAAGGGGTGATATTTCAGGGGGGGGGGGGCTAAATTTGACAAGGCATCTCCCTGTAGCGGCACCACCAAAAAAGTACCTACTACAGCGTCATCTATGCCACAAATGAAGAACTAGTATCAAATTCTGAATCGCGTTATTAAAGTTATCCGTGACTATATAGGAAAACCCGACAATAACTGACGGGCAGTACCACTAGACACATCACCCGTCTGGTCGGAGGATCCTCCTTTTCTACAGGGGATGAAGAACTTTATACCCTGTTCTTCATAGCCCTATACATCCTCTTCTCTGTGGGGCTGAATTATACATATGTAATCTTTGACGTTCAAAAAGTGCTGAAACTCGTACTTTGAATAAATGACTTAAGATTTTGAACAAAAAATTAGTTTTGGAAGCGTATTTGCAATTCAAACACGTCGTGAAACAGGGATGAATATTTCAGGACATAATATGAAACGTATCCTTTTCATCCCGTATAAAATAATAACTTTTCACGCAGGTTAGAACATTAAAGTTTATTATGCGTGACACGTAATGCGCTATCATAATGAGGGTTTTTATTACTTTTTAGATGCTGCGTGAGTCTAATTTTATATGTATGAAAGAGAAAAACTTTTGTTATGAGAGGAACTCGTAACAAAGCTGGTTGTGGTCCATTCGAGGATGAGTGACCATTGCATACGATGTATTTCGGGATTTAAGATAAAGTCTCATCAAGGGATATCGTGTTACCCAGTGACTGAGCTGTACTCCATATGAAATTCTGGTGCTGCTCCGAGTTAAACTGGAAGCCCACTCCAACGTAGTCGAGAAAAGGTTAGGCAGATCATGTCTATCGGGATTCAAAACTCCTCCATTTTTTGGAGAATAGTTGCGTAAAACTGTCACCCTTGTATCTAGAAGTCGAACGAGTGGGCTAGCCCTAAAATGTCAATGGGCCCAATCTAGTAGCAAGTCACAATGTTTCATAATTGCCAGTTTTTTACCATCAGGCTGTCTCTTCGCCCAGATTAGACCCTAGCGGGTGATTAAATATAAACTAAGTCGGGGCTAATCCAGGCTCAATAATAAATCTGACCTAAATTGATAAAAATGCTTAATATCAATCACTTGTCGACTTAATTTTATCAACGATAACGCGATGCATTTTGTTTTTATGATATGATATAAAAAAAAACATTGTACTCTCAGATGCAATCTGTGTGAATTAAATTGTAAGCCTTCATGTCAAGATTTGTTTTGGTTATTATGATAAGAATCTTGAAGAATCCTTTAGTATTGATGTAAATGACACATTCATCTCCAACATAGCAGGTGTCAAAAAAGAGTCTGTAAAAATATTAAGTGCATCAGAAAATTAACCAAAGAGTTCTTAATATTTTTATACCTCGACTGTACGTATATGTGTTAATAGAGTGATACTACAAAATATCTGAAACCATGAACCCGTAATTGACTCTGTGATGCATATACAATTGTTATTTATTTAACAGTTTATGTATACACTAAATACAGAAAAGAAGAAAGGAACAGAAAAAATAGGTACAAAGGTGATGCTAATTTCTACAGAAATCTCTTCCTTCGTCTTCTCTTTTTTCTTTCTTCTAGTCTTCTTCTTTCTTTCTGTTATAGCTGTTGGTTCTCCTATTTATAAATAAACAATGTTCCAGACTTCTTTGCCATGTTATTATAAAGTTCTTCGTTCAAGTCGACGATTGAAGGAAAGGAATCGGTCGAAGGTTCTACTTTTGTAAACGTCTAGGCAATGAAAAGTCATAAAAACACCCACTTTTGGCAAACGTTTAAGTGATCGCACAGATGGACGGTATTGGCCTACTGCCAAACGTCCTGACTAAATCCTTTAAGACCCGGAGTCCCAAGCAGAGACAAGACGAGAGGAGAGAAGATGTGTTGTAAACCACCAATAGAATTTGTTATTTACACTTCTCGTCTTCGCTTAGCTTTAGTGGAAACGGTTGAGCAGAGATATGTCTCATATATTGAGACCAACCTCCGCACTCGGCAGCAGCGCACAGTGGACACGAGAAGAGACGTGAGCAGCTGGTGAACGGTGTGCGGCGTTCGCTAAACTGGCCGTGAGTAGACTGTACACACATTAGTACTTCTGAAATCTATTAGGCACGAGTCTTTACGGTCTCGGGCGATACGACTGGCGTCAAGTGAAAAGGGCGCTCGTCACATGTCTTCCTCGTGTGGCGAGTGGCGGAAACCTAGACAGTGATGGTTGAGTCGCTACTGCCCGATCAGTTTACACCACTGCCCTTACTTATCTACTTCGCTAAATACTTGACCAATGTAAGCCGAACGTACCCGAACTTTAATCGTGTAACTCGTGAAGAGATGGCTATGTTGCATGTTTATACGTGGAAGGAATACAGCCAAAAAGTAATTAAATAGTAAATTCTCTATTAATATAATAATAGTGTTTTGACACGTGTTTGAAAGGTCTTTGTTTTAAGCTTGCGTGCAATAATAACGCCACACGCAAAGAAATCATCCATTAAGTTAAAGCGGAAATACAAAAGTACAAAATATTGTGATAAAGTTAAGTAGGTAATGTCCTATTGTGGGTAGGTTCCTTTTGTATTCCTCTTCGACGTGTCGATGATTCCGCTTATTAGAGTCAAATCCAGCGTTGGTGGTGGCTTCGGACAGGTCCCTCAAGGTGTAGGAGGATTTACGAATAAAGCAGAACAGTAGGTGAGTCATAGATTCTGTTGAGCCACCGCAGTCGCACCCTGCTTGATCGGAATACCCCACCGTACCAAATTATTTCTGCAGCGGCCTAACTGGCTTCGCAATCGGTTTAGGGTCTTCCAGGTACGCCATGGCAGTAAGTGTCGCGCTGGGAGTTATTCGACAGGTTCGATATAGTGTGCCGTAGACTAGAGTCTAGTCGGTATGGCTGAGGAGCCACAACTATTTTTTTTATCTTCCCTCTGTTGTTGTCGACAAACATTAGTCGACCTGGGGAAGGCAGGAAGACTTGTAGGAATTTCAACTTTCGTACCTGAGCCGAGAATGGAAAACCCAACAGTACGCTTTTTGCGATTGTTTTCCATTTTTTCTCACCTGATCATTATTAATTCATTTACAGTCAACCACACAACAAATTGTCCGAAGAATTTACCACTCAGTCCCTCCCATAAATTCTTGTCAATATTTAATTTTTGTCATAGGTTTCGTATCAAGTTTATGTTCCCAGAGGAGGCCGGTGGAAGTGTCTAGCACATGCATATCTTAGCTGGTTTCCGACATCCGAACACAAAACTAGACTGGCCTGCTATTGAGAAATTCTTAAACGTAAACTCTTCGTATTGAATTGAAAATCCAGTAAAACATGATCTGCCTAGCCCTTTTCCAACTATGTTGGGGTCGGCTTCCAGTCTAACCTGATGCAGCTGAATACCAGTACCTTTACATGGAGCGACTGCCTATTTGACCTCCACAACCCAGTTAGTACTGAGTAATACGATCCCCTTGTTAAGAGTGGTGGTCAAACTTTCAGACCACTGACTATCTGTAACGACTGTCAAAGATCTACAAATGACAGCCGAGACCAACGGCTATACGTGCTATCCGAGGCACGGAGGAAACTCAGTATGTAATGGGTGGTCACCCATCCACGGACCAACCTAGGCAAGCGCGGCTTAACCTGAAGATCGACTCGAGCGGCTGTTATTATGTAGCCACGAGCTGCTCATTTCACGAATATCCAGAGAAACTTTAATTAAATAAAGATTTTAATCAATGAAATGAAAACGTAACAATATTTACCGCAGTAAAAGTACTGGCTAGAAAAAAGAATAAACAATCTACATTCTTTTTTTAGGTCTGCTCCAAAAAGTTTCGTATTTCAAACATGAACCTCATCATACACCTCGTCAACTCACTAAGTAGACCCGAGCATAATAATTCAAGGTGTAAATAAGCAAGGAGGTCTCGTAACGAGATTTTCATAATGTTATATTAAATTTTTCATTACGACTGGCTGTTTGTATTCTGACCTTTTGCGCTATGACCTTTAGGGGTGGGTTTCCGTGAGCGCCATTTTGATTGAGAAGGGCAGAATTTGCATGAACTATTGAAGTAAAAAAATGGATATTGTGATTCTTGAAGTTGTGGTAAACTTATGAAGAAGTTTTAAAAGGGCAAAACCACACATTCACGTGACCGTACTTTTCGGGCTTTTCGGGAACACCGAAACATCGAAACATTCATCAAATTATTAAATACATAACACTCATAAGTGTCTAATGTTCATGCTCACTCTTTTTTCGCGCAACTTAACTACTTACGATGCATGGGCACATCTATCGATTTCAATCTTTGTGAACACCTATGGCATTTATACACCATTATTTTTAGGTCGTTCTGGAGCCGAATACCATGAACTCGATCATCGAACTCGAAACGATTGGGACTATTTTTTTTTTTTTCAAAAATTAACAATAAAAAAAAACACGAAAGAATAAATTTATTTTTTGAAATAATGAGAACTCAAATGCATATGTGTGCGTAAAACGTATCCACGATCGGTAACACATGCGAACGATACCCATTGAAAATTCATTCATCGATCGATTCTCATTATTTCACAAAAAAAACATTAAATTTATTCTTTCGTATTTTTTTATTGTTATTTTTTTTCATGGGACTTAAACATGACTGGCAAAATATGGGTGTACCTATACCTAACCCTTCTGGGATTACAGGCGTAATTTTATGTTATGTTTATATTTATCACCAAAACTCCTTCAGATAACTTCAAAACAAGCCGCTTCCGCCTACCATGACACAACGCGAAGGCTAACGACATATCAACAAGACAACAACTGATAACACAAGTGGACTCCCTAGAAGTAGCCTTGGTGATACCCGCGTAACCTTGTACACGGAGTTATTTGTGTGTTTACACTCAAGTACAAGGCCTTGTGTAACTGATAAGGTGATTTGTGTTTGGGTGTTTTAGAAATCTTGTAGGATAATAGAAGGTCGGGGTATGGGCAGTATCTGTAAAGGTTTGGTCAAACCTATCACCATCTGGCTAGCCTTTTCTCAACTATGTCGGGGTCGGCTTCCAGTGTAACCGGTTGCAGCTGAATACCAGTATTTTACATGGAGCGACTGTCTGTCTATCTGGTCTCCACAACCCAGTCAATACTGGGTAATACGATACTCCTTGGTAAGACTGGTTGTCAGACTTTCGGGCCACTGACTACCTGTAACGACTGTTAAAGATCTACAAATGACAGCCGGGACCCAACGGCTTAACGTGCTTTCTGAGGCACGGAGGAAACTCTGTATGTAACGGCTTAAAGATCGACACGAACCGCTTTTATTTAACCACGAGATCCCAGGTTTGGTCAAAACCATACGGAGAAATTGCGGGTGAGCTGCGTATATCAGAATCTAACAGATAACTTCATCAGTGTAGTCTCTGTCCGGTTCCGCATTTGCCTAACCCTTTAGAACAGGTGAGGTTGCTAATGGAGGCAAAAACAACCATATTTGGGACAAATACCGTCACGATATTGGAATTTGTGTAACCATTTCCTTACTAAGACTAAAACCGACCCTGGTTTAAGCCCAACCACGTACTTATAGCTTAAATTATAAGATTTTTTACGGGTCGGACGCCATCTTACTTGAGCACCCTAGGTATGGGAAGCCAAAAGGCATGCAGTCTTCTAAATACAATATTTGATGGCATTCGTCACTAGTAGGAATGTTGAACGTGCTCAATGGAACACAAAATATTTTTTTTTTGCAAAAAAAATGTCGGTGACCTGATTATTTCATTGACTTTTTTGCCACCGACTTCCGAAACTTCCGTTTTTTTGGAATTCGGCTTTTTAGTTGTGGTATGTCACACAAACTCATGGCAAAAATAAATTCTACATTGTGGCTAGAAGTTTCTAGCACATTATCCACATAGACAAAGAAGAAGAAAAATTGAAGAGTTCACTCGATTTGTCCAGGATCCCATCATCAGATCCTGACCTGATGACATGGAACCACTTGGGAAGTATACCCTTTTCAACAAAATAATACTTTTCCTAATCGGTCCTGGCGTCTTCGAGTAGGTAATCAGAGAACATACTTAAAAAGTAAAAGAATCCGACGAATTGAAAACCTCCTCCTTTTTTGAAGTCAAATGAGAAATGAAAGCAGATGAAAAGCTGCTTCTCACTCCATGAAACTGAAAGCAGATGAAAAGCTGCTTATCACTCCATAAACTCGCTCATCATAGTTATTGGTATTTGATAACATCAATAATACAAACAAGCTACTTACACCATAATACTCTTTCAAACGAGCCTAGTAATAATGTAGTTCCGTATGCCATCCGCTGTTGCAGCTTACACAACGACTTTGATTTTCATTCGACTAGCAATTATGACGAGGGAACTTCCCATTAGACTGGAACTCTTTATGTAATGTGATTAATGATTATCTAATTAATAATCTTAATGGTGTAGAATGGAAGAGGTTCTGTGTGAATGAAGCTTCCTTTTCCTGAACTCTTTGAGGATCTAACCAAAGGCAGATTGGAAGAAAGGGGTCACAATTTATCCAGCTTTAGGAAACCTACAGTTTATCGAAAATTTCTGATGTTTCCAAATTGAAGGACGAGTTTATAGCAACTCGAATATAAATGGTTTATCAGAATTTTACACGGGGCTTACCCCTTGCTGTAACATGGGACATAAACATAACTGGCGAAATGTGGATGTGTACCCCTCCTGTTCTCCTGTTTATGTAATGAGGTAGGTACCCCTCTGCCTAACCCAACGGGGAAAATAGGTTGATGTTGTGTGTTGTTAAGCGGGGGAACGCTATGTTCCTTAAGAATACCTAATATTGCTTTTGAGATGCCTTTATACTACAATAATTCATGGACACTAGTCATCTTCAATTTTCTACCCTTATCCCAATTTATTTGGGGTCGGCCCAGTATGTCTCCTTCTTCCAAACTTCTCTATTACTCTTTAATTGATGGACGCTAGACATAGCGCCAAATCCGAAGTTAAGTTCTGGATCCACTCATTTATTGATTGCCATCGAGACACTAGGAAGTAGCATGGTTAGGCTCAAATATACCATATTATATCGAAGTGTTTTTCGTAGTAATTCGTAATAGTGGCAATTCTAAAATCAGCATTCGACAAATGCCTACAACAACAGACCAATCATCACATTTTTGTTACTAAACATTGCAACATTTGCAAAACAAAACAATCGACAACCAATCTTATCGCGAAACAGATTGACAGGACTTGAAATGTGGAGAAAAATGTTCGCAGCGTTTGAAAATATTCCAGAGATTTTAATAAAAGAGAGAGACATTTCAATAAATTGGAAGGGATGTGCGCAGCCACGCGGTGACGACGGCTTATTGAACCAATTTATCACTAGCAGTTGATGCTATCGGCGAGCTAGTACGCGCGAATTGAGTTCTTATTATTCGCAGAAGTAATCAAACTTGCAGATGGGCCACCTGAGATAGATAGTACGTCTTCCTGTTAAGACTTGTGGGTTTTTTATACACGCGTTCCTTGTAATGCGCGTTTTCAACTTACAAAAAGATGCGTTAGTTGCGTGTGTAGTCCGAATATGCGTTTCGGCGACGTGTAAAATAACGCCGTGTGCCATTTTACCAGTTTATTGAACCAAAGTATCACTAACAGTTGATGCTGTCGGCGGGATGCGAAGCGCGAATTGAGTTCTGATTATTGGAAGACGTCATAAATTGCAGAAGGTATACGGTACATCTGAGATCTTCATGTTTGCACATGGCGTGTTTACTGCCAAGAACAGCAACATCAGGTCCGTATGCAACGCGAAAACGTTTGCAAACAACGCAACGAAAAAAATATATATTTTTATTTCACATAGGCCTGCATGGGCACTTATGAAACGTCGACAAAAAGGTGCACGGTTCGGGTTGGTCGTTTCCTATGGAGAAGAACCGGCAAGAAACTCCATTTGTTTTCTGACATCCGAATTAGACCTTATTACATTGTACCTATATTTCATAAATAAATAATTTGCATTGGCAGTAACAATTGCTATTGTAGGGAGATGAATTACTTTACGTGCCGGATCCATTATGGTCGTACGTAACAGATGAGAGGCTTATTGAACCAATCTAGTACTAGCACATGATGGCAACGGCGAGATAGTACGCGCCAATTGAGCTCTTATTATATCAAGGAGTGATGAAATTTGGAGATCCTCCACCTGAGGTAGATGATACGTCTTCCGGTTAGGGCTTAACACAGTGGAGTGCCTAGGAGCCAACAATACGGCAAGCCCTTTAGGCAAGCAGAAACCCTAACATCATGAAGAGTAGTAGATTTTAAGGGTGAGCCAAGCTTCTAGACTTGTTTGAAAGTACCGCCACTACTTATACACTACGGTGTTTATTATGCGCGCGACGAAGACTCAGATTCTACTATGCTTTGCGTGAATTGTATTTTTTGAAGAAGTGATGTTTGCATTTAAAGCATCTGGAAAACCACCTGGTTTACCCGATGTTGTTTCCGTCCTCTTTATTAAAGGATACCCAGTAAATGATGTTTAAGTGTCATTCTCGCATATCATACACATACAGTTGAAGTCACATGCGTCTTTAATTTCGCCGGGCTCTTAACTTTGTCGCAGAAATGGACGTTTTACTTTTCAACATGAACTCCACAACCACAACAACACTCACTTTCAAAGTTCTATTTCGCGTCGTATTCTATGTAAAATGCCTGCCATATTCCAGATGCCTACCTTGTACCCACTCTGACATACATACGTATAGTTTATTCCAAGTTGATCTTCTTCATATAAACACCTATTTAAGCATTCTATAAGCAAACTCCATGACGCAATAGACTTTTTGTTATCAACCCCATTAAAGACAGTCTTTACTGCCTTGTTTCACTTTAGTGCGACATTCAACCTTATCACTATACCCATAAACGCTACGATGTTAAGTTGAGATAATGTTTACAGTACCTCGTCGAGGCTTTATGGAGGATGGCGCGATTAATGGATGCTAAAGTTAGGCTGGGGGGCTGATGAAAAGGTTCGATGCTAAATTTAGACACGGTATTAAAGATGTCTGTCTTCTTGATTAGGATTTTGAGATGTAGTTCTATAAGGACTTAGTAATTTGTTAGTCAATGAAAACTGTAGGCGAATCAAATATACTTGAGACAGAAAGAAACGTCTCGAAACTTCTAGACTCGAAAATGGAGCGACGAATATTCCGTATCTTGCAAAGGTATAAAGTTTCAACAGCGTAACAAGACCTGAAGGATTTACAGCAAAAAACTTCACCTTTAAAGCGAGAACAAGTAATATTACAAGAAGGCTTTGTCACTTGAAACTGTAATACAAAAGTTCTTATAATTTTCATCGGAGCAAATTTGTTGTGGGTAAAAGAAATTTCGGCGTTCTTTGGGGGATGTCAAAGGCTTATTATAGGGTATTTTTTCTTCGGATAAGAGCCTATAGTTCTTTTGGGGATCGTTGGAGACAATTTTGAAGATTAGATCAAATTGGCGAGGGCTGGTATCAAAATGGACACATCACAATATGTAATTTTCAGTCGGATACCAAATTTCTGGTCGTTTAAGATTAAACTGGCTTTTCGCCTTTCTATTTGAAAGAATTTTCGCAAAAAGGCGTACTACTAAGCAATTATTCCAAAATTATGGGGCTCTGTCAATGAGCTGAAAAACTTTATGAGTAAGGAAGGTAACTGACATGCCTGCTACATAAAAGAAGTTTATTTACTCGATGTGAATTTTTAGGATACGGGTTGTTTTAAAAGGTGGAAGAGACAGCGACGCTGCAAAGGTTACCACATATTCAGTACACCATTTTGAACATTGGAGGTGTTCATAGAAATTTTTCATCGGTAATTTAAAAAAAAAACAGCTGTTCCATACATTTTGACCGTGAAGGTATTGCAGTTTTGTAGGAAACAGTTGTTTTTTTTTAATAACCGTCGAAACATTTCTATGGGTATTAGGATGATGTACTGAGTACATGGTAACCGTTTTAGAGTCGGTGGCCCGTCCACACTGCATAGTAACTAGCACTACAGTGCTGCATGGACCTTTTGGCGTTTGAGTGACATTGACAGAGGGACTTTAGTTAACATTCGAGAAATATTTTTGGGAGATTGTATAGTAGAAACAAGATGGTGACTTTATTTCCGTCATTTTTAATACGTGCCAAAAGATAGAACTGTAGTACCGATAGCTATGTAAAACAGTGTGAAAGAGTGCAAACGTCCGTCGATTGACCAAGGTCTGACGAAGATTTGATCACGTCACGTCTGATTGTTTTATTTTGCTCGAATTAGACCACCACGTTCGCACGCACTGCAGCAGTGAGCCATTTTAACGCATTAGGAGTGGTATTTGTTGTATTCTAAACCCCGAGTTCGACGCCCAGGGTTGAAAATCCAGAGCGAAAAACAGCCTTGCAAACGCGAGTTAAAGAAGCTTATAAAGAAACTACTTACGCTATCAATCAGCTGCTGCTTCTCTTGTAGCTGCAACTCTTGATGACGTAACGTAGCTCGCTGTTTCTCTGCCGTGCTGCTGAGCCGAGATAGCACCTCCTGGTCGTGTTCCCGCGCTGGTGACGGTGGTGCGCTTGAACCTGTGGGATATAGAACCTTTAGTTTTGTTGGATTAAGTGGATTTTTGTTAGGAAGAGTTGGTGGGTGAAGATTGAGATATCATCAGTATTATTTCGAAAGGAACAGATAGTAACTTTCTGGACAAGAGTAGACACAGTAGCGACATCTATGACACAAAACGAGAACTAAAAAACCTGTTCCACTAGTTGCTGATCTAGCTAGATCAGCATAAATACAAGAACCCGACAAGACAACAACTGTTAGGTACAACAGTCCAGACTCAAATTCCGTCTGGTTGCAGGATCCTCCCTTTTCAATGGAGTTTGAGGAGCTTTAACAACAAGCTCCTAAAACACTAAGGCTGATTTTATAGTCACGCGTTTCAGCAGCGCCGCCGGGAGCGCGCGCGCTCGGATATGTATTGGGGTAGTAGTAGCGTTTCAAATTCGCGCGCTTGAGCAGCACCGTTCGGTGTTCCTGTTCAACAGCGCGCTGCCCAACGGCGCGTCTAGCGGCGTGACTATAAAACCAGCCTAAGATGAGGGCTCTTGTTCCCGAACGGTTGTTACCCGGCCCGGACCAGCCCGGCCAACAGCCATGAACGAAACATTATGGAGGCTTCTTCACGATGCCGGCGCTAGCCCCCGTTCGCGCCGTGCCCGGTTTAACCGCAGCAAGACCCGGCGCACGGTCAATTATGACAACTACAACTACATAAACTGACGCCTTTTGCCCATGGGGGTAGGCAGAAACCACAGAACGCCACCTGCTTCGATCCTTACAATACTCCTTTTGCCTCGTAAACATTCCTAAATCTGGGCATACACGCACGCCGGGTGCGAGCACTACGCACCAACCTGAGCTTTCTGAAGAACCTCACAAGAGTACTAATACAGCCTATTTCCAAAACTCTATACTTTGCCATTGAATGGCGGCATTCTTTATTATATTTGGATTGTACTTAATTCAACGAAACTGCATTATAGAACGCATCGTATAATTATAATATAACACTGTGTAGACCAAGATATTAGGTCATATTGTAACTATCTCTCCAAAAATAAATCTGTAACATCTATTTGTTTTGTTGTCAAATAGAAACTCGATTGTCTAATTGTAGAATAAACATCGTGACTTGCTTTCAACAGACAGTGCTTGAGTACTCTATAGTGTTTACGATAGATTTATGAAACTGTTTTACATCCGGCATATCATAATTCTAGGTTCAGCGGAAAACCATAGCGTCGGGGTCTAGTTCTCCGGCATTTGCAAAACACACAATATTTTGTTTTTGATTAGATTTAAGTTTTTTTTTGTGCTCTTGTGGCATGTGCCATCATCATATTCCTGGAGCCCTTGTCCCGACTATTTGGAGTTGGCGCAGCGCGTTTTTCTCTTCCATGCTCACTTGTGGCATGTGCCAAATAAACATTTCTTCTTTCTTTATTCTCTGCACTACTTTAAAAAACAAAATGGTGTAAGAGCAAGACTTGACGTATGAATATAATATCCATGTCTCACTGTATGTCTAAATAGAACATACTGAGATGAAGATGGGTTGGTCCGTGGATAGGGAACCTTACTAGGGAGTATCGTATTACCCAGTAACTGGGTTTTCGCGTGAAAATAATGGTATCCGCCTGTATCTAGTTTGCATGGCAGCCGAAGAGGTACAGAACCTTCATCTTACACCTCTACAGGAGGTATAGCTCCATCTTTTCAGACTGAAATAAGATTCAATAAAGGTCTGACCGTATTCACTTTATAGTTTGGACCTAACTTGGTTTTCATGTTTACGGCACATGAAAACTAAATGAGGTCACCAATAACTACGTTAATAACATTTAGCTATTACTATAAGGCGAATGTAACCAGTGAATCATTTTGCATAACCATAATAATACATTGAATGAATAAGACACTACATGATGTCACCTGCACAAATACAAAGACGAGCTAAGTATCTGCAATAATCATGAATAGCAAAAAACTGTGTTTTAAATAAATCATCTTCTGTCTAGCCTTTTCCCAGCTATGTTTGTGTCGGCTTCCAGTCTAACCGGATGCAGCTGAATATCAGTATCAAAAAAGTAAGGGCTTTGGAAGTCCAAAAGCAGTATTGCCCTGAATAGACGGAAAACGACTCCAGATGAAGGTACAAAATTAAAAAAAAAAACTTGGTAGTACAGTCACGAGCACCAATTTCCTAAATTTAAAAGCAATTTTCGCGAGAAATAACGATTGTACTTTGAGATAGGATCTTTTTTATAAAAATATGAGTTCAAGAATACTATGTTCGAAACAACATGAAATTTTAATCAGAACAGTAGGAGAAAAACACTTTTAAAAGTTGTTAAATGTTTACATATTGGTGGTCCTGACTGTACGTTCCTCCCATACTATTTTTTTAATCCAAACAGGCTTACGTTTGGCCGCAACTCGCGCAATGTGAAACAATGATGCGGCCTAAGGTAGATCACGTTTGCCTAGAAGAAACTGTTTTCGACAGCTTTGGCATCACGTAATATGTAGTAACGCTAACCGCATTTATCCTAATATGACGATCTTATCTGCTGTCTAAAGTACTAAGTGCGATAAATAGCGGAATGATCTGCCCGAGTTCACATTAACGCGCCAACGAAGCCCAGTTAACAATAATCAGTCGTTAGGCGTAACTAAACCAACAGCTTGTTCGCACAAAGGCGCCGCTCCACAGTGGCCGACAGCTAAGCACGCACGTGTACTTAGATTCGCTTTGTATGAAAGGTGGAATCTTAACTGTGTGAAAGGCTAAAGATGATGGCTGGACAAGGGGGTGACTAATGGATAAGTATGGAAAAAGAAGACACGCTGCGACGGCCTCATATAATTGGATAATTCGGCGGGATCTTCCATTGCGGGCGCGCAACGCACAAATGCGTGACTGTCAAACAAATGAATCGCACAGATAACGTTGCAAACCTCTCCATGCCCATCCTACGTATGCAGTAGTGGACGATCGACTTTACTCACGAGCGAAAGGACATGATGCCACATACGGAACCGAGCTGAAATGGCACGACTGATGTAAGAACGCCATTGTTTCTGTTACTCAATATAAGATAGTATCGTGGTTGGAAACTGATGGATTCTAAGCTGTAGACGGCATATTTTGTAACTGAAGTCTTTTCCCCATGTTTCTTTAGTTCAAAAGATAACATACACACATAACATCACAAGTAATCCCCGAAGAGTTGTATAGTATGTACTTCCAGGACACAAAGCAGAAGAGAAAAGTTGAAAGAACTGCTATTTGAACCTAGGAATCTCTAGCCAGACAAGAGCCTGCTATTTCTTCCACTTCAGTAGCCTGTCGATGACTATCCACTCAAAATTAACATCCGTTAATTGCCCTAGCGTCATAAGTACTTAGGAAAATGCTTCTAGTCAACTGGAACTCCAAACTAAACGACACCTCACCAATGCCTAAAGATTCGCTTCAATGCTTTACTTCATTATTTTCGATGCCATCCGGTAAGTGCCGGCAATCTGGTAGTGACGTCGGTCTGACGTCCCAAGTTAAAAGAGATATCATCATCTGCCTAGTCGTTTCCCAACTATGTAAGGGTCGGCTTCCAGTCTAACCGGATGCAGCTGAATACCAGTATTTTACATGGAGCGACTGCCTATCTGACCTCCACAACCCAGTGGGTAATATGAAACCCCTTGGTAAGACTGGTTGTCAGACTTTCGGGCCACTGACTACCTGTAACGACTGTCAAAGATCTACAAATGACAGCTGGGACCAACGACTTAACGTGTTTTCCGATTTATCACTGGATATTCGTCTAAAATGCAGCTTTAATCCAGATATTAATCTTCTCGGTTATAAACCTACACGATTGATAAAAAATCTCTCGTTATAAGCGTCAAGATATCTCACAGTAAATTCTCGTGAATAAAAGGTTAAAGCAAGAACATGCAGGGAGCAAGAACATAAGCATTTGAGCTCACATTCTGCAGAACTTCAAGAGAATATTCCGTTTCAGTCGTTTGCCTTTTACATACAAATTCCAGAGAGAATCGAGTCAGCGAAAATGCTTACAAAACATTCTTAGCTCCATCAAAAATGATAAAATGTTCTACGCGAAAGGCAGATATGCAGGAATGGAGCAAATAATGAAAAAAACTCACGTATTTAGAATAAAAGTATAGAGGGAAATGTAGACTTGAATGTTGATCAATGGTCGTCTCAGTCCCCAGACAATATTGAAAGCTGATATTGTTATGGCCTAGCCTGAGTCAACAATGCGTATGGTTCTTTGTGGACAATCAGCAAAAGAATTATTACTATTCTTATGTGTTTAATTAATAAAAACTGTACGAGCCTGTACTATGTCTGCATATTGAATATGCGATGCTATCAAAATAGTGATTATAATGCGATTTACGAGTATTACTGTTGTGAGAATCGAATAACGCATTTTATGCTTGTGTACGGTAAGATTAGCTTATTTCACTTCTATCTAGTGGTTGTAAGCGCGACTGCTGAGCATGAGGACCTGGGTTCGATTCCCAGGTCGGGCAAAGTGTTACTATTTCTCAGTAACAGCCACGGAGTTTGGATTCGTGCCCAGTTGATGGCAACAGTCTCGCCCCCTATTACATGGGACTTAAAAACGAAACTGGCGAAATGTGGGTGTACCTCTGCCTAACCCATCGAGGATTGCTTCTGATGTTATGTTATATTATTATCATTCATTGGTTTTTTTTCTGACGTAAAATGGAAGCAGTAACAGTAATCAATTAATTAATTAACACTCGAATGCAAATCAAATAGTTCAAGCTGCTTTTGATGATTTACTCCGTACATTCAACTGAGCCCAGGAAATAAAAAAATGCCGCTCCAATAGTCAAAATTCAGTATATTTATCCTATTAACTATTTCAGGAACAAACAAACGCTGAGCTTTAAAGCTACCTTTATGACACTCAAAATTAGTGAAGAGAGTAATTTTATCTGCACCACCAAGCAGTATACTACGATCTTCTTTGTTCATATAACGATATTCTGGAACATTGACGTAGCTAGGTCTAATAGGGCCCTGTATGAAAATTGTTTGGGGGCCCTACGTAACCGAGTGCGGCGAACACCAAAAAAAATATCATATTATTATCTTAAGCTGTCATTGATTTTACTAATATAATGTAAGAGCGAGCAAAATGAGATAGAAAATTTAGTAATCAAGATCATGGCTCGCACAGGTTAAGAAGGCATTCATCGAAAATCCAGAAAAGCGAACTCGAAAATTCTAGCTTTCTGGACCGTGACGAGTCAAGTTTTAATATAAGAGCGAGCCCGAAATTTTGAAGCCTTCTTTCTGGACTGCGATAAGTTAAATATTCATTATTTAATCATAACGGGCCTCCTATCAATTACAATTTGAAGTTATTGAAAGATTTTGTAATGTTTTTCCTCTACACGTCGGAGTCCTTGTTACTGGGGCCCCGTAGATACGGCTGATACGGTAGCTACGCTCCTGTTCTGGAGGCAAAAACCAGGCTTCGAAAAGCGAACTTCGTTATTCCCGGACAATATTCGTCCAATTGTCAATATTTGGATTTAACTCAGTCCTTTTGATTATTCAGTACAAGCTATGAACCACGGACTCTAGGGAGACCCAAGGACTGAAGTCCGAATGTCTCTGCCAGCGGAACTAATCAGAAAAGATATAGCTTGTTCTTTCTCGTACGATTTTGACTGTTTACCCTATGGAATATTGTACTATTTGATAATAATAGGAGTGTCATAGCATATCAACAGGGTTGAATGAAAATGGGAACATCGCAAAAATGCAAAGCTTGGTTTTTGATCACGCCTTTAATCGGGTAATCTGTTGACCAATCCCTTGTGATTGATGGACCAAAATACAATCAAACAATCAATTACTCTGAAATGCCATTTGAAAACAGATTAAGTAGAATACGAAATAGCGATATATAATAGGAACACTTTGTAAGCCGAAAATTAGATTTACAAATTCACCAACTGAACTAAATCGAGAATTAGATTTACAAATTCACCAACTGCGTATCGTCCTAGCTCCTATTCAATTGAGATGCCCTACCAGTTTAAGACCGATAACTTTACTACAATTTACCCATTAATGGCTATTCTTGGAACTTTACTGCAAATAGTATTTCTCCATTATAATTATAAACTTGCCAATATTTGTAGTCTACTATTCGCACCGCAATGTTTATCTTTTTGGTCCAATCAATCAGTTCGACATTTCCAATTAGAAAGTACAATCAAGCACTATAAATGCTTGACCCAGAGGAGACCCTTTATAGGACCTAGCTATAAAAATAAAGGTGTGGTTAAGTTCAAAAGTTTATCTTTGACGTGTAGTTGACTGTACACCAGTCTCTAGAGACGTACTAGACCCAATCTTGGGTCGAAACTAATCAGAAACGATGTGGGCGCAGAAAATATTGCCACTAACTTTTCCTGAACATTCTGAATGAAGGTCCGCTGAAATAAGGTGTATAACGGGTCGTAGCTACATATTTGAGTTGATTGATATTTTTCGTACCGTTTACTTTGTGTTTTATTTGAGTGAGGTAACCATGAGTGTACAGGCCAAGAAGTTTCAATAGAGAAGGCTGGAACGTCCACATAAGCGTACTGAAGTAGAAGCTGAAGCAAATAGGTAGCTACGTTAAGATTATCTAAAGCCACTCAAAAGTATAGAGTCACAAATCAATGGTAAGGCAAAATGTCACAGCACTATTATATCAATGGCTGTCCGTAAACATCACAACCTACGCGCGTTTGAAATGGTTGCGACAATAGGTCTACAGCTAAAATAAAATCTTATGAACACACAATTGCGATTTAAACAAATATGACGCCCAACGCAACGCAAACCAAAAAGGGTTAGATCCCCAACCGATAACCCACATAACCCCCACCGACCGAACCGATAGCGCACATAATCCTGACTCAGAACGATTGAGCGTTAATTTTAGTTGTACTAATCATGATTTTTTTTAAATCTGTTTTAGACTAAACGCTGCAACAGAAAACCCTATATCTCCTCATTGAGCATCATCTAACCCTTTTATCCAATTAAAACAATATTTTTATTTTACTAGTTTTTATTTTATTGTAGTAGTTTGTTTTTATTTTACTAGTTTTTATTTTATTGTAGTAGTTTATTTTTATTTTACTTTTCATTCACATACTTAGACGAAGAAAAATGCATAGAGGATAACTCATAAAGTACCGAAAGCAAAGGTAACAAAGTTTATAAGGGACCACCGCGCCATGTTCTTCTACCAAGTGAAAAAATATCACTTAAATCAGACCAGTAATCACGGAAAAATCGGTGAAAATACCTGAAAAAAGGGGCTTATGGAATACATAACTTCCTCCTTTTTACAAGTCGGTTAAAAATAAAAATAACTTAAGTAGGTAATCGTTCTCCCAAAAGAGTAAAAAGCTCACCGTCTGCAGGCGCATTGATAGTCCTTCGTAGACGTTTGTTCTCGTCCTGTAGCCGCGAGACAGCCGTCACCAACTCTGCTGATTCCGTCCGCCATTGCTCTTCGATCGCTTCTATTTCCTATAAAACAAATAAAAATAGTTACTGAATGATGTATTCAAAAAGCTAGGGTAATACACAGAAGTAAGAAGTCACTGTGTACACACTGGGCCACCACACCGACTGAGTCAGACTGGATGAGAAACGCGGAACACAAGCACCGCAGCTTGGGTGATTCAGTGGCGTGCTTAGGGGCCAACAATCCAGCAAGCCCCTAGGGCAAGAAGACTGTTCAGAAACCCAAAAATCATGAAGAGTGGTAAATTATAAGGGCAAGCCAAACTTTAAGGCTCGTATGAAAGAACCACCGCTTAGGCAGATTATATTTTGCCCGCCTTACTAATTAACTTCGGCCAGTGTAAAATCCGTGGTATCTTTTGACGATAGGCTATTGGAACATTCCAATCTGCGAAATCACCCAATTTAAGTACTCAGCCCATCACTCATCATAAGCACACTTTGTAAAGGATAAAATTTTCATTTTAAAACCATAACATCAATCATATACAACATCCTCCCTAAACAAACCCCCCCTATTTCCAACTACCCCTCGAATTAACAGCCTTTAGTGGCCCTTAATATTAACCAGGCTTTTGATTAAACCGTTTCACACTAGCGGGTAAAACCAACAAACTCAGTTAAGTGGACTGGCCTTTTAAAAATAAACTCCTATTAGTTGGTGTTTAATTTACTTTACAAACATTGCAAAATGAACGATGCAATTCCCGTAAATGTTTGTTTGAGCTTCCTCGGAAAAATGCTGAAAAACCTTGTTGTACATGTATCTTAGTAAGCAATATCGTCCACTGCTGAACAAAAACCCACCAAATGGTTACGTTACTGGAATCTAAGTGAAGTAATATATATTTTACGCGAACCATCTATGTACGTCATCATATGCTTAACCTTTACTAACTATATTGCGATCGGCTTCCAGTCTTACTGGATGCAGCAGAATACCAGTATTCTGCATACAGCTACAGTCAATCTGCCCTCCACAACCCAATGAGTACTGAATAATACGATACTCCTAGAAAAGACTGGTTGTCAGACTTTCGGGCCACTGACTACCTGCAACAACCGTCAAAGATCTACAAATGACAGCCGGGACCAACGGCTTAACGTGGGTTCCGGGGCACGGAGGAAACTACGGTATGTAATGGGTGGTCAATGTGGTCATCCATTCACGAACCAAGCTAGGCAATCGCGGCTTAACCAGAAGATCGACCCGAGCGGCGTTTATTATTGAGCCACGAGCTCCTGTATGTCCGCAATTATATTCAATACTAAAGTAACTCTATCTATCTGTTGTCTTTTCACGCCTTAACAAGTGATGGATTACGATGAAGTTTTGCAAACAGGTCGACCAGGACCTAGATTACGACATAGGACCCCCTAGTACGTTCCCGCAGGATAAATTTCCAACCTCGGTGTGGGCAAAGCCGCGGCCAAAAGTATGAAAATGATAAATAAATCATCGCTGCCAAAATCTTTAACGACACCCTTGGGTCTCTTTTCGCAAATCTGCGAAACAGCAAATGAGCCACAGTGGAATGTGATCAAACCATGTTGTCACTGTGATAACAAGTTGGCAGTTACAGATCCAATCTAGCTAGAACACAATGTTAATGTGGAGCTCCGAGACACCATATACCACACCTTCTCTTCTGCCTTTCGTGCTCAACTAACTACACCCTCCAGGGCTTGAATGATGCAAACAACAGTGCTGGCCAGGTCCCTACGTTCTTGTCGGACAAAATATGTGTCTTTCATTGAACATAGTTTATTAACTTTGGATTTCCATGATAAGGCTACTGCTTACTGGCTTAGTCGTTATTCCTGCATATTTTGGACTTGAATGGTCAATGACGAGGTTGGTGTTGCGGTCAACGTCAAATGTTAAGAGAAGCTGGTTTAATTATTTATGAAGTCTTGTTGAATAGGTTATTATAATTTTAACATTTAACAGATCAAAATTCAATGCATCCGTCTCGTTGAGTCGTCATTGCGTGTTCTTAGCTCTATCTATTTGGGATTGGCGCAGCATATTTCCTTCTCCCGTACTTCTCAATCCGTCATCATCTCAACAGTCCACCTTCCCTTTCTCGCCATGTTATCTGTTACACAATCCGTTTATCGTTTCCTAGGTCTTCCGTTTCGTTGGATATGGATGGTGATTAAAAGTCAAAGGGAAAGAAATTGTAGAAGGTAATTTAGCAACCGCGTAGAAAAATCATTATTCCCCTCACACATGAGCATTCACACTACTAGCTATGCTCTTACAAATGCCTCACTTGATACAAACAAAATATGCACTCGTGACAGATGCCCAGTTTCACTAACTACGAGCATAAGACGAAACAATACACAGTTAATTAGTCATAGCCCAGCAGAGCGTGTTGATTGATGAATGAATGCATAATCAAACACATAACAGTCTGTTTACTATACTGTTGGACGTAGGACCCCATAGACAGTTAATTAACGATATAGCTTGCTTGCATAGATTAACTGTGGCGCAACAAACATGGCGGCTTTGAGCTGGTACACTGTAAATGGCAACCGTTTATTTTGTTATGTAACATTTAACTTGTGGGAGAAGAGGAGACCAAAGAAATGTTGAATGGATTGTGTGAAGAATTTATGGTTAGAAAAAGACAAGTAAGAAAGAATACATGCTTCGACGACCCCAAATAAATTAAGATAAGGGCTGATAAGAATGATCATTAGCAATGAGCACTAGAAACAGGATATTTTCCATGTTTACTGTTTGTTTTGAGGTCACGATATTTCGGCGCTGTTACAAGCACCATGGTCATAGTTTATCCGTGATCATGGTGCATATAACAGCGCCGAAATATCGGGAACTCAAAACAAACAGTAAACATGGTAAATATCCCGTTCTAGCGTTAATGATAAAGTTAGTGACCATGACAGTTTAAAAGAATGATTATGATCTTCAACTGATTTTGACAATTACGAGGAAGTCCAAACCTAAAAAGATTATTAACACGACCTGGAAAAAATAACATGATGACCATCAGCATCACGTACCATAGAGCATCCAATTTCGTTTCAGAAGCAATAAGAATATCGAGAGAAATTAAGATAAACTCCGTCAGGAATCAAATAATACTTTATCAAATACAAACTGACCTAGAGATACACAGCACCTATGGTTATCGAACTAAACTCGTAAGAAAATTCGCGTTAGGTAATATCATAAAATATGAACCAAATATCAGTCCTAATAAATCGGCTAGATTTAGACTGTATAGCTGTTGTGCCCGTCAGGCCGACCCTCCCTCGAGACTCACAATACTAAATGATGTCACTTCTCATTAAATTCAGGCTTTCATATTCCGATTTGAGCAGTAACAAAAATGTGTTCGGTTCGTTGAATTTTTCTGACATTTCGGGGACAAAATCCGAGGAATGAAAAATTATATAATGAAAAAAGTTTTGCGAATAATAGCGTGCCCTTTTCCAGATTGTTTAACAGAATTCAGTACATTCAAGTGGTTTTTAAAAAAAGGCCTTGTTTTGCAGAAGGAAAATACAGCCCGATAAAGTTTTTTTGCGAAGTCCAAACACAATTGTTTATCTTTTCTCTTCCATTGTATACTCAAAACGGTCGAAGGGATCTTAATTTCTATTCAATAACTTTGACAATCGTTCTTCCAATATTTCGAAATCTGTAACCTTTTTCCAATACGAAGATTTTTGCTCACTCTGTCTTCTATTCACGCAAAGTTTGCTCATACATTCAAAATTATTACGAACACAATCTATAGAACATCGGTCCCCTCCTCGACCTCAACAAACACCAACCGCTGTATAATAATATTACGAAGTTAGATCCCCCTGTCCATCTTCATATAACCGTTTAGTTGACTCAGACCACGTTTGAGAAATAGGGAGGTCTATTCATAGCCAACCACAGGGAGGGATCAATCTGAATAAATCAGCATACTACCTGGAAAGTGGAAACGTATGGGAGATTCTGGCGAAGCTTTTGTCCCATATTCGTTACAAAATCCATATTCAATAGGTGCGGGAAGCCGATTAAAGCTCATCTGAATATGCGTTGTCACGTGCCGAGTTTTAGCTGTCTTTTGCATTGTACTCTTGGGTATGTTGACCAACTGAATTGTTTTACATGTGTTTGAATGCCCCTAAAGTTAAAGGTTAAAGTTAAAGCAGATGGATGAAAAAAGATTGCAAGAATCGCAGATGAGAATGTTGAGGTGGATGGGTGGTGTGACAAGAATGGATAAAGTAAGGAACGAGTATATTAGAGAAAAGTTGAAAGGGAATCGACTGTCTTGGTGTTGGTATGGGCATGTGATGAGGAGGGACGAATCGCATTTGACTAAAAGAGTGATGAATATAAATGACGGATGGAGCGAGAGAAGATCAAGGAAGCGATGGATGGATTGTGTGAGGAATGATATGAAAGAAAGAGGAGTAAATGATAGCGTGACGGTTGACAGAGAAAAATGGAAGAAAAAAACGTGTTGCGCCGACCCCAAGTAACATGGGACAAGGAATTTTTTTTTGAAAGATCGGATAATATACAGCTACATCAAGTTGGACTGGAAGTCGGCTTCAACATAGTTGGGAGAAGGCTAAATAAGCTCTCATCATCATAATTATGAGATCTTAAAATAAACATTTCTTACAATGTTGATTTCACGTCAGTTGTTTTCTAATAACTACTTTTACTAATCAGGATAATGTTTATGGTATTTAAAAATAACATACTAATTAATGATGATGTAGAAGAATGAAAAGAATGTGATCGACAACATGACTTATTGTTTAATGAGAATGGGCAATAGACTTTTCTATTTCTATCAGACCAAAGAAAATATGAATTGTAGAAAGAAAGATGACGTTATGACAATGAAGCTAGTAAACACTGAGAAGTCAGCTACTAGAGATTGACAAGACGGAATGATACCATCTCAAAAAAATCTAAGGGCAGGACTACAATATGGAAAACAAGGGTTATTTATTTCCATAATTTTCCTTATCATAATAATACACTTGGACTTTTTTTGATAACTTTCGTTCGCGAGCATCACTATTAGAATATTTTCAAGGTTAACCGATGGGTAACCAACGGAACCCTATTCTAGCCTCCATTTTCCGTCCGTCTGTCTGTCAGCGGGCTGTATCTCATGATCCGTAATAGGTAGACATTTAAAATGTTCACAGAATGTGTATTTCTGTTGTAGCTATAACAACAAATAATAAAAAATAAAGGGGGCTCCCCTAATACGATGGTACGGACCCCTTCATGCGCGAATCCGACTCTCACTTGGCCGGTTTTCTTCATGTTTAACGAATGTTTGCTGAACAAATTCGTGAAGCGAATGTCCGCAGTGAGTAAAACCCAGACACTAAACACTAGCTTTCAATATCACACCGGTCAAGGTCGTTGCTCTTGATACAGGTATTTCTCTTACTAACAATGGTTGTAGTTCTGGCTATTGCGTTTGCGTACGGACTTACGGCATTTACCAGATAATGTTTATCTTGATTTTGCACTTGACGTTACATAAATTATGACCTTACAAAATATGCAATACTACCTATTGCCCGCGATTTCGTTCGCGTGGAAATTTTGATGTGTTTTTTCGAGATAAAAAGCCTTTGTGCTATTCCAGACTAAATCTATCTTTGTGGTCAATTTCATCGAGATCTGTTTCGCCGTTCTGGCGTGATTTGGTAACACGCATCCAAACTTTCGCATTTATAATAGTAGTAGTGGTGCGTCCCGGCTTTGCACGGGTGCCTATGTTACTCAGGGTGAATTAACTGGTGAAATAAATGGGTGTATTTTAGGATACCTCCGCTTTACCCCTCGAAAACAGGTCGTTAGGTAGAATATAGAGCAGAAGAGTTCAAGGGCTGAGATAGTTGTTTCATACCCACAAGCTGGGATTGAATAACTTTACATCTAAGTAATGCCCATAAAGAATAATGAATTGAGTGGTACCTACTTTACTAGAGAACATAATAACTATTTAAAGCATGTTGTATGCGACTGCCTATCTGACCTCCACTTCCCAGTTAGTACTGGGTAATACGTCACCCCTTACTAAGACTGGTTACCAGACTTTCGGGTCACTGACTACATGTAACTTGAGCGTAGCAGGTGCGTGCTGTGGTAACTGTCTACCCCAAAGGAAAAAGGCTGTGTTTATATATCGTATGGTTAAGAACGATAAATTCGAAGAGACTTCCACCAATCAGCTCTGGACTCGTGTGGTGTATAAAGGTCCACATAGTGGCGTACCTTCATACAAGCCTACATAAAATATAACCTACTGGTCTTCATGATGTTAGAGTTTCTGAGCACTCTGCTCGCTTTATTGGCTTGCCGTATTGTTGGCCCCTAGACACGCTACTGAGTCCACTCCTCACAGAGAGGGGACCTGCATCCCAATTGTGGGAACGTTATAGGCTAATTATTAAGATATAATAACTAAGCATTGGAAATGGCATACAGTATACAGTCAACAATCATTACAACGACCGGTCATTTAACATTTTCACCAGTCAATTACACCACTAACCGAGCATTTCAAGAAAAAAATACTTGAAACAGGTAAGCAGCCATTTATTTCTTAAACACCGCTCTTAAAAATGACCGCAAAGTGATTGCGATCGTTCATTACGTAAAATACATAAAAATGTAGTAACTGCGTTGTCAAGTATGTATAATTATGCTATACTAAACTGTCGTTGTATCGCAATAATCTGCTCTCTTTAGCAAATAGGTGGGTAGTTAGAAATAGCTGGTATCAATTTGAAATTAGAATCTCAAAAAATAATCCCCATCACAGCGTATGCTGGTAAAGAAATGTCGTAACATCGAAGCGTCGCATAACGATTTTTCTGAGGCCCAAACCAAATAGGACCGCGAACCGGAAGACGTTGCGTTGGAAGGCCTCCCACTAAGTGGACCGATGACCTGGTGAAGGTTGCGGGGATCCGCTGGATACGAAACGCACGGGACCGGTCAATGTGGCGACACTTGGGGAGGCCTATGTCCAGCAGTGGATTTCTTTCGGCTGAAATGATGATGATGAACCAAATACGTGTCGAAAGTAGACGGTCTCAGTCAGATCTTTTAACCCGACTTTGAAAAAGAAGGGTACAGTCTATGCATGTCCGTCTAGTACGCTGCATAGCGTAAACAGCTTGATAGATTTTAACAAATGAAGTACTGACAACGCGAATGACACAGGATAAATTATGGATTTCATAAAATTACTTCACGGCCGACGTTAACCATTTTTGAGCATCCTTCTTTCTTGGACAGATATGCGGGTACGTAAGGTTCGACCTTCTCTTTTTAATTTACGAATTTCGCCGAGAGCCGAGGTCGTCGAAAGGGATGAAACATTCTTCTTCGGGCTATAAATATAGGAGCCGGTTTAAGATCGTATGTTTCAAGTTGGAGAACGCACTTCCGCATACCTAATTGTTGTTTTCCCAATAAGTTTCGGAATCAGACAGTATTAAGTCTCGTTATAAGTATTTCGATTCTAAGCTTTTTTTTGTTTTTACTGTGGACAATTTTAACATTCTCACATAATTTACGATGTCATCATGAATGATGTAATCAAGGTTTTGTAAAAATATTCTGATTTAAAAGAGTGTCCATGGAGTTTCTTGCCCGTTCTTCTCCATAGAGATCTACGTTAGGGAATGTGTCCCTACAGTACTTTCACAGTTTTTATGCATTATGACTGGGACTGTATCTACATTTCATTGTTGTCTTTGTATCGACAATTCAAAAGTGCCTGTAACTGGCCTACTTGAAATAAATGTTTTGATTTTGAGCGTTTTGGGGGCTCTCTGGGAAATCAAACTCTTCACACTTCGCTTTATCATGAACAGCCTTAAGCAGGATTTCATCAAAAAGGTGTTTCCCAGATCGTGTGTGCAGAAGCACTACTAATGCAACTACACAGCTAACTCTGTTACTATGTTATGTCATGTATTTGATCTTTAACAAGATGTCAACCACACTATCATTTACACTGAAAACGGGATATTCACCATGTTTACTATTTGTTTTGCGTTCCCGATATTTCAAACACATACAAACAAAAACATGGTAAATATCCCGTTTTCAGTGTTAATGACAGTGTTAGTGACCATTTCAGTTTAAAAACTTATGTCAACCACACGACCTTGATTCCAAAAAAACTTTTTATCAGCATTCATCTTTCACCAAAGCAGATAAATGTAAGGATAGCATTTAATTGTGAATCATAAGTTTCTTTTACTAACATCAGCTGTTCTAATGATCCCGCTTCTAAGTCTTCGACCACCTCCCCGGGAAACGGAGTTGTTCTTCCTTCTTTACATTTAAATCTCTCAGGAACTCAGCCAAGCTCCATTTACCTCTTTCTAATATAAATTAATCTCAATATCATCTCAATTTCCCAATAATATTTTCTTCGTCAGCAAATACGCCAGTAGATAGGCCCCGAAGTAATCAATTTTAATCGTATTTCAGTTGTGCACATCAATCATTGGACGGAGCCGACGGGCGAGCCAATAGCATCGCTCTGATATCCGCTTTTATATTGATTCGGTTAGAATTGGACTGCTTTTATTGTGGATTGAGTGTAACTAGAAATTTCGAGGTAAAAGAAATTATACTTTATACTTTTATTTTAAAGTCTATTCCATTATATTTAATCTTTGCGGTTAAAACGTGGATGTGGAGACAGATTAAGAATGGGTTTCACCAATCAAACTGAACGTGATCAGCTCATCTAAACGACGACGTTCAAGAACTGACATTATTTACATTCCATAGCAATTATGACACTGTGTGCCTTTGAACGAGATAAAACTCACCATAAATTATATTGTTGCAGTTAAAACGTGGATGTTGAGACAGATTGAAAAAGTTGACTTAGAATCAAAGACTGTTTGGTCACGTTGTGAAAAAAGAAATGTAACGATTTAAAAAATCATAGAGGGGTGTCAGTGGAAACATTGGGTCCCCTCCCAACCGACTCACGTGTACCTATGCCAAATAGGTAGGTATCAAAGAACGTAAGCGATTTAAAAGTAGAATACGAAAGGATCGTAGCACTAAACGTTCCACATGTATATACCACCACGCTTACTGACGGTCGACCACTTTTCAATCTTATTACTCAGGGCGTAAGGGTAAAAAATGGTCGACCATCAGTAAGCGCATTCACATCCCAGTTTGCTTTTAGGAATTGACCACATAATAGACTCGATACCACATAATAGATCATCTAGAGCCGACCAGAGAGAAAGAAAGAAAACATATTTATTTGGCACATGCCACAAATGCACACATCCTAAAATAAAAACTTCAGAGTCCATGCAATGTTCACGAAAACGACGTCACAGACGACGCGACTCGACATCGCCAATCCAAATGAGACCAATGTACTTCTACGTGATCGTCTTCCGCGTCCATAGAAGATTATTGTGACATATTATTTTCCTTTAAAATTTCATGAAAAAACAGGCTGTTTCTAGTAAAATATCGCTTAGTAGCAGATTCTCCTAACCAAAGATATTTAACAGATTTATAGAGCTGACATTGGGAATGTGGTCATACTACTTTTTTATCCCGAACTTTTTTGATTTTGACACACGAATGCTACCTGACAAGCGGGCGTATGACATTAGACAACGATTTGATACTCTTACTAAGAAGTAACAAGTATTGGATTACGATTATCTTCCGTCTATTGCTCTTAAATATTTTAAAGTCTTTATTGCTCCCGTCCTTATTGAAAATAGGCTTACCCTGTTGTGAATAAACTTCGCAAGTATTTTATATTCCTCCCCTTATCAATCGAAAGTACTTAGTAAGTTACCTACGTTGTAGGCAATTAGGAACGAGCGCTCTCCGCCAAATTAGATCAGCTCAAAATTTGACTGCCGCTAACCGAATCTAGCTGGAACAGCTACATCATCTCTTTATATTGCTATGGTTAATTTCATTACACTTAAAATGTTCAGAGAAATGATATTACTCTTTTGACGAGTTTGCATACATTTCAGCGCAAAACATAGCATGATTAGATTTTTTATCATTGGTACTGGAGATAATATTTGAAAACTGATATCGCTGTACAATAAAATGCAAATAAACATTGGATACGATAAACAAATACAGTACTTTGTCAGCCCAGAAACATCCTTGATTCTGAACGGCCGATCCACAAAGGCCTTGAACGAATACTTATTAAAAACTTGATGAGATGGTGACCAACATTTTTGCACCGGCACGGGCAGTCACTGGTTTGATATATTCAAGCTGCTAAAGCGCTTTTTTCGCTGAATATTAATGTTGAATATGTTTTGAGTACGAATGTGTAATGTATAAGACTAGAGGAAGACCAAAGAAACGATGGATGGACTGTGTGAAGGATGATATGGCTAGAAAGGAGGTGTTTAGTGATATGATGAGTAATAGAGAAGAATGGAAGAAGACATGCTGCGCCGACCCCAAATGAATTGGGATAAGGGCAGGAGAATGATATGATCTTTTTGAAGGCTATTTCGTTTACGACGCAATAAGATTACTACACTTCTTTCGAATAACAATCCACTAAATAACTCTTGGTTTGCATTAAAAGAACACCACTAACGATAAAAGAAAGACATAAATATTACGACGCCAACGCTCGAGATTAAGAACGTTCGTTCTCTTAATACTTCGTAATCTTTTTACCTGACGTGTAATTGCGTAGGTCATAGTTACAATAGAAAAAAGAATGAAAATATTCGCGTCAATGCAGCCAAACGTACTATCTTTGACTGGTCTATTTTGGTCTCGTAAATGACTTGGGAGGGCCAGTAATTTATCAACCGTAACAAATATAGCTTTACATAATTATAATCATTAAAATCACCAATACAACCCTCTACATTCATACTAAGACTTTTTTCTTTCTTTTGTTATTATTTTAATCAATATACAACCTGACAATGACCTGCAAAATGCTTAAGAAAATTTGAACTTCACGGGCTACCCTGGCACTTCCACTTTAAGTCTAGATACTTAACCAGTCACGGTTGTAAAATCATCATCAAACACACCACTATAAACTTAATTAACCACAGCAGTTTACAGTCTAGTTAGAGGTTAAGTGCCAGTTAGCAAAGGGCCAGTAAACTCCATATTACGTACATTAATGAAACCGTTACCCAAATCTGGAACTACACGTTCAAGCCAGTAACAATATTGAAGGCCACCATTTTACTTTTCATTTCTTTATCGTAGTAATACAACAAAGTGTTAAGCAACGTTTTACATAATGTGCCGTTACGCCTGGAGTCACCGAAGGTAGGTGTGACGCAGCTGATGACAAGACCTCAAGTAGTAAGGTAAGGACTGCAACTTCATAGCAGAATTAGTCTATAGTGTTCCCACATCTGGCATCGGGAGCACAGGCCTATCTGTAAGTAGAGTGGAACCGCCAGTCTTTGGAGTTCATTGCCGGCTTCTCTGTTCCCTGATCATTATAATTAGGTGCTTCACCCTAGGCCGCATCATCGCTTCACATCAGGCGAGTTTTTTTTTTGTTTAATGGGCCTACTCTTCCTCAATCTAGTCCTAGAGGACAGAGATGAGGTCGACGATGGAACGAGCTAACCCAAAAGAAGCCTATTAACTCGCGACTTAAATAGATTGGGGTCATATGAACTTGGGAACACCGACGAAGGCAGGGAATTCCACTCCTTGAGTTGCGGCCAAACGCAAGCTGATTTAGCATGAAAAAAAGTGAGCTGTAATCTATCACGATGGTTGACACTAATATCTTTGTAGTTTCAATTCTAGGACATAGACCGGTTAACTTCAGCAAGAATAAGATACCAGCGGAATCCCGCCAACTGACAGCAGGCAGCGAAGAACCCGCGAAGAAAGTTTTCAGAGAGATTGGCAGCAGTCTTGGTGTCTGCTAAGAGCTACTGTTTCCGAAGCGGTGATTTTTTTGGAATTGAAAAAGGGTCATATTTCTATAGTAGATTTTGATTTATTTCTGTACAAATTCAAAAACAAAACCGAATTATAATTTGATGTAGTAAGGCGTTCAGGGGAGCTCATAATTGTGATGATGCAATAAATAGTTCAGTTTGAATTATGATGAGAAAATTTTTGGACGTCATTTCTTAGTCAAGAATGTTTCTGTACTTCATTTTAGATCAACAGATAAGAGTAATTACGTGACAAAAGAAGCATTTTATGTGCTAAGCTGGCGTTAAACGAGAAACTGAATATGTAACAGGGCTCTTATCACGAAATCTCTACGTACTATGAGGTTCGAAACCGCATTGGTCTGCGAGGTAATCTCACCACGTGGCTTTTTGTGCGGTTTTTAAAACAATACTTTTCATTTAAACTTTCGAGTGTGATCGTATTTATTTCAATGAAACCATTAACAGGCATTTTTGAAGTCAAGGAGTCAGTCAGTCAGACAAAAAGTTGAAGCTTATTGCTCATTCCAAAACGTAGATCTCTATGGCCGCTTGACACTCTCAAAAATTACACAGGTAAATCTTTCTAATAATTGGCATAAAAACAATGGCATGGTTTTTTGTTTTTGTGTGGTTTGCGTGGTGGTTTACCATATTGTGCTACCGTGTGGTAGCACTGAGGCAAATATTGTCAGCACATGATGAGACGACGCACCTAATCTTCTAAACTTCCAGGAAAAAAAAATAAAATGACAATACCAGAGACGGACAAAACAGTCCTAACACAGGCCACCACGAACACAATAAATAGCTACATCATAAAAGAACACAAAGACACATAGGCGCCAAAATGAATGTGGGCATAAACTTCCCCACCAGCGGCACCAGCATTTTGTCTTTGTCGGCATGAACTAGCCCGGGAAGGCGAAAACATCTACCACTGAAGACAGACCATCTATCAGACAGTCCTCTGATGTGAGCACATCTAACCGAGTTTAAGAGCCGACACTGCCAATATTCCATAACATTGACAGCTGTCATTCGCTCTGAGACATAATCGATACGACTTCGTAACACCGTGCCAGTATGATCTAAACCAGTCAAAAATGATTAATACTCAATAAAATCGTCATCTTCAGCCTTTAGTGCAACATAGAATGCAATCAGCAGCCAGTCATGCATGCAGGCCGGAAACTCAGTACGTAATTATTCAATTCAATACAATTCTAAGCCTGGTTAATAAATTCTTGATGCATTGTTAACTTATTTACGTAGACTGACTGTTAAAATTGTTTATATACATGATATACATATTTAAAAAACATGCTTTTTGCGTGGTAATTTTGTTTGTTGTACAGACGCCAGCACATCAAGCAACCCGAAACTGTCAAAATTTCCCATTCTATCTTGAAGCATTAGGTGCTTCAGCGATAAAGTTGAAAATCTAAAAAGATGTGCTTGCGTCAGTACAGTAGTAGCGACCTGGCCTTAGCACGGAGAATCCGATTGAACGTAGTTTTATTTTTATTTTTTGAGTTTCGTGCAAGGCCTGCAATGCAAGTTGAGCTTTACCTGCTGAGAGGTTGGAAGAGGTGAACTAACCCACCGTCAGTTTCATGCACTAGACTTTTTCTCAGTTCATTTGGGGTCGGCGACTCCATCATTTATTTATTTTTCTTTACATCTGTATCAGTGTTTTATAGGCACTATTGACGATCTAAGATGGGTGGGACTTTGATCGTTCAAACCCAGTCAGTTAAGGCACAATCTTCAAGTGATATTTACGATCGAAAACGATCAATACTGTCCCAATTATGATCAATAAAAGGCGTCGATATCGTTCGATCTTTCAATACTTCGGCGGCTAAGTAGCATTAATTAGTGTGCTTGAATTTATAACTACACATAGGTTGACAGTGAATGTTAGATTAGAAATTATAGCTCCTTACTTATTTCAAAAATTACTTTCAGTGCAGAGAAACATTCTACCGTCAATAAAGATCGATAAACAAAAAAGACAGAAAAGCATCCCATGCCTCTGCAGTGCCATAGCAACACTGATCTCTTTTGGTTTTATTTCAGTTCATCGCAGCCTACACCGACGGCCATTTCAACCGGTTCCCCGACTTCTCATTCATGCAGAGGTAAAAAAAGGTTACATTAAAATATTTTGTGCATGATGAATGCGCATTTTTTAAATATAATGCAACAGTGAAAAAATATCTATGAATTTTTTTTCTGTAATTAAGGACCTGTATCCCCAGCAATGAACTTTTTTTAGCTGAAATTATGAATGGTGGTCCAGTACGTAGTGAACCAAAACAAAACATCAAATCTTTGGATCAAGACGAAACCACAACTCCAAAAAAAAAATTACTAAACAAAGATGTATTATAACGATAAAAACAAACGTTACTGTAATAAATAAACATGTAATACGAATCCTTGAACAAATTACATAGATTACATACACGACATGCTTGCATACTTCACGCATCTCACTCGTTTAGATTAGCATATGGCCATGAGAAAACTGCTAACTATGGGTGTTCATTGTTGCGATAGAAAATTAATTAGTTCATGTAATTCTAGATGAAATACGAGCCTACCAAAACTGGTCCCGCGTGGTGGACGGCCCACTCTTACAGCATAGTTGCGACTAGCGTTGCCATCCGTCCGGATAAAGCCGGACAGTGTTAGGCTTTTTGACCTCTTGTCCGGCCAAAGACTGCCTCCGGGCCGTCCGGCTTTTGTTAGATTTTTACTAGCATACTTTCATCGCGTCGTTCTTTCAAAAGTTAATTCAAACTATTTGCGATCTTAGACTAAAAACTTGTACAAAGATAGCAAACATTTCGAATGAATGACCTTAAATAATCTCCCCGAATGGAGTGAAGTTTCTGAAACTAAAAATATTTTAGGACAAGGAATCCTTTTTTAGAGTCTGGCCTTGGGACCTATAAATGCGGTTTTTTGAACGGGTAAGTCCAGTTTTTTGACTGTTAGAGATAGTTGAAATAGCGCTAATCTGGAACCTTATGCTTGCACCAACCTTGATCTGTTTGCTTTTTAGCAGAAAAGGGGCTATCCTTCTGGTGACATGAATTTGGTGGATCTTGGTTGCACCAAATATCTAAACCGTGCGTCTAACGCAGTCAAAGCACTTACAATCGAGCTGCTAACTGTTTTGAATTCTAAAATTTTGAGTTCAAAAGCCGTTCGCCATTGCGAATTGATCCACGCTTTTGCCTAAACACTGTGGGAGCGACCTATTGTGTGGTTAATTTAGTAATGGACTAGGGTGATTACTGTCATAATGAACCTAATCATTATAATATTACTTAATGAAACAAATTACGGACGTAGTTATATTCCTTTGGGGATAAAGAAGACTAAAGCTCTTAGCACACTTTAGCACTGTACCGGATGGCATCAATCCACCTAATTTCAGCTAGCTGATCCCAAACCAAGGCGATGCCGTTACGGCTTACTAGGTTTGAACCTCATCCAGCAGCACGGAATCATTTTTCCATGCTCCTATACTTTCTGTCGCTCAAAACCGTCACTAACTGGAACAAGAAACAGAGCATTCCTGCTCTGTTAGATGAGCGTGCGCAATGCGTTACAGAATGGAGATTCATGTAAGAATCCCGATAGGCTCGTGTTGAGTCGAAGCTGTTCCCTGTAGTGCTTATAACCGTGGGTTGCCCTTTAGTTTCACTAAACCAATTACCAGATGATTAGACCGTGTAAAATGCTCGTCTATTAACCACAATGTTACTCCCTTATTGGGTATGCCTGGCCGGGAAAGTTGACCAGGCTTACAAATTAATGTTCGGAGTAATGTGATTGGTTGCAATTCTACTTAACTGCACCTAAAGTGGAAAGCTCACTGCACAATCTTATGAGTTGTATTGAGTTATTTAGTTTTCTATTGGAATCTATTAACGTTTAGTACTAGTTTATTGGAAAGCACAACGTTAAAGCTCACAGCACACTTCTAAGAAGCAATGCACCGCATTGGTATCGCCGATCGTGGGATGAATAAATGAGGTATCGTTAGAATTGGCGTCTTGATTATCCGCTGGCTATTTGGTGTCACAATTCAATATGGCGCCCTTAGCACCTTAAAGCAGAACACTTATTGTTAAATTGATACGCTATGTTTCATAGTTTTCAGAGGGCGATATTTAGTAGCGAATTTTAGTTATTAAACTTATACTTGTTACTAGTTTATCTGAGGCGATGTTCGATTCGTTTAAAATATAAAAAATAGTACCCCACCGGTATCAGGAACAGAGTCCGCTACCCGGCGGTCAGGGCTCCAGAGAAAGGGACCTCCTAACAATACGAGCAATGTCCAAGAGTACCTACCGCTTTCAGATATTAATTTGAACAAGAAAAAGCTCCTTGATCAGAATTATTAGCGCAATTTTAAAGGTTTTCGGCAGAGATTACCGGAACAAAATTGCTGACTGTACAGTCGAAAGTATTTTTTTGTTTGTTCCGATTGCGCATAGCTGTTTTGATCTTGGGTCCATGGCTCTTGTGCCCAAAGATCAAGATGGTTAGGAGTGCCTTCACCGTACTTTAGTCGCCCGCAGTGTCCACACCACACTGAGAAGTCAGCTCGCATTTCTCTCATACGGTTTTTCATAAATTTCATTTTCAAAGATACAAAAACGTTACTACCGTTTGACATGATCGAGCTAATCTAACGATTTAAATATTTGCTTGTGCCCGAGAAATCACAAAAATACAATGTACTTCTGAGTTCACCGACGATCTGCACCTTATTCCCTAAGAAATAAGGTTGAAAAGTGGTCTACCTATCGCGAATTATACCGTAGTGTGGACGCAGCTTTATTAAAGAAGCTCAAAATACTTTTACTTGGAATTACTTGCCATCCAAGCTTTCACTAGCTGAGCTTAACAGTTAACTTTCACTTATTTAATAAATATTTAAGTTACAATTACCTATTAACTTGTATTACACCTTACATAACATAGTTATTAGATATTTTTTTCCTTATGGTTGGTGCTCCGGAAGTTATAATCTGTGAACTAATTCTATTTTGTTTTTTTTTTTTTAATTCAGTAAGTCATTATTATGTTCTGTCATATTTTTACGTGACCGAGTTCTACAAAAGCATGAGGTTATGTATTGTATTCGTTTATGTGTGAAGTTGGTAATTATGTTGTTTTTAGTCATATTTAAAGAAGGTAATTTAAATGCATTGCAGTTTATATTTTATTCATTTTTAACTTTGATACTGGGGGTTTATACTTAAAGTTTTGATTCTGAAAAATACGGGTAATACATTAAGTATATTTTTTACAATGTTTTATAAAACCGGCCAATTGCGAGTAAGGCTCGCGCATGAAGGGTTCCGTACCATCTTTGAACGGGAGCTCCCTTTAATTTTTAATTTATTTTTATTATTTGTTGTTATAGTGGTAACAGAAATACACATTCTGTAAAAAAAATCAACTGTCTACCTATTACGGATCATGAGATACAGCCCGCTGACAGACAGACGGACGGACAGCCGAGGCTTAGTAATGGGGTCCCGTTTGGTTACACTTCGGCTACGGGATCCTAAAAGGACATAATAGAGTACCTACTTATCCTACCATCCAAAAAAAAAAATAAGATCATAAAACTTACACTGCCACTAACGAGATATCTTCCGTGATTTTCAATTAATTATACACTCCTGTAAAGTGATATCTCTTATGAGACACTGTAAGTTTAATTATAAACCTTGACAGCTTAACACTTTCACCGTCCGCAAAGCAGACACAATAGCTAAACAATCGCCCTGAACCATATGTGGTTCATGGGACAGGAAATGGGTTAAAACAGTGATTAAAACAATCTCATATTAATATTATGAAACTAGCAAACATCAAAATCAGGTTTCTTTGAAACTCAAATGACAGGAATTTATAAATCAAGGTTACATAAATTAAGCTAGCTCTTAACAATTTATAGCCCAATAAATTATAGTAAAAATTTTCCTGTTGAGTTTAGAGTCGGCTATCATAAAATAAACCTCTTTAGTTATTACATTTATTGTAAAAGTGAAAGTTTATTAACCTGTCTATTATTGTTGCTAGACGTTTAAAGACAATTTCGCGCAAGTCATCAGCAACGTAATTTATATGTAACTAGCTGTTGCCCCTTCGTTCGCATGAAATGATTATAAAAAAATATTACTTCCCTTTTTGAATCGAATTTTGTTACCAATTTGAAGGGTTTTACTTTTTTTGCACGGGACCCTAAATCTTATTCTAAAACAAAAGTAGCTTTAGTTACTTCTTATGACATCAGCCATTTGCCAGTAAAGGTCTCGTCAAAATCGGTCCAGCCGTTTCGGAGATTAGGCTATGTTAGACCTTAGAACATCAGCTATCTGCCAGTAAAAGTCCCGTCAAAATTGGTAAAGCCATTTCGGAGATTAGCCGGAACAGACAGACAAAAAATGAAGAAAACGAGTGTTTTTGTTAAGTACCGTATTTACTTTCATATACTCGTGGTAGAATAATAACAGCTGCTCAGATCGATATTTAGGTTAAGCCGTGTTTGCCTAGGTTGGTCTGTGGATGGGTGACCACCCATTACACTATACCGAGTGTCCTCCCTGCCTCGGAAAGCATGTGAAGCCGTTGGTCACGGCTGCCATTTGTAGATCTTTGACAGTCGTTACAGGTAGTCAAAAGTCTAACAACCAGACTTACCAAGGGGTATACCCAGTACTAACTGGGTTGTGGAGGTCAGATAGGCAGGCGCTCCATGTAAAATACTGGTATTCAGCTGCATCCGGTTAGACTGGAAGCTGACCCCAACATAGTTGGAAAAAGGCTAGGCAGATGATATGATGAATTGATATTACAAACAGACACTTCAATTTTATTTATTTGTATTGATATATATTGAGTTTATGTTATGTTCTACTAATCTACTTGTGGTCAACTTCAGCAATGAGATTTTTTTTGTAATTACTGTTGATTCCACATTGCTGATGCTTGAGACCGGTGTTGCCTTTCTAGATACTCGTAACATGGCAGATAAAATATAGTGAGGCAAATTCTCTTCTATTTTCCTATTTTGCTTTTGGTATGAAATAGTGTTTTCTTATCAACACTGTAAGGCTGAATCTATCATTTTTAATTTTATTGACATACATTTCTTTGAATTTAATTTATATTGTTTTTTTAGTAATTTCTTTGAATTTAATGAATATTGTTTACTGAATTAATATTAATTTAAATTATTCTCATTTTTATAATTAAAATTAAGACTAATAATGTTGGAACCAATGTGGAATATAGTGTTTTTTTTTCTGGCTTTATGATAATTATTTAATTTTTGTGTTACATTTGTTGTTAAAACCACTGTTTGACACAAATGTAAAAGAGAATGCTCATGGATGTATGGAATCCCGTACCATGCTGCATCAAAATCAAACTTTGTTTTTTATAGACTACACTGATCGTATTAACTCCTACAAAAATTATTTTTGAAAAAAAAACCCGCGTTTCAGAGTTATTTTATAAAATCGAAACTAACCCAAAGAGTAGGTCTATTTTTTCGACGCTACCAACGACGTATTTTAACACACATACATTACATTATTGCTCTAAAAACAGCGTAATACACTAATATTAGTAAGAATTACGAGTTAAAGTAACATCCACAGTATGCTTGACTGAAACTCGATTTTATTTTAGACCTTTATATTGCCAATACAGTACAAATGTCAGATGCCACAGATAAGATAACTAAAACTACAACCATAGAGTATAGTAAGTGCTATAAACTAGTCGGGATTTAGGGATGTAATCGATAAATCAAAATCTTTAGGCTGAGAAAATCTATTTTGTGGCAAATAGCAATAAACCAAACTAAATCGATTTGGTGTACTGATCTTACTTAATTGTTGCTGTTATTCAAAGAAAGCAAAGCAAATACAGCTTGGCAAAAAAGTCTGACGCGGTGACAGTTGGAACTAATATCGATGATTGTGGTTACTTGTCAACTGCTAGTACATTCTGTGTCAACAGTGCGTATATCCTAGTGGTTTTTCATAGATTTTTAAAAATTATTTTCATAGATTTTTAAAAATTATTTTCATAGATTTTTAAAAATTATCAACTTTCCTTGCGTAATTAACTATTTAAAATGAATAAAACTATTCGAAGCAGTGGCAGTGGCGATCTCATTTATTCCACACTCTTTTTTGCCAAGCTGTACATATTTGTAATTCTTGAAATGTTTTTCAAGCAAACGTTATAGTTATATATGTATAATAAACAAAAGAAACGATTACTGGTTAATCGATTCATCAAAAAATCGATTCCATTGCATTCTACATCAATAAGACTATCTGTGAACGGCCAATTAACCATAGACAAAATAACTATAATCTTCTCATTTTTATTGTATGCCCTACACGTTGGAGTAATTTGAAGCGAGGCAGGTATAGTTTTTCACATAAAATAACCGTCAAAACAAAAGCGGCCGAATGCATTTTTTCACAGGACTTTTAGAGTCCGCTCGACAGACAAAGGTTTGTTCAATTGAAACGGAACGTCATTTATATTCAGTTGAAACGGAACGTCATATAAAGGGAGTAAAACAATATCCATACTTTTAAACTCAAAATTATATTTCCAGTTCAAAAATCAAATCCACGACGCGTAATGCCATAAAAAAATATGAAACTAATTACTATAAAATTTTGGTTTTGAGGCGCGAGACTTTTTGGTACCAATTTTGGTCATTGTCCTTTGTTGATGAATAAATAAATAAATTGTAGTTGTCATTTAAAACCTTGTTTTCATTAGTGGATAAGTATGTGCTTTGGACATGGAGGTGCGGACACCAGCCCGTTATACAATACAAGATGAGCAGGCCTATCACAAAAATTTTAAATCACAATATTAAATTATTGATTGGTTACAGATCCTTCCACTCCATTCTAACTGTTGGAGTGTCCAAAGTGACCCTCTACTTTCCAATACATTTGAAAACGAAAAAAATACTACTGAACTCAGGACCAACGTAGCTACATAATGGTTAACTGTCTACAAATGTTGTATCCGCGCTTCAAAACAAAGAACAAAGATCTAAAGAAGAGTTTTTTTTTTATCTTAATCTTTCTCATGTGCCATGATTAGTGGTAACATTCTGTCACCTTCAAAATTTATGATAACTTACTTTAAAAACAATGTTTCAGTTGTTACGAATTAATATTAAGAACATGATTATGTTTGATACTGGCTCATTCATCTGATGTGCGTAAGATCAGTTAAAACAGGAGTTCATACAAGTTCAGTAAAAAAGGTCAATTTTAACAGTTACTTTGAATATCTACCTGTATTAACTAACAGCATATTATGTATACTTCTGTATTTTCCTTCTATTAAGCAGTGATAGCCTCGTGGTGTGATCGTCGGACTGCCAAGTCACAGGTCTCGAGTTCGAACCCAAGACACGCACCTCTGATTTTTTGGATTCATGTGCTTGCTTCGGTGAAGGAAAACATTGTAAGGAAACCAACATACCTGAAAGATATTTCTCGATGGCATGTAAAGCCAACATAGAGGCCCATATCATATAGAAGAAGACTTAATATATTCTTAAAATCAGACAAAAGCTATATTTGTAGCCCGACTGCTGAAGAAACCATAATGTTTCTTGTGGGATTTAAGAATAAAAGTTGAGTGGGCTGTAATACACCACATGGGTCGGTGGATTATTATAGCACAAAATACCACATGAGACATTACTTGTATGATAGTTTGTATTGAGTTAGAATTCACAGTACTTGGGGCCCAGCATGGGTCGGTGGATTATTATAGCACAAAATACCACATGAGACATTACTTGTATGATAGTTTGTGTTGAGTTAGAATTCACTTATAGTGCTTGTAGCTGTCTAAACAACAACACAACATACATTTTATGTGAGTCAACATAGAACCGAGACAGACCATTTTCAAGATTTGAGTCATCTTAACATAGTATAAAACAAGGTCGCTCCCGCTGTCTGTCTGCTTAGATCTTTTAAACTATGCAATTGATATTAATGCAGTTTTCAGCAATAGATAGAGTGATTCAAGAGAAAGATTCATATGATATGTGTACATACCACCCATGCAAAGCCGGGGCAGGTCACTAATACGGTATAAAATTCTAGTAATAATTAGCATATTAAGCTGCATTTTACATAATGAAAGCATTACTCAAATTAGATAGAAAGATTATTTAATTTGAGTAATGCTATTTAATTGAAGTATTACATCACTTTTATCACCACTAAATTCTTTTTAACAGTTCTTCAAACTCAGTTTTAGCCAGTAAACCAACAAATAGGATGCCTAACAAGTTTTTAAATCAATTATATAAAAATGAAACAACACTTGCCCATGTGAAGCCACTCAAATAGCCAATGAAGTTCTAAATATGAAAAGAAATTTAAAACTAAGTGTACTTACAAAAAATGGGTATAATAGAGGCCAATTATCGTTTGGACGTGAACGGTGGCATCGTTTGGACGTGAACGGGGGCTTCGCAGTGGACACAGTCGCGCAATACCAGCGCCCGAGCCATTCTGTTGCAACGCAGCCGATGCATTCACAGGTGACGAAACATCAATGTTTCGTGTATTCGGTGCACAACACGCACTAAACCAACTAATAACACCTATTTGCTTAACAATGACCTCTACTACCTACCTTCTCGAAACGCTGCCTGTATTCAGCCTTCTCAATCTTGTCGTTTTCCAACTGGGAAATCTTCGCCGTCAACTCCTGCAGCGCTTGATTCTCCTTCTCGTTCCTCACCGCTAGGTTCTCCAGCAGCTCTAGCGCGTTAATCACCTTCGGCAGAAGCGCTGTAACGGCGTCAGGGCCGTATTTTTCGATAATTATCTCACATTCTTTGCCAATGTCCGATGCCAGGTCGTAAACATCGACGACGGTGACTTCGTCGTCGAAATCTGGCATCTTGGCGGAGAAGCGCCTGCGGTACGGCATTAAAATCACTTGATTTCACTTCACGGCACAACATAAAAATAAAAGTTACAGTAAACTAAACACCTTTCGCAAGTGCGCCATCATTACTGAAAAAGTGAAATGTCAAATTGACTAGTGTAGGGTCGCGCGACACGTAAATAACGGTTTTAATTTGTGTCTCAATAACAACAACAAAAACATCCATTCAATAACGATAACGGTTTGTAAGATATTCGATATTTCTATCGATGTTTTTTTATGGGTTGCAACACTTATTATTTATGTGTATAACTTCACTTATTTTGGATTTGACCGTTGGCGTAAGATTTTCCAATAACAGTTTGATTGATGATTTGATGCAAGAAACTCTTGTGGTACCAATAGTAAAATGATTATTACAAATATGACAATTCCACTGACCCTACGTAACAAAGGACAAAAGCAGTAAAATTAAAAGCATTCTAGATAAATTAAAAAAAATACTAAACAAAAAGAAAGTAACAAAAGAAACGTTTAAAAACTGTATTTGCTATTTAACGTGGCAATGCTCCCAGCCTTATGGGCACTTTTTTTATCTGTTGACAGCGATGTGGATGAACTTTTGGACGCCCTGTAACCTTTTGAAAGTATGTACAGACGCCAGCACATCAAATTTCTTTAATAGATTTTCAACTTTATCGCTAAAGTATTAGGTTCAAGGTTGGTTGGGAAAATCTGAGTTTCGGGTAGTTTGACCTGCTGGCGTATGTACATACTTTTATTACTATATAATAGTAATAAAAGTTTTGTAATTTGTAAATAATTTAATAAAAAATAAAGGGTTTATTTTAAACGTTTTGACTTTTTTTTTGAATTCTTATTCTTTCACGATATTGATATCGTGAAAGAATAAGAATTCAATTAAGTAAAAGTCAAAACGTTTATTGCGAACTAAGAGTACAATAAGCGTATAACGGCTTAACCGTTATTGAATTCATATTCGTTATATTATCACCTACGCATCACTAGTGGTAGAAGAGAGAACGAGACAGGACTATATTCACTTCTCTTTCTACGTTTGGATACACTAACCAGCAGAAACGAAATCAATCAAATTGTTAATAATGGGCTTTCTGTTTTAAGGCTTCCTTGACAATGACACGAAATCTGTTTCATAGAGCAGTTTCTTTTACCTTTTGATTGTAAGCAAACGATCACAAAGTATTTTATATACTGGTAACACTTTAATGTGTGTGTTCCACTATGCAATGACGTCGTATCCGAAACTGTTCGGATTTTAAAATATTAGACAATACTTTTAAGTGTGATTTGATTTATTTTTGAGCTTCTATTCCAAAAGAAAAGTATTAAAAGTATTTCACTAGATGTATATCTAACTTTAATGCAATGAGAATAACTTTTAAAAGGAACAGAAAGTATTTGACAGCTTCGTATTGTAAAATCCTTTCCAAAACTCGTAAAAAAAAAAACTAGGCATATATCACTCACAAGCTCACAACATGTAAGCATTATATTTACATGGCCATGTTTATCACACTGATAAAAGGATGTCGCTGCTCGCAACATATTGTTAGTTTTCAAGAGCGTTGTTAAAATATCGATTAATACGAGTCTCCACGCGCGAAGCAACAGTTGAACGGTATCAACAGGCCCGAACGCGCGGCGCCACTTTCCCGCGTCTCTCGAACATTTTTAAATATTTTTTTTATTGTTATTTTTTGTGCAATGAATTTTCAAAGTAAAGCGAATAAGTATGTGTGTCCGAACGATCGACAGTTATCATTGAGAGCCAAGTAAGTGGTATTAAAACTTTTTTTTTGACACAGCTGTGGAGTTTTGTTTATATTTTGGAGTTTTAGCGTCCCTTTGATGTTAATTTTTGTTTCACGCGCGATAATTTGATTTCAGGTATATATTCGGGCTTGTTAAAAATAGGCTGTATGCTTGTTTTGCCTTGATGCTAAAAATGTGACGCGATTTTCCTTGTTAAAAAGTTGTGATGCTTGATAACTTTTAAATTGACTGCATAATTTTGGTTGGAAGTTAAAAATGCCTTTTTCCGTTGATTCAAGGACTTGAGATTAAATACAGTAAAGAGGTAATCATCCACAAAATATACCTAGGTACGGTGAACAATTTTCGTTTGAAAGGAAATCGTTGGTCAGCTGATGTTAAGCCTTACTTTGAAACATTTACGAGGACTTATATTAAAAATTCTCTCTGTTAAGTCAGAGATTCCTGTACCCGCGGTAAACGGCGCAAAGCTGAAATGACAAGGGTTTATTTTTTCTGCGAATCTTGTATAGGTTGGTAACTTGGTACCTACTTGTTATTGTACCTACCCTGTTATAGGTACTTTAGTGTTTTCATCTGGACCACGCAAAATGTCTAGCCGGATTATTTTTATTAGGTGACTTGCCGTTTTTATCAAATGTTGTTTTTAAGTAGCTAGTTAGCTACCCAAGCAGCAAAATTGTACTAAGTATAATTAAAGCTTATTTTCGCTCAAATAAGTTTTTTAAACGTGATATAACGGTGTTTATGGTGAGAGCATGTTGTATGACGGCATGCGACAACACTTTTTTGCTCTTAACCCTTTGTTTGTGGGTACTTTGCCGGATTAACGAGTGCTTTTCAAATAACTTGGACAGAGGCAGTATATCTCTCTTGTTCTTTCTCCTAGACTCTGTGAAAGTTTTGAGCAAGATAGATGCAGTTTTTATAAGCAAATTTATGACGTAACCGATGACAGTGACAGATGGCCCTTACAGGGTTGATCAACATCGATCAAACATTTGAAAATGGACCAAAAAGTGTTCTATATGCTAGTGATGTAAAGATTTACATTACCATTTTATACAACTATTATTGACAATAAGGCTTAATAATAAAATGTTTAAGACTACTTTGTTCTATAAACTGGCTCATTGAACTTGTTGTGTTGTTGTGATTGCCCTTTTGCGTCTAACTTAATCTGTAAAAGTTTAAAAACCACTATAGGCCTGTATCATTAATGGTTATTTATTGAAATTCAGGCGTTTTTGTGATTGTGACTTTATGTATCTGCTATAGTATACTGTCGTAATAGATGACTATTACGACAGTATACTATAGCAGATACAAAAATAGAGCGATTTGGTGATATAACTGAGTTTGGTGTTGCTCCTTATGTGTGAAATTTAAGCTTTAGGAGTTTTTAAATCGCTGTATATTAACATTCATATACCGGTCACGAAGACACCTTATTGATAATAATTATTTAAAAATAATTATTAAAAATAATCAACAATACAGAGTAGAAGGGTGTTCTACCCTGTATTTTTATTTTAATAATTATTTTATGTACCTGATGATGAACAGAAATTAATTTCACTTTTTTATTTCAATTCTGTTGACTGAATAATGAACAGATTTTCTTTATTTAAAAATTATAGTTTTTAATTGTAAGTAAAGGTATCGTTTATTTCAAAGATCATCTATGCAGCTCAGATTTCTTAGAGCGTCATCTGAAATGTCAATAGCCGAATTTTTCAACAAATCGCATAATTGCTCGTTTTATGTTCGCGGTATCACTAGTTGAACGTTCAGAAGTACTTTAACTTGTACAGCTGAATTCCTTATCGGCACTTAAATCATTCGCTATCTCTTTGCTCGCTTCCAGATTTTTTAAATAAGAATATTACTTTGTACGGAACCACTTTCCGCTCTTATATTTTCGATTTGACTTTGATTGCTAAAGCGGCCATTTTAGACCCCAAGACATCACAAACTTATACTATGAATTCAGTCGGTAGGTACTTGATTCCAAACGTCACTCAATTTTAAAGGTACACTGTTTTAAGCTTCTACGGTTTAAAACTAAACTTAAACTGTCACTTAATGAATGTGAAGATACTGGAAAAGGTAAAGAAGATGGGTTGTTTTATCTAAGAGATTTTTTTATATTATGATTTATCATTTAACCTCATTGAATGACTTTTTCATGAAATAGTTATTGAATTGGGTTAAATGAAATAAGAGAGTTGTATTAATGATTAAAAATCTGCAACTACATACGTTTTACTAGCGCGACTCATTTTTCATCAACATACAGCCTGACACTGACCTGCAAAAAACGTAAGAAAATTTGAATTTCGCGGGCTACCCTGGCAACCCTTCCACCTTAGTGTCAATCTGCCTAGCTTTTTCCCAACTATGTTAGGGTCAGCTTCCAGTCTAACCGGGTGCAACTGAATACCAGTATTTCCCATAGAGGGACTGCCTATCAGACCTCCACAGCCCTAGCTGATGTTATTTTTGTACCGTTAAAAAATAATTAAACTTATCTCGAAGTAGGCTGTTTTAATTGAGTAAGTTGGCTTCACTCGGCCGATCAAACTCAGTGCTAACTTTAGATAGGTAAGTGAGACCGTAATGAGACAAGTTTCTTAATCAATGTCTATAAATTAGATATTAGTTTGAAATTACGATTCTTACTTTCGATGTCTTATCTTATAAAGATACTTGGATCTTCAAAGACGACGAGATATCACATCATATCTACCAACCCGCAACATTACAGGCTGATTAATTTTTTAACTTCTAATCTACAAAAATCGCCAATATTTCCTAAACTTTTTATTTTTTCAAACTTAACAGTAAACACCGACTGGCCATTAGTTTACATTTCGCTCGCAAACACCGAGCTTGTCAACAAAACAAATATGGACACTGGCAGTTCACACGAAGCTTCCATGTTTGACTACAGTTTTCGCCGAAATTCTGGCTGAATACTGCAGTCCCACCGCTACGTGCGACTTTGACCCCCATGGACATTATCCAAACAGTCCATACTTTGACCTGATATTAAAAAAAAAACAATGTGCTGTCAAAAAGGCCAAAGAAAAATTTGTGTGAAATAAATTCGAAAGTCGGCCATTTTATTCTAGAGTTTTATAAATGATTTTTCTCTTATGTTTAATATTTTTAAATGGTGTGTGAAATATCCGGTTTGTGATTGAAGGCTATGCTATGCTTGCCGAGGTCGACCTTTAGTTAGATGATCAGACCATACATTACACATCAAGACCTCTCTATGCCTCAGAAAGCATGATAATTTGTTGGTGGCCGACTGGCAGCTGTCATTCGTAAATCTTTGAAGTCTTTACAGATAATATATAATAGAAGCCCAAAAGTCTGATCACTACTCTGACCAAGGGGTATCGTAGTACCCAGTACTTACTGACTGAGTTGGGGGGGTCAGATCGGTAGATGCTTCATGTAAAATACCGAAATTCGGCTGCATGCAACCGCATGGTTGACTGCTAGCTTGTCCCAGTTGGAAGACGAAGTTAAAATACTTAGTGAATAAAAATAAGAGAGGTCTTACTATATAACAAACCCAAGCATTGTTAATTCAGAGACTATTTATTTATTTATTTATTTATTTGCTCTCATGCACATCACACATTTTACAATAGTTTTTATTGTCGGTTTTTGTACATGAACCCTGTCAGGGCACTGCAAAGCACAATGTTGGTTTGCTGTTGAGTTTATGGAATTATTAACATTAGATTAACATAATAAATTGAGTCAAAACTTATAAAAAAGAAAAAAACAGTACAATACATTTCAGAAATAATAATTATGTCAAGAAGTCGTTAAGATTTACAGTTAACAATAATAAAACATTATACAATAGCACACATAAAGTCATATTTAAGTCAGATTGGTCGTAAAAGTAGAATAAAAATAATAACAATAATTAGGAATAGGTTATAATTACAATCATGTCATGTCAAAATCGCAAGTAGTTACATTGAATTAAGGTGTCATTTTACAACCCGATGTTTTTTTTTTTTGTCCGACTACAGAGCTTCATATACATATAATACTTCAGAGACCCACCGAAAGAAATGCTGCTTAATTAAAAATTCAAAAAAACACATTCGAATTGAGAACCTTTTTTTTTTTGTCTATGACGAGTTGAGTAAATAAAACGGATAGAACGCAAAACGTTTAATTAATATTTAAATGAAAATAAAGATCAAATACAGTTCTGAATTAAAACCTTTTTTCTAAAGTGTGGGTTGTTCGCTCGCAAATATGTAATTGGCTCCCACTCTAGAATGTTAACCCGTGGGTGTGGTTAAAGGTGAAGGATTTCCGAAAGTCTGACCAAGACTGAGCCGCATTGAATACTAATCGAATATTCGTAAGGAAAATGTGATTAGATGACTAAAATAACAACAAACAAAATGGTTCAGAGTATAAATAAATTTAATAATAAATAAATATCCCTGGACATTTCACACAGCACCATCTAGTCCCAAGCTAAGCAACCTAATGCTTGTGTTATGGTAGCTAGATGGCTGATAAACTACATATATACATTTTTTTTTTGTAAATACATACATATTATAGATAGAAAAACACCCAGACCCGGAACAACTACTTGTAGGTCATACAAATATTTGTTCCGTACGGGAATCGAACCCGCGACATGCAGCGCAGCAGTCAATCGCTTGACCACTGCGCCAACCGTGCCGATATAATCAGGCTATACCGTGTCTCACAGCTGGACCACACGCCTCTTCTCCTGTTAGAGGGCACGCGGCCGCAGTGCGGGTTGTAGATGTCTTATGTCACAGAATAAAAAAAATAAAAAAGACACGGCATGTGTGGCGCAGTGAATGAAAAAATCGAATCGAATCGAATTCGATCCCCGCAAGGAACAAATATTTGTATGGCCTACAGGTAGTTATTCCGGGTCTGGCTGTATGTGTATGTGAGTTTAAATGTTTGTAAACGCATCCACGATACCTACAGGAGAAATTCATGATGTGCGACAACGTTTTTAAAAAAAATAAGACAGAATGGTGAGTTCTACGACATGCCGGTTTCCTCGCGATGTTTCCCTGCAACGTTTTGAGAAAGAGATCCATGAAATAAATTACACCAAGTGTCTGCTTCAGTTTGAAACTAGGATGCATGTCACATACATATGTCAAGATCGCTATCACTGGGATGCCTTGTGTCTGTGACTGTAGCTTCGCTTTTTTTTACTTTCATAAGTGCCTGTAATCTGTCTAGCTTTTCTTGACCAGGTAGCGTCTCCGAATAATCCGGCCTGTAATGGTCTAATTGAAATAAATGCTTTGAGTTTGAGTTTGAGCTGCCTCACAGAATACACAAGCTGTAAACGGAACATTTACGAAGCCGTCAACCAAGCATTCTGTACATCAAACTCTCCGCAAAAATTGTTGCTGGGAAACGACTTTTTTTTAGGGCAAGAATCACTTTATACGGTAGTACTCAATGTATCGCACTCAAAATATTATGCTAATGGATGCGTTAAATAGTCCGGGGGTTATGGAGGTATAACATTAAAAACTTGGGAACTTTGACCTTCAATATCTCCACGTTCTCAGGATCCCAGGTATGGTCCAGACTCCAGAACAAAAAAATGATAGCAATGACGGGGAGAACAAGTGCCTTTCGAATTTGTTAAGGGTCTTTTTTACACCCATTACGTACCCTTTGTATTGGAGTGTCATTTAGATCCCTGCTCTCATAATTTTAAGCTTTCACGGTTTAAAACTAAACTTATACTGTCGCTTACGGGATATCTTCCGTGATTGTCCATGATTTTCAGCTCCCGATATCAACATCAACCCACCCCGCCAACCCGCGATCATGGCGCTTACAACAGCGTCGAAAGAATATATCCATATCGAAAGTTCAAAATCATGAACAATCACTGAAGATATCCCGTAAGTGTGTATAAGCCCTGCTTTCCTCATGTCATCATCTACTGCCGGCGTGCGATTGATTACCATTCAGCTCGATTCTTGGCAACTCTTATACAGCTGCTACTAGGCAGTCTGTGAAGATCATCGCCCAGCCTAGCCTGTGCGCGTCCAACCTTACCGTCGCGTTTCCACTCAAGAACACGAGTCTACCCCAACGCTCATCGGTTCTACGGCTAAAACGGCTGGCCAATTGCCACTTCTACATCTTCATTCTTTCGTATATCAAATACTTACCTTTAGATGAAATACTTACCTACCCTTAAAAAAATCGGCCAAGTGCGAGTCGGACTCGCACATATAGGGTTCCGTACCATTATCAATAACAACGTCAAAAAAAATCACGTTTGTTGAATATACCTAATAAATATTTCAGGGGAGCCCCTGAAATATTTATTATATTCTGTTTTTTAGTATTTCTTGTTATAGCGGCAACAGAAATACATCATCTGTGAAATAGTCAACTGTCTAACTATCACGGCTCATGACATACAGCCTGGTGACAGACGGACAGACGGACGGACAGCGGAGTCTTAGTAATAAGGGCCCCGTTTCACCCTTTGGGTACGGAACCCTAAAAATCAATCAATCATTATGGTAATAATACTGTTTTAAAAAAGAAACCAGGTAACTTAGCAACTAAGTAAATGTCGGCAAATTGTTTACTTGGCGACTCTGCTGCCTAGATTAACATTTTAACTACTTCGTGGAATCTTTGCTATAAACTTAATTTTTATCCAAGATTTTATGAGACTGATCACCCTATTTACCGCCTTCTTTATAGGATTAGGGGTGGAATGACTGCTTTTAAGACTACTCTTCGAAATTATAGGCAAAACACGTGGAATCCAACCCAAAGATGGCCTCTAAAAACTTCACAGTTGTAGCTGTGGTGGTATTAAGCGGTAACATGTCTTCACTTTTGAAGGGGCTGTACACACGGCGGCAAGTGAAGCTGTATATTTCCGGTATAAGTTGGCCTCGCTTCGTATAGATTTCCTATACAATGAGAGATCCGCATAAACTGGTTTTGTATATCTTGATTAGCCGTCGCGCGTCGTGCGTACAAAAATGAGTCAGTTAAATAGCATAATCATCTGCCTAGCCTATTCCTTTTTCTGCCTATCTTACCTCCACAACCCAGTTAGTACTGGGTAATACGATACCCCTTGGTAAGACTGGTTGTCAGACTCAAGACTGACTACCTGTAATAACTGTCAAAGATCTATAAATTACAGCCGGGACCAACGACTGCTTTTCGAGGCATGGAGGAAATGTGGTAAACTGTCACCTTCGGACCAAGCTTTTTTTTTGTGAACCGGCTAAACGCATACCGCACACCGTCCGGGGAGACGGTTTGGCTATGTTGGGCGTGCACCCGCTAACACCGCCGTGACCCTTCTGTCGTCTTTGCGGATGGGCCGCGAGAACTGCTACGCATGACATCCGCAACCCATCCAGCGCAGACCGCCTCCTTGCACCAAACTCCTTTGGCGATGTCCGGGCTCACCTGAGACACCGTGACCAGTTCTGGCGGCGTGCGTCTGCCACTCACCGCCTGCAGGTCTGCGCAACGTCGGCAAGTTAGGCTAACCTAAAGATCGACCCGAGCGGCTGTTATGATAGCCACGAGCTCATAAATAGATAGGTCCAATAAATACCAAAGTTGTAAAAAATATTTTTATTGTTCGTGTACCCACATTACACTAGATGACTGGAACCCAGCCCGGCCATCGTCATCATCAGAATATATGACATGACAGTACTACGAAAGCCTACTTACTTATTACTAGCTTATGCCCCCGGCTTCTCTCGCTTGGAGTTCCGTAATTGTCCCACGGGATCGTACTACCGGGATAAAAAGTATCCTATGTGTGTGTGTATCCTATGCTATTACAGTGTGGATGAATATTTAAATGATAATTTTTAGTATGAATTATTCCGATATGTGATTTTATGACTCTTAATTGACATTTTATATTTGTTTTCATTTTATGGTTTTTACTTTTATTGACATTTGTAAGATTTTAATTTTGTTGTCGTTTCATAAGTGTGATTTTTTATTTTATTTTAATTAACATGTTCGATTTGTAATCTTTTTTCATTTGTTTGTAATTTTAATTGATTTTTTTCTATTCTAATTTGTATGTCAGTAACGACAAAATATAGCAAGAACCTTAACTATTTATAAGATCCCTATTATTATACCTATGTTTAACTAATACATAAATGATTCTGATTCTGTTAATCCAGGTTAAACACTATCTGTGTGCCAAATTTCATCCTAATCCGGTCAGTAGTTTTTGCGTGAAAGAGTAACAAACATCCATCCACATAGGTACACATCCTCACAAACTTTCGCATTTATAATATAAAATAATATGAGTAGGAAGTAGGATTACTTTTCTCCCTGTCCCCATGGAAAAACGAAGTGAGCTTGTGTATTTGTAAGGAAATCGCTAACGCTCTTGGCATTAAATAAACAAAAAAAACGTTATGCCTATATTCTGTACTTAATCAGAAATGGGATCGCGTTTAAGGCCAGCGCAGACGAGGACGGCAACGCGGAGCATTTTAGCTCTACCCAACGTAAACTCATACGTACCTAGTGGGGACAAGATACATATTCCAATGTTCAATGCTCCGAAGTGAAATCCCCTTTGATTCCTTGCTGTCGATCTCTAAACATTGGATTCTATATCTTGTTACCACTAGCTACGTATGAATTTACGTTGAGTAAAGATAAAATGCCTTGCCGTCCGGTTCTCATTCTGCCCTGTCCTTTATGATAAGTTTGCAAATCAACATCTACTTAATACTTTAGTACTTCTCGTTAATATTGCTTGGAACGGATTCTTCTTGAATTTTTGCCTAAATAATTTATGAAATCCTACGAAAAATTGCGTATCTGAACTCTGAAGAAAAAGTAATATCGTTTTAACGCAATTATTTTATGACATGACTGCCTCGTTGGTGTAGTGGTCGCAAACGCGAATACTGAGCATGAGGTCCTGAGTTCGATACCCGGTTAGGGCAAAGTGTTATTGGGTTATTCCATCAGAATTTTATTCAGTGGCTGCCACGGAGTCTGGATTTGTGACCGGTTAATGGCAATAGGCTCGCCCCCTATTTTAAACATAATTGGCGAATTATTTATGTGTATTTACTGTTACACCTCTACCTAAGCCTTTTGGGGATTTCAAGGAATGATGATGTTATATTTTATGATTTTGGCGGAAAAAACTGTGAATTGCTGATCTGTTTTTTTTTGAACTGGGGGTCTAAAATGGCCGCACTGCTACACATAGCCGGCAAGGACTTACACATCGATGCGTTCTGCACATTTTTATACTAACATTTAATAAAATACCACCACTACGTGTAAGACCTTTTTCCAATGCGATAATATCGACATCTGACTCCTAAGACACAGGCACATACACCTAGTTTAGGAGTCAGAGTATTAACATTATTGTGACCTAGTTATAAGCCTTATATGCTCTTAGTCTGTGTATCCTGTACTGTAATGGCTTTTGGTGAAATAATTTATTTATTTTATTTTATCAAAAAAACTGACATGACAACTTGTCAAAACATGGCCGAAATATTTCTTTTGAACATCACCTACCGTTTCTTGATTGTAGAACTTTCCCTCTATATTCCTTCACGATTATGCACCAATATCTGTTGTCAACTACGCGTTTAGTTCGCACGTAAAGATGACAGCATAATCAACTCATGGCGGTGTCCTTGCTTCGCTATCGCTCGTCATATCCGCTTCCTGTGTTCTGCACAAACTAATTTATTTATAGATTCCTTTGTTTATCTACATTCGATTAAACATCAGGTACACAGCTGAAGGGTAATGAAAGCACATGTCAATTTGAATCTGATTTTGTCTTGTCTGTGTTGACTTAGGACCATAGAGCAGGGGTTCCCAAACCTTTTCAGTTCGCCGCGCACTGTCAGGTTTAGTATGTTATCTCGTTTAGTAAGCTGTCTAAAAACCCGGCTTTTCAACCAATGTGTCCTGCCAACAATAACTTACGGTGCCAAGACAGGGACGCTCACGGAGACTGTCCACCGAGTTCGAGTGGCACAAAGGGCCATGGAGCGAGCCATGCTCGGCATAACCCTCTTAGATCGAGGTCTTAGTCTACGACGACGTCAGGGACCGGGCGGTGCGCCTCAAATAAACCTGGGCAGGACATCTGGCTAGACGCGGAGATGGCCGATGGAGCAAGGTTTTGACCGAGTGGTGGCCAAGGTTAGGCCAAAGAAACCAGGGCCGTCCTAAAGCTCGTTGGGTCGATGACATCGTCATAAGTCGCGGGAAACACCTGGATGAGGGACGCACAGAACCGGGAAGTGTGGCAGAAACAAGGGGAGGCCTATACCCAGCAGTGAGATTCCGGGCTGATATGATGATGATGATGACGATGATGATGATGACGATGATGATGATGATGGTGATGATGATGATGATGATGATGATGTTGTTTCGGAGGTCGGCGACCAAATTAGTCGAAATAGGGTACAATAATCTAAGTAGGTAGATCGGCGCAACACTTAAGGCTGATTTTATAGTCACGCGTTTCAGCAGCGCCGTCGGAGCGCGCGCGCTCGGATATGTATTGGGGTAGTAGTAGCGTTTCAAATTCGCGCGCTTGAGCAGCGCCGTTCGGTGTTCCTGTTCAACAGCGCGCTGCCCAACGGCGCGTCTAGCGGCGTGACTATAAAACCAGCCTTAAACATCTGCAATATAAATCTGAGTTTTTATAAATATTAAGCCACAAAAATACATTTGAAAATCCGGCTTTACATAAATAAGAATACATGTTAATTATTGTGAGCAAAAATATTGCTAAGATATGACTTATTTTCTGGTGTGTAAAATCACGGTTTGCGGTTAAATTAAAACGCACTCAAAACATTGTGTTGTAGGTATTTGAAGTAAGAACTTTGAATATCACCGTAACTAGCAGGATCACTGGTATGGTAAATAGCCCAGAATGTTTTCTATCCAGACATTTTACAAAGATAATCATATTACAACCTTATTACAAAAGAACTCAATCATATTCCACTCAATCTAACTTTATCATAAAAGCCGGTATTCAATAAACATTCTGCACAATATCGTTCGTCTTATCGTAATTTATTTTCTCCAATAAACCGTTTCTTTCGTGTCATATGTCAGTAAGTCTACGCTCCGTTGGCTTGTCGATGGTAATAATATGGTGTATTTCTGACTTGATATGTAATACGAAGTAATATCTTGTTGGATTTACGTTTCGGGGATGATACGGGTAGCTCTAGGTGGGTATTTCTCTTGGTCGTGTGTACAAGTGTACATATATTTAGGTATTTATAACTGTTTTTAACTTAAAATAGAAGAGTCGCCATTTTTTAGTTTATTCTTCAGTTAATTATTTAAGGTTATTTTAATTTATTAAAGTATATAATTAATAGATATTGTTAAAACCAAATTTACGAATATTCTTCAGAACGTAGAAACTGAATGCCTGACAACACAAAGTATTTTCGTTTGGTAACCTTTAAGGCTTCACTAGAAATGGTACCTACCTATTATTGGTTGAGAAACTTCGAAGCTGTACCTAAACAACGTTATTATGACGAGCAACTATAGAAAACTAGCTTTTGCCCGCAGCTTCGCTCGCTCGCTTGTACTCTGCTTGTAATAATATAATTAAATCATGATTCTAAAGGCATACCCCTTGGTAAGAATGGTTGTCAGACTTTCGGGTCACTGACTAACTGCAACGACTTTCAAAGATCTACAAATGACATTAGGGGCTAACCTTAACGTCTTTTCCGAGGCATAGAGGAAACTCGGTATGTTATAGGTGGACCCCTTGAAGATCGACCCGAACAGCTGCTATTATCTAGCCACGAGCTCCTCCACCTGGCTGAATTGATTGTGGTTATTACATCACACAAAAAATTCACTCTAACAGATTCGTATTTTCCTAAGAATGGAACAAAGCAAACGAGAATTTAAATCCAAGCATAATTTTCATCGTATCAAGTGATATCGTAAGGTTATCCTTATTATTATCCTGTTACAGTATGATCGATACGACGCACATATTCTATGACAGACACACGACTCATGGGCCCCATCCACGGCTTCGTGCGATGATACTTGCGACGTGAGTTACATCGCTCCGCATGTAGTGTCACGCTATAAACTTCTACAGCTTTCAGTACAATGCTACAAATATCAGACGAATTTGTATGAATAAGACTAATACCTATCGAGAAAGAAAAAATATTGAGAAGAAATGAAAGTACGGAGAAAACGAGATGGCTATAAATCTCGGAAACGTGACGCTTTAGTTAGATGATGATGTTCTCTCATACATTACTTGTTTGTTTTATGAGTGGATAATAAAATCAATCAACTTCGTGAACATTCTAATTTTGGTGGCTGATATCTCGGAAAAGTGACGCTTTAGAAGATTTTGATTGTTGAAATGGTTGTATATTGATTCAGAATATTCAGATACTTAGGTTTTATGACCAATAAAATCAAAGCGGTACTGATGGCGACTATTGTAACTTTGATAGCTTATAGGCACCTCGGAAACGTGACACTTAAGAAAAAAAAATTTTTTTTTTTGGGAAAACGTTTCTAAGATATCAAACTATAAAACTGAGAAAATCAAAAGATACATATTATTATAGGCCAAAATTCGATTCCTAGCCCAGGCTCATAAAATGTGGGCCCGCAAGGACTGATGCCTGCCAGGGCGGCGGGACTGTTCGAAAGAGATACCGCGGCCCTGGAACATAAAGGGCAAAAGAAGGAACATGGATGGTTTTTAGTCAGTAAAATCTGACACTCCCTTCCGCTCCGCCCAAAGCGGGAGGAGTCATTGGTGATTTCCCATCCGAAAATAAAAGGCTCATGGCACAAGGTGAGGTGGTGTGCATTGCGAGTGTGTGTGTGACCCGTCCATTTGGTGTATAAACATGGTTTTGTAATTTATCTCCCCATTTGTTTCATTTCCAGTTTGAAAATTGAATGCGGAAAAAGTTTCTTGCCCATTCTTCTCCAAAGAGATCTACGCTTTGTAATGGGCCACTACAGTAGTTTCACAAGTTATTATACCTTGTGACTGTAGCTTCGTTTTCTTTTGTTTTTTGGACATTCAAAAGTGCCAGTAATGGTCTAATTGAAATAAATGATGTAATTTTGAATTCAGCAATCTGATCTAGCAACACTGGTACCGAGATCTCGTTGTTTACATTAAATATTCTGATATTAGTAGGTATATCGTAATAACAAGGCATACTAATGTGTTTATATTGGAAAATTGTAGAGCTATTTGCGCAGATGGATGAATAATGTAGACTGTGAATAGTATAGACAACTAAATAACAATAACGCTAAGTCAAGGACCCACTTATTAGACCCCGTAGTAGGAGTAAATGAGACGGATTCATTTTGGATCCTTCGCGTCATTTCATCATTCTCCTGCTCTTATCCCAATTTATTTGCGGTCGGCGCAACATGTTTTCTTCCATCCTTTCTATCTCTCATCTCATGAGTCCTTTCTAGCCAAATCATCTTTCTCACAGTCCATCCATCGTTTCGTTGGTCTTGTCCTAGTCTTAAAGCCGTGATGGCTTTTCATGATCAAAACTTTCCTCACTTTTCCCTTGTTCTTTCACATCATTTAAAAAACTGACATGTTCTTTTTTTGCAAAAAAAAAAAAGTTTTAGTTGTAGTATTCCACACAAATTCTTGTCATGAATTAATTTAACATTGTAACTAGAAGTTATTAAGGACCATTATGTCAACGTAGGCCAAGAAGAAAAAATATGTACCAAAGGGAGGTAACACATAAACTATGGTATGTAAGGTATGTCATCTCGCAGTTCAACCTCTGAGGCTGGCTACTGCCTAACCGGACAATCCTATAGATGCCTTGAGTGTAAGGCTTTCAGCTAGGGGCTTAAGAGCGTAGTCGGTCTGCGACAAAATTGAGAAATAGGTATTTGTACAAACTATTGCCGTCGCGTTGCGCCCAAGCGACCGCGCTATCAATGTGCGTGTGAGTAGTCTGTGTTTGTGTGCGTGCGTACCACTCCCGCGCCGGTCGCTTTTCGTTCTGCGGTCTTTCAGTTGCATTTGCTATCGGCATCGGTCGGCGTTTGGCATTTACGAGCTACTTACTAGATCAAAATATTGTGTCAGACGTTTTTTATTGTTTACGGACGTAATTCTATGCTTTACTGAACTGACTTGGCTTGTGTATCGGATTTTGAGTAATTGACAGTCGCATACCACGAAATATAAGAGAAAGGGTGGAAATGACAACAGAATAAATACACAGAATAAATATTCAATTATTCATTGATTTATATTGTTTTGTTTTATTTAAAACTACCTGCCCGTCGCGACTTCGTTCGCGTGATTCCCTACCCCGGCTCGATCCGTACCCTTACCCTACCATTACCCCTACCCCTAACCTACCCCTACCTATTTTCCCTTAACATTTTTTTTTGTTATTTTCCTATTCTGGACAGAGACAAATACAACAAATCAAAAACCTTGAAAATCGGTCCAGCCGTTCTCGAGTTATAAGTTTTCGAACAAACAAACACGACTTTGTTTTATATAATAGCCATTCTTCTTTTGTGTTCTGATTGATTATTTTTGTTTTTGGAGAATAAAATTAAAAACTTCAATTCTGTAAAATAAATACTGAATATTTTTTTGCCTTAGTCAAACAATTTAAAACTATATTATCTGTGGCTGTATGAATGAACTGTCAATGTCAAATTGCTTCCTATTTATAATTCTAGTTTCATACAAAAATACAAAAAAGCACGATAACACTACTTTTCGCCCTGCGGTTCACACCATTTTCCCGTGGGAACGGCATACAGATACCAAACTCTATACAAGTAATATCGATAATGATGGAAATCACTACATTATCGATAAAAAAATCGACAGTTGTCACTTCCATATTTGCCTATTTGTATACGTATTAGTCTGACCCCCCCTCACCCTTGTTCTTTCCCCGTAATGTGCGATAGGGACAACTGCAGCTCAGACCGATTTTCACTACAAAATCTTGACAAGATCGATGCTTTGTATTCCCCTGTTTTCTCCGCCAAACCTGCGCCGATTCAATTATGTTTGGTGTCGAAATTTAGAGGAAGAGTAGATCTATGTTTCTATTATTTTATCTTAACGTAAAAACTTTTCATATTTGTCTGGTAGTCATCTGAATACGACAGTAAAAATGGGGCATTTTGTAGGTTTTCGAAAATTCGTATCTGTTTTGGTAATTATTTTTTGGGAAAAAGTAAATGACAGGGGCATACATACAGTAGATCTAGATTTTATAAAAAAAAAACGAGTCCTCTAGAGGGATAAACCAGGAAGAAAATAGGGGAATACGTTTGTATGGAAAAATGCTGCTAGGATACCCTCTTAAAAACTAAACTTATATACTAAGCGACCACACGCTAAGGGCACCCCCGATAAGCCGCACTGCCATTAGGCAAGAAGACATACCGCTAGTACAGGACAACAGCGTACTCAGCAGTGAGGGGTCAGCCCGGATGCTTGCAAAGACGTTTTATCCTGAGGATAAAACAGAGGACGACAATGCGGAACACAAGAGTATAAGAGAGTTCGCGAATAGAGTCAACTTAAACGAGAATGGTGAGACATTCGACCCTCCATTCACGACGGAGGAACTAAAGTGGGCCGCATCTAGTTTTAATCCTAAAAAAGCTCCGGGTATTGACGGACTCACAGCGGACATATGCAGGGCGGCTATCACCCACAACCCACAACTATTCCTGGCGGTGCTCAACAGATGCCTGTCTCTGTTTCACTTCCCGACCATCTGGAAGGAGGCAGTGATCGTGGTCCTTAGAAAACCCGGCAAGGACGACTATGCGCACCCAAAATCATACAGGCCGATTGGGCTATTGCCTGTACTAGGGAAAATGTTAGAAAAAATGCTGATACGTCGCATTAGATGGCACATATCGCCACAACTAAGCAGGAGCCAATACGGATTCATGCCGCAGCGCAGCACCGAGGACTCCCTCTATGACCTGATAAAACACATAAAAGACAGGTTAAAAGAAAAGAAGATCATTGTCGTTATATCATTGGACATAGAGGGAGCCTTCGACAATGCCTGGTGGCCAGCGATGAAATGCCGACTGGCGGAAACAAAGTGCCCGATAAATTTAAGACGTCTGGTAGATAGTTATCTACAGGACAGGAGCGTCAGAGTGCGATATGCAGGAGCAGAGTACGCACAAAAAACATCGAAAGGTTGCGTACAAGGCTCCATAGGTGGGCCCACATTCTGGAACTTGCTCTTGGATCCCCTGCTCAAACAACTGGAGGAACGTGGGGACTATTGCCAAGCATTCGCGGATGATGTGGTTCTGATTTTTTCGGGCGAAACAGCGCTTGATGTCCAGAGGCAGGCGAATGCGAGTCTCGCTCATGTTCAGAAGTGGGGAATCGGAAACAAACTCAAGTTTGCGCCCCACAAGACAAAAGCAATGGTGGTCACAAACAAATTGAAATACGATTCACCACTTCTGCGCATGGGCGATGACGGCATTACCCTGTCTCGGGAGATCAAGATACTCGGGCTCACAGTTGACGACAAGCTGACGTTTAATGCTCACGCCTCCAACGTCACGAGGAAGGCGCTAAACTTGTATAAACAGCTGTCAAGAGCCGCCAAAATCAGCTGGGGCCTGAAGCCCGAAATTATCAGGACCATATATACCGCAGTGGTGGAGCCGGTAATTATGTACGCAGCTAGTGCTTGGGCACCGGCCACAAATAAAGTGGGTATCAAAAAGCTGCTCAACACAGTCCAGCGGGGCTTTGCGCAGAAGATTGTCAGGGCGTATAGGACAACGTCGTTGAACTCGGCCTTGTTACTCTCCGGACTGCTTCCACTGGATCTCAGGATCCGGGAAGCAGCCTCTTTTTATGAAGAAAAAAGAGGATATTCCCGGAGAGTAACAGGGGATCGAGAAATCGAAACACCAGTCCCGTATACGGACATACCACACCCTGCTAGTCTTAGTGTTATAGAGTTCAAGTGCGTGGTGAACGATGCAGAAATGGAACAGCAAGGACTCGCACACCCGAAAATCTTCACCGACGGAAGTAAGATCGAAGGCAAAGTCGGTGCAGCGTTAAGCCTTTGGGAAAACGGGACGGAGGTGAAAGCCCAAAAGTTTAAACTGGACCATTTCTGCACCGTTTATCAGGCCGAACTACTGGCTCTGTGCAGGGCCTCTGAGCTGGCTTTAAAGCACCCCTCAGCTGTTGTCGAGGTCTACTGCGACTCGAGATCGGCCCTAGAAACGGTTACCCGAGGCGTTTCCCTGCATCCCTTGGCATTCGAAACGCGGAATAACATCCAGACATTGATAGATAGTGGGAAGACCCTTCAATTGTTCTGGATCAAGGCGCATGCAGGGATGGAGGGAAACGAGAGGGCAGACGTATTGGCGAAGGAGGCAGCGATGAGAAGCAGAACAAGGCCTCATTACGACCTGTGCCCGGCTTCATTCGTCAAGCGACAGATTCGTATGGAGTCGCTTGACGAATGGAACACGAAATACGCATCGGGTGAAACCGCCTCCACGACAAAAATGTTTTTCCCGGACGCAATTGCAGCCTACCGTATCATAAGGCAAACACAGCTCGACCCGCTAGCAGTACAAGTGCTTACAGGTCATGGCGGGTTCTCCGAGTATTTGAATCGCTTCAAGTGCAAGGAGAGCCCGGCATGTGCCTGCGACCCCTCCCAAAATGAAAGTGTTCAACACATAATCGCGGAGTGCCCCATCTATGTCAAAGAACGGTATAGACTGGAATCGGAAATAGACACTGAAATAAAATTAGAAAACATACCTATAATAATGAATCATAAAAAATTAAGAAAAAAGTTTTTAGAATATTGTGTAGAAATAGCTGCCATAGTCGTAAAAAAGAATAAAACGTAAAGAAAACGGTATACTTTTATGTATTATAAGAATACGATAAAAGTAATCGAAGTCAAAATAAGAATTAAAAATATAAGTTGCTAAAATAAGTCATAATATATAAACAGTAAATATAGAGTAGTTGTGAATTCAGTCCTAAAAATTTTAAAGTCTATAAATTGTTACGCCATTAAAATCAAATCTTCAAAATTAGTGAATAAAGAAAAACGAAGAACAAATATAAAACAGTCCAAACAGATCTCTGATGACCCATGTCAGAGGGACACTGGCCAGGCAGGAGTGGGTTTTAGTCGGTTCGAGTCCGACACTACCTCCACTGTCTCACACCCTGTGAGATAGTGGAGGTGTCCGTGGGGATTTCCCACTCCTGCCAAAAAAAAAAAAAAAAAAAAAAAGGGCTCCCCCGTGGGGTACGAGCATCGGCTTAGGGCGTCGCTGGGGAGGACAGCAAGGGGACAGGCTGGATCGGATTTAGATTAATTAGGGACTGATTTAAAGCTACTGGTTCAGGTTCGCGGGCTGGTTCTGGCAAGGGACGGTAGGATAAACTACTCAAGCAAAGTTAATACATTTATATGGGACCATCGCGCGTGCTTCCTCTGCCAAATGAAAAAAGAATCACGTAAATCGGTTTAGTGATCACGGAGTAATCGGTATACCTACATACATGAAAAAAAAAGATGCAGGCGGAACACATAATCTCCTCCTTTTTAACCGACTTGAAAAAGCAGGAGGTTCATGTTCGGCTGTATGTATTTTTTTTATTTATGTTCACCGATTTCTCGGTCAATTGTGGATCGATTTTGACAATTGTTTTTTTTTGTTTGAAAGAGTATACATACTCCCAAGTTAGTCCTATAGAAATATTGTCATGATCTGATCATGGACTTCGGCGATATGGAACGGAACTCTTCAATAATAGACAGCAAATCTTTCGTGATTGCTGCAATCGCTTGGATGTTTATTGTTTACACAACACCATAACATACTCGTATCATTACTCCTGTATGCTCTGAGGGGGTACGCACATGTGTACATAACACCCACATTTCGACAGTTAGGTATGTTAAGTTTTATTTTAATGGACATAAAATTAAAGCATAGCAAATATTTGTAAATAGGATATTACAACTAAAAAAGGAAAACTAAAATTAACTAAATCATGGACTTCAAAACACAAAAAAGTGAAAAATTACTTTAGCTTCAGAAATCGGTGACAAAAAAACTGAATCAATTTGTGTTTTTGAAGTCGGTTTTATTTTTTGCAAAGCTTTTATTTATTAGTCGTTTAAAACGATTTTCTACGATTTCTCTGGTAAGTACTAGGCACATAACTAAACTAGATTGTACCAGAAACCAATAATTACCCGAAAGTCTGACGTCAGACTGATGTCTTACCAAGGGGTTGTGGGTGTAATCGTTTTATAATCGTTGGTTGTGTGTCGCTCCATATGACATTCTGGTAGTCAGCTGCATCTGGTTAGAATGGAAGCTGTTCCAATATAGTTGGGAAAAGACTAGGCAGATGTATCGCTCGCTATCTCATAAAGATATGCGTTATCAGGAAATCTATATCTACGATAAATAAATGTGATCGTGAATGGGCTGGTAGGCGTATATACTTACGCCCACGTTTCGACACTGAAAAGGTTAAGAATGTTAAGCTCCCACGGGGCTATGGTACGCAAGATTCTCGGCATTCGCGAACCAAAGGACCAATATTTGAACTAATAACTTTTGTGAAAGACATTCTTGTTTATATGTTGTTATTCACGGTTTGATTCACGTGTTTCATGTTTGAATTAATTATGAATAACTAACAGCTTTTGCCAGCGGCTACGCCCGCGTCAAGTTTGGAAATTATTATCAATGGTATCCTATGTAAGTTTTTAAACTGTCATGGTTACTAACATGGTAAAAAAAAACCGGCCAAGTGCGAGTCGGACTCGCGCACGAAGGGTTCCGTACCATTATCTATAAAAACGGCAAAAAAAATCATATCTGTTGTATGGGAGCCCCCCTTCATATTCTTTTTTTTAATGTTTAGTATTTGTTGTTATAGCGGCAATAGTAATACATCATTTGTGAAAATTTCAGCTTTCTAGCTATCACGGTTTATGAGATACAGCCTGGAGACAGACAGACAGACAGACAGCGAAGTCTTAGTAATAGGGTCCCGTTTTACCCTTTGGGTACGGAACCCTAAAAACAAAACAAAAAAGAAAAGGTAAATGCCCCTTTCAAGTGTTAATCATTTTTTTCTTTCTTTCTTTCTATCCTATGTTATCATAACCCATGGACTACCTGTTTGCCCATCAAAATCCGTCCAGTCGTGAGGTGAAAACGCCATGGTAGCCCCTGATAATCAAATTTCCTAACATTTTTTTTGCAATTTGCAGGTCAGTCGCGGGTTGTACGTTGGTTAAAATATGATTCGCGGCCGTAACCAATATGGCTTCACAGTGTTATGTTCATTGAAATACAATCCTCTAAGTTCGTTTAATCCCATTTCATGAATTCATGAATTATTTTTTTCGCGAGATAACCTGGCGCTTCCCTCTTATATGAAAAGGTAACAAGCAGACAGACCGACAAACTATATGCAGTTTTTGCGAAAGTTTTAATAGATGAATGTTCGTTACTCAATCACGCCAGAACGGCTGAACGGATCTGATGCAATTTGGCAGAAATAGATTATAATCTGGAATAGCACATGGGCTAGTTTTCATCCCAGTCAGTTTAGTTTTTAATATTAGTATTATCATAGTATGGGTTACCTGCTCAGGTGGGGATTGATTAATGACTCTGCCCTAGAGTGTAAATGTGGTGCTGTTCTGCAAACGATGGGGCACTTAATATCGTGTCCTGCGTGTCCTGTTGTTTGTTCGCTACAGGAACTGATGGACGCTACTGAAAGCGCCAAACTAGTAGCTCAGTTTTGGGCTGATACAATTTAGATTGCCATCTATACGCTAAGAAGATGGGTTACTAAGATCTTAATCCAATAAAATGAACCCTAACGAAATTGAGGTCGGCTTACAGTCTAACTGGATGCAGCTGAATTCCAGAACCTTTAACATGAATCGACAGAAAATCGGTCTTACCTAAGGCGCGGACTAACTACGATTTTAATCGCTACTAGACCGCGTAAACTATTGTCTTCAATGATATTATAAGTAGTAATTACTTATAATATCATTGATTGTCTTTGTCACCACTATGAAGTGTGAATAAGGTTGAAAATAATTTGTATTTGTGTTGACATGCGACTAAGCTGCGAATGGGTATTTATTTTACAGGTTTTTTTCGATTATTCAAAATATAGACATTAAATAAAATAATTGTTTGGTTAAAGTATAAAAAATATGCTAATTCTATTAAATTCTTTAAAAAAAACTGTTGTTATCGCTGGAAATACAGAGATCTTCGACGCCAAAGTTCATTTTTGTGCCGCAACTTTCCTATTTTTTATTGAGAATATCAAACTATTATTTATTATTCCGTTCGGTTAAAATTTTTCTTTAAACCCTTCTCTGACCACTGTATTTTTTGCGTTAGATATTTTCATTGCATTACGTCATACTAGACTATCTACGAAACCATTTTATAGAAATATTGAGGTAACAGAGCCTTAACCAAAGACATTCAATAAAATTATTTACGAGCGATAGACGGGACAAGACGAAGAAAATCGTTCTCCAATCCGTGTTACTACTTAGTAACAAATCAGTCTATCTAGTATGATACGCCCGCTTGTCAGGTACTAGGTAGCATTCGTGACGTCACAGTCGAAAATGTTCGGGGTGAACATTTTTGTATGATAATAATCCCAATGTCCGCTCTATACAAAACATAACATCACGCCTGTAATCCCTGAAGGGTTAGGCAGAGGTGTAGGTACCTAATATTACACCCACATTTCGCCTGTTAATGTTTAAGTCCCATGTAATACGGGCGAGCCTACTGCCATCAACCCGGTGCAAATCCAGACTCCGTGGCTGCTACTGAGAAATTTCTGATGGAAAAACCGAATAACACCTTGCCGGACCTGGGAATCGAACCCAGAATCTAATGCTCAGCGGTCGTGCTTGCGAATACTAGACCAACGAGGCAGTCTGAGTCAAGAATTTTTTAAAGTCTTTTAAATCGTACTCAGCCAGATTACTGAGTAATACGATACTTTTACAGTCTAACGCAGTGCTGAAATGCGAAATACATAATTCGCTTATGCACTTGAATACATACCCTGATTTCTCCATCAGTTTTTCCCATAGAGAATATAACCACTTATAGTCTTTGGTTTTTCCTAACGTTAATCCATGTATAATAACAAAATAGAAGTTCTCCCAATTATTTTCAACAAGCGATGCCTGCCAGCCTGCCTTTGTGAAAAGTTTCCAATTTTCTGGGATTAAAATTGTATGGTCTCCTTTATAGTTACGAAGCTACCTGTCTCATCTCTCTGCAAAATTACATGTACATGAGTTTGATAACTTTTTTTTTTAAATAACGGTCAGGACTTTCTTTTACAATTTACTGATCGATAATAATAATAAAATATGTAGCCCTGACCACCGGTAGCTCGGACACTGTTCCCGATGCCGGTGGGCTACTATTTTCTATATATTTTTTTAAATGATTTTATATAATTTTTGTTAGTAAAAATATTTTAAATAATATGGTAGAAAAATTAATACAGGAGATAAAATATGTACAAGTATCAAAATGGGAAAACAATTACACGGCGACAAAAAATTCGTCCATATCGCTGTCAATAGGAAAAGTGTCCAGAAGGCTGGCAGCATTGCCACGTTTGATGGCTGATTCTTTGGCCAAACAACAGGCCCGCCCTCTGGTCACGTGAAGAGCCGACCAACCGCTTGGCGATTTCCCGAAATACTGGGTGGGCACTCGGACCCCATGGCCCTAGTGTTTCAACCCCAAACGGCTCAAACATAACTACCAATTAAGTTATTGTATTTGCGCTTGACTTTCTTTAGATGACCACATAGACCTACAGATTAATTTTACATTGTGTACATAGTAAAAAATCCGATTGGTGGCTGACAGGTATTTACAAGGCATCTCTCTTCGTCACTTATCATTGCCAAGATACACGATAGACGACTCCCTTTTATAACTTCCTGTAACACAATTTATAAAGATATATTATGCCCGCGGTTTCGCCCGCGTGGAGTTTGATAAATTGTCCCACGCGATCATACTACCGGAAAAAAAGTACTTATCCAATGTGTTAGTCTTGGTTATAAACTATCTGTGTGCTAAATTTCATCCAAATCCATTCAGCTGTTTTAGCGTGAAAGAGTAACAAACGTCCATCCATCCATCCTCACAAATTTTCGAACTTATAATATGAAGTAGGATTGTGTACAAAAAAAACTGGCCAAGTGCGAGTCTGACTCGCGCACGAAGAGTTCCGTACCATTAACTATAAAACGGCAAAAAAATCATGTCTGTTGTATGGGAGCCCCACTTAAATATTTTTGTATTCTGTTTTTTTAGTATTTGTTGTTATTGCGGCAACAGAAAAACATCATCTGTGAATATTTCAACTGTCTAACTATCACGGTTCATGAGATACAGCCTGGTGACAGACGGACAGACAGACAGACAGAGAGCGGGGTCTTAGCAAGAGGGTCTCGTTTTACCCTTACACAGTACAGAACCCCATAAACTGAATTAATGCGGGAGAAGCCGAGGGTCGAAGCTAATATCTTATATTGCCTTTCTATCACCGCACATTTGCAACTAAGCTTGCCCACAACCGCTCAACCCCACTATTGTTTCCGAAAATTGCAATATGGCCACCATAATCGTACATTCAGGTATGTATAAAGGTGCATATAGCATAAAGGTACGACTTAAAACGGGTAACCTAGTTTCCGACTAACTGCTGCCATTTGCATACAAGTCACAGAAGATAGTTTTCTTATGTATTTTAATGTTAGTCTTTAGATGTGTAGGCTTATTTTCCTAATTACAAGAAAGTAAATCGTAGTTAATGAAAGCAAAAGCACTCTAGGTTTTAATGGTAATTTAATTGGTTACGTCAATCTACAAGGATTATCTTATTAGGTACACCTCTGCCTAACACTTCGGGGATTACAGGCGTGATTTTATGTTATGATTAACCTGAGTATAAATAAATTCATCGTCGTTTTTAGGGTTCCGTACCCAAAGGGTAAAACGGGACCCTATTACTAAGACTTCGCTGTCTGTCTGTCTGTCTGTCTCCAGGCTGTATCTCATAAACCGTGATAGCTAGAAAGCTGAAATTTTCACAAATGATGTATCACTATTGCCGCTATAACAACAAATACTAAAAATTGAAAAAAAAATATTAAGGGGGGCTCCCATACAACAGATATGATTTTTTTGCCGTTTTTATAGATAATGGTACGGAACCCTTCGTGCGCGAGTCCGACTCGCACTTGGCCGGTTTTTTTGAATTAAAATCCCTTATTTCCATTTTATGTTCCATGTTTGTCAGTTTTTTTGCACATTTCGAGCGTTTATGATGCATAATTCTACGATATAAGGTTGCATATAATCCGGTCTCTATTTCTCCTTCGTTAATACTCAATACTCAAGTCTTTATCGTGTGGTTAGTGCCTAACCTGGTGTCAGAGATTTTTTTGCCGCCGATGGGCCTCTGACTTGGCTTTTCATGCCATCGAGATATGTCTCTCAGGCATGCTGGTTTCCTCACGATGTTTTCCTTCACCGAAACAAGTGATAATTGTACAATACGCACTTGAAACCGAGAAATCAGAGGTGCGTGTCTTGGGTTCGAACTCGAGACCTATCCGAGGTCTCTACTGATTAAACTGTTTTAAACGTAAATATTTCTTAATCAAACACTGTTATATGCCTTCACGGTTTAAAAGTTTTATACTGTTATTTACGGGATATCTTCCGTGATTATTAATTATTTTGATCTTCCGATATTTCGACGCTGTTGCAAGCGCCATGATCGCGGGTTAACTGGAGAATGCGGGTGGATGGAAAATAATTTGATAGGTGCAGACAAATCTGTCTACCCTCTTTCTTAGTCCTTTGCTACGCGCACTACTGGAACTCGACACTAAGAAAGAAGATACCCGTAAGCGACATTATAAGTTTGTATTTCTTATTGTTTGAGAACTAAAAGTCAAAAGTCAAAGCATTTATTTCAATTAGACCATTACAGGCACTTTTGAAAGTCAAAAACAAAAAAAAGCTAAGCTACAGTCACAGTCACAAGGCACAATAACTTGCGAAAGTACTGTAGTTGCACATTCCAAATCGTAGATCTCTATGGAGAAGAATGGGGAAGAAACTCCATGGACACTCTTTTAAATCAAAATATTGTTACAAAATCGTGGTTACATCATTCATGTTGAGATTATACATTTAAGTTAGAACGATGTACAAATACGTGCACATTAAGAGCGTCCAGAGTAAAAGATTAAATCAACAATTTAAAAATAAAGTAATTAAAATAAACCGTGGCAGCTAAGAGATGACCAGTCCCAACTAACAGCGCCCGTTCACGAACATGACGCATGGGTCAGCGCCATTCAACTCAACCATATTGAAGGGAACTAAATGACCCGACACACCCGCCACCATCAGCGAGACATTTGAGTGAGCATGACATTTTTTCAGCCACCAGGACACATTCAAGTCAATGAAAGATAGCAAACTAAAAATGGTAGCTTTACAGTACATAGTACTCACACATGTGTGTTATGCAATTATAAAATTCTAGGAGATGGAATCTATACATTGCAAGGATATGAGAACTGAAATTCAAACTAAATTCGGCCAGGCATATAGCCGATCTACCGTGTAACCTATATTTTGATTGCCAAGCAATTAAACCCCAAACCACTATAGGGGTAATTATAATAATCTGCGTCCCTTAGGACCCACGCGCAGTTAGTACGAGGGCGGAAACATCAATACCGACACATTGATAAACCACTTCAGAGAGGTACAATTTACAAATAGCTACTGATAAGCGTTTATATTTCTATATCACTAGAAACGGGATATTTACCATGTCCACTGTTTGTTTTGAGTTCCCGATATAAAACTTATATATTTCTATATTCTACCTTGTACTACTGAGCTACTTCTATTACTATTATCATAGTTTCGTAACGTAGCCAGAATTCTGGGCACTTTTCCCGACGAGGAGGTCAATAACATTCGATTAAATTCTAGAATTATGTACATACATAGGATTGCATGAAAAATCTTAACGGAAGCTTCATTATTGAATTGTTACTGTGCGTCAACCGAAACACAAATTCGACGCCAGCGTCAAATTCAATCAGCCGAAACAGATTGATTGAGTTACAAACAATCCTACTCACTCGCATTTATCATAATTTATTGTGTGTTACTGAAACACGACTTCTTGTCATTCTTTTGACGTGACAAACGTGCATGCAAGTATGCAATCACTTCATTAATATTTGGTTATGACGTTGTCACGTTAAACTATTGTCCGTAAACCAACTTTACAGACAACCATTTGTTTCCTTATTGTTTGTAGTTGGCTCAGCATGTCTTCTTCCAAGAATGGTCTTCTTTCTTTGTTTATTTCATGAAAGTTTCTTACCTTAGTAGTAAACCGCTTTTCTAGCCATATCACTGGACTGGACTGTGTAAGATCACACATCCATCGTTTCTTTAGTCATAATCTACTCTTATACCCTTCCAAATTTATACTCGAAACTTTCCTCACGACATTTCTCTCACTCCTCCGCTACACATGCCCTACCAACACAACTCAGCGGAATCTATAAAAATACTATCAACCATTATCTACATAACTTCACATGATCACATCCGACCTAATAGAATACCCACATACCGCCAGTAATGTTTAAGTTCAAGTAATACCCATGTATAAGCTGGGCACAAATCCAGACTCCGTGGCTGCTACTGAGAAATTCCTGATGGTTTTTTTTTGTTTTAATGTTACCCCACACTAGGAATTTCTCTAGTATCGTGGGTGCGTTTACAAACATTTAAACTCACATACACAAACAGCCAGACCCGGAACAACTATCTGTAGGCCATACAAATATTTGTTCCGTGTGGGAATCGAAACCGCAACACGAAGCACAGCAGTCAATCGCTCAGCCACTGCGCCAACCGTGCCGTCCCAATAACAATAACACTTTGCCCGACTATCTACTTAATAATAATCTTAATTCACAAATATACCGACAACGCACAACCTAAGGGGTTGGGAACCTCATATCAACCATCAAGCAGCACAAATCGAATCGCACTTTTACATGCTGCCGATCGCATCGCCTATGCTACCACGTGCGTTAGTACTCCTTCTCTGTTTCAAGCGCTAACAAATGAAGGTTCTGAGCGACAAAAAAGGAGAGGAGCATAGAAAAGGGCGATTCCGTGCTCCTAGATGAGGCGCAACACTATACCACTCAGTTTAGACGATGAGCATCAGAGTTCACTAAAAAAGGTTTTCTGAAAACTCATTCCGTAAAGTCGTTAAATACTGGATTAAAGTTTGTATGGAACTTCGTCAACAACGTCGTTTTGAACACGGCTTCATAATACTTTCAGTCTATAAAACAATTCAATCTTATAAAATTCAAAGCCGGGCTTTTACCTCTCAAGGTATACAATAGGGAGGCTTATGAACGCCTTCAAGAAGAAACGTTTCCGTTCTCGGTCGATGGCACAATTTTATTGTTTTTAAATTGAGGCTTGCGTTTGGCCTTTTTTTTAGTTTGATTGTGGAACAGGACAATAATATCGAAAGAAATGGTTTCCGATATTGTTGTCCTTCCTTTCGTCCTGGCTTTGTTCCTTGTGGGCTTTGTATGAGACAAGCAACGTCTACATAGGTAATACTCATCAAATAAGTGAAGCTTTATCTTCTCTCGTATCCAACTACATATTATGCGAGAATTATGCCTCGTACCGAGTTACAATGTTAACTAAAATGCTGCATGGCACAATTTTACAAATGTTTACCAGCACTCATCAGCTGCCTAGCCTTTTCCCAATTATGTTGGGGTCGGCTTCCAGTCTAACCGGTTGCGATTGAATTATTTAGTATTTTACATACATGGATCTACTACCTATCTGACCTCCAAAACCTAGTTAGATACTGGGTAATACGATATCCCTTAGCGAAGTTAGAAGGTTAGGAGAAAGCATCGAAGATCATAATGATTACATTTTATATTATAAAGGCGAAACAAAAGGAAGACATGGAGTTGGTTTTATAGTAAAAAAATATCTAGAAAGAAACATAGAAGAGTTTAAGGGCATATCAGAGAGAATAGCTGTACTTAATATACATCTGCCAGCGTACAAAAATAAATGGTCGATTATTCAAGTTTATGCTCCCACTGAACAGCACGATGAATCGGCCAAAGACCTCTTCTACGACCAATTGTCACAAGTCTTACAAGAAACGCACAAGAATGTTATGGTAATAGGAGATTTTAATGGTAGAATAGGAACTCAGCAATTTGGAGAAGAAAATGTAATTGGCAAATTCGGTTTTGGCAGAAGAAGCAAAAATGGAGAGAGGATGATTAACATGGCTCTTGAAAACAACCTTGTATTTATGAATAGCTTCTTCAACAAAAATACAAAGAAAAAATGGACATGGCAATGTCCAGATGGATTATACAAAAATGAAATAGATTATATAGCAGCTAACAACAGAAAATTTTTTCAGAACGTAAATATCCTCAGCCAATTTAATTTTAACACCAACCATAGGATGGTCAGAGCAGTAATAAATAGTACGGAACCGAAAAAAAGCAGAAACAAATATAACGTAACAACTAATATTATAAAACATCAAATAGAGGCAGAAAACAAGATAGTAGAAAATTATGATAAGGAAATAAACGAAATATTTGGACTATTACACAATAAATTGTCAAAAACTAAGACAAGTTATACGGAAAATGAAACTAAAGCTCTAATAGAAGAAAGAAAAAAACTTTTAAAAATGAAAAAAGATAAACATAATCTAAAAGCCATCTCAGAAATCAGTAAAAAAATAAGCAATAGTATTAAGAAAGACTGACTTCTACGCTAATCTATACAGACAACCAGACACGCAAAATCAAAACATGGTTTCCTATAGCCACACAGATACCTCTCCGATACACCAGTTTACAGAAAATGAAGTATTGAAACAAATAACGAGACTCAAGCCAGAAAAAAGCCCAGGACCGGATGGAATCACCAACGAATGTATCAAGGTTGCGAAGAATCTGCTACTGACACCAATCACTATCCTATGGAATAAAATACTTGACGAAGAAGCTGTGCCACATCAATGGATGACATCGGAAATTATACTACTGTATAAAAAAGGTGACCCAGCCGATATAGGCAACTACCGTCCTATAAGCCTAATGTCTTGTTTTTATAAACTTTTTGCCTCCAGTCTACTTGAAAGGATAGCCCCGGTCATCGATGCCCACCAACCGATCGAACAAGCCGGTTTCAGAAGCGGTTTCAGCACGATGGATCATATCCAAGTGGTTGACCAGGTGATTGAAAAATATTTAGAATTTAACAAACCCCTGTATTTGGCTTTCATTGATTACAGAAAAGCTTTTGATTCAATCTCACACGAGAGCATCTGGGAATCGCTGAATGCAATAAACATAAATGAAAAGTATATCAATATCCTAAAAAATATTTACTCTAACAGGACAAGCAGAGTCAAACTGGATAGAGTAGGCGAAGTAATTAACATAAAGAGAGGTGTCAGACAAGGAGACCCGATATCACCAAAATTATTCATAGCCGTCTTACAACACGTAATGAGTGAGCTGCCATGGTCCAATCAAGGTATTAATATAAATGGATTTTTAAGTCATCTCAGATTTGCCGATGACATAATTTTATTCTCGGAAACCCCTCACCAATTAAATAAAATGATAAACGAATTAAACCAGGTTAGTACAAAAATTGGTTTGGAAATGAATCTGGATAAAACAAAAATTATGTCTAACCGCAGAGCAACGCCCATCTTAACAATTAATAACACACCTCTAGAGTCTGTCAACCACTACATATACCTAGGAAAACAAATTTCGTTTAGTAAGGAAAGGAACACTGAAGAACTTAACCGAAGAGTGGCGATTACCTGGAACAAGTTCTGGTACCATAAGGAAATACTAAAATCACAACTTCCGTTACAGACCAAGAAAATAGTCATGGATACAGGACTTCTACCGTGCCTCACCTATGGATGCCAAACTTGGATCTTTGATCTCAAAACCAGGAACAAAATTCAGACTACCCAGAGAAAAATGGAAAGAAGCTGCCTAGGTATAAAACTAAAGGATAAGATGAAGAACGTTGACATTCGAAAGAAGACAAAAGTATGCGATGCCTTAACTTTTGCAATGAAGGCTAAATGGAAGTGGGCGGGCCACGCAGCCCGCTACAAGGACGATAGATGGACTCTACGGTCAGTAAAGTGGTCTGGACCAAAAGGCACCAGATCAAGAGGTAGACCAAAGGCCAGATGGGCAGACGAAATTGTAACGTGCGCGGGCGGAAGTTGGATAGAGAGAGCTAATAACAGAGAAGACTGGCGTTCCTTGGGGGAGGCTTTTACCCGAACGGGGTCCATGCATTTATTAACTACAAACAAGTAATAACTAGATAAATAAGATTTAAACTAAGTACAAAATAGAAACTAACTTAGTTATTAATTTAGAGTATTTAATATGTACTATGCATGGAATTAAATAAAGCTTATTATTATTATTATTATATTATATTATTAAGAAAGACAGAACTAAAAGAAGAATAAACACTATCAACTACTATATAAAAAAGACGGGAGGAGTCAAAAAAGCCTTAAAAGAACTAGTAGAGTCAAAAAAATGGATACCAAGCATTAAAAATAAAATTGGAAAACAGGAGACAAAAAGAAGAAACATAATCCAAACAGCAACTGATTTCTACAGGAAACTCTATGCAGCAGAACCCAGTACCAAGAAGGCAACTATAAATCTTGAAGACAACGAGATAGAAGATATACCAGATTTCCTACAATCAGAAATAGAAAAAGCGATACAGAGTCAAAAAAATGATAAAGCACCTGGCCCAGATCAGATTACAAATGAGATGCTAAAAATTTCAATAACTGCACCTGAAAATCTAAGGAAACTCACAGACATGTATAATACCACCCTAAGAACAGAGTTTATACCATCGCAATGGACTAAGAGTATAATCATACTATTACACAAGAAAGGAGAAAGGGACAACATTGAAAACTATAGACCAATAAGTTTAATGTCAAACATATACAAAGTATTTTCTAAATTGATTTTAAACAGACTGACAGGGTTATTAGACCAGCAGCAACCAATGGAGCAAGCAGGATTTAGAGCAGGATTTTCTACTATCGATCACATGCATGTCCTAAATCAGTTAATAGAAAAAAGCTCGGAATACGGTAAGACGTTATATATAGCATTTGTGGATTACAGTAAAGCATTTGACTCAATATATCACGACTCGCTTTGGAAGGTTTTAGTTGAACAAGGAGTCTCTAAAAAATACATACGTATTATAAAAAATATATATGAGAAAAGCACTGCTCAAATAAAATTAGAAACAACGGGTGAAGAATTCCCAATAGCTAAAGGTGTAAGGCAAGGAGACCCACTATCCCCAAAACTTTTCTCTGCAATATTGGAAAGTATATTCAGGAATCTGGAGTGGGAAAAAGTTGGCATAAATATAGACGGCAAAAAACTCAACCACTTGAGATTCGCGGATGACTTAATCTTATTCGCGGACAACGCAACTACGCTCCAAATTATGCTGAAACAGTTGGCAGAGGCAAGCAGAATAGTAGGTCTGACTATGAATGAAACAAAAACAAAGGTGATGACAAACAGGGAAGAAATAGCTATAACACTGGATGATGCAAATATTGAATATGTGAGCACCTACACATACCTAGGACAACTGATTGCATTCAGAGACCAAACAAAAATAGAAATAGAAAGAAGAGTAGCTAATGCATGGAATAGATATTGGTCACTCAAGGAGATACTCAAAAGCGAACAGTTTCCCATGGCAGCGAAGAAAAAAGTGTTCAACTCGTGTGTCTTGCCATGCCTTACATATGGATGCCAAACTTGGGCACTAAATCAAAAACATCTCCAAAAACTGAGAACATGTCAAAGGGGTATGGAAAGGAGTATGATAGGCGTTACGAAAAAAGATCACATAAGATCAGAAAAAATAAGATCCATAACCAAGGTGGAAGATATAATAAAGAAAGTAAGACAGTTGAAATGGAAATGGACGGGACATATGACAAGAGACAGTAGAACAAAATGGACTAAGATCATAACAGAGTGGCATCCTCGCGATGGGAAAAGAAAAAGAGGCAGGCAAGCAAAAAGATGGATGGATGACATAAGGAAAGTTGGAGACGCTACCTGGTCAAGAAAAGCTATAGACAGAAAAGAGTGGAAATAGCTGGAAGAGGCCTATGTGTCACAGGACACGCTGATCACTAAACCGGGAAACAGATGTGTTAGTTTATAAGTTAGTTTAATTATTACTTTTTGTTTAGTTGCAGCAATAAAGGCTTAATAATAATAATAATACGATATCCCTTGGCAAGACTGGTTGTCAGACTTTCGAGCCACTGACTACCTGTAACGACGGACGGTCAAAGATCTGTTTATGACAGCCGGGACCAAAGGCTTAACGTGCTTTCCGAGGCACGGGGGAAACTCGGTATGCAATGGGTGGTCACCCATCCACGGACCCACCTTGGCAAGCGCGGCTTAACCTGAAGATCGCCCCGAGCGTCTGTTATTATTTAGCCACGAGCTCCTCGGTGAGATACAAGTAATACTGCAATAAACGGTGGCGGCACAGGCCCTGAGCGTGTAGTTCAAGGTCATCCCATCTCAAGGTCAAGGTTTATTCCCATCATGCCACTTCGGCAATCACAAAGATTACCAACACACATTCGCGTCATCGTACCCACTTTGGCAAAGAGTTACGACGCTCTGAAGCATTCACTTCAATTGCCTTTCGCGATAACACGATGAGAGGACAGGCTTTCAATCAATCATTCGATGTATTTTTCTTTATATCCTATTTCGTCGACCAGAAAATTGAGTGACTATTACTACATTTTAGTACGGTGGCGTAAGAGGTACTTTTGTGAATGTGAATTCACTGTAAACATTAAACATTTTCTTAGTAAAGACGATTAGTCTCTACACTAATATTATAAAGAGGAAAAATTTGTATTTTTGTGAGTGTGTATGTTTGAAATGAATAAACTCAAAAACTACTGTGCCGATTTCAAAAATTCTTTCACCATTGGGAAGCTACATTCACCCTGAGTAACATAGGCACCCGTGCAAACCCGGGACGAGCCGCTAGTATCTTATAAAGGTATTGTTTGTAAGTTTGAATGTAGGGGGTAATCTCCGGACTAATTATCCAATTCTAAAAATTCTTTCATTGGTAGAAAGCTACATTATTCATGGGTGCTATAGGCTATAAACTATATGTATATCATGCATAATAGCCGAGCTATCACAATTTTTGCGGACGAAGTCGCGGGCGTAGTGCTAGTATGGAATATTTTGTTCGAAATATCATGAAAGGCGGGACGGAGACGTTAAGAAAATCTTGGGAAGCGTAATTCTCGGAGCTCGTGGCCAAATAACAGCCGGTCGGATCGAACTTCAGGTTAAGCCGCGCTTGCCTAGGTTGGTCCGTGGATGAATGGCGGGCTGATACCAGTCAGAAACAAAAACCCCTTTATGTTCAAAAGAATAAAAAAAACCCAGTCAGAAGTGAGCTCGAATATACTCGTATCTCCCGAGCCCCCGACACATGTGAGTAGTACAGTGGGTTTTTTGGTAATTACATATGCGTGGCAGCGGACAGTAAATCGCTTCTTTCGCCTAAAAGACCTGTTTGATGTGATATTCGTCGTTCTATATATTTTGTAATTACTGCCGCCTTTGAAATTAAGAGCTTTGCTTTCATACCGTAATAATATGTCTTGATAATCGCCAAAATAGAAAACAAACTTGAAATGTACAGTCGCCAGCACATCAAGTTACCACAAACTGTCAAATTTCTCCAAATAATTTTAAATCATGGCTTGTTAATGGTTAAGTTCAAAATCGAATGACAAAATTTGCCCGTTTATGGGAACTTGATGCGCTGGCGACTGTATTAAACGTGTATCTAGCCGTTTGGAGTTGAACCTCTGGGGCCTGGGTCTGGTCTGGATTCTCATAGCATTTTTAAGGAAATTTCTAAACGCCTAGTTGACCCTTCCAGTAACCCAAAGGCTGGGCTTTACCTTGACCAGAGGCTAAGTGTTGCCATACAACGTGGCAACACCGCCAGTGTCTTGGGCACGTTACCAGCAGACGACAGCGTTGTGAGGAGGAGTTTATTGGAGGAACCAACGTGTAATACTATTAGTAAGACGTTTCCATGTTCCATGGCTACCAAGTACACTTAAGTTTAGCCTGACATCCCATAGGTAACTTTGTTCTATTTCGTTGTTTGGTCAACACATTTATAAAATAACGGGGCGTGTCCGAAACTAAACCTAGTAACTTTTGAGATAGTGATTGTAATAGATTGATCGCCTTGACATCCAAATGGGTGTCGAATTTTAACATGATTTACCTACAGTCTTTTCCAAGTAATTAGACTTGTTACAGCAATCCGTAGAATGATGGCCAGTGCATACTGGAGACGGCAGAGAGAACGTAAATTCATACGTAGCTAGTGCTAACAAGATTCAGATTCGAATGTTCAATGCTGCGAAGCGAAATCCCTAAAAAAAAATAAAAAAGGCATCAACCTTTTTATTTTATTTTTATTTGGGACAAGCGCGCCACTCTATTCCCAAACCACTGCAACTCCTTAAAGCCAGAATCAACTGTAGCAACCACCAGAAAAGCGCCGAGACAATGAAACTCGACGAAGTTTGTCTTTTTATAACTGTATTAATAAAAACTGAGCTGTGTGAATTACAGAATTCACACAGCTCAGTTTCATCATCATGCTGCAATGAAATAATAACATATTGCTTGATACTATAAAGTTTACCCTCTTCTTCGATAGATGGCGTTGTGCCTTTTTCTGAATCGCGCTATGGTTTCGTTACACGCGTTCGATAGAGTAATATAGGCAAATACTTACATAATAAGTGAAGTTCAGGTTAAATTATATACAATTTTTCATAGAATCTCTGGAATTAGTCAGAGATTTAATAGAATAATTAATTAATTATACATAAACTCACGCCTTTTTTATATGGTGGCAGCCAGAAATAACATAATGCTATGCTACGAACATTCATCAGTATATGATGCTCTGTGCATTCATCTTTTGCCTCATCCACGTTCGTGCTCACGCCGCCGCTGGCCGGTGGCGAGTACTACGCAAATGTTATGTTAATCACAAAAGTTAAAAAAAAAACCGGGCCTCGGGTCACGCAATAGTCCATGGTCGGAATGAATATTTGCACATGCGCAATATTGCGGAATATGAATTTTATAAACAGCAAAAATAATTTGCTACTTCAAAGCGTTCCCCGAAAACTTTTTTTTTAAATTATCAGTTGAAAGCTCTTGCATGATATTTATTTTAATATTAATTTATATATTAGCCTTAAGCTTGTTTTGGTTGTTTTTCTGAGTCCTTGAATTATCAAACTGATCGTATTGAACAACTAGTAACTCGTATTTTCAAGTCGAATCGTTGCTTTTTACTTTTATTATATAAAATAATATCATAATAATAAATAATATCACGCCTTGCTATCCTAATAGTACACTCACATTACGCCAGTTCTGTTTGAGTAGGTTGTTGCGGCAATCTATTCTACAGCTTCATTTTATAGGACTTAAACATAATTACGTACTAGAGAACTCTGGGTGTGCTACAAGGTACACCTCTGACTAACCCTTCTGGGATTCTAAGGCGTGATCTTATGTTGAATAATAAAATAATGTGACGTACCATTCGAATAAAACAAACAAACCATTCCACCCATTTCCGTTGATTATTATATTTCGTGAATGTGTTTGAAGTATTACAAATTAACCACTCAGAAATGTATGAGTTCGTTGCTCAAAGGCCTGCGCCGTATTTACTTCTAAGAAATAATCATGGCATTTTCATGGAATTTCTACCTTTTTACATTTATTTAGCAAATGTAGGTCGTTTTAATACTTACTTAATTATTTTTCAGTATTAACTGGATTGTGGAGTAGGGCATACGAACCGGTTTTTCCATGTTCTGAAAAAAACCGGGATTTCCCGGGTATTAGATTTGTAAAAAAAACCGGTTCTGTCTTATAAATCACGGTTTTTTCGAGTTTTCGTTTTTTTATAAATCAAATTAAATCAAAATATTTTTATTTCACATAGGCCTACATGGGCACTTATAAAACGTCGACAGAAAGGTGCACAGTTCGGGTTGGTCGTTTCCTATGGAGAAGAACCGGCAAGAAACTCCATGGTTACTCTTTTAAAATGATTTGATTTTACAATATTATCATGTTACAGCATTAGTACTCAAGTATGGGGGGACAGTATAGGCCCGACAATAAGTCGTTGCTTACTACACAAAAAACGGAAAACAAGATAAGAGGTTAACAAAAGTTAACACACCTCTAGGAATCTACAAGGCCTACACTGTTCACACATTCACAAACAATCGGTAAAAAAGAATCTATACAAAGGTTAGAAAATATTATAAAATACTAAATTAGACATATGACACTAATATTGTCATCACTGCTGTAACTATTCGCAAAAGATACTAACTACATATATATATAAATATATTGAGAATAGTTAGAGACATCCACATATTTGTGCTGTTTATGAACTACCAGAGAAGCCGCATGCGCAGAAGGAACTAAAGCCAAACTTCTTTAGCTTCAACGTAGTCCTTGATTTTGTAATATGCTTTTTTAATAAGGACACGTTTGATGTAGTTTTTGAACTTTCCATCGATCAGTTCCAAAACTGACTTTGGCAACTTGTTATAAAAGCGTATACTCTTTATAAGAAAAGACTTGCTAGTTTTTAGGGTTCCGTAGTCAACAAACAAGGAACCCTTATAGTTTCGCCATGTCCGTCTGTCTGTCTGTCTGTCGGTCTATCTGTCTGTCTGTCCGCAGCTTAGCTCAAAGACTCTACTACAACTAGAAAGCTGTAATTTGGCATGAATATACAGATTTTTAGGGTATCTCCAGTACCTACACGTAAAGTGGGGATTTGTTTTCTCGCATAGCCCATAGTGTGGGATGTCGTAGACTAGGCCTTTACAAAATATTTCGAGTTTTTTCGATTAAGGGATTCGTTTGTGAAATATTGAGCTTTATAGGGCAAATTTTTGTTAGACTCAAGTGTGTGTCCCCCGCGCTCTACCAGCTAAACGGTTGTGTTTTAGTGCGTGAAAAAATTCACGGTAATAGTCTATATATAACGAAATTAAAAGAAAAACTATCACAGCTAAGTAGGCTTTGCCTGCCAGGGCTGTGGGAATGTTCGAAAGAGATACCGCGGCCCTGGAACTTAAAGGGCAAAAGAAGGAACATGGGTGGTTTTTAGTCAGTAAAAGTCTGACACTCCCTTCCGCTCCGCCCAGAGCGGGAGGAGTCATTTGATGATTTAACGCCCGAAAAAAAAAAAAAATTTCAACTGCTAATGTAAGTTTGATTTTTATTATTACAATATTATCATCGTTCGGAGGCAAATCGGACCGTAGAAAGTGTCCGCATATTTTGATGGGCAGCTACAGCTACGGAACCCTACATTGTGCGTGGCCCGACACGCACTCGGCCGGTTTTTGTTAGTGTGAAATTTGGTATTACAATTTCGTGTTTACTATATGTATTTATAATATGGAAGTCGCTTCTAATTTTGAAAAGCCCTCGATTTTTGCGGACATATAAAATACATTCTAAGATATAAAGTGAAAGCGTGAAGAGTCAGTATATCGATGTCTTTAAATTTATCTCTGAGGGACTCGCGAGAACCCATTTCATAGACCGCGCGGACTGCCCTCTTTTGTAGAATAAAAATTAAGTCAATATCTGCAGCCGATCCCCACAGCAGAATGCCATAAGACATAATACTGTGGAAATAAGCATAGTATACTAACCTAGCTGTGCCTACATCAGTTAACTGCCTTATTTTCCGTACTCCATATGCAGCTGAGTTTAACCTACCCGAAAGAGTTCTATAATGTTTTGAATTGATACGCAGTCTGCACTAAAAGTATCGGGAATGGAATATTTCCACTGTTCCTGTCATATTAAAATCTTTTTAATTGAAAACTCCTTGGTTTTAAAAATCGAATACCATTTATTTATTTAAAAAAAGATTCTCGGTCTTGTCACAAGGTTTTGTCAAACTTGTTTAGTCGTTGAGAAAATGGAATTGACTCGAGAAAATTCAAGAGCGATGATTTATTATGACTTTCGAAGTGGTTTAACACAATAACAGTGTGTTAACCGGATGATTTCTGCATTTGGTGATGAAGCCCCATCCAAAACCACAATTTATCGCTGGTTTGCTGAATCTCAACGTGGACGTGTCAAGCTCAGTGATGATCCCCGTCAAGGTCGTCCAAAAACTGCAGTCACCCAAGAAAACGTTGATGCTGTGCGTAAGCTGATTGAGGAAGATCGACATGTGACATACCGCGAAATTCAGGCAACTTTAGACATTGGCATGAGTCAAATACAAATAATCTTGCATGAACAATTAGTTGTAAAAAAGTTGTTTTCCCGATGGATACCGCATTCGCTCTGTGAAGAGCAAAAAGCGGCTCGCGTTACTTGGTGCGTCAGAACTCTCAAAAGATTCCACGCAGGATCCTCAAATGCTGTGTACAACATCGTATCAGGTGACGAATCCTGGATATACGCGTACGAACCCGAAACAAAAAACCAGTCACGAGTTTGGGTGTTCGAAAATGAGTTAAAGCCGACAAAAATTGTTCGTTCACGGAGTGTTGCAAAAAAAATGGTGGCCACGTTTGTCTCCAAAACCGTATTCCTCTTGAGGGACAAAGAACGGTTAATTCAAAATGGTATGCTAGCATTTGCTTGCCACAGGTCGTTTCTGAACTCCGTAAAGAGAACTGCAACCGCCGCATCATCCTCCATCACGACAATGCGAGTTCTCACACCGCGCACAGAACAAAAGAGTTTTTAGAGCAAGAAAACATAGAATTATTAGACCATCCGCCGTACAGCCCCGACCTAAGCCCTAATGATTTCTATACTTTCCTTAAAATAAAGAATAAATTGCGTGGTCAGAGATTTTCATCACCTGAAGAAGCTGTAGACGCCTACAAAACGGCCATTTTGGAGACCCCAACTTCCGAATGGAATGGTTGCTTCAATGATTGGTTCCATCGTATGGAAAAATGTGTCAAATTTCGCGGAGAATACTTCGAAAAGCAATAAATACATTTTTAAATAGTAATGTTGTGTCACTTCCTTGATTCCCGAAAGTTTCAGTGCCGCCCGTAGTAATCCCTAAGGCAGTTGTCCCACCAACGACGAGAAAACGACTAACTATCGGCTATTTCCTCGCTCAAGAAACGTACAATAGATATACTTTCCGAGTGAACAAAAGAGATGCATATACAAACAGTTGATCGCTGACTGTTCACACTGCCGGTGAGCACTCGCTTCACTAGTTTGTCGCTGAGCGACAAGAGCTATGAAAGATAACACTCGCTCGGCGACACTCGCCAAGCGATTAGAACTCACGCCGAGAGAGCAACCAGTGGTCATTTCTCTACAGTGCGTATCTAAGAGTATCGGATATTGTCGGACACATTCAATAAAAAACTCATCCATTCTTATTGGAAAATTGGGAACACGTTTATCGCGTATGAGGCCGCAAGACTGACTGTACGCTTGACTGCCGCGAGCGAGTGATGCGAGTAATCGCCCGCCTCACTCGCACACTCGCTTTTAGCCGAGCTACACAGATATCGGAACTACGCACTCGCTCCCCGCGTCTCGCTAACTCGTTTCTAGTTCTAGCTCTACTCATTACTCGTTAATCGTTGCCGGTGAGACAAGTGCCTAAGAATACAGTTTCCGCTAACGTCAAGTTTTTTGCTGTCAAGATGCCACTTGTATCAATTTGCCCTCTGCTTTTTAATTAATTTTAATAATACAAGTCATGAATTTTTTTTCAATTAGTGTTATAAGTATCCAAAATTTGTATGCCTACTAAGTTACATAGCGATCCTGACATCCGAATTAGACCTTATTACATTGTACCTATGTTTCACAAAAAATAATTTGAATTTGAATTTGATTTTCCAATACTTAACATAAAAACTTAAACTGAAAATAATAAGACGGTCAATCTGTCGCAAAGTTACGTGTATCATCAATAATGGAAAATTTTCCCAGTAAGTGCAATATCATACCCCCTTCTACCGAGAACCATTGTTGAATCAGCTTGATAGGAATATTGATGATGAAACTACTGGAATACTATTTAGAAGTTTCCAGAACTTAAAGCTTTGTCACAGGACAATCGAATGATAGTAGAAATTCTTGTTAGATGTTATAGTCATTGTAAATCATAAGCACTGACATGTGATTTGTATTTTTACTGTATTAACATAAGGTTTAAATCACATTTTAAATATCTGTAAAATAGAGTACCCCTGCTGAACCGTTAATTAGTTTGATGTACCTACATAATGCTTGGTTCACGGTTTCGTTAAGGGTCCGTTTACACCTTGTGAAGCTCACGTCCGAGCGTTCCCCTCGCTATTTATGTCATAATATTGATCAGTTGATCGCAAGATACACTAATCCACGGCCAGATAACTATGCACCGGCGTGTACTGACTCATGTTTGATGTTACTGATATGACAAAAAAGGTGTTATGTTAATCGGTTTTCGGTTGGTTTGCACCTATGATGACTTACCTAGGGGTACCGTATTACCCAGTACTAACTGGGTTGAGGAGGTCAGATAGACAGTCGTTCTATGTACAATACTGGTATTCAGCTGCATCCGGTTAGACTGGAAGCCGACCAAAACATAGTTGGGAAAAGGCTGGCAGATGATAAAGGCAATGATTGTCTCGTGGGTCTAATATTCGAAAATGCGACTACTGAACATGAGGTGCTAGGTTCGATTCCGGCAGTGTTGTTGGGTATGTCCATCAGGAATTTCCAAGTAACAGCCAGTCTGGATTTGTTCTGGGTTGATGGCAATAGGCTCGCCCTCTATACATTGGAGAAAAGTGAGTGTACTACCAGGTCGGCCTCTGCTTAACACTCCGGGGATTACAGGCGTGATGTTATGTTATGTTGTTCACTTTTGTATTTAAGAGTAAAGGTCACCAACCCAGAGTAGCGGTGAAGGAACTTTCGATCTTATCTGTTTAACTGTAAGTGTAGTTTTTGTAATTAAGCGCTTGTCATAGATACGACTCTTATCAAATAATTGGTGCTGTAACATGTATCTTTTGCAACTTTGTATGTTGATTTCGGTATTTTTTTTCGACTTGTTTAAATTCGTATTGCACATACAACATGTTTAAAAAAATACTGTCCGATCTGAAAGAGGTATACAGGGTGTGAACCGGTCAACCAAGCCTTCTGTACAGGCGCCAGCACAACAAGCTACCCGAAACTGTTAAATTTTCCCAATCATCCTTGAACCTAATGCATTAGCGATAAAGTTGAAAATCTAATTAAAAAAATTGACAAATTGTAGTAGCTTGATGTGCTGGAATCTGTGTACTTACATCAAACTAAGTAACTTTACGCAAAAATTAAACATGCTGATGGATGGATTGAATAGTATGGGAGTCGTGAAGGTGTTTTAAGTAAAAATCTTACAAAAAAACATTTATTAAAAAAAGTTAAAAGCGCATCCTCCGGGCTAAGGTAGCCCGCGAATTTAAATCTTACATTTTTTATAATTTGCAGGACAGTGTCAGGTTGTATGCGGATTAAAATGTTAATAATTAAAATCTGATGATTTTAATTTCATAAAAAAAAAAATAATAATAATAAAATAATAAATAAAATAACGGTCCCGCATGACGAGAACCTCGTGAAAGCCGAGAAAGATAAGCAAATCAAGTATCTTGACTTGGCTCGCGAGGTTGTCGACATGTGGGATGTGGACTCAGCGATCATTGTGCCGATAGTCGTGTCAGCCCATGGCTTAATTGCCAAGAGCCTCGACCAACATCTCAGGAGGCTCTCGTTAGGCAGCTGGATCAAGGGCTTGATTCAGAAAGCGGTACTTCTGGACACGGCTCGTATTGTTAGGAGGTTCCTCTCTCTGGAGCCCTGACCGCCGGTAGCTTGGACCCTGTTCCCGATACCGGTGGGTTACAATTTTTTATATTTTTAAATGTTTTTTTATGTATTTTTTTAAATTAATATTTAAAAATGTATAAAGTTTGAAAAAATATGAATGAAGGGAATAAAATAATAAAAAAAATAATCATAATAAATTATGATTTGATTTGATTTGATTTAAAACCCTATTTCATGAAAAAATCATTCAATGGGATTCAATGAAAAACTTAGGTTGTATATAACTCTGTAAAGCCATATTTATTACGGTCGCGAATCATATTTTAAATAACATAGCCTGCCTGACACTGACCAGCAAATTGCAAAAAACGTAAGAAAATTTGAATTTCGCGGGTTACCCTGGTGCTTCCAGCTTAAGAGAAGTGGTGTTGAAAACATCTACATGTCTTAGAACCAATGTTAATGACTTTTTTGTCCCTCAGGTTACGTACAGGATGGAGCGCAGCCCGAAGCGAGCCTCCGCTTACTACGAGCGAGAGGGAAGCCATTGCGGCCGTCGTGAAGAGAGCTGAGCAGATAGATGAAGTTGAAGCGAAGAGGGTCGGGAGACTGGTGGCTAGGCTTGAAGGTAAGAAAGAGTCAGACTTGTTCTCACAGTTATTATAGCGTACAGTTGTCTTCTGACTGCAGCGAACACCAACCTTATGCGAACGATAATAAAGATCAGTTTGTTTTTAACGAACTTGCCAGTAGCATCAAACAAATCGCACTGTATTTCAACAAAATTTTAAAAAATCTCTGATTTTAACCTTGGCACAATTAAGGAGTCTAGCCACTACACCGTAGCATATCATGACCGTGATATGAACGCATCGGGCACAAAAATATTTTTTGTATTGAAAAGTATAAGACTAAGACAATGCCCACTAGACCGTTCCGTCACCGACCAACACCGTTACGTGCACGTAGCGTATGCGAAAAATATTCACGCCGGCAATTGTTTACGTACTGAATACGTGGTAACCGCTTGTGCGTCGGTGTCCCTTCCACCCATACACATAGACTGTGCTATCTGAAATACATACATGGATAAAATAATTTATATTTTATTAATTTTTTTTTTTAATACGAGCGACCCTGTAGATTCGGCTGCCTTCTAGCTGGTGCAACCTTCTAATGTCATCTTTAATCATACCATTACGATTCTTTGTCTAACACAATCATCCTCACTTTTAATTCAAAAATCAAAAACACGGCGACACATCAACCTATACATTTCCAGTCTAACAGAATATAATAAAACTTTTTTCTTTTATTTGTTAGCCTTAACTGTCCCACTACTGGGCAAAACCCTACCCCCACTCCTTCCACTTTACTCGATGTTGCGCCTCTTCTCGCCAATTAACGAGAAAGCCATGCAAGGTGACCCGCCTCCTTCTCCTCGGTCTGCCGCGAGTCCGCGACCCCGTCTAGCTGTACATATACATGCAACATCGTCAAAATATGCATGCTTACATAACATTGCAATAAGTACGATAAAATAATGTTTTTATTTATTTTTATTTACGACGATATTTTAACATTTAGGTTCTTTATTGACCGTGAAGTTAATAATTCGTCTGATTGTTTTTCTTTCATAACTGTTCCAAAATAATAGTAGTACTATTGTGCCTTCTATTAATTTTGATGTTCCGTTCGCAGGTTGCTATTTTGCGCAGAATCTTAACACCGCGATTCAGTATTATGACGTAATTATACAGTGCCATCTATGATTCAAAAACATAACTATTTTCACACGTCATTCAAAAGTTAGAACAAACTCTTGGCGGATTAAGCAATATGCAAATGCCTTTTTGCGTATGCATATTATGAGTGAGTTGAAGTGAGTTTTTTGCTTATAATCTGGTCTCTAAATATAACTATTGGATTCTGGATGGATCAATACAATTTCCGTACACATCCTCTTTCGTGGCAGTACCTAATCACTTGAAGAACGAGCTCCCTATTAGACTGTACTATATAACTGAGACCATTAAGGATGAACTCAATTAATCATTCCCACGCTTTATTATTCAGTTCTTTCATTAATCACTCGATTCTGCAGAAAAGGGACTCTAAAGAGAATGTTTTATTAATTATTATTTAATTGAATTATCAGGAAGAGCTCGTGGCTAAATAATAACAGCCGCTCGGGTCGATCTTTAGGTTAAGCCGCGCTTGCCTAAGTGGGTCCGTGGATCGGTGACCACCCATTCCATACCGAGTTTCCTCCGTGCCTCGGAAAGCACGTTAAGCCGTTGGGCCCGGCTGTCGTTTGTAGATCTTTGACAGTTGTTACAGGTAGTCAGTGGCCTGAAAGTCTGACAACCAGTCTAACCGAGGAGTATCGTATTACCCAGTACTAACTAGGTTGTGGAGGTCAGATAGGCAGTCGCTCCGTGTAAAATACTGGTATCAGCTGCATCCGGTTGGACTGGAAGCTGACCCCAAACATGGTTGGGTAAAGGCTGGGCAGATGATGAGGATTAAACCATTCAAGATTCAGTTAAACGGGTGTGCACAAAATACAGACACTGTTCCTTGACACCAGATTCTGACAGATGTAATGAAGTAACTGTCAAAGACCGGTCTCCGTACCTGGTCCGAGGATGCTCCGTATCGGTTGGCTTGAACCTCAAGGTAGATGTTATGAAGCATCTTCACCATTTGCCTAGCCTTTTCCCAACTATGTTGTGAGACTTTCGCTCTTCTGACTACCCGTGACGACAATCAAAGAGACCTGATGATCTGATGTTTAAGATCTTGTTTGTAATTATTACCTATGTTTACGAATAAATGATTCTGATTCTGATTCTTATAAAGTAGAACTTGAAAATTTGGACCAGTATAGGACCAGTGTGCGGGCTATTTGTGTACCTTGAAGGTTTAAACCTAATTATGGTCTTTATAATATTTTTAAAGCAAAGATTTTGGCGGGGGAACCGGAAATTTTATTTTTGTTAGACTGTATTGAGACAATAAAGGTCAACGTGTTATTGAGTTTCTCCCTCGGGATTTTTTCAGTAGCAGCCAAGAAGTTTGGATTTGTACCCGGTTTATGACAATAGGCTCGCCCCCTATTGCATGGTACTTAAAACATAACTGGCAAAATGTGAGTGTCCTATTAATGCTTAATTTCAAATTAATCAATTCTACCTATTGCAGTCCTCTGCTGAACATGTGCCTCACCCTAGCTGCGTCAGAACACCCTGTCCTCAGCCATCCCCATCCAGTCCATCCCATACACCTTTTTAAAGTCATCGGTCCGTAATCACGAGTATCATAATATCATATATATATATATATATATATAATCATGATATTTAGCTACAATTAGTATGGGTAGCGACAGCTATCCTTTCCAATTGTGTGTTTTTGGTATAAGTTCACATTCAATTGTTTGCTTGCAACGAGGTCCGAACTACGCTTGCCTATTTGCGGTCTCGTTTGCCCCATCTGTCCTCGGCCCTTCGAAAAACATGCTATCCCAATCCCAAGAAAAACGTAACATTCAAACGATATAAATAACTATTTTTTAATGTTGTCCAGGAATGCGTCGCTCAGCACAAGGCCCTGCCCCGCGGACCTGCCTGCTCTGCGGCGAGGCATCTCGACTCCTCGCGCCACTCCGAACATGCTCCATATGTAGAAACACAGCCTGCTCCAAGTGTGTCATAGAAAATCTTACACATAGGTAAGTTATCTATGACTTCACAAATCGTGCTATTGGGTTTTTCCATCAGGGATTTATCAGTAGCAGCCATGGAGTCTGGATTTGTGCCCGGTTGAAGGCAATTTGTCTTACACTTCCCCCTTTTACGAACTCGCGAAATGTGGGTGTACTCAGAAATCAGAAATCATTTATTTTGCAAAGACTGTGGGTACAAAATAAGGTGTTCACATTTTAACAAGTAGTTCTTCCACACTCTACCTTACGGCATGCAAAGGTAAAAAGTAGGTATAAAATTATCTAGATCCACTCAGTTGAACAAAGAGAAAAAAAAAGAACAGCCTTCATGCATGAATACAATAGATAAAACATAATAATCTAATTCTAATAAAAATAGTAATAAACAAAGGATATAATTAAAGCACCAAAATTAATAGATTAATATTACATTATCTGTCAAAAAATCATGTATCCAATAATAGCATTTATTAATTAATAATGATGTTAGCCTCCTCTTAAACATACTTAATGGCTGTTCTATATTAGTATGAGGTATTTTATTATATATGACGGGCCCCATTGACAAAATACTTTTTCTCAATAATGCTTTTTTGTGCCTACCTGTGAACATTGGATTTTTATATTGCGATCTAACAGATTCTGGCCGTGTTCTTATATCGTCCATTAGGGTAAATAGGTGTCTGTTAGTTCTAACAAATATTGCTACTTCAAGTATAAACAAGATGGAAACGTGACTAATTTTAGAGACTTGAACACAGGTTCACAGCTGTCGATATTATTAAGACCAGTCATTGATCTTATGCAATGTTTTTGAGCTTTGAATATCCTCTCCCTCTCAGTACAGTTACCCCAGAAAAATGCTCCGAATCTCAAAACTGACACAACTAGACCATGGTATGCTTCCAGCTCGGTGCAAATGTTTACTTTTTTTGATAGGTTATATAGTACGTACGCTGACTTACTTAACTTCTTACGTACCATGTATGATGTACTATAAGGTACACCTCTGCTTAACCCTTCAGGGATTAGAGGCGTGATGTTACGTGGCAGTTATCCAACACCCAGTGCGAGTGTGATGCCACAAATCGTACCATATCCCATCTGCTGAATAAAATCCGAGTGCCCCAAATTTCTGATGACCTGCGCCCATGACGAACTGAACAACACTTCTGGCGCCGCAATCATGGCCACCTACTGAGTCCAAACAGCATAGATAATAGATATAGGTGTACCGTTGATATGGAAAGGATAAGAAAACTTGACGCTTAGTGGGCTCCTAAACGGGCAATATTTTAATGCAATATGTAGCTACAATATTGTCAACTATCTGTTGCGTTATGGTCCGGCCATCACAAAACATTTTGATGCACATATAGCGCGGCTATATGTCTGAACTTGTATGGCTCATATTATGTTTGTTTTGTACACTACACGGGCTTCAAAATCCGGAAGCAATGGCTGTCGAAATCATCTGCTTCAACGACGGAACATAGTTTATCATGTATCCGCAGAGCGGTCGCTCTTAAAATGGTTTGGACGGGGCTTTGACGACATTGTCCTCCCTTCTGTTTTACTATGGTTTGTATCTTTACATTGTATACAAAATTATGATATTAATTGTTTGATGATTTGTGATTTAAATTATTAATATTACGTATATAAATGAACAAGTAAAATCCATATCTTATGAAGACACCTCCGTAATTCTGTATTCACGTAGTCGCATTTCTTCTAACCGGATTTTCTGTTAAAATAACAAACAATGCTGCGAACGGATTAGTTGTTCCAGTTACCACAGACAGTGTGTATTCATTAAACCGCATTCCGCATGTTCATCCTCTTAATGTAATCCTTTAGACTGGCGGTCTCCATGAGAGGAGGCCGGGCGTGTCTTCATAGGAATTGCACAAGTAACGTTAAATACTGATTACCCATCAGTATCTTTGTTTTAACATGAATAGGTAACTGATTAGAGCTTCATTACTTAGCTGGAGCTAAGTATCTCTGTAATCTAATCATTTAGAAGCCAGGCCGGCGGGCCCAGGCTTAGAAGACTTATCATTATGACAAATGATTGTTAGTGTTAGTGATCTCAGAGGTAATGAAGGTAACTAGATAACATGTGCAGACAATACATCTGTATCACTCTATATCTCTTTAATTATTATTATATTTAAGGTGTAAAAGAACCCTTCGCGAAGCCGTCGACCAACCATTGCTGGGAAACGACTTACTTTTTGTCGATGATAAATCACGTTTTACGGTAAAACTCAATGTGACGCACTCAAAACATTCTGCTGGTGGATTCGTTGAATATTAAACGGGTCATGGAGGTGTTTAAAGTAATAGTATAAGCTTAAAAACTAGTATTTAAGAAAAAGCTGGTGAAAAAGATGGAACTTTGACCTCCAATATCTTCTTAACTAGAAGGTTCCCAGGTATGGTCTAGAACAAAAAATGATTGCAATGACGGGGAGAACACGTGGCTTTCGGCTTCGTGGTGGGTCTATATCCTTTATCCTGGCTGTCTATTAACGCACGCCTCAAACCATTGGACGGATCGGGCAAAAATTTGTCATACAGACAGCTATTATGACGTACGCATCCGCTAAGAAAAGATTTTGGAAAATTCAACCTCCTTTGACGATTTCCCGGTTGGTCGACTCTTCGGCGTGACCATAGGGTGGGCCTATTTTTGGTCAAAGAATCAGCATTGCCATCCAACGTGGCAATGCTGCCAGCCTTCTGGGCACTTTTCCTGTTGACAGCGATGCGGACGAATCTTTGGACGCCCTGTAACCCTTTTCTACTTGTACATATTTATTACTATTATAGTTTGTAAATAATTTAATTATCTTTGAAATAAATATTTATAACCCCTGTGCCGGTGAACTAGTGTTGTAGATTTTTATTAAAATCCGTCACCTCGCATCGAGGCTCGCCTCTTTGCACATGGGACTTAAAACATAGCTGGCAAAATGTGGGTGTACAATTAGGTACCTACTGCTCTGCCTAACGCGGATTACAGGCGTGAAGATTTTGTTAAAAAACTATTATAGACAATCATCATGACGTATGCAGATTTTCGCTAGTGAATATCTACAATTTGACTTCGTATGCATTTTGCGCTAGGGGCTCGTGGCAAAATAATAACAGCCGCTCAGATCGATCTTTAGGTTAAGCCGTGCTTGCCTAGGTTGGTCTGTGAATGGGTGACCACCCATTACATACCGAGTTTCGTTTCCTCCGTGACTCGGAAAGCACGTTAAGCCGTTGGTCCCGGCTGTCATTTGTAGATCTTTGACAGTCGTTACAGGTAGTCAGTGCCTCAAAAAATCTGACAACCAGTCTTACCAAGGGGTATGGTATTACCCAGTACTAACTGGGTTGTGGAGGTCAGATAGGCAGTCGTTCCATGAAAAATATTGGTATTCAGCTGCATCCGGTTAGACTGGGAGCCGACCCCAAGATAGTTGGGAAAAGGCTATGCAAATGATGAATGATGATGATGGCAATTTATATCTTACACTCGCCCTCTTTTACGAACTGGCGAAATATGGGTCTACTATTAGATGCACCTGCTTAACCCCTTGGGATTAGAGACGTGATGTTATGTAGCTCTTATCCAACACCCAGTGCAAATGTGGTGCTACTTATCGTACCATATCCCATCAGCTGAATCATCATCCGAGTGTCACAAATGTCTGTTGACCTGCGCCCATGACGAACTGAACTACACTTCTGGCGCCGCAATCATGGCCACCTACTGAGTCCAAACAGCATAGATAATAGATATAGGTGTACCGTTGATATGGAAAGGATAAGAAAACTTGACGCTTAGTGGGCTCCTAAACGGGCAATATTTTAAAACAATATGTAGCTAGAATATTGTCAACTATCTGTTCGGTTTGGTCCGGCCATCACAGAAACATTTTGATGCACATATAGCGCGGCTATATGTCTGAACTTGTATGGCTCATATTATGTTTGTTTTGTACACTACACGGGCTACAGAATCCGGAAGCAATGGCTGTCGAAATCATCTGCTTCAACGACGGAACATAGTTTGATCATGTATCCGCAGAGCGGTCGCTCTTAAAATGGTTTGGACGGGGCTTTGACGACATTGTCCTCCCTTCTGTTTTACTATGGTTTGTATCTTTACATTGTATACACAATTATGATATTAATTGTTTGATGATTTGTGATTTAAATTATTAATATTACGTATATAAATGAACAAGTAAAATCCATATCTTATGAAGACACCTCCGTAATTCTGTATTCACGTAGTCGCATTTCTTCTAACCGGATTTTCTGTTAAAATACCAAACAATGCTGCGAACGGATTAGTTGTTCCAGTTACCACAAACAGTGTGTATTCATTAAACCGCATTCCGCATGTTCATCCTCTTAATGTAATCCTTTAGACTGCGGTCTCCATGAGAGGAGGCCGGGCGTGTCTTCATAGGGATTGCACAAGTAAATACTGATTACCCATCAGTATCTTTGTTTTAACATGAATAGGTAACTGATTAGATCTTCATTACTTAGCTAGAGCTTTTGCCATCCAACGTGGCAATGCTGCAAGCCTTCTGGGCACTTTTCCTGTTAACAGCGATGCGGACGAATTTTTGGACGCCCTGTAACCCTTTTATACTTGTACATATTTATTACTATTATAGTTTTGTAGTTTGTAAATAATTTAATTATCTTTGAAATAAATATTTTTAACCCCTGTGCCGGTGAACTAGTGTTGTAGATTTTTATTAAAATCCGTCACCTCGCATCGAGGCTCGCCTCTTTGCACATGGGACTTAAAACATAACTGGCAAAATGTGGATGTACAATTAGGTATTCCTCTACTTAACGGGGTTTACAGGCGTGAAGATTTTGTTAAAAAACTAATATAGATAATCATCATGACGTATGCAGATTTTCGCTAGTGAATATCTACAATTTGACTTCGTATACATTTTGCGCTAGGGGCTCGTGGCAAAATAATAACAGCCGCTCAGATCGATCTTTAGGTTAAGCCGTGCTTGCCTAGGTTGGTCTGTGAATGGGTGACCACCCATTACATACCGAGTTTCGTTTCCTCCGTGCCTTGGAAAGCACGTTAAGCCGTTGGTCCCGGCTGTCATTTGTAGATCTTTGACAGTCGTTACAGGTAGTCAGTGCCCCAAAAAATCTGACAACCAGTCTTACCAAGGGGTATGGTATTACCCAGTACTAACTGGGTTGTGGAGGTCAGATAGGCAGTCGCTCCATGTAAAATACTGATATTCAGCTGCATCCGGTTAGACTGGAAGCCGACCCTAACAGAGTTGGGATAAGGCTAGGCAGATGATGATGCATTTTGCGAAAATCGACACATTCTTCACTCCCAGAAAAGTGCAGAAGATTCGATAATTCTTCATTTCAATACAAACACTAACTTGATAAAGTTTACTTTAAAGAAAGTGAACAACACAACACAAAGTACAATAACCGCACTGAATTGAAAGTTCCTCCTTAACTTATAAGTAACTTAACTCTTGTACTCCTGAACAATGAACTTCTTTGTAAATACTGAAACAACTAATTGTCGACTTAATACAATTTTCCAAGATGACGACGAATGGAAAAGTTAAATAGAAAATTGGTGTTTATATTGTTTCCTTGAAACAACTAAAGATGTTCTGCTGAAAGGTGTAGTAAAAGGAGATTTGATAAAAACCTTATTTATATTTAAAATTGGCTTGATGTTAGGGTTTTCACATCAGCAGTTCCGACTATAGATTTGTACCCGGTTGATGGCCATAAGCTCACCGCCTATTACATGGGGCTTAAAATAATTCGCGAAATGTGGGGTGCTCCAACCAACTGAGAAATGAATGTGGGGGTACAATAAGGTTCACTTCTGCCTAACCCATCAGAGATTACAGGCGTGATATTGTGTTATTGTTGTAAATAAAGAAAAGATTGTCTCACACAGAGAAAGATAACATAATTATTTAAACAATTTTTAAGCTCCCCCAAAAACTGATCTAAATAAATGGATCTAATCACGCGAACTAATCCCATCATTTTGTCCACAGATCTGCACTATACTCCAGAGAGGCCTACATGTGCAACCTCTGTGCTGAGACCAGAGAGATGTGGAAAAAATCAGGAGCCTGGTTCTTCAAGTCCTTGCCGAAATACATCCTACCAGATAGAAGGACTACTGGGAGGTACCTCGATTCGGAACTCGCGAGGTCGTTACAGGTATGACATTTTATTTACTAAAAACACAATTTTAAAAATTAGTTTCTGGGTTGGTACCGCAACCTCGTAGCGGCGATTGGCGGAGGCGACCTCTCGCGTCCGGCCCTGGTTCAAGCCATGGTCCGTAGCGAGATGGAATGCGAAGTCGTCACCTCCTTCTGCGAGGCATTCATGCTAGCGAAGGAGGTGGCAGAACGTGAGAGGGAGAGAACCTTACGTCCCAGCCGCCGCGAGAGACGCCCCGGGCGTCTGGGGCCACGTGGTGGCTCTCGGCCACCATAGGTGCGGGCCTGTGGACGGTATGTAATGGGCTAGCTCGCCGTCCGTCCGTCTTATGACGACAGGCCGTGTCGACGGCGCGTTCGTGTTCCACGCGCCTCAAAGAGATGTCAACAAACCGGAGGGGCCCGCAAAGGCTGATGCCTGCCAGGGCTTCGGGACTGTTCGAAAGAGATACCGGGGCCCTGGAACATAAAGAGCAAAAGAAGGAATATGGATGGGTTTTAGTCAGTAAGTCTTAAAATCCCTTCCGCTCCGCCCAGAGCGGGAGGGGGGGTCATTTAATGAATTCCCATCCCAAAGAAAAATATAAAAAGGGTTGGTACCGCCCTCCTTCCCCCAATAAACTAAACACGAGGCAAGTGTGATAGAAGAATTTATCCTGTAGTGTCTGTATCGTGGGTGCCTTTACAAACATTTAAACTCACATACACAAACAGCCAAACCCGGGACAACTAACGTATGCCATGCAAATATTTGCTCCGTGCGGGGATAGAACCAGCGACACGTAGCGACGCAGATATATTACCATGCAACTCAAACCAAACTCAACACTCGTGTTTCACCCATCCACGAGGCATCCTCGGAAGATGTTGACTCGACGACAACTGGAGTGCATAACTAAAACTTCTAGAACTTATTTCACGTACTGCTTTCTGTTTCCTCTAACGTGCAACTCGTTTGCGGTTGGTTGACGTTGGCTACGCGATATTGCTATACCGTTAAGGACTACTTAGAAGACAAATCAATAGAATCTGTAATTTGTAAGTTCGATTAATTGACATCGCTTATTGTGAATACATTTGCACGCCTTGTTATGGCAGGTTGTGCTGAAATAAATTTAAAATATTCTAGCAAATAAATAATTTGATTTGATAGTATTATTTATTTAAACTCCATGTACAGGTAGTGGTACATAGGCGCCCTTAATACTAGGCCAGTCAAACTTAAAAACATAGTAGGTCATTGCACGTACACCACAGGATTAATCTGAAAGAGCGACCGTAAGGTGGTCGCACAGTGTTTGGGACAACCCGGAACCCACTTTGTTTTTAAATTCGCTGTCGAAACATAAAGAACTGACCCCACAGTCAAACTATTACTACGGTTTTGTGGGGCTTAGTTTATAAGATTACCTACCATTTTTGAATATAAATAAAAAAAATAAACTAACTTATTCCCGCGGTTTCGGCCGCGTGGGGTTCGATAATTGTCCCAAGGGATTATATAACCGGGATAAAAAGTATCCTATGTGTTAATCCAGGTTATAAACTATCTGTGTGCCAAATTTCATCCAAATCCGTTTAGTAGTTTTTGCGTGAAAGCGTAACAAACCTCCATCCATCCATTCTTACAAACTTTCACATTTATAATATTAGTAGGAAGTAGAATTCATGTACATCAGTGGTATATAGGCGGACTTGATGCCACAGACCAGAAAACCTCAAAAACATAGTAGAAGGTCATTGCACGTAGGTTCACCACGGGATTAAACTGAAATATTGACCGGAATCTGGTCGCACAGTGTTTGGAACAACCTAAAAATATTTTTGATTTAAAAATTCGCTGTCGAAATATACGGAATACCGTGAATATCAGTTAAATTTCATACATTTGCAGCGAATTTTACCAAACTGTCGAAATCACAGTTCACATATTTGTCTTCAGTTATTTTCCAAAAAAGCTTTACGTCTATTTACGTATAATAATCCGTTTAAAGGATTTATATCCGAAATAAATTGTAATCTGTCTGAAGCAAAGAGGCTGGCAATCCGATTGAATAGCAATTAATGAGGCTCCTGTCCCACACACGACAGGTAAGCGATTAGCTGTCAGAAGATTTTCTCGCTCAAAAAATGTTTAAAAATATTCTAGGTCCCGTGTCAGGAAAAGAGATACATATATCTAGTGTGTAACAGAATATTTATTTTTATTATTACTATTACTTTTTTTTTAATACTAAATGGGCCTACTCTTGACCTCAATCTAGTCCTGAGGACAGAGATGAGGTCGACGATGGAACGAGCTTACCCAGAAGAAGCCTATTAACTCGCGACTTAAATAGATTGGGGTCATATGAACTTGGGAACACTGACGAAGGCAGGGAATTCCACTCCTTGGCTGTGCGCATAATAAACGATGTAGCGAAGCGCTTCGTGCGAATGTGTGGAACATCGACAAGGAATGGGTGATAACCCGCAGTACGTCTGGACTCCCGATGGAAGAAGGGAGATGGTGGAATGATCTCGTGGAGCTCTTGGGCACACTCACCTAATCTATTAATTAATCTACTAATCCTATTAATCTAGTTTTATGTTTCACACAATGTATTTTGTTAAGAAACAAATGACCTAATGACTTACTTATAAAAAACTTGACTTTTCATACTAACTACGATAGCCGATGCGGTAATAGGTATTAGATCCAATTCTTCTTCTTCGACCCATCTTTCTTAAAAAAGTGGTCCCGTTTGGTAGTCCGAATGTACTTAGGAGATATTGAGCTTATTCTGTTACACCCTGTATAGAGAGTGGAAGCGACACCGACCACGTGTTCAGTACATCATTCTGCACCCCCCAACATAATTTTTTTTTTTTTTAATCGGCTGTTTCCTACAAAAGTGCAATACCTACAAAATGTATGGAACAGCTGATTTTTTGAGCAGGTTTAGAATGACGTACTGGATACGCAGTAACCGTATGTGCGTGGGTGTCCCTTTCACCCTATATTAAATGAATAGTTGATGGCGGACTGTTTACACCACCAGCAAGTACTCGTTTGTCGCAGCGACAAGAGCCATCAAAGAGAGAACTCACTTAGCTGACCCTCGAATAGCGGGCAGAACACTCTGATAGACGCACTTGTTACATACATTATACAGGATTACCAGGGGGGTTACTATGACGTCTTAAAGCAGGGGAGGGGGGAAGTCATGGTAGGCCACCAGGAAGGAATCGCCGAGCATTCGCGGCTCGATGCTCGCAAAACTCAAATTAGTGGCTAGTCCAACTCGCTTCTTTTTTAGGGTTCCATACCTCAAAAGGAAAAACGGAACCCTTATAGGATCACTCGCGTGTCTGTCTGCCTGTTTGTACGTCTGTCACAGCCAATTTACTCCGAAACTACTGGACCGATTGAGTTGTTTGGTACACATATGTAAGTCGGTGACCCAAAGACGGACGTGTAACGTAAATTAATGAAATTTAAACATGGGGGCTACTTTTGGGGGGTAAATTAGAAAATGAAAAAAGAAAGCTTAGCAAACTACTATATTGTGTAACATATTAAATGAAATGGCTCATTGTGAGCATCTCAAATGTAATTTTAAGATAAATACTTTTGAAGTTATTTAAGAAAATAGGCGAAAATTGACCATCGCGGGAATGGTCAAGTCTCCCCTTAACTCTACAAAGCTACAGGGCCGAAAAAGAGATTTTTATACCATTACTTTTATAAATGCGAAAGTTCGTGAGAATGTTTGTTACTCTTTCACGCACGCAAAACGACTGAACGAATTTTGATGAAATTTGGATGAAATAATTTATAACCTGGATTAACACATTAGATACTTTTTATCCCGGTAATATAATCTCGTGGGACAATAGGGACTATGCGTATGATTCAAATAACGCAATTTTTTTTAATATGAACTCTTTCTTTTAGATTTAAGTACATATATTTTTTAATATAATTTCGTTTTGATTAAGAAAATAATTATGCATTGAAAAGTGCACGAAATGAGAGGGAAATTCAAATTAGTTGAAACGCAACGCTATTGGTGGGAACGAATTGTGACGTCAAAGTCTATAATAACAAATGTCAGCTAGTGCATAGTTGTTGAATCTTTGCGATTCTTTTTTTTTAAATAATAATAATAAGTTTATTTCTATAACTTCAATAAACATTACATCAATGTGGTCTCAACTCCAACTAGGACAGCCTGTATGACAGGGGTTGAGGTTTAATGATTCAATTCAGTTTTATTGTGATTTTGAACAAATCTTGTAGTGAAATTACATTTGTTTTCTAAAAGAGTATTAGAAGGATTCACACGAAAATGACTGATATCGGTATCGAAACCCACGCGGGCGAAACCACGGATATAAGTTGGTTGATAGATAAAAATGAATGAATTCCCAATGAACTGAAAATACCTGAGAATTGATTCAGCACTTGGGATGTGTAAATGAGCTGGTAACCAAAAGATTTAAAATGTTTTGTATAAACAAAACATTTAAAACACACACACACACACACACACACACACATACATTCACACATATAACAACATTACAACATTTTTTTTTACATTTATTTACGCATAAGCGTCTCACGATATAAAGGTTTAAATTAATGACTGCAACTCTGTTTACGAGAGAATTAAAGCCTCGCTGTCGAGTGGTCGCAAACACGACTGCTGAGCACGAGGTCCTGGGTTTTATTCCCGGGTCTGGCAAAGTGTTATTGGGTTTTCCATCCGGAATTTCTCAGTAGCAGCCATGGAGTCTGGATTCATGCCCGGTTGATGGCAATAAGTTGACCTCCTAACCTCCTAAGTACACCTCTGCCTAACCCTTCGGGGATTACACGCGTGATGTTATGTTATGTTATAGCTTCTGCTTTGTGTTGCAACGAAATGTGTTTTAGTTTATCCCACAGTATAACGTTAAAAAATGCGACTACATAAAATGTTACACGATGTAGTTACCCTTGTCTCAGGCCCGTATTACAGAACGTCACTCAATACTCAAGCATCATTTAAAACTAGTTTCAACCAATCAAATGGCTTGAATCTAGTTTTAAATGATGCTTGAGTATTGAGTGACTTTCTATAATACGGGCCTTAGTCAGCCTCATAAATGGAAACTCATAGAATATGCTATACTAGCTTATGTTCGTGGCTTCGCCGGTGTGAATTGAAATGCCATTGCGCGGCTTAGGATGATATTATTTGCTAAAGCTAATATCATTTTGAATTGCGTAGTGGCGTTTCAATTCAATACTAGTCAGCCTTTGTTCTATAGTAAAATATTTGTGTTTAGTTATAGTTAACGGTTATATCCTTGTTATTGATGGAAAAGTACCTACGTGTAGTTACATAAAAATATAGGTAATATTGTATTATGGGAGCTGCATCTGCCAGCAAACTGCTTTACAGTTTGGCTGAAGTTTTTTTTTTTGTAATACTTAGGATGTCACCACGAATAAACCCTTTTTCATATAAGTACTTCGGCGCCACCTATCCGGTCCAAAACTATCCTATCTTTCAAGCTGACACCAACAATAGGGAAACGTGTACGAGGTTCTTGTCCAAAGGAAACGACCAACCTGTACCGTGCACCTTTTTTTAAGTGCCCATGTACAGTCACGAGCACCAATATGTAAACACTTAACAACTTTTAAAACTGTTTTTCTGTTACTGCTCCGATTAAAATTTCATGTTGTTACGAACGGATAATATTTTTGTGTTCACCAAAAATCTAAAGGTACATCTATGTATGCATTTCTAAAATATTTATTCTTCCCCGAAAAATACTGATCGTGCACCAAATATTCCTGAATGTTACACAAAATATTTAGTATGCATCCTAGAGACGGTCGACGTCAGGAGCACCCCGAGGTTCGGTTAGTTAGGTTCCTGTAAACCCTGCAGACAGAAATAGGAACCCCGCGCAGCGGGGCTCCGTCGACCTGCTGACGGAAACTAGATATAATTTAAAATTATATCATTGGTGTTTGATTCAAATACATTTTGCAGTGCATTATCTGAAGTAAAACTAAAAAAATAAATGCTTGTTTTTAAAATTAGGTGTATTACTATTTTTACAAATTTGCAACAGTTGTTAAATAGATGCTCGTTATGACATATTTTAATGAACATATTTTGGTACACATTCAGTATATTTGGTGGAACACAGGCAAAATTAGGTAAATGAAATGGGAATAAATTGAAGTACTTTTAAATACCATCCGTTACGAACATAGTAAGTAACGTTTTTATGAAAAACATCCTATCTCCAAGTTACAATCCTTATTTCTCGCGAAAATGGCTATTAAATTTAGGAAAGTGTATACATATTGGTGCTAGTATTTTATTTTATTTGTGCACGTACCTAATATTTGCGCACCCCACGTGGCAGAATGTGATGAGACCAGTTATTAATACAATACATGTATTATACAGTCGCCAGCACATCAAGCTACTATAATCTGTCAAATTTCTTTAATAGATTTTCAACTTTATCGCTAAAGCATTAGGTTTAGGGTGGACTGGGAAAATTTGACAGTTTCGGGTAGCTTGATGTGCTGGCGTCTGTACTATATTCGGACAAAAAAATGAATTTGAATTTGCTCGTGACTGTACGCGTCATCATCATCTGCCTAGCCTTTTCTCAACTATGTTGGGGTCGGCTTCCAGTCTAACCGGATGCAGCTGAATACCAGTATTTTACATGGACCGACTGCCTATCTGACCTCCACAACCCAGTTAGCGCTAGGTAATACGACTGTACGCGTATGTGAAATAAAATTTTTTGATTTTTAGAAGGCTCGTATTTTAAACGGTATTCATTTTATTAATATAGATGTTAAAGCGTTTATCGATAGCAAAATCTGTCTACCTTTTGGTATACGTCAAAGATTTAATTTATTGCTCGCTGTATTTTTTCTGATAGTCTCTTTAAATTATATGAAATCTTTCGAGTTTACACACCATACTTGACCATACTGTCCTCTTAGAGTACCAAGTGGATCTAAAGCAGATTATGGTAATCACATAAGCCCAGCTTCAAAGCAATGCTGCATCACAAGTGGAATAAATTTACGTAAATGTATAATTATATAAATTATGTTTCGCCGCCATATAGAACATCCTTGCTTCCTCGAGGACGTTGTGGACAAGTGATTAGGGAACATTTTATATACAAAGGACTACCTTGTTGGTCAAGTGCTCGCAAGCGCGACTGCTGAGCATGAGGTCCTGGGTTCGATTCCCAGGTCGGGCAAAATGTTGTTGGGTTTTTCCAATTTCTCAGTAGCAGCCATGGGGTTTGGATTTGTTGCCGGTTGAAGGCAATAGGCTCGCCCTCTGTTACACGGGACTTAAACGTAACTGGCGAAATGTGGGCACTCCGACGCCCTTCAAAGACAAGACCTTATTGGTGAGGTTTGTCAGGTGCTTAGTACTCGCATCCAGCGTGCCTGTATGACCTAGGGTGTTACTATGACGTCGTAAAGCAGGAGTAATTCCAGTGTTGGAAAGAGACGGATCTATACAGGTCGTCTAGCGCCATTACTTTCCCACAATGGATTCAGTCCTGCTGTAAAACGTCATGGTTGGCTCGTGGACGAGACGAAAGCAGTATGTAAGGGTCGTAGCAGGTGGTGGTGGCGAAACTGGCGTAACATTATGTGTGTAGGAGCCCAACAATCACACAACGAGGTATAAAGGCCTACATGAAAAGAAACATAATAATAAAATCAGAAATGAACAAAGGTCGCACTTATCGCTTTAGGCAATTCCTGGCAATTTTGGCAGTCGACCTTCGTCATAATTCGCAGCCTTTTTCAACAAAATGCGGGACTTAAGGTTTTCCTTGAAGTTGCTCTTTACACTTATATTTTCTAGGTTTTTTTTGACAAGTTTAATTAAGGGTGTTCCTTCGCATTCTCGCACACAAACATTATTAGTATGTATATTTAGGTTAAGGTATTTATCTATGGGTCTTTGTTACCTGAAATAAATGTTTTATTCTATAACTAGCTTCTGCCCGCGACTTCGTACGCGGATCCCGTTGCTTATGCCAGCGACAACGGGGTCGTCAAAATCGAAAATCTGAAACGTCTGATGTAGAACTCTAAGGCCCGGGGACGGGAAAACAACGGGATTAGCGAGACGATTGGAGTCGTTCCAGATCATTCATTTTTGTATGTCAACAGGAAATGCCCATCAGACTAAATAACTTTTGCTAAGACGTCATTCCTTAATTTGTTATAGCGCTGCCATGGGCTTTGGAGTTCCACAGCAGGTGTTCCAGATCTTCGAATTTATTCTCACAGCAGAAAATGCTCTTCACGTGGAATATTTTTAGCTATGGCACCATTTTTATATCTCTTATACTGTAGCTGGTCTGTTGCGGTTCTGCATCAGATATTAATTTTCCAAAATAAATTATAGCCTTTATGTTGGCCAGACTATACAACAAAAAACTTTTCTTCCCGTTACTCCGCGGCAGAACCCAAGGGTACACTGAATTAACTTGTGTCTCTTCATGCCGTACTCCAGCAATCCTTTCTCTCTCACTTTCTAACTGATTATGAATATTTTGTTGTGTGCGTGTTCGGGACAGTGTATGATAATCTCGATCAGCAGTTAGTCGCGCATCACGTTCATCACTCGTTTCAAAAGACCTGTTAGTAGATGTGCGAATTCGCTGAGAACTCTAGCGTGATTCTGTATCGGTAAACGTTACTGACTCGCGAGACACTGCATGTCGCTCACGATCAGCAGACAGTCGCGCATCACGTACTGCACTTGTCTCTAGAGACCTAGCAGCAGATGCGTAGATACGCTGAGAACTCAAGCGCAATTCTCTATCCGTGAACGTCTCCGACTCGCGAGACAATGCATGACGTTCACGATCAGTGGACAGTCGCGCATCATGTTCCTCACTTGTCTCTAGAGACCTAGCAGCAGATGCGTAGATACGCTGAGAACTCAAGCGCAATTCTCTATCCGTGAACGTCTCCGACTCGCGAGACAATACGTGACGTTCACGTAAAGCGGACAGTCGCGCATCATGTTCCTTACTTGTCTCTAGAGACCTTGAAGCAGATGCGTAGATACGCTGAGAACTCAAGCGCAATTCTCTATCCGTGAACGTCTCTGACTCGCGAGACAATGCGTGACGTTCACGATCAGCGGACAGTCGCGCATCATGTTCCTTACTTGTCTCTAGAGACCTTGAAGCAGATGCGTAGATACGCTGAGAACTCAAGCGCAATTCTCTATCCGTGAACGTCTCCAACTCGCGAGACAATGCGTGACGTTCACGATCAGCGCACAGTCGCGCATCATGTTCCTCACTTGTCTCTAGAGACCTTGAAGCAGATGCGTAGATACGCTGAGAACTCAAGCGCAATTCTCTATCCGTGAACGTCTCCGACTCGCGAGACAATGCATGACGTTCACGATCAGCGGAGAGTCGCGCACCATATTCTTCACTGGTCTGTAGAGACCCGGATGTAGATGCATAAATACGCTGAGAACGCAAGCGAGCTTCGCGATCCGAAGAGGTTTCTACAGAGCGAGTTGCAGCCTGATGTTCTCGAACAGCATCAAGTCTATCCTGAAGCTCTTCGTTAGATTCTTGGGATCTTGTGATTCTCAATCTTTTAGCTCCTTTGGAACGTTGGGAAAGATTTGACCTCGTTTTAGGCATGGTTATAGTTTTATTCTGAAAATACCTGATCAATGAAAATCTAAGTGACTGCTCCCCTGCGTTACCGGGTAGGCTACCGTGTCACGAAGATAAATGGAAAAGGAAATAAATGGGAGTTTTAGCCAGTAGAGTCAAATTTTCAATGATTCATAGAATTTTCATCGAAAATCAGTCCAAAACTGTTACCGCCTTCACCGCGTGGACGTACTCCCAGCTTATGTTATTTTATAATTATACAGTGAACTCTTGGAGTTCCACAACAGTTGTTCCAGATCTACAATCTTTATACGTCAACAGAGAGTGCTCATCAGGCTGAACAACTCTTGCTAAGACGTCATTCCTATATAGGTTATAGTGTAGCTGGGCTCTTGGAGTTCCATATCAGCTGTTCCAGATTTTCAAATTTTATACGACAACAGAGAGTGTTCATTAGGCTGAGCAACTCTTGCTAAGACGTCATTCCTATATATGTTATAGTGTAGCTAGGCTCTTGGAATTCCACATAAGCTGTTCCAGGTCTTCAAATTTTATACGACAACAGAGAGTACTCATCAGGCTGAACAACTCTTGCTAAGACGTCATTCCTATATATGTTATAGTGTAGCTGGGCTCTTGGAGTTCCACATCAGGTGTTCCAGATATTCAAATTTATTCTCTTAGCAGAAAATGCTCATCACGTGAAACAATTTTTGTTATGGTACCATTTTTGTATCTCTTATAGTTTAGCTGGTCTGTTGCGGTTCTGCATCAGGTGTTCAAGTTTCCAAGATAAATTATAGCCTATATGTTGCTCAGACTTTATACCTATACAACAAAACAAAAATCATTCAAATCCGTCAAGTAGTTCCGAAGATTAGCGTGTACAAACAAACAGACAAACAGACAAACAGACAGAATTTTTTTTTTGGTTTCGTGCTCTATTACTATTTCTAAACCCCCCTCAATTTTTTTTTTTTTAATATATTCAATGTACAGACACAGTTTTTTTACTGTTTTATTATATGTATAGATAATAAATTATGTTAAACTAGCTTTCACCCGCGGCTTCGCTCGCGTTAATATAGAATTTGACAATCAATTCGGGTTGTACTCTTCTTGTAATAATAATTTTTATTTCAAAGCTAATTAAATTATTTCCAAACTACAAAACTATAATAGTAATAAATATGTACAAATAGAAAAGGGTTACAGGTTGTAATAATTTAATTCAATCATGATTCAAAAGACACGTGGCGCCATCTAAATTATCATAAGAACGTTATTGTTGTTTTCCTTAGGAACAGTACTTTTTTTCGGGATGAAAGGTACCCTATGTCCGTTTCTGTACACCTGACAACGTACTTATATGCAAAATTTTAGGGTGGTCGGTTCAGTAGTTTAGGCGTAAAAAGTAACAAACGAAACTTACTTTCGCATTTATAATATTAGTATGGATGGAAGTATGGATTTAATGTAAAATGTTTATTTCTATTTAAAATTTTTAACGTTATAAAAATAAATATTTAGTAGTATAAATTTATATTTTAATAAACACTTCATCAGCAATTTCTCAGTAGCAGCCACGGAATCTGTAATTGCGCCTGGTTGATGTCAATAGGCTCGCCCCCTATTACATGGGACTTAAACATAACGTGTGATATGTGGGTGTACTATTAGGTACACCGCTGTCTATCCGTTCGGGGATTACAGGCGTGATGTTATTTAAACACTTCATCTTTGTTTCTCCGCGGCTTTTATAACTTGCCGATGTCGGTATTTCCTGTCGCGATGACTACTCTGAAAAGTAACCAAAGAGATAGTTTCTACGGGCATCCATCTTATTTCCGGAAACGTGAAGCAACTAATACAAAATTGTTACCGATATCCAGCCTTTACAAAATAACAACGAACATTTTTAATCATCCATCATCAGTCATCTACAATCAAGTTAAAGTAATTACTTGATTTTAAGTAATTACTTATGCAATCGACAAGAATTTGAACGAAGTAAGAACCGTCAAAGAAAGCAAAACTAAGAATTCAAACTTTTGACAGTTCTAATTTTAAACAATTACTAAACCACAGAATAAAAATCGTATCCTAAGGTGTATGCGCCAGGGTAGCCCGCGAAATTCAAATTATCTTACGTTTTTGCAATTTGCCTTTCAGTGTCAGGCTGAATGTGGAACCAAATATGATTTGCGGCCATAATTAATATTTATATTTTACAGAATTATAATCATTTAAATCATCCATACAGCCCGCTAAGTTCATTTAAGCCCATTGAATGACAATTTGACGATAAAGTAATTCTCTAAAAACTCTGTAAAGCCATTTTTGTTACAGTCGCGAATCATATTTTAATCAACATACAACCTGACACTGACCTGTTAATTGCTAAAAACGTAAGAAAATACGAAAACGTGAATTTCGCGGGCTACCATGGCGCTTCCCTCTTAAGTTGTTACTTTTACTCAAGTAATTACTTTGACTTATTTATAGATACGGGTGTTTAGTCTGTCTCCCTTTTGTCGTTAGCTGTACTCGACCCTCATCGCGCTGGGACGGATATTAGTTCGTTGGCAGGATGTTTGAGTATCGGAGTTGTACAGACAGTACATCAAGCTTCTACAATCTGTCAAATTTCTTTAATAGATTTTCAACTTTATCTCCAAGACATTAGGTTCTAGGTTGGTTGGGGAAATCTGACAGTTTCGGGTAGGTTGATTTGCTGGCGTCTGTACATCGGCACTATACAAGGCATTCTAATTACTGGGCTTTGCGTGGAGCCTTTGGTAATTACGTTTAAACAAGATTTTATTTGGTTATAGGGGAGAACTTAATATAAACGTTGATGGAGAGGGAGAGGAAGACCAAAGAAACAATGGATGGATTGTGTGAGGAATGATATGAAAGATAAAAAAGTAAATGATAGCGTGACGGTTGACAGAGGAGAATGGAAGAAAATAACGTGTTGCGCCGACCTCAAGTAACATGGGACAAGGGCAGGTAGATGATGATGAGGGGAGAACTTAGAGCAGTTTTAATAGATACGGGTTTGTTTTTTAATAAGATATAGCTATATAGTGTAGATCATTTTGATTGTAGCATTATGCAAGTGTAGTAGCCACAGATATAGATATACCTAGATAACGCAAGAGCATCTACTTCGCGTGCGTTTAAGCATTTTATGGTTAACGTGGCTACTGTCGAAAAACAACGTGACAGCTCATGAACTTAGTTCTAGACATTTAAAACAAATACGTAGTCTATTTGGATAGTAACTTGTTTGTAAAGCAACTAAATAGTCATATTAGCTACGCCGTAGCACAGTAGGAGCTACGCCGTAGCACAGTAGAAGCTACGCCGTAGCTCAGCGCATATAAAATAAATATTTTAAAAAACATTTTAAATATTGGAAAAAATAGCCCACCGGTATCAGGAACAGGGTCCAAGCTCCTAACAATGCGCACCGCATCGAGGAGTACTGCCTTCTAAATCAGATCCTTGAACCAACTGCCTAGCGAGAGCCTCGACAGCCGTTCGTCGAGGTTTTGGCCATCAGCCATTGGCCAGATTATTATTATAAACTACACGATTCACCTTTTATAATGTCTTTAACACCTTCACTGCGAATCACACAAAATCGGCCCGACACGGTGCTTACCGCTGCTGCGCACGGTGAAAACTATCTTTCTCGCTGATGCGGAATGATTATATCTACCTAGTGATGTCTGGTCAAAAAGGACTGATACACAGATACAGATGAAAGTTTATGATTTTTCTGCCGCAGCTAGCGTGTGAAGCTTCATATGATACTAAATCAAATCCTCATCATCAACAGGAAGCTGGCAACAGCAGCAATGAGGGCAAAACAGACTCGGAGCCGGGATCTCCGCTCAGCATCCACGCGCCTTCCTTCTCGAGACAAGCCAGCAACACTGAGAGCCGGAAGTCTATCACATCACCTCATGTAAGTACCAAGACATTTAAGATAAGTGCTGTAGATGACTATCTAGTTGGTCTAGTGGTCGCAAGCGCGACTGCTGACCATGAGATCTTAGGTTCGATTTCCTGGTCGGGCAAAATGTTATTGCGTTTTTCCATCAGGAATTTCTCAGTAGCAGCCACGGAGTCTGGATCTGTGTTCGGTTGATGGCAATAGCCTCGCCTCTGCCTAACCCTTCAGGGATTACAGGTGTGATGTTATGTTATGTGCTATAGAACAGTTATCGGAAATATTGTCATAAAATGTCGCAGTGTCGTCTTATTTACGTAATTGCCAAGATTGAGGCGCTACACTTGACTGACACAAGCATACAAACACTCTCAAACTCAATACAGGCTCTTTTTAATCGCTTTTAATTGCGGAAAAGCACGGAAAGCACGTTAAGGCGTTGGTCCCGGCTGTTATTTGTAGATCTTTGACAGTCGTTACAGTTAGTCAGTGGCCCGAAAGTCTCATAACCAGTCTTACCAAGGGGTATCGTATTACCTAGCACTAACTGGGTTGGGGCAGTCGCTCCATGTAAAATACTCCGGTTAGACTGGAAGCCGACCGTCCTGTGTTGGAATCGAACCCACGACCTCCGTCCTAGCAGTCAAGGTCACTGACCACTAGACCAACAGGCTAATCAAATTGTCCCGACTCTCGTAACTGTATTTAAATGGCTTAGGTCCACAGAGCTGGCAAAAGCTTTAGACGGCCCGAGGGCTGGAAATCGGGTTATCTTTTTCGTTTTCATAGAATTGAGGTCAAAAATCTCGAAAACATTAGCTTTGTTTTGGATTATTTTGACGTCAGATTAGCCAAATACATTGTATGGGTCTATTACTTTGAGATTTTTTTTATCGACCTTGTTTCTGACTGACTTTTTTCTCGGCTGCCAAGGGTCGTAGCATGATGTCAAATAAAAAACCTATAACTCTCCTCAATAATTGGGCACATGCGAAAAGATTTTTTCAATGCACTTATGCACCACCATTAGGTTCAAAATGCAGCGTATTTCACACTCGTGGTTTTTTGTTCATTTATTGCTACTAGTGTTTTATTTCCACAGATAACTGAAAACTAATGCCAACGTGGTTCAATCCCTATAGACGGCTGTGATTGTTTTTTTTAATCACAGCAAAGAGCATTTGGCTTTAAGGCCTTAATATATTTTTTGCATATTTTAGTTATGTTTATAAAGAAAATATCATAAACAAACATTATTATTCATACAATTATTTCCTTTCATGAACAAATTGTCAAATATATTTGAATTTTCTATTTTTCATATTCGGCTGTTTTGCGACTTCATACTTTTGCTTCTCCTTCAATCTGCGAAAGCGAAGCGCGGAAAAAAGCATATTAAATCATAGTTCCTATTAATGACAAACTTATTTTACGTTCTATTATTTTATTTCTTCGTAAATGCATTGAAAAACATCGTGTGATATAATTATGTGGGCATTTGTCACTGCAGTTTTCGGCTCTATAACACCCGCGAATTCCACTTCGGCTGCAATGAGAAAGTTTACTCACTTGTGTCATGTACAATTCCAAATCCGGCTGGTAGGTCTGGAGATCAGCACGTTGAAATGAAAAAAAACATAGTCTTTGCCTTTATTATGTTATTAAAGATTAAAAAGAATAAAAAAGTACCTTTGCGATAGTGCGTGTGTTACGCAATTTGATTAGAAAACTCAAATGCCTGTCGATCGCAGTACATTTGTACGACTTGTGGCTAATAGCCTGTTTTCCATCCATGCCTACAAAATTCTGCCTTTAAGGTACCATTTACGAAAGTAAATCAAAGGGAGGAGCGAAAATACATTAGCTGCGCACAGATTTCTCAATTAATTTGCAAATTATATTTGACTATAATCACCAAATGTTAACTACTTAATAATGTATTCTATATAAGAACATTACCATGTCTTACTCTAGTCTATTATAAATGCAAAAGAGTCTGTCTGTCTATTAACTTTCTCACGCCTTAACTACTGATCACTGAACAGATCATTATGAATATTTGGCTCACCTAGGTTACGATGTAAGATACTTTTCATAACATAACATAACATAACATCACGCCTGTACTCCCCAAAGGGTTAGGCAGAGGCGTGCCTAATAGTACACAAACATTTCGCCAGTTATATTTAAGTCCCATGTAATAATGCGGGTCTATAGCCATCAATCGGACACGAATCCAGACTCAGTGGCTGCTACTGAGAAATTACTGATGGAAAAACCGAATAACACTTTGTCCGACTTGGGAATCGAACCCAGGACCTCACGCCCAGCAGTCGCGCTTGCGTCCACTAGAACGACGACTTTTCATTCTGATTGTATAATTTCCGGTCTCTGCACAGGCAAAGCCGCGGCCCATAATTATGTTACTATAATGTGTTCGTTACACTGAACACATTATAATAACCAAATATTAACAATAACTTCCATATTCTAAGTACACAACATGTATAATTATGCGTATAATAGAACTCAATCAGTGTAACATTGTCGCTCGTCGTTTCGTAAATATAAAAGGGTATTAGGGTTACCATCCTTCCCGATTTGATTAAAGGAATCTGGCTACACCGTTCCATACCAAGATCGTGCAATGAACGTATCAGGCACGAAATTAAACATCACACGGACTAATATGCTCACTAGAATATTAGTCCGTGTATATCGACAGCTTAACATGCCCGAAACTCTGTAAAATAACAACATTAGTTAGGTAAGAACTGAATAAAGGAAGAAAAAAAGTAAAAAAAGACACTCGCCGAATATACCTCGTTCTTTTTTTGAATAAGGCCAGCTTTTTGTTAGGACTTTTTCAATTTCGGAATGGTAACCCCACCCGTATATCATGTGCCAATCAGAATATGTTCGGAGAAGCGTAATCTGCGAGTGACGTCACATCGTGTCGACAGCCAGTATCACTGTTTATTTTTTGCATGGATTCACTTCGTTATTTTGTCAGCGATGGAAAATTGCCTTTGTGCATGACTTTTCGCTGTGATTGTACATACGTAACTGATATTGACACGCATCCGGCGTGAATGTTAACGAATTGGTCAAAGGTGACGCGAGCCAATTATTGATAAAAAGGTTTTATATATCCTGATTTCCACAGATAAAATGTAAAGTTCATATTGGTAGGGAATAGATTCACAGCAACAGCTTTTTGCAAAATTGAAGTAGAGTAGTTGTTACTATTAACCTGGGATTTAGAAAGTACTTATTTCAAAACCTCATATGCTCACCATCAGCATTCTCATACCCTTATCCCAATTCATTTGGTGTCGGCGCAGCATGTCTTCATCTTCGATACTTCTTTATTGCTCGTCATCTCAGCAGTCACCTCCTTTCTAGCCATATCATCTTGTAGTGTGTTCACCAATCAGATTCAAATGATTTTATTTCACATAAATCTTAACGGTCACTCATGAACCGGCAAGAAACTCCACCCACGGCTTTGAAATATTTTTGTCTTTACAGTTTTCTCGTATTACTATGGACGACAGTGAAGGTCCAAAAACAATTTGGTATCAGGGTACTTAACAAAAACATAGTCAAAATAGAAAATGGTCAACAAGTCGAAGCGCCTATGAATCTACAAAGGCCTAACTACAAATTAAAGGGTGTTTATTTTGTAGAACTTTTAACAAAAATTAAACACAGAAAAAAAAGGTTTTAACATCAGTGAAACTGGCTTTATTTGGCTGATTTTTATTCCAATTACGTATGTTTGAATAATTATGATTTCGGGCATGTGGAGCCCGCGGCTGGCGCGTATCTCTTCGCAGTATCAGGTTATATTTCGCCAATAATGCGTTAAAAGTTGGCTTAGTGCCCAACTACTTCTGATTTGTCGGCGTAAAAAACATATCGGTGATTTATTTTAATTTGAAGTTGTCCGCTTCCAATAAAAAAACACCCGTTATAATCTCGCTTCCAGCCATTATATCAACGAGGAACGATTAATTACTTTAATCGATACTACTAACAACAAGTAAAGGAAATCTTCTTCGTTTTATCTAAACTCGGTAATCTAACCCCAACTATTAGTGACGTAAGCTCGTTAACTGAGCTTACAGGCTCAGTTAACGTCATCGCGGCGAACAGTTACTGTAACGTTGTTAACTAATACTGAGAGCTTCTAACATCATCTGCCTAGCCTTTACCCAACTATGTTGGGGTCGGCTTTCAGTTTAACCGGATGTAACTGAATACAGTACCTATTTTACATGGAGTGACTGCCTATCTGACCTCCACAACCCAGTTAGTACTGAGTAATACGATACCCCTCGGTTAGACTGGTTGTTAGACTTTCAGGCCACTGACTACCTGTAACGACTGTCAAAAATCTACAAATGACAGCCGGGACCAACCGCATAACGTCCTTTCCGAGGCATGGAGGGAACTCGGTATGTAATGGGTGGTCACCCACCCACAGATGAACCTAGGGAAGCTCGGCTTAACCTAAGGATCGACCCGAGCGGCTGTCATTATTTGGAGCTCCTCGAAACTTAATAAACCCCATAACTATGAAATCACTTACTCTGTTCAGCGACTATTAAAGTTTGCACAAACCACTCTGTGTCTAATATTCTTTTCATTAATCAGATGAACTGAAAACGAGCGCGGAGTAATTAAATACTTCGGATTCCGTTCCGAATTATGCAGCTCAAATATGCACTGGTTTCATCAATGATTTGAGTTGAATCGGCCGGCGGTCACCCATCCACGGGCCAAACTGGTTGCCTAGGTAGTTGCGCGGTTTAACCTGAAAATCGACCCGAGCGGCTGTTATTATTTAGCCACGCGTAAGCTTCCGTTCTTATGTGTTCGCTTGAAAAAGCATGATTTCTCATACGTTGACGTTTGACAACATCCTACACTACAAATGAAATACAACAAGTAACATTTAATGGACACTAGGGTTTTTGAGACGAATCTAATGATACTTACCTTAATCGTTGAAATCCATCCATCCATTTGGAACATACGAGGTAATAAAGAAATTTACAAAGAAACAAACAAACAAAAAAACATACAAGACACGCGCGAAAAACATAACCCTTCGTTGGCAGTCGGGTAAAAATACGAATGCAAAATGAAAAATGGCTTTCACAAACAATCTCTTTTCTTGTGTTTAAGGTTCAAAGTACAATTTGAGAAAGGTTTAAAGAGCCTCAGGCTATTTGTAGTTGAAAGTATTTTATATACCTAAAGGTGCAGAGCCACCGTGGGCTATTAACTAAATTCTTAGCAATTTTGACTCAAAAATACCAGAAACATGGGGGCAAATAAAAGGCTGTAAGAATCTTTTAGCGTTTTTTAAACATTTGTAAAACATTGAAATGTATTAAAACAAAACTAATTAATGATGATGGTGATGTAATTGTTATTGTATTTGCCGACGCGCCAAAAGGCACTTGTATTTCAAATGAGCGTACAGCGAAAGGCTTTATATGACAAAAATATAACGAATAACACTGTTTTAAGCTTTAACGGTTTAAAATTAAACTTATACTGTCACTTACAGGTTATCTTTCGTGATTGTTCATTGTTTTGATTGCAAAGAAAGAGGGTAGACAGAGCATTCTCCAGTCAACCCGCGATCATGGCGCTTGCAACAGAGTCGAAATATCGGGAGCTCAAAATCATGAACAATTACGGAATGATATCTTCCGTGAGTGACAATATAAGTTTAACATAAAGAATATAACGTAATCATCATCTTTCAGCCCTTGAGGTCTAAAATGACCGCTTTAGCAGAATCATAAGGCTTGTGTTTAAACACCGCCCAAAAAAGTACCTATTTTTCTACCAAAAAAATTCTAAACGGTTACCAAAATGGATAAATGGTCACCAAATAACGTTTCCTAAAATATTATGAAATAAATCCATTTTTTCGTATTATTGACTGCCATAAAAATATATAAAATACACTTTAGACTAAATATTATATATTGTCACTACTTAGATGTTACCAATTATGTAATACCATGAGTTCTAATTTGGTCATTTTTGCTAGGCTAAAAAAGCTAACGATCGCTAGAATATTTCCCAAATACCAATTAATATACTGGGGTTCCCAAACGTGCGTCGCTTACTTATTGTTATATGAAATTCACTAAATATACTGGGGTTAGCGTTTCCGTCAGCAGGTCGACGGATCCCCGCTACGCGGGGCTCTTATTTCTGTCTGCAAGGTTTACAGGAACCTAACTAACCGAACCTCGGGGTGCCCCTGACGTCGACCGTCTAGGGTTAGGGTTTCTGTCAGCATCTGTTAAATTTCAATTACGATATATTAAATCAATTTGTGTTATGTCTTCATTCCAAAATTTTTGCCTTTATATTTTTTGTCATAACAAATCATTTGACTAAACGTTCTTGTGGCGGCTCGGCAGGGTGCGGGGTGCGGAGTGTGGGGTTAAGAAATAAAGGGAAGCAATTGTAATTTTAGTCTTACTCGTACATTAAAGTAGTCTGGGATCAAATAATGTATTTTGGATGACGTCTTACTATTTTGGAGTAAGATTTTTGGTAGTAATATTAATCTTTGAGTTGGATAGAATTTGGTGACCGTTGATCCATTATAGGAACCAAAAATAATATTTGTGCAAGTTTTGCGATTTTTCTGATGTTATTTCATTTATTTTGGATCATAATATTATATACTTTAGGGCCCTTTTAATAAAGTCAATTGATTTTTTTTGGAGTTGTTTATGTTATTTGGTGCCTAGGCTTAGAGTCTTAAAAATATTTTTGGTGACCGTCTAAATTATACCCGAATCATAATAGGATAATAATATGAATTACGTTTAAATTCTTAAAATGGTCATAGACGTACCTACCTACTATTATGAATATTGTCACCTTGTGACCATTTTACGAATTTAAACATAATTCATATTACCTATTATCCTATTATGATTCTGCTAAAGCGGCCACTTTAGACCCCCTTGTCCCATGTGACTCAGGGTCGGCGCAACCCGTTTTCTTCTTCCATTCTCCCCTGTCAATCGTCACGCTATCAAAGAATGTAATGTAATGTTCGAAGCATTTGTTTTATTCTTTTATCGCTAATATCCAAAAACAACAGAAGGTCAGGAAGGTTTCTGGGTTAAATTCAAATTCATTTATTTTATGACAACTAGATCCAAAGTACCTATATACAAAACTTAGAAAACTATTGTTAGTAGGTACTTAAATAAAATTAAAAAGGACAACGCTCATCATAATAATAATCTACTATATTATTGCAATTTGTGTGTATATTTGTTATTTTGTGTGCAATAAAGAATAAGATTAAGAAGGTAAAATGAAAGTGAATTCATAACCGAACAACCTCCAACTTAGTTTATTCTTTGACCTCATTTTTTTGGGTTCTTCCGGATTCATGGAAAAATGAGTACATAGGTGCAGGATTATGATTTTTCGGACATTTCGTGAGAATATTTGACGACCTCGTTAGTCGAGTCGTCGCAAGCGGAACTGTTGAGCATGAGGTCCTGGATTCGATTCCCAGGTTGGGAAAAGTGTTATTAGGGTTTTCCATCAGGAATTTCTCTCTAGTGGCCACGGAGTCTGGATTTGTACCCGGTTGATGAAAATTGGCTCGCCCCCTATTACATGGGATTCAATGTGAGTGTAGGTAATATTAGGTAAACCTGTTCCTAACACTGAGGATAACAGACGTGATATTAATTATGTATTTAAAAAAAAATATTTCTCTACTACGTTCTTCAGTGGTATAATATTATCTCGCTTAATATCGCGTAGCATCTACCTTTGCGTCTTCACAGTGTAGAGACCATTAGCCTTTGTGGTCATGTAGAAATTAACTCTGACACGATGGAATGTATAGGAAAATGATATAAACAATAAGGTCGAAATTAGAACAAGAAAAGTCTAGACAGCTTAGGCGTCCTTCAGTGTGTTAAATGTTTTATGATTTCTTTCCAATAATTAGCAGAATATAAGATATTCGATATTCGTAAATAAAACTTAATTGCGTTTCTTCTGTATATAAAGAAAGAACATTCAAAGATTTTAGTCTCTCGAATTTCGTCGCCTCGGGTATTTTATGTAATAATCTAGTTTTTTCATCTCTCACAATGACAGGTACTTGTGCCACTGTAATGACCACGGATAAATTAAGTTAAAGAGATGATATGGTATGGAAATAGTAAGTACTATTTCATTACTTACATGAATTCAACGTCTAATCTTCGTCGTCTTTTATTTATTAAACTCAACATAGAAACCACTACATCACAAAGCCGATCCTTATAGTAGCTACCTTACTCTGCTTCTTTTCCTAAAGCGGAAACGGCGAGATTGTTTAAGAAATCAAAATAAAAGCATTTAATTCAAGTAGGCCAGTTACAGGCACTTTTAAATTGATGAAACAAGACAACAATAAAACGAAGCTACAGTAGTTGCCCATTCTTTCTCTCTGGAGAACGGGCAAGAAACTGACATGAAGAAGAAGTAGTAGCTACACTAGCTACCCATTATGTGGCAGCGCCCTAACACTCATTATTTGCCAATGTTCTCCTACAAATCGGGTAGAACTATACTAAACATAAATACGTACTTAAGACTTTCAATGTACGGAGTGCTTACAAGTCCGACTTACTTATAGCGTTTAACTGAAAGCCATATTAAGTATTCTTAAATGTGTGCTAAGTAAAGGTCAATGCTATTTGTTCATTAAGTTATACTTAAGTAACATACTTACTTAAGTAACACTTTCAGGCGTTCTTATGTACAACTCGGCACAAGATTATTGTTTGTTTACAGCTCATTTCTTCTTTGGTTCAGTGATTGCAAGAGCTACTGCGGAGCGTAAGGTCCTGGTTCGATCCCCAGTTCTGAAAAAGTGTTATTGTGTTTTTCCGTTTGGAATTTTTGGTAAACCGGAGTTAGGAAGCTTGTGGTGTGATACCCCGTCTAGTCTCCGTCGTAATTGGTAAAAAATATTTTAATTACTAGATAGATGAGGAGGTGTACGCTATCCGACTATTCTAAATGACACACTGATTGGCCGCCGCGAAAGAAACTCAGTCGATGGATATTTATTTTCATAGCTCAGTTCACACCAATAAGTTTTACATTTAAAGATGAAAGAAATGCGAAAGTAAAGGGTTCTTTCTGTCCATTAACTTTTTATGCCTACAGGACGTCACATCACGCCTTACGTCCCCGAATAAACATGGTAAACATGGATGTAAGATAAGATAAGATTTATTTATTTCTGAGTTTAAGGTACATACATTAAGATCTTAATATTAAAAAGTTTCACATACCGTTGCCGGTGTAGAAATATTAAATTAACTTACTTACAAAATAATTCAGAGTGGCCGAGTTCTAGTCCGCAACAATATAATTATAACTTAGTTGATATGAAAATAGGTAATTTTATACAATGTCAACTTTTTAAGTACAGTTTTTAAATTTATTATTTATGAATGAAATGTCAAGCCAGGCAAATATTGTTTTTCTGAATTAGTCGTTGGCAACACTCTGATGAGTGAGGGTAAATTATTAAAGATTTTGTTTGCCATGCAATTGGAATTCCTGCTATACAAATGTAGTTTCTGGCTAGGTGCAAATAATTTATGTACCATAGCACATAATAAAAAAAAGATGATTACAATCCTTGATCAACGCGGGATTCACAGTAACACCACTAGTCCCAGTTAGTCATAAATATACAGCGTGTAACGGAACCCTGAAGGAGGTGAATGTGCTCTTGAAACTCAACAACTTTCCCCAAAGAACATAGGTCGAAATATGAAAAAAAAGTTTGGCCCTCCCTTACAAAACTGACTACCAGCTGATTGATTTAGGTACTATGAGAGGGCCAAATTATTTTTTCATATTTCGACCTATGTTCTTTGGGGAAAGTTGTTGAGTTTCATGAGCACATTCACCTCCTTCAGGGTTGATACCCCCCTTCCGTTACACGCTGTATAGTCATACACACATCATCACACACATTCACAGACACACACACCGTACAGATACACACACACACACACAGGCACACACAATAATTTTTAATGCCAATTAATTCGAGTCACTCTCGGTTATCTTATATTTATTGGTGTACTTCGTAATTGGCGTAATGTTTGAAATAATAATTAGTTATTGTACTGTCAGCTGTGAAGCTACCTTTCATAAAAAACCGGCCAAGTGCGAGTCGGACTCGCGCACGAGGGGTTCCGTACCATTATCTATAAAAACGGCAAAAAAATCATATCTGTTGTATGGGAACCCCACTTAATATTTTTTTTTTAATTTTTAGTATTTGTTGTTATAGCGGCAATAGTAATACATCATTTGTGAAAATTTCAGCTTTCTAGCTATCACGGTTTATGAGATACAGCTTGGAGACAGACAGACAGACAGACATACAGACAGACAGACAGACAGACAGCGAAGTCTTAGTAATAGGGTCCCGTTTTACCCTTTGGGTACGGAACCCTAAAAATGAAAAAAAAAACATAGTTGCCAATATTTCACATTTTGATAGTTGTGTTCAAGTCGCAATCAATGTTTAAATCATCTTCATCATCATAGCAGTGGTATGACCGTCGGACTGCCAAGTCATAGGTCTCCAGTTCGAACCCAAGACACGCACCTCTGATTTTTCGGATCCATGTGCGTATTGTATAATTATGGTGAAGGAAAACATCGTTTGAAAACCAGCATGCCTGAGAGATATTTCTTGACGGTATGTGAAGCCAAGTCAGAGGCCCATGGGCGGCATAAAAAGTCTGACACCAGGTCAGGCACTAACCACACGATAAAGAAGAATCCTCATCATCATTCTCTTGCCCGTGTCCAGTTCATTTGGGGCAGGCGCAGCATGTCTTCTTCTGCCATACATCTGTTTAAGTATTATCGAGACATGACGTGGAGGTCAGATAGGCAGTCGCTCCATGTAAAGACTGGTATTCAGCTGCATCCGGTTGGACTGCAAGCCGACCCCAAAACAATTGAAAAAAGACTAGACAGATGATGATGATCTTTAAGTCCCACTTATAAGAGACAAGCCAATTGTAGAGATTTACTGATAAAAAATTGTTAACATATTTTGCAAAGATTCCTAAGTATCTGAAGAACATAAAAGGTAGTCGGAAAAGTGAAGGTTTTTTCTACAAATATAGCTGCGAGCGAGCGCGCTTTGATAAAAATATAAGAAAGGTAGACAGGTTTGAAATATTTCACAAAGAAAATATATTCTTCAGTTGCAGTTTTTGTCGTTCAAGGCTTTATTAGTATCTTTTTAGAGGGTATTTCTCTAAAAAACATTTTATGTTATCACAAGTAGGTACCTTTTTCTAAAAGCAGTTGAAAAGTGAATTAGATATTTTATGTTTAAATTGTTCTTTTACTATGGACACTTTTAACGTGCACATCTGGCTACATCGCTCTCACATAATGTACCATCTCAACATGAATGATGTAACCAAGGTTTTGTAAAAATATTCTGATTTAAAAGAGTGTCCCTGGAGTTTCTTCTCCATAGATATCTACGTTAGGGAATGGGCAACTACAGTACTTTCACAGTATGCCTTGTGACTGGGTCTGTAGCTATTATAATAGCTACATTTCATTGTTGTCTTTGTTTCGACAATTCAAAAGTGCCTGTAACTGGCCTACTTGAAATAACTGCTTTGATTTTGATTTGATTTTGAGTTCATGTATCTCATAACCCTAAACATGTGAGTTACCATCATCAGCCTTCCTATATAGATACCACTGGTCCACTGGTAGGACACACTAACAGGCCTACTCGGATAAAACAAAATATTACGACCTATTTTGTTGTTGTCTAAATAATGGTAAAAATCCACAATGGAAATTGATGTAGTTTTTACCTTCATTTAGAGAATATTTTGAACTAGAGACACACACAGACACGTAAAGTGACTTTTATACTGTTTATAAATTACAAGCTAAGCCTATGCTTTGGGTCCATCTGTTTTTCTTGTTGAGATATTCTCTACGTCTCGTCTGTACAAAAAAAAATCATATCTCTCAATGTTGTAGTCTTACCGAGACATTCGGAGGGCAACAATAGTGTCTATCATTTACATTAAGAAATAATGGATTGACATTTTCATAAGTTTAAGAAAAAAAAAAACTCCAAAATCATAATCTGAAAATTATGCAACTCAACAATTCTTTTGTGAACAAACAATTTTGTGTACTTACCTTGAAAATCGCTAATACATGACCGGACACATTATATAAAAGGCAGCTTAAGGTTTCAGTGAGTACTTTGTAGTTATTAAAAACGTGATCTTTTAACACCTTGAAAACTCCCATTGAAAGCTACGAATAGCATTTAGGCGATCGGAGCATGCTCAGCACTAAGGGTCTTCCAAATGAATGCCTAACCTAAATAGGCACTGGTGCTCCCCTTCATTCCGATATTTTTTTGTTCTGGGCCATACCTTGGAACCTTCTATAGTTGCATTCTATTGCAGGTCAAAGTTCCATTTTTTGTTTAAATGCATGTAAGCTCTGGAACGCGCTACCTTTTGGCATTAAAAAAGCTGAAAGCAAATTCACTTTTAAAAGAAAAGTTCGTAACCACAATTTAAGTCAGAATAAATAGCTCTCAATTAGAAGTCGAATCATGGTAATTATTATTAGGTTTCTTGTCTTTTATTTTGGTATTTGTTAAAATTTTATTTATATTTGTATATTAGTATCAATATAAGTATATAAATTTTCGAAAACAAGAAGTTATTTTTTATATATTTATTTTATTCCTTAACACAATGTTGTCTTATTTAACTCAAAGGTTGACTGGTAGAGAATGGCTTGAGGCATTAAGTCCGCCTATGTACCACTATTTAATTGTACATGAAGTCTATATAAATAAATGTTTTTATATTATAACTTTACTATAAACATCTCCATGACTACTGTACTATTCAATGCATCCATCAGCACATAATAATTATTATATTTATTACGTCATTTTTCACCCCAAAAAAAAGTCGTTTCCCAGCAATATTTTTTGCGTAGAGTTACTTAGTTTGATGTACAGAATGCTTGGTTAACAGCTTCGTGAAGGGTCTGATTACATCTTGTATTCTTACACGGTTGGAATTTCAACTCTCCGTGCTAAACCGAGCGTCGAGTATCCATCAGAGAGCTTTAATTTTAGTGTCGCCTATGATAAGGAAAATAGCCATAAGTCTGTGGGTGTAATAGATGATCAAAAGAATAATTATCTTAGTTTAAATACACGCCCACTTATATTCGAATTCGGTTAACAATTTTTCCAGACACGTGGAAGATATAATAAGGGACTTATATATTGACTCCGTGGCTGCTACTGAGAAATTCCTGATGGAAAAACCCAATAACACTTTGCCCGACCTCGGAATCGAACCCAGGACCTCATAATCAGCAGTCGCGCTTGCTACTAATAGACCAACGAGGCAGAGGTTTTACTTTTGATGATGATGAAATGAATACTATGTGCCCCTGAATTTTTCAGGTATTAAACAAATTACACTTCATTTTAAAGTAAGTAGGAATGCGATTTTTTAACGGTAACATAATTCTAGGAAAAAGTTCTTCATTTGGACTGAAAGATCAGCTCTTTAATTCAGTATAACAACAGAACATCACGCCTGTAATCCCCGAAGGGTTAGGCAGAGGTATACCTAATAGTACACCCATATTTCCCATTTTTTTAGTCCCTTGTAGTAGTTGGCGAGCCTATTGCCATGAACAGGGCACAAAACTAGACTCCGTGAGCAGTCACGGAGTCTGGATTTGTGGCCGGTTTGGACCGGTCTGGATTGAGAAATTCCTGACGGAAAAACTCAATAAAAATTTGCCTGATCCGATAATGGAACCCAGAACCTCAAGCTCAGCAGTCGTGATTACGACCATTAGACGAACGAGGCAGACCAAACCCTATCTTCGTAAAAAAGCAGACTTCCAAAAAAATATTTTGTTTTATTTTCCCAAACTGGTTTAAGGATAATCCTCTTTACATTTTACCTTATTATTGAATCAAATCGATGTTTTTACCAACATAGATTGGCCTTGAGGGTTTTCCTTGTTAGAATGTTTTATTTCTGAAAACACAAGTGGAAAAAATAATGTACACTCGAGTTAATGTATGTTAATGTTTCCTATCTATTATTCTCTGTTATTTATTAAATGGCTAAGCTTAGTATGTAGGAGTAGAAGACACTTGAGATGTTATTCATGTTTTCAGGAAAATAGCAAAAAAAAGCAGAAAAGTTGATCATTGGTATTTTATATTAAAAAAATGTTTAATCCTCAATTTTGTCTATTGCAACTACCATAGTTTGCCTCTGCTTAGCCCAAAGGTTGGCCGGTAGAAAACGTCTTTGGCATTAAGTCCGCCTCATTACATGTATGAGCTTAAAGTATTAAATTAATTATTTAATTCTTCACTTTTATCCTTCCTGTGCGTGAATGACATTTTAAAATACAATGTTTTTTCGATGGTCCACGCTGCGGACCAAACGAACCACAAGCGAAATTTAAACGTCGAACAATTTGATGTTCTTTAAATGAAACACAAACAGGTAAAGATATCTTATTAGACAGCCAGTTCGAAAAAAGACCGAAACTGAAATACCACAGATAATTAAGTTAACAGACACATAAAATGGCTGGCAATAAAATAAAAATAATAAATATGAAAGGAGTTTTCCATTTTATCTGCAAACAGAATGGGAAGAGATAATAAAATGCAGAAGCCGCTTATCTATCTATTCAAGTTGTAAACGAAGCTGAGGTCTGCGGGAACGGAATATTTCCCTGAAGTTACGTAGATACAGTTATTCTAAGGGAATTGGATGCCGTGGAAAGTTACAGAGGTCTTAGGTTGTAGTGTTGTTATTTCCTATCATTTTGTATGTGTAATGAGGAGGGATGAAACGCATGTGACTAAAAAAGCGATGGACATGAATGTTGATGGATGGAGAGGGAGAGGAAGACCAAGGAAATGATGGATGGATTGTGTGAGGAATGATGTGAAAGAGAAAGGAGTAAATGATGCCGTGACGTCTGACAGGGGAGAATGGAAGAAGGAAACGTGTTGAGCCGACCCCAAATAGAATGGGACAAGGGCAGGAAGATGATGAATGTAGTTGAGAGACAATGACGGCAACTGCAGAAGATTATTTCTCTTTAGGGTTTAAAGTCAGAGATTTTACATGTTAGATTTTCTTTTGAGCATAAATTCACTAAGACTGTCTCGTTTGCCTAGTGGTCGCAAGCGCGACTGCTGAGCCCAATTCTAGGTCCTGGGTTCGATTCCGGAGTCGGGCAAAGTGTTATTAAGTTTTCCATCAGGAATTTGTCAGTAGCAGCCACGGAGTCTGGGTTTGTGCCCGGATGATGGCAATAGGCTCGCCCCCTATTACATGGGACTTAAACATAACTGGTGAAATGTGGGTGTACTAATGGGTACACCTCTGTCTAACACTATGGAAATTATAGGCGTTATGTTATGTTAAGTACACTAATACAGATATGGAAGCTACGGAGGTGCAGGTTTAAAGAGTGTAGTGCTTATATCAAGTAATTACGAGGCGGCAGACTAGAAAATAAGCACGTCAACCCTCCTTCTCAGACCAGGGGATCTAAAATGGCCGCTTTAGCAGAATCATAATAGCATAATAATATGAATTACGTTTAAATTCGTAAAATGGTCACAAGGTGACATTTCATAATAGTAGGTACTTACTTTTATGAAAGAAAATGGATGAAGAACATTAACCCAGTTAACTGATCCTCCTGAAGACGTAAGCTACCCTAGAACTACGACCTATTGAAAGATAAATGCTATAAAAATATGATGAAATACAAAACACACGCAGACGCAGTCAGTAGTAATAAAATCTACCGCTTTACTAACCCATAAAACTTGAATACTGCCATCTATTGTCGAGTATACGCCATCACTTATCGCAACTCATTAAATCAAGGTGTCAGGGAAGCAGTAAACATCTAAACGAAGGCTAAATTAATTCAAATTGTGTCGCACTCGTGGAGCTCGAAATAGATTTAAACGTGGGTTCAAGGAGGTTTGTTGTTTTGTTTGTGATTTTATTATAAAGAAAAATAAAGTGTTTATTGAGTACATACGTGACCACGTGGTGTGGCCACTGAGCTCCTCCACAGTTTTATTCCTTATTCTTTATTGCACACAAAATAACAAATAAACATACAAATTGCAATAATATAGCTTATAAACAACGGTGAGCTTAACCGAGAATTATAATTATTAATTTTTTTTTTTTTAATTACTAATCTTCGTCTACTTTCATACATCTGGTCTAAAGCATGCGCGCGGTAGTTTTTACTCTTACCTAACTACTATTTACTAACTTTAATAAACTTTAATAACTTTCAAACACTAGGGCCATGGGGTCCGAGTGCCTACCTAGTATTTCGGGAAATCGCCAAGCGGTTGGTCGACTCTTCACGTGACCAGAGGGCGGGCCTATTTCTTGGCCAAAGAATCAGCATTGCCATCTAACGTGGTAATGCTGACAGCCTTCTGGGCACTTTTCCTGTTGACAGCGATGCGGACGAATTTTTGGACGCCCTGTAACCCTTTTCAACTTGTACATATTTATTACTATTATAGTTTTGTAGTTTGTAAATAATTTAATTATCTTTGAAATAAAAACTTTATTATCCTTTAAATCTGTATGGTTAACAGCAAAATGGTGATGCCTCATGAAGTTACCCAGGATTACCTGAATAAACCAATCCATGCAGTATGACGATTATACTGGGTGGATGGAACATCAACGCACAAACGGTTACCACGTATTCAGTACGTCATTCTGAACCCCAACATAGAAAATTTTGCCATCAGTTATTTAAAAAAAAAGACAGCCAAGTGCGAGTTGGACTCGCGCACCGAAGTTTCCGTATTAAGTGGTAGGTATTTTGTTAATAAACTACATATTTACGGTTTTTTTACATGTGCTGTAAAACGTAGCTTCTTGCCTTTAATGATTCCAGTCAACGGGAAGTACCCTATAGGTTTTGATTCCCTATGAAATCTCAAAATATGCGACACAAACGGTCTTACAAGTTTGATTTTTTCACTGTTCCAAGGCGTAGCAGACCTGAGTATTTGATTTTAATTTTATGTTGCTTGATATCTCCACGCGTTCCTGAGAAAAAGGGTCTTGCTTGACAGACGGACAACAAAGTGATCCTATAAGGGTTCCGTTTTTGCCGACTGAGGTACGGAACCCTAAAAAATCGCTGTATCCTACAAATATTATAAATGCGAAAGTTTGTGAGTATGGATGGATGGATGTTTGTTAAACTATTGACCGGATTTGGATGAAATTTGGCACACAGATATTTTATAACCTGGATTAACACATAGGATACTTTTTATCCCGGTAGTGCGATCCCGTGGGACAATTACCGAACGTACGCGGGTGAAACCGCGGGCATGAGCTAGTCCTACATAAGTGCAATACCTACACGGTCAAAATGTACGGAACAGCTGGTGTACTGAACACGTGGTAACCGTTTTAGCGTCGGTGTCCCTGCCATCCTGTATGTAAGATAGTCAAGGCTATCTATTATAAATAGATGAAGGTTATAGGAAATGAGTGAGCAATCCGCCGGTACTATTACGTCCCGGCGGTGGTCCTCGAAGGTATTAACAGAGACATACTGACCTATTTACAAGGGTCGTCTTCGCTCTTGCGTTGTTTAGAAAACTGGCAAGATCGTTTTGTAGGAAAACATAGTATCTCGCTTGTAATCCCCAGAAGGATAGTCAGAACAGAAGTATACCTAATAGTATACACACATTCGCCAGTGTAATAGGGGGCGAGCCTATTGCCATTAACTGGACGGACTCCGTAGCTGCTAGTGAGAAATTCCTGAAGGATAATCCCAATAATAATTTGACTGATCTGGGAATCGAACCCTGGACCACATCGTTCAGTAGTCGTGCTTGCGACCACTAGACCAACAACAATACAGTCTTTGTATTGTAGGAAATAGAGACGATAAACAAATTCTTATTTCCTGTTCATTATCTGCCTGCCTTTTCCCAACTACACACGCACGCACGTTTGCACGGTTGGCGCAGTGGCTGAGCGATTGACTGCTGTGCTTCGTGTTGCGGGTTCGATTCCCGCACGGAACAAATATTTGTATGGCCTACAGATAGTTGTTCCGGGTCTGGCTGTTTGTGAATGTGAGTTTAAATGTTTGTAAACGCACCCACGATACAGGAGAAATTCCTAGTGTGGGATAACGTTTTTAAAAAAAGAATAAAAAGCTACGGCTTCCAGTCTTACCGGATGCAGCTGAATACCAGTATTTTACATGGAGCGACTGTCTATCTGACCCCCACAACCCAGCTAGCACTGGGTAACACGATACCCTTTGATAAGACTGGTTGTCAGACTTTCGAGCCACTGACTACCTTAACGACTGTCAAAGGTCTACAAATGACAGCCGGGACCAATGGCTTAACGTGCTAAATTAAATTCTTATTTCCTGTTGCTGGGAGTTTATTCCGCCATTTCTTCTGAGCCAAAACACTAGGAAGTGGTCAAGGACGTCACGGACTTCTGACGAATATCAACTTCACGCTTATGTTAATTAAGTTGATTACAGAATGAATTTGGGTATAAAAAGACGTAAAAATGTTTTGAAGTTTTCTTTTGAAACCAAAACGTGAACGCAGTATAGATGTAGTATGGGCCTGTGGACGGTGAGTAATGGGCTAGCTCGCCATCCGTCCGTCTTATGACGTGTTCCACGCGCGCCTCTAAAAGATGTCAGCAAACAGGAGGGGCCCGCAAGGGCCGATGCCTGCCAGGGCTACGGGACTGTTCGAAAGAGATACCGCGGCCTTGGAACACAAAGGGTAAAAGAAGGAACATCGATGGGTTTTAGTCAGTAAAAGTCTGACACATTTGACGAATTCCCATCCCAAAAAAAAAAAAGTGTAGATGTAGTATTGGTAGGTGTCTGGTTTAACAGTTCATCAAACATCATGTAGTTAATGGCCAAAAGGGAATTGCTTAATTACCCGGATTATTGTCATTAGACGTCCCACTGGACTTCGCACCGTAATTAGTAATACTACTACCTACCTGCAGGCTATCCCCTGTTTATTTTATGATTTTTAGGGTTCCGTACCTCAAAAGGTAAAAAAGGAACCCTTACAAGATCACTTTTTTGTCCGTCTGTCCGTGTGTCACCATCGATTATCTCAGGATCGGGTGGACCTAGCAAGTTAAAATTTATACCAGATACTGAGGTCTATAGTCCCTATTAGGTATACTAAAATCAAGGTCCTGAGTCAACACGATAAAAAGATTTAGATTTTCGCGAAAACTTGTAAGTACCTAAGTATCAAAATTTTTAAACTAACTAACTGGTAGTATTCATTAATTTATTTTTTATTATTATTAATATTTATAATTTAGTTATTAGTAGTTGTTTTATTTTTTATGTAAAGCATTGCAGGTTTAACTGTAATTTACTTGATATTTTACAGTATTATATTACCTATATTAATTAAAAAGATTTTAATACATATTTTCTTATTCATCATAAAACTTTTCTTTTCTTTTCGACTTGTTATTAGCTATATAATGCGATGTCACAACTCATTAGCGATATTTTTCAATATGTAGAACTCACTAATGAGCGTTTTCTTTATTTAACTTCTTAATTATGTGTAATTCCCAGTAATTACAATAACTAATTAGATTAAGCAAGTACTGGTAGTCGCTACTTAATGACTTATTAACGCTATTGTTATATTGCAACAAAAGCGTTAATAAGTCATTAAAGTACTCAATAATGCACCACTTATTTAAGGAACTGCTTAGTGATGTATACTTCACAGTAATAAGTATAATAAATGTACCTCTATTCCATCAGTAATACAATAACAAAGCTAGTTACTATTGGCAAAATATCTCGGAAGGGGCATGTGTCCTTGAAGAAAATGTGACATAAAATAGGTAAATAACAGTAATGAAAACCGCAAACCGAAACAAGGAAGGAATCAGGAGATACGGACATTTTTGTGTTAGTTTCCATACAAAAATGACAGTTTTCAACGATTTGCTCCTAAAGTGCTGGTCATATAAAAAACCGTAGTAACAATTTTTGGTGATCTTCAATAGAGGAATGCAACCGTATATTTTTTTTTTTTTAATAAAATACTTTTTAAATTTTTGATTCTATGTCCAACCTCTTGTATGGGGAGGATCCACAGTGCGCCTCTCCGTAAATGATCCTTAAGGCATGCAGGTTTCTTCACCGTCATCGTTTTACCAGAGATAACATTAAATAGAACTTTTACTGCCTCACAAAAACGACCGCCTCAAAAGTTTCAAAACTTTTTGTAACGACGAAGTGAAAATCCGATTCTTCTTTCTAATGATGACATGCTTGCTTTTTCCAAAATTCTGAAGTACACGTCTTTTTTTTTCTTACAACAACTGTAATTAGTGACCACAGAACAATTAAAATATTATTATGGAGATCGCGCGGGAAGCTTTAATGATCAATAATGTAGTATTGAGAATTTTTCTGCGATGATAAATTACCAAGGTCTATTTCAATTTCATTTCTAACCTGGGACAATAAGTTTATTTCATGATAATTAAATTATTTACAAACTACAAAACTATTATAGTGATAAAAATATGTAAAAGTATAAAAAAGGTTACAGGGCGTCCAAAAATTCTTCCACATCGCTGTCAACAGGAAAAGTGCCCAAAAGGCTGGCAGCATTGCCACATTGGATGGCAATGCTGATTCTTTGGCCAAAAAATAGGCAAGATACTAAGGTCTCGAATCAATTACAAAAGATTTAATCTTTCCAAATCAGATATTCATATCTCTATGAATCCGGTTTTCTGTTCTTGAAATATATCTTGCAAATCTCAAATTTAGAGTATTTTGAAAATCGTGGAAAAGGAAGGAAGGGACAATATAGGCACGTCTTTTTTATAGCTTTTTATGTAACTTGCATTGTTAGTTAATCAGTTAGTAGTTATGGTCAAATCTAGCAACTGACATTCAAACTACTTCGCCCCAACCGATTGAGCTGAAATTTTGCACATACTTTTGGTTCTGGTGACAATACATTTTTATGACAAACATAACTTGATCCTGCAGCCAGGATCGCCTCCTCGCAAGAGAACTCCTCAACGGTTAATAGCACGGACACAAAACGTTGTTAACGAGTTCAATGTTGATAGATAAACCTAATTTTCTTTTTTCTTTATAGTGAATGCTTTTTTTAAGTTTAATTTATTTTCAATACGCTATGACGAAAACAAATACAAACAAGAAATGTTGAAAAGAACATTATAGAACAACAATGTCGTGGCGAAATTACAACAAGTTTTTGTCCTACGACCCGCAAGTGTTTCCCCCGAGGGCAGTCCTGGGACTGATTTTGGCAGAGTTTATAAACACATTGTACGCTTGACTCTTTTACTGATGGCTATACGAGTTCATCGTTTTCTTTGTCTTCCTCTTGAGGAGAAACGATGGTTGGACTGTGTGAAAGATGATACAGTCAGACAGCTAGTAAGTATGGAAGAAAAAGACATGCTGCATCCGACAATTTGGGATAAGGGCAAGAAAATGATCCTGCCGATATGTAGGGAAGTGCGCGAAGTAATAATTGATCAATACACCCGATACATGAGGTTATTGTAGCTCTGAGGATAGCCTCAGAGCTACTAACAATTTAAGGAACCATTAAAAAGTAATCTGAACCGATAAGAGAAATCAACAAAAGTCTTTCATTGCTACAGCCACTAGCTATACTTTTGTATGAAGTAAATAATACCTCTACTAACGACGGTCTCCCGTGGCTGGCCGGAGCCTGTGGCTGACGCGCGCTATTTATAAAGACGTAAAATTATATCTAGTTATATCTCGGTGATATATTATTTCTTCTTGAGTGATATTTGTAGTGTAATTTTCCCTCTTTACTTTGTTGATGAGCTCTTTAGTTGTTTGCTTATTTTCTTCTTTTGCAGCAAAGGCGTCCTTCCTTAAAAATGCCACTGGGCTTAATCAACGGTGATGATCATGATGTTATTGTTAAAAAAACAACCGACTTTCGGAAAAAAAAATACTAAAAAGTGGAAAATAACTAACTAACCTACTATAATTTTTACTTTCGGCAGCCGGTGACTTGTCTGTCTCATTGTCTTTTTTGCCACCGACTTGCGAAATTAAAGTTATTTTATACGTTTTAGTGTTTTTGGCAGTCGGTTGTTTTTTTTTGCGAAAGGTTTTTTATTTTACTCATTTTAGTTTAATTTATTTCATCACCACTGCTCTCAAAAACGGTGAAGGAAAACATCGTGAGGAAACCGGCATGTCCTAAAACCAAAAATTCTAAGACATATGACATCTACCAACCCGCACTGGGCCCTCGTGGTGGATTATAGCCCATCCCCTCTTTAGAGAGGAGGCCGTGTGTCCCAGCAGTGGGGACATTAAAGGCTGATTATGCTTAATGCTTATGCGTTTTAGTTGTGGCATTCCACACAAATTATTGTCATGTGTTCATTCCATCCTACTCCTATTACTACGGGGGTAGTCTGTCTGATTTTGATCTACTGAATTAAAAAAACAGATCAAAGCAGGGTACAGCCAGACAGTTCAATAATTTGATATGTATACCTAACTAAATCAACATAAATGTAGGCAGCAAACACCCACATTCACTAAATCATATTAACTTAGTAATTTCGCCCTAATAGTATTCATGGAATGGTCTAAGTCTGTCACCACCACCGAACCTACCCTCGGGGCTGTGTAGGTACTGGGTATTAGAAGATCCGCGAATTATATAAATTATTTAACTATAATAAGCCTGTAATTCGTCTCACTAAACGAGGAAAAGTAGGGAAGATATATTTCGAGTTCATTTTTTTGAGGGTTCTGTACCCGAAGGGTAACCAACGGGACCCTATTACTAAGCCTCCGCTGTCCGTCCGTCCGTCTGTCTGTCAGCGTGCTGTATCTCATGATCCGTTATAGATAGACATTAGAAAGTTTCACAAAGTGTGTATTTCTGTTGCCGCTAAAATAACAAATACTAAAATTAAATAAAAAAATATTTAAATTAATTATATTTCATGCGCGAGTCCAACTCGCACTTGGCCGTTTTTTTCATTCGTTTTGCTTGTAAGCAAAACGAATGAAAAAAACGGCCAAGTAGTGAGAACATTAGAGGCTGTGTACAGCCTCTAATGTTCCCACTACTGGGCGCAGGCCTCCTCTCTATAGAGGGAGTGAGCTATATCCACCACGCGTACTCAGGAGGGATTGGTGTCATGTTCGTCGTCAACGGGCGCTGTCAGTTGGGACTGGTCATCTCTTAGCTGCCACGGTTTATTTTAACTACTTTGTTTTTAAATTGGTGATTTAATCTTTTACTCTGGATGCTCCGTCTTTCTACATCGATCTCACATCTATATATAATCTCAACATGAATGATATATCCAAGATCTTGTAACAATATTTTGATTGAAAAGAGTGTCCATGGAGTTTCTTGCCCATTCTTCTCCATAGAGATCTACGCTTTGGAATGGGCAACTACAGTACTTGCACAAGTTATTATGCCTTGTGTCTGTGACTGTAGCTTCGCCTTCTTTGTTTTTCTGACATTTAAAAGTGCCTGTTATGGTCTAATTAAAACTAATGCTTTCAGTTTGAGTTTTAGTTTTTGCTACCAAAATTATTGGAAACAACAAACTCATGTAAGGTTAAATGCCTATTACTGTTAGCCTACATCGTCTCACTGCTGGACAAAGGCCTCCATGGCTTCCAGTTGTTTCGATCCAGGGCTAATGTGGACGACTGGCCGTTTATCCAGCTGGTCCCGCCATTTTCTACGAAGCCTATATACCAAAAATTAATCTTCTAAGTTGCCCCAGAGCAATAATAAAAATGATCTTCATTGCAACAATATAATTGAGTCGTCGCGTCGCGTCTCTACGTCAATCAGACGTCATATTATCTCGACTAAGCGTTGCTACGGACAGACGTTGACGTTTTTATGGTGAAAAAGAACGTGGTTTGCAAGCGGTACTACTTACAATGAGGTTTTTGGGTTCGATTCCCAGGTAAAGCAAAGTGTTATTGAGGGGTTTCATCTGCTTTCTAGCAGTCATGCTAGCGAAGGAGGTGGCGGAACGTGAGAGGGAGAGAACCTCACGTCCCAGCCGCCGCGGGAGACACCCCGGGCGTCGGACCCACTGTAGGCGCGGGCCTGTGGACGATGAGTAATGGGCTGGCTCACCGTCCTTCCGACTTACGACGACAGGCCGTGTCGACGGCGCGTTCGTGTTCCAAGTGCGTCCCAAAGAGATGTCAGCAAACCGGAGGGAGTCCGCAAGGGCCGATGCCTACCAGGGCTGCGGGACTATTCGCTCCACTCCGCTCTGAGCGGCAGGGATGATTTGATGATTTCCCATTCGAAAAAAAAGGGGTTTCATCTGGATTTCTGAGTAGAAGACCGGATAAGTGCCCAGTTGATGGCAATAAGCTCCCTCCCTGTTATGCGGAACTCAAACATAACTGGCGAAATGTTGGTGTACTTTACGTACCTACACCTCTGCCTTACCATTCGGGGATTAGAGACGTGATATCATGGTGAAAAACCGGCCAAGTGCGAGTCGGACTCACGCACGAAGGGTTCCGTACCATTATCTATAAAAACCGGCCAAGTGCGAGTCGGACTCGCGCACGAAGGGTTCCGTACCATTATCTATAAAAACGGCAAAAAAATCATATCTGTTGTATGGGAGCCCCCCTTAATATTTTTTTTTTAAATTTTTAGTATTTGTTGTTAAAGCGGCAATAGTAATACATCATTTGTGTAAATTTCAGCTTTCTAGCTATCACGGTTTATGAGATACAGCCTGGAGACAGACAGACAGACAGACAGACAGACAGACAGACAGACCGACAGACAGACAGACAGCGAAGTCTTAGTAATAGGTTCCCGTTTTACCCTTTGGGTACGGAACCCTAAAAACGGCAAAAAAATCATATCTGTTGTATGGGAGCCCCCTTAATATTTTTTTTTTTAATTTTTAGTATTTGTTGTTATAGCGGCAATAGTAATACATCATTTGTGAAAATTTCAGCTTTCTAGCTATCACGGTTTATGAGATACAGCCTGGAGACAGACAGACAGACAGCGAAGTCTTAGTAATAGGGTCCCGTTTTACCCTTTGGGTACGGAACCCAAAAAAGGAAGGTTTCCAGCTGTACTCCTTGCCAAATCATTTTTGCTTTGTGTGAGCAATTTCAGACCAAGTTTCCTGTCGGTGTTTTCCGTTATTGTAAGTAAGCGATTTCTTTAGTTCGACGACAGCAATACAATATGCTTACATAGTAACACGAAAAAATATTATATTAAGATGATATATATTTATTTTTTGTTACCTAGCTTATACTTACTCAAACTTCAAAAGCAATTTTCTCTTGAAATAACAATTGCTACTTACTGGAAAGATCTCTTTCATAATAGTATAGTTTTGAGAATACTACGTTCGTAACACAAAGGGAAACTCTCAACGATTAAGAGAAAATCGCTTTTGAATTTTGCGATTTTCTCTTGAAATAACTATTGCTACTTACTGGAAAGATCTATTTCATAATAGTAATAGTATAGTTTTGAGAATATTATGTTCGTAACACAAAGGGAAACTCTCAACGATTAGGAGAAAATCGCTTTTGAAGTTTGCGTGAATGTAACGTGTTTATGATACCATTAGCTGTCCGCGTGAATGAAGTTATTATAAAAATATTACGTCTACTTCCCAATTTGAATCGATTTTTTTAAACTATTTCAAAGGTTTTAATTTTTTTTTTGCACGGAACCCTAATCAGTTTTCTAAAATAAAAACCTAAGTTACTCCTTATAACATCAGCTATCTGCCACCTAAAAGTCCAGGCAATCGGTGCAGGCGTTTCGGAGATTAGCCGGAACAAACAGAAAGACAGCCAATTATAGTTCTTTTTTTTTCATTTTTGTCTGTCTGTGTTAAAAGTACCGTAGGTATCTACTTTCATAATAATATGCATTCAGTAAAAGGCTGTTATTTTAAATTTTTGAAATAACAAGCAGACACTTCAATTTCATTTATTTGTCTAGATTTAATGCGATTCGGAACGGTCTCGGTCTAAAATAAATCAGCGCCATCTATGCCAAACATACAAAACCACGAAATTATTCAAATAAATCTGTAATATCAAGTAAAATTCCCATTGTCTGACGCATACTGCGTCACGGCTGCGTCATATCGTCTCAGTAGGAGGCGGATGGCAGACAATTTCTACTTTTTATTGATTCCATGGTGATTGGGGTCGACTCAATTTGTCAGGGGCGGACAATATCGCCGACTTGATTGATTCCAGTTAAATGGATTTATAACGATTAAACTTAATTGTATTGTCTAATGGCTGAAGATAATATCTATTGATTAAGTTCGAAGTGCCGTATTAATATTCGTACGTCATAAATATTATTTAGAATATGGAAGTTCCAATAGTACTTCTAGTTTTGTTATGTCCTAAGTTTCACATGGCATCGCTCGTCCGCGCGGTCTGGCGGTGAAGCACGTCGCATTGGCTTGTAATCACACCGCCTGACCGCGCGGACGAGCGACGCGGCGAAGAGAAATGCGTCGCTTGACCGCGCGGTTCGGCGGCACACGTGAGTAACACTAGGTGATAAGGTAACGCCTTACTAAATACCTCAATAAAATGGCGTTGTTGAACACAAATATGAAAATACTATGTGTTGTGTAGACGGAGGTAGATTTTCGGCTCCCTACTTTGTTCCAGTTGAGTAACTTTTTGGAACAAATTTTGTGTAACATTATAATACGACAAAAGCGATGGATATAATACTAACACGAAACAATAGACAATGTCGTTTCCACAGCCGGGACGCAGGCTCTATTTGTGGATTGGTATCCACGACACGGGCCCAGTGTATCTCGGAAAATGTCACAGTAAGTTCTAGGACAGTGTTAATGACATAAGTTACACAAAGTATCGCGCCTGGCTGGACCTGTGTGCCAAACTGCTCAAAAGGTTATTTAAAAAACAAAGTAGTTCTATAAAACGAAAACAGAAGTAATAGCTGAAACAATGCCCCCGACTGAAATAGAGTAAAAATTAAAACCGGCCAAGTGCGAGTCGGACTCGCGAATGAATGATTTTTATTATTTGTTGTTATAGCGGCAACAGAAATACACATTCTGTGAAAATTTCAACTGTCTACCTGTTACGGATAGCCCCGCTGACATACAGACGGACGGACGGACGGACAGCGGAGGCTTAGTAATAGGGTCCCGTTGGTTACCCTTCGGGTACGGAACCCTAAACAATAACTCTGGCTGGTTTAATCTTGTGCCTTGATGAAACCCTAAAAAACAATTTCTTAGAAGTAAGAAAAAAGCTAGTTCAATTAAGTTCTAAAAAGATTCCTGTAATAACATTTCACTGTCATAGATATAACTCGGTAACTAAGCAGCGCCTTCAAACCCAGACGATAAAACCTGTTGCCATGCCAACGCAGGAGACGCGACAAGCTGTCAAGAGTCAATATTAATAATTCGCAGACGGTTGTCGCTGAATATTACCTGATTAATAATATATATTTTTTTTTTAATAATATCTTGGGACAACCAACACACCGCCATCTGATCCCAAACTAGGCAGAGCCTGTACTATGGCAACCAGACAACTGATAAACATACTTATATATTTCTAAATACATACATATTATAGATAAATTACACCCAGATACAGATCAAATAATCGTACTCATCGCACAAAGATTTGTCCTGGGTGGGAATCGAACCCACGACCTCCGTCCTAGCAGTCAGGGTCACTAACCACTAGACCAACAGGCCTATCTATTGATAGTCGTACAGTTTGTGAATTATTGTGCAAATCTGAGGAGCTCGTGGCTAAATAATAACAACGGCACGGGTCTATGTTCAAGGTTAAGCCGAACTTGCCTAGGTCGGCCTTTGGATGGGTGACAATCCATTAGAGTTTCATCCGTGCCACATTGATTGGCCTGTTGGTCTAGTGGTTAGTGACCCTGACTGCTAGGACGGAGGTCGTGGGTTCGATTCCCACACAGGACAAATCTTTGTGCGATGAGTAGGTACGATTATTTGTTCTGTATCTGGGTGTGTAATTTATCTATAATATGTATGTTGTCTGGTTGCCATAGTACAGGCTCTGCCTAGTTTGGGATCAGATGGCGGTGTGTTGGTTGTCCCACGACAAAAAAAAAAAAAAACATAAATCACGTAGCCTCGCGTCCCAGCTGTCTTTAGCAGATCTTTGTCAATCGTAACAGGTAGTCAGTGGCCCGAAACTCTGACAACCAGTCTTTCAAAGGGGTATCGTATTACCCAGTACTAACTGGGTTGTGGAGGTCAGATAGGCAGTCGCTCCATGTAAAATACTGGTATTCTGGAAGCTGACCTGAATAAACCTAGTTGGGAAAAGGCTAGGCAGATGAATCCTTAATATTATACCTACTAAGTACCAAGCTATTTTATGTTCAAACACTGTTTTAAGTTGCTCTAGATTGTCTCGGTTCTCATTGTAAATTAGGTTTGGAATTACAAACCGACTTATAAAGACTTTACTAAGATGATTAAAGTGCTTTCAGTTTCAGAAATAGAAATTTCATTCCCTTGAGAATTGTACTATGGGTGTTTGTAATTGAGATCTAAATACGATTCGATTTAATTCTAGATGTACCGCTTTATGCCAGTGATTTAGTTCTAGAATATTCCAACGCCTCTTTTGAAAGTTTTAACTTTTCCTTGTTTTGTTATATGATGATTATTTAATTTTTGACGGCACGGTTGGCGCAGTGTCTGAGCGATTGACTGCTGTGCTTCGTGTTGCGGGTTCGATTCCCGCACGGAATAAATATTTGTATGGCCTACAGATAGTTGTTCTGGGTCTGGCTGTTTGTGTATGTGAGTTGAAATGTTTGTAAACGCACCCACGATACAGGAGAAACTCCTAGTGTGGGGCAAAGTTAAAAAAAAAAAACAAATAACGAATGGCATTCGTAATAAACAACTACAAGGGCAGTTGGCTAATATAATTTTAAGAGGCGGTTTTTCTTCGTCGGAAACATCGAAAAACATTATTTTAAACATCATTTTCCAGCCTTTTTTACCATGATAAATACAAATTAATTATTTTAAGAACCTTGATATAATTTTCACGAGGCTTCATTTAACACCCGAGCCGAAGGCGAGGGTGTCAATTTCGCCTCGGCTGCAATGAGAAAGTTTGCCCACTTGTATCGAAATGTACTATATGTCGAGCAACCTTAGTACGGTGACGCCACATCCAATGCCATAAATCTTTCATGGTTCTTTCTGGTTCTTGTTTATTTTTTCCATTTAAATCATACGAAACGTATATTCTCGTATCAGTAAGAAACATTTGAAATCGCAAGTAATGAAAACCTGTAAAAATAAAAATACAAAAGAAAAATAAACGGTGTTTCTTTTTTCATCTACCTTTGTGGGATTTGTGGGTCTTCATTCAATATGGTTGTGCCGCCGAATATCAATATTTTCTCTAATCATTTCAGTCTGTCTGCCTGTTACCTTTTCACGCCTAAACGGCTGAACAGATTTGGATAAAGGCAGACGCATATACCATGATAAGACCTGGGTTAAGACATAGGATATTTCTTATTGTTCCGTAGCCAAATGGCAAAAAGGAACCCTTATAGATTCGTCCTGTCAGTCTGTCTGTTGACTGTTCTCTCTATGTCACAGCCATTTTACTCCGAGGCTGTTGCACCACACCGTTGAGATTATATGGAATTATTTAGTCTTTCATGCATAATTTTATCTTTATTTTTAGCTCTATGTTACTGACATTTTAACTTTTGACATTAAACATTTTAACTACTGACATTTCTCTTCTTTTTTGCTACTGTAATTCTTTGGTTTCATGTTGTATTTTATTTAAATTTTTAGCATGTATGAATTAGATTTTAAAATACTACATTTTGCTGTGCCCTGACAGGGTCTACAACGGTTCTTAGCTCTAAGCCTTTTGTTAACACCTTGTTTACCTTGTGGAACGCAAATAAATATGAAATTTAATGTTCATTTTAATGTATCCATCCGATAACTCTGTGATTATAAATGTGATTTGATAAAATTGCAATTCTTGTTCGCCTAACTTACCCTTACTCGGCCTGTCTTACTATGGGCGTTTGCCAATCTCCTTACGAATTCAGAGAAGCGCCTAGCGACAGCTCCTACGCCTATTCTACAGGCAAAAATGTTTTTTTTAAAAGGTTAATTAAAAATTAAAACGGCAAATATTTTGCCAATAGAAACCGGCAGTACACCATAACATCACGCCTGTAATCCCCGGAGGGTTAGGCAGAAGTGTATCTAATACCTAGTACACCCACATTTCGCCAGTTATGTTTAACCCCCATTTAATAAGGGGCGAGCCTATTGCCAACGGGCAATAAAAGACAAATCAATTAATGACCCCCCAACAATATAAGAATGATCACCAATATCCACCCTGTCCTTAATTGATTTTACAACCCAACCTATAGATGCAATAAAACTGACGCCTCACCATCTGTAGATCATTAAGAGCCCACGAGTTTGATGCGACTCATAAAATAATGGGTTTCTTAATTCGTTTATAGGTTTATAGGCGGACTGTACCACATAATCTTAACATCACACCTGATAATCCTCGAAGGGTTAGGCAGAGGTGTACCCAATTATTGTACACCCACATTTCTCCAGTTATGTTTAAGTCCCATGTAATAGGGGGCGAATCTATTGCAATCAACCGGGCTCAAATCCAGGCTCCTACTGAGAAAAATCCAGATTGAAAAACACAATAACACTTTGTCCAACCTGGTAATCGAGCTCAGCAGTCGCGCTTGCGACCACTCGACCAACGAGGCAGTCACATAATTTTAACGTCAGTGCAATGCAACTTGTCGATAATGAGGTCTTAGCTTAAAATACTGCATAGTATATATGTATTGTAGAGAGTCGAAAGGGGTGGTCACCACCATAGAAAGCAGCTGTCCCATACATTTAGGTCAGTATTGAAGTTTTGTACTGGACAGCTGATTTCGATGGTGATCCCATTGAGAAAGTTGTTCAGTTTCATGATCTGAATGACGCCTTGCCTCGCCATGATTACCTGCCTGAGTTCAAACTCAGGAGGGTTCGACAGAAAATTTGGTCGTCGATACGTAGCGTACTCGTGGCTGTAGCCGCTGAGCTACCGCAGATTAGAGATTGCAGTGGACAGCACAAAAAGTACTACAGCCAAATAGTACAAAAAGTAATACAGCGCCATCTATGACACAAAGGAAGAACTAAAATCAAAATTCTGAATCACGCTATTAAAGTTATCCGCGACTTAACACTATAGAGTGTAAATAAACCCTTAACGAAGGCACTTGTTCTCCTCGACATTGCAACCATTTTTTTGTTCTAGACCATAACTGGGAACCTTCTAGTTCCGACGACGATCGGTCAGTTTCAACTTTTTCACAAGTTTTTTTTTTTTGTTATAACTTTACTTTAAATACCTTCAAGATCTCCGTACTATTCAATGCGTCCATCAGCACAATGTTTTGAGTGCGTTACATTGAGTTTTACCGTAAAACATTATTTTTCACCCAAAAAAAAAAATCGTGTCCCAGCAATAATTTTTGCTTAGGGTTACTTAGTTTGATGTACATAACGCTTGGTTGACGGCTTCGAGAAGACCCACTTTACAGCTTATACAGGAAAACCCGACAATAACAGCTGTTTGGCAGTAACCTATCAGACATAACACCCGTCTGGTCGGAGGACCCCCCTTTTTCTGTGGGGGATGAAGTACTTTTCTTCATTACCCCTATAAGCTCTTGCAAACGTCAATTACCGAGCTTCTTGGCGTTAATAGCCTGCATGCAGTCAGCATTTTTACTGCGCAGTTAAAGCTCCCTCATAACGGGTAATATCGTGTTCTGATCTCTCTACGCCTGTGACTGGCGTCATAAGTGGTTTTCTTTTATCGCCTCACCTACGTCTGCAATTAGCTCGTCATCGCTGGAATTCATATTTATAAATCGCCTAGCCCAAGGCTAAGTCGGTTGAAGAGGTAATGGGTTTTGGGTTTCTTTTCTGGATCTTCTCAGTACCACCCCGGAGTCTGGATTTGTGTTATACCCAGTAGATGGCAATCGGCTTGCCTCTTGTTACCTGGAGATTAAACATAACTGCCGAAACTTACTCTCTTACTCTGTCAAACCCTTGAAGGGGACGAGCGTGATGTTAATGTCATTTATGTCAGCCTGAATGTCGGGTATGTTAGCCTCGTCAGATCCAGTTCTTTAAAACAATATTTAATTAGTTCTGACTGCCATCTGTTCTCCGCAACCCAATTCATGGGGATACCTACTGTTTTTTTAGAGGTACGGTACGGTAAGGTTTTTTATAGGTACTACCTACTATGTACAATAGGCCGCATGATAATGGTAACATTATGACCTTGGACTGACCTAACAAGGAACACAGTTTAAATGTACTTTAATCATGGAGGTTGTTCGATATCCCAGTTATCGTGTCACTGAAAATCGATTGATATTACCAGCATTAAAACACATGTTATTTACGATCTTCCATATCAGCCCCCACGTAAGTTATCGGTGGAATATGCAAAACCAGCGATGAAAGCGCTTTAATCTAGTAGGAAAACGGCAGTAAAATATGTCAGTACATTTTATATGCAAATCAGGTTATGCAGCCAAGCGGAATTGTATCGAGGCGCTCATTCAGCTTTATTTGAAGAAGTTTTATTATTCATAGAGTTGAAAGACCTTCAGATTGACATTTAGTTTGTTACTAGATTGCGATAGAAGTGTTGAACTGTGCGTGTAGAGACTTTTTACTAATTTAGTATTTTTGAGACATAAGTTACCTACTTTTGCACCGTGCACCGAAAGCGACTTTGGCTTAAGATTTGGACTATCGGTCGGCAATCTAGGTACTTCAAAGTTTTTATCTCCAAGACATAGTTGGAAGTTAAAACAGGACGTTGAAAATACACTATGTACATAAATAACTATGCTGTATGTTTTTTCATGTAAGTATGTTAAACATATTTTTCACTCGGTAATAGATTGAGGAGCTAGGCATTTTTTCGACACTAGACAAGCTTTATTTACAATTGTGGAGATACCCAAGAGAAAAGAGGAATTATATCCGTAAGAGCAACTGTCTCCCTCGGGGCGGGACTGCACTTGCATTTGAACTTCGGAACAAAATATTAATAAATAGTCAACATAATGTAGTGAATAGACGAAGGGCTTGCTTCAACAGTAATTTTTACATCGATCTGTCGATCTGATCTGTCTGTCGATGGAAAAAAAAGTTGAATCGTAGACGTAGGTATTACGCGTACCTCTACGCCGTCTACGCTTCAACTTTTTTGCCCGTTCATAAGAGTCCTTGGAAAAGTAATATATTTCTGAAGATACGGCAATCATGGCATATCTTCGGAAATACGAGATCTAATATTATTGCCCCGTTCTTCTTCTTTTTTCGTATCAATGGTACGTCTTATCAAATTATTAACATCCAGGTGTCTACGTTAATCGCGATTCCATTAGCGTTTTTAACAGTAGGTCCTCTAAAACGCAGGAGTAGGGACACTTTGGACACTCCAGCAAGTCGGCCATAGTCTGGTCGGGAGCCCCGTATTCACATTGAGCTGCTACAATCAACCATGGAAGTACATGACTGTTATGTATCACCATGGTTAGAATATTACAGATTTACAACTAAAGTCTTTTCAAAACTTTGGAGTGCCTAACATAAATAAGACGAAGTGGAACGACTTCATAAGTGAGCAATGAATCCACTACAATGCGTTGGAACCAATCTTAGAAGCTTAGCATCTGTCGGTCACACTGTGGCTCAACGTTTGTGTTCATTCGGAAATATGAAGATTATCGAAGCGCATAGTCTTTCTGGTTCTATTACTAAATTAAATTCAAGCGTTTACTGTATTTTTTGCGTAACGTGTTTTTTGCATATTCTTACTTTTGCTTTTCATAGGCTGATTAAACTCTCAGAGTAGAAAGATTTATTTTAATATTTAAAAATATTAACCGTCGAGTTCCAGGATAGATCATGAGTTGCATCTATATTGCTTTCATTCATAAACTTTGTCTATGCTAAAAGAATACGCGATCACTTGAGCGAAGCCGCGGGCACAGCTAGTGCTGTACTAAACACACGCCACACACTGTACTGTGTGTGTGTGTTTCTTCATAAACGACCATAATTTACGATCCTAGATACATTGATTCTCTTCTCTCCTTTCCAGGACCCATACATCGACTGGAGCGAAACAGACATCCTATCCCACGGATTTAGCGGCCTCAGTCTCCACAGGCAGGACAGTCTAACACAGCGTCCCTTAGCTGCCCTCAAACGGACCGGCAGTAAAGGCAGTGCCTATAGCCTTCGCAGCATAAGAAAAGAGATGACGAAGCCCACCACACAAGTTGAAAGGCCTCCTACGATACCTGATGCAGGATTTGGGACGTTGGAGATCAAGCTGGCGTATGAGAATGCGACGTCGTCTTTGGCGGTTACGGTGCTTAGGGCGAGGGGACTCATCGGAATGGATATGACTGGGCTGTCGGATCCCTTTTGTAGATTAGAGGTTTTGCCTAGAGGTAAGGTCAAAATGCATTGGATTAATATACATAGCTACCGAATAGATTGTCAATTCTTTTGGAAGTAAACACTTTGAAACCAATTGCCGCTTGTGTAAAGCCTCGAATACGTAACCAGGATGATTTCCTAATGCTCTGTATTTTGTATCAAAATTGATTGTGTCACGTGCAAGACTACGTATCCTGAAGGACCCACCCTGAGTCGTAGCCGGAAATTTGGTTCGGGGAGGGTTTTACTCTGAATAAAAAAAGAGTACGGACAATTGGTTAAACACCAACCAAGAATGGCAATTAGGAACAACTTTTGAAAAAACTGAGTTATTAATTGTCATTTTTTTTTAATAAGTGCTATACGACGGGACCTATCTAAGGTGATAAACCGCTGTACTATTTACATTTTACCTACATCACAACATCCATGGTACATAGTCTACATTCAGGACTTCTTAAAATGTTAAAAGCGTTCCTTGATCTCAAAGAAACTATTAGGTACACCTTGATAACCTGAAAACATAGTTGCTTAATATTTCTTAGAATATATCTATTGCTTATAATCAACAGCATTCCACCGACATTTTTTGCTTTACAATTCAGCACCTTGTCTCCTCCAAAGCTCAGATTTCGCTTGTCAAACCTTTTACTGACTGCTCTTCTCTTACGTTTCCAGAGGGATCCTACTCCAACAGACTGCGCACGAAGACTGTCCACAAGACTAAAAACCCGGAGTTTAACGAAACGCTGCACTTCTTCGGCCTCACGGAGTCAGACCTCGCTGTCAAGTCCTTAGAGATCGTGCTGTTTGATGATGACAGGTAGGACCATCGATCTTCTCTTATTGGTGTAATGGCCGTTTTTACTAACACGACTTAGTCTTAGTGACACGTAATTACACGCTTTAAATCAAACGGTTTGTTGGATCTTAAACGCTCCGCTCACCGACCATTTGGGTACCAACAATGTTATCATATTTAGATGAATTCATTTGTTACGTGTTGCCTAACCTTCGTGACATTAAGTGTAAAAGCACTGCTAACATTTGCGGGCTAAAATTAGCCTAAAACGGTATCATCACCAACAACACATAGGTAGAAATGTAAGCACTTTTATTTTTTAGCGAAATTAAATAAAGTCGAAAAATTTATTTATTTTTCAACTTATTTTAAAATCTATGGAGGAAATTTCCAGCATTTCCCTACTCATACGACGCAAATAACACCGGGATACGCTCGTCTGTCCGCAACTTTAGTATACAACGTCAGCTACAATACATGTCAAGTACCTATCAACAAAGGTCTTATTTTCTTCAAGTAGACGTAAGTGGATGGAAATACAAATAACGCAGATAAAGCGTGGGTAGTAGATATCTATCAACGTACGAGTAACTCTTACGTATAGACGACAGAACTGTCTTAAATTTGATAAGTTTGTGTCGCAAAACTTTGTTACTAAAACGTGTCTGGAATCTCACGTGCCCAAATAGGATCGATCCTCGGATCCGGCTTCGGGTACAGATATCTACTGAACAGTTTTTCGGCAATTCACAAGGTATCTACGACCAATACATCTGCCTCGCCTTTTCCCAACTATGTTGGGGTCGGCTTCCAGCCTAACAGGATGCAGCTGAATACCATTATTTTACATGGAGCGGCTCCCTAACTGACTTCTACAACCCAGTAAGTACTGGATAATACGATACCTCTTAGTATGATTGGTTGTCAGACTCTCGGGCCACTTCTTCTTCTTCGTCGTTCCCTCACTGCTGAGGATAGGATCGCGGTCACGTATTATGATTCGTTTCCAAGCCATGCGGTCTCCTGCAGTGCGAACCTCTCGGTATAGGCTGCCTCCAACAGCCTTCTTGATTGCGTCTGACTATTTTGCCGGTGCTCAGCCTTGCGCGCGTTTACCTTCTACCCGGCCCAGTATCGCATAATCTGTCCGAAAAAGCTGAAGACACGCTCCAAGCCGATTGTGGAAACCCAAATTTTCCCTAGGTTGGTCCGGCCACTCTTCTTCTTTATCGTGTGGTTAGTGCCTATCCTGGTGTCAGAGTTTTTATGCCGTTCATATTTTTATCCCGCCTCTTGACTTTACATGCCGTCGAGAAGTATCGGATAGTAATTGTTTGAAAATAAATGCAAGCCAACGCAAGCTAGTAGTTATTTGTCTTCTTCCTAAATGTTCAGGCGACTGGCGAAGGTTACGCAATGAATCCACATATGTAGACGGGAAGGCTGGAGTGACTTCGGGAAGCTATTTGATGCAACCAACCGAGTTCACAGTCATCACAGTCCGTCCGTTTTCACCCACTATGTGACACCTAACCAAATGCCTAATGCCCATTGTCACCAACACTAAGTGACTCCTAAGTAAACGCCTAGACCCGTTTTCACCAACACTTAATGACTCCTAAGTGAATGCCTAGAGCCTGTTTTCACCAACACTATCTCTATCTGATACCGAACTGAATACCCAGTGCCCGTTTTCACTAAGTGACACCTAAATAAATGCCTAATTCCCGTTTCACCAACACTAAGCTACACCTAACAAATACTACAACTAGCAAAAACCCAACTTATGTTTGGTTGGTTTATTCGACTAAAATAGAAGGAGGTTGTAATGCATTGTTGATGCATTGAAAAAGCGGCCATTGTTTGCCGTACAAAAAAACTTCAACCGTTAAAAAAAACAAAGGCAGATTTTCTCCATTAATTTTATTTTGTTTACGCACGAAAAATACATCCTTAACTTTTCAACTTACTGAAAGTACGATATGCTATCCGTTTTTGGGTTCCGTTGCCTAATGGCAAAAACGAAACAGAGATTCTTACTGTCCGTCTGTATGTCTGTCCGTCCGTATGTTACAGCCATTTTACTCCGAGATTGTTGGCACCACATAGTTCAAATTAGGAGAGCAGGTGTCCTCTATCAACCTCTACACGAAATTACGAATCTAAAAAAAAATTGAGGTGGCCCTTCATACATGTAACTGAAGGTAGAAAAAAAAATCTACGTATGTAACGGTGTGCCTATCGAAAGCTCTTAAAATAATTTTCATATAGAAATCTCTATATGAAAATTATTTTAAGAGCAAAAAAAGGACTATGGTTGACGAATATTCGCTTCTTCGTAAAAAAATGCGTGTCCCGTCCCTCCTCTCGACTATTCTGAAAAATGTAAGTTTGTAGAACGTAAAAAGAACTTTCTACGAAAAGTGGTTTGAATAAGATAAATATTTTGAAATTTAGCTGAGACGGGCTGAGAGATATGGGACTTTTTCGTGAAACTGCAGCAGTAACTTTGTTTTTACAATGAAAAACCCGCTGTTGAGTGTAAATACCTATTGACCTATGAATGAGCGTTAAAAATACGATTCGATCCTGACCTCTCCAAAAAAGACATACAAATGCATCGTCTGCTTTTTCTTCTCACCACCATGTTTACAAACTGAATGTTACATATAAAGTTTAGTAATCCTCGCACAGCCCCCGATGCGTCCAAAACTAGGTCAAGCAGAACACTTAACTTTTCCACTCTGCGGAACTCGAACACGTGTTGAGCAAATACTTTGGGCGCATAACTTGTAACAGACGCCAGCATAACAAGTTACAAATTGATAAGTACAAATTGATTGGAAAAATTTGACGCTTACGGGTAGCTTGATGCGCTGTCGTCTGTAGTATGGTAATTAGTTTTAATAAAGCTATTTAATAAAACTTTTTGATTCGATAACATAGAAATTAATTGCTCTTTTCACTCTTGCATTTCAGGTTTTTATGTTTTAGGGTTCTGCAGCCAAATGGTATAAACGGAACCCTTATAATTTTGGTAATGCCCGTCTGTCCAGATCGCTCAGAGTACTCAGAGCCAATTAAAGGTTCGATCAACGAACGTTACGTGATCATGTAACGGACAAGTTACGAACGTGACTCTGGACACGGACACTGATAGATACTTCAGTAGTACGTATATGTATGGAGGAGTCCGTGTCCGGAGCCGCGCCTGCAATTCATCCGAACCTGTTTGACCGAGCCTTTACTCGGTGCCAGTCCAGAGCTCTTTGCACTGTATCAATGAACATTGGTAATGTCTATTCTGTGCACCGTTAAACAATGGTGAAGTGAACGAGAAAAAACTATCAGGGGTCCCTCCTACCCGTATTACCTATAAAAAATCGAGAGATAAAAAATAAATCAATGCACATTTTAAAAACTATCTTTCGATCCCCAGATACGGCTGCGACGAGATGGGCTCAGCGACGGTGGCGCTCCGGGAATGCACGAAGTCCCCCGCACAGCTGCGGCTAGCCCTGTCAGGGTCTTCAGGGTCAGAGCCCAATGGCCCCAGGGTTCTCCTGGCGTTGTGCTACAGTACCAGGAGAAGGGCGCTGGTCGTGACTATGTGTAGAGGAGCTGACCTGCCACCACGGGATAGCAATGGATATTCCGATCCGTTTGTTAAATTGTAAGTTTTGGTGTAGGACGATGACGACGATGTACTTTCTAATAGACTTTTTACGATATATATTTTTCGAATCGTAATCAAATCCATTCAAATTAGGCTGAAAAAAAAAGATTTTTTTGTACGTCAACGTTACATTTGACAGTCCGCCAAAAATCCCGCTCAGCCCTTCATTTCAACTTAGTCAAAGTTATTTTGGCTGTGTAAAGTTTGGATTCAAAAAAGTTATTTACCTTTATACTTTTTTTGCTTTTTTCTTCTTAACCGACTTCTAAAATAGGGGGAAGTTATGTATATGACCAGCATCTTTTTTGTACTGGTCCGACTTACGTGATTTTTTTCATTTGTGTTTTTTTTCTGAATGTCGGTTGTTTTCTTTGCTAAAAAAATATTTTAAATGGATCTTCGTTCCAAAGATTTTCTGGTAGGCTAGGAGATTTAAATCTCTTCACGATGTTTCATTCAGTAGATAGGTACCACAATTTTTAATAATAACACTCGTGTTTATTATGATAATTATAACTTTTCTTTCTTTTTAGGCATTTGGATCCCGACCCTTACCACAAGAAGCACAAAACATCGATAAAATGGCGAAATCTAAACCCTGTGTGGAACGAAGAATTTCTTTTCGAAACTCGCCCAACCGAACTTTCCCGCCAAAATCTCACATTGACAGTTTGGGATAAAGACTATGGTAAACCCAACGACTTTTTAGGCAGCCTAGTTTTGGGAGCGAGTTCAAAGGGAAGGAGATTGAAACATTGGATGGATTGTATAAAGTTTCCCGACCATCGCCACGAGTCGTGGCATTCGTTAACTGATACGCAACATCTATAGTTCATAATATGTTAAGTTTTATTTTGCATGTAAATAGTACGTTAAATACCATCTATCCGTTATTTGTCTAATAAATTGTCTATGCTTAAGTATTTTTAAATTACTTTTTAGCTTTTTACGTCGGTACAGACAGCTTTAAAAACATGTAGACCATGACTATGTAGTTATGGCCAGTTACTTAATAATTTTTCAAAATATTTTCATTTATTTATAAAATTATATTTTTGAAGCTATGTGTACACACATATTACAGTTTTATATAGTAACAAAGCCCCAAAATAATTTAAAACCTGTTATAAAAAAATTAATATTATATGAAGTGAGCTTCAAAGCAAAAGGGTGCTTGATAAACTTGTAAATAAAAATATACGTAGAGAAAAACACTGATATTTGAAAAAAACCGGCCAAGTGCGTACCGGCCACGAATAATATAGGGTTCTGTAGGTGCCCATCAAAATATGCGTACACTTCCTGGGGTCTGATTTGCCTCCGAATGATGATTTTTATTGTAATAATAAAAAATAAACTTACATTAATTAACAGTTGAAAACCCTGTGCTCCCATATATTAAAATCAAAAATCAAAATCAAAGCATTTATTTCAAGTAGGCCAGTTACAGGCACTTTTGAATTGTCGAAACAAAGACAACAATGAAATGTAGCTACAGTCCCAGTCACAAGGCATAAAAACTGTGAAAGTACTGTAGTTGCCCATTCCCTAACGTAGATCTCTATGGAGAAGAACGGGCAAGAAACTCCATGGACACTCTTTTAAATCAGAATATTTTATTTTTTTAATATTTTATTATGTTTAGGAAAATATGTTAGCCCAGTACATTTTATAAGTTGGTCGACTATTACTCGTAAACTTGTAAAGCCTACTTAGCCATGATAGTTTTCCTTTTAACTTCGTTATTTAAACTACCACCGTGATTTTTTTCACACACCCAAACACAACCGTTTAGCTGATAGAGGGGAGAGGACACTTTAGTCTAACAAAAAATAGCACTTTAAAGCTTAATATTTCACAAACGCATCCCCTAATCGAAAAATTATTGAAACAAACATGCGATATTTTAAAAGACCTATCCAACGACATCCCACACTAATGGGGTACGCGAGAAAAACAAATCCCCACTTAACGTGTACGTGTAGGAGATACCCTAAAAAAATACTTTTCTACAATTTATTTCACCACTTTTTAGCCGATACTAGTCTGTATATTCGTGTCAAATTACAGCTTTCTAGTACCTACTAAGAGTCTTTGAGGTAAGCTGCGGACAGACGGACAGACGGACGGACATGGTGAATCTATAAGGATTCCTTGTTGACAACGGAACCCTAAAAACTAGTTGTACCATGACAAATTAACAATGAGCGCTCTTTTGCTTCCTTAACTGTTATTGGGACTGTAAAAATTGTTAAAGTTGTATCAAGATTATATTTAGGTATTTATGACGATAAATTATTGTATTTACAAAAAAACATATAATTAAACGTTATTGTTCAAAATAAATATAATCGACTCCCATTCTGAAAGAAAAATAGATAATATTAGGTACATAAACTAAATTATCATTCTAAACAGAAATAATTCATTACAGTTGTACAGTTTAATTTCAATGAATGTATAAAACAATATAAATTAATGATGTATGTTAAACTTAGTTAAGTTTGAATCCATTTTAGAGTAAAAGTTAAAAGTTGTTGAAAGTAATTTCTGTGTATTTTTGTACTTTGGTGTTTCAATTTGCATGTGCCAAAATGTATCTTTGAAGTTTAGAAATTAAGCTAACGACTGTCTTTATATCGTGTACCTACCTAATACTGTGAAATAAACATTTTCGAAAATGATCGCTGTTTAATTTGTAAAAAAAAAACTCTTTGTGTGATGTATTTAAAAGCAAAATATAAGTAACTAGCTTTTGCCCGCGGCTTCGGGTTGTACTCTGCTTGTAATGATATAATTCAATCATGATTCGAAAGACACGTGGCGCCATCTATCATCCATCATACACCTGACAACGTACATGCAAAATTTCAGGATGATCGGTTCAGTGGTTTAGGCGTGAAAAGGTAACAAACAAACTTACTTTCGCATTTATAATATTATAGTATGGATTTAATGAAATTTTTAATTCTATTTTTAATTTTTAACGTTATAAAATTAATGTATTTAGTAGTGACTTGAAACTTACTTTCGCATTTATAATATTAGTTAGGAAGTTAGGATTAGTTAGGATGTTCCATACAACAAGGAATGTTTAGGAACAAACCAAAAGAAACACAACAGACTAGCTTTACAAAAAAAACAACACATTCATTCAGGCGCATTGAGAACCTCTCATTTTATTCTATTAGTCTATGTGAAAACTGCCTACATTTTGAAGTCGGTTAAAAAGTCATGTTGACTATTGTGCTGTGACATGGGTAAGTGTGTTAAATAGGTATTTAAATGCATTACAATAAGTTAAATCAAATACAATTTAAAGTTTTACATTTTAAAGTCACAAACATAAATATGAAATCAGACAATGTTGAACGTTTGCGAAAAACGAAACGCACAACCCGAATGCACTAACGAAACGTATAAAAAAAAGTTGTTTTGTGAACTTTTTTGACATGTAGGAAATCGTGAGAAAATCGTACTTTATTCAAAGTAGTAACTATAACTTGTTGAATTTAACCTAATTTTGTTTGTTATGTGTTAATTTAAGTTAATTGCAGTATGGCGTTTCTGTGTCCAGTTAGAATTAGAAGGGGGAAGAAGAAGAAATGTAAGTATCGAGCTTTCATTGGGAACTTTTCAAGTCAATGACCTCAGACTTTCTATATAATTATAAATATATAAAACTAGTAATTTCATCCTGTTTCACCTGACAACCTGTATGCCCAACACCCTTGACCGTGAGAACTTTAATTTAGGTATTGTAAATGGCTAGCTAAACAAAAAAAAAGTTGAATGACCATAGATGCAAAAGTTTTTGAGTGTGTGATTCTGATAACTTTTTAAACTTTACTAACTTTAAACATAATTTATAGGATAAATTATTCAAATCGATCATACACTTAGCTTTTAAAACTAGTTCCTATTCATTAATATACTTCCTTTCTATGTAATCAATAGTTTAGTGATGAAATATAACTTGCATGACTTAAAATTCGTAAAACTATTCAATAACAGTTAATTGATTTATGAGACACGCGAAATCGATTGCACTGAATACAATTAATGTGTTATGACTCACAGACGACTCTCATTTTTTGCAAATGCCTGTTCAGTCAAAATAAAAGTTTTGTCAGAGTTTTACTTACAAAGATTTGATAGTACAAAATTAATCATATTTTATTCAACAAAGTATTCAAAATTGCTAATTCTCTGATTACATTCAGTCTTATCATTGATAGTGATATCTTCTAGGCAACCTAAGTTTCTCTTAGCTTTTCCCCACGGCTTCACTCACCTTTTGGTCGTAAATTAGCCCACCTAAAAATTTTAAATATAGCCTATGACACTGGGGAATAATTTATTTAGCTTCCTATTATGGAAATAATTTTAGGAAACGGATCAGTAACTCCGTAGAATACCCCTACATACAAACATACAAACAAATTTTACCTTTTCATAATGTATAGCTATCAACTATTATAGTGCCTGCCTAGTTTGGTGGATACAAATCCATACAGGTGCTTTATTTAGGGTTATTAATTAAATCACGAAGTAAACCGGCATGTCTTAGAACCAAAAAATGTCACAATGACATCCACCAACTCGCACTGGGCCTGTGTGGTGGAAGTGACCCTCCCATAGAGGAAAGGTCTATATCCTATATTTGTCAAATTTTATACTCTGATTATTTTTATGTGCTCAAATCAGTAATTTACTTTCCAGCAAGCAGCGGTGACTCGGACAAAGACTTATCACGTCCCGGCTCAGGGCTAAGCCCTGGCATGGGACGTATTACAGGCTCGGCCAGCATAGAGACCCTGGTGAGGGTCGGTATTGAGAAGGAGCACGGTCTCAGTCCTGACTCAAAGATGGTGGTGCTGCATGATTTTGCTCCTTGTGTTGATGATGAGTTAGAGGTTAGACCACTTTTTGTTAAGTTTGTATTAATGTGTGTCATCGTCATCTGTCTAGCCTTTCCCCAACTATAGCGGGGTCAACTTCCAGTCTAACTGGATGCAGCTGAATACCTGTATTTTATATGGAACAATTGCCTATATGACCTCCACAAGATTGGTTGTCTTACTTTCGGGACCACTGACTACCTGTACCGACTGTCAAAGATCAACAAGGGACCAATGGCTGTACGTACGTGCTTTCCGAGGTACGGTAGCAACTCAGTATGTAATGGGTGGCCACCCATCTACGGACCAACCTAGGCAAGCGCGGCTTAACCTGAATATCGACCCGAGCGGCTATTATTTAGCCACGAGCTCCTAACTGCTCAGTCATTAACCACAATACTTGAATTTCCAGGTAAAACGCGGCCAAATAGTAAATGTACTGTACCGAGAGAACGACTGGGTGTACGTGATCGTGGCGGAGTCCCGGCGCGAGGGCTTCATCCCGCACTCGTACTGCGCGCCCTGCGAGCATCACGATCTCAAGAAGAAGCTGCCCCGGAGTCGGTCTCCCACTGATCTGGCGCATCGAGATGTTTCACAGTGAGTAGTAGTACTGTACCGCTGTAGTACAGTCTGATTTGATTGTGACGATCTGTTGATTCTGTTATGATTTGAAATGTAATTATCTTGTAAAATTCGAACACAATGTTAATTGTTTGATGAATGAATAAATGAAAGTCAAAGTGATATAGAAAGAGAAGTGCAAAAATCGACTCACAATCAAATTCTCGTCTTATCTGTGATTTGTCAATTCCCTCATCTCTGCTTTACTCGTCACTACCTCAGTGGGAATGCACCCATAATTATACCATATATGACCACATCTATAATTATATAATATATCATATCCACCAGGCATGTGATGCGTAGAAATCAGGAAAGGTTGTGACGAAAGTTTTAAGTATGAATGTTGATGGCTATAAGAGTAGAGGAAAACGATGGATAGACAGTGTGAAGAATGATGTGGCTAGAAAAGAGGTGACTGCTGAGATGACGAGTATCAGAGAAGTATGGAAGCCCCCAAATAAATTAGGATAAGGGCAAAACAATGATGATGATGATCCACCAGGCTAACCTAGAGGATCCTGCATTAGTTCAGCCTTCAAATAAGTACGAGTGTGTGTGATGTGTGTGTTAATTAAAATTATAACACCATGTTATTTGGAATTACAGTGCTTTCTGCATATAGCATTAACACTCCTGGGGGCACTTACTGGGCTCAAGTTTATGTTCAAACATTTACTCAAGTTTGGATTTTTCTCTCCCTAGATTATCGGTATCGGACGGCGTAACAAACGACGGGCACTCCGAGCTAGGCAGCGAGGGAGAGGCGTGTCCGTTCAGCAAGGATCCCTCCGGACGATACGTGGTGCTGTACACGTTCACCGCGCGCGACGAGAACGACGTGGACGTGGAACGCGGCGAGTTTGTCACCGGTGAGTGTGTCCGTTCAGCAAGGATCCCTTCGGACGATACGTGGTGCTGTACACCTTTACCGCGAACGACTTGGACGTCGGAGTTTGTCACTGTTGATTTGAATCAAAGACATATTCAAATTAAAGACTGAAGATCTGCACTTTTTAACGTCAAAGTTACAAAAGGCAGTTCCTCAAAAAACGCTCGTCCTTTACATCCCAGTGTTATATCTGAGCACTGGCTAATTACCGGGGGAGCTGGTTAAAGATCATAATCTGAATATGACCACAATCCAGATGAATTATGCCCTAAGTCTAAAAGCAGTTAGTAGACGAAGCTTCGGCTACCTTCGGCTTCCGCCAAAATTGGACGAACTGTTACGAATGCGCGGGAGCCCGATGGGAGAGGCGACGTGCGGGGGGCTGGAGTCACATATTTCGAAGTGTTATTATTTTTTAAAACGGTCAATTTAATCATCTCTTATAAACAGTCAACTTAAACTTTTAATTTACAATTTGAATAAATACATATATATTTTGTTCACTTTTAGCCAATCTTGAATGGATTATTTTAGGGATGTTAAACCTTCTGCCTCTGACGGAAATATTTATGTTTATTTTTTGTGTTTCAGTTCTAAACAGAGAAGACCCAGACTGGTACTGGATTGTGCGCAGTGATGGTCAAGAAGGCTTCATACCTTCTGGCTTTGTGTACCCCGCAGTTGTTCAAGGTAATTATTAAACTGGGTGTAAAAATACCCTTAACGAAGCCGAAAGGCACTTGTTCTTCCCGTCATTACGACCTTCTAATTACGGAGATATTGGAGGTCAAAGTTCCAACTTTTTCACAAGTTTTTTTTTTAAACCGGTTTTTAATGTTGAAAAATTACTTTAAATACCCCCATGACGCCCGTACCTAATATCGAATGCATCCATCAGCACACAATGTTTTGAGTGCGTTACATTAAGCCGTAAAACGTGATTTTTCACCTCAAAAAGAAAGTCGTTTCCCAGCAATAATTTTTGCGTAAAGTTTGATGTTCAGAATGCTTGGTTGACCGCTTCGTGATGGGTCCGATTACACCCTGTATAATTCAATCTGCTACTGAAGTACACACACTGAATCTGTTGTGTTTCCTGCCAACTAAACTTTAATACCCAACTTAGATAGAATTGTTTCTTTAAAAAAATACTCAATCTTAAATATTCTAACTCTGATTTTCAGCAACTCAACAAGACAACACACAGCCCATCCTATCACCGCCGCCAACGAATCCCAACAACTCGTTGAATAACAAACTGAACAACGCGCCGCCACAGGACAGCGACGGACGATACCACGGCACCGAACTAGTCATGCTCTACGATTATAAGGTAAGTCGACATAACTGCACCCCTGTCGTCCATCATTTGCCTAACCTTTTCCCAACTACGTTGGTATTGGGTTACTGTCCAACTAGATACTGGCTGCATCCAAGTTGCATACTGTATTATGACCTAGTTTTCTGTTATATAGCGTGTTTTTCACCATATTTAACTTTTCTTTTACTTGGTAACATTACATAGCAATATTTGCCATCAATGTGTAAGAGTAGGCTCTCTGCGATATCGCTATTCTTTTCATTTTTTGAAGCCCACTTCGAGTCCAAGGTCGCTATACACAGTTGACCGGGCTTGGTTTAATCACAACTGACTGTCCGTGTGGGATGTCGCTGCGGCCCCGCCAGGGAAGGCGGGTTGTGGACCTCTGTCCCGCGGGACCAGTGTGCTGTCGCTACGGGCGCCGTCGGGTGGTGGCCGGTGTAGGCCAAGCGCGCGCACGCAGCTTGCTTATGTGTGCGTGCGTTTGTGTTCGGTGGGAGTGCCACGACACTAATGTTCACGCCACCCGGCGGACTGTCATCGCCAGGAGAGAGGCCCACCCGTGTCTGTATTATGATGTATTTAATGCCTATACTGTGATGTGATACCCACAGAGGTGAATCTAATATACCATTTGACTACAGTAGACACTACGTAGAGAGCCTTATTCCCGAAGGGAAGCCGGCTGGAATCGGCTTCTTAGGTGCCTTCGGGCCTGTTTCACTGACATATGTAATAGTACATTACGATATTAGTGCGTTAAAATGGTTATAACATGCGAGGCGGAATTTCAGCCCGAGCCGAAGGCGAGGGCGTAATTGAGCCGAGCATGTTATAACCAATTCGCACATATATTATATCGTACGACGTTTTTTAACACATTTGCGAGGAAAAAGAAAAAAAAGATATTCACAATACAAGTACAAAGAAAATTTGAGAAAAATGGCGCGAGGATTATTTTCTGCCGTGGCTGCGTGAAAATGTTGGCAAAGACGCTAGAGCATGCAGCCAAGTTATTAAATTACCGAATAAACTGTTTTTATTTTAAATAAACTCAATCTGTGAATGCACAGTTGCTTTCCCGCCATTTTAACAGCGCGCTAGCGCTGCCTACTGACTGGCGCCGCGCGGCGATTAGTTCGAAATTTGAATAGCAACAGCGCGCTGCTCACTAGCTGGAGTCGTGCGGCGGCGATCAGTTCCATATTTGAAATGGCAAATAATACTGTTATGGAATTTGTATGGACTATAACTTAACTATTTGCTTTGGTAACACACGCGTTTTTTATGACCCGCTTTACATATTTAAAACCGGTAGAATTACATCAGCTTTACGAGCAAGGGTGTTAAAAAATATATTTTTTGTTTGGTCCAGGCGCAAGCCCCGGACGACTTGTCCGTGAAGCGCGGCGAGTGGGTGTACGCCGACCTGACGCAGCAGACGGTGGAGGGCTGGCTGTGGGCGCACGCGCCCAAGTGCCGCCGCTCCGGCTTCATCCCCACCGCCTACGCGCGCGCGCCGCACACCACCACGCTGTGAGCGCACGCAGCAGTGGGTGTACGCCGACCTGACGCAGCAGTGGGTGTACGCCGACCTGACGCAGCAGTGGGTGTACGCCGACCTGACGCAGCAGTGGGTGTACACCGACCTGACGCAGCAGTGGGTGTACGCCGACCTGACGCAGCAGTGGGTGTACGCCGACCTGACGCAGCAGTGGGTGTACGCCGACCTGACGCAGCAGTGGGTGTACACCGACCTGACGCAGCAGTGGGTGTACGCCGACCTGACGCAGCAGACGGTGTACGCCGACCTGACGCAGCAGTGGGTGTACGCCGACCTGACGCAGCAGTGGGTGTACGCCGACCTGACGCAGCAGTGGGTGTACGCCGACCTGACGCAGCAGTGGGTGTACACCGACCTGACGCAGCAGTGGGTGTACGCCGACCTGACGCAGCAGACGGTGTACGCCGACCTGACGCAGCAGTGGGTGTACGCCGACCTGACGCAGCAGTGGGTGTACGCCGACCTGACTGCTAGTGCACACGTGCCAATTGTGTCATGCAGGTTTCTGTTAACTGAGATATAGCTGATTCCCTTTCACACGCATTCTAACCACTTAACACGAGCTACACGCCAAGAGCGGTTTCAGACTAGCTTGTACCGGGTTACGCGCGTACAGCTGTCCGCAAAAGTGACGACGTATCTCGCGACTCGCGCTTGTACGAGCTTATACGCGCGTCAACGTTCTCACGAGTTCCGCGTGTGAAATTGTTAACTATAGAAGATGCCAAGAATCACCGCGAATCTCAATTCATTCTCCAGTACCCTAACAAGTTCATTTTGCCGTCAAGCTTAAACGTTCAAATTTCAAATCCTTATTGAAATCCCATTAGAAATCAGCAACATGAACTGTTAACAGATAGCTGTATGACAATTTTCAACTTATCTTACGAAGTAATGAATGTAATACAGGCAGGTTCTTTCACGTATTTGAAAAATCACACTTTTTAGGTACAAAGTCACAATAAAATAACATTCTAAAGATCCCTATCGAACTGTTTACCAATAGATTGATGAGCTACGGTCTACAATTAGCAAAGTTACTATGATCCGCCTGTACTATCGTCCATCGCCTAAATCTTAGCCTAAAGCCATATTCTATGTAAATTATAGCAAATAAGTTTCGTCTTCCCTATTATTAAGTATTTCATTTCATTATTTTAATATTAAATCGCTATATATACTCAAAATGTCAACGTTTATGTAAAATATACTCCGTCCAAATTAGTCTGATTTTGACAATACGCTTCATACTTTTATATGAATATTTTTAAGTATAAGATTTGTATGTAATTTGTACTTAATTACTTATTAAATAAAATGGTTTTAAACTAGCTGTTTTGTATTTTTTTACACCACTGTCCAAAAACAGAAGTGTTATGCTTCAGGGTGCATAAATAAACATACATTATTATTGTTGTTATAGCGACAAAAGAAACACACATTCTGTGAAAATATCAACAGTCTATTACGGATCATGATACAGCTCGTTGACAGACAGACGGACGGACAGCGGGGGCTTAGTAACAGGGTCCCGCTGGTTACCCCTCGGGTACGGAAACCCTAAACATATTCGAGTTTGCGTACGTATTTAATAAAAATAAAACGAAAAAAAATATCTTTCCACTAACTATAATATAATTTACAAAACTCAATTCAATTCCAACACAATATTCTTCTTTTTCTTCCTGGCCTGCTGTTTGATATCATCTTTAACCTTCCAGTCGTCATACTGTTGTTGCACTTTCTGAATATCTTGTTCAGTAACCGTGATGGGCAGCTGTAGTTCAATTTGTTCACTCCGTATTAACTTCAAAGCATCTAGTTTCTGCTGTAAGAATGGCCCTTGTTGACTTTCAAGCAAGTTTCTGTAGTCAGACAGTTTCTTGTTGCGAATATCTTCACAGTGCAGCTCCGTGAGCTTGCGGAGTGATTCCATGCGGGATAGCTTGTGGAAAGATCTGTAAATGCACAGATATTGTTGTTTAGTTCAACAATGAAAAGATAATATCGAGATAGGGAATTTAGGGGAACTTGAATAGCGCAGTATGTCTTATTAGAATGAAATGAAACACGATCTTTCTTTCTTTATCGTGTGGTTAGTGCCTAACCTGGTGTCAGAGTCATGGGCCTCTGACTTGGCTTTACATGCCGTCGAGAAATATCTCGCAGGCATGCTGGTTTACTCACGATGTTTTCCTTAGGAAAAGTAAAGCCAAGTCAGAGGCCCATGACTCTGACACCAGGTTAGGCACTAACCACACGATAAAGAAAGAAAGATCGTGTTTCAAAGTGATAATATACAATACGCACATTAATCCGAAAAATCAGAGGTGCGAACTTGAGACCTATGACTTGGCAGTCCGATGGCCACACCACTAGGCTATCACTGATTAGTAATCAAACACGATGATGAGTAAACATTGTTCAAATCATATTTGAATGGTACGCTCGTGCGGATTCCCATTAACACTTTCGTTGCCTATGAAGCAGAGTAAATATCTAAATAATCGTCCCAAAAACAACCCAAAAAAATCCCCAATTTGTATGACCTCATGTAAACTAAACCTAATGAGTAATGATATGGAAGTAATACAATATTCAAATTGTATTACTTCCATTATTAATTTTTATTATTGTATTACTTTATAATAATTAAGAATTGATACATTATGTTGTTGTCCTATGGTGAATGCTGTGTATGCCTAAAATAGGCATACATACCAGCACTTTTATGTTATTTTTATTGTTTCACATTAATTCTTAGTATGTATTGCTGTTGGTGTACCAAATAAATAAATATGGATATAACTATAACATTAGAATTTTAATAAAAAGCTACTTGTACACAAAAGTTGAAAGTGAATCCCCCAAGTTAGTGATATATAATTAATACTCAAAATAAAAAAAATAAACAAAATAATAAATAAAAAAATAATAATCAAAATTAGTATTAATACAGTAATATTTTTATTTTAGAAAATCAATGGGTTTCAATTCCTAGCCAAGAACATTGATTTTCCAAAAATCTAATGATGCATTTTTAGTTTTCAGTAAAATCGGACTCATTTGAGTATTTTTCGCTATTCATAAACGCTTTCGAATTTGACCATCCACACCGACTTGAAGAATTCAGCCTGTATATTGTGGATTTTACTATTTTGACTACGAGTGTGTGATTCTCCTAGGCCTACTCTTTATTTGGGGTTGGTACAGCATAATTATCTTCTTCCAAACTTGTCTAGTAGACTGCATCTTAAGAGTAACCCATATTCTAGCCGTAAGAAGTCATGACTATGAACATAGTTAGATAATTTTTATGTGAACCATATTAATAAACTATATGGGGTGTAAGGGACACCGACGCGAAAACGGTTACCACGTATTCAGTACATCATTTCCTCACATAGAAATTTTTCATCGGTTATTTTAAAAAAATCTGCTGTTTCCTACAAAAGTGCAATACCAACAGCCTACATGGTCAAAATGTATGGAAAAGCTGTTTTTTTTTTTAATAATTGATGAAAAATATCTATATGCGGGGGTTTAGAATGATGTACTGAATATGTGGTAACCGTTTTCTCGTTGGTGTCCCTTCCACCACGTATTATGCTGTAATTTTTTTTTCAATTAAATACAATTCACTTACTCTGGATGGCCTTTGTATTCAATATTGAGTTTCTCTAAAAGCCACTCAAACTTCTTGTAGTCATATTGTCTCAAGAACTTCAATAGCTTCTTTCTCTTGTCAATACGTTCTTGCACCAGTTGCTGGAAGAAAATATGAAAATAATGTAAAGGATCATCATTTATGATTAGAAAGAGATAAAAAGATTGCCCACAACCTCGTTCACATGGAATTGTTGATGTGTATGTGTGAGAAAAAAAGATAGCCTATGTCCTTCCCTAGGATATAATCTATCTCCTCGTCAAATTTCATAACAATCCGATCAGCCATTTAGTCGTGAAAGAGTAACAAACAAATAGAGTTACTCTCGAATATTTTATAATACATATAGGTATGGAGTTTTACTTTCATTGCCACCAAATTATGTATTACAAAGGAATATTTGTATAAGTGAAACAAGCAGTCCATCCAAGATTGCCAGTGCAAAGATAATATTGTTATTTAAAACAAAACCTGAATAATATAATTTTACCTTCATTTTCTTATTTCTAGGAAACTTATCCATGGTGTCTTGTAGATACCGTATCTGTCCTGTCAGGAACGCAACTGAAATAAAAATAATTATTTATTTGACGATTTTGATGACCTTTTTTGTAATGTAATGGGACTATATGTCCGTCCTTAAATAAAAACGAACACTATGAACTAGAATAAGTTAAATACTAACACTTAATTATTAATAAATACCTAGTGATAAAAATGTGTAAATTACCTGAGATTATAAGTAAGGCTTCTTTATTATTTTATTTATTTATAGCTTTTAAGTTAGAATTTATTGTGAACATGATGATTCTAGCTTCACTAACATAAGTGAATTTTGTTATCTGAATTAAAAAAAAACTGAATTAAATGTATTATTTTCAAATATCCTACTTTTAGTTTCAGCAGTGCCATGGTCGTACTGATGTCTCCGCACTCGATCAATCAACTCCTGTTTGACTAAACGATTGTACTCCTTGCGACCCAGGTGGCCCACTGAGAATATCTTCTTCACTGCTTCTGATGCACTGAAAGGTGAAGTAAAATATTGATTGAAAGAATTAATTTGAGTCGAGATTGTACAGAAAGTCTGGGGGTCTAAAATGGGCGATTTAGCAGAATCATAATAGGATAATAATATGAATTACATTTAAATTCGTAATATGGTCACAAGGTGACAATTCATAACAGTAGGTCTATGACCATTTTATGAATTGAAACATAATTCATATTATTATCCTATTATGATTCTGCTAAATCGGCCATTTTAGACCCCCAGAAACTAAATCATCATCATCATTCTCCTGTCCTTATCCCAATTTATTTGGGGTCAGCGCAGCATGTCTTCTTCTTCCATACTTCTCAATTAATCATCATCTCAGAAACTAAATAATATAGGTAGCTATTAGTACCCTATTATGATGTTTTGCTTTGTTTGTTATACTCCAGTTTTGTTTTTTTGTAATGAAAATGAATGGTCTGTGTTATTATTATTTGCTAATGTACTCAGATAACTTCAGTTTTTCTAATAACTTACTCTTTAATTTCCTCAGTTTGAGCATACACCTTGCCAATAGCGCTCTCAGGAATGGGAGGCAGGCCTTCCAAGTCTCCAGACTTCTCTGGTTTGTAAGAAGGCACGTATTCTGGCCGTACCCATTTTACATTCACTGTGTGCTTTATACCACGAGATTGAACTATATTACAAGCTAACCGCCGCAACATTGCGACAATATTTATACAGTATTACTGCTAAATTGAAAATAAAATGTATTTTTGAAACCAGTTAACCTCAAAATCAGTTGACAATTTAAATGACAGCTTTTTTTTTTATTAGTCGTTCCAGATTTTAGCTCACCCTAGTGCTCGATTTGAAGCATGATTGTATTTTCCTCAACGTGGAACAGGGTGCTACTTACTCCATTTACTTATCTTGTTTAGTTGACTCGCTGTCGCTTCGTTTGCTCTTCTGTTGCGTAACCGGGCTTAACTTTCTCGTGACGAAGTGTAGGGAGTATAATACTATGCTCGCTACACTTGACTAACGACGCAATCCTAACTCGAATTAGGGTTGCGCCACATCTAGCAGCACGGAATCGCACTTTTCAATGCATAAGTAACAGTCACAGCACTATTATATCCAAGAGTTGAGAGACGCCCCTGTTCCTATGATAAAGCCTTATTCATTTGTTTTCACCACCATCACCGACGTAAGATGCCTGTCGCTATATAGCAGGTCGTGGTCAAGAGGTACGAAAAGAGGCTATTGGAAAATTTATTACATTTAGCTACTAAATGTAAAAGATCTTTTTTTTTTTTGGATGGGAAATCATCAAATGACTCCTCCCGCTCTGGGCGGAGCGGAAGGGAGTGTCAGACTTTTTTACTGACTAAAAACCATCCATGTTCCTTCATTTGCCCTTTATGTTCCAGGGCCGCGGTATCTCTTGCGAACAGTCCCGCAGCCCTAATGTAAAAGGTAATCCATCTCGTCTGCCTAGCCTTTTCCAACTATGTTGGAGTCGTCTTCCAGTCTATAAAATGTACCAAAATAAAACTCAGCATTTCGTGAACATTCATTTATTGCTTTGTGAGTATGAAACCTCAAACTTACAAAAAAAAAGCAATATTTTGTACTAATGTACCACTCCACATGACTGTACAAACTACGATAAATACGAATACATTCTCTTATATACAATTTCAGGGCAAAAAAAAACATTATTATTACATTAAACTTATAAAAACAATCCTGTTTTAATCACTGCTTACAAAAAAATATATAATTATATGATTTTGCAACATTTTTTGTGTAACTATGGCAGTGATTTGGTATCACTAAGGAGATTTTTATACTGAATTTAATTTCCAAGGCAAGTTTGAATAAATACTTTTGTGTTTTAACTTGAAATTTTTAAAACCGGCTCTTTCAAGCCTACCCTGTTTACAGCCAATTTTCCGACAAATTTTAGAAAACCAGATAGTTCACAAAATTCAATTTTGTTTGTTAACAAAAGTTAAAAGAACTAGAATTATGTGGAATGTAGCATAAAGCATACTTTAAAAGAATGTAGATTTTAAAATAAACTATTAAAATAAAAACAATTTTAAATGAATGTCACTACAGTTTAATTTTAGGTTCAAATTCTGCTAAAACCTAATCACTAAGAGAGACGTCGATTTCTGCTACCAAAGAAACAAATCTAAGCTTGATGATAATATTGACTTAAATTACATAAATACTCTGTATTTGGCACCATGGTTGGTTACATAATTTAATGTAAAAAGCACGTGTATTTTGCTTATTTTTAAAACATTGTGATCCATCATTACTAGTAGAGTTTAGGACACTTGTGCGTAAATATGCATTGGTTATTGGCCAGCATTGGCGAACCATTATGTACAGGCAATATTCTATTCAACGAATCGATTGCAATCTAAATTGGGTCGGCCCAGAATTCGACTACGAGTATAGCATCTCAGCAGGCAGCAATAGAATTAATGTACACTAATTTTGTATTTTAGTAATGTGCCTACAAAAATTGCATAAATCTTGTAAATCTTTTTGTGTGTACTAGAACCATAGCGTGAACTAACAAAGTAAAATTAATTAAAAATAAAATTCTAAAATTTAGTTTTAATAAAAACTTAGCAGAATTTGAGACCTATATTTACCTAATCCACAAAAACTACAGTTATAGAATAGACATTAGATAGATTTGCACACTGCTATTTTTAATTCATAAAATTACCCACAATGTTATTATTATCTAAGTTTCAATGAAATGCAAATTATTATTGTGTTAATATTTTGAGAAAGTTTGTCTTTAAACACAGCATGTCTTGGATGCTTCTAAAGAAGATTAAATTGAGTATTAGTAATATGTTCATATATCTGCTACCCATTTCTATAAAAATCGAGTAAATGATAAACACAATACTTAAGAATTAGAAAATTTAAGATTCAGGAATAAAGTCAAGAGTTTTAATTGAGATTTTCTAGAAAATGAAATAAGGAGTTAAATATCATAATTAGCATTTCACAAACCCAATATCAAACTACTAGGTATAAACGGACTCTTCACGAAGCCGTGAACCAAGCGTTCTGTACATCAAACTAAGTAACTCTACGCAAAAATTATTGCTGGGAAATACTTTTTTTTTTTGGGGTGAAGAATCGCGACGTGACGCGCTCAAAACATTGTGCTGATGGATGCATTGAATAGTACAGGTGTCGTGGAGGTATTTAAAGTAAATTTATGACATTAAAAACGACTTGTATTTAAAAAAAACTTGTGATAAAGTTGGAATTGACCCCCTATATCTCCGTAACTAAAAGGATCTTAGGTATGGTCTAGAACAAAAAAAAAATCGCACGAGGAGAAGAAGTGCCTTTCGGCTTCGTTAAGGGTACTTTTACACCCAGTATATCATTTAAAATTCAAAATATTTACATCAAACTGTAATTTTAAAACTGTCTATAACGAAGGAATGCGACCTTTGACAACTTACTCGATGAATTCATTCCTATTAATATTAAAAAATCCTTAATTTTAATACTGGACATTATTTAACTACTTATCATTAATCATCATTTATAAACACGAGATACAAAAAATGTCTTTCAATCGTAAATTCTTAAGATTAATAATTGGGGCCAAGTTAACTAGATATTATGATAAAAGAGGTTTTGTTATAAAATTAATGAGTTGAAGATTCTTAGGATATTATTGTATGGACTTCACTATCCAGTTTTTCAGTGAAAAACCGACATAAATATTGTTTTAGAATATATAATAACTGCAAAAGTTTTTAAACTGACATGGTCACTAACATTATAATTAACACTTGAAACGGGATATTAATACCATGTCATAATAACAGCTGATAAATTTCTTTTGTAAGCATTAATTTATCACAAAACTTCCTTATATTCGTTAAAAAACTAAAGAATATCTAGCTAACCCCGCCATAGCGTCAATACAAAGCTTTAACTGATAAAATATTGTATGTTTAAACAATAAACGTTATAACGTAATATCTACCACGGACTAGGTAATTATTCAAATAATGGGAGACATCAAATTAAATTAGGAACAGCACCAAACGTTATTTTTTGGAATCGATATAATCACATGAAATAATAAATAACACATATTTTGGTATGACAATGACCTTTTACATTTGAACGTAAATTAACCAATATTACGACTGTACTACAAGTTTTTTACGCAAATCTTTCACAAATAAGTTTAAATGTATATAGCTATTATTTTGATAATAACTTACAAATTGATGAATTAGTCAGACATTTTATAATGTCACACAACACTGTTATCTGTATGGAAGATCTATAAAAACTGAAAAATGTCTATTAGTTTGCTTACTCATTTATATTTCCAGTTATCTAGTGAGCCCAACAATTATTAAGGGCTATATTGAGCACCTTAGCTAAACCTAGTCACTCCTTATTCTATCCTACGAATACTCAAACGAATTTTATCATTCGGCTGTGTTATATGCTTTATTATTCACTGTATGGTGTTTTGTTAAGACAGAAACACTTTTATGAAAGTCGTCTAGACTTTCATAAGTGTTTCTATCTTACCATTCTCATTCGAGGAGACAAGAAGCGCTGCAGTGCCGCTACTACAGGACCCGTATGTTATTATACGGCTTGCGATATTATATTTAGCGAATGTTAGTATGGATAGCGATAGCTATCGCTCACAATTGCGAGTTTTCCCCTAGTTTTCACCCTTGGGCACCGTACTGCACCTGAGAATCGAACCCGGGACTTAACACTCAGCAATTAGCACTTGCGGCTAGACCAATGAAACCGTTAACAAAGTGTTACTGAACCATTAATAAGTTTCGTTTGAGTATTCATAAGTAACTAAGTTACAAGCACATTAGTGCATTGGTGTTATATATTAGCTAGTTATTTATATATTACATAACAAAACATCACGCTTGTAATAAGCTGTACCTAATAGTACACCCACACGTCGCCAGTTATATTTTAATTTTATATATTAATGCTACATATGTACATTATTGTTGTAAAGGCAAGAGCTATTGGTCGGGCGATAGCTGTTTTTACTTATGAATGTAAGATGATAATGCTATGTATTAATAAGATATTTTGGAAACCTTCGGAATTTAAAACTGTATAACACATAACATCACGCCTGTAATCCACGAAGGGCTAGGCAGAAATGTACCTAATAGTACACCCACATTTCGCTGGTCATGTTTAAGTCCCATGGGAGCGAGCCTATTGCCACCAACCGGGCACAATCCAGAATCTGTGCATGCTACTGAGAAATTCCTGATGGAAAAACCCAATAACACTTTGCCCGACCTGGTAATCGAACCCAAGAGCTCATTGCTGACCAGTCGCGCTTACGACCACAAGACTAACAAGGCAGTCACCAGTGCCATGCATATTCAGATGCCGTGACGGAGATCACCTTGTAATCTAGTCTTTAATTCAAAAGTGAGCATTCCTGAATTCGTTGAGCCCAAAATGGTTACCATTTCACAACTATACAAGTATTACACCATTCAAAGAGTTTCCAATACACCTATTATTACTATTAGCCTGACCATTCATTACAATTCTTTAATAACACTAAAAACTGCCCATATTAAAGCAACACCCCTGCTAATAATAATGTTTACACCGTGAGTTTTGAGAAAAACAGTTGATAGTAACGCACCTTATAATACATAGCCTAGTATGTACACCTAAATTAATGCCTAATCATGTAACCACCGTCCTTTTCAAATGGTGACGTAACTCTTTGGTAAGGCATAAAACCTTTTTTGAATATTGTCTATGGCGAATGTCTATGGTTTTTTTATGAAGAACGTGTTACTATCGGATATCCCACAAAATGCCCAGTCATTTCGTGGGATACTCAAGCATATTTTTAGGGTTCCTTAGTCATATGGGGAAAACGGAACCCTTATAATTTTTCTAGTATGTACAATACAATATTAGATTACTGGATGAAACGGGATGAACAGAGACGCAGAGGTGAATCGCGATAAAACTTTGAATTCATATGATAGACTGGAAGCCGACCCCAACATGGTTTAGAAAAGGCTAGGCAGGTGACTTATTTATTTGACCGTGTTGTCAACATACTGATGAATTCAACGTCAAAAACCTTTTCAAAGTTTTGTCGTGATTCACACCAGAGTCTGTATTCCCCCCGTTTTAGTATAACATGACGCCATCAGGTAGGATAGGTAGTGGTGTCGTGGTGTCGCGCGTACAGGAGGCGCTACAGCGGCAGTGCTGCAGCGTGGCGCGCGCTACTACCGGCGCCGCACTGCCGGCCGGCGCCGCCGCGCTGGAACATCGGAGTGGTAATTATTATTTATGAAGCTAAATATAGGGTTTTGTGAAACCATGACTGAATAGTCAACGGTTGCCAATCTGACTACATCGATCATTTGGCCAACTTAAAATAGTGCATACTAGAAATTTTTCCTGTATCGTGGATTTGGATGTGGTTTAAAACCATTTAAACTCACATACACAAACAGCCAGAACCGGAATAACAACATGTAGGCTATAAAAATATTTGTTTCATGCGGGGTTCGAACCCGCGACACGCAGCGCAGAAGCCAATCGCTCAACGAGTGCGCCAACAGCGCCATCAAAGTATATTTATAGGGGTACATTTACTGACAATCATAAAAGTGAATGCGGAGGACAGTATGTTTTGACGCAGCCTGGGAGAGGCCTGGGATCAGCAACGAACTGCATCAGGCCGTGTTGCGACTAAGGTTATATATACTAAGGTAAAGTGTAGAACCTATGGAATTCTTTCAGTTCACACGTACTTTCTAAGTTTATCTTGGACTTCAGTAACATCGGTGAAAGAAAACATAGTGAGGAAACCTGGACTTTTGCCCAACAGTGGGACAGTAATGGGCTGGTATTATTATAATAATACCAGCCTATTACTAAAATAACAAAAAAAAAAACATACCGATAGCAACTAACGCGTCGCCCGGCGATCGCAGACCCTATTCTCGTTTCTTCCCCTTCTTCTTGCCAACTCGCTTGCTGTAGTTCTGCGCAAGCGCATTCACTATCGACACCACGAAGTACACTACCATTGCAAGCACGAACTTCTCCAACAAACTCGATAGCACCGAGCCTTGGTTCTCCACGGGGGCTGAGTCGTTTTTGTGCAGACGCGCCTTTTGGTTCCGTAGGAATTCTAGTAAGGGAGCTTCTAGTTTGGGCCCGATGTACGGTATCCTTTCTACCCAAGATAGGACTTGGCTGGAAGGAGATAAAGTTTGGTTAGTAACATTACATGTTGTTACAAGTAAGATGAATGTAGAAATTTCTCCACTCAGTTAAATTCAAAGTGGAAGGGACATCGACGTACAAACTGTTACCACGTATTCAGTATATCATGCCGAACCCACACATAGAAATTTTTCATCGGTGTTTAACACAACATATCTCTTGCGATGTTGAGTGGGCCTCTAAGGCCCATTTTCAAATGTTTGATCGATGTTGATCAACCCTGTAAGGCCCATCTGTCACTGTCATCAGGAGAAAGAACAAGAGAGATATACTGCCTCTGTCCAAGTTATTTGAAAAGCACTCGTTAATCTGGCAAAGTACCCACAATCAAAGGTATATCTGATGTTTGATATTTTGACCGTGCAGATATTGCACTTTAGTAGGAAACAGATTTTTTTTTTCAAAATAAATGAAATATTATCACAAACACACACAAGTTTCCATTTTCTGGCCACAAACTCCAGCGCCTCCAGCATTAGATGCTAATTGAGGTAGACAGGCTTCAGGAATAGATCATAAAGAAGGTAAGTAAAAAAAGTCGGACTCACCCAACCAAAGTCTCATTAAACGCGATAATAACAAACATCTTCTGTATATGCATCTTGATGACGGCCTTGCCGATGAGGGTGGCGCCGAAGAAGGTCCAGAAGGGCACGAGGAAGTGTCCGCACGTGAGGCCGGCCAGGTCGAACAGCGGGTTGGGCACGGACGCGCACGCCAGGATGCCCGCGAAGCCCACCTTCTGGACCAGCTTCTGTACCATTTGTTTTGCCCTGAAAATGTTATGTTGAAGGTTATAAGTATGTAATTATCGGAGATAAGGGCGAGAGAATGATGGGTCAAAATTGTAACATAATTATAAAGAATAAGAATATTAGTAAACTGATTATATTATAAAGATATTTTTTTTTTGTAATTGTAGGGGGGAAATTACCGAAAATTAATTCCTAAGGGGGCGTCCATTCATTACGTGAGGCGTTTAGGGGAGAGGGCGTCGAGCCGAATCTCGATTGACAGGGGAGAATGGAAGAAAAAAACGTGTTACGCCGACCCCAAATAACATGGGACACGGGCAGGAAGATGATGGTAGCGAGTTTAAATATTTCTTTCACTTTTCTTGCCTTTGTATAGATTCTTTTTAACGATGGTTTGTGAATGTGTGAACAGTGTAGGCCTTGTAGATTCCTAGAAGTGTGTTAACTTTTGTTAACCTCTTATCTTGTTTTCCGTTTTTTTGTGTAGTAAGCAACGACTTATAACTGTCGGGCCTATGCTGCCCCCCCATACTTGAGTACTAATGCTGTAACATTGTAACATGATAATATTGTAAAATCTAATCATTTTAAAAGAGTAACCATGGAGTTTCTTGCCGGTTCTTCTCCATTGGAAACGACCAACCCGAACCGTGCACCTTTTTGTCGACGTTTCATAAGTGCCCATGTAGGCCTATGTGAAATAAAAATATTTTAATTTTGATTTTAAAGGGTGCATACGCCTTACAAATTCTACTTTCGAGATCTATAGCAAGTTAGCACGTACTAATAAACTATGTATATAACGTTTATAAAAATATAAAAACTAACTAGTGCGCACATCATACATCATAGCTTCGAATAACAAAAACTAAATGATTAATTTTGACATTTGAAATGATAACGATTTTTGCATAAAAAAGTAGACGCATAGAATTGATATTGATAAATAGTAAGCTGTTTGTACAAGTTCTAGAGCAGTTTTTTTAATAAGTCCAAAGACCCATCCATGGTGTTTTAATTTTTTATTAAAACACGTACGTAATCATTTTGCAAAAGCAGTCTAACCGGATGCAGCTGATTACCAGTATTTTACAAGGAGCGACAGTTTATCTGCCCGCCACAACCCAGTTAGTACTGGATAATACTATACGCCTTGGTAAGACTGTCAGACTGGCGGCGCAAAGTATGGTGGCAGCTCCCCTAGAGCGGTTCTTATGTGCCACACCATGGTCTACTAACAACTAAGATGTCTTACCTGCCAGTCCTGGAGTCATCGTTAGCCGCCAGTTCCGCCACTCCCCCGCCAGAGAGCCTGGCGGCGCGTGCCATGAAGTATGGCGGCAGCTCCCCCAGGGCGGTTCCTATGCCCCACATCATGGACTCGATGCGCACCTTCGACATTATGTTCCATATCGTCACCACGTTGTTTGGGTCGATTTGCGCTGGACATATTATGCTGGAAAGAGAAAACGATATTATGCTCCACTTTGGTCAATAGAATAAGGACATAAAACTGAACTTTGGTCTACATTTTACGAACAGCTCAAAATAAAGCTAAGTCTGGGATGACTTGGGCTATGTTGAGTATTAAATGTTTTAGTGTTAAATTTTGGCCAATGTTGGTTTCTTTTTTTGTGAGCCTTGTCTGTCCAACTCCTGGGCAAAGGCTTCCACCCATTCCGTCCACTTTCCACGATGTTTTGCCTCTTTTCGCCAAAAAAACGAGAAAGCCGTCCAAGCCGTCATCTTCTCCTCGGTCTGCCGCGACCCCGTCTAGCTGTCTCAGGGCTCCAGTTTTGTAATATGCGGGCCCACAGCCGGCAGACATGGCCTGCCCAGTTCTATTTTAGTTTGGCAGCTTTATGAGTCACGTCAGCAATTTGAGTTCTGGTTTATGTTGGATATAATACTGAATACTTATAAAAACATTTACCTCAATTTTGGACAGCTGTTTATAGGCGTCACACTCAGCATAGCACACGACATGTAACTTGCCAACTGCTCAATATTTGATCATACTCAAGTTATATCAACGTTTCACGGACATCATACTCAACTTTGGTAACGGTTAATTAAGAAACTAATAACCAAGTGACGTCCTACTCAACTTTTCCCAACATTATTACTTCCCACAATTCTGTGTGGCAAACTTTGTGCTCGGTTGATGGCAATAGGCTCGACCCTTACACGGGACTTAAACATAACTGGCGAAATGTGGGTGTACTATTAGGTTGTTTAGGTACACCTCTGCCAAACACTTCGCGAATTAGAGGCGTGATGTTACGTAACTTCCCACAAACTTAAGTAAACTCAAAAATACTCACTCATTAGGGTAAGGCGGCTCGGGGAAGTTGAGCGCGCCGCACTCGTACGCGGCCAACGTGACGCGCGCGATGTGCGGGCCCAGGTACAGCAGGAACGTGTGCAGTCCTGTGCCCAGCCCCACGGAACTGCACACGCCCAGCACCACCCACCAACCCCACCATGCTAAGCTGGCTATTACTACCTGGAGACAAGTAAGGGAAAATTATACAAGGTGTAAACGGACCCTTCACCAAGCATTCTGTACATCAAACTAAGTAACTCTACGCAAAAATTATTGCTGGGAAATTATTTTTTTTGGGGTGAAAAATCACGGCTTATAGTAGAACTGAATGTAGCGCACACAAAATATTGTGCAGTTCGATGAATTTAATAGGACTGGGTCAAAATACCTCCATTTGAAGTAAAGTAATACAATTAAAACTCAGGACTTAAAAAAACCTGGGAAAAAGTTGGAATTTGACCTCAGAGTAAAAAAAATAATCACATTGACGAGGAGAAGTGCTTTTCGGCTTCATGACGGGTATTTTTACACCCATTATAGAGATCCTTCAATTATGAGACAAACGCCGTTCTGGTTCTGGTTTATCCAGCATAGGCGTTTTATCGTTTCTACCAGAAGACGTCCACTCGTACATCTTTAGTGGCCTCCACGAAGCATCGTCTCAGTGACCGGTCAAAAATGTCCAGAACCCAGATAATTTCTGCGACCTTATCTACATCATTAGGATGGCTTAGTGAAAAAACTTTGCATTCTTTCAACTCATTAGATGAGAGAGAGAGAGAGATCCATGTGACTTTAGTCGTAGAGCCGAGTGTCAACAATCCAACAGTGCATTGTTTAGTCATTATATTCATCAAAAAAATCAAATCAAATAAATAATAATAAATATTTATTTCGAACAACAAGGTCAATAATTATGTTTTAGTGTTTATGTACTTTAGTGTTAATGTTTGTTAGCCGCGTTTAGTGGTCGCAAGCGCGACTGCTGAGCATGAGGTCCTGGGTTCGATTCCCAAGTCGGGAAAAGCGATATTGGGTTTTTCCATTAGAAATTTCTCAGTAGCAGCCACGGAGTTTGGATCCGTGCCCGGTTGATGGCAATAGGCTAGTCCCCTATTACATGGGACTTAAACGTAACTGGCGAAATGTGGGTGTACTATTGGGTACACCTCTGCCTAACCCTTCGTGGATTACAGGCGTGATGTTATGAGTTGAGCCGAACGTCAACAATCCAACACTTCATATTCGTGAAAAGGCCCATCAATGAGCCTAATCAACTGTATCTCATGTGTATTGATTTTCTGAATGTAAGTCATATTTAAGTGTGAAAAAAAATCAATATTTACCTGTACATAAGGCTGATGTGGGCCACTAACGTAGTAAGATATGACGGTGCCTAATGTTGCTATAAATATCGTCAGCGCCAACAATTTGTATGCTAATAACCTGAAACAAAACACAATCAAATTAAACTAAAACTAAGTTTGAGTTTATAGACCTTTGTATAGTCTACCTCGGAATTTCCACCGTCGCTTTACCGGACTAAGGTTCAATATCACTTGCCTTCATAAAACGAGAAGATCTATTTGTCAATGCGACCGTTGGACAGTTTTATTCTGAGTGAAGCTTGGATACATTCAACCTGTTACCCGAGTCATTTTTAACACGGTTTTATTAGTTTCACACTGTTACTATGTAAAAAAATCTTAGAAGTTCAATTTGATCGACTTCCCGGTTTTCAAATGAGGCGAAATTTTATTTTTTTTTGAAAAATGTCGGTAGGCATTTGTGCTTCGATGTACCTACATCGGATTTAGTGCAGCATTCTGAGTCGCCCCCACTTAAAAATTTTTCATCGGTTATTGAAAATAAAATCTGCTGTTGCCTCCAAAAGAGCAATACCTACACGGTCAAAATGTATGGAACAGCTGGTTTTTTTTATAATGGGCGATGAAAAAGCTTTAAGTGGGGGGGCTCAGATTGAAGTACTTATTGAATACGTGGTAACCATATTCGCGTCAGTGTCCTTTCCACCCCGTATATATACCTAGTATTATATTACCTCTGTACTCCTGTGGAGATCAATATGATCAGTTCTTTGAAGAAGTATTCCATTGTGGTGAGGGGCCGCCTCCATAGCACCAGGCTGTCACTGTCCATTGTTGTGGTTTTGCTCCTGCTGTAACAAATAATAATACAATAAGACAAAGAGATATAACATAATAATTATAGAGAGACTATCAGAAGAAATGTCGAAGAGAAACCTGTGATGTGATGTGAGCCTTCATACTGCCCCATAGAAAAGGGAGGATCCTCCGACCAGACGGGTGTTGTCTGGTGGGCTGCTGCCCAACAGTTGTTGTCGGGATTTTCTATAAGTTAGTTATTAAGTCGTGGATAACTTTAATAGCGCGATTCAGAATTTTGATGTTAGTTCTTCGTTTGCGTCATAGATGGCGCTGTAGTACTTTTTGTATTCTGTTGCTGTAGTATTTGTAGTGCCGCTACGCTACAAAGTTTGATACGTTACACTTTAAGCGTCAGCAAACAGTTGGTTCATATCTAGAAGATTACAATATTCTTCACTTTGTTTAGTCTGTAGTAAGAATATTTAAATGTCTTTGCAATATGACAAATGGTATGCTGAGGGCTGTTTCTGAATAGAATGGCGAAATCCACAGTAGCACGGAGATATCTGATTGATCTCCACTGTCGATCTCTGACAGAAAACATCGCTGACTATTAATTTTAAAATGTTGTTGCCAAAAATGGAAAGCATTGACTGAAATTTCAGCAAATAAGTACACCATAAATAGTCTCATTCATCTTTTGAGTGATGCAACCTTTTTCGGAGTCAATCCAGTTTTATCTGAGGACCCAAAAATAAGTAAATCGATTGGGTACGGCGTAATAATAAATGTCGGGTCTCAGGTTATTATAATACAGACATGGTGGTTACATAAAAGAAGACTACCAAACCTACAGTAACCTTTACGAAAAGGTTACATCAATTTGTGAAAATAGAATTTCAGTGAAAACGACTTGGTCAACCAGATCATTATTTCTGACGACGTTGAATATTGTTTATTGGACGTAGAAGAAGCGGTATTAAAATAGTCAATTAAAAGCTTAGAAACCTTAGAAAATGTCCTCCATAGTGCTAACATTTTGGGAAAAAACCAGTTCGATATTATTCTCAGCTTAAAGTTAAGTTGGGAAACAGAAGCGGTGCATCAAACTTCTGGCCTGTTCCCAATATGTTGGGGTCAGCTTCCAGTCTCACAACTCAGTTGCCGAGAAGTCCACCCTTAACCATTTCCTAGACTAGCAATATGTGAAAAAGAAATGGCACAAAAAATCTGCCTACCAAGGCAAAAAAAAAACTGTCTGATTTACCTACCTATAGCAGCCGACGCTTTCATCAATCAACTGTCATGCGCCGCTCTACACGCTAATTCAGAGAAAGCACGAAGATGGCCCATCCACAGCCACTGGCCATTCGCCACTATCCACACTGCTAATCTCAAAAAACTGTATGTACTTTCACTATTATAATGACTGGCGTAATTTGTAACTAGGCTAAGACAGTACTGCGCGGTGGAATTAGAAATCTAAGCGTTTCGAAGGCTGGATTTTGAAACTAGTTTGGTTCGTATGACAGGGTTGTTGAACTTCATTGATCTAACATTATACGCCTGTAATTCCCGAAGAGTTAGGCAGAGGTATACCTAATAGTACACCCACATTTCGCGAGTTATGTTTCAAGTCCCATGTAATAGGGAGCGAGCCTATTGCCATGAACCGGGCACAAATCCAGACTCCCGTGGCTACTGAGAAATTCCTGATGGAAAAACCCAATAACAATTTGCCCGAATCGAACCAAGGATCACATGATTAGCACTCGTGCATGGGACCACTCGACCAACGAGGCAGTTGTAATGTTTGTTAGGGTTATGGTAAAAAACCGGACAAGTGCGAGTCAGACTCGTGCATGTAGGGTTCCGTACCATCGCAGCAGGGGAGCCCCCTTTAATTTTTATTATTTGTTTTTATAGCGGCCACAGAAACACACACACATTCTGTGAAAATTTCAGCTGTTTACCTATTACGGATCATTAGTTACAGCCCGCTGACAGACAGACGGACCGACGGACAGCGGAGGCTTAGTAATAGGGTCCCGTTGGATACCCTTCGGATACGGGACCTTAAAAACAAAGAGACGATGTACCTCTCTATAATTTCTATAGAGAGGTTATCAGTCATCGAAAAATAGTTCTTACTTGTACCGACATCAATCAATCCAATTAGCTCTTGCAAGTGGATTACGATTTTGTTCGCGTTGTAAAGAAAATATGCTTTTGAAATGATATTACGCTTGAATTTTGAATCGGAAGACAAAAACAAGAAGAATGCATGTCCTATACGATGATACATTATTAGTATAAATAAATAAATACATCCAAAGATGAATAGGGTTTCAGCCAAACTTGATGTCACTAAATATAGAGCAAGCTGTCATATGACCTCGACTATCCAATTATTGGGAAATGTCGATCACCGAGCGTAGTAGACCGTTTGACACTTTTTCCCTTTTTCCTGATCCAACAGCTGCTTGATGAATTATCATTATCACATTGATTTATGAAGCTCAAAAAGGTGAAACCCGACTCCTGACTATCGAATATTTTAGTTCGGTAGCTGATGAGGTCTTGGGTTCGATTCCCAGGTCAGACAAGTGTTTTGGGATTTTTCCATCCAGAATTTCTCAGTAGCAGCTAGATTATAAAACATGGACTCAAAACAGCATCTCCCATAGTAGTAATATAGGTAGGTACTGTCAATGTTACAGTAACATTTACGCCGCCAATGCCATGACTTACTCAAGGAGCATACATATATTTAGTTAATCAATATGTTTTTTGACTAATAGTTTTAAGATATTGTTACTAACAACCTATGGACATTTTATTAGTCTGAAGTAAACGAATTTTATTTTATTTAATATGAAAGAGCAATGTTGTCACAGAGCTAGAAAGCTGACAATTACAGATTTATGTGGAGATGGAAGTATTTTAACCACTTTTAGACAAAAGCATCATCGTCTGCCTAGCCTTTTTCCCCAACTATGTTGGGGTCGACTTCCAGTCCAACCGGATGCAGCTGAATACCAGTATTTTACATGGAGCGACTGCCTATCTGACCTCCGCAACCCAGTTAGTACTGGGTAATACGATACCCCTTGGTAAGACTGGTTGTCAGACTTTCGGGCCACTGACCACCTGTAATGACTGTCAAAGATCTACAAATGACAGCTGGGACCAACGGCTTAACGTGCTTTCCGAAGCACGGAGGAAACTCGGTACATAATGGGTGGTCAACCATCCACGAACCAACCTAGGCAAGCGCGGCTTAACCTGAAGATCGATCCGAGCGGCTGTTATTATTTAGCCACGAGTTCCATTTAAACCTAATCAAAGATGGCTCATTGTGTGGTGAATGATACGAAACAAAAGGGAGTGAATAATAGCGTGACGGTTGGCAAAGGAGAATGGAAGAAGAAAACGTGTTGCATCGACCCAAGTAACTTAGGACAAGGGCAGGAAGATGATAACGTCTGGATAATAACTGCAATACCTGGTTACTCAAGTTCACCAAACTGAGCCCATTATAAACCGATAGTCCATTACCAAGAGAAATCTCATACAGTGCATGTGAATACACCTCTGTGGCGTCTACGACTATCACTCGACACAAGGTTAGGTCGTCTAACGTAGGTAAACAGCCCATTTCCGCCAGCAGGCACAAACAATCGATTCTATTCTATTCCATGAACTAATATTAGATTTTCCATGAAAGCTAAACAAACAACATAGCTAAAACAATATTAATGACTTGTCCAATAAATAAACGGCGAGGGATGCTTCCGAACCTTGCAAACCTGTTTATATATTAGTGCAAAGTAAACTTATGGCTTATGCTTTGTTTTCCTTGCCCCTGAACTATGTATTATTAGCATCGTGCTGGAAATGAGGACGATGTGTGATAAAGACCACTTTTCTACTCGAGTGGAACTGTCTTCCACCACACAAATTAGGAATTTTGCTAGTATTCGACCGAAGTTTCGGTTTCGGCTTCGGCCACCTTCGGCTTCAGCCAAAATGGGCCAAAGTTGGGAGCAGCTCGGAGTTAGGACTGGTGCCTGGTTGATGGCAATAAGCTCGCCCTCTATTACCTTTAATTTGAACATCACTGGCCGAACGTGGGTGTACTACACAGGACACCTCTGCGTAACCCATCGAGAATTGGAAGCGTGATTTGTTTGTGATGCATATGAAAGTATATACGGTATTTTTAACAAAAAAAAAAACATTATTTCAAATTTTTGTCTGTCTGGTTTTTCCGGCTAATCTGCGAAACGGCTGGACCGACTTTTACAAGCAGATAGCTGATGTTATGAGGAATAACTTAAGCTACTTTCATTTTGGAAAAAAGAGTAGGGTTCCGTGCAAATAATTGAAACACTCGAAATTGTTAACAAAATCCGATCCAAATAGGGAAGTAACATTTTTATAATAATTTCACGCGAAGGTCGCGGGGTGTCTCCCAAAAGCAATTAAACTATTTTCAACACATAGATGGCAAAGACATAATATTGACTAAAAAGTAATTCTGTAATACATTTTCAATGTCATCCCCCCATCGTACTGGAACCTTCTAATTTATTAGAGTAGGCGAACGAATTCGAAGGGTGGTAGTTATTGATGCATCTAATATTGAATGGTGATGATCTATAAATAGGATGTCACCCCTACCTACTTATGTCAGGACAACCTTCTTTGGCAGCGCGTGTGAAGTATTAAAACGTAATTACTTGAGCCTTAGTCCACATGCTAGTATACAAGGTGTAAACGGACTCTTCGCGAAGCCAATCAAGCATTCTATACCTATAATTAAGTCTACGAAAAAATTATTGCGTACTTTAACATTTAATATCTCAGTAATTTTTGAAGATAGGAAAAAAAAACATTAGTTTTTCTCGAGCTTCCTATTTTTTAGACATGCTGATAACAAAAAACATTGGGGTGACTCATTCTGAATGAATTTCATCGTCAAAGGCTTGCATCGCGGGGTAAGGGTTGCCGCCTCATCAAGCAGCATGGAATGGCACTTTTCCATGCTCCTTTTCTGTCTCAGAACCGTCAATTAGAACAAGAAACAGAGCGGGAATGCTATCGCACGACGGACGGTGCGTTCGGCAGCACGCTGATTCTTGAGGTACAGCTCTAAAACACTAAAATTAGCAATCCTATTAAATTTAACAACACAACATTTTTTTTGCGTTCATACGTTTTCGAGCAGACAATTTCTTCAAACAGCAGCAGCAGCAGCAGTGGATTAGGAATTTCAATCAAAACCCTTCGGATTGTGATTTATGGTGAAATATTGTAACGCAATTACGGCGAGACGTGGATAAGGTCTAAAATGCTGTACCTGATCTCCTTAGGGTGTGGATGGTGGAGTCCGTTGCGCGGGCGCTGCTCGGTGTCCGCTTGCACCGCCGCCGCCAGCTTGTAGTACCCGAGACGGGCGAGCTGAACGACAACAGTTGCAAACGTTAATTATTGCAGCAGTTAATAGTCTACAGGATAAAAGTTGCGACGTAAATGACCGTCGCGACGCGACGATGGAAATTTGAAATGCCTAAGACATGCGTTCGGTAACGACATCCCAAATCTCCACCGTCGATTTATAAGTCTGCAGCCCAATTGCATAAAACACTTCTTAACTATCAAATATGTAGAACTTTCTTCTGGACATTGCAACAATGTTTTCTCGATCTTGTGTTCACAAATCTGTCTTCTGAACAGCGAAACAACGCAGTTAATCTTGTTATACGACATAATAGACTATTAAGAGTGTTATAAGCAATTAGACGGGTTTCTCGCAATGAATCATGATTCCACTGTCATCCTGTAGTTTGTAGGTGGTCTGACACGGTTTGGAATAAACTAAAAAATGGTAAAAGAAACGAAACACGCAGTGAGAAATGTAGAAATTAAAAGAGTGTGTTCAAAAAAGGCGTGTTTTGAGTGTTTGGATTTGGAAAACGAGGCTGAGGCCAAGGCCGCAGCTTGGTGACACCTCTCGGATTCCCGAGCGTACCCAAAACTAGAACAAATCCGGAATAAATGAAGATACGACAATCATTGATTCGGTTTATGAGTATTTTTTTTTCGACATGCTAGTCCACCTTGGAGGCTGCTTAAATGGGCAATCCTATGGACGCCAAGTAAAGACCTCTAGCTATCAGTAGCGAAGGGTCAATTTTGTAAGAGGTTAGCCGGAGTACATAACATTTAATGTGATTATATTATTTGTCTATAGAATACTGACTGTGCCATTTTTCAAAGGGAAGCCGGTAGGAATCGAGTTGTATGGAACCTTCGCCACTGCTAGCTATTATTCGAAATAGGTCTCGGTAATTCAGCAAATCTTGTTATATTACAGTCAGATTGAATTCTTATCCACACTACTCGTTATCATTGTCACACCATGACATAATGAACAGCGGAAACCGCTTTATTACGTGGCCGCAGTTACTATGCGCGTGAGCATAAACTGTGCATTGTTATTTAATCGGAGTTTTAATGACTAACGCCTAGCCAATGTCCAGTTTCTGAGGAATTCATAAACGGAGTTTATTGAATGGAATGGAAATCGTATCCTGAGCCTCAAGACATAGACTGTCTAGTTTGGAGCACACAGCACTCACAGGACAATAACTTTCGTTTTTTTTTTGTAATAATTTATGGACAAAATACAAAAAAATTAAAGCATACAAAAGAAGAAGTATCTGTGGGCGGCTGGGGACCAAACTAGGCACGGCCAAGCCTATCTTGGTGGCCTAATATAAAGACAGATTAAATGGTCGAACGCCTGTGTGACAGCAACGCAAGAGTCAGCAAGACATACAATTAATTAATGATGAATCCTTACCTATGACCTATTCTTATCTTTAGTGCTATTGGTTTTTAAATCATTTAATTTGTTAAACGTGTTTTCGGAACCAACCCGAATTACTACAAATACTGCAACATGTATTGATAATGTTTTTTGTTGCTGCGACTACTTGGATAAATCAATTGTAAATTACCTTCCTTCTGATCATAGCGGTCAAACCGTTGTTTTCGAGTCCTACACACCATTACAAAAAATTCAGATAAAGTCCAGACAAATGACACCCAGTAATTTAAATAAATTTAATAATAACTTAATTAGTAATTTAGGTATTCCGGACCATATTATTGAAAATGTAAATCACTTTTATGAGGAATTCTTTTCGGTAGTTTACACCGAGTTTAATAATACATTAAAAATGAAAACTAAATCTATTTGCCCAAAGTTTATGTTCAGTGACTGGGCAACTAAGGGTATTAGGAAAAGTAGGGAGCGATTGTTTGAACTGTACGGCCTTAAGCCTTACATCAACTCAGAAACTTTTAATAAATATGTTGCAACTTACTCTAAAATTTTTAAAAACACTTGTAAGGTAGCTAAAGCCTTATTCATTAGCAACAAGATTAAATCCGCCGATAATAAAATAAAGACGGTTTGGAAAATTATCAATAGTGAAACTAATAGACACAAAAAATATAATAATGATATCACACTAGATACTTCACGTGGTCTTATAAGCTCTAAAAACGAAGTTGCTCAAGAATTTGTAGATTTCTTCACTAGTATCCCACTTAAAACTACTGAAACCTTAAATTCCTCACCCTTGGTTTCTATTGATTTGTTGAGAGCGAACGTTTCCGCCTGTCCGGTTGAGTTTCAATTTAAGCATATAAACCCCATCACAGTCATTAAAGCTTTTAAGGAAATCAAAATCAAATTAACTGAAGATCTATGGGGAATGTCCATTAAAGTTTGTCAAGCTATTATTGAGACTATAGCACCGTTCTTAGCCTTAATATTTAATTTATGTGTGGACCAAGGAGTCTTCCCGGACCTTATGAAATACAGCAAGGTAATACCACTTTTCAAATCCGGGGACAGTAAAGACACCAATAACTATAGACCCGTATCCGTGTTGCCGGTTTTCAGCAAGGTGTTTGAAAAGGTAATGCTTAATCAAATGCTCACACACTTTAACACCAATAAAATCTTACATGAGAAACAATATGGTTTCACCAAAGGACGTTGCACGACTGACGCCGGTGTCACCTTATTAAAACACATATTTACGGCGTGGGAAGAGGCACAAGATGCCATAGGAATCTTTTGTGACCTCTCGAAAGCATTTGATTGCGTAAACCACGAAACCCTACTCTTGAAACTTGAACATTACGGTTTAGGGAAACTTGCGCTCAGTTTAGTTAAATCGTATTTAAACGATAGACATCAGCAAGTACAAATAAATGGTGTCAATTCAATGGGTTTAAAAGTAAGTATGGGTGTACCGCAAGGTTCGATATTAGGTCCTTTCCTCTTTTTAGTCTATATAAATGATCTACCCCATTTATTTAAAAACCAACCACAAATGGTGTTGTTTGCTGACGATACCTCTTTAATATTTAAGACAAACAGACGTGCCACAAATCTTGACGACGTAAATAACGCCCTATTGCTGGTCCATAATTGGTTCACCGCGAATAATTTAGTATTAAATGGGAAAAAAACGAAGTGTATAAGATTTGCTCTACCGAATGTCAAAAGTAGTGTTAGTGACATAGTATTGAATCAAGAGAAACTAGAATTCGTCGAAAAAACTGTTTTCTTGGGGATCACGCTCGATTCAAGGCTTCAATGGGGTCCGCATATAACTTCTCTTGCAGGACGGCTGAGTTCAGCAGCATATGCTGTTAGAAAAATCCGTCAATTTACTGATGTAGATACCGCGAGGCTAGTCTATTTTAGTTATTTTCATAGTATTATGTCATACGGTATTCTACTATGGGGACGGGCTGCAGACATTGAGTCTATATTTATTCTGCAGAAAAGAGCTATCAGAGCCTTATATGATCTACGTAGACGCGATTCTCTAAGAGAACTGTTTAAGGAAATTAACATCATGACAGTACCTTGTCAATACATCTATGAAAACATCATGTACGTTAGGAAAAATTTGCATTTATTTAGTAAAAGAGGTGACCGACACCACTATCATACTAGAAATAGGGACCAACTAACTCAACCAGGTTTCAGGCTAGCTAAAGTAGACTCATCTTTCATGGGGTACTGTTTAAAATGTTACAATAAAATACCCCCCCACATTCTACAACTGAATGAGACGAAATTTAAATCTTGTATAAAACGCACACTATGTAGGCAAGCATATTATAAGTTGGGGGATTACATTGATGATAAAAATGCTTGGCTCAATGCTGGTCCTGCTCCACAACCATAGGGGCAAACTAATTGATTACCATGTGAAGTTATTGTGGAAGCTGCAGAAGATTGTAAAACTATCTTTGAATTGTATAGATTCAACATCTTAGTATTATATAATCGCATAGCACATGTGTGAGTACTATGTACTGTAAAGCTACCATTTACATTTAGTTATCTTCATTGACTTGAATGTGCCCTGGTGGCTGAGAGAATGTCATGCTCACACAAATGTCTCGCTGATGGTGGCGGGTGTGTCGGGTCATTTAGCTCCCTTCAATGTGGTTGAGTTGAATGGCGCTGATCCATGCGTCATGTTCGTGAACGGGCGCTGTCAGTTGGGACTGGTCATCTCTTAGCTGTCACGGTTTATTTTAATTACTTTATTTTTAAATTGTTAGTTTAATCTTTTACTCTGGACGCTCTTAATGTGCACGTCTTTGTACATCGTTCTCACATATATGTATAATCCATGAATGATGTAACCAAGATTTTGTAACAATATTTTGATTAAAAAGAGTGTCCATGGAGTTTCTTGCCCATTCTTCTCCATAGAGATCTACGATTTGGAATGTGCAACTACAGTACTTTCGCAAGTTATTATGCCTTGTGAATGTGACTGTAGCTTAGCTTTTTTGTTTTTGACTTTCAAAAGTGCCTGTAATGGTCTAATTGAAATAAATGCTTTGAGTTTGAGTTTGAGTTTGAGTTTTGATATTTTACCACATCGCATTTCTGAATATTAATCTAATAGTGATTAGGGAAGTCAGTTGACAATGAATTTCCAATAGTAAGAATATTTTGTTGTGTAAATAAATCTACCCATCTTACATCTTTTTTTTTTTGAGTGGGATAATCCTCATGGATACCCTCCGTCTGGGCCAAGCGGAAGGTTATGTCAGATTCCAAACGATTAAAACCCACTGTTCCTAGTACTACTACCATGTGTCGGGAGCCCGGGAGACACAAGGAATCGAAGGACCTCAGAAGCCGGTCTCCAGTGTCAAGTGAAAACTGCCGTCAAAGGAAGGCTATGGTAAAATGCACAATAACATCATGAATCATAGTGATATAACTGATATACAAATTAATAGATATGTCAAGTCATGGTGATAATTTGTTTTAAAGAGTGGAGTTCAATGTCCAATCTTTCTGAAAGACTGACATCTACCAACACGCATTGGGGCCGCCAATTCCACCAATTAATACAGGGTGGCAGAAACATTGACGCACAAACGGTTACCACGTATTCAGAACATCATTCCGACCCCACCACATACAAATTAAACATTACCTAATTTAAAAAAAAAAACTTCTGTTCCATGCATTTTGATAGAGTAGTGCACTTTTGTAGAAAACTGCAGATTTTTATTAAAATCACAGATGAAAAATATTCGTCTTATGTTGTGTCGTAGAGCGACCCATACAGATGTAATTATTTAGCATGATTTTATGTTAATTCAATAGTTAGGTTTGGTTTATCTCATTTGTGTGTTTCTTGGAGAATTATAAAATCATTATCCACAAGTAGCACACATTAATTTAAGGTTATATTAGACCTTGGTGACAGACGATCTATTAATAAATAAGTTCATTATTGCTTCGCTAAAGCGATCATGTATGAAATTGGAGTTGTCAACTAAAACGTGGTTGTTGCGTCAACAACGAGTGTGAAGTAGGTCGCTGCTTTAGTTCGTAGTTGTTATTAAAACTGATCTAGAAACTTGTAACTTGTAGAAGACAAGTAAACATAATTTTAGAAATCATAAACCCGACAAAAAAGAATAATTAAAAGTAATGTACAAAAAGACTATAGATATATAATGTAAGTACATATAACTTATGTACATTGTTGTAATCCCCTTTCAATTTCCTTTATTTTAATAGCCTACTCGACAGGTTTATTTTTTTTTATTAAAGTATTACTATTTCCGCCATTTTGTTTTTTTTTTAAACACACAAACACTTGGTTTTTCACAATCGAAATTCATCCAGCAGTTTGGAAGATATCGAGGTAATAAAGAAATTTACAAACATACCAAGATACGCGCGAAAAACATAACCCTTCCTTGGCAGTCGGGTAAAAAAAAATAAAGAGGGGTGCTACAGTGTAGCACCCCTCTTTATTTTTCTACACACGTTTGAGTCGCCATTATTCGGTAGTGTCGATTGAATATAATTAATTAATTGAAGAAGCTTGAATCGTGTCGTGCCGACCCAAACATAACTCAGCAATGATGCCGAACGGAATTAATCGATCGATTCGAGATTCACTTATTTGCCTGAAATATGGTATTTTACAGGTTTTATAACACATACAGAATGGTTCTTCATACTCCGCCTACTAAATTCGGCATGAAAATTTTGTGACAATTGTGTAAATTTTTTTTTCATGACTCCTCCCGCTCTGGGCGGGAACGGAAGGGAGTGTCAGGCTTTTACTGACTAAAACCCATTCATGTTCCTTCTTTTGCCCCGTATGTTCCAGGGCCGCGGTATCTCTTTCGAACAGTCCCGCAGCCCTGGTGCTCTACAAACCCTGCCCTATCGAATGTACGACAGATATCAAACGACAGTTTCCTAGTCTAAATTAAGCTATACAACATGCAAGAATTACGTCAAATCACATCAAAATCACAAAGTTTGATTGGAATTCGATTGAACGAGTACGGGGAATTCGTAAACGATCCTAGGAAAATAATGCGCGTTTTCACTAACATTAAGCAACACCTTATGCATGCCCAAATGTTTTTGGACTGTTGAAATTTCAACTCTCGACGGTGGACGGAACGTTGAAAATTTTACTTAGAAATTATTTTGAGTGTTGCCTAGTGTTAGTTAACGGACATTTTAACTCTCATTATACAGCGTGTAACGGAAGGGGGTATCAACCCTGAAGGAGGTGAATGTGCTCATGAAACTCAACAACTTTCCCCAAAGAACATAGGTCGAAATATGAAAAAAAAATTTGGCCCTCCCATAGTAAATCCATCAGCGGGTACTTGGTAGTCTGTTTTGTAAGGGAGGGCCAAATTTTTTTTTCAAATTTCGACCTATGTTCTTTGGGGAAAGTTGTTGAGTTTCATGAGCACATTCACCTCCTTCAGGGTTGATACCCCCCTTCCATTACACGCTGTAAAGGATTTAGAACGATAAAGGAAATAAGTAGTTTTAAGTGCAAAGAGCATGCGAAGCAGAATTACGCAAAACGAAAATGTTAAAAAATCATAAATACTTACAAAAAAAAAACAATATAAAACTTACGCAAAAAAAAAAGTGAATTATAATCAAAATAATGTCTTAGTATTGTAGTCGAGGCATTCACGAAATAATCACTTTTAGAGTTCATTTACATTAACACTTTAAAATATTAGCTCAAAATAGTCGGTCAGTAGTAAATAAAAATTAATGCTGAGGCAGAATTTCAACAATCGAACTGTGGGCCAAAAATGGCAGCAGAATCATAAATTGTCTAATAATAATATAAATTACATTTCAATTTTTGCTAAAGAGGCAATTTCAACCCCTGAAGGCGATCAGCAAATCTAAACCGTGTTTAAAGAGCTCTCACTGTCAATATTCCATCCATAGCAATAATGACATGCTCTTGAACGACAGTCAGTTCAGACAACGTCTTGTTTAGATGTTTCGGTCCTCAACGACAAGCGGTCACTTACAAAGTTACAATAGAATTTAACCGCTAGCTGGGATGTGGCTATTACACGACCTGTCCAGAGCAGATACACCACTGCAATAAGGGGGAATGCCAATCTACACGGTAAACATATAGCTAGGCGTACGTATACGCATAGGTTAGGGGCCGTCTCCACGAGAGAGAGAATCGCGGCGATATTACGTATTTGGTATGGGATAATATCGCCGCGATTCTCTCGCTCGCGGAGACGGCCTCTAAGAGAGTGTATAGAAATACGTGACAACGACGATAATATCGTCGCGATTCTCTCGCTCGTGGAGACAGCCCCTTAGGTATAGGCTAGCTAGAGCAATCCCCAAACATTGAACATAATATATCGAGTTTTTAGTACGTACAGAATAGATACGATGCGACACTAACTAAATAAACATTTTGAACGCCAGTTTACGCCAGAGCATAAACGCACACGCGTGCTCTCCTCGCCACAATTTCACCTACCATTTTGTCACATATTTGTGTCGTTTGGCGTATAGGGCACGCACTTGTCACGTATATGTGACAGTGGCGGTTTAAAGGTTAAAGCAAGAGAAGAGAGATGCTTTGTGGCATTATTTCGCCTATGTACAACAAGTGAACAAGCACTCTACACACTATAAATGAAACTTAAATAAATAAAACATATAATGATGGGCATATCCTGTTCTGCAGTTTTATTTCCAGAAATGTAAACAAAAATACTGGAAAAATGACTTTAAAACTCACAAATAAAGTTCAGTTCAGCTATAACTTCAATCATTTTTATATTTTTTTATGACTTTATCAATACAGAAGTGTGTAGAGCTATTCATTCGGAAATAAATTTAAAATACATTGGCATAAGGTTGATGTTTATTTAAATGAAAATAACATCAGTTGGAAACGGAACTGTATATAAAATATGGGTATATGGTATATTATGTAAGTGCCCCGTGGTTTCACAGATCGTTTGCTCTTTTTGCTCGGATCCTAAGAGGCTGTCTCCACGAGCGAGAGAATCGCGACGATATTATCGTCGTTGCCACGTATTTCTATACACTCTCTTAGAGGCCGTCTCCACGAGCGAGAGAATCGCGGCAATATTATCCCATACAAATACGTAATATCGCCGCGAGTCGTAGGTAACCTTTTTCAAAAAGTTTTCTTTTTTTTAACTGTTAGCTCCAGATATTAGCGCGTTCAAGCAAACAAACTCTTTGGTATTTTTTGTAGTACTTCATACTTAGCATAGATTTTGCTATAGATTTTCCTGGGATTCAAAGACGCAATGGCGTATGTTTGACGCTTCAGGTTCCCGGATAATTCTACATTCACCTATGAACTATGTATCCCGGTCTAAAGTGGGTTGATTGATCGGCTCTACAGCTTTGTTTGTTTACCAGACAACACACTGATTCTGGCACGGCTTGTTTGTTGCTATAGGTAGGTTGATGCCAAAACAACGGGCAAGATTTTGAAAATTCTGTTACGGCTTTTACTTTTCAAATTCGCGTCACATTTTGTACTTCGAAGCAATAAAAGGTACAACTGCTTACAAAGAGACGCATTATATCCAGGCATATTAGACAACTTTGACATTACGTTATTCATATTTTTTTTAAGTTTTTATTCAACTTGCAATGTAATGTATGTATGTTTGTTCAGGACAAATCTTGCAACTGAATTTTTAAACAATTATCCCCAACCGATTGTCAAGTCACTACCGGGCCTACTGGCGTTATCGAGGGACGATGCGTTTTGAGTTTGCGTTCCGTTTCACCAAAAACACGCTAAAGAAAATGTTTTTATGGGCCAATACAAGGCATTTTTAAGAAATAAATTTTACCTATTGATGGAAGCTACTAAAGCGCAAAACTCGAGGTTAAATTCTGGTCCGAGTCAGTGTAGATTGGCATCGACAAGACAAGATGGAAGCATCTGGACAGCTTTTAAGTTTATATAAAGCACAGGTCCGTTCCTGTATGGAGTATTGCAGTCACCTGTGGGATGGTTCAGCAAAATACCAGCTCGCTGCACTTGATTCGGTGGAACGCAGAGCTAAAAGACTCATAGGCGACGAGACTTTGATAGCTTCGCTTCACAGCCTAGCTCATAGGCGTAATGTCGCCTGCTTGTCGGTCTTCTACAGACTGTACTTCGGAGAGTGTGCACAGGAGCTCCACGATTTGATTCCACCATCACCCTTTTACCACCGGACTAGCAGACGTACTGCGGCGTACCATCCACACTTGGTTGATATCCCGACTAGTCGTACTCGGCGCTTCTCCTCCACGTTTATCATGCGCACAGCCAAGGTGTGGAACTCTCTGCCGGCTTCTGTGTTCCCTCCCACATATAACCCGTCTGCCTTCAAAGCAAGAGTGAACAGGCATCTTCTGGGCACGCTCGTTTCATCATAGACCTCATCCATCGCTTTCCACCAGGCGTGATCGAGGTCAAGAGCAGGCCCATTTTGTAATAAAAAAAAATAAAAAAAAAAAAAAAAACGCTCATAAATCCAACTCTATGTTAAGAATATTAGCAAATAGCACCTGGTTTCTCTGAAGGCTATAAATAAAAAAGAATATAGCAAACACTTGCACACACACACAGTGATTAGCCTAATGACCGTTTTCGCTGAAGTCCTTGAATTGTCACATTCGTCACACGATCATTTGCAATTTTTAATAATAAACAAAGGCAATAAATTACAGATTTCCAGATAAATAAAAAGTACCAAGATAATAAGTACCGGACTCAAATCCGTCCATTGACATGAGGTACACACGGCGTCATTAAGTGCTAACCCCTCAAGCTTTAAAATGTTAAAGCTTGAGGAGTTAGCACTTACTGACGCTGTGTGTACTACCAAATTCGCTGACGGTCGACCACTTTTCAACCTTATTCCTTAGGGCATATGGGTGAAAAGTGGCAGACTCGGTAGTACAAAAAAAGAAAATGACGACTGGCTACGGTTCAGCATAGTGATAATTTGACACTTTCACCGAGCTTATTCAACTGGGTACCTTCCTATTTAGGCCACTTTAGTATAAGATGTACAAGTACCAGTTGAATGGGTAAGAAACTTATAATTCCTTGCCGACATCTCTATTTACACAAACTGACAAGCATGACGTTCTTGTTACGAGGTACATATTTTTTGGCTTTTTTCCTCAACTGACTCACACAAAGAAAATCCCCAGTTTCCCTTTAATTCCCAATATAAAGTGTGAGTCTTTACTTCTTACCTATAAAAGAAGGAAAAATGTGTTTTTCAAAAACTTTCGACGATGGTTGGATCGTCACAGAAATTGTGCGTTAATTCTAATATCAATTTGGACTGATTTGGAATATTTTGATTTAATTTTTTTGGAATGTACCGTTTGTTTTCTTTTTATAATTTTAGAAGTGGCTACGAAAGTAGACCACCCGTGATAATCAGATTCACTCTAATAAATTCTAATTATGGTAAAATTTTATTCCGTTATAAGAGTAGAAGAAGACCAAAGAAACGATGGATGGACTGTGTGAAAGATGATATGGCTAGAAAAGAGGTGACTGCTGAGATGACGAGTAATAGAGAAGTATGGAAGAAGAAGACATGCTGCGCCGATCCCAAATAAATTGGAATAAGGGCAGGATAATAATGATATAAAATCCGTTTTAATTCATATTTTTTTTAACTACTTATCTCTTTCCGTCGGGATCAAAGTCTAAAGCAATCACTCACTATCACTAGGTCAACGACGCAACTTGTAGGTGACTGTACTACAGAATAGATAAAAGTATGACTGTATTTAATTGTACATACCTTTAGTAGGTATTGATAAGTGATAATACGATAAGCAAATATTGTGATTGCATTACAAATATTTTATCTATTAACGTGTTGTCCCAATCGATATTCATTGATAAACTGATTTTGGTAAACTAAAAATAATTTGAGCAACTGACGAAATTGTCTATCATGCTGAGCCATGCTTTATTTCTTACACTCGTATTTATAGTCAAGTTAAAGTAATTACTTGACTTTATGTAATTTATTATGCAACCATTTTTCTGCAATAGACGAGAATTTGAACGAAGTAGGAACCATAACTTTTTGACAGTTCTAATTTCAAACAATTACTATAAAACTACAGAATAAAAATCGTATCTTAAATAATCACTTTTACTGAAGACTCGTTTATAGATACGGATGGTGTTAGTACAGTATTAGACAAATTTTAATAAGATTCATTAAAGGGAAGATTTTTAAAAATAAATAATGCATTGCTTCTGGGATTAGGTCAGTACACCGTCAACATAATGCTTTATGTACAGACGCCAACTGCACATCAAGCTACCCGAAACTGTCAAATTTTCCATCAACCTTGAACCTAATACTTTAGCGATAAAGTTGAAAATCTATTAAAGAAATTTGACAGATTGTAGTAGCTTGATGTGCAGGCGTCTGTACCTACGGTCAATCTAAGCTGAAACCTAACAAAAAAAATTGTTCAACGGATATTAATTTGTGCATTGTAGTTGGTGGTCTATTTTCGTATAATGTTATTGTAATAAATAGAAAAAAACGGACGTAATAACTAATTATGGAATCCAGAAAACAAAAGAACGTTTCAAAAATCAATTGGGACATCTCTCACATCCAGCGTAACTCGGCAACTTTAAAATTTAACAATCACTGAATTTGAACACAACAGATGTTCAAAAACACATACATGTTGTTCGTGATTGATCTTAGATAATAATCAAGATAGAGTTGTGTTTACAACATTAACTGCGCGTGCGCAATTCGATACGAAGCATCGAATCGAGTTCGGTTGCCTTGTTCTTGGTAATCGAATTAGTGACGTATGTAAACACATTTGTGGATTACGATAACGCATGCCAATATGGTTAAGGGGTTTACCTTACTAACTAACAATTATGAACAACTAGCGTCTAGCTTTTGCCTGCGGCTACGCTCGCGTTAATTTAGAATTTGGGAATCAGTTCGGGTTGTACTCTGCTTGTAATAATATAATTCATCATCATGATTCGAAAGACACGTGGCCATCTATTATCATAATAAGAAAGTTACTGTTGTTTTCCTCGGGAACAGTACCTACTTATTTTCGGGATGAAAGGTACCCCCTATGTCAGTTTGTGTACACCTGACAACCTATATATTTCAGGATGATCGGTTCAGTGGTTTAAGCATGAAAGGTAACAAACAAACAAACTTACTTTCGCATTTATAATATTAGTTAGGATTACTTGGTATGAAATAAATTTATTTTATTTTTTATAAGTAAATTGTTATATTCTCATCATCTGCCCAGCCTTTTCCAAGCTATGTTGGGGTCGGCTTCCAGTCTAACCGGATGCAGCTAGATATGTGAGGAGACGTTGATGTTCTAGGAATAAGTGACATCTACCAACCCGCACAGGACCCGCGTGGTGGAGAACAGCCCACTCACTTTCGCTGAGACGAAGCCTGTGTCACCGTGTCCCAGCAGTGGGAACGTAGTTATGGGCCGATTATACTGCTTGCGTTATTACCTTATGTGAACTCATTTGTGGACTTCGCTTACGGTTGCAATTACCTACACCGTGCTAGAATTTCTGATGAATTGATAAGAGCTGTTATGAGCGTCAACGCACTATTTATAATGCTTTTCATCCTGTTGGGGCGCTGTAGCTGTACTTACACTACGGTAACTATTTATCAGCATTTATTTAACTTGCCTTATTAGTTACACAGTTAGTATGTATTGGTCAAATCTTGCAACTGAATTTCAAGCCAGTTCCCCCCAATCGATTGAGCTGAAATTTTGCACACAATGTTGGTTCTGGTGACAATACATTTTTATGACAGACATGACTTGATCCTACAGCCAGGAGCGCCTCCTCACGAGAGAACTCCTCAACGGTTAATCGCATGGATACGAAAGTTTGTATACGCGTTCAATGTTGATAGATAAACCATTTTTTTTTCTTTTCATTTAATAAAAGATTTTTCTTTTATCTTTATTTTTTTTCTGGATAGAATTATCAAATTAAATAGAGACTTAGCAACAGCAAAAAACTCCTTGAATGAAGCTTGAAACCGATCTGGAGTGGCGAAAACCAGACAGGACCCAAACGTTTTTAATTGGTTTTTTATTCTGGTCTTTTGTAAAGTTAGTTTTGATTTAGCAATGCCCCCCTTTTTACCAGGCAAAATGTATTTTTTGCGGGCGATGATAGCAAACCAACTCATCAGTTTTGAACAGTGTCCCTGTCATAATATATTCTAGACTACGAGTATTATATTGGAACCGAACCTAAAATATTGTAACAAATGTGCATGTGTTTCATAAATTATGATAATTTATACAAGAAGCTGGTACAGTTTTCAGAAAAGTGACGTTTTTCCGTATTAAAATTCGTCGTACAATCCTCGATTTTCATTTATTTAGCTTGAGGAAAACGATGCAACTTTTAACCTTTGTTTTTACTGCGATCACCAAGCACCTACCTGGTTCTGAGGACCAATTACATAGGCTATGGTTGACATAAAATTTAGTCGAGTGTTAACTTTGACCTTAGCAACAGTTAGGGAATACAATCGCAGCATAACTAAATCTCGCAATACCGAGATCTCGCACCAATTATTTGAGATTGATCTCGCAAGATTTGTTAAATTTTACAGACCATCCCATGACCTAGGCGAGCAGAAGCGCGCGAGCTGTTTTTGATGTATCTTGTCGTTTTCTGACGACGATCAACGAGCAGTGGACTGACAATTGGTCCAAGTGGACTTAAGGGTACTTACCTTTTTTTTTGATATTGAATGGAATTCGAATCGAATTCAGTTTCTCAATACAATCATCAATAGCAGTATAAGTAGCCATATTAGTAGACATATTTTGAGCTATGACGATTTGCAGTTTTTTTGGTAGGTGAGCAAAACAAATTGACTTAAATCGTGTGTGTCTAAAAGATTCGTGTCGTAAATCAAATGCCATAATATGCTGAAAGCCGGAAATTCTCGATTTCAGGTATTTATTTCACTTATTTATTTTTTTAGAAACTATCGAGTATACCTAGTCCTTATATCGTTCCGTTATAAAATTTTAATGGAAATAAACATAATTTACCTACACTTTTAAAATATGTTTTCTAAAGTATGCGAGATCTCGCAATATACCGACATCTTGCAAGATTAGAACTCTTGAATCTCGCAAATACCGAGATTGAAAATTTTTATGCGAGATTGCGTCCACCAGCAACAGTCGACCTTGTCTCGAAGCGATAGCAAAGATCAGTTTTCCTGCTACTTAAATTCAAAGATAAGTTTGATCACTATTCTTTATCACACGCGGAAAACGTAAGATAACAGTATCTTTAATATTTATTTATGTCGATCCGCCTGAAATTAGGAATCCCACGCAAGATGTGCGAATTTACGTTACCTATCTACAAAGAAATGCGTAGTAAGTATTTAAAATACTCTACATGCTACACGTGGTGGTTTATGGTTGATAGACTGTATGAAGCCTAGCTAACCTTTAAAAAGGCATCCCCATAATTGTAAGCGGACAGGAATATTTTATGACTCAAATGAATGATTTGAGAAGTTTTACGACATGTGTCACAGCAAGCCTTTGTCTTTTGGTTTGCAGAAACTTGGTCCAAAAGAGGTACTGGAGGTAAAGATAAATTGGCACGATATGTTTTTAAACTTCGCACTTTAAACAGTTCCCACGGAAAACATCATTTCAAAAAGTTTAGTCACCTTATTCTTAATGGAAAAATTATCTAAGGAACAAAGTAAGCAATCCCCATGGAAAACATTAAAAAAAACTTCATCTCTGGAGTAGTTAACGGTAGAACAAATCAACAATAACCCCCATTTTCATCGAGTTAATTATCTTCTTTACGAGAATTCTATTGGCGTGTGCTCGAGGAAACAGTGCGCCCTTCGAGTCAATCATAATGATAAAGCGTTTTTCATGACTACGGTTTTATCTGACAATATTTAAACATCGAATCCTAACATAAATAGGTACTCACCTATTTTGATCTCCTTTGTAAGTAATTCAAACTTAGAACAAGCACACACGTGTAGGTACCGTAAACTGTTTTTTTTTTTATTTATCACAAACACGAGCGATCCGATAAAATATTTATTAAAAAACGTGTATTATTTAAATGTATTGTATAACTGTGTAGATAACTGGTTTATTACGACGTCGTAAGTGAAATGTCTGACATCACGCCACCGCCAAAACGAATTTCACTTTCGACGAGCACTCTCTCTCTTATTTCACTGTCGTTCGAGTAACAGTTCCATCAAACCACTGTCGTAAAGTGGTGTCGTAATTTAAACCGTGAACGAGCAATAAATACTAAAATACCATCAGGTATTATTTAAGAAACACAGTCTGATTTAAAAGAAAAAAAAAACTACAATGATAAAATTACGTCACATAAACTTTTCCCGCCAACCGATATTTTAAATAAAGAACTTTTTTATCGTCAGGAGATGTGCGGTCGTTGTGCCAGCACCAAGGAGACTGATTGAAACAATGGATTTAATCTCAGTTATAAATAATGTAACGTTTTATTTATATGCATAGCAATAATAAACTAAATGCTAATTAATCAATAATACTATTAATTATGAACTATAATGTGGGTTTTTTTTCATTTGCCAGGTAAATAGATAATATACTTTGTTCTGTGAAATGTAAATTCGGTTTATAAAAAGTAATTAATAAAAGTCTGGCGTCTACGTGTCTATATGAATGTTTTTATCCTCTCATGGCTGTCCTCCAAAAAATTACAGCCAACGAATATTCTACTTTAATCCAATGACATAGCAACTCTATTACAAAAAAACGGTTAATACATACATGAATATTGACTCTCAAATTGTAACAAAGAACGAAGACTGCACTGAAATATAGGACACGATGTATAACATTGATAATGGACCTTACGCCCTTGAAATTAGAGTTAAAAAGTTAGTGCGTTAATTAGTTTCCGGAAATAAACGAGCGGTGGCGTGATCATCGTTTGCGTTCGCGCAGGTCCGCTGACCCCTATTCGTTGAATCGTTGTTTTGTTATTGATTTAGCACATTGAGGAATGATAATGCAGATTTATTGTGTCGTAGAAAATCTTTGTTTTTTTTTATAAGCGTCGTGGTTGGAACTGTTGGAAGCAATTGCTCATCTCACTACCATCTCAGATGACAGCGTTTGGCAACTGATAGACAGACAGTTACTTATATAGCTCAGCAACAAAAAGATAATAAAGATAGTTGAAAATAGTTTATTTTCGCGAATGCGCGCGTGTTATCACCGAAGGTTTAGGCAGAAGCACCTCACCTAGAGGCTAGAATACACCCACATATCGCCAACAAGTCCTGGGGGCGAGTCTGTAGCTATCAACCTGGCACAAGTGCAGACTCCGGGCTACGGAGAAATTCTGAGCCCGGATAGGATTTTGTCCATCCCGGAAAATTAAGGGGGAACCGCCAGGGTAGACCGCGAATATTCTTATGTTTTTTGTAATTTGCAAGTCAGTGTCATGTTATAAGATTATTAAAATATGGTTCTCCTATTCTACAATATACGTGTTACGGTCGCGAATCAAAAGGGGTGGAAGGGACAAAGACTACCGATTACCTTCACACCTTACCTTTTAATTATAAAGAGCTGTTTTTTTTTAAATAACCTATGAAAAATGTCTAAGTGGGGCTCAAAATGATGTACTGAATACGTGGTAACCGTATTCGCGTCGGTGTCCCTCCCACCCCGCATTTTAATCAACATACAACCTGACTCTGACTTGGTACCCTGGCCGCTTCCACTTTATGAACAAATTCTAGCTACGGTGACGAAAAAGAAGCAACGAATGTTAAAGTGCATCCATCTATCATAATAGTGAGCTACTTTTTAAAAAAGAAGTTAAGCACGAACATATCTACTAAAAAAAAAAATAAGTGCGGAAGAATCGAGAACAGTAAGTAGTTAAGTATTTGATTTGCAATGTCAGATAAATAACTAGGTACATTTTTTTCGCTGAAACGTTGACTTAGTAACGCTTGCTGAGCAATTCGATTTGTTTAATTTTGAATTTACGTAAGCATAAACTTGTGTTGTAAGTTTTATCATTTCTTACCAATGATTTGAACAAAATTAATAAGTTAATAACATAAAGTAACAATATAACAAGAAAGTTATTATAACAAGAAATCAGGATCGTTCAGAACTAAGCACGTTGGGTTCCCGCGTCTGACGATATCCTCAGACGCGGGAACCGGGAAACACTTGGATGAGGGACGCACGGGCCCGGGAAGTATGGCAAAAGAAAAGAGACCACATACCCAGCAGAGGGTGATTCCGAAATAATGGTGAAATGTCTCCAGAGAGTAGGATTTTCGTATTTATTCAGCTACGTTTGAACTTGGAGTTTGGAGTGCATCTGCTCCAAACTGAATAAATAAAAACATTCCACGTATCCGTTCGTTTCGTAACTGTGTCCAACAATTTGCTTTATGTTTTGTTTCCGTCGTCAATTTAGCGGTCAATTGAATAACTGAAGTTTAGGCTCTGTTCAGACAAGCACTTTTGTTGAGCGCGCGTCGTTACTCGTTATGGGACGTTATTTTATAGAAGCATTTAAAAGAGTTTGCGGATCCCATGAAGAATTTTATTACGTTTAAGGATATCCTTTCGATATGAAAAAAATAAGGAGAAAATGCTATCGTGACGGTAAAACAGATGAAAAGGGGAAAAAAGTATTGCACCTACCCCACAAAACATGCAATGGGCTGCGGCAGGAAGAAGGGCGATATTCTTTCGCGTTGTGGCTTGTGCCTCTAACGTAGAACTTATATTAGTATCCTACTAATACATTACCCTGTTAGGGCGCAGGAAAATCACTTAAGACTAGAATATATAAAGAACAGTATCAATTATCAATATCTCTTCTATCTACTCTTACTTTCTACTAATTAATTATTATTACTAGGAAAGTAGTAAGTTAGCTGCATCCACTAGCAGCATTCGGGCTGCTACTAAAAGCATTTCCTAACGTAACTCTCCCGGTTTAATGCAATAGGGTCTATAATTCTAGGTGATCTAGTAGCACCTGAGCCTTTCTCTAAGAAAACTGCGAGAGTGAACTTATGGTAATAAATCCTTGAATCGTTTTGCTGTTTAGTATGATGATCACTTGTAAAATCTATTCCGCTACAAGTCATTCCTTACTATCAATTTCGATTATCTTTTAGACAACAAGACTCTTTAGTAAACAGTAGACATGGTATTAATTATTTCGTCATTGACATTCTCGTTTCGTTCGGTTTTGTCTATTCGACATCGCGCTAGGAATACCTACTTATTGTACTGCAACAGTCTCCAAGCCGTGTATCGGTACCTACTCTCTTGTAGTCCCATCTCGCCTGTAATACCCAAGGGGTTAGGGAGAAGTATGTCTGATAGTACACCTACATTTCTACAGTCCTATGAGACTATTGCCATCAACTAGACTCAAATACCTAATGCTATGATTTTGGGCAAGTCTTTTACATTCAAGTCTGGATTAAAACCCAGGTAATGATGAATAAGACTAACAGGCAAACATTCAAACTAATTTATCATTCGGATAGGTATAAGCAGTAGATCATACCGTACATCGAAACTCAAAGACAGAATCATATCCCAAGAATAAGTGATAGTGAAGAACTTATGAAGGTTTCAAGGTTTCCAATATATGGCTGATTTCAGGTCCATGAACGAAGATTGAACGTTTTCTAGACATTATTTTCAGGGTCCAGGCCCAGATTTGTTTCTAAAGAAAAAAAACGAGAATTGCTTCCCTGGCGCTTTAATTAAATTCTTGGAATATTAATGAGTTTCAGTCTAATCAACTATTTGTAGCTGATAGCAGAAACATTATTAGATTAAAGGTCTTCAACATGAATTTCTTAGTAATAAAATTAGTTTTGTTTTTAAATTGCTCAAAATAATAGACATAGACAACACAATCTTGGCAGAGGAGACGGAAATCTGTTACCTATCTTTCGCGAGTTTAAGCGGGAAAATTTACGTGTAGGAACATCAAACGATTTATTTTGGTGCTGGTAATCGATCGCTATAAATTCTAAGTGGTATTTGAGTTGAGAATATACGATACTTATCATCTATCGATAAACACGTCATTATTTATTCATTCTGTTTAGTTTCTTCTTTTATAGACAGAGACAAGCCATAAAATTCTTGAGTGTAGACAACTTTTTTTTAATCGGGCATAGTTTCCGCCTCTTTTTTATTTTCGGCCAGACCGCCAAGGTTTTTAATATTCTCGTTATATTTCTAATGGATTTTAGCAAAGTGAAATACCTACATAATATGATAATTTTACTTGAATTATGAAATTGGCTTATTGTGTAAATTGTATAAATTCTTGCGTAAGACGAGTTGATATGATAGAGTGACTGGACTATTGTTTATCTTTTCAATACGGAAATAAAATGACGTAACAGCAGTGCAGCGAGATGATTAATTATTTTGTAAAGTCACATCCAAAATTATTGACGACTATGTTGATTGTTCTTCGTGCCAGTGAAGTCTAGCCAAAGTGACAGCTGTTATTGTCTATTTTGCTAAAAAACTGTTGATAGTAAAATACCAATTATAAATGCGATAGTATGTTGATATATGGCTACCAAGAGGATGTCTCATGAGATTACGAATAATAATATGGAAGAAGAAGACACGCTGCGCTGACCCCAAATGAATTGGGATATGGGCCGGAGAATGATGAAACGCTACGATAATTATGTTCATTACCTTTTCACGCTTAAAGGCTGATCAGATTTCAATGATATTTGGCACAAAAGTAGTCCAAGACCTTATAATTATTTAGATCTTGTTTTATCCCGGTAGGACGTTTCCCAGATTCAATCGGAAATTCTTTCGATTTAGCCAGTAAGGAAAATACACTTGGATTGTATAATAAATTCATGTTATCTTTAAAATAATAATAAGCGAGTTCTATTGGCAGGCCTTAGGGACTTTCCCGAGCGATAAGCATCAAGGTCTATTTATGCAGTTCAATTATTATTTACCTGTTCATTGTTATTTTGAAATTCATAGACAAAAGTTCGTGCATGACTAAATGTATGACGTGGACGTTTCTGCCTTACCACAGTGAAAAAGAAAAGGCATGAAGTTTGTAATGTTAAAGTTCGATTACACTAAATAGCCATAAAATCAAACACGATTACCGGAACTACGGATTATTAGATGTGGCGATGGCGCCGGCGCCACCCCGATGGTGCGATGTTCTCGTGTAATGTGTCCTCGCCCTTAGCGACAATGACAGACAATGCGTATTTAAATCATTTCCTTTGCGTAAAGTAAAGCTAATGTAACTTTTTTTTTACACCGAACATGCAGTTACCCTCTGTAAGTGTCGGAAAATTTTGGTTCAAAACACAGATTTAAGTAATAAAATAAGTTAAAATTCGAATGAATTCTACCTACACATATAATTCACAAGGAAAATAATAAAATTCTAGAGATGAAAGAAAAAGTGCAACAAAAATTATTACACAAAACACAAAAAAAAGAACTGCTAAGCAAAATAAATGATGTAACAATTTAAAACTGTTACTAATTTTTATTATATATGTATATTTACAACTATGATAAAAAATTAGTGCAATAACATTTATTAAAAACAAAACGAATTTTAGAGCAAAACATTGATCACATCACTATTAATCTACTAAAATTAAAAAATTAAAGCATCACATTACGACCGGCAAAAAAAAGTAAAATGAAGCACAGACACAAACGCAAACAGCTTTATACCAGCTCATTTTTGTTGCCTGTAGCGCGCTGCCCCCGTTTCCTGCATTCGGCTCGGAGCTGTTCCTTATTCATAGCTGCTAATGCCTCAGGACTAAGGTTCTGACGGGTCCTTCCATTATCAGACACAGAGTTCTGACGGGGTATGACCACTGAATTGGCGTTATTACGAGCACGCCTTGTACCCGCCATATTCAATATATTTATATTATTCCTGTTTAAGTATATTTTGTGTTGTGTCTTCTACACTTTAATGTTATCCCATGTCTTCTTGCCTTGCAGAATTGTGGAGAAATTGTTGATGTAATAAATACATGTTGTATTGTAAATATATATAATAAATCACTCATAATTATTAATATTAAGTACACTGTATTAGAATGTAAGTACAAATAAATATTGAAATAACTACTATTAGTTACCTATGTAAAGTAAATTTAAACACAATTAATTATTGGGGATTACAAGGAAAATAAATACAAAAATTAATGATCAGAAAGAAATGACTTATAATGGGTAGGTATGTAATGGTAATAAAATATACATAGAAATAAACAATGCTGACTTTGAACTTTGACATGAATGGTCCCAGAATATGTTCTGTAATAAGTACAACGATGATTATGTTTAATGAAATGATAAGATATCCCGTATTTCTAAAATAATTTGACTATTAGTTCACTAACAAGTAATACATATATTTTTATAAAACAAAAAGTATAGGTAAGTATGATTTTAATGGTTAAAACGCACTGAGTTGTTATTTAAAATCAAATTAACGATAAGTTTGCACGTAAATATTTGCATGGAACGGCGAAAATTACCCTCGACACAATGTTATTGATTATTTATGTTCACTCGAGCGTAACATATTCGTATGTTGAGAAACATTGATTCCATACATGGAGGGCATTTTCTAGCATATCAAAATAAAAAAGCCATTTTCAGCCCCTAATAAATTAAGCGTAAATTTTAAAATATCGGAAAAATGTTTAGGGACAGTCAGCGGAAATTAAAGGTAACATCTAACCTAACATAACATTTAAAAAATTGTATTCAAAATATACTCACATTCGCAGTAAATCAAAAACTGTTTGGTTAACGATTCTCAGTCTTTATATCATTCAATTTGTATTTATTTTATTAGAAACAATATATTTCGCACACTAAAGCCTTCCGTGAAAAGCAAAATGTTGAAGTTTAGTAAAATGTTGCCAATAATTAAGAAGAAAATAAAATCTCCCACTTTTGCGAGTTGACTTCTCCCTATAACACAAAATTCAACTTTCAAATACCTTATTTAAAAATGGGTGGATTGAAGGTGTTCGTAAAATTACTTGTCCCGTAAATCGAAACATTACAAGCTTGTTGCTGCCATTGTTTATTAAGTAAAACATTTTTTTTTCAACAATTTTGTTTACCGAATTTCGAGTGTAATATATTTTATATGGTAATATTATTCCAAGCACTGACGTGTGTTGTATTCATAGACAAAATTAGTGCAACCTGTAAAAAGAAAATAGGCGACTTTCATTATTTCTGGTAGAAGTATCGATTCTAAATTTGTTAGTACTGCTCATAGGGGAATAAACTAGTACCGCTCGGTTGCGATTGTTGCGATTGCGCAGGGACAAATCCTAATATTGATCCTAATGTGTATCCGATTCAATCTGATTATTCAATTCTTATGTGGGGCAATGATAATGACAATTTCTTTACGGAAATGTCAGTAGCAGCTCCCAAGTGAAAGCGGAGCCCAACAATGTGACCTTTCAAAACAACATATTATGCAACATACGCTCTAAGGCACAAAACCTAACCCACAGGAATAAGCTTTAGAGTTGGTGTAACTGAACTTGCCCCCGCCCAAAGTACAGACGCCAGCACATCAAGCTTCTACAATCTATCAAATTTCTCTAATAGATTTTCAACTTTATCGCTAAAGCATTAGGTTCAAGGTTGATTGGGAAAATTTGACAATTTCGTCTGTAAAGACGCCAGCACATCAAGCTATCCAAAATGAAGTAATTGGTACTTGAAAGTATAAAATAGAATTAATGACAAGACCTTACTCGCCGGTGGCGCCATATGGTGAGCTCCAAAACGATAACCCTCATTAGTCAATGTGTGTGAGTATCTTTATTGTGAGGTTGTATTTGTTTCGTGTGCTTGTGAAGCAATAAGATGCATGTCTTTGTGTGTTTTTATCAAACGCCCGTAGTGTTTACCTCACATCTCTCATAAAATGGCAGATTTGTTCGGCAATTCGCTATTTACCAACACCAGAGCTTTCCTCTATGTCTTTGACCACGTAATTTTTGCATTATTTTTGCAAAAATAGTTTACTAAACAGAACGGTAGTACAGCCCTGTTTGACAGAAAGTTTTAAGTGTGGTTTGACACTTTGACTGTCAGATCAGTACATGTTTGCAATTTTGCAAGTAAATAAAAACACGGGGCACTGAATTCCAACTTGTGTTTTGCAAACCAGATTAAATTGTTTATTACAAGTTTTTTTTTTACATTGACATGGAAGAGATTGGATGGTGATGGATGATATTAACGATTACATTCCCTCTCTTTTAAACCCAAGAGTAGCGAGAAAAGGTGATGGGGATTTCTCTTTAACGCAGGTAGGCAATCAATGTTTACATTCGGTGATTTATTTTTAAAGTTCTTTAATTAAGAATAGACAAAGTTCTGGCTGAAACGTCGAAAAAGTTTTCATCGCGGTTTTGCTAGGACATGAATAAATATTGTAACCAATCTTCATTTTGTTACGTGCCCAAAAAAGTCCTTGAACTCTTTAACTCGCACGATATTTGAGAGTAAGAGGGCATTTTGAAGTCGTCGTTATGAAAATATTTTTGTCATGGATTAACAGTCCGATGTATTAACAATGTGGTGCTCATATTGTGGTGAATAAGACGACGACAGGTAAAATTAAACATACTTTTATGAAGCAACTAGAACACTTTCTGAGATTACATTAGCAATAACTAGTCCCATGCCCTACCTGGTGCCATGAATAAGCCAAAAATCCCGACAAATGTATGGGCTAGTTCTCATTGACAATGTAATTAGAAAAAGAATACTTGTTTTTTAAACACTTCGATAAATACGTACTTAATTGTCACATTTGCAACTAAAATGTAACTCAAGCTGTATGACTGAGGAAGACCAAAGATCCACCAGACCATCGTCACAATTCTTGTGCCCTTATTCCAATTTATTTGGGGTCTGTACAGCATGTCTTCTCCATACTTTTCTATTACTTGTAATCTCACCAGACTCCTCCTATCTAGTCATATCATCCTTCACTCAGTCCATGACAACTAATAGAGAAGTATGAAAGAAGATATGCTGCGCCATGATGATTCGCTTCTTACACATGCTAGCTTGAGTTGTAAAGCTCATTGTCATGGGAATCTGGCCTGACCCACTATATACAATGGCCCACGTTCCATCTTGCACCATATGCCCTATCACCTGTGCACTTGATGATCTGCTTTCTGCATCAGTGAGTGGGGTTCCGTGGCTGAGTTTTAGGCTAAACATAACATTTGAACTTTTTGCCGTCAACCCCTAAGAAAAAGATTTTGACAATATGTTATTTAATTGATTATTTCACAGAACTCTTTTGTAAGCCGTTCTTCCCTGTCATTGAGAAGAAGTAATGGATTGAAACTGAAACCAAAACAACGGGTAAGTGTGTAATAATTTAGTTTGCTAAATTATAAACCAATTTATGGAAGTTATTGAGGAAGAGTGCAAGGCCACTTTTCTCTTAAGGCCAGCTTGACTCTGAAATGAAGAGCTGTAGTTCACTTGATTTATGAGTGAAATAAATAATTTTTCATTTGTGACCCAAGGGTAATGAATGGGCTAGCTCGCCGTCCGTCCGTCGTATGACGACGGGCAGGCCGTGTCGACGGCGCGTTCGTGTTCCACGCGCGCCTCAAAGAGTTGTCAGCAAACGGGAGGGGCCCGCAAGGGCCGGTGCCTGCCAAGGCTGCGGGACTGTTCGAAAGAGATACCGCGGCCCTGGAACATAAAGGGCCAATGAAGGAACATGGGTGGTTTTTAGTCAGTAAGAGTCTGACACTCCCTTCCGCTCCGCCCAGAGCGGGAGGAGTCATTTGATGATTTCCACCCTCCAAAAAAAAAAAGGGTAATGAGCTGTGTAAAGTACAGTACCTGGCCGAAAATAAGTTAATATGAAGTTATTAAAAAATCGGCTCTGTTGCACAAACTGCCTATGACTGATTGGTACTATGCAACCTGATGCCTCAGTCAGATTGTACAACTTACTCAGTTGCCTAAATCAATGTTTTTAAATGCGCGAAATTGTCGTTGACGCACCATACAGTTTATCTACCTACAGGCCTCCTATTTCATTAAGATGGTGCCTGAGGTAGCTGCGCAGTGCAGTTGCGAGTGTTGACGCCCGACAGTGGTCAAATGACTGAGCTGTCTCTATATTTGTGACTGAACCCCTCTAGCACCGCGCTCCCTCCTCAGCCTATAGATAATAAAAAAACTAAGTCAAAACTCCTTTTTTGCCTTTTACAGATTCACCCAATAAACAAGGAAAATTTGCAAAATGTACAAAACTTGATTTCTCAAGGAACTGTTACCAAGAATACATCAAAAATAAAACCAGCTGTCGACAGAGATAGCCTAGGTTTCTCAGCAATTGAAGATCTTCAGAGTGAAGCAAATCATTTTGATTCTAGCTCACTCAGTGTGGTTGATGTTGTGCCAGCTACAACCAAACTTTTTAATAAAGCCACACCTTTGATTTCTGTGTCTTCTCACACAGAATTAGACCAAAATGTAGAATCTAAGAGTGAAAGTACAGTCACACAGAATGTTATCGATAGAGCTAGAATCTCGGTGTCTTTCGGCATCCACAACTGCCAAAGTGTAGATATTAATTCGAAGAAGAGTGCCATCCAGAGGATAAAATTCTCACAAAGCAACGACGACACGTTGGTCGATTGCGAAATCGTCGAAGGCTCTCAAGCAAGCACGGAAGAGAGCGATCTCGACGATAACATGAACGAACTCCTTTGTAATAATTCTCTAAAGAGATCCGCCGTCACTGTCAACTTGGAAATTAAAAAGAATAAACCGTCATCCACAGAGACAACAGAAGACAAAGTTCTAATTTTAAATACAAGTGCCATCGAGAAGATATCCCATGTCATCGTTCAACCACCAAATTATAAAATAGTGAAAGGGAAAATTTTGGACAAGGGTAAATTCAAAAGCGATCGTAAGAGAAACTCAGTGGTAGGTTTAAAAGTCAACAATGGAATTGTGCGTGACAGCTTAAGGCAGAGATCTATTGACAGTTTTTTCCCGAAACGTACGAATGTTTTAAACCTCAAAGTTTCGGAAGGAAGAAGTCTAGCTGACCCTGTGTCTGACGCGAAGGCTCGAGTGAATAAAGATGGTGATGTGGAGGTCATGAGTAAGAATTCGGGTATTGCTGACCCTATTAAAAGCGATAGAAGTCGTAAGTTGCCTCACAAAGGGACTCCTAGGGGTGAAAATGATTCGTCAAATAGATCGAGTCGGGTGTATTCTCCAAGGAAAGATTCGTTTCCCTGTCCGGAGGTTAAGACTTCATGCTCATCGCCGCGCGGGAAAATAGACTACCCAAGCTGCCACAGTCCCGGGAAGACTACCGAGTCTATACATTTCGGTGCGCCGGCCAAGTCTGTGTCCACGAAGAGATCTTTCTCATGCAAGAATATACCGTCTCATAAGATCGTCGCAGGTATTTTGCCTATCTATACGTTTTTTTTGTATTGAATCGTGCAATGTATTTTTTTGTCTGCTTAAACGTTTACTATTTACAGTAGTCTTGAATTTCCAAATAAACAGCCAAATATTGGAAGTATTTAAGTTCGATATTAGCGTAAAGTGTATTCCCGCTTTTTGTGCCGCCTCCAAAAGAAATCATATCCAACTGGATATTCAGTTTAAAGAATCTTTTAATGTAGAAGCTACCTTAGAGGATCCTAATATTTTCCTGACATTGTTCGCTTTGCAAGTTTGCTTAATTAGTACTCTCCAAGATCGTCAGTAACACCAAATTGTTCCTGGCCTGTCTTGTGAGCTGGAGTTGATCGAATTATATTTTGCACCACCTTAACGAAAAAACGCACGCGTTGGATGTTGGTTGGTGGAGTTGCGGACACCAGCCCATCATTTATTATGTTCAAAGCACGATGTACCTTCTAGTTTCCTTTTATCGTTAGGTATTAAATCAATCACGTGTAGGAAATTGCAAAGGGTTTTAGGAGACAGAAAGTGCGGGTTCGCAGTCCAATTTGAGTAAATTACTTTTGATTTTGTTCTTTGATTGATTTAAAACTCAAAATTGTTTGCAGGCACTCACTTTGCCGTGGACGCGTTCTCTTACGGTGAGATTCCGAATGTGAAACATTACTTCCTCACACATTTCCATTCGGACCACTATTCGGGGTTGAAGAAAGGCTTCAATAAATTCTTGTTCTGTTCGAAAATTACTGGTGAGCTTTTTGTTTTGTTAAATGTACACGGTAAATAATATTATGGTGTTGTTGGGTTCATCTGAATAGCTAGAAAAAAAAAAGATAAATAAGGTCGATAATTGTTTAATTACGCTGTATTGTGCCTTACTCTCCAGGACTGCTCCAAATGCATTCGCACTTATTTAGCATATACTTTATAGCAGTCTAGGTAGGGCCGTAAGCCGAAATCTCTGACAACTATAAAGAAATGCAACTATCCAAGGCGGAATGCAAACATTTTCGAGCTTGCTTCGCTCGCTAATACATCCTAAGCCTATCTGGGGGTAGTGCCTCCGCCAAGACGAGCCAAGCGAAGCGCAAGGGCACTACCTACTTTTTCTCGTTGCTCTTCGTCGTTTTTTTGATCCTTCATAACTTGGGTTTGGATTATACTAGATCAATAAAATTCTCGCGATATGACGTCAATAGTGGATTTATTAAACATATAAAGTTTCAAAACTTATACTAGAGCTCTGAAAATATGTATAGTATAGGGAGTCCCTATATCAATTTCTATCCCTTGTTTTAAATAATAAGATGCATATTTCATTACTTTAAGTATTCAATCCCTACAAAAAAAAATTTAAAAAATGTATTCACTGTTCATTACTCTTCTGATATACAATAGTTCTTGTAGTAACGAAATAAACAAAAAAGAGAAAAGGCAAAGATAGAGAGTGGGCGATGAAAAAAGGCACCTCTGATGTGCAAGGAATACACCCCAAAACAAGAAAGAATATATGTACAGATTTTTTTTTTGTCATAAGCAACTTACAAAAAGTGATTTCCCACCAAAAACATTTTCATGTAAGATGTTGCCAAGACGAGACCATATTTCTCGCACGGTCAAAAAATTATCAGATCTCATGTAGAGCCAAGCTTCTAACTCTACACGCTCTAACTCTACAAGCCTTAGCTACACAAACTCTACACCTTAGTCAAAATATGTGGCTTGGTCGTTTCGCTACCGTCACATGGGCGTAAGGTGAAAAATTTATAGACTGTTCATACACTGTTCTTGTAGTAACGAAACGGCCAAGCAGCTGGTGGAAACGGATCTGCAGCGTCAGTAAGTGAACATTTTGTGCTGCTAAAAATGTTCGAAAAGATTAGTTTCCAAATGCGAGGAACTCTCCCCAAATGCAAGGAACTATCCGCCAAATTGAAGAAGTTTTTCCAAATGCAAGTAACTCTCCCCCCAAATGGGAGAATACAAGGAACTATCCACAAATTCGAGAAACTGTCCCCCAAATGTTTAAATATTCCTGTTATATTGCAGCGGACCTGTGTATATCGCGGCTCGGCGTGGCTCCCAAGTGCATCCAGATGATTCAGATAGACGAAACCATTCGGATTGACAATGTGGAGGTCACAGCCGTGGAGGCTAACCAGTAAGTGTAGATTAGTAGCCTTTGTCCTAATAGAAGGTGATTGAGTACGCCACCATCGCGCCCAATTATGATTTAGGATAATTCCCTAACTGTAATTAGGTCAGCCCCTAGTTGACCACACTTCAGCCAATCGACTAGCCTTTGCTCATGCAATAAAAACTATAAAGATGTTAATCGTTTGTATGTTGCGACTCGACGCCGAGTTGAACCGACACCTGTGTGAACACCGACGTTTTTATACTATCGGGATAAGTACTAATGTGGCGACATTAGTACTTATCCCGATAGTACACCAGAAGTAGGGTCAATTGAAAATGTTGCAATTCCCTGTTTTTTCGAAGATTCAACTACAACAGTCATTTGTGAGCGCTTGGAAGCGATGGCCGTGTATTCGTGGCTTATTAAGAGATCGCCATACTCATTGTTCTAGTACAGTACCTACTCATAGCGAGAATTTGCTTCGCAATAATTTTTTTGCGAACAGTCGCTGAACGAGCATTACGCAACGAAAGTTAATTTGCGAAAGGCAACATTCTTTCAAATTAGTTATCTGTGTACTAACCTAACCTATTATTTGACTGCATGCGGAGCCCGGTTTCGGTCCAATCCAGGTTTTGCATACTCTCGGTTAACTTCTTCATTAGGTGTGATAAAACGGGCACTTTAATACGTCCTCTATAAAATCAATCGTGCTTTCAGGAAAGCTTCCTCGCATAACATGTTGTACTGAGTCATGATTTGTGCCCGATTAATGGCAACAGGCTGAAATGTGATGGGGCTATAGGTACAATTCTGCTTAACCCTTCAGGGATTACAGGCGTGATGTTATTTATGTTGTAGCTGTCCCGGAGCCATAATGCTGGTTTTCACGCTGCCTAACGGCAAGACGATGTTGCACACAGGGGACTTCAGAGCCTCGCCCATCATGGAGTCCTACCCTATATTTTGGAATAAGGACATACACACCATTTACCTGGATACCACGTGAGTGTTTCAAATCATAGTTTTAGATTCAGTATCGGGATAAAACGCTCATGTAAATAAAAATGCTATTACTTAATTTTATCTAAAGGGCACGATTTGGCCCCAATAGAACCAATTTAGTTGCTTTGCATAGCAGAGCCTGAACAGCGCTTTCTAGCAAAAACTGTACGGTTGACTTCATCAGAGATTCGCCGATTCCTCACATTATATTACTTGGTTTTATCGATGAAAGTATTTTTGTTCTTGGATGTACAGTAAGAGTACTATATTCATCTACCTAAGGTTTATTTTTCTGCTTTAGATATTGCAACCCACGCTATGACTTCCCGACTCAAGAGCAAAGTTTAGAGATGGCACTATACATATTGCGGCAGAAAAAAGTGGCGCTCGAGAAAGTCGGGAAGAAGTTCTCGTCAGTTCTCATTGTGTGCGGCACTTATACTATCGGTGAGTATGGACTAGCTGTACACACTACACAGTCTAGAGATGGCACTAAACAAATACTATACACAGTCTAGAGATGGCACTAAACAAACACTATACACAGTCTAGAGATGGCACTAAACAAACACTATACACAGTCTAGAGATGGCACTAAACAAATACTATACACAGTCTAGAGATGGCACTAAACAAACACTATACACAGTCTAGAGATGGCACTAAACAAACACTATACACAGTCTAGAGATGGCACTAAACAAACACTATACACAGTCTAGAGATGGCACTAAACAAACACTATACACAGTCTAGAGATGTCACATACACTATACACTCTGAAGCATTCTACAAGTTATCGCCCGAGAGGAAATGATGTACTCTGGCTCGCGAACTATTACAGGCGAATGTTCGAATGTGGGAGCGCCTTCAGACCCTGATTTCAGGTGCGTTGTATTCGCTACAGACTGGATTGAAGCATCTAATTAAGCCTGTGACAAAACATCCATATATTTTACTCCCTCCAGTTCAAACGGGTACTAATATTTTCCCGGACTAGCTTCTATTTTCTTGCTGATTTAATTTCATTAAAGGAGATTTACTTAGATTTCATTTGCTGTCAATATTCCACAACAGACAATGTCGATAATCGCATTCGTTGGTGAAATTCACTTGAAGTTCATAATTCCTGTCTCCAGGTAAGGAGAAGTTCTTCCTGGGCATGTCGCGGCGCGTGGGCTGCACGGTGTGGGCGTGTCCCGAGAAGGACCGCGTGCTGCAGGCCGTGGAGGGGCGCAGCTTCGGGCACGCGCCGCCGCACTCGTGCCAGCTGCACGTCGTGCCCATGCGGGACCTCACGCACGAGGTACGCGCACTACTGTACACAGCGCACTGCAGGGCCGGACTCCTGCGATCTGTACGGCTTAATGGGTGTAAAAAGACACTTATCGAAGCCGAAAGACACTTGTTTTTCCCTTCTTTGCGATATTTTTTTTTGTTCTGGACCGAACCTGGTAGCCATCTAGTTACGAAGATAATAGAGGTCACAGTTCGAACATTTTTACAATATTTTTTTTTCACCCCTGTACTATTCAATGCATCGGTACAATGTTTCGAGTGCGTTACATTGTCTGGTTGTTCTCGTGATTTTTCACCCCCCAAAAAAGTCGATTACCAGCTATGTTTTTTTGCGCAGGGTTTATACTTAGTCAGATGTACAGAATGCTAGGTTGGCGGCTTCGTGAACCCGTAAAGTCCGTTTTACCTGTAAAGAATCTAATAAAATTAACTAGACTTACACACAGAAACAGGGTATCAATTTCGGCCCAGTGCGGGTCGCCGCACATGCCTTCGAACTTTTGGTTCTTGCACATGCCAGTTTGCTCACGATGGTTTCCTTCCTTGTTTTGAGTGCAGTGGTGAAAAAATGATAGTGCATTGCCTGGTGCAATCGTGCAGGTTCGAACGAACCCACGACCTGCAGTGATGTCCTATTTGTAACAGTTGCGGTTCCACGTTGCATGTAGCCCACTACTGGTCTCAACACACCATCGAATTGCTTGTATTACCATTCTAAATATTCTCTCTATGTTGATCAGAAACTTCGCAACTATCTGGACAGTCTGAAAGGTGCGTTCTCTGAGATCGTGGCGTTCAAGCCGAGCGGCTGGGAAAATGGGAAGTCGTCTAGTGTGGAGAAAGACATGGTCACCATACACGGTAATGTTTATTATTTCATTATTTTTAAGATCGGGCGGCATGGTCTTTGTTTCCTTGGAAGATGGGTAGGCTTTTAGTGTGGGGCGCAACAAATGTCGATACTCTTGCGCCAGCGGCAGCGAAGAACCCCAAGTGGTGTAAATATAGTAACCTTAGTGGAAACTATATTTCGAGCCGTTTGGGGTTGAAACTCTGGGGCCGTGAGGTCCGAGTGCTCACAGCCTTTTGAAGGAAATTTACAAACGCCCAGGGGTTTTTCGGTAGCTTGTCTTGGGATCGGATATTCGGATGCATATTTGCCTGAAGTACATTTTTTTCCGGCAAAGGTTATAAAAGTGTGGAAGCGGCTTCTTATATTTAATATTTTTCCCGACTTCGCGGAATTTCATAAAAAAATAAAGTGTGAATATATTCTAACTAACGCTTTCACATTGTGTCGTTGTCGTTATCAGACGACCATTGTCTATGATATAATGCAGTCACGCATATACTCATGAAATGTTTGCTTAAAAAGAGCTCGTGGGTAAATAAGAACAGCGGCTCGGGTCGATCTTCAGGTTAAGCCGTGCTTACCTAGGTTGGTCCGTGGATGGGTGACCACCCATTACATATTGAGTTTCCTCTGTGCCTCAGAAAGCAAGTTAAGCCGTTGGTCCCGTCTGTCATTTGTAGATCTTAGACAGTCGTAACAAGAAGTCAGTGGCCAGAAAGTCTGACAACCAGTCTTACCAAGGGTTATTGTACTACCCAGTACTAACTGGGCTGTGGAGGTCAGATAGGCAGTCGCTCCATGTAAAATACTGGTGTTCAGCTGCATCCGGTGAGAGGGGAAGCCGAGCCTTACATAGTTTGGAAAAGGCTAGGCAGATGATGAACAGGAGGATTTTTATACCTACAGGCATACCGTACAGCGAACACTCGAGCTTCTCGGAGCTGATCCGGTTCGTGAAGTACCTAAAGCCGAAACAAGTGGTGCCCACGGTCGAAATATCCGGCGGCGTGCGGGCGGTGCAGGTAACGTTTTGTTTCATAAGCATCGTAATTTGTATTAAACTGTACTATATTCTGGCCAAAAAGTATTTTGTTGTAAGGAATACCTTTTTTATTTTTGTTATTTGTGTTCCGCTTATATTCTTACACAATCACCCAATACCTAAAGGGAACTAGTATGACATTCAGACACCTGTATTTTAGATTTCAAAGTTATGTGTCACTATTTTTTCTAACATTTACTGTTTGAACGACGACGGGGGACGAGCTGGACAGAACCAACGACCAGTGGTCCAGATTGGCCCTGGATCGAAGGATTTAGAAGTCATGTGGCCTTTGCCCAGCACAGCAGTGGCTGACTCAGGCTAACTGTAATTGTTTGAACAACACCATTAATATTGCCATAATTGAATAATCGTCGAAGAAAATTGAGGTTATAAAAAACCGCAATTCAAATCTTTAAAAAGATTTACAATTACAATTGTGGGAAAATAATTTAAATAATTAAACCAATTTTTAGGTGGCAAGTTGGCATCCAAAAGTACGTTTTTTGATTTACATTGCCATCGAATACTTTTTGGAACACAGTATAAATGTCCACTGCTTAGAAACTTTCGATCTTCACGTGGCCTCGAGCATTCAGCCAAAACTTTTTGTTGTTTTTTTACAGAAATATTTCCCATGTCCGCTGGTCCACAAGGAGGAAATCCAGTGCCAGAGCAAAGTGACTGACTACTTCAGCATACCGAACCAACAGCAAGTGCCCGCCGTTACCTGAACTAAATGTGAGGTCTCATCCACTTAATACCAACTTCATGCATGTATAAATTGAGTTCAAATTACCAGTTCTATTAAGTTACGTCATACTACAAACCGTCATTTTTATATTACATCAGGGCTAGTATGATGTCGTCCTCCACTGCCAGACTTTTTGTGTGGTGAAACCCACCGCCAGACACCTTTAAAGTATGATAAATTATAAATGAACATACGTCATTTTATAAAATAAATGCATCTATTAACTATTTTACAAACCTCTTGATTCCCCTTCTCAAAAACCATAATAATGACAATTGTGTACTGAAACATAGCTTGTTAGTTATTAGTTACACACCTACTAAGATGGCGGCTGAATACTCAAAAGTAAAGACAATTTAACACCTAATGCAGGTGACCATCAAAATTGTCTGGCCAGCTTCGAAACAGCTTCAAATAGTTGCCCAAGGAACATATATAAAATTCAGATTTAATAAAATGACGTAAGTTCACTCACAATTTAACATAGTTTAAAGGTGTCTGGCGGGGGGTTTCCAGCACACAAACTGTCTGGCAGTGGAGGAGGAGAATCATCATACTAGCACTTATGTAATATCAAAAATTCACGCTTTATATTATGACGTAACTTAGCAGCTATCTAGCATACCTTTGTTACCTGATAGATACCAAAGCCACCACGACAGACTTTTCATAATATGCAATTGTTCTTACCTATAGTAAGGTACTTTCAAAGGAAAGAGTTTCTGCTTTTATAAGATGACGTAGATCTTGCGGTCAAGGGTCTCCCTCTCTAACAGTATACGTTCCTCTATCGAGTTCACTATACAGTATAATCGGTGGAAATATTGAACTTGTGGCGCGAACTTAATCACATATATTCGTGACAGAACTGTAAACAATGTTAGATCTGATTGCCTCACTTGTCCAGTCTATACTCTAGGGCAGTCAGGGTCTCAATACTAAGGGAATAAAGTTCTTTTTCCTCTCCTTTTCAGGTGTGTTCTTGACGATATTACAGTAAGCTGCCATTTACTTCACCAGTCTGTGATTTTTGATATGATATTATTGTATACTAGGTTACTATTTATAAAAAGTTGATTGATTTATAATAAAAATTGTTGAAAACATTTTATTTTTATTTCAATATTAATTTTTAGGAGCTCGTGTCTGAACCGCTCGGATCAATTTTTAGGTTAAGCCGCGCTTGCTTAGGTTGGTCTGTGGGTGGGTGACCGCCAATTACCTATATACCAAGTTTTTTCCGTGCCTCTAAAAGCACGTTAAGCCGTTGAACCCGGCTGTCATTTGTAGATCTTTGCGTGGCCCGAAATTCTGATAAAGGCGCGGGCCCACCGCGGCGCATGCTGTGCACGGGCACGCGGCGCATTTTAGCTGCGTGTATTAATTTGTTTGACAACGTGGGTCTACGTTTCCACTGGAGTACACGAATATGACCCACGACTATGTATAGCGTGGCACGGCGCACGGAGAGGCTACGCACGTGCCACTGCAATCCACGGTGTATGACTGAAAACTGCGCTGCGATAAGTGAGCTGTACATAGTCGTGGGTCATATATTCGTGTACTCCAGTGGAAACGTAGACCCACGTCGACAGCGTTGAGCTATGTAACCGTCTATTCGAGCAAGCCACGCATGTATCAATGACGTCAATTCATGCGTAGCCTCTCCGTGGGTTGCAGTGGACACAACCACATAAATTTTCTTACAAAGCGAAGCTTAATACACGTGCGTAGCCTCTCCGTGCACCGCGGTGGGCCCGCGCCTTAAAGCGAACCAGTCTTACCAAGGGGTATCGTATTACCCGTTTGTTCCCACCAGTACCCAGTACCAACTGGGTTGTGGAGGTAACACAGTCGCTCCATGTAAAATACTGGTATTCTGCTGCTTCCGGTTAGACTGGAAGCCGACCCCAACATAGTTGGGAAAAGGCAGGCAGATAATATTTAATTTTGCATGTAGACGTGACCAACCATACCTGCTTCTGACGCAGTGGCGTTATTAAAACTTCAAACCACATTATTTCCAATACTGTTTTAAGCTTTCACGGTTTAAAACTATATAGATATCCCGTCAGTGAGAGTATAAGTTCAAATTATTGGAACGAAGTTCCTTATGGCGCGTTGCGAAAGGAGGCTAGACGGAAAAAATTCAGACGAAAAGTGTGTACGACACTTTTACCCGACTGCGCGACGCAAAGGAGGGTAATGTGTTTTTGCTATAGTAAGCTATTGTAAGCCGTACGGCGTGCGCATGTTATAGAAAGCAAGTCAGATGTTTTCGTTTCATCTTTGGTCTGTGGATGGGTACCTAAGCAACGACTGCCCAGGTCTGCCTGTGGATGGGTGATCCAAGTTAAGCAACGGTTGCCGAGGTCTGTCTGTGGATGGGTGATGGTGGTGGTGATGGTAGTGATGGGTGATGGTGATGGTGGTGGTGGTGGTAGTGATGGTGGTGATGATGGTGGTGGTGATGGTGGTGGTGGTTTTTTTTGTGCCAATTTTTTTTTTTACAATTCCTTCACTACTTCATCGAAAGGAACTTCGTTCCATCCGGGTGTCCCTTGACACCTCTCTAGTTTTTTCATACCATTTCGTCATCATCATCAGTTCAGCCGATAGACGTCCACTGCTGGACATAGGCCTCCCCCAAGTGTCGCTACATTGACCGGTCCCGTGCGTCTCGCATACAACCTTCCCAGGTCATCGGTCCACCTAGTGGGAGGCCTTCCAACGCAATGTCTTCCGGTTCGCGGTCGCCACTCCAGCACTTTTCGGCCCCATCGGCCATCCGTTCTGCGAGTAATGTGCCCTGCCCACTGCCACTTAAGTTTGGCAATGTGCCCTGCCCACTGCCACTTAAGTTTGGCAATGTGCCCTGCCCACTGCCACTTAAGTTTGGCAATGTGCCCTGCCCACTGCCACTTAAGTTTGGCAATTCTATGGTCTACGTCGGTAACCTTGGTTCTCTTGCGGATGTCTTCATTTCTGATTCGATCACGCAAGGAAACTCCCAGCATAGCCCTCTCCAATGCCCTTTGGGTGACTAAGCCTTCTGATGAGGCCCATTGTGAGCGACCATTTGTGTTGTATTAATTAGTTTTTACTTGGGATTTCAATCCCAAAAAAAAAACAATGTTGGTACTTGCAAAAAAGAACATTTTTATTTGCGATTCATTTTTTAACTAATGTTAACAAAAAATCTAAATTATTCGTGTTGCTACAACTGCTGACCTAAAGGTAAAGTGGTTTTGCACTTAAAACACAAGAAAAACCGCGAGAAGTAACGCGACAAAACGAAAATCATTTTTAGATAAAATAAATTGCTTCCAAATACATTAAGTTTTTTGGCGAGCATTAAGGAAATAGCACACATATCAACTGGGAAATATATCGTCACCGTATTGTGAGCTTGTCTCAACGCGAGGCGATTACGTTACGATTCCGTTATTGATTTCCGACGTGTGCGTTGCAGTAGGGAGTTTCATACAAAGAATACTGAATGGCTCGAGTTGATATAGTTCTGTTCAAACTTCATGGCGGCTCGAAAGTTAGCAACGAGTCACGATGACGGTCTGCGCAGGTATAACGGTTCAAACTTTATTGTGGCTCGGACAATCAAACGTAAAACTGCGCAGAACACAATTTAAAGTATCAGCGGGGCGCAGGATACGCATCGTCTTGACTGTGTCATGCGCAGACCGTCACTCGCAGCTAACTTCCGAGCCGCCATGAAGTTTGAACAGAAGTAGACGGTGACCATCCCTTTCCGAGTTGATGCGTGTTGTACCTTTAAGGTACAATTTTACAAGCGACTGCAGACCGCGACCCACAGCTACTAAGGCGCTCAATCGCGTGCACGCAGTGGCATTGTAGCTTGCGGTTATGGTCAACCGTTAGTTGAGTTTGCTATCTGCCGTCGCGTCCCTTTCAAAGGTGTAGGTATATTTATGTTGTAGTTCAGTCACCAGCTTTACAATTACGCAAGATTCAAAGAAATTCTACAATGTTATGACCAAAATCTTCCATACTTTTCTCTTCAAGTTGCAATTATTATTTCACGAGAACATCTATTTTGAAGTTAAACGTATACTACGTAAAAGTAAGGTATTTTATGCTCGTGACTGTAAAACTATCATTATTTTTTGCCCATATACAGGGTGGAATGGACACCATCGCAAAAAAAGGTATTCAGTACATCATTTTGAACCCTTCCACATCTATGTCCCTTTCCACCGTGTATAGTATATAGCATCCATATTAATCTTCCAATATTATGTTCATGCTCAGAGGATGGTCGCAGCTGAGAGCACCAACGCAGGCGCGCATCCGCGTCAGTAGGAAGCTGTACCATTCTTTGACAGCCGGCATTACTCTGTCCACTTCGTTTGTCAGCTCGAAGGGGTCGCGACTTAGGTTGTACACCTCTACGAAGTTCTGGAAAGACACATCATGATAGAACAGAGTTCGGGTAGTCAGAAGCCAAAGGCTATCGCGTTAGCTAGTAATTGGATTGGTGCCCGGTTGATGGCAATAGGCTTGCCCCCTATTACATGGGACTTACACAATAGTCCTGGCTATTGTTGCCATTTTTTTCCTGACATTGTGGTGATAGATCGACGGTATCGCGTGACGAGAACCTCGTGAATGCAGAGAAAAATAAACAATTCAAGTATCTAGATCTGGCTCAAGAGTTTGTCGATATGTGGGACGTCAGTACAGCAACGGAGACATTGTGCCGATAGTCATGTCGGCCAATAGCTTAATAGCCAATAGCCTCGACCGACATCTGAGGCATCGCTTGGCAGCTGGATCAAGGGCTTGATTCAGAAAGCAGTACTTCTGGACGCGGCGCGCAATGTTAGGAGGTTCCTCTATCAAGAGCCCAGACCACCAGTAGCTCGGACCCTGTTCCCGATGCTGGTAGGCTACTATTTTTGATATTTTTAAAGGTTTAAAAAAAAATGAAATTACTCGGAAACTACAAACGGGTTAAAGAAAATAAATCTTACCTCTTTATCAGAAAACTCGCAGTATTTCTTGTTAATATTAGGGGCGAAGTGCCGGAGACAAGCGTACGTGTTGTTGCGAGAATCCTGGCACTTGCAGTCGTATTGAGGGTAGCATTCCTGGAAATGACAAGTTATTTATTTAAAGTCACAAAGTCAATCATCTTTACAGTCGAGCGACGTCAATTGTTGTATGAATCTGGCTAATCAGTTTTTGGAACGTAGTTCCTTATCGCCAGTGCCGGCGTTAGGGGGGGGCGCGACGGGGCGACGGCCCAGGGCGACAAATTCTGGGGGGCGCCAAGGTCTGGAGTTGGAGTCTCTGGCCTCCCCTGGTGCAAACCCTCAAAACTGTGCTCTACGCTCTGTGCATATGCATATTTTTATTGAAATTTTTTTTAGATGGATTGTTTGTACGTCCGCGTCGTTAGCTATGGGTAACGCTAAAGGAAAGATGAAATTCTTAATATAATTTTACTTGGGATCAGCAAAAAACTAACACTTGATATTGCTTCCCTCAAGTGGGCGCCACAATATTTTCGCCCGGGGTGTCAGTGGCCCTTACGCCGGCACTGCTTATCGCGCGTTGCGGGGCTAGACGGAAAAAATTCAGACGAAAAGTGTGTACGACACTTTTACCCGACTGCGCGACGCAAAGGAGGGTAATGTGTTTTTGCTATAGTAAGCTATTGTAAGCCGTGCGGCGTGCGCATGTTATAGAAAGCAAGTCAGATATTTTCGTTTCGTCTTTGGTCTGTGGATGGGTAAGCAACGACTGCCCAGGTCTGCCTGTGGATGGGTGATCCAAGTTAAGCAACGGTTGCCTAGGTCTGTCTGTGGATGGGTGGTGATGATGGTGGTGGTGATGTTGGCGATGGTGGTGATGGTGGCGGTGGTGGTGGTGATGATGGTGGTGAAGGTGGTGGTGGTGGTAGTGTTTTTTTTTTGCGCCAATTTTTTTTTTTACAATTCCTTCACTACTTCATCGAAAGGAACTTCGTTCCATCCGGGTGTCCCTTGACACCTCTCTAGTTTATTTTTGTTTTTTTTTCCTTAGCCTGCATTGTCCCACTGTTGGGCCAAGGCCTCCCCATAGCCATGCAGTCTTTTCTCCATGCAGCTTTTTCCGGCAAATCTGTCACAAATCTATACAAATAAATAAAATTGAAGTGTCTATTTGTAAGTAATATAATAAACAGCTTTCTACTGATTGCATTTATGGACATTTAGACGGTACTTTTAACAAAAACTTTTTTTATTATTTTTGTCTAACTGTCTGTTTGTTCCGGCTAATGTCCAAAACGGCTGGACCGATTTTGACGGGACTTTTACAGGCAGATAGCTAATGTTATAAGGTCTACCATGGGCTTTAGAAAAATAATTAGGGTTCCGTGTAAAAAAAATTAAAACCCTGAATTTGGTAACAAAATCCGATTCATAAAGGGAAGTAATATTTTTTTAATATTAAAGGTCGCGGGCAACATCTAGTTACACATTAAAAAGTCTTGTAACCTCACAAGAAAATACTCACAGCTAATTGTTGACCGTCATACTTCCATGGACAGTTCTCGTCTACGGAACCATCTCGTCCTTCACCGTGGTATTCCACCAGCATATACCTAGAATAAAAACAATGTACAGTATTGAGGACAAGAGTAGGCCCTTAAAATATAAAAAAAAATCAACGGGTTGCACTCCAGGAGTGCCGGCAGAAGTGAAAACTTGAATATTAACGTTGTGCATTTTTGACTACTCTCCCTCCGTCTTACGAATTTTCGATCAGGTCACGTGTCCTGACGCGAGTTCAACATTTTTTACTTTTTTACCATCACAAAAAAGTGCACAACGCCTCTAAAGAAGTTTGCACTTCAAAAATATTATGGGATGGGCCCATCGACTGTAGACTTAAGAAAAATAGTGTTTGCATTGCTTGCATTCAGGAACAGCACACAAACGATAAGTAGAATAATAACTAATTTTTAAAATATAAGCAATTAACATAACATACAAAATATCACTGCATTTGTTTACATAGCAAACTGACGTCATGACCACAGAGCAATATGTCGTCTACTCCGTCCAGCGTTTTCGGCAAATTACGCGCGAAATTTGAAAATGCAAAATTTAAATACATTTTTATGGCACTTAACGATTGAATAAAAATTTTGTGAATTTTTAGTGGTTCATTAGCACTATAGAATCTAATTGAGACACTTTTCAAAAATGGGTGTAATACCCTATTATTATAAAAAATCGTGTCGCTGCTCCCCAGTGGTGAACATCGGGAATCATCGCTTTCTGGTACATCCTGTATAGACTGATCTAAAGCCTAAACAGCTCATTAAAAAAAAAAAAAACAAATCATAAACCAAACCTTTCTTCAACAACATCTTCTTCTTGCTTCACCAGATCAATAGCTCTTCCGTCCATATGCTCATTCGGTTGCAGGCCAGCCAACTGCATGATAGTGGGAGCCAGGTCTATGTTCAGCACTGGCTGCGAGCGCGAGGAGTTGGGCTTTATGCCTGGACCCTTGACGAGGAGAGGCACCTTGATGTCCGACTCGTACGGCTGGCGCTTGTCGTAGGCTTGGGAGAATTGACCTGGTAACCAAGAATAGTAAGAACAGTCTTTTCATTGATATTATTCTCTGATCAAAGCAACATTATTGCAATGAGAACAAAGATTATTTTGATAGTTATGTAAAATCATAGGCCAAATGACACCACTGTAACTTATAATGGATGTAACAATATTCTTAACGAAGTCGAAAGGTAGGTACTTGTTCTCCCCGTTATTGCGACCATTTTTATAACACTGATATAAACTCAACGGCGATCAAAAAAGCTGCACCCATTATACACTAAAACCAAATTCCTCTACAATAGTATATATGCAATGGCTCCAAAACTTTATAACAAACTACCGGATCAAATTGTATCAAGCGACAACATGAATGAGTTTAAACGTAAGCTTTCTAAATTATTAAATGACAAGGCGTATTATTCTGTCAATGAATATCTTAAAGACAAATTAAAATAATATTTATATAAATTTAAATCTGTCTGTAAATTTTGTTCCCTTATAATATTGAATTGATCGTTTTTATTGACATATTGTGCTGTGTATTTCATCTATTATTATATAAGATTTGATTGATTGATACTTGTTTATGTGCCGTTTTAATTTATTGACATATTATTATTACATTGACATATTATTAGCGTTTAGTGTTTGACATGAAACTTTATTGTGACATTTTCTACTTAGTTTTAACTTTATATTTTGAATTTTATTTTGTAAATTGACATTTGAACACACTATTTTGTATGCCTTCTGGCGGGACATAGTATGGACCAACATTTATTTATATAACATCTGTATATTTTTTTTACCCTATGTTCACAAAATGAATAAATGAATTTGAATTTGAAAACTTACATGGCAACACAGAGGCGCGGGCGGCGACACTCAGGTCGCTTCTCGGGTAGTGACGTGAGACGCCATAAACAAACAATCGAAGATCGAACATACTAATGCAAGATGCTGTTGTCACGTTTTAAAAGTTTATTAGACTTTAGGGAAATCGTGGTAATTTGGGCACAAAAATCATGCATTAATATGTCTAATTTCATGAATATTATAAATGTATGTTTCGTAGGTATTTTATATGCCCCTTTCGAACGGGACACTGTTTGTTTTTTTTTAAATATCTATCAGATAACTTACCCACATGATATCCGTTGTCAGAAGTAAAGAGGACATAGGTGTTGTCCGACAAGGCCATCCTCTCCAGCGTGCCCACTACATCCGCCACCATCTCGTCCACCGCCAACAGACTCTGCCAGCGCAAGCGGTACACTCGGTCTAGTTCGGGCAGCATCGACGCGGGGAGCGGGGACGGAGGCATGCGCATGAGCCAGTGTTTGTCCTGAAAATTGCTTCAAAATGAGGTAGTTAGGGAATGACCTAACTATGGAACGCGGAATCTGCTAGGCCTGCCATGTTCAAATACAAATATGTATTTTTATTTGTTGAACATAGGTAGGTAGGTTAGGTACAGATGTTGTTATTATTAATTAACGCTATGTCTAGCCGTCATCGGCGTACAAATATTTTTTGATATAAACATGCTGATTATAATAAATTATGAAAATAAAAACAACTAATATTATTATCACACATTATTAAATAATTCTAATTCAAATTGTCAACACAAAAAAAAAATTAAAAACATTCCAATAAAATATAAAAATAATAAATTGTAGTATAAAATTATAAACAAACATTTATTACGTGGGGGGCTCGTTTCACACGCCTCACGAGTCGAGCCGAATCTCACCACATGACTGCCTCATTTGCGGAGTGGTTGCAACTTTGCAAGCGCGACTACTGAGCGTGAGGTCCCGCGTCAAGCAAAGTGCTATTGGGCCTTTCCATCAGGAATTTCGCAGTAGCACGTAGGTAGGTAGGTTATGCCTAACCCTTCGGGGATTACAGGCGTGATGTTATATATGTAATTCAAGTCTTAAAAGTAGTAAGAAGTAAGATTATTAAATTAATTACAAACTACAAAACTATAATAGTAATAAATATATATGTACAAGTAGAAAAGGGTTACAGGGCGTCCAAAAATTCTTCCGCATCGCTGTCAACAGGAAAAGTGCCCGAAGGCTGGCAGCATTGCCACGTTGGATGGCAATGCTGATTCTTTGGCTAAAAAAAAGGCCCGCCCTTTGGTCACGTGAAGAGTCGACTAGTCTTAAAAGTAGTTTACGCACCCCAGCAGCAACATTGAAGTTGGGATGCCTGACAGCCGTCACGTTACTGAACTCGCTCTCATGTCTTTTCGCCGGAGTAAAGGGCTGGTGAGGTGCCGGTGGAGCCAACACCATGAGGAAGGGTTCTTGTTCTGTTTGGTTCTCTATGTAGCTCACGCCAAGCTCGCGCTGGAAGGAAATTGAACTTCATTAGTCCAAAGTTTATATTATTTTTAACTACCTCGACCCACAAACATACCACGTATTCAGTACATCATTCTGTCCCCCGATAGATAACAGAAGACATAGACACTTTTAAATAAAATCTGCTGTTCCAAGCACTTTTGAAGGACACAGCAGATTTTTTAAAATGTGTCTTTGGGGTATGAAGAACAGGGTGTAAAGCTCTTCATCCTTCATAGAAAAGGGAGGATCCTCCGACCAGACGGGTGTTATGTCTGGCTACTGCCTGATAGATGTTGTCGGGGTCTTCTATATAGTCCTAAGTCGCGAATAACTTTACTTGCGCGATGTAGTATTTAGATGTATTTCGATGTTTAGTTCATCCTCTGCCTCATAGATGGCGCTGTAGTACTTTTTGTACTATGTTGCGATAGTACTTTTATGCCTACATACCTACATATCAATGTATGGACAGGTACAGCATGTGGGTAATTTTATATCAGTAGCGTAAGTTTATGAATCCGCATCATGTCGCTTGCAACAGCGTCGAAATATCGGGAGCTCAAAATGATTAACAATCACGGAAGATATCCCGTAAGTGACAGTATAAGTTTCGTTAAGTTTATTAATGTTCTGGATAAATGGAAGATGAACAGAGTCCAATGTTTTTATTCATTGCTATGAATTAGATTTGAAGCTTTATTTAAATTCGGTTATGGTTTAAAAATAAACAATCCTAACATTATTTAAGTTGATTAACCTAGTCTTTTTAAAACCAGACGGTAGAGGTTATCACAACAGATTCGTGTGTTTGGTTTGGTTTAATAAAAATAGATAACGATTTGCTATTGAGTTATACTAATAGGTATATACGGGACTAAATATGGAGGGGCTTGTGGCTAAGTAATAACAGTCGCCCGGATCGATCGAACGCTAAGCACCATTTGCCGAGGTTAGTCAGTGGATGGGTACGCGCCCTTTACGTATCGAGGCCTCTCTCTCAATGTCAGAAAGCATTTTAAGCCGTTGGTCCCGGCTATCAATTGTTGATCTTTAACAGTCGTTATGAGTAGTCTGAAGTCCGAAAATCTGGCAACCAGTCTTACCTAACCAGGTGGGCTACCATAACGTATTAAAGCAGAAGTAATTCCAGTGTGGGAAAAAGATGGCGCTAGAAGACCTCTCTCTCTTCTGTCTCTTTCCCACACTGGAATTACTCCTGCATTAAGACGTCATAGTACCCCCCTGTACTGTTTTTAATATATTGCACCGATTTGTCCGTGATTACACTGATTATTGATCCGGTCCGTGCTGCCGAGTGTGTCGTGATCTCCCTAGAGTAGGTACCTATATGTATATGTTCTGTGGTCGAGATGCTGCGCGTGCGATAGCATCCTTTAAGTCTATAAGGTTCAACCGTTAATCGCCAGCCTTTATACAAGGTGGAAAGGACACCAACGCACAAACGGTTAACACGTATCGTACGATTGTATCATTCTGAACCCCCTCACATAGAAATATATGAGGACCCATTAAAATAGATGGACAAATTTTAACACAGCGTTCAGTACGTCTAACCAAAGATATCCAAGCAAAAAAAACACTGATTAAAGTGAATTTGTTTTGACCGTTTTGTGAATGTGTTTATTCTAGAGTGCCCGCAATTTATTATTTTAGGTCAAAATAAAATCACTTTTATCAGTGTTTTTTTTGCTTTAATATCTTTGGTTAGACGTACTGAATGTTGTGTATTTTTTTTTGTTTGGATGTCTTTAGTTAGACGTATTGAATGCTGTCTTAAAATTGTAATGGGACCTTATTATAATCGCAAATTACAAAAAAAAAAAAAACGGCTATTTAATGCGTCGGTGTCCCTTTCATTCTGTTTACAGGTGATAATACGTACAATAACATCAGTAAGATACTGATCAGTTGAAGCAGTGGGCACACCGTTGTTCGAGATAGTGTAGTTATAGTACACCGAGTTGCCGACCAGGCCGTGCCACTCCGTCCAGCCGGGCGGCACCAACTCTGGACCACCTGCGTCTTTGGCGCCATACTGGAAATAAACAGACTTTATTATACAAAAACTAAAATTACACAGCGATTTTATAGTATTGCTAATTAATCCTATGGATGCAACTACGGTCTAATGACTGATAACGATATCGTCCAGAAAACCTGAGGAATGGGTTAAAGACAAAATGACACGGGCTTTAGTCCCGGGAATCCACCTGGTGGCTTCACTCAAGGCGCACTTGCGATGCCGGGAAGTACCTGGATGGTCCACTACTCCACTTGCATTAACTATGTTGGTGGAATGGGACATGTGCTCTATGAAACGGGGTGGACACGGATGTGTTATTAAATAAACTAAACTTTGACAACTGTTTTACTTTCATATTGGTTAATTAAGAAGTGTTAGTTCGTTAAAAGCACTACCCTCCTTTTGTGCTCCACCGGAGTCGGATAAAAAAGGTAACAACACACTTGGTTTCATACTATTATACTTATAGAAAACGGCGTTATTAGTTAAAAAGATGGCTGCCCATTTTCAAATTGTAACTGAAATTAAACTTGCCTAAGTACATAATTGGTCCAAGACTTGGCAATGACAATAGCGTTTTACGCTGTATCCCTCTACGTATCCGTTAGGGGACAGGTATAATATTTCATATTCCAGGAAAGCATACGCTTCGGCAATCATCGAGTTACGGGCGCGTGTTGCCACATTCGTGCAATTCAGAAACACCAAGATTACCGAAGCACATAGTACCTTCTCTGGTATAACTGTATAACTGTATGTGTTACTCACCTCATTCAAATACTTCCCAGCATAGAAAGTCTTGTACCCAGCATCCTTCAGCGCCGTCGCAAAGGTGTTATTCTGCAAGGTTTGCCGCCAGTGGGTTCCGTAGCAGCCACCTTGCAAGCTATTGTTGATAGTGTAGTGGTTATGCTGATACAGTCCCGTGAGGAGGCTGGCGCGGCTTGGGCAGCATATCGGGGAGGTTACGTACTGAAATGGAGGGGTAGGTTGAAACGGAGAGGTTTTGGTCTTTTTGGTGGGTGAACTTTTTTGATGATTCAAAATGCGGTATTTTTGTCTAATATTTATCGGGTATAAAAACACCCATAATGAAGCCGCGAGGCACTTGTGCTTCCAATCATTGCGGTTTTTTTTTGTTCTAGACCATACCTTCTAGTTACGGAGGTCAAAGTTCCAACGTTTTCACAAGTTTGAAACGTTATAACTTTACTTTACTACAGATAATTACCCCTATACTATTAAATGGATCCATTCGCACAATGAGCACATTTCAATTATTTTGATTGCATTACATTGAGCGCTAACGTAAACTTTGATATTTCACACTCAAAATAAAAGTCGTTTCCTGGCAATAATTTTTGCGGATCATTGGCTCATTGCGTTCTCTTCATCTTATAACTTGAAAATCTAACTATCTACGACCCTGGCCAGGCCTGGACAGGGGTGGTGGGTGAGGGTTCAACCCCCCGAAATCTCCGACAACTGTAAACAGATCAACCTATCCGAGGCGGAATGCTAAAATTTTCTTGCTCGCTTCGCTCGCCATTCTCATTTCTGTATAAATTAATAACAGGAGTGGTGATACAATTTTCCAGCTTGCTAATATTTCCTGTACTTTTCAATTCTTCATAAGTTAACGAGTTCCTTCTATTCTCATTCCTGTATGAATGAACAAAAAGATTATTTAATTTTGAGGAAGGGTGTAAAAATTTTCGAGCTCGCTTCGCTCGCTCCTGCGTCTAAGTACCTTCTGTGTAGATGTTGTCCTTAATAGTTTAACCCCCCCCCCCCCCATTTACCTTTTTTCTTCGAGGTAACCCGTCTGTGTGACCCCCAGTCTTAGGCTGGGACCGCGCCTTTACCTATAGTTATTAAACCACTAACAATCTACCAACCCGCGCTAGGCTCGCGTGGTTGTTAAACGAGTACCACAAACCCCTTTCACATGGAGGGGGGCTCTGTCCTAGCAGAAGGGACGATTATGCTTATAATTATACACTACCTACTGCCGATTGTACAAATACAACGTGACTGACGTCTTGTCGTACAGAAACAAGCCTCTTTGTTTGTTACGGTCGCTGACCCGGAACGAATACAGCAGACATTTTGAGCCAATACCAGTAGGTACAGTACGTCCATAAAATCTAACTTTATTAAAATGACAGCTGTCAAACTAAAGGGAGTAGTAAGTAGCCTTGGTCATATCGAAATAAACAATTACAAATGCACATATATGCAGTCAGTATTTAACGCTGTAGGTACGTAAATATGGGTAGGTATTAATTAAGGCCAATTAAATCGGCATAATTATTTACCTACACCCTGACAGCTGTCATTTTAATCAAGTTATACCTATGTATTAAAAGGACTATAAGATAAGATCGCATTTGCACCGATTTGCACGCATGGATCAGCGTTTTTGAGTATCCCTATCTCATTTTGTCATGTAGGCGTCATTTGGTGGAGCGAGAAGTCCGGTCGCAAGCGTTCGCATCGGCAGCACAACATGCGATTGGACCGCTCAGTTTAGTGGGTTGACATACTAAATTACAGAATGAAGAAAAAGGTGCAAGAAATTTCTGAACTAAATGTGATTTTACTTAAAGGATTCATTTTAATCTCCTGTAAGTAAACTAACTAGTTTACCTACCTCTCCGACACCGCCGGAGCAACAACCTACCAAAGATCACTTTCATTTTGACCGTGATGCAAAACGCGGAAAGGACCAGATGTATATTTACCGGAATTACGGAATAATACCATCTCTCTTACTCTATACCACCAGTAAGTGTATCAAAGAATGGGACAGGATTAGTCGAAGAGGAATCTCCAAAAGACAACCACGCACTAAACCTAGATCAATGCTAAATCTTTCGTTATACAATCTCGAAATGCGTGACGAATTGGTAATTATGTAGTTAGGTATGTTAACGTCTCTCGTTCCAGCAGGAGGCTTATTAGTCTGACTATTCAAGGTCGCAATATTCATTTTATGATGTGGAACTTATACTAAACCACCGTCAAATTGAAACCGAACATTTGTGCACGTAAGGCGATATTATTATTGTTTGCGCGTCCGGTGGTATCGAACTCGTGGAAAAAAACAATAATTGGATTAGTTCAATGATATTGTACACAAGATATAGGTACGACGTTTAAAATCTGGTCGCGCTGCACGCTGGAATATACCTACATACCAATAGTGCACACAATCATGTTGACAAGTTTCAATACCTAATGAATAGTACAAAGATAGCACAAGCAAATGCTTAGGTAAAAGAGATTGCTATCATTTGAACGATTCAAATGTCAAGACGCATAGATTACTAATTAGTCAATTTCTTGACGTGGACTAACGACAAGATAGTCCCAACTGGGACATTTTTGAGTTCGTACAATGCACAATTTTTGGATAATTAACATCATAAAAATCTAATAACAAAACAAAAAGTCTTACTTATTAGATTTTTCGATCAGGACTCTATAGGGTGGAATTTTTCAACCTTACCTGGAGGTAAGTAGGTACCTACCTACTCTAAATACTGGAGATAGCAAATTTTACTCAAAGGAAACATTTCTTATTTTTAAAAGACAAATCTGCCGTCTTAACGAAAAGTGCAATAACTAGGTTAAACCTGATTTCGAGAAAAACGCGTTTAAAGATTTTATTTTTCATAGCACCGACCTAGATATTGCAGTTATGCTTAGTATTAAAACCGGCTACGTCATAGATACGTAAAAAGTGTCTAAAAAGAATAATAGATCTCATTCTGCAGATTCCGAATAATTTGGCGCAAAACTCGAGTTATTGCACTTTTCGTAAGGACGGCAGAAATCTTCATTCAATGATCTTCGAAAATCTGTTAGCCACACTGGGGGATCGAACCGACTAATATTCGAAAAAACACCTGTAGGTACCTACTTTAATGTCGTGATGAGAAGACTCGCCCCTAACCTACCTATTACATGAGAATTAAATATAACTGGCGGAAATGTAGGTAGGTATCTATACGACTTCTGCCCTAAAATGACGGCGGCGATTGCAGGCGTTTGTGTGTTTCAGAAGTATCACAACAAAAGTAAATTGAGCCCAATTAGCCGAAGCTTGTTAGGGAACATAAGTAGGCTCCTCATCATTATTTCAGCCGAAAGACGTCCACTGCTGGACATGACCTCCCCAAAGCGTCGCCACATGGACCGGTGTGCGTCTCACATCCAGCGGATCCCCGCAACCACGGTCAACCACCAGGGCATCGGTCCACCTAGTGTAGGGTTGCCATACGTCCCGGTACGCCGGGACATGTCTCGGTTTGAAGCATGGTGTCCCGGCGTCCCGGCCGATAAGCAAATTGTCCCGGTTTAAAAATCATAGTTATTTAATAGAGGGCTGGACTTGGTAAACGCTAATATACCTCCAATAAACGCGCTCTAACTAGCTAGGCTAATCGTACGTTTACATTAGTTAATGTTGATTTCGTAAAAATATTTTTTTATATCAATATTTTGTAAAATTATCAGAACTATTGAATTGGCATTGAATGGTTGTGAAAAGTTGTTCTGTGTTTAGGCAAGGACTAAACCTTTAAAGTTACCTATTGTTGTAATAAAAGTTCTGTTTTTTCTACCTTTACTAGTTTTTCTTGAAATGTCCCGGTCTGAGTCCTCACACTTATGGCAACCCTAACCTAGTGGGAGGCTCTATTCAAAGATTTTAGGTAGGTATCGGGTAAAACGGCGTAACGGCGTACGTCGCGTAATTATCCCACGGGATCAAATCCTGTGTTAATCCAGGGTATAATATAAACTACCTGTGTGCATCCAAACCCGGGTCAGTAGTTTTGCGTGAAAGAGTAACACACATCCAGACACTCACAAACTTTCGCATTTTACCAATAAGGAAGACCTTGTTGGCAACATACCATATTAAAATAACATCACGCCTGTCACCCTAGAATGGTTCGACAGAGGTGTAGTGTAGGTACCTAACAGTAAAACCACATTTCACCAGTTATGTTTAAGTCTCATGTAGTAGGGAGCGAGCCTATTGCCATCAGCCGGGCACAAATCCATACCATATTAACTCGAACGTTAAAACACCTTTCAAAGTTTTGTCTTGATTAACCCCGTTTTACATGAAGACTAGAGATACCTAAGTAGGTAGGTAGGTACCTACTTATACTCTCGTTTATTCAAGTGGTGTCACTGCCTGAAATGTCTCAAGTTAGGTGACCCCATTATTGTCAACAGCTGTTTCTTGTTTCTTCGCGCATGTGTATTCGATAAACATAATGGCGGTATCGACTACTAAAGCTGTATCTATGGTACTACCTAAGTACCTACCTACCTACTTCGAATGCCAGTTAGGCTTCGTTTTCACTTCACCAGAGATGAAGGAGGATGCGTTCATACGTAGCGAGGGATGTGTGGAACTAACCAACCTTATAGCTAGAATATCAAGCTATAATTATGTAATATCAAAATATACATAGCTCAAGCTGGAAAGCGATATTATTGGTTAGTTTTACACACATCCTCGTTCATCTCTCGTGGAAACGCAGCCTAAATGTCTTGATAATATGAATAGGCACCATAATGGTCTATTGTTCTTCATTTTATAGTAATTCTGATGCATGTAGATAAATAAGTCGTGCGAAACAATAAAACACTAGAATGTGATTGTAATTCGATCTCAACAACAAGTGCAATTATGGTATTTTTGTGATTTTTTCAGCAGCAGGAGTCAGGATTTGAGACAGGTTGATGGCAGTATGCTTGCCCTTTAATAAATGTGAGTTGTTGAAATGTGGTTACAGAACATTTAGAATCAAACTATAGGCTTGTGCCTAGCCTTTCGAACATTAAATGCGTGATGTTATGTCAAGTGCATTATGGTGGTTATAGTTTTCTAATGTCTCATTAAACTTACCGAATTAGTGAAAGTGACGCCCTCGTTCCCGATAAACCGTTGGACGTTCTTCATTGGCGTCTGTAATAAAAAACAAATAAAACAACACGTTTTTCCTAATCCATTTATTTGCACATCACTATCACTGCACTACTAACCATTCCGCCCAACACTACATCTTGATCGTCCGTCAATATCAAGACAATATTCGGCTTCTTTTGTTGACAAACACTGACTCCAAGGAGAGAAAACAACAATAAATAATTTAACATTTTTAAAACTTATTAGAATAGAATTTATCGGAATAAAATTGTGTTTATTGCGGCATCGCGGGCATTATTTCTAGACCGGCGCACTCGCTCGCGATCACTACGCCGACTGCGAATATACCCACGCTCTTCACTAGTGACCTGCAGATTAAAAAAAGTAAACATTAGGTACAGATAAAAAATAAGTTACCATAACTTGTTTTTTTTTTGTTACACTTGATTGAACATAACATAACCTTTAGTGTTTGTTATGTTTTAATTTTGAAATTGGCTTTGAACATTTGTACTTTTATTGTTTAAAATAATAAAAACCAACACAGCAGCATGGAAGCATGGAACCATACACTACAAACAAAAACTTGTTAGGTACATTTACCTATTTTATTTTTCTGTTTGAAATGTAGGTAAAGTTTTACTATTTTAACATTATCCAATTTTTGTAGTGATCTTCGATCAACACAGCCTAATCCACTGTTAGATCATGGCCTTACGCATCCAGTCTGACCCGCCTACCTTATTTTTAAAGCTCTTAGCGTAAATATAATAGGTACAAGCTTCTAATAGAACATTGAATTTCTTTTGCTACCACTGTCCACTACATTCTTATGACAATTTTGTAACTTTGTTTATAGAACACTGACAGATAAGTGTGTCAATAAATGATAAACTTTGCTGGTTGAACTTGATGTCAAATTAACTACAAATAAATAGAATTCATGCAGATTTTATTTTCTTGTTTCATTTAAATTGCTACAAATGTTTTTTTTTTTAATGTTGCCATGGGTTTTATAATTTTCTGGATATTTCCTGGTGGTATTATCAAGTTTGCTGCTTTAATATCTACCTTTTTAGTCCTTAACAGTATATGATTAACTTTAAATTACCAAAGTTTGCATGCTCCAGCAGTGATTCGGATAATTATAAAGGTTAGGCCACTTTGTAGGTTTTTTTATATATATTTTTTAAGCATAATAATTATAGTCTTAATACAGGTTTACAGGTTCATGTTTGTTTTGTACCATTAAACCAGAGATGGTTTGTATTGGTATTTACATTCGCTAAAACAACATTCCTTAATCACTACTAAACAAATATAAGTAAAAATGAGGTAATTTTCTACATTATTACCGAATGGCATATTTCAAGTGTGTAGCTTTTGATTTTGGTCAGAAAGTATTCGAAGGGAATGTACTACCAGGATATAAAGTATCTTTTGTCCTAACCCAGGTCTTGCTGTACCTGTGTGCCAAATTTTGTTAGAATTCTTTCAGCCATCAACATGTAAAATAGCAACCAACAGTTACTTTTAAATCTATACTAATACAATAAAGGTGACGAGTTTCTTTTAACACACCAATCTCTTGAAGTACCAGCTTAATATGAAAAATTCTTTTTTTTTATATTATGATAGGTCAATTCTTGAGGAAGGTCTTAGGAGCTGAGCATAAACATTTGTGAGTAAAACCACTGCTGCACGGCTACATTATAATATAATAGTTTGGATCAGAGGGCACAAAACCCTGGGCATATAAGATTTACCACTTATAAGTGAACAGCGAGCAGTACTAATTTAATTTATGGTCTTTGGTCTCGAGTATAGTTAGTGATAATATGTTAGATTGGAATAGTAGTAGTAGTAATAGAATAATAGGAAATTAAAATCTACAGGACACTCAACACTTTAGATGAAACAACAGTAAACAGTTGCAAAATACACATAATGACCTTGAACAAGCAATAGCGCATTTATTTTCCTTATAAACAATGATATAATTTGTTTTGGCAGCATTGTTTTTGTCAACATCATTATTGGCTATCCAAAACATCGTAAGTTAGTACCAATTTTATCAGATGACGTCAGTTGAAGAATGAGTTCTCTTCAGTGCTACCTGACTTTTGTGGAATTGTAATAATGCTTTTGAATTGTGTTGTAACTTGTCAACTTCAGTGTGCTCAATCAGTAATGTATGTATTGTATTGTTAAAACGTAACTCACGCAACAACTATACGTCCTGCAATGATGAAGTGAAGTAATTGACGGAATTTACGTAATCTTTAATGTTGCAAAACAAAACAGCGCGGAATACCACATTTTCAAAAGAGGTTATACATTTATTGAATACGTGATTGTACTCACCACTTGAAAGGATCGTAGTAAAAGTCTTTCACAAATGGTACAACACCTTTTTTGCCCATTATATGTTTTATGAGATTGTTGGTTTTGCAAAATTTAACGTATTTACGTTAAATTATTCGATAAAAGAAAAATCGATAAACCTTCAGGACTGCGAAAACAATGTGACAGTGACACTGTCAGTTTGACTTTGCTTACTTAGGATGCGGTGTTGCAATACTCAAACAAAGAAGAAGTCTTCATTTAGCCTTCCTTTAGTCTTCATAATAGCCATTTAGCATTCTATTGGTATGTACATACATACATACAAACATCAACGTTTTTGATTACAGTGCGCCCAGTTTCTTAAATCACAATCCACTTCCCAGACAATGAAAATCACGTTATGTTATTCCTATTTTGTTTTACATGCCATCATGATTATTATATCTTTTTTCAGGATTTGCGTTTCTCATTTGTCATTAGACAAATTATTTTAAATTTATTTTCTTTTATGAGGCTGATGATACTTATTGATATAAGGTGTTTATTACAGCAAGCAACAACCACCCTGGGCTGTATCAGAAAGGCATTAAAATTAAATTAATTATACAAATAGAAACAAAAATCTCATTTATTATTCTTAACAGTTTTCAAAACCCAGTTTGTATAATGTGAAACTTTCGTGTAAACACCGGGAAAGTAGCGATGTCCACAAGAATATCCGAAGGAAACGATGCCCACAATCAGGCCTTTGTATAACAAAGGTCCACCAGAATCTCCGAAGCATCCATCTGGGCCCCCAGCATCCACTCGCCCTGCACATATCATGGAGTCTTGAATCACTGCACCAATAGTGTTGTATCGCATGACACATATCTTTTGGTCTACGGTGTAAAGATTGGTGTGCTGTAGTTGTTCCGGCTGTGGGCCGTCGGGCTGGAACAAATTTATTTTGTTATTATTTTCATTCATAATCATAAGCCAAATTCCTTTCCATAGAGAGGAAGCCTATGCCCCAGCACTGTGACCAATACAGGCTGATTTAGGCTATGCTGATGCTAGGCAGATTTTCTAGCGTTTTGTTGAACGATGAGCTTTGCCCTTAACGTTTATACAATGATGACGATAAACCATGATTGAACTAAATGTTTTCTTAGCGTGTCGATGTCAAATTTGATTAAATATGTTTGGCCCAAAATTTAGCTACGCGAACTCCGCTCGCTGATGCAGTCATAAGATCATCAAGTGCTCAGGTGTTAGGGCATGAAGCGCAAGATGAAAGATGGGCCAGTGTCTGTGGATACACGCCGCATACACATTTGAGATCTGAGCTGTCCATTTTCCCCATGATGTGCAAGGAAGCATTCTTACTAGGTGAAAAAAGCCTGGCTAAAAAGCATAGGCGTAGTTGACCTATTTAACACACCTGACGTTCGGGGTACGCTCCGGAAGTCTCTGTACCGTTGCTGCTAGTGGCCTATAGTAGAAATAATAGATAAATAACAATTGAAATGCAGTAAGCCCATTCCGTATCGTTGGAATTCCCGATGAAATAGATTAGCCCTCGTCTGTCTTAGTAGTTGTAGGAGGCGACTGATGACATTCAAAATATTGTTATGCTCATCAAATTAAGTTACGCTGTTTATTCTAGCTTTTGCTGCATTTGGTTTTATAGGTAGTATTATAAAAATAAAATACGTACCTCCAAAACCCCCCATCCAACCAGGGTGCAAAGAGAATCAGGCTTGATTTCTACTCCTTGCTTAATAATTGTCCCTTGTCTCACATTACTATTGAACGAGAATTGCCTTGAAACCACGACAACGGCAATGTCGTGCGTGTAAAAGTAATTATCGAAGTTTTTATGCGGTATTATGGTTTTCAAATTGTGGAGCACCCCGCCCCCAGTGCGGTATGTTGAACCAACGCGAACCTTCCAATACTTTGGATTAGTGTAACTGTAATAAATAGGTAAACATAATTTTATTAAAACAACTGAGGAATCCTTAGGACCATCTTTCGGAGGTTGAACTATCCAGCTTTAACAACGAATTCATTAAGCACTCTTTTCTCTTTCGAATCTTGTATTAGGTCTATGAAATCATGAGTGATAAAACCACAAGTTAAATCTAGACCCTTGATTTGGAACTCTAATATAGGTAACCAGCTGTTTAAAAACGAAAAAAAAAACTCTAGAAGCATCTCTTACTTCCTGCCAGTATTTTCATTATATTGAAAACAGTGGGCCGCCGATAGTACATGTCGTGACGTCAGAATGACTCCTGCGCAGTGCTGCACGTAGTCTTGGTTCCCCCACGCGTCGAGCAGGAGTTGGGTGAGTATTGGGTAGCGGTCGATGTTCGTCGGGGTGCCTTGGATCACTCGGGTTAGGATGTTGTAGTGGTAGTACTGGGCGCGCGCTGAAAAAATTCAAGATTTAAAGAAAGGTTGTGACACGTCTGTTGACTCCGTTACCCGGAGTAAAAGGTAGTATACCCACCGAAACTAAATCAGAGGTCAAATATCTTCTAAAGTTCAGACATAACCTTGTTTAAGTCCTATGAGGACCAATGCAGAGTAATTTATGATGTGTTCTTTTGAGGAAATTACCTCCCTAATTATAAGAACTATATATTATACTAAATGTGTAATGGATGTAAAAGTACCTACCCTTAACGATGCCGAAAGGCACTTGTTTTCCCCGTGATTGCTATCTTTTTTTATTCTAGATCATCCTTCTACTTACGGAGACATTGGGGGTCAAAGTTCCAACTTTTTCACGAATTTTATTTTAAATACATTTTTTTAAATGTAATACCTCCACGACCCCCGTACTATTCAATGCATCCATCAGCACAATGTTTTGAGTGCGTTATACTTACAATTAAGTCCTACCGTAAAACGTGATTCTTCACCCAAAAAAAAAAGTCGTTTCCTAGCAATAATTTTTGAATTTAGATACCTACTACTTACTTGATGTACAGAATGCTTGGTTGACGGCTTCGTATTTCGTATAGGGTCCATTTACATCTTGTTTATAGGTAGGTATACTTAATTACTTATTACCAGCCGGCGGCGAAGACTTCTAACTCGCAACTTAGGTGATAAAATTACATACACGAGTTTCCAAGTCGTTAATAACATGAGAGGTTGTTAATTTCAGTGTGCTTTAACAGTAAATCGAGAAAGTTGTAAGTTTTCTTCAGAAAGTAAAAGTTTTTGAGATTATCTTCGAATGCTTTTCATTGCCGACCCATTTATTGCACATCATAAAAAATAAAATAAGTCTCGAGACTAATTAAACTGCGAATGTATCTACTCGTACATCAAGCTACTACAAGCTGTCAAACTTCTTCAATAGATTTTCAACTTTATCTTTGAAGGATTAGGTTCAAGGTTAATTGGAAAAATTTCACAGTTTCGGGTAGCTTGATTTGCTGGCGTCTGTAACTATTCTATGCGCCTCTGCTTCGCACGGCGCGGCGGCGCCACCTATCGAGTCCAAAACTAGTTCACCTTTCAACAGGGGCGTAGCTAACGCCGTATCTGCCGTATCATTTATACGGGGCCCCCGAGCCACGGGGGCCCCCAACGTGTGCAAGCAAAAATTAATAAAAACGTCTCAAAATTTTTTTTATTTCAGAAATGACAAAAATCAAAAAAAGCAATTTCTTTCATAGAGGCAGAAACTTTAGAAAAACTAAAGTCATCATCTGCTATAAATGATTTAATAATTCAGTTTGCCGAAAAAAAGGCAAGGAAAGTGTATATTTAATTTGAATTGTTTGTAAAAATTTTGGAAAAAGTGACATAGATAATTATGATGAATAAATATTTCTTGTAATTTTATGCAAACGTTTTTTTTTCTTTTGTGAGAAATCTTTACCCTTCATAAAGGGGAAAGGCCCCCAAACAAATTTTATACGGGGCCCCGCCAAGGCACGCTACGCCACTGCCTTTCAAGCTGGGACCAACCATACACATTCACAAAAGTTCATTGAAATCGGTTGTGTGGTTTCGTGTACGAACATAGTGACACGTGATTTGTGTGTTTTTATTCCTTATCCTATATTGTCCTACTGCTGGGCAAAGGCCTCCCCATAACCTCTTCTTTCCATGCGGTTTTCTCCGGCCAATCTCTCACAAACGCCTCTAATTCGGTACCTACGCCAGCGTTTTCAAGACTCCCTCGGCGACGACGCTCGTCTTCTGGCACCCACAGCGTACATCATTTTATAATATACTAGCTTTTGCCCGCGGCTTCGGCCGTGTGGATGTCGAAAAATATCCGATGGGAACGTACTACCGGGATTAAAAAGTAACCTATAGATTAATCCAGGTTACGGTAAAAAATATAGTTAGGTACATACCTTCATCCCCCTTTTTAACCCTTCGGAGGTAGAATTATCAAAAACGCTGAGACACGTATAAATTAATTTTCAATCGTAAGCCTAAACACAAAATTTAAAGATCCCATCTTCAAAACTGACGGACTTTCATATAAACTTCCATCCCCTATTTGACCTCTTTAGGGGCGGAATTCCCGAAAATCCTTTCTTAAGTGGATACTTACTCTTCACAAAAAACACACCCTCCAAGTCTCTAGGACCAGCGGTTTCGGCTGTGTATAGATGGTTTGTATCACCTATAGGTAGTTAGGCACAGTAATTAGGCCTTTTTTTTTTTTTTTTGGAGGTTGGGAAATCATCAAATGACTCCTCCCGCTCTGGGAGTGTCAGACTCTTACTGACTAAAAACCACCCATGTTCCTTCATTGGCCCTTTATGTTCCAGGGCCGCGGTATCTCTTTCGAACAGTCCCGCAGCCCTGGCAGGACAAGTAATTAGGCCTTGCAATGCTCATAATATGGGAAGTCCATTGACTCAGCCACCGTATCCACCAAGTCGTTCTATTAATAAATTATAATAAACGTTGGTTTCGCTGTTTAACCTGCCTAACTATGTATGACCTGAGTTGTCGGTCGCTAAAACCCATCATCATTTTATCCACGACTCGTCTTTACCGTCTATTGACCATTTAGCTACTTTTTGCTTTTTAAACTATCTCCAAATACCTGGGCTTATAGTGATACAGCCAATTGGGGCTGACCTAGGGGATCGTATTTCAAAGTAACTTGGTTGTAGATGTCAGATAGGCAGTCGCTCCATTTTAAATACTGGTATCTTTATAGTTGGAAAAAGGCTAGGCAGATGATGATGATGGATGTGGTAGTGGTATTACTCGGTTAACTTCTGGACTTGCGTCTCTATAACCATAAACAGATGACATGATTCTTGATGCTTCTAACACAAAGGAGGCCTGTGTTCATTCAGTGGGAACCTTGGCAGCTGATTCTTGCCCGGCAAGTGAATTTTAGCCCTGAGTTACTTAGAACCATTATTTAACTAGTTTCTGCTCGCTACTTTCTTTGCATCGAATGATAATTTGATAAATGATGTTTATTTTGCAAATAGGTTTTTACAAACACTTTTACACGTCGTTTTTTTTAGGGTTCCGTACCTCAACTTTCAAAGGAAAAACAGAACCCTTATGGATCACTCAAGTGTCTGTCTGTCTGTCCGTCTGTCACAGCCAATTTACTCCGAAACTACTGGACCGATTGAGTTCAAATTTGGTACACATTTATGTAAGTCAGTGACCTAAAGACGGACGTGTAACGTAAATTAATGAATTTTAAACATGGGGGCCACTTTTGGGGGGTTAATTAGAAAACGAAAAAAAGAAAAAGTTTTGCAAACTATATATAGTGTTACGTCAAATGAAAGGGCTCATTGTGAGCATGTCAAATATGTTTTTTTAAATAATTGCAAGATAAATAGTTTTGAAGTTATTTAAGAAAATGAGCAAAAGTGGACCATTTACCCCCCTTGACTCCGAAACTAGAACGCCGAAAATTTTGAAAAAAAAATACGAAAAATAGTTCTTTGCCTATATAGATTACAGGTAAACCCATAAGAAATCTTAGATTTAAAACAACTTACGGAATTTAGATAATTAACGTACGGAAACATCAATACGCGAGTCGAACTCGCACTTGTCCGTTTTTTTTAAACTCGATGAGGCCAGTGTTTCGTACCTGAGTCCTGACTACTCTGAGAAGGAACAGACGAAACAAACTCAGAGGTCACTCAGAGTCTCTTGGTCCAGACATAGTCTTGGTCAACTCACATGCAGATAAGTGTCTCGACATGATTTTCTGAAGAAAGAACCACATTGATTTGAGTGGACCTGTCTAGCCAGTGCAAGCTTTTGTCAGTTATCATAAAGAAGAAACATAATATCCTATGGCATTCGGTAAGAGTGTAAGCTTTCGGTAACTTTTGAAATCGGATGAGTAGATTCGGACATTACCTCTCCTACATTCCAATCTTTACCTTTTTATAAGTGTAGAAAAGCTTTTAAAAATCTTGCTTACCTTGTAAAAAGCACAGCCCCACTAATGTGACGATACAACAATATCGCATTTTGCAATGTTTTGATACTTTAAGCACAATGTCACTTTACTCGCATAGAGCCACTATTTGATACTGATCCGTTGCAAACACGAGACGATGTGGTACTCTCGGGAGGATACTCACTGAACATGAATTATGGTGAGCGTATACTACGATGATTCATCTTGATACTCGAATTTAATAGCCTCGTTTTCGTGCTGTTCTTTGTATTGAAACTGGGTACTTTACCTATTACTGGTTTTTCACGTAATTTGTCAGTTTACCTCATATTTTACCCGATTATGTTATTCTTTTATTTATCTAGCAGCATCTACAATGGCTTTACCAGATTTTGCTCTGGTCAGGTACATTCTGTTTCCTGGACTTTTAAACTGTTACAACAAATGTTATCATCAGCCACTATAAGTTAGGGTGGTACATTCTTGGTCAATACAATCCATCCATCGTTTCTTTGGTCTTCCTCTCCCTCTCCATCCATCAACTTTTATAGTCATCACTCTTTTAGTCATGCGATTCGTCCCTCCTCATCACATGTCCATACCAAGACAGTCGATTCCCTTTCAACTTTTCTGTAACTGGCGCAACTTTTAAACTTCCTTTAATATACTCATTCCTTACCTTATCCTGTATCCATTCGTGTCACACCTAACATCCACCTCAACATTCTAAAAAAAAAACAGAAATACCTAAAAAGTCTTTGCTTTGCTAAAACACGACGTCAATGGCAAGTAGTCTTTGTAAGTAGCTTTCGAGCTTTGTAAAAGAAAGTCAAGTATCAAGATTGCTCCGCGTTACATGTGAAATGCAAATACTGTCTCTCGGCATATTACGAACATCAATCATTTGGAGAGCAGTCAGTAGAAACTCTATTAGAAAATTAATCATTAAACAATTTGTTTTACTCGTTTGAGGCGATCGTAGCAAAAAGTAATACTAGCATGTTATTAAGTTGTGATTAATTGATTTTTAAATAGTACCTATTTTAATTTGCCGGGTTTTTTTCCGTCTATTAAGTATCACTTGTAAATAATCCTATAGCATTGTTGGAACTTTAACTCTCGACGCTGAGCCGAGTATTGAAAATCTCCTAGCATTTTTATTTCGGCATTCATTTAGTTGTTGTCTAGTTTTGATGAAAACGGGCAGTACCTACTTAAGAGGGAACAGGACCTACGAAGAATTTGCCGTTGCGCTGCGTCAAGCCTGCCCCCGTAGAGTGGGATAGGTACAGCTGCAGCTCAGACCGATTATATCACAATTTCTACGAGATTGACGTTTCGAAATTCCCGTTTTATCTCTTCGAAAACAAAGCCGATTCAATTATTTTTGACACTAAAATTTTAAGGAAGAGTATGTTTGTTCCCTTCAATTTCTTTTATGCTAAAAACTTTTCAAATTTATCTGGTAGTCCTCTAATCACGGCCGTAAAAATAGGTCATTTTTTGTAAATTTTAGAGGGTCATATTTTCTTTACTTATTTGTTGCTGAAAAATAGGAACAACGATAGGGACTTTTCTACAGCTGACCTTGATTTTATGAAAAAAAAAGTATTGCTCTAGATACATTATTCAGGAAGAAAACAGGGCAATACGAAACGTCGATTTCGTCAAAATTCGTATGGACAATCGCAGCCCCTGGTTATATTATCTGTGCCCTGGTGGCCTACCATAACGTCTTAAAGTAGGATTAATTCCAGTGTGGGAAAGAGATGGCGGTAGACGACCTGTATAGCTGTCTCTTTCCCACACTGGAATTACTCCTGCTTTAAGACGTCATAGTAAGTAACCCCCCCTGTTCCCTCTTAATGAATTGAGGTAGGTAGGTGCCAACTTTTTGTGCAGTACCATTAGGATAGCTTTAGTAAATAAGTAATTAGGACCGGTTAAGCCTATTTTTAGACAAGTTTAAAGCCGCATGTTGGTTCACCGACCCTAGTTAGTTTAAATTTAGGTACTGTAGCTATGTAGGTTTCATTAATTTTCGTTGAGATTTTTTTTTACGTTTTACAATCCTACCTTTTTTCAGAATTTTTCTCCTCTTAATTTAGAAATTTGAGGGAGGAGGACACATTTTATCACTTTGGAAGGGTCTATCTTTCAAACAATTGACTTAGAGAAAAAATGGTTCAGGAACCTCCATGTCATTTTAATATAGACATCCCGCGAGTACCTATAGGTAGGTTTGATGAAAAATATTTTTTTTAGTTTCAGTTCCATATATGGGGATAGTTTTTGAAAAAAATAGTCCCAATCGTTTCGAGTTCGATGATCGAGTTCATGGTATTCGGTTCCAGAACGACCTAAAAATAATGGTGTATAAGGGTTCCGTTTTTTGGCATTCGGCTCGGAACCCTAAAAACCGGATATGTGCGATTCGGAGTCGCGTATGAACGGTTCTGTACCATCCTAAGGAGGCCCCCTTTAATTTATTTTTATTATTTGTTGTTATAGCGGCACTAGAAATACTTACACATTCGGTAAAAATTTCAACTGTCTACCTATTACGGATCATGAGATACAGCCCGCTGACAGACAGACGGATGGACTGCGGAGACTTAGTAATAGGATCCCGTAGGTTACCTACTCTTCGGGTACGGAACCCCAAAAACAGCTAAATCGGTCGAGCAGTTCTCAAGTGATGCTCCGTCGTACATGCGGCAAAAGATTTTTATTTATATAGGTGATAGATTTAGAAGTAATAACATGCATTGTGCAGCGGACTGTACAGTGTACAAGGAAGTTTTTCTACATAATGTAGATTAATAGGCTAACACCAACGGGTTAACGACCCTTGCATCGGTATAAACTCTAAACACATGTTGCCAACTCAGTACTTCAAAAACCTTTGCCAAATTTGCTCCTTAAAATATATTTCCAGACGCAAAGTAGTGCAAATTATACCAGTGTTTTCATTAATTGTCGAATTGTCAGCGCCAGTCTGTGTAAGGATTTGGTACAGAACACCAAATTGAATAAAATTCTCTAAAGAACCGACATCGAAACCTATGGACTTCATAAGGTGAAATTATGGACTCAGAAATCAAACTATGGAAAAAATTGCAATAACAAATCGTATAATAATTATCTTTAACATTGTCTTACTAACAAATTCTAAATATACATACAAATAAACAAAGAACTTTAAAATCCTACTGTGGGCTTAAGAGCATTTAATCTTGAAAGGTGGCGAATAACGGAACTAAATTCTAATGTACATTTGAAATAATATCAATAACATTTCTATAAGGAAACAGCGCCAGTCATGTCAAAATATATTTTAAAACTGTAGTTTAGCGAATTATTCCTTTGCTCCGTATAGATGATTGTATTTGATTGTCTATGCTTGTGTAATATTTCATGACACCTAATAATTTTATTACTCTTTTCATATCTCCATCAAAAAACGCGGTAGAAACTTGCTTTTGTAAACTTTTGATTTTAGCTTTGTTCTCTGTGTTTAATTCCATAATTGCTTTTTCTGTAGATGCATTCTCTACTTCTTCATTCTTTTCCATTATTTGCATTAGGAACTTTTCGTCTACTTCTGTTTTCTCAGGGATGTCTTTGCCTCTAAGTTGCAGCATGTATATTCCTGAAAAAAATAAAAGATCATAAACACTTTAGCAGGAGTGGTTCTGTAGCTTCTGCCTATCCACATTGGAAAAGGCTTGAGATTATTTATGTATGTATGTAATATAACTATAAGATGTGTAACATAATAAATGCAAGACCTCCCGTGTGGTCTCGGGCCATGAAACTGAACAGCTTCTGTTCTAAGAGTTTGTTAAATTCGCAAAAAAAAATGGACTATTATTATGGGAATTCAGAAAGCAAAATAAAATTTGGACGTTACGATTAGGCAATATGGTCGAAAGACTATAGCCTTCCCTTCCGGGTAAATAAAAAAATAAATATTATGCACCTATAAATGATTGTTTAACACATTATTGATATCTTTCTGATAACCAGGCAACTTAAGATAAGTACGTAGACAGTTACATTGTTTAGAGACTATTAACATTTTACTGATACCCATATTATCTCCTTTTGGGCAAGTATGAATATTAAAGGCTTGTCCCGCAAATAGTCTTTTCTAAAATGTGCTTTTTCCTACAAAAGTGCAAAAATGTAAGAAAAAGTAGTTTTTTTTATGTGGGGGTTTGGAATGATGTACTGAATATGTGGAAACCGTTTGTGCCTAGATGTCTTTCCACCCTGTATATAAAATAAAATGAATAAATGCTGTTTTCTTACCTCTAGTTAATGGTTCCAATAATGTTTTGTAAGCCTCATTCACCAGTGATGAATATTCCTCTGAGATTTCTTGTTCCTTCTTGTCTCTGAAGCATTTAAGAGTATCTTTTTATTTCTCACAAGAAAAACAAACTTATTGCTGTAAGCTACCAAAAAGCCTACCAACCCCCACTGAGCCCAAAAAGGGGATTATATCCCACTCCCCCTCATAGACAGGAGGCTGTGCGTTTACTAAAATATTTCTTTTTGCAATTGTAGAATAAAAGTATGTTGGGTTGACGATATTGTCAGTTGTTGGAAACATGGATGAGGGATGCATAGAACTGAAAAGAATGGCAGAAAAAGGGGAACCCTATACATGTCAGTGGGTTATTCTGGGCTGAAATGAATGATGATGATAATTATCCGAGCCACAAGATACAAGCGATGCTTAGTTTGTGACTCACCGATTAAATATGACAGAACTGACTTCAGACTTTTATTTCTCTACATTTTGATTGTTAGACTTGTTAGAGGCCCGTAATAAAGCAAACACTTGTTTACCACACTAGAGATGATTGTAGGTTTAAGTGAGAAAATCTCTATGATATTGATAACTAAATAAATTTACTTTTTTACCTGTTACCAAACTTATCAGGATGTAAGTATTTCTGTAATTCCTTATATTTGTTTGCTAGTTCCGTCTCATCCAGGTCGTAAGATTCAATAACTCCCATGATTTTGAAATAATTCTCTCCTTTGGTTGGCCGTTGTAAGGCGTTGCAATTTCCACAGAATAAACCAGGTTCTTTTCTTTGAACATCCTTGCCACAAGACCAACATGACGAAAGGCGAATTTGTCTGAATAATGTTTGTTTTACTGTTTGGTTTACTATTAAATTTCTTACACTTATCATTTTGAGTTTAATTTATTGACACAAATTTAGAGACCTTGAAATGATATGGTAAAAATGTGAAACATTCAGTGAGGTTACGATTACACAGCAGCTATAGTCAAACGATTTTGGCAAATTCAGTCAACAAAATATCTTCCCCATCATCGTTTCGTTTCTTATACATTTGACAATCAGCTGATTTGCAAACGTTTAGTTCTTGTTCTCGCTCTGCAAAGATAAAATGTAAAAAATAGAAATTCAACAAACAAAATATTTTAAATCATCGTTAATATAAATGAACAAAAATGTATTTATCTGTTATTTTCAGTAATTAAAAATAATAATTAGTTAACCAAACAACCAAGAGTAAAATAATATAAATAGCGCTACCTATTAAAGATTGAAACGAAAAGCAGCTGTCACTGTCAAAATTAAAATTGACAGTTTGTAAACAGAGTTGTTTTCAGTGAGCTCGTGTGTTATTTTAATTTCGTAAAAGCTGAAAGCTTTAACCATGGTGAATTACTTCAACATGGACGGCGCCGAATCAACAAACTTTCAGAAGGAGATATCTGGCATGATGCACGGATTTGGCGATAATCCGAATCCAAATGCGGCCACCGTTGTGTTGGTCGAAAGCATTGTTCAACAACAACTCAAATTCATGATACAGGAGGCCCATCAACACTGCACGACACGTGCCGGTAGAGCTATAACTAACTACGATATCATTTTCTTGATGCGAAAGAATATTAAGAAACTAAAACGCCTTCACGACTATCAATTAAAATTGGATCAAATTGACAAGAAGTGTATCTTGAATATTAGTACTCCTGGTGAGTCTTTGATCGCAGGATTGATGGAAGATGAAAAAGACCTAACAACCAGGAAGCGGAGGAACCATATAGACTACATCAAGGAATTTGACGAGTATGATGAAGTAAGTAAAATTAAATTTGATTCCATTGATTACATACGGAAGGTACGAGCCGCTAAAATCACTGAGTCTATGACTTTTGAGAAGTATGAAGCATACCATAAAGCTAGATGTGCATCCTTCCGTTCTGGTTATGGTATTGGCAAGGGCTTTGTCAAATTGGAACGCTGGCTAAACCCCGTAAAAGAATTCAAGATCACCCAAGCTGCTTTAGAAGTGTTGTGCTTTGTTGCATACGAAACCGTTGCAGAGATAGTAGATGGAGTCTTTCTAGTAAGACAGGATGCCAAGAAAAAGAGCGGAGACCCATTCAGCAAGTTTGAAGGTGGACATTTTTGCAACCCTGTCAGTTTAAACAATGCTGTGTATATTAAATCGGGTTACGAGGGTGTCCCAGCTATAACTGTAGCAGAAGTGAGAGAAGTATTGCGGAGACATTACACGTCAAGAGTGGGTATGAATGGATTATTCTTTAGAAATATGAGTTTGGATCTTCCTATAAGATACTTGGCGTTTTAAAATGTTTAAGATAGAACCTTTTTATATAAAAAAAATGTATTACTTTCTCATTTACAATGAAATAGTAGACAGGTATCCTAATGTCAGACAATGATTAATGTTTGTACCAACATTGGTTGGTTATTTTCGTGAGGCGTCCACACATTGGCTATTATACCAGTCCTATTCCATCAGAGCCAATTTGAAGATGTCCAATACAGAAATCGAAATTGCTCCATATTATTGTATGTCCCTGGTAAACTTGAAAGAATTCGATAACTTTTTCAATTGTCCATACGGATGGCGATTTTGAGGATGAGGATGACATTCTCGCGTTGCAACAGTACTCGGGACTAAGCAAAGCACCAACATGTGGAAGGATTGTGAACTGACACACTTCAGTCAACTCTCAACGCTCGTCCCAACGTTGGTGCCAATGTTTATTTTCTAGATCCACACGTTGGACGAGTGTCGTTGGGGCCAACCTGTGGAGCCGGCCTAAGACTAAAATTAGTGGAAGACAGATATGAATGAACAGCAAAACATGAAAACTGGCAGCAATAAAAGAAGAGTTTACTCATGTGACTAAGAACTCTCATGTACTTACATATAACGGGAGGTAGGGACACGGACACTAAAACGGATACCACATATTCATTAAAAAAAAAAACAATAAAAAATTTCTTGAACTCCCCCCGAGTTTCACAATGATGTACTAAATACTAATAATAAAAATCGTTTTAGGGTCAGTGTTCCTTCCACCTTGTACATTAATTACATAATTATTGGGAAATTCGAATTGTTCAGTATGTCATAACATTCATATCAATAGAAGAGACACTTCCATTTTTTTTGCTTTTGTGGTGCAATGCATCTTTTTTATGTCACAATGATACTTTATTAAAAATGGCTGTTGTATTCTTTAAGATAAACTTAATCAATTTAGAAGCTAAGAAAAACTAATTGCATCTTTTAAGGTAACAGTTTCGCCGAAAAATCTATAATTTTCATAGGAGCCAAAAAAAAATATATACCCTGTTTTCTCACGATACAATTTAAGGTGAGCAATTTCTTGAGGTCAAAAGATAGATATTTGTTTATATTATAAGTATAACATATAATTCAGAAAAGTTATATTTTTTTTAAATAGACCTTAGTTTATATGATTTTTTATTTTCATAGTTATTCTTTTCCATTAAATTGTACTGTGACCTACTGTGTGTAACTAAACAAAATGTTACATTATACCAATTAAAAAAACGACTAAACGAATTTTGTTGTTTTGATTTGCGGCCGTGGCTATCCAAATAGTTACAATATCCGTCATCACTCGTCAAAGAACAAGACAGTGACAGCTTGTTTAGACACAATATTGCATTTAGCAACCATAATATTTTTTGGTTTTGTAACGATAAAATTTTGCGTCATCTGCCCTTAAAAGTGTTTTTTTTTTTGAGAAAGTGTCAAATTCATCTTATACATATATAGTTTACGTCATTTTAAGAAAGATGGCATTATTAACAAAATTCATGATTTCATGAAACGTTTCGTCTAATAACGGCGAAATACCTAATACTCAATGAAGCGAACTTCTTGAACGCGAATTCGCGGTTCAGGATCGCTGTCGTATGATATTTTATTGTGGACAGTATATGGGTTAACAGGTGCGCATTTTAATCCATAAGTAACAATTAAGTGTTATAATATAATTGTAAATCAGAAGATATTTCTAGTATGTAACTTTTCATTCAGTCAATGATAATTATGAAATAAATACATTTCAATTTCTAATTGCGTGTTTTTACTACCGAAGAAGCTGATGGTCCACCGTCGCCTTTGGCCATCTGCGATAAGAAAGGCATCGTAGTTGACACCTGTTAGTGGTTCGTCACTAAGGCCGGCCCATGGCGACTTCTTGTATCGATGCCGTGGTTGAATGTGTACTTTCGCCAACGTAATCATGTTACTGTAGGTACTGCTACTACCACGATGCTGTCGCGCTTCAGACCCTAGTCGCGCGTTTGCGTCTGACATGCATTTGAAAACTAACTATATTAAAGTCTGCAAGTGTTCAGGGCCAAAAGAAAAAGGATACAAAACTAGTCGCAGTGGGCGAAGTACTTTTATTTTAATTTAGTGTCTGTTCGATTAAGGAATAGTAAACACACACAAATTCGAGGTTTTATTTAAATTTTAACTATTTTTAATTATGTTGAGGATCATTTAAGGTTTTATTTTATACGATATTAAAATTCTCTGTAATATAAAGTTAGTTTCATGTATGTACCATGATTAATTTGTTAGTTACAGGGATTTTCGTCATCGACCCGTGTTATTTGGCCGCGAGTGTATACGGCTCAAAGCGAGTTGCATTGTTAAACTACCCCCATAATATAGGAAACTCAATTCATTCAGTGAATTACATGCTTTGTATTCACATGTGGGCATTGAAAATAACCCTGGCTATTTTAGCGCGGAATTCATAGAATTTAAAATTAACTATTTAGTTTTAATAGTATTTTGTCCATTGCATTCAACCTCCCCGTGTCAATTTGGCTCTTAGTTGATTAAATGTCTGGTATTGTCCATTAATGGAAAACCACAGCTCCACCAGTTTCCGTTATGAAAAGTAGTTAGGTAAATAGGTACCTATTTAGTGTTCTCTGTGTTCTTCATGGCACTTTTTGGTCGTTTGCATTACAAATCACTAAATGAAATTAGTGTTAAGCGTAGGTACCTACCTAATCGTTTGAAGATACAAGAGACTAAATGATGTTTTAAGTAGATAGTGAACAAAAGAAATAAATCATTTAAATTATACTTGAAAAAATATATTTAGGTGCAAAAAAAAATGCAAAATTGACAATGACAACAAATTGACATACCTACAGTGTGACATTGTGAGATTTTAAAGTGCACGCCGCCAATGCGCAGAAAAAACCATCTGGCGCGGCGTCGACAGGTGGTAGAGGTTACCTATGTTTAGCACTGCACGCTATTAGTAATCTCTTCAAACGGGCCTGAGCATCTCCTACATTTCTATGTAATTTGTTGTGCCCTGTACGCCAGACGACACAAATATGTGACAAAATGATAGGTGCAATTGTAGCTTATTATTGAGCTCTGGCGGTCAAAAGGTTAAGTAGACTGAGAGACGGACTAACTAACGCATACGTTACCAAGGCATACTACTCTGTCAAGAAAGTACCGGGAAACGATCTATAATACACAAAATGTTAGTTAATCATCCAAAGTTATTTTATCGCCTTCAAATTATGCTCCTTCAGAAACGATACACTTACGCCAACGAATAATCTAATCATCAAAACATTTTTTAAACGCTTTTTCCGAAATTGAGTTCAGTTCTCGCCGCGAGTTCTCCTTTATGTCTTCTATCGAATGAAAACGGGTGCCACGAAGTAGTAATTTGAGTTTAGGAAAAAGAAAGAAGTCGGCTGGAGCCGTAACGGGTGAATAAGTTTGTTCGATGGTGTTTGTTTTTGGTCAAAAATTCGTTCACTATGATGGCCTCGTGCGAAGGCGCATTATTTTGGTGCAAACACCAAGAATTTTCTTTCCACAAATCCCGGCCTTTTTCGTCGAATTTACTCTCTTAAACGCCGCATAACGCTCAAATAATATTCTTTATTTACTGTTTGACCTTCCGGCAAGAATTCCGAGTGCATAACACTGCGATAGTCAAAGAAAATGGTCAACAAGACACTTTTGGTCGACTTTGGCGTGGTTTTTTCGGTTCAGTTGGAAGGCGCCACTCCGAAGCTTGTTGACTAGTTTGCATGTCAAACTCGTTCTGCTGTTCGTCTGCGTTTTATGAATGTTGAGTCGTTCCATTGGCGATGCAAAATTTAAGACAAACTCTTTGTTCGATGTTTTTGTCCATTATGTAATTCGCAATACACACTAGATAATGATCTAACTAAAAACAGCACTGTATTTAATCTAAATAACAGACGCAACTCAAACTCCGCACCAAAATGAAAAACAGTTGCCTAGATTGGCATAACAAAAAAATGAATTTGGAACCAACAAATCATCCATTCCCGATACTTTTTTGACTGAATGTAAGTACTATACTTAACTTAGCTCGAATAGCTGATATTTACTTGGTATCTAGTTCCAAGAGCTAAGCACCACGTTAAGTATGCGATCTAAATATATCTAAAATAATGGATTCGCAGAATGAGACAAAGAGGGATTTTCGGTCTAAGCCAATTTCGTGTGCTAAGCATTATTATCGAGTTCGTAGAACGACAGCGGTTATTCAGTTGCATTGCAGAGGCCTCGACTGACAATTTTTGAACACATTTCACGAGTAATAGAGAAGTATGGAAGAAGACATGCTGCGCCGACTAAAGAATGATGATGATGGATGATTGTCATGTTCAAACCCCGGTAGATACTTTATTTTGTGGAGTTTATTTTCACCACCGCAATCTCTCAGAACGGCACACAAACGTCGTCGTGAGCCTCCCCTAGCAGCACGGTAACGCATTTTTCCATGCTCCTATCCTTTTCTGTCGCTAAAATCCGTCATTTGCATTAGAAACAGATCGGGAGTGATATCGCATACAACAGCATCGACGATGCGCTCGGCATCACGCTCTGTTTCTAGCTTATAGCCTGATTATGTTTTTGGTAAGTAAGGAACCGGTGAAAACACGGGAATGAACTCGAAGACTTTTCAAACATAGGTATTATTTGTGTTCACATAAACATTGTCTTATCATACTGGGCCGGATGGAAGACCAACGTGCTCAAGGCAGAGCACCGGCAAGATGGTCAAATGCGATCAAGAAGGCTGTTGGTGTCAGCTTATAGAGTAGACTACACATGCGATGTATGGGGTCATTTATGGAATGACGAAGAAGATGAAGAATTCTTACTTTCGAGAAGAAACCAGTCGCTTTATAAATCTTCTCAACTACTAGGTCATTCCGAAGTGACCTATCCTAAAACAAATTTTAAATGTCCAATTAAAATAAAATGGAGCCCAATGGCGCCAAACTTCATTCCTGCTTTTGACAGATTTTATTTTATGGACAAAATAAAACTATAATGGCTGAGTCTATTAAAGTTTTTACATTGTGATAATAGTATACGAAGTAGACTATTATTTTTGAGATTGGTTGCAGAACTCTCAGACTCTCAGCTCTCAGCGGGGATTCTGTTGGTTTTAAAAATTGTGGATACCTACTGTCAGTAGTAACAATTTGACATTGACAACCTTTATGTCGTAGCAGTTAGAGCTATTTAATTTTCGTAGTGCAAGTGTACTTGCCGATCTACGCACGGTTAACTGTACCTTGTGGGTGTCTTAAAATAAAATTAAGTACCCTGTGTCTATCTTACTTTTTTTAACTTCAGTCAGTCACCTAATCCATAGCTGTTTAGGTTCTGCTTGTAGTAAAGTAACGAATAAACTACTTTTTTTGACGAACAGGCCAACGGCCACCTGATGGTAAGTTTGTGGTCACCACAGGTTATGAACCTTTGCAATTCAAGAGGCATCATAGATGTGGTGCCATTCCTAAGGCCAAGCTGTAGTTGTTTCAGGTAAATACTGTAGGTACTGCTCACTGACGGTTGACCACTTTTCACCTTATGCTCATGAGTAAAAAGGTTGAATAGTAGTCGACTGTTAGTGAGCTCCGTAGTACTGACCTAAGGACGCATCTGAAATGCCACTGGTAGTGTATAAAATATATGGTGTTGGCGTCCTAGAGACAAAACTCTTCAATTACAGCACCTCCCGAACCCTTCGAACCGGTGCATCGTAACGTTGATTGGCAGCAGTAATTATAGCAATAGGTAAGTATGGTGATAGTAAGTAATTGTCTTACCCAGGCGAGCTCATTCTTAAAGATCTCTAACTAGTCTACTAAAGGTGCAGATACCGGACCCTCAGAGACAGTATGCTGAAGTATCTGTCAGTGTCCCATTGTCAGCAGTCGGTCCACAAACTGTCCATATCAGTTTGTCCGCTACCTTTATTCGCGTAGTACGTGTTCCTTCCCGCAATGCTTTACTGAAACTTAAACTTTAAACCGAGCCTGACAATGCAACTAACAATTATAGCAAGACTCCCGCAGCATACGCCTTGGCTTTTGAGAGCGGTTGCCTGCAAATTTAATTTTGTCTAGCTGAGTTATAGCCTTCCTTATTGGATGTAGGACGGCGCTCTGAATTAATAATGGCGGACGTATACAGGGTATTTCCTTGAGGTAGTCAATACTTTGGTGTTACGGAGGTGGCTGTTGGGAGCGTTCAGGGATTTGAAGAGGTTTGTATTTGAGGTTATCTTTATTAATAAATCACAGGTATTGATGAGGTTGGTCCCGGCTGTCATTTGTAGATTCTTTGTTCCAAAAAAAAAACCGAGTGATATTATGAAAGAAAACTTTGTAAATATGCATATTACAAATTAGAGGATTAAATTCAAGATAAGGCGCCTAAACAAGAGAGCCTAAACAAGAGAGCCTAAACAAGATCAAACTGTTTGCAAAAATGATTACTTACATGATTACTTAAATTCTACACTCTGTTGTAACGACACACTTATTATTTGATAAAATAAAATGTACGGAAATGTTGCCCAGTCTGGATGCAATATTTGTGAATATGTGAGCACCATGTATCTATCTACATAATAATGTTTTTTCTTAATTACTGCTCTTTAGATACTTCGTATTAGTTTAGATTATAATTCATGTATGCAAATTATTGTTAAACATTATAAAAGAGGAATGATGGAGCTTCTTGCCCATTAATCTTCTCCATACGAATTGACTTTCAAAAGTGTCTTTTAATGGCACAAGAGAAATAAAGGCATTGACTTGTGACTTTTTGGCAACGGTTAGTCAGAAAGGCGAAAGTCTGACAACGAGTCTTACCAAGAGGTATGGCGTACCCAGTAACTTGTGGAGGACAGAAAGGCAGTTGCGCCAGGTAAAATACTGGTTCAGCTGCATCCGGTTGGATTGGAAGCCAACCACATGGTTGAGAAAAATTCAAATCATTGTTAGCGATACAACATATTTCGTAAAAAAATGTTCCTAGTTGCTTTTGCTGCATTGCCAACTTGCAGCATTGTGTAGCTGTATCTTATCTATACATACAAATAAATAAAATTCAAGTGTCTGTTTACATACAATATACATTTATTTCTTTCTTTGTACGCCTCCTGGCATAACATAGCGCTCTGTTCATCAAACATAAGATCTGTATTTTTTAAACCTATGTTAACAAATAAATTATGATTTGATTTGATTTAAATTTGTGTCTGTCTGTCTGTTTATTCCGGCTAATCTCAGAAACGGCTCGACCGATTTTGCTGAGCTGATATTATAAGGAGTAACTTAATTAGGCTTAGAAAAAAACTAGTACGGGTTTCGTGTAAAAAAATTAAAACTCATGAAATGGTTAACAAAATCCAATTCAAATAGAGAAGTAATATTTTTATAATAATTTCACGCGGACATAGGTCGCGGGGCACACAGCTAGTCCTTAATCATAAAAATATGTTTGGGATTGTGCAAACTAAAATGGTGCAATCAGGAATAAGTAGCCAAGTTAGCGTTACACTAACTTAGAACATTTGCCCCCTTATTATAATCAGGATAGGTAAAGTTATGCCAATCTTAAACTTCGAAAAACTTATAGTTAACCTAGACAGATTACTTGTTGTAACTTACTCCGCGGTTTAATAATAAGGGGGTGTATCATTGTTTATTAAGGTGACAATGTTCCTTAGCTAAGGGTGTATCAAGAAAGGGGTTTTTGTAACTCTACCCTTTTTTTTTGGGTTGGGAAATCATCAAATGACTCGTCCCGCTCTGGGCGGAGCGGAAGGGATTGTCAGACTTTTACTGACTAAAAACCATCCATGTTCCTTCTTTTGCCCTTTATGTTCCAGGGCCGCGGTATCTCTTTCGAATAGTCCCGCAGCCCTGGCAGGCATCGGCCCTTGCGGGTCCCTCCTGTTTGCTGACATGTCTTTGAGGCGCGCGTGGAACACGAACGCGCCGTCGACACGGCCTGTCGTCATAAGACAGACGGACGGCGAGCTAGCCCATTACTCACCGTCCACAGGCCCGCGCCTACGGTGGCCGAGAGCCACCACGTGGCCCTAGATGTAACTCTACCCCTAAGGGGTCAATTTGGGATTGAAGTTTGTTTACGGACAAAGACTTTACCATAAGCTCGAAAGTACTAACATAAACATATCCATCTGAGCTGTCGTTAAATTCGTCAATAAGCTTACAACAAGATGTTATTAACTCAGCGTCGTTAACTGTGAGTGTTCAATTCACTTTTGATCCGACTTTAAGATCTAACTTTAGGTTTAAACTCTAGCGTATGAATAAGACAACGTGTGAAAGAGACGGTGTAGTTTTTATATGGAACTGAATAGCTATGGCAAGAGCGCTGTTGATCGATGAGTATTTGGCGTAAAGCTTGGTTTGATGGTGATGATTTGCAAGTATTCTAGAGATTGACCACGTAGGTAATCCCCATCCCGTGGATTGGATCAGATATACCTACATGCAAGTATCTAAGGCAGGTAGTTAGGTAAAGACCCATGAGAAACGATGTGACGTTTGCGTCATCAATATCTTATTATGCTACCTGTACTATAATTATGTTGATTCAAATTCTTTTTACAAGACAAAAAGAATCAGTAACTCAGAATTTCCTTTGACTTCGCCTACCATAATCCACTGCGGCGCTTCTCGATTACGTCGCAGCACCCCATACTTCGCCTTTCGCATCTGTCCCAGCCAAATGTTTAAGGTACACAAGATCTCCCTACATACAGCTCGTCTTATTCATAATCCACGGCGTAACCCCGTATATTTCGAGCTGAACATAAAATTTACGGGAGTCGGAGAGAAGCAATCAAAAGGTTTATGTTACCTATGACATTGTGACGATTGCGAGGTGGAACGGAACGCACTCAAAGGCGTTTCAATTTCGACTATGAAGAGTTCTAACCGCTTGACCACAAGTGGCACAGAACACGCGTGTTGCGACAGCTGAGGAAACAAATGAAAGAATAGAACAAATAATAATGTGATTCGAGTAATTCAGTGATCGAGGAAAATGAAAAAAAAAAACGTAACTTACACTTCTCGTCTCCGCTTAGCTTTAGTGGAAACGGTTGAGTAAAGAAGAGAGGAGATGTCTCATAATTTGTTTAGGCCAAGTAGACAACAGCGCACAGCGCAGACGATAAGAGCGGTCGCTAAACTAGGCGTGAATGGCCTGTACATAAATCTCTGCTCCGGTCAAGACAGTACGTATCCCCGCACAGCTTCGTTGGATACACCATAGCTCCTAAACCAATCGTCTCCTCTCCTCTGCGCACATCTCTGCACGACTCCGCTTTGGTGGAGTCCAGGCCTAATGCCCCGGGCGATGCAACTAGCCTTAAGCGACACAAGGCGCGCGCCATTGTTACCTTCGTGTGAGTATGGTCGCGTCGTGGTTAGGTACACGTGACATGTCCCGAACAGCTTCGTACTCTTGTTCAGTTTCTATCGCAAGATGCGCATAGCTCGAGCGCGTAGTTCGTGGCCAAGAGTTAAGGACGTTTCAATTTCGACTATGGCCAGTTCTAAAGAATTGCCTTCGAGTGGAAATTGCTACTTGTTATAGTTTGTAGTGTTTATAGTCTGAAGTGAAGTGTTTGCTGACTTTAGCAGTCCTAGAAGCTTTTTATAAAAGTATTCTTCTGTAGAATGGAATATTTCTATACCTACATTATTGAGCAGGCATAAGATTTTTTATCTTTGAATCTTAAGATATCTGTAGGGATTTGGCATGTTAACTAAAAGAGTTTATAATCAGCTTGTAATTTTATATTTGTATGGATACAACCCAGACTTCTGGTAGCCCGTAAGGTACTAAACAATCTCGTTAATTGGTTCATACACTGAGCCATAGTCTAAAGGGCTAGGTCTACAAAAAAAAAAAATCGCGAGAGTTATTTAACATAATCCCCAAAGGGTTAGGCAGAGGTGTACCTAATACTATCAACACCTACTTTTCGCCAGTTATGTTTAATTCTCATGTAATAGGGGGCGAGCCTATTACCACCAACCAGGCTTGTGCCTGACTCCGTGGCTGCTACTGAGAAATCTCTGATGGAACACAATATCAGTTTGCCTGAAATGGGAATTGAACCCAGGAACTCATGTTCAGCAGTCGCCTACGACTAGACCAACGAGGCAGAGAGCCATGGGTTACTCTTGTGTATCGTATGTGAGAACCTTTGTGCATTATTCCTCCTTAGAAGGATTTTTGTAAGTACATACATCCCCAATTACAAACGTTATATTATGTATTTATGTGAAAGTTTCCATGGAAATTCGTATTTTTTTTTCGATGTAAACGTCTAGTTCTCATTATAAAATACGTCCCAGAAATAACGAAACGAAATTCAAATCGAGATTACCGATATTATCATTTTAGATTTAGAATACAGTCCAAAGAAGGTTTCATCAACGAATAAGTACTCCTTCCATCATTTAAAATTAGAATCTTTATCCAAAATAAAACAATGGCCGTCGCTCTAGAGTCTGTGTGCAACATTCAGCTGTTTATAATTCCACACCGCCGGTGATAATTAAGTGAGAAAACGAGTTAGTGCGATCCTCGCTTGCGATCCCGGCTCGTTCCCGTACTTGTATGTACTAGTATTTATGGCTGCTTTTAGTCTTTAGTAAATATGAAGTTTTTGTAACATATTTATGTGTTTAAACGTAATACACCACGAATTTAAACTGCTAGCCGTTAATGAAATTACCTCGTACTGAATTGAAGAGTTACTTGTATCTCAGCAGTGATAGGTGTGCCCGTCGGACTTCTAAGTCATAGGTCTCGAGTTCGAATCCAAGACCTCTGATTTTTCAAATTCATGCGCGTATTATACAATCTAATTATCACTTGCTTCGGTGAAGGAAAACATCGTGAGGAAGCTAAGAACCACCATGCCTGAGTTAGAGACCCATGGGATGGCATAAAAACTCTAACACTAGGTTAGGCACTAACCACACAAAAATACCACTTGATAAAAACAAAATTACAACACACATGTTACATAATTACGCCTGTTTTTCCGAAGGCTGAAGAACACCTGAGATACCGACAGTACTCCCATTTTGCCTGCTATGTTTAAGTTTCATGTATATGGACGATCCTATTGCCAATCTAAACTGCGTGCTACTGAGCATTTCTAATGGAAAAACTCAAAATATAAGATCTGGGAAATGAACGCAAGACCACACTTTAGATTACATAGATAGGTAATGTAAGATCATTTGATTCACCTCAAGATTCAAAAAAAGCTCGCACAATCTGAGCAAAAGTGATTTCTTTCTACAGCTTCCCAAGCTCCTTTTTAAACATTTAATTATAATTGTAAATATCCTCGGATCGTGCACTAACTGAAACGAATGAAATATGTGCTAAATAAACGTCAGGGAGGGCCATTACCACGTCACGGCGATAAACTGGGACTAAATGCCGTTAAGGTGTCCTCCAAACGTTTGCTTCAGCTCTAGGGCTAGCAAATCTGGGTATTGACTAAATTAACCTGTATTCTTATGGCCCGTTTCGTTTATCGAAAACGTAAGAAACAGCTGATTAAAAAAAATACCGTTGAATATCTTCTATGTGGGGTGGGGGGAGAGGGGTTCAGAATGTTGTACTGAATACGTGGTAACCGTTTTAGCGACGTGTCTCTTCCACCTTGTGTAAACTTGTGCATAGTTGAACCAGCGCCTGTAATTCTTGACGTCGAGATAAATAAAGATTTATGATTATGATCATCATTCGCCACGTGGGCCCAGCGTGGGTTAGCTGATATCATTGGTTCTAAGACATACCTGTGCATGCGCAGAGCAGCTATGGCCTACGTGTCCGGCTACGGCGTAGCACTCAGCTACGAGCTCGAGACAAAAGAGGAAAACTTTTTGATTTTACTTCTATTGCCATACACCGGGCGCAAATCCAGACTCTGTGGCTCTTACTGAGAAATTCCTGATGGAGAAACAAAATAACACTTTGCCCGACCCGGGAATCGAACCCAGGACCTAATGCTCAGCAGCTTGCTTGCGACCACTGGACCAAAGGCAGTCCAAACGACGACGACCAAACCAAGGAAAAAAATGATAAGCAATTAATGCTATGTAGGTATAATAATATATATGCTCTTAAATCTCCATTTTTTTCAACCCTCCAATACTAACACATAGTGATGCCGCGATCCATATACTACATATTATTCTTTCAGCGTCCTCACACATACTATATGGTCCTTAATAAAAGCAGCCCTGTTGAAGAGGGTACAGAAGGGTTATTTATTTTAGATTAGCAGATAAGGGTAGTGTTATTTGTAAGAGAATCGATAGTAATAGTATAAACAAACGGAAGAATATTATTCTCTTCACGAGAGGCATAATAGGTCTATAATGTGCCCACTTGTGGGACACAGGCTGGTGAGGAGTGGGTTGTAATCCACCACGCAGGCCCAGTGCGGGGTCGGTTGATGTTGCATGTATTATAATACTAGCGACCCACCCCGGCTTCGCATGGGTGCATTGTATTCTCTCTCTTTATCTATTAAAAAAACCGCATCAAAATCCGTTGCGCAGTTTTAAAGATTTAAGCATACATAGGGATATAGGGCCACAGAAAACGACTTTGTTTTATACTATGTAGTGATTATACAGGGATACTTGAAACTCGACGGAATCCTGACGTAATAGTAGGGTTAAAATGCAACAAATTAAGCCACCTTTGGTCTACCGAAGTTCAGTAGTTATTTAGATTTTAGTTTTTTATGAAATCCTAGTACTTCTAATTATTAACAAAGAACAGTTACGGCATCAATTATCATAATAAACTAAATAACAGCACAGTCGCGCCGTAAATCATTTTTAAATTGGCTTCCAATGATTTAATCTGGGATTTTTCACAAAGAAAAAAAAATCTAACCAACTCAAAAACGATTGAATTTCGGTAGAACATTTGGTAGCTTAATTCGTTGCATTTTAACAACGACAATCAATAGATTAACACTAGAATTTATTATTATACGTTTTTACTCCAGGGATTTTCTCGGTAGCAGCCACGGAGTCTGGATTTGTGGTCAGTTGATGGCAATAGGCTCGCCCTCTATTACATGGGACTTAAACATAACTGGCGAATTGTGGATGTACTATAATTGGGTACACCTCTGCCGAACCCTTCGAGGATTATCAGGCGTGATGTTATATTATGTTGTGGAACACTTTATTATTACGAGATATTTGGTTTTCCCATCGGGATTTTTCTCAGTAGCAGCCACGGAGTTTGGATTTGTGCTTGGTTGACGACAATAGGCTGGCCCGCTATTACATGGGACTTCAACATAACTAACGAAAAGTGGGTGTACTATTAGGTACACCTCTGCCTAACCCTTCGGGGGTAACAGCCGTGATGTTATGTTATAATAGGAGCGCTAGTGCTCTCATCTTGACCGTGCCCTAATCTTTGGATAGAAATATACAGAGGTGCTAGAACTCGAGTACTGTAACACGATCCGCCCAATCGCCTCTCGAAACCCGCTGGTAACAAGGTGCTTAGAAGCCGTGTTTCTCAGGAAATAAAGAAAACTTGTTACTTCTCGAGGTCATTTTAGATATTTTACTATTTTGGAGAGAGTTTTAATTTCACGCCTCTTTTGTTAAAATGATGATATAAATTCAAAATTCAAATTCTTTATTTCAGACACGAGTCCATAGTGTTGGTTTCAACAAAATAAATTAATAACTAGTGTTAGTAAAAAGGAAAAAATAATTTAATTTCTAAGTTCGGTATGGATCCTTACCCAGTGGCGCTGCAGTGGGGAGTCCCACCGATCAGAGAACACACTCAGGAGACTGTTGGTGCCGGCTATGGAGGCGGTCTGATTTTTATAGTGGCCGCAACTGCGACTGCTGGACGAATGGTTCTGGGTTCGATTCAGACGAGTCAAATATTATTCCATTAGGAATTTCTCTCAGTAACAGCCTGGATTCTGGATGTGTGCTCATTTGCTGGCAATAGACTAGTCTCATATATCACAGGACTCAAACATAAGTGGCAAATTATGGGTGTGCTTTTGTCCTCTACCTACCTCTTCAAGGAATTACTCGACTACCCAGTCATAGGTCTCGAGTTCGAACCCAAGACACGCACCTCTGATTTTTCGGATTCATGTGCGTATTGTGTAATTATCACTTGCTTAGGTGAAGGAAAACATCGTGAGTAAACCAGCATACCAGAGAGATATTTCTCGACGGCATGTAAAGCCAAGTGATCTTGGATGGCATAAAAACTCTGCCACCAGTTTAGGCACTAACCACACGATAAAGAAAGATTATGGCAATCAATAATTTCTATCAATAAAATCAATGTTCTCAATACCCATCCGTACACACCACATACCGTTCCAATTCCTACAGGCAATTTAGCAAGGTTTTCGTTAGCCCCTCTCAATTAATCGTAAAGATTGGGGCGGAGGCTGCTCGAGTGGCTTGAGTGGCTCGAGAACGCTTGAGGGTGCTCGTGTTGGCCTGAGCCACTCGTAACGTAAGGATAATCTGGCGTTGCATCTTTAGTTTATAGGTTCGTGCGGTGAGAGGGTAATGCTGGTGACTAAATTGTGTTATGGGTAAATGTATTGGACTACGACTTATGCCTTTTTAACCGACTTCAAAAAAGGAGGAAGTTTCTCATTTCGACCGTATATATTTTTTTTATGTGTGTTCGCGGATAACTTCGTCGTTTATGAACCGATTTTGATAAAAAAAAAATTGTTGGAAAGGAGATACTTCAAGGGTGGTCCCATGATAAGGAAACCGGGATTTGATGATGGCATTGGCAGAAAAATAATTTTAGCTTCAGAAGTCAGTGACATGTTATAAAGGAATGAAGAAACTCGCTTGAATCATTTGAAGAGTAGCTATATTCTCTCTTTTTCCAACTCGATGCTGGTCCCAAGCAAATCTATTTATGTTATAGTGTTAACATAACATCACGCCGGTTATCCCTGAAGGTTCGGCAGAGGCGTACCCAATTATAGTAGGTACACCCACATTTTGCTAGTTATGTTTCAGTCCCATGTAATAAGGGGCGAGCCAATTGCCATCAATTGATCACAAATCCAGACTCCGTGGCTGCTACTGAGAAAAATTAAATAAACCCAATAACGTGTAATTATAGTGTCCCACAACATAATATAACATCACGCCTGTAATCTCCGAAGGGTTCGGCAGAGGTGTAGCCAATTATAGTACACCCACATTTCACCAGTTATGTTTAAGTCCCATGTAATAGAGAGCGAGCCAATTACCATCAACTGACTACAAATCCAGATTCCGTGGCTGCTACCGAGAAAATCCCGGGAGTAAAAACGTATTTTAATAAATTCTCGAGTTAATCTATTGATGTTAACTACCCGCTATTCCTCTAGTCCGTTCCCGCGTCATGTCAGAATGCCCGCCATTCCGAAGTAGTGCTGCCAGTCTATAAAATGTAGGTACCAATGATATAATCGACTATAAATGGTTTTTCGTTTTTACAAGCATTAAACAAGTTGACTAGTGGGCAGAGAATGTCTGAGGCTTTAGTGCAGTTACTTCAATCAAATCAAATCAAAATCAAATCATTTATTAAACAGAAAATACAATCCTATTTGTTAGTAATAATACATAAACATCGTAAACACTAGTGTTAGTACATAATTCAATGGGGTGGCAAAAAAAACTATTTTACTAATAATATTTTCAGATTATCTTGGTTCTGTGATTAGTTGACTGAATTGTCTGAGAATCATCAACAGGCTTTCGGATCACTCGACGTGTGCACAATTTTAACAAGTCGGTAATTTTCCCTACCGACCGATAATTTTTATAGCACAAAAGAACAATAATATTTGCATGCTATTATATTTAAGCAAAACATGTATGTTTTTTTTTTTTTTTCGGGTCATCATCCAATGACTCCTCCCGCTCTAGGCGGAGCGGAAGGGAGTGTCAGACTTTTACTGACTAAAAACCATCCATGTTCCTTCTTTTGCCCTTTATGTTCCAGGGCCGCGGTATCTCTTTCGAACAGTCCCGCAGCCCTGGCAGGCATCGGCTCTTGCGGGCCCCTCATGATTGCTGACATCTCTTTGAGGCGCGCGTGGAACACGAACGCGCCGTCGACACGGCCTGTCGTCATGCGACGGACGAACGGCGAGCTAGCCCATTACTCACCGTCTACAGGCCCGCGAAACATGTATGCTCTGTAATTTTTTTAATATCTTTTAACACCATGTTTTACGCAAATATTATTTCTTATTTCTTTCTTTCTTTCGAAACCGGGTGTTAGGAATAAAATAAAATAAATATTATGTACCTGTAGTTGTTAAACGTCGACAGACATTTCACCACTCACAGTGTTGTTGAAACGCCAAAAATCAATCACAAGGACCGCCCTAATTGTGCCCGTTAATTGGCAATCGTCACGCGCGGCCGGTAGGAGCCAACTTAAAAAAAATGGCTGAAAATTTCTGATTCTCGATGTGATTGCCGCGGGACGAGTGAGTCTAAAGGAGGCTTATATTTTTAGTGTTAGGTTAGGAAATTAGGATTTCGTATTGGCTTTTGAAAAAGTTTTGATTTGATGAAATACCGTGCCTTGTGATGCATTACATTTATACTAATACTAGGTGATGCGGTTTTTCGCGCGTGGACGTGTGACAAATTATATACTAGAACTTTCCTCGAGAACCACTCTATCCATTGGTGAAAACAGCATGAAAATCGGTGCCGTAGTTTTTGAGTTTATCGCGAACAGATAGACAGACGCGGCGGAGGACTTTGTGTTATAATAAGAAGTGATGATTATAAAGAGTTAAAAGTTTGTATGGTAGGGGTAATCTTCGGAACTATTGAAAAATTCTTTCACTAACAAGAAGCTACATTACCCCCGAGTGTCATAGGCTACATTTAAAACGTTCCCGTGGGTTAATTTCCGAACATAATGGGAGCGAAGCCGCGAGTAAAAGCTAATCCCTACTTCAATACTTATAATATTATAACTGCGAAAGTAATTCTGTCTGTCTGTCTGTCTGTTACGCTTTCACGTCTAAACCACTGAACTGATTTTAATGAAATTTGGTACAGAGATAGAGTTGACCTTGAGAAAGAACATAGGATAGTTTTTATCCCGGACTTTTGAAGAGTTCTCTTGGAAACGCGACATAACCGAACTCGACGCGGGCTAAGCCGCGGTCGGAAAACTAGTGTATAATATATTGTGACTTCCTAAACATGTATACACCTATGAGAATTGTCCAGATTTAGATGTTGGTTCAGCAATTTCTCAGTCCGTGCGCGGAACATAATGCTGTGAGCAAGTCAGGTGATAAACAACAAAATCAGTCAGTACTGTTCCTATTGCTGGAAAGTGTATGGCCGTAGCCGTATGGGTTTGTGAATGTCACACATGTCTTCGAATTTTTCGATTTTAAGACATGTAAGTTTCTCCGCAATGTTTACCTTCATAGCGGAGATGGGCTCACTATAACTGATTGTTTCGCCAAGCCGAGAATTACTGCTGGTGGTGTTTATGGGGCATCGGCAATGTCCGTGGCGTCATGTACAGCTGAGTTCATCATGCAGTACATCATAGATACACTCGCTTGCATCCACCGTGCAATCATAGAATTTCAAAATTTATTTTTCTGTCACTAGCTTAATTTGGGGGAGGCATTTGCCCAGGACTGAAACAGTTCAGGCCGAATAAAAAAATGTTAAAATTATTATTTAAGTTCAATTATTGACTTCTTCTGTACGTATCGATGAATTTAAATTGTGTTGGACCAGTATGTAGAGGTGGAGCATATCCTGCAGAGGGATTCACACTGGCAATCTATTTGGGATGAATCGAGGACCCCATTTGGCCACATTATATCTACACAGGCCAACCTGGGCTCGCAATCGGTTAGATTGGCCACTGCAGTTCGTATCCGGGCAGTAGGTGTTCATCTGGGTTGATGAAATGTGGAGAATAGAATAGAATAGAATATTTATTAATTGTAAAACATGAGTATACATCATATGATATGTGCAAGGTTTTAAAATAACAGGTAGATCTACATGTTTTGCCATTTATGGCGAACAAAACAACATATCTTTGGCTTAGTATTAACCATAAAAAATAATAATAAACAATTGAGTCTACACAGTAAACTATGAAATTTAAATATTTTTTCTAATGCTAATTAAAAAATAAACTATTCTTTTTACAGATTTGGGGGTCAAATTGTGAAAAATGTCGTAATGTCGTATGTACGTGCACCTCTCGTCGACACAAAAAGGACTATAAAGGAAGAGTTCCGATTCCTAGATTGTATTATCAACTATCAGGCTGACTATAAAGTGAAAAGGTTATAATTTAAAATCAATCACTCCTACCAACTATTTGGAACTTCTTGCTGACTACAAATATGGCCGGATTCTTTCCCTACTAGCCGTGAAACTGCAAAACTGTGACGTAGAGATGTATGTATACTTCATAGTTAAGAGGTCGATGAACTAAAGAGTGGTGATTAATGATTCTATCAATTTAATGTATTCTTTTTTAATTTCTACTAGTATTGTAGCTACTATTGTACCAACAATACATAAATTCGAACTAAAACTGAGACAGAAAATACCAGTCAACCTTAAAAGCATCAATAAAATTACAAAAAGGTATTTCCAAAATAAATTATTCATAGTGCCGAGTTCTACAACATTATTATATTTTATTTCAAGTCCCACGGCATTCAAAATTATATTAAATTCGTAGCCTGTATTGTTTCCGAAGTTATTAGATTATAGAAGCCATATTATTTCGGTACGGGGAGCCTGTTTCTCCAAATAAAGCATTGTTAGAACTGTTCAGTAAATAAAAACTGGTATTCTTAATTGTATGTTTTTTTTGTGTGTGTTTGTATGTTGTGTTTCATACGTACGTACATTCATGATTTGTTAATGACGGAGGACAATTAAACTAACTACTACTTAAGTAAGTAATAGGCATAAATAGTTACGATAATGAACGGAGGAGCTCGTGGCTTAATAATAACAGCCGCCTCGGTCGATCTTTAGGCTAAGCCGCGCTTGCCTAGGTTGGTTCATGGATGGGTAAACACCCATTACATTCCGAGTTTCCTTAGTGTCTCAGAAAGCACGTTAAATCGTTGGTCTCGGCTATCATTTGTAGATCTTTGACAGTCGTTACAGGTAGTCAGTGGCTCGAAAGTCTGACAACCAGTCTTACCAAGGGGTATCGTATTACCCAGTACTAACTGGGTTGTGGAGGTCAGATAGGCAGTCTCTCCATGTAAAATACTAGTTATATTCAGCTGCATCCGTTGCACTGGAAGCCGACCCCAAAATAGTTGGGAAAAGGCTAGGCAGATTAAATAGTAACTATAAAAGCCAATGTTTTCAGGGTTTGTTGAATACTTCATCAAAATTTTCAGTTTAGTAGGTAGGTTTAGTATCTAGTAATGTATGTGTCGGATCCGGTCATTGGTACGGACTTAAAATGAATCGCAAGTACGCCAGTCGTGACATCACGCGACCTACTTACAAGTTTACCCACACCACAGCGTGCTTCTACAGAGCCCTGATGTTTACAGCTCGAGGCGAGGACGACATTCAGTGTCTGATCGCAGCGGAGTTGAGACGTCCTGGAACTGTACCCCGATTCATTGTGCCGCGTGTTATTGTGTTAAATTGTAATTTCAAGTAATTTGTTAGTTTAATAGAAACAGTGTATCGCACCCAGTGTATTTTCATTGCACAAAACCCAGCTGCTACATGATGTACAAGCCGAGCGGAATAAATCCTGACAATCCAACATATGTATCTATCCTTATGAAGAGACGGAACAGAAAGTTACAGTGTCATTGCTACTTCTTTACTAACAAGTTGAGATATTTCAACATAGTGCTTTCGATTACTCATAAATCAGTGTTTTATTTAGCGGTCAAATGCAAATAATCGGCGTTTGAGTGTTTGTGAACGAGGAAGACTGACCTGCTGTGACACAGTTTTACTAGTACGGAGGTCAGTGTGACTCAAGCTCAAACAAACGCACAACGAACACAGGTATTAACCACATATACGTGATTATATTTGTATTAGTAAACACATATCACAGGATTGTTGAGATTTATATTGTTACGTCAGTTGCTTTACGAGAACATTCCAGATTACGTGCGAGTTTCGAATGATCTTGTAAGAACCTGTCTATAAGATTAGAGTTTAGAATGTTCCACTATGGAACTGTCTAGAAGATTCGAGAAAGTTGTGGAACTTTCTCGAAGGATGATGTTCGACAATGAACTGTTAAGAAAGTTCCTGAAAGTTGTGGAACCTTCTCGAAGGATCGGTCAGCATATAAATAGCCGTCGTGTTTGCGGGAGCAGGCAGTCTGATTTTGGCTACACAACGAAGCGAATCTAAGTGAACTAGAAGTGCGATATCTAAGTGAATAGTGATCAGTAGTGTATTTGTGATTAAGTTTTAAGTGTTTTGCGATTATTAAAGTTATTTGTTGTTTTATGGCAGTATTTAATTTATTCCATACCCAGCTCGTAGCAGTATGAAAGCTTTGTTATTTAACTGTCAACATTTTATTTACTTTTTACTTCGATGGCCATCGACGTAGCTGCGATACCTCTGGTATATCATCTGGTTTACCACTCAATTTAGGCTTGTGGGTAGAGCACACCAAGGCTTTACAAATCATAATAAATAAACATAAGCTCTGCGCTAGAATATGATATGCGACCAGTATCGCAGAAGCCAACCCTTCATTTCTCTAATCAGACCTCATGAAAGCAAATAGACATTCCCATATTTCATGTTACCTTTGCCATCATAGCAAGCCCATAGGGTATAAGCATAGGGTGTAAGCCAATATGTATGTACATAGCAAGTTATTACAACCATTGACACACTGACCCCGGAAAAAGTAAACAAACGTGTCATAAATAATACAAACAATACATTTTGAGTATATACCCTATCGGCATCTGTTATATACCTAACGTAACGCAACATACATTCCTGCTCCAAACCTTACAACATTACCAAAACAGTCAGGTCAGCAAGAAGTAAACCTTAAATGGATGAAAAAGGTACTGAATTATGTTTTCTCTCCGCAAAAATAAATTTGTAAACGCGCAACGCTTGGTAAAAAATATTCCAATTTCTGGAAACAGATTGCGGCTGAAGCTATCCCTTATAAATATATTAAAAAGGGAATTATGAGCAGCAGAAGGGCTGGCCGGTTAAACGGTTAAGGGTTCCAAAGAACGTACGAGGTTGTCGAACTCGAATTATGGTAAACATATTTTTTTACGTATCTTTTGTGTATTCTATTTGTATGTTCTGAAGTTCATAAAACTCTGACAGTTTACTACCTAGTTAGATGAAGTTACAGTTATTGCTATTTAAATATGAATTTAATATTTTTTGTTATAAAATAAAAAAGAGTGCTATATCTGCTGAAGAAACAGTCGTTACATTGACTCTTCAAGTCAAAATATTGTAGAAAAATTATGGTTTTCGTTGTAGCTCTACTTATATTTAAATCGTATGTTTACCTGGTCTTATTTACTGATAATAAGTTTTTAATTTTATTTAACTTTCCTTTAAATACCTCCTTCATCCCCGTACTATCAATGCATCCATCAGCACAATGTTTTGAGTACGTTACATCGAGGCCTACAGTAAAACGTGATAATGAATTAACCCAGCAATATTTTTTGCGTAGAGTTACTTTATTTAAGGTACAGAATGCTTGGTTGACGGCTTTGTGAAGGTTCCGTTTACACCCTGTATTTACTGTACCAAAAAAAAAACTAAGAAGCTTTGTGTGGTTTCCATGATAAAACGCATGAGTTTACTATTTTTACCGCTAAGAATCATTCAAGCATATTATCGGTCTCAGCTAAAAGCATCATGAAGTGAAAATAACCACCGCTTCCGATTGGGGAACACCAAATATTGACGTACTTCCGAAAGCAAGACTCCCCGACCCTAATACCACCAATACCGTAATCTCTACTTACAACACCTATTGACAGAAATAAGTCGCCTAATCTAAGTGCCACAACAGACAACAATATCAATGCGGACACGCCGTATTTCCCCAGCCCGTCCAAAATGGAAGCGATAGCAATAATATTTTATGCATTATCCTCTCTTGCGACAGACGTCGTAAGAGAAAAATAAAAATATATCTACCTACTGCTCCAGGGATGCCGAACATTAAGTGAACTGATGGAAGAAATAGATGGTCGTTAAAAAATTTAACTTTTAGTTATAAAGCAAAGAAAGATATAAAAGTATTTATTAAACACTGCTTTAAGCTTTCATGGTTAAAGCCAACTAAACTTATACTGTCACTTACGCCAGCGATCTTGGCGCTTGCAACAGCGTGCAGCGCCGAAATATCGGGAGCTCAAAATCATGAACAATTACAGAAGATATCCCGTAAGTGACAGTATAAGTTTTATACACAGGACAAAACAAAAAAAAATGGTTGAATTAACGGTAAAAAAAAAAAAATTAAAAAGTAATCATAAGAAAAAATAAAAATAAAAAACACAATCGCAATTGGCCCTGTACGAGACGAAAAGGTCCCTATCTATTCAGCATGGTGCCATAACATCAAAAAAAAAAAATCGAATTATCATTTTCATTTGTATTACTAGCAAAATGGATGCTTAAATCGATAATTTAAGCATCACTTTTCTTATTAAAACTGAGATGTCTTTAATAAAACCCGACGGGCGACAATCCAATCATTCCAAAACTTGAAAATCTTTTACAAAGTTTTCGAGTTGTATTAAACAGCATCTGTCGTGAAAATATGTCGCATTGTCAGCTAAATAAATTTTATTAAGCTCAGGAGCACCCATGAACCCTGGTATCTTTTTTTATTTGTGACCTTATACATGCAGGCACATCATGGCAAGATTAAAAAATAAAAATTGCAAACAACTCCTACATAAAAAGGTTTACGATCTCTGCACCAAATGATAAATGCGATGACTCCCGCACTTCATGGATGCGACGCAAAATGGGCCAAGTTCGTCGTCATCATCTGATATTATATTATATTTCTTTATGCTTATGCTTTATATCTTATGTTGTGATATTTATGACACACTAAAATGTCGCGTCATGTTGAGTTATTATGGTGGTATCTATGGAATAAGTATTTAGTTGTTTACTCTACAAAAATGAAGGAAACAATATGTCAATAACAGATTGGTTTGTGTTTGCGGAGAGTCTAAAGTTAGGCCTCCGACACTCCTGATGAAAAGTATTAATTGGTCTCACTTGGATTCATGATCTGCCTGGTTCAGTTCTAGACACAATTTAGATTACCTTCGACACGCTAACAAGAAGATCATCTGCCTAGCCTGTTATCAATATAATATCAGTTACTATAATATTAAAAGAGTTATAACATGTGAACGTGTTTTCAAGTGATAGTATACTATCTCTTATGCCATATATTACACACCCGTATTTTACATGGTGCTGGCTGACTACCTATTTTGGCCGCAACGATCCGGCTACTGAGTAAGAAGATACTCCCTGGTAAAACTGGTGGTCAGACTTACAGACTTCTGACTATCTGTAACGACTGTCAAAGATCTACAAATGACAGCCGGGACCAACGGCTTAACGTGTATCACGGGGCAAGCTTATCCCAACCTGCGATCGACTTGTGCGGCTGTTATCAATTATCCATGAGCCTCTCTTTTGGTAATGAGAAGACCCTTTAATCCTACTGTTACACTGTAAGCAGCCGCTGCAAGCGGCATGATCGCGGGATGACTCCACCCGCATCTTGGTGATTGCAACAGCGTCGAAATATCGGGAGGTCACAATTGAAAATCACGGAAGATATCCTGTAAGTGACAGTGTAAGGGCCTTTTTTTTTTTTTTTTTTAGGATGGGATATCATCAAATGATTCCTCCCGCTCTGGGCGGCGCGCGGAAGGGAGTGTCAGTTTTTTACTGACTAAAAACCATCCATGTTCCTTTTTTTGCCCTTTGAGTTCCAGGGCCGCGGTATCTCTTTCGAACAGTCCCGCAGGCCTGGCAGGCATCGGCCCTTGCGGGCCCCTCCTGTTTGCTGACATCTCTTTGAGGCGCGCGTGGAACACGAACGCGCCGTCGACACGGGCTGTCGACGGCGGACGGCGAGCTAGCCCATTACTCAACGTCCACAGCCCCGCCCGCGCCTACCGCGACGGTGGCCGAGAGCCACCACGTGGCCCCCGACGCCCGGGGCGTCTCCCGCGGTGGCTGGGACATGAGGTTCTCTCCCTCTGTTTTACCACCTACGATTAACTTTTTTTTTTCAAGTGAGGGTAGCTTGAGTGAACACAACTTTAAAAGAGCTCTCATTTCATTTAATTATTTAAAATAGTTTATTGTAATTTTATATGTTGCATACACACTAAAAGTTTGCTTCATCCTCGGATGCACTCACTGCACTTATAACTTCTCTATTTCCTGTGCTCAAACCTGAACAACCACAAATCATCAAACATGGACCTGTATGCCAAGCTGTCAAACTGTATGGAGGAGCTGTCAGCCACATTCACCACACGGATGGACACCTATGAGGAGGACCTGAAGAATGTCAGCAGTAATGAGGCGTCACACAAGACAATAGCCAGCCTCTCTCGGGACTTCATGGATTTCAAGTGCTTCATTTGGAAAACTATGAGCGCGCTGAAGACTCAGATGGAGTTGCTGACAGTGGGATTAGACCGGCATGAGATGGCTTCACGTAGGCCAGTTCTCCTCCTCCATGGTCTTCCCGAGCAGAACGATGAAGATCACACTTCCCAGGCTGTCCTAACTTTGACGGATAAGATGAAGATTGCAAATGTTTCTTCTTCAGACATCACATCCTGCCATCGCTTGGGAGTCAATTCAGGCAAGCCACGTCCCCTCCTTATTAGGTTCCATAACTACAATTTGCGCAGTGAGGTATGGCGCAACAAAACAAAGCTGAAGGGTTCTGGTTTGGTCCTCTCGGAGTTTCTAACCAAGCCTAGGCACGACGTGTTTTTGGCCGCTCGCAAACACTTCAGTGTGAAGCAGTGTTGGACCTCCGAGGGCAAAATTATCATCATACTCCCAGACAAGTCGCGTCGAAAGATTGAATCCGCTACTGAACTTCAACAACTTATTGCGCGGTTCCCGGCGGCTACATCTACTGTTTCTTCATCGGCTGCGGAGGTTGCATTGTCACCTATTTGCAACCCTGCTTTGGACAAGAGATCGCGGAGGCAGCCAAAATAATCGCACCCACAACTTACATGAATCATACTTTCATTTCATTTCTTTTGTGTGTCGGTCAGTCATAATTTTATTTAGATTCTTTTTTGACATTTTGACAAGACAACAATGACTGTAGCTTGCTCGTTCGGAAATATTTCCCAATTTTAGTGTGTGTTTTTTTTTTTTTTAATGTTTTGGATACAAGCACTTTAATCTTGTTTAATGTCAGAGTGCATCGAGGATCTTCGATATAGAATAGCTAATTAATTGTTAATTTAGTGTTTATCTAGAAATAACTTTGAATAATTTAGTTTAATATTTATTTATTTTGTTATATAATTATTTAACCGTCATGTTAGACAATATTGATGACAGCTTTGTTTCCTGTTCTTCTTCTTGTTCGTCCGACGAGAGCTATGCTAGTGCGTTCAGTGATGATTCTGTACACTTACGCGACCAACTTTCTTCTATTTTTTCTGGCTATAACAAATTTTTCAATGCGGTTCATATCAATGCACAAAGCATTCCAGCCCATCATACCGATTTATTATCCTCATTTGACTCGGATCTCATTCATGCTGTGCTGATCTCTGAAACTTTCCTCAAAACTGCTCTTCCCTCGACGCAGTATTCTTTGCCCGGCTACAAGCTTGTGCGTAATGACAGAACAGGCAAGGGTGGTGGGGGTGTCGCCATTTATCTTCGTGGTGATATTATTTACAAAATTATAGATCAGTCTCCTAGTAATTATTCAAAATCTGCCGAACATCTTTTTATTGAAATAACTTTTAATCACACAAAATTACTTTTAGGTGTTTACTATAGCCCCTCCTGTCATATTGACTATTTCGCTTCTTTTGAAACAAGTCTTGAATATTTTTCCTCTTTATATGACCACACTATTATACTCGGAGACTTCAACACCTGCTTGATAAAAGATGATGTGCGCAGCCGTAAACTCAGATCCCTTGTCTCTTCTGTCAACATGCACATCCTGCAGCTTAACGCTACTCATCATGCTCCTCACTGCAACCCTTCACTACTAGACCTTATTCTAGTTTCTGACCCAAACAAAGTAGCCACGTATGGACAACTTTCTGCCTCCTTTTCTTACCACGATCTCTTATTTATTTCATATAAAATTCGACCTCCTAAACGCAAATCAAAATTTCTCTTGCTTCGCAGTTTCAAGAACATTGATCTGGTGCGTTTGGGAGAAGATGCGGGCAATATTGATTGGTCTCCTGTTTATGACAGCAATGACATGGACACTAAGGTGGCCGAATTTACCAAGATAGTGTTAAAACTTTTTGACATACATGCTCCACTTAAAAAGGTTAGAGTGAAGCATCTTCCAGCTCCTTGGTTGTCAGATGAGATTAAAATCGCGATGTCTAAAAGGGATAAGGCGAAAAGGCGTTACAAAAAGGACCCTACTGATGAGAACTGGTCTCTCTATAAGAAACTGCGTAATCGCTGCGGTCGTATGTGTAGGGATGCTAAAAGGCGCCACATACACAACTCAATTCAAAATTCCAACACAGCACAAGTATGGCAATTTCTAAAATCCCTTGGAATCGGCAAAATTGCAAATGACAACTCGCCTGATATTGATTTAAATGAAATTAATTTACATTTTTCCAAATCACCAGTGACTCTGGATGACAACCTTAAATCTAACACTCTTAACGATCTCTCTAATCTACCTCGGCCAATATGTACTTCATTCTCTTTTCACCCAGTTACAGAAGGAGATATTAAGCGGGCCATTTCATCTATTTCCACAAAGGCGGTGGGTGATGATGGTCTCCAACTTCAGATGCTTCTTCCTATCCTTGATGACCTCATTCCTGTCATTTTGCACATTGTAAATTATTCCCTCTTTATTGGCTCCTTTCCTTCTGCTTGGAAGAGGGCCTATGTTTTGCCTCTTCCAAAAGTTTCAAATCCCTCTTCAGTATCCCAGTTTCGTCCAATTTCCATACTTCCAATCCTGTCTAAAGTCCTTGAGAGTGTCGTTAATAACCAACTATCTCATTACTTTTTATCTAATAGCCTGCTTAGTCCTTACCAGTCTGGATTTCGTCCTGGCCATAGCACTGTATCAGCCCTAGTTAAAATAACTGACGACATCCGATTGGCCATGGAAAACCGGCTCCTTACGGTGTTGGTTTTATTGGACTTCAGCAGTGCTTTTAATTCTGTTGATTTTGACATCCTCTTAGGTATCCTTTCCTCTCTTAACATATCTCCTTCTGTGACTGCTTGGTTTGATTCGTATCTTCGGGGTCGCTCGCAGTCGGTACACTTAAATGAGGCTTGCTCTGATTGGTGTGATCTTTCTGCGGGTGTTCCTCAGGGTGGCGTCCTCTCTCCTCTTCTTTTCTCCGTTTTTATTAACGCTATCACTAAGATATTAACTTCTCATTACCATCTCTATGCAGACGACTTGCAGCTTTATCGCCATTTTAAACTCGAAGAGATTGCAGGAGCCATCGATGCCATCAATAATGATCTTCGAAAAATCAGTCTATGGGCTAAAAGTTTTGGACTATTAGTTAACCCAACTAAATCACAAGCACTCATTATTGGTGGCAGATACTTCGTCAATTTATTGAGTCATCAGTCCCTCCCGCCTGTTGTGTACGATGGTGTCGCTATAGCCTACTCCAAGAAAGTCAAAGACTTAGGTGTATTCTTGGACTGCAACCTATCTTGGCATGTTCACATTGCTGAAGTAAGCAGGAGGGTGTTTTGCTCGTATCGGTCACTTAAGCGTCTTCAGAAGTTCCTGCCATTTCAGACTAAAATAACTCTTGCTCAATCTCTTCTTCTTCCTCTTCTAGACTATGCTGATGTCTGTTTTCTTGATGCGACTGAAGAACTTCTTGATAAGCTCGAACGTCTGCAGAACCTGTGTATCCGCTTCATTTTCGGGCTTCGTAAGTACGACCATGTGTCGGAATTTCGGAAGCAGCTGAAGTGGCTACCTATTCGGCAGCGTCGAGATTCACACACTCTCTCTTTTCTCTTTTCTGTTCTCCACAATCCTAAAGCTCCTTCGTATCTTCGTGAACGCTTCGAGTATCTGGTTCCTAGAGGTAAACCTTGTCGCTCATCATCATCTCTTCTCCTTCGTTTCCCTTCCCACTCCTCAAGTCGGTATGATGGTTCATTTACTGTTCGTGCAGTGCGTCTTTGGAATTCGCTTCCACACTCCTTGCGGGATAGCCCTTCGTTAGATGTGTTCAAGAGGGGAATTAGAGAACATTTCCTGTCAACATGATGATAGTATGTATATATATATAGTATATGTAATAGTAGTAGTATATAAATATATATATATATATATATATATATATATAGTGTAATATTGTATAGTTTTATATATAGGTATTGTATGTATTAGTTTAGTTTATAAAATAAGTTAGTTTAAGTTTTAAATTTACTGATTGTGCACGTAGGTTATCCTCTATCGCTAATCTCGCAATCAAACTAAGGTTTGCTGTAAGAAAACCCAATTTTGGGTTAAGCTCGCCGTTGTACATAAGCTATATATTGTAATGTTGTGTGTATATCTTTTAATTTTGTGTGCAATAAAGAATAAGAATAAGAATTAAGTTCCAATTAACTTACTCGATAGATAATTTCATACAAATTAAGTTCCATTTTTGAATTTAATCGGTAACTAGTGGCTATTTGGACATCATGAAATAAGCCCTTAGTGTAGTTATAAACCGTGGAAGCTTAAAACAGCATTTAATATTAATTCGAGGCACTCTAATTAAAAGCCTGAAAACCTGTCTATATTTATTTACATACATTTTATACTCAATATAACCAGACAAACCACACGTCAATTATAAACGCATATATTATATACATAATTATATGTATCTCTACTATTGCTGGCGTGCGGTTGGCAAAGTGTTTAAACAGCATTGGTTTTTGAACAGAATGTGGTAGCTGTATGTTGAGGATAGGAAGGATGATTACCTATGATGTTACTCGTTGTTCACACAAGCAGTGTGCTCGACGGGAACAGCCAAAACTTCCGTAAGCAGAACAAACGTTCAACACGCCACTAGACGCCATGCCGCACGCCGCGCCCGATGCACCGCGTCTTCGTAAAGGCTCTCCCACATAGGTGCGTTATTATCGGTCGATAATACCAGATGCGTTATTGCGATATCTGTTTTTAGTACATTATGTATTAGGACGGCTACGAAGTTACACACTGCTGCGATAATAACGACGCAATAGAAGTAGGACGCTTGCGTTCCTCCGTCCTCCGATATTCCGATATGAGTTGAAGAACTGTATTTTTATTTTTGTGTCCAATCCAGTGTTGCTAACAGTACACGGTTTCCATTAAATGCGGTCTTCTGATTAGTTACTTTTTGACGCATTATCGCAATAACGCATCTGGTTATCGACCGATAAGGACGCGCCTATGTGGGAGGGCCTTTAATGAGCCCTTGCCAAAAAAAAATGAGTAATGTGACCTCCAACAACAGAAATACTTCCTAAGAGGGGTCTGCGTCTCGGCGGAGGGAACGTTATACAGCATGTATCAAAAGGGTATGGCCATAAATATGGCCACAACCTTTTCATACAAAATGAGCGTGTGGTACAGTACAGTGTTTTTCGCGCTTTATAGGCTGATTTATCATCATCTGCCTAGCCTTTTTCCAACTATGTTGGGTTCGGCTTCCAGTTTAACCGGCTGCAGCTGAATACCTGCATTTTACATGGAGCAACTGCCTATCTGACCTCCACAACCCAGTGCTGAGAAATAAGAAACAACTTAGTAAGACTTGTTGTCAGACATTCGGGCCACTGACTACCTGTAACGACTGTCAAAGATCTTCAAATGACAGCCGGGACCAACTGCTTAACGTGCTTTATACGGCACGGAGGTGTCTGGATATAATTATAATTATTGGTTACCCATCCACGGACCGTCTTTTGCAAGCACTGTTAATCTTGAAAAATCGATCCGTGTGACTGTTGTTATTTAGCCACGAGTCCTAAAAATAGCAAGTCTCAAAAATGCACCCTTTCTGCATTTATGCGATTTTCAAAGTAATGCACTACCTACTTTGAAAAAGCTTCAAAGTCTCCTACCGACAATATTCTTACTTGTTCGGCTGCCAAAGGTAGTAGAGTGTCCATAATTTATGTGGAACGCGTCGCTATGTCACGGGGACGTGACGGATTCTCACTATTTTCACAGTCACTATTACGCTACAGACATGCAAAAGTGGGTAAGGCTGTGAATATAGTGACAGACATATTGTTCCATGACTATTTTATAAGACTCATGATTATTTTTTCATAAAAGCTTATACAAGATACGTTATTTTGGCCGTAGAATCAATACTGGACGTACAGGTGAATTGGCAAAAGGAAGATAGAACGAGCTCAGACAACGTAAAACGGTGATATTCGTAAGGAGGAGAATAACAGCTGGTTGAGAGTAAAGGATGATTTCAACCAAACGGCTCGCATCGCATCGGATCGGAAAAGATACAAACGGATGCGGCGTTATCCGATCGCGTCCGGCAGGATGTCGACGCATACGATCCGGCTCCGTACCGTCGCTTACGAACCTATCCGTTTCAGTGTCTAGAAAAATACAAAACAAATAGATTATTTCTTACCGGGTTGACGTGTTCTAATTGTCGAAAGGATCCTATCGGATACGACGACAGGCGAACGGAGCCGATCGCTCGTCCCAACATACTTTCGGCTACGATCGCGTGTCGTTGAAGCCGAATTTAACGCGGTCAAGCTGCTGTGCGCGGCTTGGTAATATAGGCTTTAAATACTGTGTACACGATTTAATATCGTTTAAAGATTGTAAAATCCGTTTCGATCCGATGCGATGCGAGCCGTTTGGTGGAAATCATCCTCTCTAAATAACTGATCGAATTCCAGTAGCAATAGACTGATGATGATGACAAGGATGGCTTTGGAAACTCCTGCAGCGGTGGTTAACTCTTTAAACATACTTATTAATCTACTAGCTCATACCCGCGGTTTCACTCACGTAAGTTCGGTAACGGGATCGCACTACCAGGATAAAAAGTATCTTATGTGTTAATCCAGGTTATAAACTATCTGTGTGCCAAATTTCATCCAAATCCGGTCAGTAGTTTTTGCGTGAAAGAGTAACAAACATCCATCTATTAGTAGGATTTATAATATTAATAGGATTCAGCACCCTGCAAAATAATCAGTACAGAATTATAGTGCTAATCATCATCTGCCTAGCCTTTTCTATGTTGGGATCGGCTTCCAGTCTAACCAAATGCAGCTGAATACCAGTAGGTATTATACACGGAGCGACTGCGGATCTGTACTCCTCAACCCAGTTGCCGTATACACGACATCTCCTGGAAAGACAGGTTAGAGGTTAGACCTTCGGACTTCTCAAAAGCTACATGCAGTAACTTCTCATACATTTAGTAGTTCTACAACCACTAAAGACATACCGTAGTTGGGGAAAGGCTAGGCAGATGATGATGTATTTCTTTGAACTTTTGAAACAATGTGACAGACTTTTCAAATGTGAGGCGGGATTTTAAAAACTTAAATGAAGCATCTATGTGGTCACTGGCTTACAATACGCTATCGGTGTTTTAAGAAGCATCTAAGTTATGTATATCAAACGCATGGGATATTCGTAACAACTAATTCTCTACGTTTAAAACAACTCAGTGAGAAATGCAAAAGACGGCAAACAGTAAAAGAGGAAAAAAAGTATGCTTTAAATTTTTTTGCTATTTTGTAGACTGTCCTAAGTACTCGTTTACTAGCCTCTGTGCTGTGATGATCTATATAAAGAATAACAAAACCAACGCTGTCTCCGCGGCTATCGATAACTGTGCTCAAACAATCTGAAGTGACAATACAAAACAAAAACAATATAAGACACAATACGAAGAGAATTTAAACAGCTAAACGAATTATACTAGGATAAAATTGCAGCACATGAAATAGTCTCTAAAAGATGTACGAGAAACCACAGGCAACAGCTAGTAATGGCACAGAAATAAGCATGTTTTTTTCAACATCAAATAAACAATTTAATTAATATTATATCTGTCACTCACACGCTTGTCATAAAACACGACTAACTGTTGTTTAACACCGACAAAACATCAACATAAAAACATGTTGTAAACACTGTTTGTGTGTTGAACCGTACGTTTGTATCAAAAACATGTTGCATAATTAATCCTGCAACATAACATGATGTTTATGAGGACGAGATCTTGTCATGGATGTAAAACCGCGACTGTCGTTAGCAAAAACAAAATGCAATTTTTTGGTAAGGGTGGTAATTGTGGCTTATCAAAGTAAATCACACCTTACTAAACTTTAAAGTGTGTTTTTCATTACTTGTGTTTTGGTACACAAATGAAGACAGAAGAAAGTTCAATAAAAAAATAAAATTTTCCCCACACTTGGAATTTCTCCTATATCGTGGGTGCTGTTACAAACATTTAAACTCACATACACAAACCGCCAGAACTGGAACAAATATCTCTACGTCATACAAATATTTGTTCCGTGCGGGGATCGAACCCACGACACGCAGCGCAGCTGCCAATCTCTCAGCCACTGCGCCAAACGTGCCGAACAATGATTAAGATTTTTCTAAAATCTAATCGAACGTGCTTCTTACGTACCTACTTAGATTAAGTATATCGTACTCTAACTAAAAACTTGCTTTTCCATCTCTATTGTGCATGAAAGGAGCCTCCCCGAGCGGCGTTAATACAATTCGTTCTGCGATTCGAAACGCCCGGCCACCCTATACAGCTAGTACTCGGTAACGCAGAGTCTAGCTGGCTCTTCTGGCTGCTGGCTCTTCTTAGGCCCAAATAACCACCACCAGCTAAAAAACGTCATAGACGCTGCGATTTACGTGACCACAAACTGTGCCCCAGAAATATAAACATCAAATGAATTAAATACAAAAAAATGCAGTTTATTATTTCAATTCCGTCAATTACACGTCAGTACTAAAAATAAAACCATTCAAACTTTTAATAGTCGCTCAATACGTGTGTTACCAATAAAAATAAATTCTCTAATTCACAACTACCATTTCGATTTCAAATGTCACTTTTATCGATGACATCTGAACGTCAAATAGACGCCAATATTATGAAAGTTTGCTAAGAAATTGCTGTATAGATAAAATTACCGTCAATTTGGTATGTAGACGGGAAATGTGTGACGTGACCGTCATAGTAAAATCTTAGTTATTTTTGTAGGGAAAAACGGGGTTTATTCATATGGACTTTTCAATGTCATGTTCGGTCGCTGAGCAGCGTTTCTGTGTTTTGATGTAGAAGGTAAGGGTGCTTGTCAGTCATAGTTTTTTTTTTAACAAGTCAAAAGTCCCTGCTTTACACGGTTTGTTAAAACTATTTAAATTTAATGGAAGTGCTCGTGGGTAAATAATAACAGCCAATCATGTCGATCCTTAGGTTAAGTCGTGCTTGCCTAGGTTGGTCCGTCAATGTGTGACCACCGCACATACCGAGTTTGCTCCGTGCCTCGGAAAACACGTTCAGCCATTAGTCCTGTCTCTTATTTGTTGATCTTCAACAGTGGTTACAGTAGTCAGTGGCCCAAAAGATTAATAACCAGTCTTACCTAAGGGTATCGTATTACCCAGTACTAACTGGGTTGGGGAGGTCAGATAGGCAGTCGCTCCATGTAAAATATTCAACTGCATCTGGTTAGACTGGAAGCCGACCCCAATATAGTTGGGAAAAAGGCTAGGCAGTTGATGAACTTAATCATTATCATCAGCCTATAGCAGTCCACTGCTGGACATAGGCCTCCTCAATCGTACGCCATTCAACTCGATTCTCAGCAACTCTCATCCAGTTGCTACCAGCCACCCCGCGAAGATCGTCACTCCACCGAGCCTGAGGGCGTCCCACCTTACGTTTGCCGATTCGCGGTCTCCACTCAAGAACACGCCTATCCCAACGGTCATCGGTCCTACGGCTAATATGACCGGCCCATTGCCACTTCAGCTTACGATGAACTTATTTAAGTATAATAAGAATGTTTGACTAAAAGCATTCGGAGTAAATTCTGTAAATGTTGTTTTATTACAGTCTAGAATATTAAGTAATCCCACTAACACATACGAAATGTGAATCATACTCAAAACTTGCCTTACCACATTTTTACAGTACACTACATCCACTCTTAACACTTACGTATAAAACAGCTACATAATAATATACGAGTATATATGTATGTCACATAAACAGCATCAACAAAAGAAACATGCATCAAATGTGAGCACTCCAATTTTAAGTAACTTAGCTTGTCGCTACGGATTATTCAAATCACACGCGTTTTCGAACGGGTAACACTCTCGTTGGGACGATCTAACGTGGGTAGACTGGTCTACACAATAGGATATGCTGGCCAAACTGGGATTTTCGAATTCAATGAATGCATTAGATACTAAGTACTAATCAGGCGTTACTTTGCGGAATTCCATGACATTAATTTATTCGACCACGAATAATAATAAATATCTTGGGACAACCAACACACCGCCATCTGATCCCAAACTAGGCAGAGCCTGTACTATGGTAACCAGACAACTGATAAACATACATATATATTTCTAAATACATACATATTATAGATAAATTACACACCCAGATATAGAACAAATGATCGTACTCGTCGCACAAAGATTTTTCCTGTGTGGGAATCGAACCCACGACCTCCGTCGTAGCAGTCAGGGTCACTAACCACTAGACCAACAGGCCAATCAAGAATCAAAACTTTCTGAAGATGCGTCGTGGATGGCCAAAATTCGTGTCGAATAAATGGTTCGGTGCAGCCCAGGGCATGCTAATTATTGTTGTTTTTCCTGCATGTGCATATTTTTGAGGGCGGTGCTGCATCCTGCATCCATGTCTGGATCTTTTTCGCGGAATTAAAGCTAAATATTTTGTATAACATTTAATGCATTAGACTATTATCCTTTTTATAGCCATCGCAAATCTTATCTCCAAACGATGAAGAAAAACATTTCCTAGAACAAAATGTATGTAGTATAGTTTAGTTGTAATTATCGAGCCACTAAAAATAACGAAGTCAAAACGAACGGGTTATGAATAACAGGGTGTATAGTTCTTCATCCCTCATAAAATGGGGGGGGACTCTCCAACAGACAGGTGTTATGTCTGTTGGGCTACTTTCCGATAGTTGTTGCGCCAGAATTTTGATATTAGTACTTCATTTGTGTCATAGATGGCGCTGTAGTAAATTTGCTGTGTTGTTGTGGCACTTTTTGTAGTGCTGCTACAAAAAAATCAACCATATAAATACAGTCCTTTTACAACCATTTAACCTCTGATAGCGGCTATACAACAGCAATGTTATTGTAAAAACTAGCTGTTGCACACGACCTACGTCCGCGCCAAACTATTCTAAAAATACTAGCTTATGCCCGCGGCTTCGCCCGCGTGGAGTTTGGTTAGTATCCCACGGTATCGTACTACCGGGATAAAAAGTCTTGTCTTACGTGTTAATCCAAGTTATAAACTACCCGTGTGCCAAATTTCATCCAAATTCGGTCAGTAGTTTCACAAACATCCATTCATCCATTCTCACAAACTTTCGCATTTATAATATTAGTAAGATTACTTCCCTATTTGAATCGGATTTTGTTAACCATTTCAAGGGCTTATTTTTTTTTTGCAAGGAGCCCCAATTGTTTTTCTAAAATAAAAGTAGCCTTTTTTTTTCGGATGTGAAATCATCAAATGACCTCTCCCGCTCGGGGCGGAGCGAAAGGGAGTGTCAGACTTTTACTGACTAAAAACCATCCATGTTCCTTCTATTGCTCTTTGTGCTCCAGCCTAAGTTAGTCCTTATAACATCAGCAAGTCAGTAAAAACCCAGTTAACATTGATCCAGCCGTTTCGGAGATTAACCGCAAAAAACAGACAGACAGAAAAACAAACCAAAAAAAAAATTAAATATACTTTCATAATTATGCATTCAGTAAACAACGATTATTTTGACATTACAAACAGATCCTTCAATTTTATTTATTTTTATAGATATTATAGATCCATGTAAGTTTGACAGACTCATCAGTGACGAGTGAACCTAACCCCAAAGAAATAAAGCTCTTCATAACTTGACAGTAAATCAAATGCAGTGGTAAAATAACTACGAAAGGACTGTTAAACTCATTACTCTTCTTTAGCCGCAGTTGGTTGAAAACTACTTACCTAGTCGATACAAAGTACCCGCTTACTTACCAACGAAATGGAAATCAATCTTTTAAATCACCAAGATTAATATTACTTTGTACAACGTATTAGCAAAAGATTTGTCTAAAAAGCACTTTAATAAATTGCATCACACTTAAAGCTGTCTACAGGACCTTTTATATTTATATTCAAGTAAACTAATAAGAAGATATTGCTTAACTTAATATCTCAGTTGAAAATCGTCGACATGTCGAGTTTACATGAAAGTCGAAGGCATTGTAACTTATGAGTCAACTTAGTTTATGTGCTGAAGAAACATTTACTTATTTGATGGACGTCAGGCGAAGGACACTGACCTTTATGTAGTAAGAGATTATAGATGTTTTTCGTCTGAGTACAAAAACAGTCTTTCTTCTTTATCGTGTGGTTACTGCCTAACCTGGTGTCAGAGTTTTATACTGCTCATGGGTCTCTGACTTGGCTTTACATGAAATATCTCTCAGGTATTCTGGTTTGGCCTGTGGACGGTGAGTAATGGGCAAGCTCGCCGTCCGTCCGTCTTATGACGACAGGCCGTGTCGACGGCGTGTTCGTGTTCCACGCGCGCCTCAAAGAGATGTCAGCAAACATGAGGGGCCGCAAGGGCCGATGCCTGCCAAGACTGCGGGACTATTCGAAAGAGATACCGCGGCCCTGGAACGGCAAAAGAAGGAACATGGATGGTTTTTAGTCAGTAAAAGTCTGACACTCCCTTCCGCTCCGCCCAGAGCGGGAGGAGTCATTTGATGATTTCCCATCCGAAAAAAAAGGTATTCTGGTTTCCTCATGATGTTTTCCTCCACCGAAGCAAGTGATAATTATACAATACACACACCCATCCAAAAAGTCAGAGTTGCGGGTCTTGGGTTTGAACTTGAGACCAATGACTTGGCAGTACGACGGCCACACCACTAGGCTATCACTGCTTACAAACATAATAAAATAAAAAGTTTATTTGAGGTTGTGTCAAGGGTAAAGACTAAGGGCCCAAGGAGAACCCAGCGATATATACCTGTGTCAATTTCTACAGTTATCAGTAAGGTGTTTGAACAGTTAATTCTCAATCAAATGATGCTTCTCTTTAATAAAAACCTCATCTTTCATGTACGGTTTCTCCAAAGGGCGTTGTACAACTGACGCCGCTGTCACTCTACTAAAAACATTTTTAACTTGTGAAGAAGCACTAAACGCCATTGGAATCCTTTGTGACCTCTCAAAGGCATTCAATTGCGTGAACCATGTGAAACTTCTGCTGAAACTGGAGCGTTATGGAATTAGAAATACAGCTCTTGATTTACTGAAATCATACCTGAAAGATAGACAGGTTAAAAAGTTCAGGAAAACAGTATAAATTCATTAGGGTCTGAAAGAACAATGGGCGTTCCTCAAGGTTCGATTTTAGGTCGATTTAGGTTCATTATATTCAATATTAAAAATGCTTGGAAACATGCTGGTTCTACTCCATAGGGGCAAACATGCGGGTACGAGCAGATATTAGACCTAATTATTTGAAGACTTTCTCGCTAGACCTAATTTGGAAGTATTAAAAAACTAGGCCACTTTGTCAAAGACGATACGACTCCCCTACATCATGTGTCACCCATGGGTAGAAAAAGTTGATGTTGATGTTGTTATGTTGGGTAGGATTCTAGGGTTAAAAATACGGGATTGGCCTTTTGGTGTCAATTCTGCTACATGTAATCAGTACTTTAGTAGTGGATGCATTGGCTACCTTAGAGAAAACGTTTCCAATAGGTACACAAATACCTTTTAAAAGGAACACAGCAATGCTTCTTAGTGGTAGAATTTTCCTGGACAGCACTTTCATAAGCAGCTTTACTACGTTCCGTTCCACATTTAAACAAAGAAACTCTGAACACACACCACGAATATTTCCCCGAAATAAGTAACAAACTATAACAAGCCATGTTTCGTACAAACGAATATAATTCACACGAAAAAGGTTTGAAATAAATAAAATAAACAGGGAACAGACCCCGCTAACTCATCCCGTATCTATATGTAACACATTCTCACTCCTCATTTTATCTCTACGTCATATAATCGTGTTTATTAACGATTTTTAATTGCGAAATTCTTCAACCCCCCCGAGTTCCTTCGCGGGTGAAAGGGACAGAACCACCCCTGTCTGTCGGCAAACTTCGTGTATTTCAGGCAGTGTACCGCCTTTACGCTGTAAGAGCGAACGTGTGCCGCGTCGCGAGAAAACCCGACTATTTCGAAAATCGAAGTGTTTGTGTGTGTGTAGTAAGTGTACGGATTAAAAAAAAAATAAAGTGGTTGTGATTGTATTTTAAACTTTTTAATTCGGTGTTAAATACTTGGATAGTGAATACTTTTTTGTGGTAAAACTATTTTTTTTTGAGTGTAAAGTTTAGTGTGTGGTTGTATCGTGTTGTTACGGCTTTAGCAGGTAAGGCAAGGTCATTTTTACCGTTTAGTTATGTCAGGAATGTTAAGGTACACAGTGATTTAAATATAAAACGAAAAGTCGACATGAATGTCTGAACACGACATTGTTAGGTTTATGCGATTTTTTCTGTGTGACGTTGATTGTTTTATAAAAGTTGTGACTGCAGATAAATGTGTGTTAGGCATGGCAATGTTTTTTTTAAATATTGCGTTAGTCGTAACATGAACTTGCCGTGCATTAAAAAATATATTTTACAAGTGACAAATAAATAATTATAACTTACCATTAAGATGAAACAGTTTATTACTAGCGGCTCTCACATAATTAATCTTTAATTAGACCACTAAGGCAGTTCAATTAAATTTTATTCCTCAATAGTAATAACACTAACCTTTAAAAACCAACGATAATAACACGAGAATAACCTTTTATTATCTTTTAACATTTGCATAAAAATATAAAAGAGCACTTTGATTAAAACCTTCGCGCTTTTCAAAGGCTGGTGAAAAAAGAAAAATAAAAAGGTTTTTTTGTACGGGAAAGTAATTAATAGAAAGTGTCAAGTACGATGACTGGCGATTTGCGAAACTGTCTGAGCGATGTTCCTTCACGATTAAGGCGTTATCTAGACGAAATTAGGGGCAAGATCGTGAGAACATTAGTTTTGTTATTAATATTTCATTATGATGAAATTAATTACGACATCGCATAGCCCACGACTTTAATCCTATCTTACTCTGACATAAAATAGTTTTAATTCCATTTTAAAATTAGAATTAAACCTCCTTTGTCAGAGATAGCAAAATTAAAAAGAAAGAATACAGTTTTTTCTTTTTTTTTTCGCATTCATTGGCCAGTGATAGTGCACCTTTTTAGACGTTTTAACTGACAACAAACTATTTGGAATTAAATGACTTGTAAATTGTCAAACGAGATGCAGACGATATTTGAGTAAAAGAAAATTGATGATAGAAAAGTATTAAGTTCGTGGGTAATTAATTGGAGGATGCTTTACGCACGCGACTACATAATTAAAGAAAACTTTTTCTTAGATGTGAAGAGATTTTAATTAGATTGCATGAGACGGGTTTCTTATTCAAGAGAGTCTGTCAAATAAGAGTCTTGACATGCAAAATAAAATTCACTGTATTCATTCCAACCTTCTGTAGTTCCAAAAGCTTCTGACTTTACATGCCGTCGAGAAATATCTTTCAGGCATGTTAGTTTCCTCACGATGTTTTCCTTCACCGAAGCGATAATTATTTAAGTCTAACCTAATTGTATTGTTTCATTTTGTTGGTATTAAAAACGACAGCGTAAAAGTAATTGATGTTTACTTTGTCGTCTGAAGATTGATGACATAAAAAAATATTGAATTAAAAAAGATGAGATGCCGTCTAACCAGACGTATTTTGACTACATGATTTGGATCCGATTTCTGCTAAGTGCTAGGATTAATATTTTAGTTGAAGGCAGTTTGGTTCTACTACGTAACCTATGAGAGCAATGTTATAGATCATGTTTATCTAGCTTCAGATTAGCCGTTGGTGATAATCACAGTAACGTAACGCTATTGACTAACTGTTTTCTTCATCAACGCAAAAATGACTTTTCTAACCAATTACTAAAGTCGTTTTTTCGTTGAAGAAGATTCTTCGAGCCATTTGTGTCATTCTTCAGATTATCTATCAAGGTCTGGAATGAGAAATGCGATAGAACGCCTCCGATAATTTTATAACCAGCCAAAATTAATAGAAAAACGACTTTTGAAAATGGAATCTTCTCTAATGCTTGACTTGCACACAAAATTCATAACTTTAACCTTCTAGAAATTCACATACAAATGCGAAGTTTTCAAACAACAAAATACATTGAAACATAGATTTTGTTACCTCGACAAAATGTGCCGACGAAAATGTTATGAAACCAAGTTTTCAATGGAGTAACATTACAGTCCCCATGTATTTTGATGGGTACAATTATTTCCTCTATAACGGGGTCACTGTTACTGTTGTACCTACATTATATTTAATAAATTTCTTTGGCCGGAACCTCGACCGTTTTGCAGGCAGTACATAGATATAAATATATAAGTATGTACATTTTGTTGGTTTCTATAAATGGTGTATTTATATCGTTCGTGTATGTATGAGATACTAAAGTGATTGGTTGTATGCGGTCGGTATAAATGTTGTATTTATATTCATTTAAACCAATTTCGTTTAACGCTCTTAGTTATTAACGGAACTACATTTGCTAAGTGTTGGCGATTTCAGTACGATCACAAGTGCAGATTTAAATACTATAAGGGGGTAAAAATACCATTAACGAAGCCAAAAGGCACCGTTAGTAAATTGTTCTAGACCATACCTGGTAACTTTCTAGTTACTGAGATATTGGGGGTTAAAGTTTCAACTTATCAACAAGTTTTTTTTAATTAGAAGTTTTGAATGTAATAAAACTCCACGACTTCCGTACTATTCAATGCATCCGAGTCCTACCGTAAAACAAGATTTTTCACCCCAAAAAAAAGTCGTAGAGTTACTTAGTTTGATTTACAGCAGCGTTTGGTCCGTTTACAGCTTATATTTAATTTAACTGAAAATCAGTGATGTCCACTAAAAACCTTATAAAGAATTCCCGTATAATTCCACCTACGAGAAAATAATTTCACAGAGAACTCCTCGAAATCTTCGAATTGACAGTTTCAATGCAAATTAAAGTAATTTATTCAAATGAGGTTGAAAATCAGCAACTTTTCGTTTTTTAACCCGCTTACCAGCAATCTTACGAGTGTTTTATTTTGGTCGGTTGATATTTAATTAGAGAAAGAAAGAAAAAATATGTATTGGACTCACACAGGACAAACAATAAAAAATTTAATATGACAAATAAAACAAGACTAAAATTCGAAAACCGGACTAATAAAAAATAATTAAAACTAAAATATAATATTAATCTAATAGGGATGTTGTCACCATTAAAAATAGTTCCAAGACAGCTTCTTTAAAAAAAATAACACTTAATTTTAGACCTGAAAACGCGTTTCTTTTTTCTAAATTAGATTTTTAGTTGCTTTGAAATCAATAAATAATTGAGTCATTGAGTTGACGAAATAGTGACGTCACAGCGTGCTATTGCCATACAAAAAAATGTAAGGGGGAATCGCATTTTGACAGATCATAAATGATGTATGTCAATTGATTGGCGTGTCAACTACCCTATTATAGATCTTACACGAGGCCAAAAAGCCCTAGCGTTAGCATATTACCCAGTACACATTTTGTTATGGAGGTAACATAGGAAGTCGCTCCATGTAAAATACTGGTATTCAGCTGCATCTGGTTAGACTGTAAGCCGACCCCAACATAATTGGAAAAAGGCTGGGCAGATGATGATGCTAATAAGTTAGTGTGGTGATCAATTCTCGTAGTTTTTCTGGATGAAGAGAGCCTTCAGTAATACACAGTGGGAATATTATACAGATTATTTTTTTGAGTAAGTATTATATGTAGTTGATATTTCTGTTATTTTCTTTAGTAATCAGTCTTGTCAAGGGTTCCGTGTAACCCAGCAAATGCGTTGTGGAGGTCAGATAGATAGTTTTCCACGTAATATATTTGTTGAGACCAGAAACCGACCCCAAGATGGTTAGAAAAAAGCTTGGCAGATGAAGATTTGTGTCATGTTAATCAGTCTAACATCTGTATATACACACGTTACAAGACCATGTACTCTGCTTATCCACCCGCTACACACATGACAATACAAATTAAGATTAATCTCCCGATATAATATATGGCACCTCCCTTGTGTCTCACTCGCTACCTTGTATTACAGTTACACAGACATGTACGATATTACATATTCATTTCGTGTTTGTGTGTCCCTTTGATATGTTACGCTATCATCATCATCTGCTGCATAACCTTATACATAACATAACATAACATCACGCTTCTAATCCCCGAAGGGTTAGGCAGAGGTGTACCTAAAAGTAACCCACACTTCGCCAGTTTTGTTTAAGTCCCATGTAATAGGGGGCGAGCCTATTGCCATACACTGGGCACGAATCCACACTCCGTGGCTGCCACTGAGAAATTCCTGATGGATAAATGTAATGACACTATGCGCGACTCGGGAATCGAACCCAGGACCTCATGGTCAGCAGTCGTGCTTGCGACTACTAGACTAACGAGGCAGCCTTATACATAATAGCATTAAATCCTCCTCCTCTATACGAGTATATGTGTGGTAAATTAAAAAATAACTATGTTGGAGTCGGCTTCAGTCAAATCAGGAACATCTAATTACCTGTATTTAACATGTTGCGACTGTCTATCTGGGGGACCAAATGACATTTTTTTGGGGTGAAAAATCACGTTTTACGGTAGGACTGAATGTAAAGCACTCAAAACATTGTGCTGATTGATGTATTGAATAGTACGGGGGTCGTGTTTTAAGTAAAATTAAAGTAAAAGCCTGTGGTTCGCTCGCTACCTTGTTTAACAGTAACACATTATGTACTGGATATAACAAGTTCATTCTGTGATTGTATGTTGATGTGTTATTTAAAGGGTTGTGTTGATGGATGGCTGATGATGTGCAGTGAAGAATAAACAAGAATTCAAAATTTAATAATTTGGAAGTCCGAGATCTAAAAATGTATATTTCAATAGATATTATTCGTAACAACATAAAAATAAACAGCCAGACTGCCTCGTTGGTCTAGTGATCGCAAGCGCGACTGCTGAGCATGAGGTCCTGGGTTCGATTCCCGGGTCAGGCAGTGTCATTGGGTTTTTCCGTTAGGAATTTCTCAGTAGCAGCCACGGAGTCTGGATTTGTGCCCGGTTACTGGCAACAGGTTCGCCCCCTATTACATGTGACTTAAACATAACTGGTGAAATGTAGGTCTACTAATAGGTACCTCCGCCTGACCCATCGGAGATTCCAGGCATGATGATGATGTTAAGTTAGGTCATGAACTCGATGTGGGACCCTATCGAAACAGGGAAGACCACAATCAACGATCTTAACAATGTTTAACAGCTTGTACCATAAAAATATTCATGAAAAATCATTATTTCTTTCAAAATATATCATATTATCTCCCAAGTCCTGAAGCTCTAAGATAACGAGTTTCAGTAATTAATAACCGCCATCACGCCATGTTAGCCTATGGGAACCAAACGTGAATTAATGTGAAGCAGTCGCTCTGTGGTGAATACATTATCACATCATTTGTCTTTGTTATGTTGGGTAAGTTGTGTTTTAATGTATAATACATTAAAATACAACTTACCCTACGTGCATGCTACGTTTTTGAGATAAATCAGAAAATTGGTTGGAAGTTTGTTCGTATGATAGAAGGTTTTAAAACAAAAAAAAAATTTTTAAATTTAAGTAGGGAATGAATTTTCGAAAGTCTTTGCTTAGTGCTCATCTATGTTATCAAAGGAACCCTTGTGCGAAATTTCATGCTTTTAGACCCAGCGGTGAGGCTGTGCGTTGTCTTTCAGTAAAAACATGAATTAAGGAATTTTATTCAGTGCAGCCCCAGCTCATCACGGTACTACAATCTGTCAAATTTGTTTGATTGATTTTTAACTTTATCGCTAAAGATTTAGGTTCAAGGTTGATTGGGAAAATGTGTATTCAAAGCCACTTTTTCCTGTTCTAAGTTTTCACAGTCATGTTAAAGTTTCACGAGTCTCCAATGCTGCAAGATTTAATGAAAATCCATACAGAATCAACCATGTTTTGTCTTCTCCATGTTTTACTAACACTAGTTATTAAGTCCATTGTTACTAACTCCATGGGCATAGCCCGAAATAAATGCTATTATAATAATCAATAAACACATTACCCTCCTTTGCGTTGCGCAGTCGGGTAAAAAACATCGTAACCTCTTAACAAGTGTGTGTTAATTATTCAAATTAATTATCGCTAGTTGTATTTATAAAGCCATTGTTAAAAAACATAACCTTTATTTTAGGCTTCGCCGCAGTCGGGTAAAAATGACACCAATTTTCGTACTAAAATATCCGAAATCTAGCTCCAATCTCAATATCGTAAATGTCAAAAAGAAATAACATATTTCAGCTAGAATTGGCCAACCGATTTTCAAATCTTAGCAATCACATGCCTACTAAATTGACGTAGCGATAACGTAGCGCTACGCTTTCGTAGCACGTCTACGAAAGTGCTACGACGGGTCAAATCGTAACGGCTGTGGGTTATAATCGCTTGGAGCTCTGAAGGGGCTATTAGTTTAGTAGTATATGCCTATTAGGCGTTTCGGAAGATATATATTATTACGCTTGTTACAAAATTGCTGCTAGTAGAGTTAAATTCGTGTTGAAATGATAGCTGAAAATAGTACAATTTTAATCTTTTATCACGTTATCGTTTACTACAGAATAGTTCATGTTAGATTTACAATATTATTTGTGTCAATAGAAAATTACGTAACGAGGTGGACTGCCCTGAAATAAGACGGAGCTTAAAAAACTTTTGCTACAAAAAAGGCTTTTAAAGTTACATTATCTGTCAAAGCTTTTTAATGACTGGTTTGTTTACTGTGCCTTACGGATATCGGATTTTGGTGACACTAAATCAGGCTCCATGTCAAATGTAGCCTGATTTAATTAAAGTTATTTAGGCAAAACGAATGCCAATCATAATTCCTATGAAAACCGATGGTTGGAAAGATTTTTTGTGTGTCTGTGTATCCGGGTTCGAAAAATTACATACGGGTCGTGGACATCGAAAAGTTACAGATACTTTAGTGTCAGGAATTTTTCCGGACCTTTTCATATATCCTCTTAATGTAGGTATTCAATTAATAACTTTTTAAACATAAATTAATAAATTCACATACATATACGTTTTTTTAGATATTTATTTTGTACCCTATCACAATGTTTTCTTATTTAACCCAAAGGTTGACTGGTAGAGAATGCCTTGTGGCATTAAGTCCTATCTACCACTATTGTACATGAATTTTAAATAAATAAATAAATGTACGGGGTGGAACGTAATCAGTACATCATTCTGAGCCCCCCTACATATAAATTTTTCAACGGTAATAAAAAAAAATCAGCTCTTTCCTGCAAAAGCACAATACCTACACGGCAAAATGTATGGAACCGTGTTTTTTTTTGCTACGATCCTTACGTACTCCTTTTGCCTCGTCTACGTTCATACATCTGGTCATACACGCACGCCGGTTGCGAGTACTACGCACCTGACCTTCCTGAAACCTTGCTTCTGATGTCCTTCTAGGGCTTCCACTCCCGGCGTTTCCACTCACTCCTCTCTGCTCTACCGTATCGCATTTCACTTAACTTGAACAAACCATTTAAAGACAAATTATAGCAGCCTGTTACTGTCCCACTGCTGGACAGAAGCCTTTTCTCATACAGAGAAGGCACGAGCATTGATCACCACTCTTACTCTCGGCTTCATCATCTGCCTAGCCTTTCCCCAACTATGTTGGGGTCGCCTTCCAGTCTAACATCTCTATTTTACATGGAGAGACTGCTTGTCTGACGAGTTAGTGCTGGGTAATACGATACCCCTTGCTATGACTGGTTGTCAGACTTTCGGGCCACTGACTACCTATAACGACTGTTAAAGATCTACAAATGGCAGCCGCGACCAACGGCTTAACGTGCTTTCAGAGGCTCGGATAAAACTCGGTATGTAATGGGTGGTCAGCCATCCACGGCCAACCTAGGTAAGCACGGCTTAACCTAAAGATCGACCCGAGCGGCTGTTCTTATTTAGCCACGAGCTCCTCCTCTCTCTTACTCTCTAAAAATGCATTTACTCTTTAAAAATGTTGCCACTACAATATCTTCATCTCAAACAGCAAAATTGATGTGTTCAGTGAATAAATTCATTATAAATTTTTAACAACACTCAAGCGCCCTTATACCAAGAGCACGTTAAAATAATAAATCACAATTTGCATACCTAATGCATAACACACCTGTAATATTAGCGAAACAGTTTGATTAATTGATACCGTAACTCCTCATTATTTATCATTATTCAAATAATGCTACCAGCTAAATATATCGCGATTTTTGTGGACTAATGAAATGATGAATGGTATTTTTTAAATTGTTTTCTTTTCGTATGTTATTTATGTCAGTCAATAGATTTATGTGAGAGGTAGACTTAATGTCGTTCTGGAAAATAAAAAAAGACTTCTTTGGAATATTGAGTATGAATTTAAAAATGCAAATACTGGGTTTGCATTTTTAACGACTTGACTTAGTAATGCTGTTTTTTTATTGTTTCGGTACTTATCAGCATTTCTTTTAGATCACATTTGATCGCATGACTCTTTTTTTTTAAAGGCACGGAGAATTTTGAATAGACATAAAACACAGACAAATGATTTTAATGTTCATGTCATTGGTTTATTTGAAAGATAATTTCATGCTTATGTTTAAATATGATATCGGGCGTGGTCCCGGCTGTCATTTGTAGATCTTTGATAGTCGTTACAGGTAGTCAGTGACCCGAAAGTCTGACAACCAGTTTTACCAAGGGGTATCGTATTACCTAACGCTAACTGGGCTGTGGAGGTCAGATAGGCAGTCGCTCCATGTAAAATACTGGTATTCAGCTGCATCCGGTTAGACTGGAAGCCGACCCCAAGATAGTTGGGAAAAGGCTAGGCAGATGATGATGATGATATCGGGTGTGGTCACCGTGGCTGGTTTCTTTGAGTAAATTAAGGCGCCATTTTGTTGAAACCATATGTCTGCAACATTAATGCCTTCCAATTGAGGAACGAAAAGTTAGTAATCGTGTCTCTGTACTGCTCACCGTCGACTGTAACGTTCCGTCCATTATCATTTTTGAACCATTGACGATCGATCAATTTCACGAAATTGACCTCTTTACCTCATTCGTGTGATTTGACGCCTTCAGGTAATTTTTACCTGGAGATATGTGTAGTCGCATGTCTTGGGCGATAAATCAGATACAATTGAGCACTTGGAAGCCAACATTCAACGCATTATTGCCGAAATACAGCCTGATTAACTGCGAAGAGTGTGTGCAAATTGAACGCCCAGATTACTCCATAGGCCAGCCGCGGTGGCTACATATTCGAAATCATATTTAAACAAAAATGGCAAGAAATTATCTTTCAAATAAAGTCAATTTCGAGGCGGAGAACTTTAAATTGAAATTGTCTGTGTTTAATTTCAATTTAGCTCTCTGAAAAAACACCCTTTAGGGTGTTACTACACCAACCGATCGATCGTCTATCGATACCATCGATCGATGGTAGAATGGATTAGTCGAAAGAGAAAAACTATCGATCGACGTCGACTAATCCCTTCGGTCCACGATCGATCGATTGATGTGGTAGCCCCCTTACAATGACTTGCAACATTTTTGTCATTGGTAGTTTATGTCAGTCCAATATATTCTTGACTTTTTATTATCCTTTTCGCATAGACAATGTCACTCTAGGATCACTGTCACTGGATCTTAGTGACGTAATCTTTATATCTATCTACGTAGGTACACTTTCTAGTTTAATAAAGCCAGTCTCATCTTACGTCTCATAACGCTACTTAGGCCCAAAATGGGCCCACGAACATACATCACTCAACACTACCACTCACATCCCTGAGATAACACTACCAGTACATTGACCCCATAACGTCAACAGGTATACACTGTCACGCAAGCGGCAGATTACTTAAAACTTAGTTGTAGTTGAAAGTCCCGTGAAGCTGAAACTTCAACATTTTGCGGCTGAGTTGACAACCCCTGGTCTCATGTGTGAGTCACTCGTTACAACTTCTACGATGATATTTTGCAGGAGTTATAAAGCTGGGTAGGAATGTAGATTTTTAATAAGAGTTAGGTTTTTGTTTAGGGTATAAATTATACCAGATGAATAAAGAGTTTATAAAATTGACCAAAATACTTGAACTTGAATACTTTTTGGCTGGAGTTAACTGTGCTCAATTTGTGTGTGCGCGCTGGATGGAACACCTCTGTTTATTGTCTACAGATTGACTACACAGTGGATAACCAGTCGACTATTCAAATTACCGCCATTGACACACGTAACCGTTTTTAGCTGTAAATTAATCATTAATTTTATAAACTTCGAGACAGAACAAAGTTATAATTGACACTAGAAACGGGATATTTACCATGTCCACTGTTTGTTTTGAGTTCCCGATACTTCGGCGCTGAAAAAAGAAAAAAAAAAGAAAAAAGTTATCATATTTGTATTATAAAAGGATTAAGTAAACCGGTTTTTTTCATCATTTGATGTCGGCTGCTGTAACTAATACTAATCACCTATAACTCGTAATACCTATATACATAACTAAGTATATAAACGTAAGTAATTTCGCCAGGAGTGTAAGTAAAGATAAATGAAAGTAACGTATATATCAGAGCTCTGGCTAATTGAATTAACGAACGTTCCAGTACATGCCGATGTTATTTATTGATGTATATATTGTTACGTTGGATAATGTAGCATATATGGAATTTTTTATATCGAGTATCGTTATAAGCGGCGGTGAAGACAGCCGGCGTTATGTAATTTTGACATATATCTTGGTTTCATTTGCATAAATGATTTTCAATAGATATACGTAAATGTGAAATGAAGGCATATTGAAATATGAGTTCATTTCCCAGTTACGTATACACGTAACGAAGGACATACGTCCGTATAGGGAGAGACTGTTGCGATAAACGGCACAGATCCAGACTTAGGGCTGCTAAAGACGAATTCGCATTGAAATATCAACAAAAAAAAACAATATTTTTCATATTTGGAACAATCTTCTCATAAACTTCTTCAAAAGTTGTAAAAGTAATTTTTATAAGACCTTATCTAATGATAGTTTCCAACCAATGATTTGTAAAGAATTAAGCAAGTAGCCTCAATCTGATCTCAGCCGAATTAATCGACGTAGCGAAACATTAAACTTCTGTACTAATGAGTTTCTCACAAAGTTGTCGGCTAATACCAGAGTTTTGTTTGCTTCGTTAGTGATAAGGTTAGAGGCTGAGTGGCTTAATAAGGTCGGTTGTAAGTTTGTAACACTCTATGGTAAGAAAAAGAAACAAATGAACGTCTATGGTTCGTAGTCAAAATGGCGTTTGCGCGCGTAAAAAGCTGTCAGAATTATAAATGTCATTTGAATTTTATTCAATTGTCGATATTGAATTACTTCTTCATGTTTATTTTGAATTCAGTCCCAGTCCCTGGAGATATCAAATGACATTTGAGGGAGAGCTCTCAAATGAGAATGATTTAATAATATGGGCGTGAGTTTCATCTGAATTTCATGTGGAATATTGGTAAATGAATATAATTTATGTATATTATTGAAAAGCATCTTCAGTAACAATGAGGTATGGTAATGTTTTCAGTATATACTAATGACACTAGTTACTGTCAAATTACCATACGGGAGGGGTCACACTAGAAGGTCGTAAACTGACTTTCTGAAAGGTCAGGTGCGGAGTAACTGCTCGTAACCGGCGTGCGTGTATGACCAGATGTATGAACTTATACGAAGCAAAAGGAGCATCAGCACAAGCATCGTAGCAGGTTCCGTTCTGAAGTTTCGGGTTATGGTACTTTATGGTGGTATGTTTCTGTCAAATTAAAGGGTATTTACATACATACTTATTGAATTACTGACCTTATGATTACCAACTATTGAAGTCTCCGCTAGATTTCTTTTCTACACTTCTTTAGGGTTCCGAAGTCAACAAACAAGGAACCCTTATAGTTTCGCCATGTCCGTCTGTCTGTCTATCCGCAGCTTAGCTCAAGGACTCATCACTACATAGTATAAAACAAAGTCGCTTTCTCTGTCCCTATATCCCTATGTATGCTTAAATCTTTAAAACTACGTAACGGATGTTGATGCGGTTTTTTTAATAGATAGAGTGATTGAAGAGGAAGGTTTATATGTTTAATACATGCACCCGTGCGAAGCCGGGGCGGGTCGCTAGTAGTACTATAAAGCTGTAATTTGGCATGAATATACAAATTAGACAAAGTGGTAAAACAAAATCTAGAAAAGTTTTTTTTAGGTATCTCCAGTACCTACACGTAAAGTGGTGTTTTTTTTCGCGTACCCCATATTGTCGGGTAGATCGTCTGTCATTGGGAAGGTCTTTAAAAAAATATTGCGAGTGTGTTAAAATTATTTTTCGATTAAGAGATTTAGAGGAGAGAAGATTCGTTTGTTAAATATTAAGCTTTAAAGTGCAAATTTTCTAAAGAGCAAAGTCTAAATGTTCCCCTCTACCAGCTAAACGGTTGTGTTTGGATGCGTGGAAAAATTCATGGTTATAGTATATATAACGAATTTAAAAGAAAAACTATCACAGCAAGTAGGCTTTACAAATTTACCCGTAATAGTCGACCAACTTATAAAACGTAGTTGGATCATATATTTTCCCAAACATAATGTATGGAGTACAAGTTTTTCAACTGCAAATGTATGTTTGTGTTTTTATTATTACAAAAAAAACCATCGTTCGGAGGCAAATCGGTCCGCATATTTTGATGGGCAACGGAACCCTTCATTGTGCGAGGCCCGACACGCAGTTGGCCGTTTTTTTGATAACATTTTTTAAGAAATACCATTTTCGTCTGATTTTCAGGCATAACAAGAAAGTTCCAAATTATTTCTCAGTTATAAAAAAGAGTTAAAGAAAAAGTAGGACAAAAGATTAATCAACGGCTCAAAGACTAACTAATAGCATTTCTTGTACAAAATAATGTCACGGAAAGTTTGTAACGACCTTCTGACATTTCGTTGAATTTCTTCTAACAATTTTTTTTACAAAATAATGTCTAAATTCCTGGCAGTTTTTTTTTACTTTTTCCATTACGGTGTTGAGAGAAAAATCCGTGACTATTTACTTTTAAAATATAAGAAAATAATAAATTAGTTTTCTTCTAATTTCGATAAATTGTGAACGGCCACTTGAGTGAGGTTTGATATGAACTTTACAGAATAGGACTAATGGCTCGGTCAAACTGCGGTACCGCAAATATTGCATACCTGCTACTGACTGCATACTAAGCGTATCCGGAGCCACGTCTCCAGTTTGTCCTTAGCGGTTTTCCCGAACATTAATTCAAGTATCTATACTAATATTATAAAGACATAAAGTTTTTAAGCAAGAATGTCGGAGGTAATCTTCGGCGATTAACTACTGATTCCGAAAATTCTTATTCGGAAAGGTTATATTTACGAAACGCTTGTTTAATGTTCTTGTGGGATGATTTTCGAGCATAATGCGAGTGGAGCTTCGGACAAAAGCTAGTGTAGAATATTAGCGATCTGACATTCTAATTACTATCATCATCTGCCTAGCCTTTTCCCAACTATCTTGGGGTCGGCTTCCAGTCTAACCGGATGCAGCTGAATACGAGTATTTTACATGGAGCGACTGCCTATCTGACCTCCACAACCCACTTAGTACTGCGTAATACGATACCCTTTCGTGAGACTGGTTGTCAGACTTTCAGGCCACTGACTACCTGTAACGACTGTCAAAGATCTACAAATGACAGCCGGGACTAACAGCTTAACTTGCTTTCCGAGGCACGGAGGAAACTCTGTGTGTCTGTTGGTGTATACCCAACATGTCGACCCGAGCGGCTGTTACTGCATATTTAGCTCGACATTATAATTACTTTATTCTTCTAAAAACCTTCATCTTATGTTAGGTTAAATAATATTGCTAATAAGATTCTCACAATCAACTGAATAGCGTGCAAGTTGTGGCTGAAACCGCCGCTTTTGTCAGTTCACTGTACTTTGATAGTTGTAGCGTCGGCAAAATAAAACCTATAATGAGACATTTTCATCAATGATATCTGTATCAAAGAAAATATGGATGGATTATGTGAAGAATAATGTCAAAGAAAAAGGTGTGTATGAATGGAAAGCGCTGACAGGGGAGAATGGAAGAAAAAATAGTGTTGCGCCGACCCCAAGTAACATGGGACAAGGGCAGGAAGATGATGATTATGATGGTTACCTGCTTGTCGAAGTCACGACGCAAGCTCTCAACTTTTTTTTTGTTTCTGTCCTGTTGTATTTTTAATATTTGTTATGCGATGTATGATTATTATTATTTCTTTTTTTTTTTTTTTTCGGATGGGAAATTATCAAATGACTCCTCCCGCTCTGGGCGGAGCGGAAGGGAGTGTCAGACTTTTACTGACTAAAAACCATCCATGTTCCTTCTTTTGCCCTTTATGTTCCAGGGCCGCGGTATCTCTTTCGAGCAGTCCCGCAGCCCTGGCAGGCACGTTATGCCCAAAATGCTGCGACAAATAAATATTTTTTCTTTCTTTCTATGATATACGTATCTGTTTTCAACGTATTCATGCTAGGTGACAATTGCACTGTAAAGGTAAGTTTCATGGATGATCAAATTGTTATTTTACTTGTTACGAGTTTCTGTTGAACAATTAGTGTTTTTTTTGCGTTATTTAACAGTAACATGTCCTGCTTAGTGTGTAGTGTATAATATTAGTACACACTTTAGTCAGAAAACATCATTTTATCTTCATGTTCAGAAATAACATAACATCACGCCTGTAATCCCCGAAGGGTTAGGCAGTGGTGTACCTTATAGTACATTCACATTTCGCCAGGTATGTTTTAAGTCCCATGTAGTAGGGTGCGAGCCTATTTCCATCAATCGGTCACATGGAGTCGGTCACAAGTAGCAGCCAAAGAGTCTGGAGACTCTTTGGCTGCTACTGAGAAATTCTTGATGGAAAAAACCAATAACACTTTGCCCGTCTCTGGAATCGAACGCAGGACCTCATGCTCAGCAGTCGCGCTTGCGGCTAACGAGGCAGTCATGTTCAGAAATATTATATCAATATAAAATGTTGGTGAAGTAATTCAAATCCAAACTTAAAATAATTGAAACAGCAACAACATTGTGTAACCTATTATAAATTCACTCCATGACCCAAACTAAGACTTAAAACTGTGCCAAATGATTCAAGTCGACGCTAAAATTGTGTTAATTAATTCTTTTTATCTTTTAAAACGTCACTTTTATCTCTCTCTTATCGCACTTGTGTTGGAATTTATTTATTTTAACGAATAGTTTTAACTTTTAGTCTGAGTTGAGAGTTTCTTGGAATGCTGCCGTTTTGTCCGATAAGTCTGAGTAAATGTTGGGTAAAGTTGGAGCTTGTTAAGTATTTAAGTGTTTAAAAACTAACTCGATACATTGTTTAGTGTGTTTTATGGGTACAAGACTACAATATGTAGTTTATTTGTGCTGTGCTATCTCGAGTACATTGTAGTAATATTTCTGCCGTCATGTAGAATGGCTTTGTCGTTGAATATGAAAGACTTTAGTGCCAGAGTATGGTAGTATGGTATGCACTTCAGTTATTGTGAAAAGCTCGAAATAGGATAATACCTTGAATTTTCCAATTTAGCAGAGTTTTACCCTAACATAATATACTAGGGTTAAACTGTACTAAATTGGAAAAATCAAGGTATTATCCTATAAATATTATTCACTCAGCATTGTAAAAACATACCTACCGTGGTGGTAATTCAATATGCAAAGACGCAGGAATTAAAATGTCGCGTATAATAATTCTGAATCTAAATAAAATAAGCAAAAAAAGTTTCCTTTAACGCACGAGTGTTTCTTGAAAACTAAACACGAAAAGTCGCCTTTTTTCTTGTTACAGTGTTCGTATACTCTCAAGAAAAGCGTGGTGCAACTGTAGTCATGCAATTCGCATACTAATTATATGACCAAGCAATATGCTTGAAGGAATAAAGAATCAGGCCAGTTGTCTCTTACAAGTATCAGACCATCTCGTTGGTCTAGAGGTCGCAAGCGCGACTGCTGAGCATGAGGTCCTGGGTTCGATTCCCGGGTCGGGCAAAGTGTTATTGGGTTTTTCCATCAGGAATTTTTCAGTAGCAGTAACGGTGTCTGGATTTGTGCCCGGTCGATGGCAATCGGCTCGCCCCCTATTACATAGGACTTCAACATTACTGGCGAAATGTGGGTGTACTTGTTAGGTACACCTCTGCCTACCACTTCAGGGATTACAAGACGTGATGTTATGTGTTAAAGTAACAGATTTAAATGATTCTTAACAGTGACTTCAATGAATTGTATCATTTAAATCACAGTAATATAGCATCATTAATTTAAATAATTAACTTACTGAAAAGTAGCTAAAATGATTTTGATTAAAGGTCTTCATAATTGGATTATCTACATCTTGATAATCTATGTGAGTTTGTGGTTGAAAACTTGATAAGTGGATTTGTCTGTTGAGTGCTATGAAACTGAATTTAATTATCGTTTGAAAACTCCCATATCCAATGTAAAAGTAAACCTAATCTAAATAGATATTTTGCTGACAAAAATTGTTTCTAAAGTAACTAAATAAACAAATACAAATTAAAAACTGTTTTTAAGCTTTCACGATTTAAAACTAAACTAATACTGTCACGTACGGGATATCATCCGTGATTGTTTATTTTTACCCGCGATCATGGCGCTTGCAACATCGTCGAAATATCGGGAGCTCAAAATTATGAACAACCACGGAAGATATCCCGTAAGTGACAGTATAAGTTAAATACAAATTATTATACAAAACGCGTATTCTTTTAAAAAACCCTACTTACAAAATAAAACGCCACAGACTACTTACAAGTCATACTTTGCCTGCGTAAGCCAAAGAGCAGTAACTGAACAAATCTATGTTTTTTTTTTTAATTTTATTTCTTTTTCAGTACACAAATGAGGTATGCAAAAAGATACAGTTACCTTGATTGAACCATCTGATGCCAGATATTCCAAACTGTCAGATGTAAAAAAACCAGTCAAGTGTGAGTCAGTCTCATACAATATTTGACACAAAAACACGTTCAAAAGATACAGCCTTTTGCTAGCCGGATGGACGGGCAGACAGCGTAGACTTGGCAATAGGCGTTGGCACTCTAATGGTACGGATGGAACCCTAAAAAACATAATTTTCGTTTTTTTTGAGATACCGCTTTTTTTCTTACGAGGACAGTGTTATTAAGTCTAGTCATAACTTTAATAAGCATCTGGCCCACTTCTTGTAGCGTCACAAAAACAGCTAATTTACAATATTGCAGCGAACGTGACGATGATACTAATGTATTCGTTTGTATGCTGACGGTACTTGTTGGTTACAGTTTGGCGAGCCCGAAGCTTCGAATGAGTTCACAAGTAGGTAGAGACAAGTCTGTGCCATTTGTGCAATTAATATTTTAATTTTGTTATAGATTTTCTTGTCAAACAGTCTTTACCAAGGGGTATCGTATTACCCAGTACTAACTGGGTTGCGGAGGTCAGTCGCTCCATGTAAAATACTGGTATTCAGCTGCATCAGGTTAGACTGAAAGCCGACCCTAGCACAGTTGGGAAAAGGTAAAGCAGATCATGATTATACATAGATTTTCTTGTGGGGATTGATTGATCAAATCTTTGATCTTAAGTTTTTAAGTGAGGCTACTGAGTGTGTAGTCGTAAGATTGGTTTTCCACTTAAAAAACGCTATTATGTTGCACCGAGTCAGATCCAGATCTCTAGAAGTACATTTTCCACTTCTTCTTCTTAGCGTATCGATGGCAAAAAAAAAAAATCAAATATGTTTAGCCCAAAATTCAGCCACGCTAACCCCGCTCTCTAATGCAGTAATTAAATCATCAAGAGCGCAGGTGATAGGGCATGCGGTGCAAGATGGAAGGTGATTTTCCATTTTTATCTAACAGATTTCCAGGTTATAACTTTAACACTAGAAAATGATTAAACCAATGAAACCTCAGCGGTAGTGTAGGCACGTCTAGTGACATTATAATAACCACCGCCACTCATTTCGTCGACATAGGATTAACTACGACGGGGCGGTAAATGAAAATTAAATTCACGTATAGGTAGGTACATAGTACACACAGCTCCGTTAAGTGGTTACCCCTCCAAAAGACATTCAAATCCGTGATAGGCCCAAGTTGGTTTTTGTATTTTGCAAAAACGTTTTTTTATAATTAATCTATTGTTTTAGTGTATAAGTAAGATTTAGTTAGCATGTTTGGTTTTAAATCCGTTAATACTTTTTTTATTGCGTGTAAAGACAAGCAAAGTAAGTTGATCATTCTTCGAATTATTAACTACCTAAGTGGCTTAGTTGGTAAGAGCTTGCGGTAATCAAAGAATAACCAATGAGTCAATGGTTCGAATCTCATCCGGGCATTTGAATACTTTTTGATTTATTCCCTAGGACGTAAATGTTTGAATTGCAAAGATAATTTAGAAGTTAATTTTAATACAACTGGGGAAACTTGGTCGTTTTAAGTGAACGTATACATCAAACGTTGTAGTTATAATTTGAGGGTATGGATTAATTTTATGAAGAAAAAGTAAGTTAGTTAAATTAATGGCTACCCTAAATTATAACATCTGTAGATTAGACAGATACCTAAAGATAAAGTGACTTGGACGATAGTAGATAACAATTTCATCGCAATCCATATGGGCTCGCTGGCTAGTTTGCTAAATTGCCGGTGAGTATGACGACATTCGATGATGCGATGGTTCGAATCCAATTCGAAACAATAAACTCTTTTTGAAGTATTCTTTAGATTATTCGTAACGAATGCAATGTTGTAGCAGAGTAACATTTTAAAACTTGAGGGGTTAGCATATACTAACGCTATGTGTACATATACTGGTAATTATGATAGTAACTATCAGAATATTGAAATTTCAGGTCGTGGTAGTGTGGGTTAATTCAGAATGTACGTACCTTTTTGAGCATAAGTAGAAAGGGAAACCATAAAATAAGGGATAGGTAAGCTTTGTTTTTCAATTAATTTTCATACAAAACTGCAGTTCTTATCTAACCCAATGGAAATCATAATCATTCTCCTGTCCTTATATCATTTTATCTGGGGTCGGCTCAGCTTGTCTTTTTCCGTACTTTTTTCTATTTATTACTCGTCATCTCAGCAGTCACCTCGTTTCTAGCTTTATCATCCTTCACACAGTCCATCCATCATTTCATTTGCCTTCCTCTGCTCTTGGATGGTTATCCATCTAGATACTTAAGCAAAACTTTCCCATGCCCATATCAAGACACATGATGTCTCATCCCTTTATATTACATGGGAAGCTACTTGAATCTGCTGAAAGATGGTCATTGAATTTCTATTACAATCCGAAACATTTCATAGAAACATCGTAATTAATTGCTTCCTACAATCATTATACTATCAAAATAGGTATATAGGTATACCAATGACATTATCAAATAAAATAAGAAACTCATTTTATTTCATGAATAATAAATAGTGGTATTTTACATTATTAAGTTTACTTACTTAATAATGTAAAATACCACTATTTCCCCAAAATCTAGCAAATTTTTAAAAGATGACAACACTGTCTTCGGCATTAGTATCTTAGATCGTGAATTGTTTGTTTATGACGTCACTACACTACCCGAGAAGCGACCGAAGTGTTGCGGCCCGCTTCTCTGTGTTACCATAAAAGTTTCCTTATTTTAGTATATTTTATTTTATTTATATCGGGGTATTATTTTTACTTGTTATCTATAAAGAATCACATAAATAGAAACAAATATCGATACCTAGTAATACCTTCACGGATCGGACAGCATTTTTTAAAATATAATATTGATTTGGACTCGTTCCTAACTGTTTGTTTGTGTGTTTGGCTAGAGGAGGAAAAACACCAGGAGAGTTGGAAAGGAATGTGGGAGGTCTTTGCCCAACAGTGGGACAGAATAGGCTAATTAATATAATTATATATACATGTAGGGTGGTGTGGATGACCGAAATAAATAATATTTAAGTCTTGGAATGTTCTTTTAATATTTATATCGCTTTTTTTATAGGATTTGGAGTCGTCTAGTTATCTTAGTTAGCTCGCCCTACTCCCCTTCTCGGTCCCACACATACTCCCTCATTCACTCATAGCTGCGTTCATGCTCCATTACTTTTTTGAAATTATGGTGCGTTCAGAATTAACATCCTACATATATTATATTTTGTATGTATTTAAAAAAAATATTTGCTCGACACAGTAAACAACAAAGAACACTGTTGAATTATCAAAATTAATAGCATTGGGATTGTGAGTCTGTTACGTAGTAACCCTGCTTTATAGCTCATCTCCATACATAGTGATGCACGCCTCGATCCGACACCTAACAGTATCGATACAACAAGAAGCAATACTCTGTTATTTCGTATCGATATAAACGAATGCGAAATGTGCTTGAATCGATACAAAAGTACCGGTATCTTAATCAACCGATCAGTCAATTCAAGATAATACAAAAGGAGGACACATAAGGATTACAAAAGAATAATAATCCTGGAATATGCCTAGACTCTTAAATGGATTAGTCATCATCCATCATCTTCCTGACCTTGTCCCATATTACTTGAGATCGGCGCAACACGTTTTTTTCTTCCATTCTCCTCTGTCAACCGGCACGCTATATTTATTCTTTCATATAATTCCTCACACAATCCATCCAGCATTTCCTTGATCTTCCTCTCCCTTTCCATCCATCAACATTTATAGAGGGATTATTAAGTACGATGTTGTTTGGAAAATCGAATCGACGCAAATCGATACAACTCTAGAATTGTAAATACAAGCATCTTGCATCACTACGCGAGAAGAAGTAATAGACATTCACTGGCTTATGTGTAGAAGCTTTCATCCCATCTTGCTTTTAATATAACCGATATTGAGTCCCACCGATATGCCATTAGATAACATAAAGTATATACTTCCTAATCCTCTGTAACGGTAAGTAGTGTTACATGACCGAACTTAGGGAAGTGGGTCATAGAATCTGTGTTGTATACAGGCCGTGACGTACGTTGTGGTTTGATATTTGAACGCCGGATAGAGTAGCCCAACGCAATATTACCAACAAATATTGCATATTATATTCGTCACTTTAATATCAAAGCATTTCTACAATATATACGAGTACATTATTTACTAATTATACAACTGCGACAGATAACGCACGGCGGACCCGTGACGATGGCGATAATAGAGGGGTTATGACTAAAAACTGTGATCACTACTACTATAGATCATCATCATCTGCCTAGTCTTTTCTGAACTATCTCGGGGTCGGCTCCCAGTCTAACCGGATGCAGCTGAATACCAGTATTTTACATGGAGCGACTGCCTACCTGACCTCCACAACCCAGTTGGTCCACTAAGTAATACAATATCCTTGGTAAGACTGGTTGTCTGACTTTCGGGCCACTGACTACCTGTAACGACTGCCAAAGATCTACAAATGACAGCCGGGACCAACGGCTTGACGTGCTTCCCGTGGCACAGAGGAAACTCGGTATGTAATACGGTCACCCATCCACAGACTAACCTAGGCAAGCACGGCTTAACCTAAAGATCGACCCGAGCGCCGGTTAATATTAAACCACGAGGTCCTCCTCGCTCAGGTTACAGATAGTATATTTTCTAAAATATGTGCACCATGTTTTGCCAATGTATGGCGTACAAAATGGCGGACAAAATTAACGTAAACAAGCAATTACAAAGGTGGCAAGTCAATAGATTACATTAATAAGAATAAAAATTCAATTTAAAATACATATGTCAGCTAAGTAAACATGTCATTACAATTTTAAATAAATAGAAACATTCATAATTAATTAATAAATAAAATCGTAAGTGTTTAATTGGCAAGTTGGAATCGTCATACCTATGTTTACCAGTAGCAAATTCAGTGATGGAGTAATAACATCTATCTAAAAGGAATGTAAACGAAGACCTCTTAAAGGATCCCAAACACTCTTTATTTCTAATGCTTGCTGATAAACTATTATATATTGTTGGCAACACAACATTTAGTTTTTATTTGTATCTCACAAAGGCCCAGAGGCCATTCCAAAAACATCTGTCAGTTACAAAATGTCATCTATGGTGTATAATCTATGGTTTATTTACTGTACAAGAAAACATTACACACGTATTTGCAACCAATCTGTAGTTTTAATACAAATCAATAACCCAAAAATATTCACACATCAGTGTTTGTAGTTGTATGGTTTTAAACAAGCATACACGGTGGAATGGTCATCAACGCACAAACAATTCAGTACATCATAACAAAAAAAAAAAAAAAAAATGTCCCCAGGCCACATCGGAAATTAAAAAACTGGAATTGACAAGGCAAGTACCAACCGTTTTGAAAAATCTTGTTTGACATGCAAGTGACACTTAACCATACATACAGGGCAGTGTTACGACCAGTCTTTAGCATACCTCGACCAGGAAGGAACTGATTACGGTGTTAATACTATTTGGCAGAGGTACCCAAGCCATCCCTGCGCCCTCTGTCTTCCAATTTCAGATATGTGATACGTTATCCAACCAATTACTCCTACAACCTATCTGCTTTAATCGCTACACGCTGTACATTGATGTCGCTCAGATCTGTCCAATAGTCTAACTATAATGTATATATATTCATCGTCACGGATTTCCTGATATGGATGGATTTCATACATATATGTACAGACGTCAGCACATCAGGCTACTACAATCTGTCAAATTTCTTTAATAGATTTTTAACTTTATCGCTAAATCATTAGGTTCAAGGTTGATTGGGAAAATTTGATAGTTTTGGGTTTTTTTTTTTTTTTTTTGGAGGGTGGGAAATCATCAAATGACTCCTCCCGCTCTGGGCGGAGCGGAAGGGAGTGTCAGACTCTTACTGACTAAAAACCACCCATGTTCCTTCATTGGCCCTTTATGTTCCAGGGCCGCGGTATCTCTTTCGAACAGTCCCGCAGCCCAGTTTTGGGTAGCTTTAGCTTTCCCAGCATTATTTTTTGCATTGAGTTACTTAGTTTGATGTAGAGAATGCTTGGTTGACGGCTTCATGAAGGGTCCGTTTACACCTTGTATACTATTATGTATAATACATAACTATGCTCCACCTCTTATCCTGCCCTCTTAGCCCAAAAACATGCAGCCGAAGCGACCTCCGCGCTGCCACCGACGACGCTGTGGAAGTAGCAAAGTTCGGGGCTAACAAACTATAAAAACTGTCGAAGACATGTAATACTATAAAAATACTTTATTTCTGGCCAGTAACAATGTAGGTACGGTAAAGTTGTTTGTCAAAAAGTTTCCTCGTATTTCTATCAAGTAGCTGCTGTATCACTCGATGCAGTGACACGGCTGGGAGAAATACTGTGTTGTTAAAAATTGTGCGCTGTGACAAAGTCGTGGTGTTGTAAAATAGTGTAAGAAGCCATTTGGGAATAGTATGGAAGGCTGGTCCTAAATAAAAATCCGCAAACGATTTACAGAAAATAAACGATATTTATAATTCGTTTAGCGTTAAATGCATTTAGTTATTGTGTCTCACAATCTCAGAATTAGTATAGTTTTCTGACAATCTTCTGCATAACTGCTTAGGAGAAACATAATAATCCGAATCATCTTTTCAGGCAAGAGGATCATAGCTTTAAAAACTAAAGCAAACATCGCACAAATCTCACACCACTCAAAGTAAAATACACAAAACACAAGAGTCTATTCATTCCGAAGCGAATAATTCTCGGAAACCAGCAAATTCACCCGCAGTACTCCACACCAATCACATTTCGATTAAAACCTCCGTCGATTCGGAACCGATCGGCCTCGGGGTTCCAAGTTCAAAATGCCAACGATTTTTTTTGTTTCCTACCCGATCATTGGTCCGGGACTTTTGTCTGTCAAAGAGGAACTTGAAACCGGAAACTGATGCGTTTGAACTTTGAATAGGTGATAGCCACGACACATAACGTTGTGCTTGTAATTTTTTAAGGGTTAGGCAGTAGTGTACCTGTCACGTACGACCATAGATATAGATATACCGAGATGGCGCAAGTATCACGATCCGTATGAAAACCAATCGTGCCATTTAGTTACAAATGTAATCATTCAAATTTTTTTGTACTTGAAATGTCTAGAATTAAGTTCTTGAGTTGTAAGTTTATTGTTTTCTAGGCTACTTACTACTAATAATGTCATGCATGTAAGATAAATAAATATTAACAATGTGCTTGTACTATTTCTTGAATGGGCGAGTTCTGGGTTCGATTGCCACGGAGTCTGGAGTTGTGCCCGGGTGATGACAATAGGCTCGCCCCTATTACATGGGACTGAAAACATAACTGGCGAAATGTGGGTGTATTATTTGGTACAAATCTGCCCAACCCTTTGGGGGTTACAGGCTTGATGTTATCTTATGCTTTGTACACTATTACTCATCTGCCTACTCACAACACTATAAAGACTACCCGTTAAAGGAGGTCTTACATCCTTGATTATTTGACTATGTAGTCATCGAGAATGCCTCATCATTTGCCTAGCCTTTTCCCAACTACGTTGGCTTCGGCTTCCAGTCTAACCGGATGTAGCTGAATACCAGTATTTTACATGGAGCGACTGCCTATCTGACCTCCACAACCCAGTTAGTGCTAGGTAATACAATACCCCTTGGTAAGACTGGTTGTCAGACTTTCGGGACACTGACTACCTGTAACTACTGCCAAAGATCTACAAATGTCAGCCGGGACCAAAGGCTTAACGTGCTTTCCGAGGCACGGAGCAAACTCGGTATGTACTGGGTCGTCACTCATCCACGGACCAACCTAGGTAAGCACGGCTTAACCTAAAGATCGACCCGAGCGGCTGTTCTTATTTAGCCATGAGCTCCTACCACCTACCTCCAACCGAAAAGGCAACCGCTGATGCCTTTTCGGTTTTACCGGACAATCGTGCTATTTAAACCATCAATTTCTAATGGATAGGAATTCTGCTGACCCCTTAAAAGAAAAAGACCATAAAGATAAACCTCCCAGGTCATATCCGAAACCGTTCAGAAACGTTGAACCAATGAGTTAAACGCTTCCATTCTAAATCCGAATTCTAAAATTCGAACTTCGGAATTTAAAATTTGAAATTTACCGTTTATTGAATGCAATATTTTTGCGCATGTATTAGCTTTTGTGGTTTTCAAAATGGCTTCTTTCCGTTTTAGATTGCCTTTTTGGTTGTAAATCTATTATTGATTTTGTTTGTTATATTATAATAAATCGCGCTTGTTTTCCATAACATAAAAGGGAATATCGGAACCGTAAAAGCATTTGTTTTCCATGTTCCCTACCTAAATGCTCAATTTTTATACAAACAGTGGTATAAAAATGAGCGTTTAAGTTAAAATTGATCATTTTACGTAAACTATCTAGGCTCGGGTCCGAAACCCCGTAAAAATACACGAAAACGTAATATAATTTTACGGATGTCAAGAAAAGATTTTTCATAACTGAACTTCTAAGCCAGTCCAATGACTTTTGAAGTTTGTGTAAGAAACAAGGAAACATCTAGTTGGGCTTATTGTCGTCAGTGTTTGCTAATAAACTCTAAACTTTGATGTTCAGAGTTTACTATCAAACAATACAAAATTACTAACGTACGGGCATATAAACTTTATAACAGAAAAATAAAATACAATGTACCAGAATGAACGTAACGTACACATTTGAATTTAGAGCGCCGCCATCAATATTTTTGAACGAAAAACTTTCTAACACTACAAAGCGTTCGTTCCAAATTCAAATTTGTATTCGGAACCGACGAATTGGTTTATGTTGCGTTCTATTCGAATACTTGAAGTGACTGACGGATCTGATAAATCCCGGTTACACAATGGCCCATGCTGGTCGGGCTTTAGTTTAAATTTCCGGTTACACAATGGCCCATGCTGGTTGGGCTTTAGTTTGGGTTTTAGAGAACCTTTGAGGAATAAGGAACTTTTTTGTATGGGAAATATTGAATTGCGCTACGTTTATTTTAAGTTGTAGCCTATATTTTCTTCAATCAGCAAGCATGTCGTGAAAATGATATTGATATTAAATTATAAGAAAAACTAGGTATTCGTAGTTACCTATGGAATAAATCACTTTTGATTTATGTTAAAGTACTTTTGATCGATTTTTTTTACTATTTCGTATCGCGCACCAATAATTATAAAATTAGCCTGAAATCTCCATTTAGAAGAAATCATTCATATGTAAATATGAATGATTTCTTCTTAATTCTTTTTGCCTCGTTGGTCTAGTGGTCGCAAGCGCAACTGCTGAGCATGAGGTCCTGGGTTCGATTCCCGGGTCGGAAAAAGTGCTGTCAGGTTTTTCCATCAAAAATTTCTCAATAGCAGCCACGAAGTCTGGATTCGTGCCCGGTTGATGTCAATAAACTTAAATATAACTGTCAAAATGTGGTACTATTTAGTACCAACTCCTATGCCTAATTGGTGGGTGTATTAGGTATGCCTCTGCCTAACCCTTCAGGGATTACAGGCGTGATGTTATGAGTTCGGATTAATTTTTAATTCTCAGACAAGGCTTAGGTCTGTTCTAAATCGATGTTGCCTTTTCCTAGAAACTATCCTATCAAATACTTAACTAATAACTGTTGACCAGTTCTGGGTGTCTAAAATGGCCGCTTTAGCAGAATCATAATAGGATAATAATATGACTTACGAATGGTCATAGACGAACCTACTATTATGAATTGTCCTTGTGACCATTTTACGAATTTAAACGTAATTCATATTATTATCCTTTTTTATTACAAAATGGGCCTGCTCTTGACCTCGATCACGATGATGAAACGAGCGTGCCCAGAAAGAAGATGCCTGTTCACTCTTGCTTTGAAGGCAGATGGGTTAAATGTAGAAGGGAACACAGATCCTATTATGATTCTGCTAAAGCGGCCATTTTAGACCCCCTGATTAAAAATTACATCGATAGGTTTTGCTTGAGAAGTTCAAAAGGAATAGGTAGCGAGTGATTAAGGCTTTATACAAACTCCTTAAGAGCGCCTCATTAAGAACTCTTTATGTTCCGCAACTATGTAGACCAATCGATCGCGATGTAGCTGGTTTTCAAACATGAGATGTTTCTTTGAGCCGGTTTACTTTAAAGGCCATTGATACACGATTCCTATAAAGGGTGTAACAAAACCCTTAACGAAGCCGAAAGGCACCTGTTGTCCCCGTCATTTTTTTGTTCTATATCAGACCTGGGAACGTCTAGTTACGGAGATAGTTGGGAGTCAAAGTTCCAACTTTTTCACCAGTTTTTTTTAACCTGTTTTTAATGCAAGATTTTTACTTTAAACACCTCCACGACTCCGATGGCTCACCGACAATATGCTCCGCAGACGTGTCAGTATCACCGCGTGGTGCACCCAAGTCCAAAGCTCGCATTTTCCGTACGCGTGGAAAATTGGTCATTCGATCCACCCCAGCACACCGAGAAAGCCTAGCAACGTCTTGATATTATTGACGATCTGTCGGAGAGTACCTAGGTTACCGAAGTACTTTACCCTGTATGAGGCAACCTCTGGACAGTTTAGAAGTACATTGGCTGCTGTCTCGTCTTCCTCCATGCACGCTCGGCATAGTTCTGCCACTAAACAGTGTTACAGTGGTCTGGTTCTGAAGGCTCTGACTTTGAGCACATGATACTAGCCAGTACGTATACTAACTCATTCCATAAATCTAGTTCAGTGGTTCAACCTTTCTTGGGCCAGGGACCACTTTGGTGTCTTTATTGTTAGCTGGTGGCCATGAGGTCCTAGATAACGTGGACACGGAGAGGATTATATCTAGGGGGGTGAATCTATAACTCACACAATGCAAACATTGGAAAATGAGATGAAAACCTTTAGAATTAAGATAGTGCAGGATACAAGAGCGATCGAAGTGAGCTCGAAAAATTTAGCAATCATTCATACAGAAATACGACTTCACTACTACTACTAATTCTTCTGGGCACGACTTGCCGTGGCCGACTTGGAAATCCCTAAACAGACTTCGAACCCAGGTCGGCCGAAGCAAAGACAATCTCTACAGATGGGGGTTCGTGGACGGCTCAGACCTCAAGTGCGTATGCGGTGTCTCCCCACAAACAATGGCCCACCTTCCATCTTGCACCGCATGCCCTATCACCTGCGCTCTTGATGATTTAATTAGTGCATCAGAGAGCGGGGTTCGATACGCTAAGAAGAAGATACAGAAATAGGAATTAGTATATTTTTGCAGAAATGCTTCTTAGTTCTATGTTTTAGCTCCTCGCCTCTGATAGGTTTTCAATTAGGTTGGGTTGAGCTTGCACCTTCTGTGCAAATTAAAAAGTAGGCATAACATTTTAATCTTTTGCGGAAAATAATCAAAACTCCTTCAGACCACCATAAAATCAATGATATATTTTCACTGGAATCCGTAAAGTATTATTAAACATCCAACAACAATACAAAAGGCGTTGAACGTTTTAAATTGATATCACCACTCTGGCCAAGTTTCTAAAATTACAATGACTGCGACTAAAAAATAACAGCCTGTTATTTCATAAAGAAACCCTCAAATACCACACGTAACGGAAATGTGAACGTATACATATATGCCATAAGGAAAAAAGAGAAAGTTATTTGGTAAAAGTAACATAATATTCTGTAATAAATTCTAGTCGAGTTTAGCTGTCACGGACAGGACAAAGTTTATGTGCATTCATAAGTAATGGACTAACAACTGGTAAGTGCTTAAGTAGTTTTTAAGATGCAGTATGTGAATAGAAATCAGGATTGTTTTCCTCTTTTTTACGTGACGTCGCCATGGAGGCCGTGAGAGGTGGTGATATGATGGCTGGTTTGAAGAGTCCACAAACAGAGTACCTGGAAAGATCAATCAAATCCCTACTTCCCTACTATATATTAATATTATAAATGCGAAAGTAACTCTGTCTGTCTGTCTGTCTGTTACGCTTTCACGTCTAAACCACTGAACTGATTTTAATGAAATTTGGTATAGAGATAGAGTTGACCTTGAGAATCTTTCTCAAGGTCAACTCTATCTCTATACCAAATTAATGTTCTTACATAGGATAGTTTTTATCCCGGATTTTCGAAGAGTTCTCTTGGAAACGCGATATAACCGAACTCGACGCGGGCGAAGCCGCGGGCGGAAAACTAGTAATATAATAAAATAAATAATTATATTATATAAATATATAATCGCACTTCGCCCGCGACTTCGTTCGTGAAAATTGTGTTAGCTCGGCTAATTAGCATGATATAAATATAATCTATAGCTTATGTTACTTCCTGACCTTTCTTTTTGTGAAAAAAAAAATTAAAATCGGTATAGTATTTTCCGAGCTTATTCGGTACAAACAAACAAAAAAAAATAGCTTCGCACGGGTGTAATTCCACAAGAAAGTGGTTTCAAAATTGTGTGTAGTCTCTGACTCCTGTGCTAGGTGATAGACCTGTATTACAAAAACCAGTGCTCTCTCACCACATGGGGGAGACCTTTGCCCAGCAGTGGGATATACAAGGCTACAAACGTGATGTCAAGCTTGTATACCCGAGAAGACGAAGGCAGATATGAAACCCACATTTCGCTAGTTATGTTCCATTCTCATGAGATAGAGGGAGGTGAAATTGGCCTAATGCGGTCACAAATCCAGAATTTGCCGCTACCGAGTTTTCTATTGGGAAAATGGAAAGTGGGACGTTCGTGGACCTCTGATTCCTGGTATTTTTAGCGACCTTGTGAAGGAAGCTCGAACTAGGATCTACTAGACACACAAGACAGTTTATGATGTGTCTTACCTTAGTATAAAATATTGAATCACACGCTCAATACAAAAAGTAGAGAACAGTCTTATGTAACTCGACTTCCAGGTCGGGCAAAATGTTATTGGGTTTCGCCATCAGAAATTTCACAGTATCAGCTACGGTCCTTGCATCTGTGGCCGGTTGATGGCAATAGGCTCGCGCCCTAACACGGGACTTAAACATAACTGTCAAATTTGTGTACTATTTAGTACCTACACCTCTGCCTAACCTTTTGAGGTTTACATGCGTGATGTTATGATTGGATTTGACATCAAGGCAGTCAGTGAGAGTTATACTTAGGACCGGTTTCACCATTTAATATTAAGTTGCCGTTAACTTACTTGGCAGATAATTTCATACAAATTCTGTTCCCTTTTTGAATTTATTCGGTAAGTAATGGCTGTTCGGACATCGTGAAATAGGTCCTTAGTGATAAAAATAATACCGAAACACATAACAATCACAAACTAATTACTACTACAAAGAGGTTACAATCTCCCTCAAGATTCTCGCTAGGGACGAAACTACGAAAGAAGCACTCGATCGAATTGCTCGCCTTCAGGAAAAGCTACTGATAACAGCCGCCGATAAGGGAATTAAATTACTTTGGCGTAACACCAATTACTATTTGGGTTAGTGGTTATAGTGTTCTGTGTGAGGATGTTTATCTTTGATTTTGGGGAGTAAATCTCTACAATAAGTACTTTGAATTGATAGGAAGAGTTTCATGGAGTAGAAGCTATCATTCAAGTTACTCACATATATTTATAATAATGTTATAATAGGCCTAGCTTTTGCGAGAACCTCACGTCCCAGCCGCAGCGGGAGAAGCACCGGGCGTCGGGGCCACGTGGTGGCTCTCGGCCACCGTAGGCGCGGGCCTGTGGACGGTGAGTAATGGGCTAGCTCGCCGTCCGTCCGTCTTATGACGACAGGCCGTGTCGACGGCGTGTTCGTGTTCCACGCGCGCCTCAAAGAGATGCCAGCAAACAGGAGGGGCCCGCAAGGGCCGATGCCTGCCAGGGCTGCGGGACTGTTCGAGATACCGCGACTCTGGAATACAAAGGGAAAAAGAAGGAACATGGATGGTTTTTAGTCAGTAAAAGTCTCACACTCCCTTTCGCTCCGCCCAGAGCGGGAGGAGTCATTTGATGATTTCCCATCCCAAAAAAAAAGGCCTAGCTTTTGCTCGCGGCTTCGCTCCCATTATGTACGGAAATTAACCCACGGGAATGTTTTAAATGTAGCCTATGACACTCTGAGATAATGTATCTTCCCATTATTGAAAGAATTTTTGGAATCGAGTCAGTAGTTCCGAACATACCCCATACACAAAAACTTACAAACGAAATTTACCTCTTTATAGATGAACTCTGAAATAACGCGAAAAGAAATAGTACTAGTTTGCAATACATTTTCATAGCGAAAGAACATATTTTTTTTGCTATACTTTAAGGATTACTTCAGTTAGCGCTTTATAGTGACATCGGTAGTTAACAGACAGCAGCGAGAACAATCATTATAATCTGGATCCCTTCAACGTTCGAATGAATCGAATGAAACTAGTTCAGAAATGGTGGAAGCCACATGACACGTGTTATGAATTTAACAAGTTTTCCATCATGAAAAAAATACTTGGAAAATTTCCCAAGTCTCCGCAGTAGAATAGCAAAGTTACTCCACAAAAACACGTTCTTCTCACAATTAAAGACAACTTATTCTACTCACCCTGTAAGAAAAAAAGGCGTAAAGATATGAGTACGAGCTGTTATAACCCAGGTAGCGGCGAGTTGGCAACGTGCCAACGCTTTGTACCTATGAGTACGTTACGTGTAGGGTTGCCATATCAACATTTCAAAAGTCCCGATAAACCCGGATATTAAAAAAAAAGACCGCCTATTTCTTTGTTCAGAAACCATAAAGGTAACTTTATTTTATTTTGGAAAAAAAGCATTCCTTTAATGTGCTGTGGACTGCGGACAACAAACATCCTCATCTGCCTCGGCTTTTTCCAACTATGGTGGCTTCCTGTCCAACCGAATGCAGCTGAGTATCAGTATTTTACATGGAGCGACTGCCTATCTGACCTCCACAACCCAGTTAGTACTGGTTAATCAAAAATAAAATAAAAAAAAACAAAAAAAAAACAAAATATTTTTATTTCACATAGGCCTGCATGGGCACTTATGAAACGTCGACTAATCGACGTCGTTAAATCTACAAACCCCTTGATAAGACTGTCAGACTTTCAGGCCACTGATCGCCTGTAACAACTGTCAAAGATCTACAAAATGATAGCCAAGACAAACGGCTTAACGTGCTTTCTGAGGCACGAAGGAAACTCGATATGTGAATGACGAATGAGTGGTCACGCATCCACGGACCAATCTAGGCAAGCGCGGCTTAACCTGAAGATCGACCCGATGTTAAGGCTGTTAGCATTATTTAGCCACGACCTGTCGGACTTTGACAGATATTTCAGTACATTATCTGTCAGAGTCCGTTGTCCCGATTGGTTGCAGTTTGTCCGTACCGGCTTGATCGAACCATTGACAGAGAAGTCTCGACAATTGACAAGGCTGGACCATGTCTAGATGGGGATCCAAATCCGGATATGTCCGGACAAATCACGACGTATGGTAACCCTAGTTACGTACTACTTTTCTATTGCTCCACAAACAAACGTACTTATTATGTAGGCTACGAAGTACTAAGCGTTTTCAGATGTAAGTACTTCTCATTTGTTTATTCTTTGTTCATTATTACAAATGAGCGTTTGTAATTAGAGGAATAGTTATTAATTGTATTCTTTGTTTTCTTTTCTTTTAGGTTGTGTATTGACATAAAATACTTTCACGGTTATATTGCCCCGAATTTAGGTAAGGCAGAGGTGTACATGTTCTGTTTTATGTCCCGTCTCATGTAATAGGGGTCGAGCCTATAACCATCAACCGGATCAAAATTCAGACTCCGGGATGTTCCTGAAAAAATTTTCAAGGAAATTATCCAATTTTCTGGGAATTGAATCCAGGACCTCATGCTCAGCAGAAGCTCATGCGACCACTACACCGACGAGGCAGTCAAAAAATAACAATTATTGACCACAAATTTAAATGGCCATTAAATAATCGTCCACAAATTACTGAAAATTGCGATCCCAACGACAATGACATAATTACGTAGACAGTTTAAATAATTAACTTTGCTTTTAGAAGTCAGTTAACCACTGACCTTATAATAATCTTAAAAAAATCAATCAATGACAATGACTGCCTCGTTGGTCTAGTGGTCATCAGCGCGACTGCTGAGCATGAGGTCCTGGGTTCGATCCCCAGGTTGGGCAAAGTGATATTGGGTTTTTCCGTCAGGAATTTCTCAGTAGCAGCCACGGAGGCTGGACTTGTGCCCGGTGGGTGGCAATAGGCTCGCCTTATATTACATGGGACTTAAACATAACTTGCGAAATGTGGGTGTAATTAGGTACACCTCTGCCTAACACTTCGGGGATTACAGGTGTGATGTTATGTTATGTTTTAATCAATCAATAAAAGCAAACCTCAGGCACAATAGTCAAAAATAACTTACCTGTAATACGAAAAGCTTTTAGTCTACCTTAACTGTCAAATAAATCATCGACATTATGTTGGTATGAACATTGTCAGTGCTACCGAGGTGAATGAAATAAATGGATGGTAGGGGAACTGGAGTGTATCATTTGTATGAAGTATTTGTATCAAAATTGTTATGGTAGCTGTGCTGTTGTTTTTGTTTATGAATTTTTTGCTAACATACATTCATTCACACATAGAGGAGCTCGTGGCTAAATAGTAATTGCCGTTCGGGTCGATCTTTAGGTTAAGTCGCGCTTGCCTAGGTCGGTCCGTGGACGAGTGACCACTAATTACATACCGAATTTCCTTCGTACCTCGGAAAGCACGTTAAGCTGTCATTTGCAGATCTTTGTCAGTTACAAGTAGTTAGTGGGTCGAAAAACTGACAACCAATCTTACCAAGGGGTATCGTTTTACCCAGTACTGATTGGGTTGTGTTATCGTACGTTTTTGCTATCGTATGTGAAACTGTTTCGGATTTTTACAAAGCTTTTCTGTAATTTATGTAAATCATAAATTAAGGGATTCATTAATGACTCTGCCCTGGAGTGTAAATGTGGTGCTGTTCTACAAACGATGGAGCACTTAATATCGTGTCCTGCACGTCCTGTTGTTGGTTCGCTACAGGAACTGATGGACGCTATCGAAAGCGCCAAACTACTAGCTCAGTTCTGGGCTGATACAATTTAGATTGCCATCGATACGCTAAGAAGAAGAAGATCATAATAATAACAATTTCGTGGTAGACCGATCAGCGCGCCGCATAATGATAGTCGATGTGCACGATGAGAAACTCGTGAAGCTGAGAAAGAAGAACACAAACAAATAAATATCTCGACTTGGCACACGAGGTTGTTGACATGTGGATTGTGAACTCGGCTATCATTGTGCCGATTGTCGTTACGGCCAATGGCCTGATAGCCAAGAGACTCGACGAACATCTGTTGAGGCTCTCACTGAGCTGCTGGATCAAGAGCTTGATTCAGAAGGCAGTACTCCTCGATTACGGCCGCATTGTGAGGAGGTTCCTATCTCAGGAGCCCTAACCACCGGTTGCTTGGACCTTGCTCTCACTGACGGACCGCCATTTTTATATTTTTTTTAAAGAAATATTTAAAAATGTAATGGATGTGCAGAAAAATCATTATCGTTCTCTCTGGTAGAATGTATGTGTGTGTCTCTATGCCCAATATGTCTTGTGCCTTTCCTATTTTTTTGTGAAACGTAAAACACTCGCGTAACGAAAAAGTTACATAAACAAGACCCAAGACCATGATGAAATGTCATATTTTCGCTTATTTTCGAACTCATATTAAATCATAAGCACATTGCAACTTGGTATAGCCCTAAGTGTGCTTATCTTTATAATTTCCCGACAGTTCGTTCTAAGGTAATATTATCCACCACTAGCACATATTACAATAATAATCCTTCCCAGATTATTCACTATGTCTATATGTATTAGGTCCACGCTACCAGCATCAAGTAATCTACATACTGTATATTATGTATAGCCGTCAAACTATTCCAATAATGCGGCCGAATCGCAAAATTTCCATGAATAGCGCTAAGGCTTGTATTGCGAACTGGCTCTGGTATGTCGCTCTCAAACGTTGATACCTCAAAATCAAAATCAAAATCAAAATCAAAGCATTTATTTCAAGTAGGCCCGTTACAGGCACTTTTGAACTGTCGAAACAAAGACAACAATGAAATTTAGCTACAGTCCCAGTCACAAGGCATAAAAACTGTGAAAGTACTGTAGTTGCCCATTCCCTAACGTAGATCTCTATGGAGAAGAACGGGCAAGAAACTCCATGGACACTCTTTTAAATCAGAATATTTTTACAAAACCTTGGTTACATCATTCATGTTTAGATGGTACATTATGTGAGAGCGATGTAGCAAGATGTGCACGTTAAAAGTGTCCATAGTAAAAACAAGGAAAAGAACAATTCAAAAAATAAAATAATTAATTCAAATAAGCCGTGGCAACCAAGAGATGACCAGTCACAACTGACAGCGCCCGTTCACGAACATGACGCATGTATCAGCACCATTCAACTCAACCATTTTGAAGGGAACTAACTGATCCGACACACGCGCCACCATCAGCGAGACATTTGAGTGAGCATGACATACACTTAACCGCCAGGGCAAATTCAAGTCAAAAAAAAAAAAAAATGACGTAGGTTATCAACGAAGGATAGCTTTCTATTACATAGTACTCACATAATATGGGCTATGCGGTTATATAATACCAAAAGAAATTGAATCTATACAATGCAAAGATAGTTGTACAATCTTCAGCAGCTCCAACAATACTATTTAATGCTATCCATTAATCAGTTTATGCGCCCCTGTCCATGTGGAGCAGGACCGGCATTGAGCCAAGCATTTTTATCAGAGATATAATCGTCCAACTTGTAATATGCTTGCTTACATAGTGTGCGTTTAATGCATGATTTAAATTTCGTCTCATTCAGTTCAAGAATACTTTGTGGAATTTTATTATAGCATCTTAAACAGTACCCCATGAAAGATGAGTCTACTTTAGCGAGTCTGAAGCCCGGCTGAACTAATTGGTCTCTAGTTCTCGTACTGTAATTGTGTCTGTCACCTCTTTTATTAAAAAGATGTAGATTTTTTCTAACGTACATTATGTTTTCGTAGATGTATTGACAATGTACCGTCATGATTTTGATTTCCTTAAACAGTTCCCTTAGAGAATCGCGCCTACGAAGATTATATATGGCTCTGATGGCTCTTTTTTGCAAGATAAATATAGACTCAATGTCTGCAGCCCGTCCCCATAACAGAATGCCATAAGACATTATACTATGAAAGTAACTAAAATAGACCAGTCTAGCGGTATCTACATCAGAAAATTGACGGATTTTTCTAACAGCATATGCTGCTGAACTTAGGCGCCCCGCAAGAGATTTCAAATGAGAACCCCATTGTAGCCTTGAATCAAGCGTAAGCCCCAGGAAAACGGTTTTATCTACGAATTCAAGTTTCTCTTTATTCAATACTATATCACACTCGTTACTTTTAACATTTGGTAAAGCAAATCTTATGCATTTCGTTTTTTTTTCATTTAATACTAAATTGTTTGCTGTGAACCAATTATGGACCTGAAGTAGGGCATTATTTACGTCATCTAGATTTTGGGCCCGTCTATTTATCTTAAAAATTAGAGAAGTGTCATCAGCAAATAACACCATATTTTGAGGTTGGTTTTTCAATAAATAGGGTAGATCGTTTATATATACTAGAAAGAGGAAAGGACCCAATATTGAGCCTTGCGGAACCCCCATTTTTACTTTTAAACCCTGTGAATTAACACCATTTATTTGAACATATTGTTGTCTATCACTTAAATAAGATTTTACTAAACTAAGTGCAAGTTTACCTAGTCCGTAATGCTCAAGTTTCAAAAGCAATGTGTCGTGATTTACGCAATCAAATGCTTTGGAGAGGTCACAAAATATTCCTATTGCGTCTTGGGATGCTTCCCACGCAGAAAATATGTGCTTTAATAAGGTTACACCGGCGTCAGTTGTACAACGTCCCTTAGTGAAACCAAACTGTTGGTCGTGTAAGATTCTGTTGGTGTTAAAATGATTGAGCATTTGATTAAGCATTACTTTTTCAAACACCTTGCTAAAAACTGGCAACACGGATACAGGTCTATAATTATTAGTATCTTTACTATCCCCGGATTTGAAAAGAGGTATGACTTTACTGTATTTCATTAAATCAGGGAAAACTCCTTGGTCTACACACAAATTAAAAATTAAAGCTAAGTATGGTGCTACAGTCTCAACTATGGATGTACAAACTTTGATAGACATTCCCCAAAGATCTTCGGTCAGTTTGACTTTTATTTGCCGGAAAGCTTTAATAACTATCATAGGGTTTATGTGTTTAAATTTAAATTCAGCCGGGCAGCCAGACACATTCGCCTTTAATAAACCAATTGCTACTTCAGGAGAGGAATTAAGAGACTCCGTAGTTTTTAACGGTATATCGGTAAAAAAATTCACAAATTCTTGAGCTACTTCCTGATTAGAGCTTTTAGGACCACATGCTGTATCTAAGGTGTAGCTAGTGTTACGTATTTTCTTCCTGTTAGTCTCGTTATTTATGACTTTCCAAACTGTCTTTATTTTATTTTCTGCTGTTTTGATCTTGTTGCTAATGTGCAGGGCTTTGGCAACCTTGCATGTATTTCTAAAAATGTTTGAATACTTAGCAACATACTTATTAAAAGTTTCAGTGTTTATATAAAATTTAAGGTCATAAAGCTCAAATAGTCTTTCCCTACTTTTTCTGATACCTCTAGTTGCCCAATCACTAAATATAAATTTAGGGCAAATACTTTTTGTCTTCTTTTCAAAAGTTTTGTTGTATTCAGTGTGAACTATTGAAAAGAAATGATCATACAATTGATTTATATTAATATCGTCCATATGATGGCTCATAACACTTAACTTGTTCTGCAGGGAAATATTATACCTATTTAATTTGCTAGTAGTTATAGGTCTAAATTTAATCTGAACATTTTGCAATGGTGTGTTAAACCTAAAAGTTACAGTTTGTCCGCTGTGGTCAGACGGCAGGCAATTTACTATGGCTTTATCTAAGTAATCGCAATCGCAGAAAACATTATCTATACAAGTAGCAGAAGATGGAGTGACTCTAGTAGGTTCTATAAAAATGTTGGTCAAGTCAAATGACTTAAAAAGATTTAATAACCGACTGCTATTTGAATTGTCTTCTAAAATATTGATATTGAAATCACCACAAATAATTGTAGATTTATTACTGGCTGCAAGTTTTGCCAGGACATCTTCCATTATTGATTCAAATAAGGAAAAGTTTTGATAGTTTGGGGGTCTGTACACACACACAATTACATGCTTATCTAGCTCAACACAGGACAGTTCGACGCAATGTTCAACCGAGAGACCTACTATGTCAATACGTTGTTTATATTTAACACAATTTTTCAAAAGTATTAGGGAACCTCCACGCAGCATAGATTTACGGTTAAAGCAGCTACCAACCGTATAGTTCTCATAATTAATCAGCATTTGGTAATCTTTTAGCCAATGTTCGGTAAAACAAATAATGTCAAACATATTTTTTTCTAAAAACAATTCAATTTCTAATAATTTGGAAGAAATGCCTTGGATATTTTGGTGGAATAATTTTAAGGTGTTCTGCTGAGGCCCTTTTTTACTAACTAATTGAGTGCAAGAAGATACCTTGTTGTTGATAGGTTTAACAATATTGTTAAAGGTACCTTCTTTTGTCTCACTACCTAGTTTAAATTAATATTAATATCTGGAGTGAGCCCCGAGACTCCACTACCAGTGGATTCTACTTGAGAATCATCTATAATTACGCATGGATCCTCCGATTTACAGTTATTATAAAAATGTTTATTAGTATGATTACTAATAGTCGCGGTGTTAATAATATAACTAAACTTAGACATACTATTTATGTCTGTGTGAATATTATAAGCTAATAGCCTAGCTATTTTGTGTCTACATCTAATAGGTAGATACACCTTACCCCGTGTCGACTTAAGTTTATCAACAATAGTGTTGATATCCAGATATATAAGTCTGTCACTATAGTGACCTACTAAGAAATGTACATGCTTATTTAACATATGTATGTAATTGTTTTTTCTACTACTTAAATTTTTAAAATATGGAAAAGCACACAATATGATCTTACTACAGCTTAACTTTAACAACTCTGATACATAGTCGGTGATGTCTTCCTTTTTAATATTTGAACTATTTCCAACACATATAGTAATGGTGGTATTAGGATTACAAACATTATTTATTACCGAAGTCATGACCTGTTTGTAGGTTGACCCGGGCGTGCAATAATTTTGGGTACAATAACTAAGGTTATTACTGATTAATTTTCCTAGCCCTCTACCTATACCATCAGAGAACATAACTGAATGATAACAATTTTTACTATCAGGTGATTGACTAATCTCAGGCTGTACTACTTGTGACTCATGAAATGTAATGACAGGGATTGTATCTGGGTTGATGGTGCAGTCCTGAGCGCTCATAGCTTGGGACGGGTCCTCCGTTGCCTCAAGCTGGAGGGCATCAAGACTGGGTTCACTCCTACAAGTACAATGAGTGTTGCTGAGAGTCAGCAAGTCCACTTTGTCTACTAACTCATTAGTGGCTAGAATATGCTCCTTAATTTGGTTGCTAGACATATCATATTTATTATATAATGATTTTAGCGACTTATTCAGTGCCTCAATTTCAGATTGTAAGCGCTGAGTGTCTATTTCATAAATATTTATACTATCTTCCAATTTAATCTGATAGTTATTTAATCTATTCACAAGATAAACACGTTCTTTCCTTAATTGAATATTTTTGGAATAGTGCTTTTGTTGTTTCTTGTATTTATTAAATTTTTTAATGATTTTATTCAATCTTGCATATTTCTTAATTTTATTTTTACTAGTTTTATGGTACGAATTATGTTTCAGTAAGGAGTCCTCTGTGAGGTCTATTGTTATTATGGAATTAGGGTTGCAATTTGTATTTACTAATTCATTGTACAAGTGTTCAGTTTCTATAGCCTGAGTATGATCCTGTTCCTGTTTCAAATTTAAAAGTTTTACATTAGCATAATTTAATTCATCCTCTAGGTCCCTAACTTTACACAAAGCCTCCTCATACAAGTTGCTACAGTTGTTAAACCCATCCGTAATCACCCTTAGCTGATCCCGTTCATTGACAACATTCAAGTAATCCTGATGAAGGTCTACTAGCTCCCGTTTTAAGCTGGAGTTTTTGCTATTGACGTTATTAAACCTATTGAATAGAAATCTTAACTGATGCGATTAGTACGAAAAACTCATTGAATAAGCATTAATTATCATCAAATCAAATCAAAATCATTTATTTGCGTAAATAAGGTACAGAGGGATCTTTAGACTACAGCACGCAGTATTCTTGATGTTTCTTAAGTGCCCATGTAGAAATGTGAAATAAAATAGATACATACATACATACATGAACGCCTTTTGCTCAAATGGGTAGGCAGAAACCATAGAACTCCACCTGCTACGATCCTTACATACTCCTTTTGCCTCGTCCACGTTCATACATCATGGTCATACACGCACGCCGGTTCCGAGTACTACGCAACTGACCTTTTTGAAGAACCTCACCAATACGATCGGTGTATGCCCTTCTAGGGCGTCCCCTCCCGGCGTTGCATACATCTGACTTGTAAACCTTTTGTTAGTCGCCTTTCATTCATTCTTTCTACATGACCAAACTATCTAAGCATACTTTTTTCGTATATACAAATAGATCTGAAATATTAATAAAAATTAGAACCAAAAGTAAGTACGTGTTTATCAAAAAAAATTAAACATACATTGGTAGGCAACGTTTTTTCAAAATTATTTCAGCCACACAACATCACACTTTAATTCCCCCGAAGGATTAAGCAGAGTTGTACCCATAGTACATTCACACTTCATTTTATTTATAATAGGGGGCGAGCCTATCTTCCAGCCAATATTGTATTATCAGTAAAGACGCTCCTTCCAAACGGACATTACTAAATTACGGGTTCGGAGCGGCAAAGGAATTCCCAACACTTGTAACTAAACTATTCCGAGGAAAACTTGCCAGTGTTGTTCTCCAAACAACTCCCTACACTAGACAAGAGGAAACAGAAGGACCAGCCTACAAATTAACTTACGAAATATTATTAATCGGTATCTAAATGAACGATGGAACAAACAAAAACAAAACGATTTACTAATGCGTTTGTTGAACCCAAAAAATCTCATCATCATTCCCTTGCCCTTGTCCCAATTCATTTGGGGTCGGCGCAGCATGTCTTCTTCTTCCATACTCAAAAAAAAAAAAAAAAAAATCCATAGTTTTTATTCTTCTTCTCGAATCGACGTCTCAGATTTTGTCCGACCAGTACGTAGCGACCTGCACAGCTCTGTCGTTTGCCTCATTCAAGACCTGGAGGATGCAATTAGTTGTGCACGACGGGCAGGAGTCTAGGTGTGGCATATCGTGTATTTTTTACTAATTTACTATCTTTCGATTTTCGATTCCCGTCAGTCTTATAGAGTTAGTTAGTTATTTAATTTAAACTTGTAGTCATTTAAAATTATGTACAAGCGTCATTGCAAGTGTATAAAAAATATTGAAGTAGATAAAAAGAACGCTAGCGACATCTATGACACAAATTGAGAACTAAAAATTCTTCATCGTACATAGGGGATGAGGATCTTAACACCCTTTAAAATGTAACACCTGTACTGCAAGTACTCAATACGTTATTACTAGACATCTGATTGTATGTAAACGCATAAAAGGCAATTATTATAGCGTTATTGGTTAGTAGGTCTCAGCTATAGGCGAGCGAGGCGATAATATAACCCCCAAAGGGTTAGGCAGAGGTGTACCTAATAATACAACCACCTTTTGCCGGTTATATATTTAAGTCCCATGTAATAGAAGGCGAGGTCTGGAGGAGGAGTGTCAGACTTTTACTGACTAAAAACCATCCATGTTCCTTCTTTTGCCCTTTATGTTATAGGGCTGCGGTATCTTTTTCGAACAGTCCCGCAGGCGAATTAGACCTTCTGTGTTTACATTTGATGTGATTAAATGGAGGCTCAGATATACGCCTTCGATTCCCAAATATTTATCTAGAATCCGAATCGGAATTCTGTTATAAGCAGGATTTTGGTATTCATTTCATAGCCTTATTACTGTATTTCAGAATACGTTTTCAGGATTACAATATTTTTATTCGCTGTATTTATTGAAGTTGAAAAAAAAACAACTTATTGTTAAGCTACTTAGAACTAAGTAGTAACTTGAAATCTGCGTTAACCTACCTACCCTACCTACCTAACCTACCTACCCTACCTACCTAACCTACCTACCTACCTACCCTACCTCGTCGAGTTTTCATTGTTTTAAGATGTATTCTGCTATTCGAGGCGGAGACAAATCCAACGAATCAAAAATCATGAAAATTGGTCCAGCAGATCTCGAGTTATAAGTGTTGTAACAAACCCGGCTTTGTTTTATACATTTATAGATTATTTATAAATGCGAAAGTAAGTAAGTTTGTTTGTTTCCTATTCACGCCTAAGCCAGTGAACCGATCATCCTGAAATTTTGCATATACGTTGTCAGGTGTACAGAAACGAACTTAGGGTACCTTTCATCCCGAAAAAGTACTGTTCCCGAGGAAAACAACAATAACGTTATTATGCTCATAGATGGCGCCACGTGTCTTTTTAATCACGTTTGACTTACAAGCAGAGTACAACTCTAATTGATTGTCAAATTCTAAATTAACTCGAGCGAAGCCGCGGGCAAAAGCTAGTAGACTATACAGGGTTATTTGTAAAACACCAGCAACCTCTTAAAAAAAATCAGCTGTTCCCTACATTTATGATCGATTAACTCGTCAAAATGTAGGGAACAGCTGATTTTTTTTTCGCGATTTCAGGTTTGGTCCCATAGTAAAAGTTGTTCATAATGATGAGTACAATGACCTCTTAAGAGGTTTCTGGTGTTTTACAAATAACCCTGTATAATACAGACAAATGACTATTTACGCTCAAAGAAGTCATTAGATATAGTTTTCTTCTTCAATTTAGCTATACCAGTATTGAAAATGTCGATCTCAGCTTCCTGGCAGGTTGCGTTGTACATACGACCCGTTCTCACCATGTAAGAGTTCTGTCTGTACGTATTGGCTACTACTGGGCTGTGCAATAAACACATACTTGCGTTAGAATGCATTCCCGAACACAAAACACACCGACCATCTTATCCACTGTCTTATCCCACCGTCTAATCCAAACCATCTTCGATATTTGAATCATTGATAGCAACAGACACCAACAAATCCTCCAGTGGCGTGGCGAAACAAAAGCCTATCGTGGGCATTACTTATTTATCGTACTAGTCCCGCTGCCTGTTTAATTATTACACTAGCTCCCCGTCAGCCGGTATTAGGAATGTGGTCTAAAAATGGTTATATTATGGCCTTATGATTGGGAAAATATATTTGGTTTAGTAGGTTTATTTCTTCATAGAGGTCAGGTGGTATCGATTAGTTAGTTTAGATTGTGAATTAGTTTTAGGCTTCTATTGAAGTTGAATAGGGCTTTTCGATATTAATGACCTACTTACCATAGGTTTTGTAGAATGATTCGGATTATACCCCGCTAACATGTTAAGCAGAAAGTTTTGAAGATTGTTTGAAGATTTTTCTGCAATACAAATAAACGGCTGAAGAGATCTTGATAAATTGGATATACATAGATTTACCTTGTTAAGAGTACGAATACTTTAATTTAGGCCACGACTAAGTAGTCTTCTGGGGTCGGCTTCCAGTCTAAACAGACGCTGTTGAATACTAGTATTTTACATGGAGCGACTGCCTACTTGGTAAGACTGGTTGTTAGACTTTCGGGCCACTGACTACCTGTAACGACTGTCAAAGACCTACAAATGACAGCCGAGACCAACGGCTTAACGTGCTTTCCGAGGCACGGAGGAAACTCGGTATATAATACGGTCACCCATCCACAGACCAACCTAGGCAAGCACGGCTTAACCCAAAGATCGACCCGAGCGGCTGTTATTATTTGACCACGAGCTCCTCTTGTTCTAGAAGACCATGACTGTTTAATTATTTAGTTAGAAAACCTTCACAGTTTAAATCAGTGCCAAAAAAAAATCCATCTCTAAGTGGAAACCTGTGTAAAAACACTCCGTTGAGGAAATCGAATAAATTAACAAAAGGAAAAAGTTAGAATCAAAGTCGATATTGAAGGAACGGAAAGCAAATGGGGAATATCACCTGACGTTATTTCGGGATCGGTTCAAGAGAAAAGTTCTTAATTTACACAATCGTTTAGCGCTCGGTAGACAAGCCTGCTTTAATTGCACCCTTTTAGTTTATTACTTTAGTCTTACGTATCTTTTTTGCCAAAGTTATTCGTGCTTTACATAACATAACATCAGGCCAGTAATCCTTGAAGGGTTAGGCAGAGGTGTACTTAATAGTACACCCACATTTCGCCGGATATGTTTTATGTTCAATGTAGTTGGGGGTGAGCCTATTGCTAACAACCGGGCACAAATCCAGATAGCTGCTACTGAAAAATTCCTGATGGAAAAATCTAATAACACTGCCCGGGGAATCGAACTCAGGACATTATGCTCAGCAGTCGTGCTTGCGACCAATAGAACAACGAAGAAGTCCAGTGAGCATTGTCTTAGGTCCAAAATGCTAGACTTGTGACAATAGCATAAATCCTTTTGCATTTCTAGAACAACTTGGAACACCTTTTCGGTAGCTAATCCATTATTACATTTTTGACTTTTCCATCCGTGATATCGTCGATAAATTGTAACTTTGTCTAAGCCCTCTTGTGCTGTCTTCAATTCTGATTACATAGTTATGTGATCACTTTCTTTAATAACTCTACTAGCTCGTAACAATGCTAACAAAAGCCCATTGCCACCATCATTTTGAAGCATTTCCCGACTGTCAATAAACCAATAAAAGCCTTCGTCGAAACAAAAGCCGGTCGCATTTTTATTTCTACTTTCATATCTCTTGTTTCCGTTCTCAAGTTTAAACCCCTCCAGTGGAGAGGCGCGTTCAGAACTCGACGATTCTTCTTAATTATTTCTGCTGAAAGTTCTTGTGATGGATTTAGAGGACTGTCTTCGAATGGGTGATTCGAGTTTCGATTCTGAGAAAAATCAATTGAAAATATAAGAAATGGTTGAATGTATTTTTTTCAAACTGTTACAAGTATGCCACTCCAATTGCGTTATTTTTTTTATCGCAAGTAACGGAATAATTTAAAGGAAACACCTAATCCATTGGTACAAAATGTGCAATGTGATTTTTTCTCTACCTACCAAATAAATTCTAGTTGATTAATTATTTATGAATAGTACCTTGAATTCACATTATTTATTCGAACTTGACTTTGTGTTACAGATTCAGACATATTACTAAAATACTAATATTTGTACACGAATTTCATTGGTAGGACATAGAGCTCGATAATGTATACATAAGACCTTTATTATAATACCTGTGTTCACAAATAAAGATTAATTTGATTTGAATTTTTTGACGCTGGTGTGTCTAAAATCATATAATTATGTATACTGAAACCAAAAGGTATAAAGAATATCGGCATAATGGGGCCGTCCTGATTTCAGAAGCGTTCATCAGTAAAAGCATGTGAAGCAATATTAATAAAAAGATATTATGCTGTGATTGCTATTTATCTCTTACATCCTATATTATAAAAATTAATACTTGCTTACTATTTTACAAAAATACCCGCCTGGCTCGTTGGTCGAGTAGTTGCAAGAGCGACTGCTGAGCATGAGGTCCTGGGTTCAATTCCCGAGTCGGGCAAAGTGTTATTGGAGTTTTCCATCAGAATTTTTTCAGTAGCAGTAACGGAGTCTGGATTTGTGCCCGGTTCGCAATAGGGTCGCCCCCTATTACATGGGACTTAAAACATAACTGGCGAAATGTGAGTGTCGTATTAGGACACGTCTGCCTAATCCTTCAGCGATTACAGGCGTGATGTTATAAATTATGTTTAAATGAAATAAAAATTACATCTGTTGTATTCTGCTACATGTCAAAAGCATGTAGGTATCATTTATGACTGACGCAGCCAGAATTCCCGGCAACTCTGAATAAAACGCCAGAATGTTACTCAGAAACTCAAACACGAAACACATTTCACACACCTTCTATTTTACATTGTAAAAGTGGGTTCCTCGTCAAACAGTCATGTTTGAAGATATATACGCCAAACAAGTGCGGTGTCTTGTCAAATAATGGAGAATTGAGCGCTGTATTGACACGGAGATATAGAACCACAAGATGAATGGGTGTACAGAAGGTCGGCGTCGCTCGGCGTCACACACACACGCACACAAAGAAATTCACATAGAGACTGCCTCGTTGACCTTCTGAGCAAGAGTGTCCATGGAGTTTCTTGCCCGTTCTTCTCCATAGAGATCTATACGCTTTGGAATGGGCAACTATAGTACTTTCACAGTTTTTAGACCTTGTGACTGGGACTGTAGCTACATTTTATGGTTGTCTTTGTTTCGACAATTCAGAAGTGCTTGTGTGTGTGTGATTTTGAGTGGTTACAATCGCGGCTGCTGAGCATGAGGTCCTGAGTTCGATTCCTGGGTCGAGTAAAACGTTGTTGAGTTTTCCCATTAGGAATTTCTCAGTAGTAGCCACGGAGTCTTAATTTGGGGCCGTTTGATGGCAATAGGATCGCCCTACATGGGACTTAAAACATAACTGATGAAATGTGGGTAGGTATACTATTACGTACACCTCTGCCTAACCCTGCCGGGATTACACACGTGATGTTAGGTATGTGACAAGTGTAATTGTACCATGCCTTCCTCGTACCTCCTCATTATACAGGGTTATTTGTAAAACACCAGAAACCTCTTAAGAGGTCATTGTACTCATCATTATGAACAACTTTTACTATGGGACCAAACCTGAAATCGCGAAAATAAAATCAGCTATTCCCTACATTTTGACGAGTTAATCGATCGTAAACGTAGGGAACAGCAGATTTTTTTTTACAAATAACCCTGTATATTTCCGCTTGTCATATGGAACGGGTCTTCTGCACCGATCTTGTTTGTGATGTAACCTCGGAGATTTACGAACAAAGGCCTACCTATTGGCTTCGTGAATGCTTGTAATTAGCTAGGAATAGCTTGTCGTATGGGGGAAATCAAATGAGGTTAGGTTTAATTATGTCGATTGATGTTTTGTTTAATTTCTTAAATATACCTTTAACTAAATATTGACAGGAAGTAATTAAAAAGAACCTATTATATAATTCTTCTTCTTCCATTGAAATATAAATATTATTTATACACGCTAGTGGTCGCAAGCGCGATTGCTGAGCATGGGATCCTGGGTTCGATTCCCAGGTCGGGCAAAAGTGTTATTGAAATTTTCATCCGGAATTTCTCAGAAGCAGCTACTTAGTCTGGATTTGTGCCCGTTTCATGGCAATCTGTCTACCCCTTCAGGGATAACCTACCCTACAGGGAGCCGTGATGTTATGTTATTTTTTAAAATACTTCGCCACTTGAAAGGCAACGTCGATGGCCGCACAGAAGTTGGACTGCATATTAATAAAAACTATTGAATAACAGTTGATACGTACACTGAGCAAATAAGTAAGTGTTTTTTGCAAGCACAACACGTTGATATTGAAATAAGGTTTTAGAAATATAAATTACGCTTAAAAACTAGATACTGATCTGGCCCGGAGAACGTAAACACCGTTCGGTTACACTAATTTAAAATTTTTCGTGGGTTTTAATCTAGTAATGTAAATGTCCATGTGCAGAAAACCGACCAATACACATTCAGGTGGAAAAATCCACCCATACAACAGAACCAAACGCAATTTGTGCTGAAAAGTTGCGCGATTTAATCGTAGCGGTCACCGACAAAAAGGCCATTATAGACCAGTCAGCTCTTATCATGTTAAAGGCCCTTCCCTTTTAAGTTTGACTAAATCCCAGCACTTTTTATTGATAAATGGACCGTCTGAAGTATCACTCAGCGTCGCTAAGACGTTTATCAGAATATATTATTGGAAAACGTAATTTAGTGTTTTCGGAATGGAAGCTTTTTGTGCTCGTTTCGGAGTTGTTCCACGTTTTGAACAGGAAAGCTCTGGGATTATGTAAAATTCAGAATTTCGATAAATTATTAAGGAGGTTCTCTTTTCGTCTATGGCGTATTTCAAGATATTTTGTACTGATTTCAAAAGGAGGTCGAGGTTGTCAATATTTGTCTTTGTAACTGGCGAGTAATGGTAGCCCAGTGGTATCGGCTCTTACTCACGAGTTATAGGGCGTGGGTTCGAACCTACACAGGGAATTTATTTTGTGTAATTTATTTCATGACCATAACATAACATCACACCTGTTTTTCCTGAAGGGATATGCAGAGGTGTACTTAATAATACACCCACATTTTGCCAGTTATGTTTAAGTCCCATGTAATAGGAGGCGATCCTATTGCCATCAAGCAGACACATATCCAGACTCCATGGAAATTAGTGATGGAAAAACCCAATAACACTTTGCCGGGACTGCTCAGCAGTCGCCCTTGCGACAACTAGACCAGCGAGGCCGTCATGACCATTGCTCTCAGAATGGTGATGGAACTTGAGGAAACCGGCGCGTGACATCCACCAGCGCGGGGCTCGCGTGGTGAAATATGGCCTACTCCCTTTCAAAGAGAGGAGGCCTGTCTCCCAGCAGTGGGAACATTATAGGATGATTATCCTATTGCCAAATGGAGGAGCTCGTGGCTAAATAATAACAGCCGCTCGGGTCGATCTTTAGGTTAAGCTTCGCTTGCCTAGGTTGGTCTGTGGATGGGTGACCACCCATTACATACCGAGTTTAATCCGTGCCTTGGAAAGCACGCTAAGCCGTTGGTCCTCGCTATCATTTGTAGATGTTTTACAGTCGTTACAGGTAGTCAGTGGCCCGAAAGTCTGACAAATAATCTTACCAAGGGGGATCGTATTACAGCACCCAGTACGAACTCGGTTGTGGAGGTTAGATAAGCAGTCGCTCCATGTAAAATACTGGTATTCAGCTGCATCCGGTAAGACTGGAAGCCGACCCCAACATGGTTGCGAAAAGACTAAGCAGCTGATGATCCTAAAATATCAATGTGCTAGGGATACACAATTTTGCTTACCCCTACAGGAAATACAAGTGAATAAGCTTATCAATTATACATACCCATCCTAACTTACGCCTCCTCAAGTTTACAACCCTGTTACTAATAATAAGGATGTACATAAATAAGTGAATACCATCGATCGTAACTCAATATGTTTGTATTCAGGAGTACGCCTGCCAGATATCAATTAACAAAGTAATTGATAGATCAGAGGTGGATCCAATAACATCGGATACTGAGTTGAAGATTAATTCTAGTAACGCTGATACTTTTATTGCATAATCAGCCTTTAATGTTCCCACTGCTGGGACACACGGCATCCTCTATAGAGAGGGAATGGGCTATAATCCACCACGCGGGCCCAGTGCGGGTTGGTAGATGACACATGTCTTCGAATTTTTTGGTTCTAGGACATGCCGGTTTCGTCACGATGTTTTCCTTTTTGAGAGCAGTGGTGATGAAATAAATTACACAAAGTAATGCGCCTGCCTGGGTTCGAACCCACGACTAACTGTTCGTAAGTCGGGGCCGCTACCACTGGGCCACCGCCGCTCTCTTATACTCGATACTTTTATTGGTTGACTAGTAATTTTGAATTATTTAAGGGAATCGACTGTCTTGGTATGGGCTTGTGATGAGGAGGGACGAATCGCATGTGACTAAAAGAGTGATGAATATAAACGTTGATGGATGAAGAGGGAGAGGAAGGCCAAAGAAGCGATGGATGGATTGTGTAAGGAATGATATGAAAGATAAAGTAGTAAATGATGGCGTGACTGTTGACAGAGGAGAATGGTAGAAAAATACGTGTTGCGCCGACTCCAAATAACATGTTACAAGGGCAGGAAGATGATGATGATGAATGATGAGAATAAACCGTAAATTATGAATAGGTTCAATGATTTAGAGGCGATCAAGAAGGCTTTTGGGGGTATCCTGTATCGAACAGTTCACAGTTCACACTGCAAGAGATCACATGGCTTGGAGACGAGTCATGAGTGATCGCGATCCTCGGCTGTGAGGGAACGATGAAGAAGAATAATTAATTAGGAAATTCTGACAATAACGTGATAACGGTTTTGTGGGGTCTCGCTATCATTTTATTTTATTTTATTTGTTAGGGGCAAAAAACAGTTACATACCAGGCTTAACTAGAGATTCTTAAATTAGCACAATACTTCGAAATACATATAAACACAATTAATTCCATATCTATCATGTTTAGGAATGTGATTAATTTTCTATCGGTGAAGGCCGAACGTTCTGTTAGTATTATAATAATATGTATAACTAGCTCATGCTCGCGGCTTCGCCCGCGTAAGTTCGATAATTGTCCCACGGGATCGCACTACCGGGATAAAAAGTATCCTATGTATTAATCCAGGTTATAAACTATCTGTGTGTCAAATTTCATCCAAATCCGGTCAGTTTTGCGTGAAAGAGTAACAAACATCCATCCATCCATACTCACAAACTATTAATATTATATACCTAAGTAGGAAAAGTTGGATTTTGACGTTCAGTAAAAGCTGATTGCTAGAACAACACACAGTCACCTTTTTCAATTTACATTTTACCCTTTTTACAGTTAAGAAAAAAAAATTAAAAATAAAAACTACTTTTAAACAAAACGGTCTTACGCAGTCGGGCGCTATCGATAAAAATATTTTATACAATGCCTAGACGAGCTCGGCAATGCATAGAATGACTAGGTATTCTATAGACTGTCTGATTTATACGCATTGCCGATAACATAACTATCATCATAGCTATCGACATCAATATACGCTGCTTGATAACAGCCAACACAAAGAGATGTTCCGTCAAGAACGAGACAGTGTACCACTGCTATTGTCTTATACAGCTTATACTATAGAATCTAGGTACGATTGTATGGTGGAACACTCATTTTACTTAATAACCTAATTTTATACGAAAATGCATAATTATCACTTGTTTCGGTGAAGAAAAACATCGTCAGGAAACCAAACTAGCATGCCTGCCATGTAAAGCCGAGTCAGATGCCTATGGGTGGCATAAAAGCTCTGACACCAGGTTAGGCACTAACCACATATGAAAAAAGTTAGTATCACTGTTTGTCAGACTTTCGGGGTCTGTTTGTAGTGTAATTAAGTATGCTTTGGTTAGTTTACTAAGGAGTGTTTTTAGGGTTCCATACCCGAAAGGTAACCAACGGAATCCTATTAATAAGCCTCCGCTGTCCGTCCGTCCATCCGTCTGTCTATTAGCGGGCTGTATCTCATGATCGGTAATAGGTAGACAGTTGTAATTTTCACGGAATGTATATTTTGGTTGCCGCTATAACAACTAATGAAAATAAATTAAAGGGGGCTTTCCTTACTACGATGGAACGGAACCCTTCATGCGCGAGTCGGACTCTCACTTGGCCGGTGCTTTAAATCAACTTGGAGACACAATAGTAAACTACTTTAAGACGAGCCTATTACCAAATAGACTCGCCTCGAAATGCTCAGTAAAAATCAAAATGACTATAAACTTCATCATACCAATTTTGGAAATACGTCCCTGATAAACAGATAAAAAACATTTTTCTGAAAAGATTTTTATCTGTTTATCAGGGACGTATTTTCCTTGCACAACGTTTACACATTGTATCAACACTATCAAGAATCAGGACCCTATTCTCTTCATTTTGACAGTCTTTAAACATGTCTCGACCTTTAGACTGGCTGTAAACATTCATCTACCTTATCTACCTACCTACACGTTGGGTAAAAACACACGTTTGCAGTGAATAGGCCTCGTAACACAAAAGAGGCACTGCGATGATGCTCACGTAACGTCCCTAGTCTAGTTCACGATGTTTCTGCAAACGAAGGTTCGAGAATCTTTTGAAGAATACACCGTCTTTTTTTTAAATAATACAACCTTTTTTGTTAGCCAACTTTGTTTTTGTTGTTGAGGAAAAAAAAATAGGTCGAATTGTATTCTAAATTCGAAATGCAGATTTTAAATGAGATGGTATTTTTAAAGAGTTTTTTTTTATGTTACCAGGTCTTGTCTTGTTGACATCGAGAAAGAGAGGCTAATAAATTATAACGTTATTTCAGCTACGTATAAGACAATGAAGCAGTTTTTATTCAGACTTCCTCAAGTTTCTTATTTGTTTAACTTTCAGTTGCTCATATGGTCAGTTCTTTTACCCTGTGTCTAGACTTTTTTTTAGGGATCCTGCCGTTTTGCCGAAAAGATTTTGCCAAATTTTCATTACCCAAACAAATTTTAGCAACCTTTTTTTATACCAATGTAATATTTGGAATAATTTTAGTACGCACATTTTCATTTGGTCAAATGTTTACTTGGCAGATTATTACTAAGGATAATGTCATTAAGGCTTTTGGTCTTTAATCAAATGATTTATTACAGCAAACAAAATTAAGACAATAAACGTTTAGTCAAATGATTTGTTATGACAAAAAATATAAAGGCAAAAATTTTGGAATGAAGACATAACACAAATTGATTTAATATAACGTAATTGAAATTTAACAGATGCTGACAGAAACCCTAACCCTAGACGGTCGACGTCAGGGGCCCCCGAGGTTCGGTTAGTTAGGTTCCTGTAAACCTTGCAGACAGAAATAGGAGCCCCGCGCAGCGGTGATCCGTCGACCTGCTGACGGAAACGCTAACCCTAGACGGTCGACGTCAGCGGCACCCCGAGGTTCGGTTAGTTAGGTTCCTGTAAACCTTGCAGACAGAAATAGGAGCCCCGCGCAGCGGGGATCCGTCGACCTGCTGACGGAAACGCTAACCCTAGACGGTCGACGTCAGGGGCACCCCGAGGTTCGGTTAGTTAGGTTCCTGTAAACCTTGCAGACAGAAATAGGAGCCCCGCGCAGCGGGGATCCGTCGACCTGCTGACGGAAACGCTAACCCTAGACGGCCGACGTCAGGGGCACCCCGAGGTTCGGTTAGTTAGGTTCCTGTAAACCTTGCAGACAGAAATAGGAGCCCCGCGCAGCGGGGATCCGTCGACCTGCTGACGGAAACGCTAACCCCAGACGGTCGACGTCAGGGGCACCTCGAGGTTCGGTTAGTTAGGTGCCTGTAAACCCTGCAGACAGAAATAGGAGCCCCAACCGAATCCAAATAGGAGATTCCAACTAGTTAATAGTGCTTTTGACTGAAATGGTAAGTTTAAAATTGACGACACCAAATATTTGACTTATTTAATTTTGCGTAAAATATGTTATACCAACTGAAATATTTGACTAGATAAAAAATGGTAAAAGTACTAGTTGGTGAACAAGTTACTGTTCAAACGTTCACTTGCCAAACATAGGTTTTCGTAACAATTATTTGTAAAGAGATTTTTTGGTAAGTAATAATTTGGCAAATGAAATTATGCGAAAATTTGTTTGGGAAGTGATAATTTGGCAATTTCTTTTCGGTAAAACAAGGGAGACCCCTTTTTTTAACATCATAATCGCTGAATAAAATATCACTTTGTCTATGGTCTAAAGTTTTCATACAGCAGTAGTATTTTTAAAGACAATTTTAACTCAGGTTTGCACACAGCCAAAACATTGCTACGACTACCTATCTAACCTCCACAACCTCCCTTGCTAAGTCTGGTTGTCTGACTTTCGGGCCACTGACTACCTGTAACGATTGTCAAGGATCTTCAAATGACAGCCGGGTCCAACGGCTTAACGTGCTTTCCGAGGCACGGAGGAAACTTGGCATGTAATGAGTGGTCATCCATCCACGGACTAAGCGAGATTGATCCGAGCGCCCGTATTATGTATTTAACAACGAGCTCCTCCATACTTCAAGAAATATATATCGCAGTAGTCTTTTGTTTAAATGCATTCTCAACTTGCATGCAGTTACTTATTCTGTGCGTATCATAAAATTGTTCGCAGAAAGAGCTGGTTGGCAGCCGTCTCATATGCCTAAACTTTCTTGGCTCACCTCCAAGGTATGGCAGTGTGGGTTTATCAATGTTCCATTGTGTACCCATTTCAGTGATAATAATTTATTATAGAGGCTATTTAGCGTTCTGTTGGTAGGAGATGTGTAGATTCTGATTTTATATTATCTTACCTTTATACTTTTGGGGGGTCGGGGTGTGGGGATGGTTAACTTTGACTAAGTAAAAGGTGACTTCGAGAGGGATTTAACCAACAATTTTAAGGGCACCTATAAATAGCTTCCAGCCAGTGTACTCCATATTGTCCACCTATGGTTATAGCGGTTGGAAATACACTTTTATTTCTGTCGATCATATTTTTTTATGAATGTTGCCCCAAACTAGGAATTTGTCATGTATCGATGCGTGTGTTCTTTTCTTGATAAAACCCTTTTCCCTACACACCTTTTTAGAGATATTTTTAGACACAGTAAATAACAAGTAACCATTCTGACACTCCAAGCTTGATAGAATCAGTGGTTATTAATACATATAAATGTAGACTTATATCATTTTTCCTAACACGTGCGTGTACAAAAGTTATTAAATGTGATGTTAAGAAGCTACCTGTAAGAGGTTGCGTAAAAATGCGGTTACCGAAGAGATACGTACTTCAGAACACAGGTAGTTTGGAATCGCTTATGAAATACTACGCTTACTTAAAACGCACATTGGAGTCAGCCAACTGTCGGTCCATTCACCGCTGCCAAGTCAAAGCAATGCTCGACTAGTTTGTCTAACTTGAAGCAGCAGCCGCCATTCATACGAGATCTACATAGTTTGAGAGCGCGGCTAATGTTAATGTTTTTTTTTTTAATTTAAGTATACAAGGTGTTCAAAGACCATTGACAACGTCTACCGAGCATTCTTTACATCAAATTAAGTAACTATGTGTACGGTAAAACTTACTTACGCACTAAAAGAGAAAGCGAGAAAAAGAAGATAGACGCCCTAGAAATGTGGAGCAAGAGAAGAATGCTTGGCATAACCTGGACACAGTTCCAAACCAACGTCTCAATCCTCCAACAACTTCGAATCAAACAGGATCATTCCGTCGTCCAAAATCAAAATATTTTATTTCACATAGGCCTAGATGGGCACTTATAAAACGTCGGCAAAAAGGTGCACGGTTCGGGTTGGTCGTTTCCTATGGAGAAGAACCGGCAAGAAACTCCATGGTTACTCTTTTAAAATGACTTGGTTTTACAATACTATCATGTTATAGCATTAGTACTTAAGTATGGGGGACAGCATAGGCCCGACAATAAGTCGTTGCTTACTACACAAAAAACGGAAAACAAGATAAGAGGTTAACAAAAGTTAACACACCTTTTTTTTTCGGATGGGAAATCATCAAATGACTCCTCCCGCTCTGGGCGGAGCGGAAGGGAGTGTCAGACTTTTACCGACTAAAAACCATCCATGTTAGTTCTTTTGCCCTTTATGTTCCAGGGCCGTGGTATCTCTTTCGAACAGTCCCGCAGCCCTGGAAGTTAACACACCTCTAGGAATCTACAAGGCCTACACTGTTCATTCACAAACGTCGTTCCAATGTTGTATTCTCACTTTCTTTGGACATATCACACATCAAGAAGACACATCTGTGGAGCGACTTGTAGTACACGGGAAAGATTGAAGGTAGAAGCGCGTGCGGCAGGTCTCCAATGCGTTGGACCGTTCAAGTCAGAACTGAACTCAATGGTACAACGTGAGTTTTTTTTGGTCAAAACTCACGTTGTTCGGTAGGACTCGCTGGTGGATGAATTGAATAGTACCAGGGTCAATGAGGTATTTAAAATAAAGTTATAACATTAAAAACTTGTATTTATTAAAAACCCAGGTACAGTCCAGAACAAAACAGTGATCGCAATGACGGGTAGACCTAGTGCCTTTCGGCTTCGTTAAGGGTATTTACACCCAATAAGTATAGAAATATAGAGATATGTGTTAATGCTGTACAGAGAGCTTAGATAGCGTTTTTTATCTTCAGAACATCTTCAACATGATTGACTTAAGTTTTTAGATAGCTGATTGGATTTTAACTTTTCTATCTTGTCTGTTTGTCTGAGCCTTCCGGTTACCCTTTAATAAATTCTTCTTAACACTACACTCATACATAATCATAAATCTTTATTTATCTCGACATCAGAATTTACAGGCGCTGGTATATGCACAATCTTATTTAGACAAAGGTGTCTGAAGTAGGAAGGTCCTGAGTTACAGATCACCTCTCCGGCTTATATATAACAATTATATGAAGCAAAATTTTTTGTCAAGATTCTAAAGTCAAAATTGGGAGTAGGTAAACATGTCTTTGACTAAGCATGAAATTGCCTAAATGTTACTGAAAAAAGGCCACCTAGAAGTTTTTCAAGAAACATTACAGGCAATTCTTATCTTTTTTTTAGCTTAAAAAGAAAAAAATACGTAGCCAAAAGGCTTAAGTTACATAAGTGTCACATACTAATTACCTACTTAGTAAGCAAATCTTAGAACCAAGCCATTAAAAGATCTTTGACTCTCAACCCCAGGGAATATGTTGAAAGATAAGTAATTTTAATGTCCTCAATAGCTCCGCTGGGCCCCGTTCCCAAACTCTTGTAAGGAACATGTTTAAACAAATTGCTCTAACGAGTCCCTTGGTGCCAAACTTACCATCATTTATAGCACAAATAAGGATAAGATCTCAATGTATAGCTTGTCGAAAATTTTGCTTAATAGCTGCTTTGATATTGTTTTTTGTTTCTGCGAGTCGCCTTTTTTATCTTTTAATAAATTCGATTTGTTGCGACGTTGGTTCAAACTTAAGCGAGCGTGGGACAATATTAGCATAATCACGCCTTATTACGTCCCACCTCTGGGACTCAAGCATCTTCGCTGTGAGAGGGAGAGGCGCCATCCACCAAGCGAGCCCAGTGGGGGTTGAGCAAATATTATAAATGCAAAAAAAATTGTCTGAATGACTGTAGAAAAACAAATGTCGTTATCATCAGCTGCCTATCTAACCTTCATAATCCAGTTAGTACTGGGTAATAATACGATACCCCTTGATAAGTCTGGTGGTCAGACTTTCGGGCCACTACTTGTAACGATTGTCAAAGATCTTCAAATGACACCCGGAACCAACGGCTTAGCGTGCTTTCAGAGACACGGAGGAAACTCGGTACGTAATGGGTGGTCACCCATTCACAGACCAATTTACGCCACCGCGGCTTAACCTGAAGATTAATCCGAGCGGCTGTTAATTTTTTATTTTTTATTAATTAAAGACCAAATAAAATAAAAACAGAAACATCACAAAAACCTCAATAGGTTTGTCCGGATGTTGAAGCAATCTTAATACTTACGTAACAAATAACATTGTTAGTTAAGGCTACTAGCTCCTCTAAAACCCAAAAGCAAAGATCATAATGAATTAAGAACAAAACTAGGAACGAAAGCAGCCTAGATTAGTTCCTGGTTAACGGCAATAGGCTCGACCCTATTAGCTTTATGGGTCTTTCATACATACTCGTACATAGTACATACAAACGGAAACTACTGACTTTCTAATAGGACCAGTCCATTGGCGTCCATTGTCTATCTTAAGGGACTATACAGGTTCTTGTTGGAAGTCAAGAGAAACGGAACGAAAAACTCACTTTCCAAAAAAATCTCCCAACAATAGCGTCCACCATTCTCTTGTAAAATAAAATCTTCACAAAAAAGCCAATCAATAAGACTTATAGCAAATCGTCAGAGCACTACGCAGGGTAGCTGAACAATAGTCGGATGTCCTCCCTTCCTTAAGGAAATGAGTCGAGTAAGTCAACTGAGGGGGAATTGGCCCTACGTGTTAGGATATTGATGTAACACGACCATTTTGTCGCTAGGCCAGTTTTTGGGGCAGCTACCTAAATAAGATTTAGGATTTACGTGGGTCACAAAGATACCTAATAAAGATTACGGGCAAGTTTCGAATCTTTCTTTTTCGTGTGGTTAGTGCCTAACCTGGTGTCAGTTTTTATGCCGCCCATGGGCCTCTGACTTGGCTTTACATGCCGTCAAGATGTATCTCACTTTCCTCAGGATAATTTCCTTCACCGAAGTGATAATTATACTATACGTTCATGAAGCCGAAAAATCAGAGGTGTGAGTTTCGAATCATCATCATTATTTCAGCCAATAGACGTCCACTGCTGGACATAGGCCACCCCCAAGTGTCGCCACATTGACCGGTCCCGTGCGACTCGCATCCAGCGGATCCCCGCAACCTTCACCAGGGCATCGTTTCACCTAGTGGGAGGTCTTCCAACGCAACGTATTCCAGTTTGCGGTCGCCACTCCAGAAGATCTGCCATCCGTTCTGCGAGCAATGTGCCCTACCCACATTGACTTTCGAATATATTTACAGTATTTTGGGGTCCATCTTCTAAGCTTTTGCTACCAGCTTATTACTAACTAGCTTTTGGTCGCAGCTTCGATCTCGTTATGGTCGGAAATGATGCAACCGAAAAGTTTCAATAGCCTATGCCTTTTGGAGATACAAATACTACATTACCTCCTGCTTCCCATTTGTGAAACAATTTTCGGAATCGGATCATAACATACGTAACATCACGCCTGTAATCCCCAAAGGGTTAGGCAGAGGTGTACCTAATAGTACACCCACACTTCGCCAGTTGTGTTTTAGTCCCATGTAATAGGAGGCGAGACTATTGCCATCAACCGGGCACAAACTCAGACTCCTCAGCTGCTACTGAGAAATTCTTGATGAAAAAACCAATAACAGTTTTCCCTACTGGGAATCGATCCCAGAACCTCATGCTCAGCAGTCACGATTGCGACCATCCGATCAATAGTTCCGAAAATTCCTCCTTACATCCAAACTTAGAAACTTTACCTGTTTATAATATTTGTGTAGATAATATGGAGCAAAAGGGGTAAAATAAAAAAATAAAAACTTCGAAAGTGTGAAAGTGTGAGTTCGGAAGTGTTCCTATTTATCTGTTTAAAATTGAAGCACTTCACTCCATTCTTTGGACACGGCATTATTTTCTCATGCAAAACATGATACCCTGATCGATATATTATCAAACTTAGATAGAATAACAACAGAGCCCTGCCTACCCTGAAACAGGAAAAAGATTAGCGAAGTTATATTCGTAGCTTGTTGTTGTTCGCGCTCAAATCTCTTCATGAATTTTAATATGAAACGTAGATACTATTGTATCGTATGCATGGCTTGCTTTTTTCGTTTCTTTTGATACTTCACAGTAGGGATGAGACGATACTAGTAAATTAAAGTACTTACTCAATACTTTTCTTTCGATAACAGGTATTTTTGGTATCAATACTTTGGACCCAGGAAGAAGTAGATATCAATCAAATGTACTCGTGTCGATGCTCGGTATGCAACGATGAATCTGTTCGAAAGAACATTTATTTAGACAACAGTTGAAGAACAGCTAGACAATGAAGAAGGAACGTAAGTATTTTTTATTCAATATGGGGTTGGTATCGATACGGTATCGAGTAATAGTATCGTCTCGTCTCTACTTAAAATTACCGTTTGGTACCAGTAAGTGCTGTTTGGTATCGTTTGGTATCGATAAGTAGGCATCGTTGGTGGCTTGTTGTTGATATCGGGGTGATATTTGAATGGTAATCAGGGCTTGAGGAAAAGTAAGGTTGTGTACTTGTGTCTTTGGTAGTGTCGGACCGAAGGTCGATTTCTGGCTGAAGCCGAAGCCAAAGCCGATTAATCGGTTATTGCCATAACCTTCTAGATTGACTAAAATTGAATAATATCATGATTAATAATTTTAAGTTAAAGGTTTGTGTTGACTTCATAAAGACTACTTAATGAGATACGTAAAAATACCTTTCAACTGGTCAAAAATAATAATATTTGAAATTGAAATTTGGCGGAATGTAGTTTTTTTGGCCGAAGTTGGCCGACGCCGAAGCCGAAGCTTCGGTCGGACACTTAGCTAGTCTGTGCGTAAGTGCAAATTTTGCACGTTAAAGGCGAACTCGTTTACTGGGAAGAAAATTCTTGCTTATGTAGCTAGAAAAACGAAGAAAGTGAGAATATAAAGGTTTCGATTTTCTTTTGTTTGGAACCTCAAAAATACTTGCATAGGCAAATATTTGTATGACTTTCTACTTCTGTAGTCGTGAAGTGTGTCGTGTCGACTGTACAATTTTACTATAGATACTGTTGAAGCAGTTTCTTTACCGTGTTATTTTTGTTATTTCAAGCACAATGTAAACTGTTAATAAAATTCAATTGAATTGGCCCAGGACCCACCTGGGTCTTAGTTAGGTGGTCACGTAGGATGGGGCGTCAGAGGCGTTGTTCAAATCATCAAGAGTGCAGGAGAATGGGCCACGATTTGCGACCTTCAAGCCAATGAGAGCAGCGGTGGCCCAGTAGGCCCCGACTTACGAACAGTAAGTCGTGGGTTCGAACCCAGGCAGGCGCATTACTTTGTGTAATTTATTTCATCACCACTGCTCTCAAAATATCCGTGTCGGTCACGGAGAAAGAATCTGACCACCCCATTTCGTCCCGTGGGTGTCGTAAGAGGCGACTAAGGGAGCTGAAGACCCAGTGCAAATCATAAATCAAGCACTCTGGGTCACCCGCACGGTGGCGGGTAAACCACCAGCAAGCGCATTCCCAAGGAGGGTTAGTGTCTGGCAGGCGGCCGACTATAAAATCCAAGCCAAAACCTTCGGCAACATGAGAGAAAATGAAAGGATGTGCGATAGGACTAGGGCGTACCCCGCTGGCGACGCGCAGGGGCAGCACCCGGCTCCTGCGGGAAGTGGACAAGGGTTGTTGCACCACCCCGGGCGGGTGCGACGTAAGAAGCAAGCTCGGGAAGTGAGATTGAGGTATGCTTGTTGGAATGTTGGGACGATGACTGGAAGAGCCAGAGAGTTAGCGGATGTATTAAAAAGAAGACGAATAAATGTGGCGTGTTTACAAGAAACGAAGTGGAAGGGTACGAAAGCGAGGGAAATTGGTGAGGGATACAAGTTTTTCTACTGTGGAAGTGACGGGAAAAGGAATGGCGTGGGAATAGTTTTAGATAGTAATTTAAAAGAAAGCGTGATGGATGTAAAAAGAGTTAATGATAGATTGATAGTTTTAAAGGTTATGTTCGAAAACGTAATGCTGAACGTAGTTAGTGTATATGCACCGCAAGTGGGATGTGATGAAAGAGTGAAAGAGAAGTTTTGGGAGGAGTTTGACACCGTTTTGATGAACATCCCGGCGCATGAAGAATTGATAGTTGGAGGTGATTTCAATGGACATGTGGGAAGAATGAGAGGGACTTATGAAAGAGTGCATGGGGCGTGGGGAATCGGGAATCAAAACAATGAGGGGGAGACTCTACTGCAATCCGCTACCGCATTTGATCTGGCAGTAGCCAATACTTGGTTCCAGAAGGACGACGAACACCTTGTCACATACAAGAGTGGTAACCACAACACACAGATAGATTACTTCCTAGTCCGAAGAAACAAATTAAAGTATATCAAAGATTGTAAAGTCTTACCGGGAGAAGACTTGGTTACACAGCACAGACTCCTAATTATGGAAATTATTACAGAAATTAAAGTCAATAGAACAAAAAACCGACCTCCGCCTAAAATAAAATGGTATATGTTAGAGAAGGATGACTGTGCGAAAGAATTTAAAGAACGAGTGGTGGATAAAATGGTAGAGATGGGAGACATGAGCGAGCGAAGTGTAAATGAATGTTGGAGTGAGATGGCTGGGTGTATTAGAAGTGTAGCAAAGCATGTCTTAGGAGAGACGAAAGGAAGGGGTACGATAGATAGAGATACATGGTGGTGGTCGACCGAAATCCAGAATGTGTTGAAGGAAAAAAAGAGGAAATTCAAGGAATGGCAGAGTGTTGAAGTTGCATGTGTTAGTTTGAAAGCTGAAAAGAAGAGTGAGTATGATGCTCTCAAGAAAAAAGCCAAGAAAGCTGTGGCCATAGCTAGAGCAAAGGCCCATGACAAGCTTTATGACACTTTGGATAGTACAGCAGGCCATAAACAACTATATCGGCTTGCTAGAGCTAGAGAGAGAAAGGCGAGGGATGTATGTCAGATTAAATGCGTAAAAGATGAAGCTGGAATGGTTCTTTCGGATGATGAGAAAATTAAGGATAGGTGGAAGGTGTACTTTGAAAAACTGATGAATGAGGAGAATGATTGGAACGGTGTGCTGGACAATAAACCAGTGAATGAGGGGTTAGTGAGAAAGGTTAGTATGGATGAAGTGAGAATAGCAGTAAATGGAATGAAGAATGGTAAAGCGTTAGGACCTGACGGTATACCAGTTGAAGTATGGAAGTTATTACGGGTGGATGGATGGGCGTGGTTAGCTTTATTTTTCAATAAGTTGTTACTGGAAGAAGCCATACCTGACGAATGGTGCAACAGTTCGCTGGTGCCCATCTTTAAAAATAAAGGTGATGTGCTGGAGTGTATTATCTATAGAGGAATAAAGCTAATGGCGCATAGTATGAAAGTTTGGGAGAAAGTTATTGAAAGACGACTGAGAGAAGAAAGTGAAATTTCACGAAATCAATTCGGTTTTATGCCTGGTCGGGGAACGACAGATGCCATTTTCGCCATCCGCCAGCTGTGCGAGAAATACAGAAGTGCGCACAAAAACTTGCACATGGTGTTCATCGACCTCGAAAAGGCATACGACCGGGTACCTCGTGAAGTTTTGTGGTGGGCCCTGAAAGAGAAAGGTATGCCTGGGAAGTATGTGCAGTTGATCCGAGCGATGTACAGTAGATGTAGTACCCAAGTCCGGTCTACAGTGGGCACTACCGGCAGCTTCAATGTGGCTGTTGGCTTGCACCAAGGGTCGGCTCTAAGCCCTTACCTCTTCCTGGTGATAATGGACGCACTTACGTCGGACATACAGGAAGAGGCTCCCTGGTGTATGCTGTTTGCCGACGACATTGTGTTGGTTGCCGAGAGTGGCCTAGAGGTCCAGAGCAGATTGGAGGTGTGGTGGCAAAGACTGGAGAATGTTGGCCTGAAAGTCAGTAGGACCAAAACAGAATACCTATTCTGTGATTTCGGCGGTCTCTCCAGTCCTGTGCCCATAACTCTTGCCGGAACGCCCATACCGATCTGTTCCGATTTTCGGTACCTCGGGTCGCTTGTCCAAGGGGATGGCGAAGTAGACCGAGACGTAACACACCGGATCAACTCAGGATGGATGAAATGGCGACAGATCACTGGAACAACTTGCGACCCACGGATGCCCCTCAAGTTAAAGGGGAAAATATACAAGTCCGTGATTAGACCTGTCGTACTGTATGGATCGGAATGCTGGGCTGTGAAGAAGATGGATGAAAAAAGATTGCATGTAGCGGAGATGAGAATGTTGAGGTGGATGTGTGGTGTGACAAGAATGGATAAAGTAAGGAACGAATATATTAGAGGAAGTTTAAAAGTTGCGCCAGTCACAGAAAAGTTGAAAGGGAATCGACTGTCTTGGTATGGACATGTGATGAGGAGGGACAAATGGCATGTGACTAAAAGAGTGATGAATATAAACGTTGATGGATGGAGAGGGAGAGGAAGACCAAAGAAACGATGGATGGATTGTGTGAGGAATGATATGAAAGATAAAGAAGTAAATGATAGCATGACGGTTGACAGAGGAGAATGGAAGAAAAAAACGTGTTGCGCCGACCCCAAATAATATGGGACAAGGGCAGGAAGATGATGATGACCACTGCTCTCAAAACGGTGAAGGAAATCATCGTGAGGAAACCGGCATGTCTTGGAACCAAAAATTCGAAGACATGTGACATCTAACAACCCGCACTGGGCCCGCGTGGTAGATTATTATAGCCCATTCCCTCTCATAGAGAGGAGGCTGTGTGTCCCAGCAGTGGAAACATTATAGGCTGATTTTGCTTATCCTAAGCCAATGAGACTGATTGTGTGACCAAAAGAAAATTATTTCAGTTTTCGTTTTTGTGAAGCTAAAGGACAAGCCAAGTTATTCTAGGTGGGCAATGGTTATGTCAAACTGAGAAGAAAAGTAGGCACCAATTACTATCGTACAGACGCCAGCAGGTCAACCTACCCGAAACTGTCAGATTTTCCCAACCAACCTTGAACCTAATGCTTTAGAGATAAAGTTGAACATCTATTAAAGAAATTTGACAGATTGTAGTAGCTTGATTTGCTGGCGTCTGTACATTTGGCAGCGGGTTTAGAGTTATTTGCGACTTACTGGACGATCGCGAGGCTGCATTTTTACATTTGCGATATTTTTTGTTTGTAAAACGCAGTATTCTCCTTTATCGTGAGAATAACCTGTTGTCGAAAAATACAAATGCATTTTTTTCATATTTTAACTACTTTCGTGATTTATGTGTTATCGAGCAGACGACTTCTTAAAATATACGAGTTTGTAGCACTATTGCTCCATACATTTTTTTTATCCATTTTTTTTTGTATTATGTTTGAAAATGTGTTACTTAAGTGGGTCAACTCACAAAAAATAAAATCGCTCGTGCCATAAAATAATATCCGTACGAATACACAAAAATTACAATTTTACCAAAAAAATATACACAACAAAACATCGAAACGAACCGCAGAAAAGTCTCGACTTTTCAACTTATTCACAACTTTGATCATTTGAAGCCGCGAACAGTCGTAATCAACTGTCTTGTTTACTTTCAACTGTTAACAGCTAAACTTGCTTTAATGATGCTTTATAACTACGAGCTACAATGTCTTCTGATGGTGCGGAATTGAGAAAAGTGCATTTTATTCGATAAAAAGTTGTTGGTGGCGTTAAATGTCTGTTTGTACGGGGGTAGAATAGAGTTGTTCTCATTGTTTGGGGCTTTCTTTCAGGGTTCCGTACCTAAGTCGTCAAAAACGGAACCCTTATAGCATCACTTTGTTGTCCGTCTGTCAAGACCCTTTTTCTCAGGAACGCATGGAGGTATCAAGCTGAATTCACCAGACCAGACCAGACCATGTATTTTGTAATAGTTTTTATTTTGTAAAAGATATTATTGTAATGCGACTTGTTGATAATCTAAAATAAATAAATTAATTAATAACAAGTACTCAAATATGCTACCCCTTAGGGCCGTGAAAGGCAAACTTGTTAGTCAACGCGATCAAAAGATATGGCCGTTTATGTCACATATTTTACGATTTCACAAGGAAAATCGAAACCTAGGGTACTTCCCGTTGACCTAGAATCATGAAATTTGGCAAGAAGCAATGTCTTACAGCACATTTAAAGGAAAGTCTGAAAACCGTCAATGTGTAGTTTAACAACAAAATACTTACGAGTTCATACGGAACCCTCGGTACGCGAGTCCAACACGCATTTGATCGGTTATATATTGGGACAAGCCCGTCACACTAGTCCCAAACCACTGCAACTTCTGAAAACCAGAATTAACAGTGGCGATCACCAGAAAAGCGCCGAGACACTGAAGATGGACGAAGTTTCAGACAAACGATTTAACTGTCTTGGATCCCGCAACGAAATTAATCAGAAAAGAATAGCAGAGGAGTAGAAAAAACATAATTTCCAGTTATTTCAGCGGGATTACTATATCAGCGGGAGATAGAACAAAACAAGGCCAATAGGCACAGAGGGACGTTTACAACTGGGATAAACCCAGTTGCCTAGCACCACGGATAAAATAATTATGATCAACATTAATGGGTCCTAAGTTGTGATATTTTATTCCAATAATAGGTAAGGCAAAAACGCTTGATCGCACGGAAAGTTCTAGTTTTGTTCTAGATTGTTTGTGGCTGCCCCTACGTTTAATCAATTTTTCAAGTCAGCATATTGTTATTTTATTGTTTTTTTTGTTTTCACATATTGTTTATTATTGTTATTTTTATTATTTTGTCGACTGCTGGACATAGGCTAGGCTTCTGTCTCGGTTTGCTACAACACCCTAGCCTCTGTCCGCTTTCCTTCCACCCCTTTTTATTGTGTGGAAATCCCAAAGCATACCCTCAGTCTGAGTAGGAACAGTGGGAAGTTTTGTCTGGTTAAAATCACAAGCCAAATGCAGATCGACTTCGTATGTTACATTGGATACATTGGTTGGTAGGGACAACACCAGCGCGAGTTTTTCATGATAATTAGCGACGATTATGTTAATAAGCGATTACTAAGAATCAATTAAAAAATATTCAATATTCATAAAAACGTAGAAACAATAAAAAAAAGGAAAATACTCACCATACACCAAAGGCCGAAAACTTATTCATAAATCTAATAACGATTGACAAGAAAAATTCCATTCATCTAAAATCAATATAATTTCGGCTTTTGTTCAGGAGCCATATTCTGGTGACAACAGGGCTTAATAACCGATACGATGAAATTAATTTATCAAAAAACGAAGCTTAATAAATAGCCATAAATGAGCTTTACTTCTCGCAAGCTATTTACGTGCTTTTGAATATGTAACACGTGTAAAATGACGAGCAAAATACTTTACCAGAGTAATTTTGTGTTGCTGCATGTATGTGGTGTAAAAGCTCCGAAAAAATTATTAAATATGAGCATACTCAAAATATGAAATTTACTACTTTATATACTAATTTTCCGACAACTTATTTATATGCGAATATAAATAAAATACTGAGAATTCCGAAACAGTAATATTGCTGACGTTATATTATTCCACCAGCTTAAATTGCGTTTTGCCGAAAACTACAGTTATTTTCATCGTAACTCACCTATTATTATAAATTTATAATTAACTTATAAAATAAATTCAACAGGAATAAAATCAACGTCAAGATTTCAAAGTATTATTTTCGGAAGTTTGGTGTTTTTTTCTTAATTTCGTTTAGTTATTATTCTATGAAAAATAATCCGTACTTATAGATTATCAGAAAAGAATAGCAGAGCAGTACGAAAAATAATCTCTACTTACAGATCATTTTTCGTAGAATTGTAATTTGAATAAGCTCATGTTTGTTTGTTATTTTTTTTTTTGCCGGTTCATTTTGTATTTGCCGGTTCATTTTGTATTTTCCGGTAATTCATTTTAACACAGCTTAGTTAGTATTACAGTCAGCCACAGTTCGTTGGAAGTTAATTTGTTTTTCGGAAGCTTATTATTTCCCTTATTCTAATACGTAGCCCCACTTCGTGTGACTGTAGAAAATTTATAAAATGAAATGTTGTTTCTAGAGTGATTTTGCCAATAGAATCAAAATATTCATTGAAAAATGTATACTTAAATGATTAAATATCATGCGAAACATTTGTAAAGTTAAGCATTTGCCAAATGAAAGTTTGTAAAGTGAGCGTTTATAAAATAGAACATTTGCGGAATAAGTTGTTTGTGAAATTAATAGTAAATGAAACGTTGGTTTTAAACTAATTTGTCAACGGAGTTTAGGTGAAATTTTAGTGAACCAGTCAAATCATCTGCTGAAAACTCGCGAAGTAATTGCATGACCCACTTGAACAAACTTTAATTTTGATAGTTTACCAACATTCATTGCGGTGGTAACGTTGTTGGGCAGACAAATGTTTGCAAACTGTGAAGCTAGCAATTAGCTGTTTAGCTTTTGTGTGTGTAACTTGAAGTTATTGGATTGTAGCGGCACTACAAAAAGTACTACAGCAACATAGTACAAAAAGTACTACAGCGCCATCTATGACGCAAATGAAGAACTAACATCAAATTCTAAATCGCACCACTAAAGTTATCCGCGACTTAAACACAACAACAACTATCGGGCAGAAGCCCACCAGACATAAAGCCCATCAGGTCGTGGGATCTTCCCTTTTCTATGGGGGATGTAGAACTTTACACCCTTTTCTCCATACTCATATAGGGTCATTAAACATCATCACTACCTAGGTACATAGTATAAACAAAGACGATTTCTCTGTCCCTATATCCCTATGTATGCTTAAATCTTTAAAACTAAGCAACGGTTTTTGATTTTTTTTAATACATAAAGTGATTCAAGAGGACGGTTTATATTATTATGTATCATACATGCACCCGTGTGAAGCCGGGGCGGGTCGCTAGTATATTATAAAACAATGTCCTCCGCCGCGTCTGTCTGTCTGTTCCCGATAAACTCAAAAACTCCTGCACCGATTTTCATGCTGTTTTCACCAACGGATAGAATGGTTCTCGAGGAAGGTTTTAGTATATAATTCGTCAAGTTTTTGTATACATTGGATAAAATATAATGAGATTTGTTGGAGGTGTCGGAAAAATATAAGTCGTCTGGGAGCTATTATACTGATGTATGGTGGAATTATGTATCTTTTTTGGTCTACAGAAAAGTCCGCGATGGCATATGTCTATCTCTTAAGGATAACATACTATGTCCATTTTAATATTTAAAAAAGCCGAAAATTGGCTGAAATTTGATACAGGAATATATTTAAGCCTGGAATAAGACATAGGCTACTTTTTATTCCTGGAATAGGTTCCCATGGTTTCGGCGTTCCCGGATCAAAATTTCATAAGTAATTTTGGTCGCGATAACCGACATCCACGCGGGCGAAGCCGCGGGCATCAGCTAGTTTTATAATAATTGAAAAAAAAATCCTTGGATATCCTTCGGATGGTGAATAAAAGTGCGTTACGCAAAAGAAAAAGATGGAAACGAAAGTTAAAAGAGAAATAAAGAAGTGAATCTACATCTTCATTATTGTCCATAAGAAAGGATCTTATATCATTGGGGCCACAAAGTTTATGTATGATCTTGTAAGTGTAAGGCTTCATAAAACACGATAATTATAGATTATCTTTTTGAAACAGTTACAAAAAAGATAATTCAATGTTCCTGTTTCAAATCAGTTCCTCAGAAACTGCCACAAAGACCTTCAGATCCTACTCATCGTCATTCAACAAAATAAAACTGATTGCCAATACCCTACGGTAAAATCAGTCGTCATATTTTTTACAGGCATGAAAATAGACCGGAAAAATACTAGAACATAACAATACAACTAAATTGAAATCCCAACTGAGTTTATTACGATTCAATCACTCACAGAATTTCACATCTCATTCACAATCGTTCTTGTCAAATATTGACACTGCTTGCCAAATTACGACATACAAAATGACATCAAAAAGTAATAAATATGAAAATAAAATAAAAACTTACCCTGGAGAAATAACATTCGTTCGAGAACGAACGAATATTTGAACGAATGAACGAAATAATGGAAATCGATCAGATTTCGACGTGGTTGTCTATTTTAGGCAGATTGAAGGGTAGTCGGATAATTTATTATTTAAAAGTGGAATGCCGAATGTGCGGGTAGGCACTAATTTTGGGATGCAAATGAAGAGCCTTCTAATTAGTGTTTTGTAATTAATTTTGTAGTGTAAAGTTTCGGTTTGTTACGAAAGTCCTTCATGAATTCACGACTAAATTAATTTAAAGGAAAATTGTGAATAACGTATGAGTTTACTTTTGTATTACTGTCAAGGCAAATTAGTTTCCTTTTTAAGTCCCCTGTTGGTAGATGCCATGGTTTGCGCATATATAGATACAGGGGTATAAAGGACAGGGTGTAAAGTTCGTCGTCCCCCATAGAAAAGGGAGGATCCTCCGACCAGATGGGTGTTGTGTCTGGTGGGCTACTGTCCGACAGTTGTTATCATGCTCTTTAGTCGCGAAAAACTTATAGCGCATTTCAGATTTTGATTTTATAGTTGCTGCCAATTAAGATCGCAATAGCGGTCATTGCTCTTTCCCTAATGTCTCTTCGTACGAACTAAAACAAATGAACTATGTATAGTTTTTCATTAGAAAAATGTTGAAGATCACGATACATGACGATTCAAGACATGTACAGGCTTATTTTTGGATTTCAAAGTTAAGAACTTTAATAAGTGTAGGTGGGTCTGGGTCAATTTGATTAGTGGGAGTGGTCTGGTTATGACTTTAAGACGTCGTTCCGGTATTCCGTCAAAAAAGTTTTACTTTCTTAGGAAAAAGGGTAACTCGTCTGTGTAAAATGTGTAATAGGTATGTTCAACATGTTTTGATGGAATGTGTACAGAATGAGACCATGTCAGTTATAGATTGCTCGGATCAAACAAAATTTATCATGTTGTAGAGTGGAATGCTTTTTTAGGGTTCCGTACCTCAAAAGGAAAAAACGGAACCCTTATGGATCACTTTGTTGTCCGTCCCTCCGTCTGTCTGTCTGTCTGACAAGTCAAGACCCTTAATCTCGGGATGGTGTGGAGGTATCGAGTTGAAATTAAAACCATATACTCAAGTCTATAGTCAATTGAAGCTGTGAAAAAATTAAACTAAGTTAACTTTAAAAAAAGATACGGCTGTTTATGCCGCAAAAACGTTATTTCGTTGACTGAGAATCATGAAATTTGGCAAGAAGCATTGTCTTGTAGCATAAATAAATGGAAAAATCTGAAAACCGTAAATAAGTAGTTTAATAACAAAATACCTACAAGTTTATACGGAACCCTTGGTGCGCGATTCCAACCCGCACTTGGCTGGTTTTTTTTTAATGGCTCTTCGCTAGTCTACCTATGAGGCTACCTGTGGCTTCTGCTTAACCGGACTATCCTGCGTAAGGCCTCCAGCCAGGGGCAAAAACTTATAGATTAAGCGACAGCGCGCCAAGGCACCCCCTGTGGGGTACGAGCCTCGGCTCAGGGCATCACTGGGGAGGGCAGCAAAGGAACAGGCTCTATTTGAGTGCGATAGAGTGTAATACAGTCCTGGCTTATCCTTTATCGGAATAAGCTGGGATTTGACACAAAAAAATAAAAGATTTTTATTTTTATTTTTCCTAATTAATGTTGAGTGGTTATCAAAATTAAAATTCGTACACTTATTAGATATATGTATAGGTGATATATAACTGTGCATTAAAAAAATACCAGATACCTTATGGTTATTGAGAAATTTGCGCTCAAAAACGTAGTTTTTTTTTTCTATTTTTAGACCGCGAAATTGATAGGGACTCTTAATTGTTAATTTTACTGTTGATCTCATAGGGCGACGTCAGCCCTCTAAATGAAGAAAAAAACCTTCCACTCATCCTGAAAATTTTATTTCATTTTATTCATATCTATCATTTCGCTTTACACTACAAAAAGACATAAAAAGGCTACCTTAATAAAAACAAACCTCTAGTATTCAGTAATGACCTCTAAAGAACCTGAAATACTAATACTATTTATCTAAAGAAATAAACATATCACTTTCACATTTAAAATTGCGTGCCGACCCTATATTTTATGAGGGTCATCAAGTAAGCAGGTAATTGCGAATAAAAAATGGTCCGGGTTATGGGTACCTTGGGATGGTACAATCTGTTCTGTCTTATTATTAGGGTACCGCACCCGGAAGACCCTTTCACAATGCCTTGATCTGTATGTTATCATATCTTAGACTATAATAATGCAACTGACTAACTTACTGCCTTGTTGGTCTAGTTGTCGCAAGCGCGATTGCCGAGCATGAGGTCGTGGGTTTGATTTCCAGGTCGGGCCAAGTGTTATTGAGTTTTTCTTTCAGGAATTTTTCAGTAGCAGCCACGAAGTCTGGATTTGTTTCCTTGTTGATGGCAATAGGATCGCCCCTTATTACTTAGAACTTAAACATAACTGGCAAAATTTGGGTGTACTATTAAGAACACCTGTCTTACCCTTCTAAGATTACAAGCATGATGTTTTGTTACTCAGTTACGAATACTAACTATTTTATAAATATGAAAACTTGTGAAGATGGATGAATGTTTGTTACCCTTTACGCAAAAATTGCTGCCAAATTTTATCCGTATGAAATTTGGCACACAGACTGTTCATGTCATAAGCTGAATTAACACAAACAGTAACATACAGGGACAGTTACCAAACTCCACGCGGGTGAATCCGCGGGCATTAGCTAGTTTTGTTATAACTTTGGAATGACATGGCAGTTCTATACTGCATTTGTTTTTAACAATATTAACATTACGTTATTGTCCAAACTTTTTGCCGTACAATATCATGCAGAATAGCGCTGTGTGAATGACCGCTACGAGTGCAAATAGGACCCTCTTACTAAAGTTCCACTTCTGGGGGTCTAAAATGGCCGCTTTAGCAGAATCATAATAGGACTAGCTTTTGCCCGCGGCTTCGCCCGCGTGCAGTTCGGGAATTGCCCACGGGATCTTGCCTACTTCTGGGATAATAAGTAATCTACATCTATTTGTATCAGACTATAATCTATCTCTGTGCCAAGTTTCATCCAGATCTGATCAGCTGTTCTGGCGTGATTGAGTAACAAAGATCCATACATCCAAACTTTCGCATTAATAAATAGTTTATGTAAGATATATATGTAATATTAGTAATTAGGGTTCCGCACCTCAAAGGGAAAAACGGAACCCTTATAGGATCACTCGCGTGTCTGTCTGTCTGCCTGTCCGTCTGTCACAGCCAATTTACTCTGAAACTACCGGACCGATGGAGTTGAAATTTGGTACATATATGTAAGTCATTGATTCAAAGACGGACGTATAAATAAATTTTAAACAGGGGAGCCACTTTTTTTTTTTTTTTTTTTTTTGGGGGGTGAGAAATCATCAAATGACTCCTCCCGCTCTGGGCGGAGCGGAAGGGAGTGTCAGACTCTTACTGACTAAAAAACACCCATGTTCCTTCATTGGCCCTTTATGTTCCAGGGCCGCGGTATCTCTTTCGAACAGTCCCGCAGCCCTGGCAGGCACCGGCCCTTGCGGGCCCCTCCCGTTTGCTGACATCTCTTTGAGGCGCGCGTGGAACACGAACGCGCCGTCGACACGGCCTGCCCGTCGTCATACGACGGACGGACGGCGAGCTAGCCCATTACTCGCCGTCCACAGGCCCGCGCCAGGGGAGCCACTTTTGGGTCGTAAATTAAAAAATGAAAATAAAAATATTTCTGAACTACATCGTGTTATATCAAAAACTGTGATACACGTGTCTCATAATTTTAATTGAAGAGTGATGTGTACATTAAGTTTTGAGTCAACCGACCCAGAGAATATTAAGTTTCACAGAAAATTCAACCCCCATTTCAAAACAAAGAATACATCCTTCAAATTTCATGTCATTAAGACCAGTGGTTGATATATCAGTCAGTCAGTCAGGACTTTGATTTTATATTGCGGGATGATTTTGGAAAAACTGTAAGTAGAGTATGTAGACTTTCAAGTCTATCGACACTATCTATGTCCGTCCGTCGTATGACGACAGGCCGTGTCGACGGCGCGTTCGTGTTCCACGCGCGCCTCAAAGAGATGTCAGCAAACGGGAGGGCCGATGCCTGCCAGGGCTGCGGGATTGTTCGAAAGAGATACCGCGGCCCTGGAACATAAAGGGCCAAAGAAGGAACATGGGTGGTTTTTAGTCAGTAAGAGTCTGACACTCCCTTCCGCTCCGCCCAGAGCGGGAGGGGTCATTTGCCGATTTCCCACCCTCCAAAAAAACAGAAAAAAAGGGGTGGTATTTTAAAAAGGGGTGAAAAACCCTTTCTAAGTGGACCCTTTGCCACTAGTCGGTACCAGTGGCGAAGAGTGAAAATTGAGTCAGGGGAAACCGAAGAAAAAAATGAGAATTGTTTTTTTTCCTATGTTTATTTGGACCTCATTTTCGTTATCAGTGACCTCAAAAACTATGAAAATGATAACCCTGATGAAAAATCTAAAAAAAATGGTTGGTGCCATTTAGAATTTTCATTTTGACCTAATTTTCGATATCAGCGACCCTGAAAACCATGAAAATGACATCGATGACGAAAAACCAAAAATTTTCATCGGCGCCATCCTGAATTTCATTTTGACCTAATTTTCGTTATCAGCGACCCCAAAAACCACGAAAATGACACTCATGACGAAATAACTGAATTTTTTTGCTGGCGCCATCATCTATTTTCAGTTTGGCCACATTTTCGTTATCAGCGACCCCAAAAGCCATGAAAATGACACCCATGACGAAAAAACCTAAAATTTTCATGGGCGTCGTCTTGAATTTTTATATTTTGACCTCATTTTCGTCATTGGCGGCCCCAAAAACCACGAAAATGACACCCATGACGAAAAAACCGAAAAAAAACAGGACTGAATTTCATACTGGGGGATGATTTTGGAAAAACTGTGATACACGTTTCTCATAATTAATCTCTTCTTAACTGAAGAGTATGTACACCAATTTTCAATTCAATCGACCTCGAGTATAAAAAGTTTCATAGAAAACTCAACACCCATTTTTACCCTCTTAGGGGTAGAATTTCGAAAAACCTTTTCATAGTGGATACCTACTCTTCACAAAGAATACGCCCTCCAAATTTCATTTCTCTAGGACCAGCGGTTTGGGCTCTGCGTTGATATATCAGTCAGCCAGGACTTTGAATTTTATATTGGGGGATGATTTTGGAAAAACTGTGATACACATCTCTCACAATTTTAACTGCAGAGTATGTACACAAACTTTCAAGTCAATCGACCCCGAGAATAAAAAGTTTCACAGAAAATTCAACACCCCAATTTACCCTCTTAGGGGTGGAATTTCGAAGAACCTTTTCTTATTAGATATCTACTCTTCACAAAGAATACACTCTCCAAATTTCATTTCTCTAGGGCCAGTGGTTTGGGCTGTGCGTTTATATATCAGTCAGTCAGGACTTTGAATTTTATATTGGGGGATGATTTTGGAAAAACTGTGATATACATTTCTCATAGTTTTAACTGAAGAGTATGTAGACTTTTAAGTCAATCGACCCGAGAATAAAAAGTTTTACCGAAAATTCAACACCCCATTTCTCCCCTTTAGGGGTGGAATTTCGAAAAACCCTTTCTTAGTGGATACCTACTCTTCACAAAGAATACACCCTTTAAATTTCATGTCTTTAACACCAACAGCTTAGGCTGTAAGTTGATATATCAGTCAGTCAGTCAGGACTTTGAATTTCATATTGAGGGATGATTTTGGAAAAACTTTGATACACGTTTCTCATAATTGTAACTGCAGAGTAGGTACACAAATTTTCAAGTCCATCGACCGCGAGAATAAAAAGTTTCATAGAAAACTCAACACCCCATTTTACCCTCTTAGGGGTAGAATTTCGAAAAACCCTTTCTTAGTGGATACCTACTCTTCACAAAGAATACACACTCCAAATTTCATTGCTCTAGGACCAGCGGTTTGGGCTGTGCGTTGATATCTCTGTCAGTCAGTCAGGACTTTGAATTTTATATATATATAGATAATAATATGAATTACGTTTAAATTCTTAAAATGGTCAAAGACGTATCTACTATTGTGAATTGTCACCTTGTGACTATTTTACGAGTTTAAAAGTAATTCATATTATTATCCTATTATGATTCTGCTAAAGCGGCCATTTTAGACCCCCTATTCGTCTGTCACGGGGCTGTATCTATTAAACTGTAATAGGCAGACACTTGTCCATTGTGCATTATTATAGCGGCTTTAATAACAAACAAAATTAAAGCCAGGCCCGTCCGGTAATGCAAGGAACGTGCGTTTTTAGGTTTAAATACGAGTATTGTCCGACGGTATCGGAACCCTTCGTGTGTGAGTCCGACTCACACTTGGCCGGTTTACGTAAAAACAGAGCGATCTAAAGGTCCTCAGTGTCCCAATGGATGGCGGCTCAGAATAAATTCGAGGACTTTTTCATGGTGATTTGCAAAAGGGAATCGTATAATGTATGTATAGAAATTTTCTACTTATAGGTATTTTGAATGAATTCTAAAGGGGGAGTTTGGGAAAAGATTAAATGCCAATAATTGGGACGAGAAATGGACGAGCTTTTGTGTTTAAAAACACTGGACTCATTTGTTAATTCTGTAGAATATAACATACGTACTACCGAATTCACTGCCGGTCGACTACTTTTCAATCTTATTACTGAGGTCATAAGGGTGAAAGTAGTAGACCGTCAGTAAACTCGGTAGTGCAGTCGCCAGCGCATTAATTTACTACAAACTGTAAAATTTTCTCATTGGATTTTAAATTTAACCACCAAAATTTTATGTTTTAAAATCATTTGGAGAAAATTGACAGTTTGTGGGAACTAGATGTGCTGGCGATTGTACTTACATTTTTATAATATAATCATTGTGTAATAATCATCATTTTGTAATACACGTTTTGCTTTGGAATGATCATCTGCAGCGGCTTCCATCCTAACCGGATGCAGCTGAATACCAGTATTTTACATGGAGCGACTGTCTATCTGACCTCCACAACCCAGTTAGTACTGGGTAATACGGTACCCCTTGGTAACTGGTTGTCAGACTTTCAGACCACTGACTACCTGAAACGACTGTTACAGAGCTACAAATGACAGTTGGGGCCAACGGCTTAACGTGCTTTTCGAGGGACGGACGAAAGTCGGTATGTAATGATGGTCAGGTGGACCAACCTAGGCAAGCGCGGCTTAACCTGAAGATTGACCCGAGCAGCTATTAATATTAAGGCGCGGACTTACTACGATTTTAATTGCTATTAGACCGCGTAAACTATTGTCATCACGATGGACCGTAAATAAGATGAAAATTGAAAATGACATGTATTTGTGTTGACGTGTGACTAAGCTGCGATGGGTATTTATTTTACAGGTTTCTTTAGATTATTCAAAATATAGACATTAAATGAAATAATTGTTGGGTTAAAGTTTAAAAATAATGCTAATTCTATTAAATTCATCAAAAAAAGCTTTTGTTATTGCTGGAAGTACAGAGATCTTCGACGCCAAAGTTTATTTTTGTGCCGCAACTTCCCAATTTTTTTTTTTTTTTTAATTTCTTTGTTACAAAATGGGCCTGCTCTTGACCTCGATCACTATTTTTATTGAGACTATCAATTAGTATTCTGTTTGGTTATTTTTTTTCTTTAAACCCATCACCACTGTATTTTTTTCGTTAGATACTTTCATTGCATTATGTAATACTCGACTACCTGAGAAACGAATTTTTGGGAATATTGAGGTAACACAGCGCCTTAAGCCACGAGCCCACGACCTTCTCCTAGTTTTCCTTTAAACTTTTATTTCTCAGTAGACATTTTGCTGTCAACAGTAATTTCGTAATCAGCAGAAAAAGGACAGCTCATTCAGTTAACACAATCAATTAGCTCTTTTAACTACGGAAAAAATGGCTCGAAACTGATTTTTATCTCAAATCGCCAGAGATTAAAAGCCTTTAGGCCGTGGGCCAAGTCGGGGCTTCTTAATAAGTAAGTTGGAACTTATTATGCGGGCTTCGAGCTCCTGTCGATATTAATATCGCATTATCCACGAGTAATGGATTATTAATACCTTGTTACTTGGCACTATTTATCTTCAATACCTGTGTATACCTACTGAGGAGCTCGCGACTAAATAATAACAGCCGCTCGGGTCGATCTTTAGGTTAAGCTGCGCTTGCCTAGGTTGGTCGGTGGATGGGTGACCACCCATTACATACCGAGTCTCCTCCAGGCCTCGGAAAATACGTAAAGCCGTTGGTCGCGGCTGTCATTTGTAGATCTTTGACAGACGTTACAGGCAGTCAGTGGCCGGAAAGTCTGACAAACAGTCTCACCAAAGGGTATCGTATCACCCAGAACTATTTGGGTTGTGGAGCTCAGATAGTCGCTCCACGTAAAATACTAGTATTCAGCTGCATCTGGTTAGACTGGAAGCCGACCCCAACATAGTTGGGAAAAGGCGAGGCAGATGATGAGGACCCGTGTATATCAAAAGTTTGGTGAGTTCTAAAAAAAAAAATTTATTTTTTATTTTGCTATGTGGAGATGACAGTACTGAGTGAGTGAGAGCGAGTGTAAAAGAAGAGGAGGGGGAGGGAAGTAGTTAGATGATGGAGTTTATGATATTTATGATGACAGTGAAGACGTAAAAACGATTTATAATGATAACTATACCGTTTAATTACATTACATAAAATCTTCTGGGTACGCTCTTTCCAACATAGACCTCATCCATCGCTTTCCATCAGGAGTATGACCAATTGAAGTATAAATTACAAAAAATCCAATGTTATGAATTATCCTAGCCGTAATTTCAATAAGAACATAATAATATGCGAGGTTATGAAAGGTTATAAATGACTGCAGTTATCAAATCGATTTGCACTTTGAAAGTTTTTGCAAATGAAAGGCCAATTTTTTTAAGCATCTTGCTATTCAAATTGACTTTTCATTGTCTCACTTGAGAGGAAATGAGTTTATGTATAAAAAGTACCTTATGTTGTTATTTAAATTAATTATTTAGACCTTTAGACTTTTAGATAAGTAATTATTTAAAACTAGATTAGCATTATAAATTGTACAACTTCTTTACGCATGCGGAGTGTACCTGTAAGTGATTGTTGCACTATTGCATTTACATTTTTGCATGTTACTTTTAGCATAAAACCTGTGTAAACAAATTGTTGGTGAACCAATAAAAAAAAAAAATAATAAAAAAAAAAAAAAATATATATATATATATATATATATTATCACGAAAAAAAAATTACGATTCAAAATTACTTATGCGGTTGCGTTACCAAAGTTTACTTTTTCATCTCATTTATATATACGCAATTTTTTTTCTTAGAAAGTTTCGTATACCTACATAGGTAGGTAAGCAGTGATGGTGTGCAATATAAATTGATAGCAGCTACTTTTCTTATTAGGTAGAAACACTTTACAAGCCACTGAACCACAAGAGGCACCGCTTCTAATGAACACGAGCAGTATTAAGGCTAGTAGCGGTTGCCAATATTCATGGAAATATAATGGGCTTTTTTAGATTTTTATTTATTTATTTTACTATTTATGCACATACAATAAACAACACAGGAAAATAACATTAAAATATATGAGTACATAGGTAGGTACTGCTTATTTCTCAAGAAATTACTGCCAGCAGGCCTGCAAAAGGAGAAATGAGAAAGAAATATTTTATTTTATTTTATTTATTTATTAGGGACAAAAAAACAGTTACATGTTCAAGTTTAAAATTATGAGTTGTTACTTAAATAGGTAAACATATAACCCACACCATTGCCCACGGGTATACAAATGAAAAAAGAAGGAAGATAATGACAATTTTGTCTTATAATGCATGAAATTATTAATTATCTTTAGATCAAGATTGAGATTGTAGTGAGAGAATATTTATAGCCAGTGTTTTAAATTTGTTACTTGAAAGAGAAAAGATATCTAAGTCCATGAAGTGTGTGAAAAAAATTTAGACAATAGAGTGTGAGAAAAGGAAGAGAATAATGTGTTTATGTGCCTTACCTAACTTAGCCTACAATATTAAGTATAAATACACAGTCATTATGAGTAAATATTAATATATACTTATATAAATACATAATTCTAAGATATAAAAACTAATAAAAATATATATGTATATAATAAATCATAATTAAGTGGAAAGCTAATGCTCTTTCACTTTGGCTTTGAATAATGAAATGGTCTTCAAATCGCAAATGCTAGGTGGAAGTTTTATTCAGTAAATTGTAGGGTAAAATTGCCCCCTCGGATGGAAGGGATATCGACTTACAAACGGTTACCACGTGCTCAGTACATCATTCTGAATGATGAACTGTACACGTGGTAACCGTTTGTGCGTGGGTGTCTCTTCCTCCGCGTGTAACTTGCGAAATATCTGTGAGTAGGTACTCCTCTGCCTAACCCTTCCGAGATGTGTTAATATTTAGGAAGCGACGTCTGACCACGCCCTGCATGTGTTACAAGTTATTACAAATGTCTTGATAATTCACAACACGAGTAGGCTTCAGTGGGATTAACTGAGATTGAAACAAAATCTTCCACGATTTCTGACTTACCTAAAATAACCAATATACCTAAAAACACCAGTCAAGTGCGAGTCGGACTCACGCACAAAGGGTTCCGTTAAACCAAAAAATATTGTAACGATATTTTTAACGCTCATAACGTCATTGCGATATATTTTTTTTTGTTTCAAGACCATACCCTTCTAGTTACGGAGATATTGGGGTAAGTTTTTTTTTAAATACGTATTTTTAATGTAAGTTTTGTACTTTAAAAACATCCACGACAGCCGTACTATTCAATACATTCATCAGCACAATGTTTTGAGAGTGTTACATTGAGTCCTAACGTAACACGTGATTTTTCACCCAAAAAAAGGCGTTTACCAGCAATAATTTTTGCGTACAGTTACTTAGTTTGATGTACATAATGCTTGGTTGACGACTACGTGAAGGGTCCATTTACACCCTACACATCCGACCTTCTGTTCCTATTCTGTGTAACTATACAATCTTCTTTGTGACAAGACGAGACCTTGACTACAGAAGGGATAGCATAGCATAATCAGCCTATAATGTTCCCACTGCTGGGACACACGGCCTCCTCTCTAGAGAGGGAATGGGCTGTAATCCACCACGCGGGCCCAATGCGGGTTGGTAGATGTCACAAGTCTTCGAATTTTTGGTTCTAGGACATGCCGGTTTCCTCACTATGTTTTCCTTCACAGTTTTTGAGAGCATTGGTAATGAAATAAATTACACAAAGTAATGCGCCTGCCTGGGTTCGAACCTACGACTTACTGTTCGTAAGTCGGGGCCGCCACCACTGGGCTACTGCTGCTCTCACAGAAGGGATAATTTAATTTAATTTTTCGATTACGTTACCAAATTCTCTGTAGGCTCTTTTGTAACAAGTTGAAGGAGCGCGTTGTGTTGTCAATTTTGGAGACAGTTTTGAAATTCATAGTGATGCTTATTGACCAGAAGATTTTTAGGCATATTGCTTTTGATAACCCTTACACACCACACCTTACACATGGCGTCACTTGGCTTTGCCCTGGTGCTAACACCTTATAAACATACCATGTTTCTGGCAAATAAATAATTTGAATTTGAATTTGAACCACTTAACATTTAGAAAATGGAATCGAATCGATACAGAACGAAAAGAATAAGTACCTATCTGTAATAGATTAGCACACCTTGTACGAGCTTTTGAAATTCTCGATGACTAGCCCCGATCAGCCCGTGGATACCGATGACCGTTTTTTTTCTAAATTCAACACGTGGTTCTTTTTCCATTTTTAATCAATGACTGCTCCTTAGATCGGTTTTTTTCGGTCAGTGACATTGTCACCCTTCTCATAAATTTACATAGAAAGGACTTCAACCAACTTATCTGTGCAGGCGGGAAAACACAGAACTAAAATAAATGTACTTATTTTGACATTTCGATACATTTTTTCTTGACAAACAGCGCCACGTTGAACTGCAAACTTTAAGTGGTCAAACTGTAGTTGTGTCACTGCAGCCTGCTATTTTGATTGGGTGACGTTGCCACTACGTTTGGTAGTGGTTTCAAAGGACACCTTCGTGAAAAAAGCCTGGTAACCACTTTACCACACCGGAATACTCTGCCAAACCCACTATTAAGCTCATTCCTATCAGGAAGCACGCGTTGCAAGTTAAACGTAACATGTTCACTCCAATTGACAAGATGAAGTTACATCCGCTACCCGCGAAATTACTGTCAGCGTTTGAACCGAACTTTAGTTTCAGAGGACGGAAGTTGCGGAGTGTCAGCTACGACAGAATGTTAATAGTATTTTGTTTGAATAGAATATTCGGGACAGAAGAACTAGAGCACCATGTAATATACTGTTGACGTAATAAAATACTTTGAATGTACCGGGAAAGGCCCAGGGTAGTCCGAGAAATTTCAAATTTCGTATTTTTTTTGTAATTGGCAGCTCAGCATTAGGTTGTATAACAACATCATACCTGATATGCTTGAAAGGTGAGGCACAGGTGTAAATAATAGTACAGCCACATTTCGCCAGTTATGTTTAAGTCCCATGTAATAGGGGGCGAGCCTTTTGCCATCAACCGAGCACAAATCTGAACTCCGTGGCTGCAACTGAGAAAACCCTGGAAAGACCCAATAACAATGTTATTTGCCAATCAAAAATATGCATTTACCGGAGTATAATCATAAAGTTTATCAAAACTTAAAACCGTCTGTGTTAAAATAGCCCTACTAAATGGCTATTTTTCATGAAATCATGACATTTAAGGCGTAGTGATAAATGCTCATGGATTCTTTGTAAGAGAAGAGACTTTTGCCCCGCTTACTTGGAAATTGTATCCATTCTTTTTCTTATTCTTTATTGCACACAAAATAACAAATTGCAATAATATAGCTTATGTACAACGGCGAGCATAACCAAAAATTGGGTTTTCTTACAGCAAACCTAATATTGACTGCGTAGCGAATGGGCAACTACAGTACTTTCACAGTTTTTATGCCTTGTGAGTGGGACTGTAGCTACATTTCATTGTTGTCTTTGTTTCGACAATTCAAAAGTGCCTGTAACTGGCCTACTTGAAATAAATGCTTTGATTTTGATTTTGCCAGATTTGCAGAAGAGGGTATACTTATGGTGCAAAAACATTTACAAATTAATTAATTTTATAAACTAAACTACATACATACAATGTAATATACGTAATACGTACAATACATACATTATATGCATATACATACATACACCTGTAAAATTAATAAACATACATAAATACATATTGATCATATTGACAGGAAATGTTCCCTTATTCCTTTCTTGAACGCCTCTAACGATGAGCTATCCCGCAAGGAGTGTGGAAGTATCCATATTGCACGCAGTACTGTTTCCCCGACTTCCTCTAATCCATCCAAAGATTGTCTTGAAAATATTTATTTTAGTACTAACCACCATTTGTGTTACAAAAATCACCAATGTGTCTAATGTCACCATTTGTGATATGTTTTCATTTAAGTAAATTGAATTTTAATTTTTTATGATGTACATGATGAAGAATATTTTATCCATCTATCCACAATACATGTTTTTTTTTGCCAAATTGAGCAAGATTAACGGGCACTCTCATAGCACGTTCGCTCAATGACCAATTTTGGTGGAAAAAAATATAATTATATCCATATAAATTAATTGGCGTAGATGACATAATATATCGTTACTATACTCCGTGCGTTATAGCATGGTGCGTATGACAGGTGCCTGTATGACGTTGACGTCTGTCAGTACCACATGACTAGGGATGTGACATTATGCAATTCATTTTTTCGATAACGATACTCGCAGCTTAGATCTAGTTCTCTTTAATATTGTTACGAAAATTAGTGTGTTATTCAGTTGTGCAGTGTAACTACGTGTATAAACTTGTCAAGATAAATGTATTATGGCTACATAAGTATCTTTGTACCTTTATAAAATAATCAAAATCGGGTTTATGTTTTTTTTGTGACAACATTTTTGCTCTATGGCGCATTCATCTAAACTCATATCTGGAAGGTATATAGCTTTTAACAGTAAAAAATTGACCTACACACAATATACGTTTTTTATTATATAAAATATCGACTTTCCATCGTAGCAGTACATCCCATCACTAAATACGTCTATGGCGTTACGTTATACGAATAACACTTTGCTTAATTTTTCATTCAATTTGATTTTATTTGTGGACTAGAACATTCTGGTTGGGTTTAAATTAATTTACTACAGTTATTAATGATTTAATATATTACGAATGTGGTACAGCTGAAATACTAAGTCATAATTTGTAAATCGCGGCAACTTTCAAGAGTGAAATGAAATGTTACTGAAACTGTCATACGCACCATGTTACAGCGTACGGAGTATAAAGGTTTCGTATTTAATTAGTCCCGTAAGGCTATAGTTAACATTACTTATAAATTAATGTAACACGGTATGTATGTTTAAATTACATCATAATCTCTCCTGGATTATGGCAGGGGAATCATAGCTCTCAACAGACAGCAAGGTAATAAGGCAAACACTATATCGTCATTTGAACTAGTCTATTTCGAGTAGTTTGTAGCTTAAGCCTATAATGTTCCCACAGCGGGGCACATGTTTTCTGATTTTGAGAGGGAAGGGACCGTTATCCACAACGCGGACTCAGTGCAAAAAATCGAAAAACGTGATAAAATATTTTTGGAGGCAGTTATTAATGCAATTTCTAATTATGTGCATGGAGTAGCAGTTGCTTATGAAAATTTCCACAAATATGTCAATAATAATTGCAAAAAACTGTAAAATGTTTGGAGATTGCCAACTTTAGTTTTTTTTTTGTATACCATTCATTCATACTACTTAATTGACAGTAACTATCACTTGTTACTTGCTCAAACACTATCACTATGTGAACACACCTGTAAATGCAAAGAGACCATCACCATCCCAGTCAATTGACAGTAACTCACCGCCACTACTCGCTTATACACTATCGCCGTCTAAACATAACTTTATATTTGAAGAGCGGGAGGCAAGCGTCGTTGTATTAAATTTCAGCGAAGATTTAAGATTAGTGCTGCAGTTTGTTGAATATATAGTAGTGTTCTAACGGTGATAGTGTAGTAACTTGCTTTGTTGCTGAATATTGCAGAATTAAGTGCTATCTATGTTTCCTTGCTGACAAAATGAGATCTTGAATGGTGTAGCAGAGTTAGTGATCTGTGATGTTGGGGGCGGTAAACGCACTATGGTGCAAAATGAATTCGGCTGTGGAAGCAATGTTTATATGTATTACAAAATTTTCACATTCACTATTAATTGCACTGAAGAAAGAGTAGGAATTTTGCTCCAAGTCCCGATAACCTGAACATTGGGTTCTTTATTTTATACTAGCGACCCGCCCCGGCTTAGCACGGGTGCATGTATTATACATATAAAACTTTCTCTTTAATCACTCCATCTATTAAAAAAAACCGCATCAAAATCCGTTGCGTAGTTTTAAAGATTTAAGCATACCTACATAGGGATATAGGGACAGAGAAAGCGACTTTGTTTTTTACTATGTAGTGATTAGCAACCAGCTACATATTTCTCAAGGTTTTTACGACAGGAATTTACATCGAGGTTTTTTAAATACTATTATGAAAATTTAATATGGACACAAACTATCACAAATGTATATCTAAATAATTAATTGGAAAACTGAATCCGTGGTAAAGTTTAAAAAAAAACAACGAGATTACACAGACAGACAAGAACGCCGATTTTATTTTATAAACGAATACACAGACTAGAATGGGTACGACACATCAATGCTGCTTGTCCGGAGAATGTTTATTATGAGGTTATTTCATCAGAAGATAATCTATTATTAAACCAGCTGTCTAAGAACCTAATTGACACGCGTCCATGGGAAGAGACCAGATGGTATGACCGTAATGCCAGGGAAGTTGAGTAGGTCTTTGGTGTGGCATGCAACTTGCGATGACACGCTCGCGCCATCCCATCTTCACGCAGGCGACCGAAGATGACAGTATCAAAAGGATACGGTCAGGCTGTAGGGTGAGTTTTTCTGACTGCTATCGCCCTTTCTGGTCTCAAGAGGGGGGTGGTGTAGCGTCACATTTACGAGTAAAACCTCTGTACTTCTCGTCGTCCATGGTTTTAATTTGTCAGAAGAATTAAAAAAAAATATCGTATGTAAGAAAAAGTTTAAATAAAAACGTTACACGCTTTTTATGTGGTTTGGAGACTTTTATTTAGGGTCACTCTATTGATAACGTGATCAGGCCTTTTTTTTTTTGGCATGGGAAATCTTCAAATGGCTAGGCCTAAAAGATCCTTCAGTGGGCTGCGTTGGAGCGGCTGCTGCGGGTGCTGGAAACCACAAACGGCGAAAATACAATAACTTAATTGGTAGTTATGTATTTCAGCTGTTTGGGGTTGAAACACTAGGGCCATGGGGTCCTAGTATTTCGGAAAAGTTGGTCGACTCTTAGTTAGCCATCCAATACTCGTATGACAATGCTGCCAGCCTTTTGGGGAGTTTTCTTATTGACAGCGATGTGGACGAAATTTTTGATGATGCCCTGTATTTTTTTCCGATTTTGTTGTAATTTGTAAATAATGACATAGTGGTTAATAAAAAAAAAACAGCCAGTGCAAGTCGCACTCGCGCATGACGGGTTCTGTACCATCTGAGCAGAGGAGCACCCTTTAATTTTGAATTTATTTTTATTATTTGTTGTTATAGCGGTAACAGAAATACACATTCGGTGAAAATTTCAACTTTCTACTTATTACGGATCATGAGATACAGCCCGCTGACAGACAGACGGATGGAAGAACAGCGGAGTGATATGGAACTCTTAACAGGTGTAGGTTTGTTAAACTATTTAACTGATCCAAACTTAGTGATCAATTTCATCAAACGCCAAGCATTCCTGCAATCAAAATGACAACGCGCCCACCTCTCTAACCAAGTGTCAGAGCTATTACAAACTAAATTTGACCTAACACGATATTAGATCCAGATTAAAGTTTCGCTATGGAAGGCGCCGCCTAATAACTTCTATAGTTAGGACACGTCGTTATGTTTGACCTTTTTGAAGTTCGACTCTTGAAGTATCGATTTCCTTGAAATTAAGACAGAAGTTTTTGGTTATGATATTTCGTTGCGAAACCTTATTGGAAAAAGTATGTTCTTATTAATACTGTTTTAAATAATTCAAATTCGTTTATTTCAATCCATTTCAGATCTTAATTTGAAAAAAAAAAAATGAAATTGATGTTTGGATTTACAGTTTTATCACTTTAAGTTTGCAGTTCAAGGTAGCGTTGCAAAATATGCATCGATATGTAAAATTTGTTACATTCATTTTAGTTCTGTGTTTTCCCGTCTGCACAGATAAGTTGGTTGCAGTGTATTATGAAAATGGGTTAGTTTGTAGAAGGAAAAGTACTGTGAGTAAAAAATCTCGTAGCGCTCAAATGTCGTTAATTGATGGGCGCTTTTAGTGAACATTAATTTGTGTAGTTGTTTTGTAAAATCGATTGAAAAATCAAAATGATGGCGTTAGCTACTGATAGAATAAAAATTAAGAAATTCCAAATGGAAAAAACCAATAACACTATGTCCGGCCTGAAAGCGAACTCAGGACCTTATCTTCACCAGTAGCGCTTGCCGCTACTGAACCAACGAGGTAGTTTATTACATCAATTGACTAGTAACGAGTTGAGCGTGATTAATTTTAAAAGTAATCAACGTTCATACAAAAGGTGTAAACGGCATATGACCCCAATCTATTTAAGTCGCGAGTTAATAGGCTTCTTTTGGGTTAGCTCGTTCCATCGTCGACCTCATCTCTGTCCTCAGGACTAGATTCAGGTCAAGAGTAGGCCCATCAAACATAGAAAAAAAAACAAAAAAAAACGAACTCTTCACGAAACCGTCAACCAAGCATTATGTACATCAAACTAAGTAACTCTACGCAAAAATTATTGCTGGGAAACGTTTTTTGGGGTGAAAAATCACGTTGTACAGTAGGACTCAATGTACCGCACTAAAAACTTTGTACTGATGGATGCATTGAATAGTACGGGGGACGTGGAGGTATTTAAAGTAAAGTTATAATATTAGAAACTTGTATTAAAAAAAAAAAAAAAAAACTGGTGAAAAGTTTGAACTTAGACCCCCAATTATCACCATATAACTAGATGGTTTAGAACAAAAAAAATAGGCGCCATTCAGTATCGTTAGGGTATTTGTCCACCCACTATTTATTATACTTAAGACCAATAAGAATAATACTATGGTATTACAGGCTTAAAATCAATTGATGATGTACCTACGTATATACCAGCTGATACCAGTTGCTGATACCAGGTATTTGTTTCTCTAACAAATATATTGTGTTGTGGCTACTGAGTAACATTAATAACCCGAATTATCTCATTTCGAGTAATAAATCGTATTGCCTCAATAAAGGCTAACACAATGAGTAATATGTTAGAAGGTATCTAGAGACTCCAGTCTAGGTTTAGATCTAGATTAATCACTGAGTTTCGTTCTAGAATGTAGGCTATAAATGTACCAGTAATTTTCAACATAATTTCAACTCGTATTCATATATATAGGGTCGATTAACTTGACAAGTCGATTAACATTGCTACTTTCAACTGTGTTTTTTTATCTGTATGGACACAAAATTATTCCTTACTTTGTACTTCAGCATTTTAGTTGATAAAAGTTTAAACTCTTACTCCATTTTTCTGGCTGTAGCTATTTTTGAACGTTTTATGGCGCGATGACATTTGGTCGTTAGACCGAATTCGGTTGCCTATGCAATTCGGACTAACGACCAAGTGTAAATGCAAATAAATCTTACAAAACAATCACAAATAAAAAACAGATACAAAACTAGACAAGCAAATGACATAGCGTTGCGGGCCCCTAGAACAAACTACGGCAGGAGTACTATTTTGTATGAAGGAGCACAGCTTTACAACAAATTGCCTCGGCATATAAAAGATCAAAAATCCATGTATACTTTAATAAAAATTGTAAAGAAACACATTTTAGCGGATTTAAAATTTTAAGCTATCTTCGGGTAGTGTGCTAATCTAACCTATTTTTGTTGTGTAACCGTCGCGGCGCTAATGTACTCGTTTTTTAGTAGTAATAAGTTTTTTTTCATATAAGTGAATGTAATTTTTTTTGAGAAATAAAGTTCGAAAGGCGAGGTGGGCGCACATTTGAGTTTTTTAAAACCATCTGAGACAAAGAATACAGTGTTTAAAAATTTAAAAAAAATATATGTTATAGTTAAGGATCTTATCTAGTCACAGTCGCATTCAATTGCAAGACCTGATGAACTTCACTCGATAGAAAAAAATCGCAAAGTTAAAATTTTATCTTTACAGTTCTCGAACCTACTAATAGCGAACTGGCTGTTTATTTTCAATTAGTTACTCAAACTGCCCAATTATGATTATTTTATATTTTATAGACAATTATTTCATTTATTAACAAAGCTCTAATTTATCGCTACTAGATATACAAATTTTGATCATAGAAAAAATATTACATAAAAGTCAAGTAATATTACTTATCCAACTGCATATTTCTATGCTGTGTCGCTGGGCAAGGTCACGCGAGTTCATGAACGCGCTGTGTCCACGCGAAGTATTTTGCGCGCAGCCTACAGCGCTAAATGCCTACTTTTGCAGGAATACCTCGCCTTAAACCATAATATCTTCGGACAATCTTGTTCGGTTTTAAGGTTCGACTTCCTTCAAACATAATAAATGCATCGGGTGCCCGAATTCGAGAGATTGTTTTTGGTCACCCGAATACGGGCTAACGACCGATTGTAATTGCGCTATTTAAAAACCTTTCATATGTCAGTTTTTCTATGAAGAGAAATTTTCTCTATATCTATCTTTCTTTGCAAGTTTGAGCAAGATAGATAAAGTTTTTAAATAATTTTTTGTCAAAATGTATGATGTCCCGCTGCGGGCCACGCCCACAGACGCGGTATTTTTGACGTGGCCCGTTTCGGGCCAAGCCACAGATAAAGGATATTTTTTGCATACATGTGTGTACTTTAGCACTTCTAGAAAATAAAGGGTGATTTTATATTTGAATTATAACATTATTATTTTCCAAAACAAAACATATTTTATCGTAAACAATTTTCCTCATACACACTCATGTGGATGCGGAATGCAAAGCGTATCCTCTTACATCCAAACTAAGCGAACTAAATGCATTTCATATAACACTGAATGCTATTTCGAAAATGTTCTGTGATACTTTGTCCGGGTAATGGTGTAGTTCGTCCTGCTTTTAATTTTGCGTCTGTGTTTTGTTGTTAATTATGTTTGATTTTTATATAATGTTATGTGGTTGCGTTATGTACTTTGTTAGTGTTAGGTTTCACTGTTTTTCGTTTCGTTATTTCCAAATTGCTTAGATTATGCATTATTTATTAAATACACACCCACAAAGAAGAACGGAAGAGAGATAAGTTCGAAAAATTAAATATTACGACATAAAGGCCCGCTTTTGCTAGAAGGCATCGCCGCAGACCTCGTAGAAGATGGCGGGACGAGCTCTACAAAACCACCTTTGTCCATCTATGGGATAACACAGGCTTACAGGCCAGCTTGCACCGTTTAAACTTCGTTCATATAAGTATCTACATCACAGTATCCCTTCAAATGAAATTCGTAGTATGTGTCAACTTCAAATAATTGAAACAAGAACCATGTTTAAAATTAGTTTAGTGCTAAATGCATTAAGTGATTTGTGGTGTTAAAAAATTAAAACGGAACTGGGCAGGCTACGTCTGCGGCATGTAGCATCAAAATTGGGTCAAAGGGGCAACAGATTGGGTTCTGAAAACAGAACCCTACCAGGCTGGGTCCCGAACTCTTACCAAAAGGATTGGGCCCAAATAGCCAAAGACATAGACAAATTGAAGATGGGAAGGGAGGCCATTGCCCTGCAGTGGAACACATCAGGCTCATAATAAAAAAATATTTGTAGCGTAAGTTGTCTTGAAAAGCTCAAATTATCACAAAAATGAAAATAAAACAACCAAAAATCCGTCATCGGAAAACATAATTATTTAAAATGTTAAAATTTTCATGTTACACGGACATTTATCAAAAGGTTTTTTTTTATAAATATTTCATTTGGAGGCCGGCATTTTATTTATAGGGTCGTTGCCCTATTTACTGAGGTAAATGGATTAGGTGAAAAACTGGCTTATTGGCCGTGGCTTTTTGTGTTGTATGTGATTTAAATACTGAAAAATAAAACTAGCTTAAAATGATTCCGCTGCAGGGCAAAGAATTACTAAGGGATGAACCACATCTATCAGCACGGAATCGCATTTTTGTGGTCACGCGAAGTGTCGACCAGTCGGTGAGAAATTTTCTAAAAAAAAGGAAAACAGCTAGGTTAAATTGAAAGCAAGATGATAGCGAGTACGTGAAATATGTGAAACGTGCCTACATGTCGGAAAATAAATCAATCTTATTGATGGATTCGCCTATATTTCCCGTAAAGCTACTAGAAATCCAGCCTAAGTATTATCATCCAAAAGGAACAGGAAAAATAATATCATAATGTAACGTTTATTTAGAAATATTATATGTTTATATATTAGATTGAGGCAGACAATATTTGATGGAGCATTGAAAGGACAATCTTATTTGTTGTAACATTGAGCCGGAATTATAGCGATCTATTTGACCATTGTAACATAATATTCCATTACACACACAGACTGTAATGTTCTAGACAAAGAATTAATGTGATTTTTAGGGTTCCGTACCCAAAGGGTAAAACGGGACCCTATTACTTAAGCCTCCGCTGGCTGTCTGTCTGTCTGTGTCCAGGCTGTATCTCATAAACCGTGATAGCTAGAAAGCTGAAATTTTCACAAATGATGTATTTCCGTTGCCGCTATAACAAAAAATACTAAAAATTAAAAAAAATAATATTAAGGGGGTTCCCCATACAATAAACGTGTTTTTTTCGTATTTTTTTGCTCAGTATTAAAAACGGTAACAGGTTAGACGCTTCAAATTTTCACAGAATATTTACTTGTATATTAAATATTCTTTCAAAATAAATAATTAAATAACAATAAAGTAAATATTAAAGGGGGGCTCCCATAAAACAGACATGATTCTTTTTGCCGTTTTTATAGATAATGGTACGGAACCCTTCGTGCGCGAGTCCGACTCGCACTTGGCCGGTTTTTTTCGTATTCCTGACTTAACGGAAAAGTTTATCTACACTAATATTATAAAGGGGAAAAATTTGTATTTTTGTGTGTGTGTGTATGTTTGTAATGAATAAACTCAAAATCAACTGTGCCGATTTCAAAAATTCTTTCACCATTGGAAAGTTACATTCACCCTGAGTAACATAAGCACCCGTGCAAAGCCGGGACGAACCGCTAGTTATTTATAAATACCAATGTTCGTTTGCATTTTAAATTTATAATAGTGTGGGACCAATGTTCACAATGTAAATAACACATTAATCTATACTATACCTATAAATAAAAATCAATGTCTGTTCGTTTGTAAGTCTGTTCGTCGGTTTGTCAGTTCGTCTGTACCTACGTACCTTATAGAATCATCAACTATTGAACCGGTACAGAGTTTCAGATATGTATTCTAAGAATTTCAAATAGTTGTATTAACAATTCCTAAATCTTCTTTATCGTGTGGTTAGTGCATAACCTTGTGTCAGAGTTTTTATACCGCCCATGGGCCCCTGACTTGGCTTTACATGCCGTCAAGAAAAATCTCTCAGATATGCTGGTTTCTACACGATGTTTGCCTTCACCAAAGCAAGTAATAATGAATGAATCCGAAACATCAGAGGTGCGTGCCTTGGACTCCTTACCTATGACTCGGCAGTCCGACAGTCACACCACTAGGCTAACTCCTCAATTATTTGAAGATGTACCGATATACCGGATGTGTTTAATATTCTGACTTTACTTTAGTTTGATGTACAGAATGCTGGTTTGATGGCTTCGTGAACGGTCTGTTTACACTTAGTATAATCATAATTAATACACCGTGACTTTTTAGTCGTCTTACGACGTCAGCCCACTTCATGTAACCAATGACTACTAAACATTCATAAATAATGGTTTTAATGAGATTTGAATAACTTAAAAATAAAAAATTTAATTCATTATTATGACACATGACGTAGTTGAAACACCCTGTTCCAAGCGATGATCTACTTGACTCATGCGCTGGATAGGTATGTTCTACCGTTTGACACGTAAACATTTAAAACAGGATGTTTCATAATTTTAATGAATTTTTTATTTTTCTTTGTATCTATTATCTTAATGAATGGTAAAAAAAAATCGCGACTAGAGGTATTTTATGGCGGATAGATTGAGTGGACCACCTTTGTAAGACGACTAAAAAGTCACTGTGTATAATCGTCGCATTAAATACTCGTATCGATGTCGAATCGAAAAGATGAATCTAGATGGTATATCCACATAATAATTCCCCATTTTTCTCAACAAAACTAAAACGTAGAAAATATAAATTACACAGACATAGATCGTTAAGACAGTAAGGGTCATCGCAACTGCGTAGGCGGAGCTAAATTATGGCCCAAGATGACTTACTGTGGAAACACTATGCCCACTGGGGAGTTTGTTAGCGGGGATATTCTCTTCTTTATCATAATTATGATACACGATTATAGGGATGCTTATTTCTTAAGGGCTTTGGTTATAAAGTCAACGGTTTTGAGAAGACTGTAAGACTACTTTTGCTATCCTTACTAAACATTATAAATGCGAAAGTAAGTTTGTTTGTTTGTTACGTTTTAACGCCTAAACCACTGAACCAATCATCTTGAAATTTTGCATTATACATTGTCAGATGTTCAGAAACGGATATGAGGTACAATTCATCCCGAAAAAAAGTACTGTTCCCGTGATGATGATAGATAGATGGCGCCACGTCCCATGTAGCACGAAACTGCATTATTGGATGTCACAAAGGTCCACATCGGCAACTTTAGCATTTAGGAAGAATTATTAGAGTTCATTTGAACCTCAAAAGCTTAAAATTATGCTTTCGCCTGTTTATTGACTATATTAACAACCACGGAAATAACATTGTAATGTTGCGAGCGTTAATATAGGTGTTCAGGTCTGTATTAATCAGCATTTAGCAATCCATAGTACTGTCAGCTACAATATAGCATTTTTGTGGACCTGAAAGTAGCTTTATTCTGAATTGAAGGCCACAAACGTACCCATAAAATGCTTGCATTTTAAAAAAAGAACATGTGAACTGCTTTACTGCAATCAATATTATTCTGTGACTTCAATTAACAATCTTCTTCTTAGCGTATCGATGGCAAAAAAAAAAATATATATCAAATATGTTTAGCCCAAAATTCAGCCACGCTAACCCCGCTCTCTGATGCAGTAATTAAATCATCAAGAGTGCAGGTGATAGGGCATGCGGTGCAAGATGGAAGGTGGGCCATTGTTTGTGGGGAGACGCACTTGAGGTCTGAGCCGTCCACGAACCCCCATCTGCAGAGATTGTCTTTGCTTCGGCCAACCTGGGTTCGAAGTCTGTTTAGGGATTTCCAAGTCGGCCACGGCAACTCGTGCCCAGGTGGAGCACTTATCTTGCCTACATGATCACTATGGGTGAATTTATATAATGCTAAATTATAGCAAACTGCTGTAAATTAGATCACATGTAGCCTTTGATCCTGGTTGGAGCTGAATACTTGTACTAGCATAGGCAACTAATCTACTAATGCTGTTAAATAAGAATTGAATTTATTCATTTATTTGTACTTTTGATTGAATTTTTTGTACTAAGTCAGTATCTATAAATGTACACACACAGTGATCGGATGAGTTGATGTTAGTAAATAACATAAACGGATAGACACATACATTGCATTTTGTAAATGTGGGGATGTTGTGTTGTTTCCACCGATCCCTAAAAGCCAATTCGTACAGAGAGTTTAGCGGTTCATTGAGTACAATATTTGCGTACTTGTGACCCACTATTAAGCTTTACTTGGATCTGTGGCTGACTTGTTCGACATAAAAACTACTCTTGTCAGCTTGTTTCTGATTTATGTACCACGAGTGAATTCTTATACAGCACATAGCATTTAGTTGTGATTAATGCGGTGCACATATTGGTTGTCCGCCATTTTTCAGGTTTTTACCTATTTATTATAATAATACTAAGTATTTATTTTTGCTTAGTCAACAAAAATAACTACTAGATTTGAAAAGGATATTATTTATAAGAAAACAGCTTATTGTCAAATTAAATGTCATTTTAAAAAAAGATTTCAAACTTTTTTTTTGTATCATCAACTTTTTTTATTTTATAAATTTCAAGTAAACAGTCATATTGAAAGCGCATGAAAATTTTCGCAAATAATCATTATTACGATATTCGACAGTAAACTTACTTTCCCAATCAAATTTTACAAAATAGTTCGCGCACAAAACACCTACAATTAAATAAAAATTATACACAATTTTTCCACTTGTAAATTTTCAACAGCTGTAGCTTTCAAAAGATCCACGTCTGTAGTTTGTGCTGAATAATAGGTAACACCCACTCTAAAAATCAGCCAATGTCAGCCCTTGGGGTGACTGTTACCCTTATAAATGCTTAAATAATACTAATATAATGCAATTAGTTACAGTTATGCAGCTAATAGTTGCTTAATTTGTGCCCAAATCTGAGTTATATCAGCTGAAACAGCGCTGCTAATGATCTTATTAAGCAGGCTTGTACAGCTTAAGATTTTACGGTATTCAGCTTTCTGAACCACGGAGGAAAATCGGTATGTGATTATGGTCACCCATCCACAGACCAACCTAGGCAATCACGACTTAACCTAAAAATCGAACCGAGCGGCTGATATTATTTAACCACGAGTTCCTCTCCTCCTCTATTACAATCAGAGTACAGCCCGAATTGATTGTCAAATCTAAATTATCGCGAGCAAAACTGCGGGCAAAATGTAGTGGTCAATAATTGTAAGATCTCTTTTTAACGGTGCTTATCGATGTGTTTAATCGAGCATGAAAATGATATGAACCAAGTAAAGTATGGCCACTTTAGTGTGCAGTTCAAAGTAGCGTTGGTTGCCATAGTACAGGCTCTGCCTAGTTTGGGATCAGATGGCGGTGTGTTGGTTGTCCCAAAATATATTACAGATATATTATAGATATATATTTGTGTGACTTAGTACATTTATTTTAGGTCTGTGTTTTTTGCACAGATAAATTGGCTGTAATGGCCATTGTCAGAGACATATGACAGCTGATGTCTTTGAAATGGTAGCCAGTCTCATAAGAACCTGCTCATTTATAAAAAAGTCACCTTTGTACGGTTGAAGTTTTACCGACCCGAACAAAGCGTGCAAGCACACATTTATTGTGCGAACCGCCAGTCTGTGGTGTTCACTGCCAGCTTCTCTGTATCCCGATCATTATAATCTGGATCTTTTCAAGGTTCGTGTGAATCGGTGTCTCCTAGGCAAGAGTGCTCCACCCTAGGCCGCATCATCGCTTCACATCAGACGAGTTGAGGCCAAACGCAAACCTATTTAGTGTAAAAAAAAGAATGAGGTGACTGTCAAATAAATATGACAGTTGTCATTGATTGGTAGTCAATAGCCAGGCTACTGCAGGTTACAGCAGGCTACTGGCTAACTAATAAAAGCTTTTAGTTTTGCTGAGTATGACATCATGGGTGGGATTCCCAGGCCAGGTAAAGTATTATTGGGTTTTACCCCACGAAATCTGGATTTGTGCCTGATTAATGGCAATGGGATCGCTCCCTATTCCATCGGACTTAAACGTAACTGGCGAAATGTTGGTGAGGTGTACTAGATACATATAATAAGTCTGTCTGACGCTTCGAGGTTTGCAGGCGCGCTGTTGTGTAAAGATGTAACTTTTTAATTTCATTGACTTGCAAATATGGCGACAACTTTTTTTACCAATTTCTATTTGTCTTCTTACAAAATTTAAGTAGATATTCCTGTAGATAAATATTCTTTTGCTGATGCATCCAACGTTTATATCTGTTGGATGGTGGCCAACTAGGAAGGAAAAAGAACTGCTGGATAAGTAACTGGAATACACTGCCGTAATGTTTGTAGGTATGAATATTTTGGAAGATTACTTTCATAGTGGTGCCTAAATGTTCAAACCTACTTCTTGGCTATATTTCAGAGTTATAATGTCTACAGAATGTGGGCTTCTTAAAATGTGGCAGAAAATTTAAATTTTTGTCATGTTTTGAAAATTGAAAATGCTGCTCCGTTCTTGGTGTAGATGAGTTTTCATATTTCGTTTTGAGACTCTTTTAGGTTCGGTGTTTCATACATTTTTTTTCATTTTGCCGGTTAGAGTCAGGCTATGTTGATTAAAATATGATTTGCGACTGTAACAAATATGGCTTTATCGAGTTATAGTCATGAAAATCATCAATACAACCGATTTTAATTATTATAACTGAATTTCGCGGGCCACCCTAGCGCTTCTCCTTTAAAGGATGCACATAATCGTTGAGGTTCTCCTTATGCCATAGGGGCTCATGGCTAAGTCATAACAGAGACACAGCCCAATTATGATAATCAGTCCTTCCAAGGGACATCGTTCTGGCTAGTTACATGGTTGTGAAGGTCAGATAGGCAGTCGCTTCATGTAAAGTACAGGTGTATCCAGTTAGACTGGATGTCGATCACGATATTGGGGAATGACTAGGCAGATGATGAGATAATGTGTAGAGCTTATCAAATTTAATTTGATAGTTCTGCTCAGCAAGATTCGTGGCCGCGAACTACAAAGATAACTCATGTAAAGTCGGCATAATCGTTCCTCAGTACGCCTTTTCCCAACTATGGCGGGGTCGGCTTCTAGTCTAACTATGATATTCTACATGGAGCGACTATCTATCTGACCTCCACAACCCAGTTAGTATTGGGTAATACGATACCCTTTTCTAAGACTGGTTGTCACACTTTCGAGCCACTTACTACCTGTAACGACTGTCAAAGATCTTTAAATGACAGCCGGGACCAACGGCTTAACGTGCTTTCTGAAGCACAGAGGAAACTCGCTTTGTAATGGATGGGCACCCATCCACGGGCCGACCTTAGCGAGCATGGCTTGAAGATCGACCCGAGCGGCTGTTATTATGAAGCCACGAGCTCCTCAATATATCACTGGAAAATCACGTCATATATTCGCAAGGCAATAAAAGTAATGATTTCTGTGCGATTCGTTATCGAAAACTTCTGAATCAGGGGCTGGTAAAGGTTCAATAACCTTCGAAGCCTCCGGGCCGTCTATAATATCAGCACAAAAACAGACTGAATATTTTTTATTGCTGCCATTAGAAGCGCCAAGACAAATGTTGGTATTACAGTGATGGATACAGCGCTGTCTATTTTCCTAGCCACAGTTATAAGTATACCAATTATTTTATCTAAATACCCAGTAATCAATTAGATGGTATTTCCCTGTTTCCGTACCCAATTCTTTCGCGCTACACTGAATTGTCTGAGTCTAGGGAATAATTTCAGGCTATGATTTCAGACGGAACGTTATTTCATGCTTTTTAATTCGTTTCATCTTAGTTGGGTTTTTTAATGTAAACATTTTGAATTTTATAAAATAATATTATAATGGATTCAGTAATGGTCTCATTGTGTCAAAGTAGGTATTAAAAAGGTCTACCGAGCTACCTAGTAATGTAAAAATACTCGTCATCTCAACAGGCACCTCTTTTCGTGCCATATCGTTCTTCACACAGTCCATCCATCGTTTCTTTGGTCTTCCTCTACTCTTATACCCATCCACAGTCATACTCAAAACTTTCCTCACGACAATTTTCTCATTCCTCCGCATCACATGCCCATACCACGACAACCGATTACCACACAACTTTTCAGTCTAGTATAGTAATAACCTATAGAACAAAAGACTCGATTTCATTCCATTGCCACATAAATACATCATCACCTATATCATCTACATACCTATTAAAGCTATAAACAGCTTATAAGCCAAACTATCCCATCATTTTCCAGCTAACCTATTTCACGCCTGATTATTTAGTAGTTAAACAGGCTCATTTGTCGGATCAATGCATTCGCTGGGATAGCATCTCCCGTGAAGCAATTTTATACAGAAAGCTGTATTAATTAAGTGTTCATTTTGTGGAAAATACTGTGTTAAAAAGAGCTCGTTTTATTTTAGTGGGATGGATTCGTTCTAGATAATTTTAATCAGCCTGTTATAGTCTACCGCATTATGTTGTTTTGTTTAATGAAACTGGGCTGGGGGATTTTTAGCGTAGCTATTATCATTGTTTTTGTTCTATTTTCTATTTTAAAACTACGATTTTCGGTGGTGGAAATTTGAAATGCTGTAAAGGAGTGTGTGAGCTTCCAGTTGGATTTTCAAGTTTTTGTCTTAGCGTCGAAAGTTGAAATTACAAAAGCGCACTTAATATCCATTGCAGTATATTTTCACCGTCGTTTTGTCAGGGCAGTTAGCTTGCTTTTGTCATTGCGTAATCATCTAAGGAACACATTTTCTGTTTTGTTTCTATCGTCATATGAAAGAATTATTATCCTGATTATCTATTGTAGTAGTGATCACAGTTTTAAGTCATAACCCCTCTATTACCGCCATCGTCACGGGTCCGCCGTGCGTTTCTGTCACGGTGCATTATTATATACAGGTTGAATTTTTCAATTGGGCGATTAGATGGCCAAATCCAAAACTAAGAGGAACTGCGTTATTCGAAAATTCTCAAATGAGTCTCGAGCCCAATTTTGATGAAAACTAAAACTGCATTATTGGATTTTTGAAAAATCAATAGTCCTGGCCAGAAATCGAACCCGTTGATTTTGGAATACCATTTGATAGTGTCGCTAGCTGCGGGACTGTTCGAAAGAGATACCGCGGCCCTGGAACATAAAGGGCCAATGAAGGAATATGGGTGGTTTTTAGTCAGTAAGAGTCTGACACTCCCTTCCGCTCTGCCCAGAGCGGGGGGGGTCATTTGATGATATCCCACCCACCAAAAAAAAAAAAAAAAAATATTGTCGCTAGTAAGGTTTAAATTCTGGGAACTAATGACATACGCAGCCGTATACGACATACTCATTAATCACTTATTTTTGCTGTATTGTCTTCTGCCAATGCCCTTCCTTTGTCAATATTGACTCTGGTCATTTTCTACGGCATGTTTTTTATCTGACGTGACATTTCCCACATCCAACTCACCGTCGCAAAAATCGAAAACACCGGGTCACAATGTCAACATCTCATGACCTTTTAAAACTCTCTATTCAACATTATCAATACGCATTGTGCCATTATATTCAATAGACTGACGTAGACCCTTACACAATTATTTAACCTGAGATATCAACCTTGTGCTAACAAGAATAAAGGTCATTGTACTGCGAAATCGAAGGTAAAAGAACAGCAAATGGACAAAGTATAGGAGGTGGAAGTTGACTTCAAACGCTGACTTGGAGTCACGTTAGGCATTGTGTAGCGCGCTGGGCAGCGCGCTGTTGAACAGGAACACCGAACGGCGCTGCTCAAGCGCGCGAATTTGAAACGCTACTACTACCCCAATACATATCCGAGCGCGCGCACTCCGACGGCGCTGCTGAAACGCGTGACTATAAAATCAGCCTTATTGTGCGAACCGCCAGTCTGTGGTGTTCACTGCAAGCTTCTCTGTTTCCCGATCATTATAATCTTTATCTTTTCAAGGTTCGTGTGAATCGGTTTCTTCTAGGCAGGCGTGCTCCACCCTAGGCCGCATCATCGCTTCACATCAGGCTAGTTGAGGCCAAACGCAAACCTATTTAGTGTAAAAAAAAGAACGAGGTGACTGTCAAATACATAATTATGACAGTTGTCATTGATTGGTAGTCAGTAGCTTGTATTACAGCAGGCTACTGGCTAACTAATAAAAGCTTTTAGTTTTGCTGAGTATGACATCATGGGTGGGATTCCCAGGCCAGGTAAAGTATTATTGGGTTTTACCTCACGAAATCTGGATTTGTGCCTGGTTGATGGCAATGGGATCGCTCCCTATTCCATCGGACTTAAACGTAACTGGCGAAATGTTGGTGAGGAGTACTAGATACATATAATAAGTCTGTCTGACGCTTCGAGATTTGCAGCCGCGATATTGTGTAAAGATTTAACTTTTTAATTTTATTGACTTGCAAATATGGCGACAACTTTTTTTACCAATTTCTATTTGTCTTCTTACAAAATTTAAGTAGTTATTCCTGTAGATAAATATTCTTTTGCTGATGCATCCAACGTTTATATCTGTTGGATGGTGGCCAACTAGGAAGGAAAAAGAACTGCTGGATAAGTAACTGGAATACACTGCCGTAATGTTTGTACCTAGGTATGAATATTTTGGAAGATTACTTTCATAGTGGTGCCTAAATGTTCAAACCTACTTCTTGGCTATATTTCAGAGTTATAATGTCTACTGAATGTGGGCTTCTTAAAATGTGGCAGAAAATTTAAATTTTTGTCATGTTTTGAAAATTGGAAATGCTGCCCCGTTCTTGTTGTAGATGAGTTTCCATATTTCGTTTTGAGGCTCTTTGAGGTTCGGTTTTTCATATGTTCTTTTTCATTTACCGGTTAGAGTCAGGCTGTATGTTGATTAAAATATGATTTGTGACCGTACCGAATATGGCTTTATCGAGTTAGTCATGAAAATCATCAATACAACCGATTTCAATGATTATAACTGAATTTCGCGGGCCACCCTGGCGCTTCTCCTTTAAAGGATGCACATAATCGTTTAGGTTCTCCTTATGCCATAGGGGCTCATGGCTAAGTCATAACAGAGACACAGCCCAAATATGACAATCAGTTCTTCCAAGAGGTATCGTTCTGGCTAGTTACAGGGTTGTGAAGGTCAGATAGGCAGTCGCTTCATGTAAAGTACAGGTGCATCCAGATAGACTGGATGACGATCACGATATATTTGGGAAAGGCTAGGCAGATGATGAGATAATGTGTAGAGCTTATCAAAGGACATTGTAAAAAATGGCCTATGCATCAACACGTATGAAACCTTTACAATAATTACTACTCCTTTTTATAATTTACATTTAAATTATTACAATGCAACGGACACTTCACAATTTCGAAAACGCGGATGCCATTATTTTTTTGAATTGAATAAGGTTTTTAGTTACAAACAGAATAAAGCGATTGAAACCGCTATGTGAAAAGAGCAACATCGACACTGACAGTAGATGAATTGACAGATGACACTTTGACGTTTGATAGTAATGATAGAATGACAGTCTCGTCAGCTTCTCACTCGCAATTATTACGGTTCTATTGGCCTAATTATAACCTCAAATACCGAAACTGTTTTTTTTTTTTTTTTACAATTCTCAAAAGTGTCTGTGATTTTTAATTTAGATTAAATCGTATTAATGCATTATTTAGAACATAAAAAGTAAATTCACGTCTCTGTTGGTTCTTAGGCGAACGATGTATGGACGCCGAACAATGTCCTTTAATTTGATAGTTCTGGTCAGCAAGATTCGTGGCAGCGAACTACAAAGATAACTTATGTAAAGTCGGCGTAATCGTTCCTCAGTACGCCTTTTCCCAACTATGGCGGGGTCGGCTTCCAGTCTAACCATGATATTCTACACGGAGCGACTATTTATCTGACCTCCACAACCCAGTTAGTATGGGGTAATACGATACCCCTTTCTAAAACTGGTTGTCAGACTTTCGAGCCAGAGTATCTGTCAGGTAACGACTGTCAAAGATCTGCAAATGACAGCCGGGACTAACGGCTTAACGTGCTTTCCGAGGCACGGAGGAAACTCGGTATGTAATACGGTCACCCATCCACAGACCGACCTTAGCGAGCGTGGCTTGAACCCGAGCGGCTGTTATTATGAAGCCAAGAGCTCCTCAATAAATGACAATATATCACTAGAAAATCACGTCATATTTTCGCAAGGCAATAAAAGCAATGATTTGTGTGCGATTCGTTATCGAAAACTTCTGAATCAGGGGCTGGTAAAGGTTCAATAACCTTCGAAGCCTCCGGGCCGTCTATAATATCAGCACAAAAACAGACTGAATATTTTTTATTGCTGCCATTAGAAGCGCCAAGACAAATGTTGGTATTACAGTGATGGATACAACGCTGTCTATTTTCCTAGCCACAGTTATAAGTATACCAATTATTTTATCTAAATACCCAGTAATCAATTAGATGGTATTTCCCTGTTTCCGTACCCAATTCTTTCGCGCTACACTGAATTGTCTGAGTCTAGGGAATAATTTCAGGCTATGATTTCAGACGGAACGTTATTTTATGCTTTTTAATTCATTTCATCTTAGTTGGGTTTTTTTAATGTAAACATTTTGAATTTTCTAAAATAATATTATAATGGATTCAGTAATGGTCTCATTGTGTCAAAGTAGGTAATAAAAAGGTCTACTTAACTACCTAGTAATGTAAAAATACTCGTCATCTCAACAGGCACCTCTTTTCGTGCCATATCGTTCTTCACACAGTCCATCCATCGTTTCTTTGGTCTTCCTCTACTCTTATACCCATCCACAGTCATACTCAAAACTTTCCTCACGACATTTTTCCCCACGACAACCGATTACCACACAACTTTTCAGTCTAGTATAGTAACTACGTATAGAACAAAAGACTCGATTTCATTCCATTGCCACATAAGTACATCATCACCTATATCATCTACATACCTATTAAAGCTATAAACAGCTTATAAGCCAAACTATCCCATCATTTTCCAGATAACCTGTTTCACGGCTGATTATTTAGTAGTTAAACAGGCTCATTTGTCGGATCAATGCATTCGCTGGGATAGCATCTCCCGTGAAGCAATTTTATACAGAAAGCTGTATTAATTAAGTGTTCATTTTGTGGAAAATACTGTGTTAAAAGAGCTCGTTTTATTTTAGTGGGATGGATTCGTTCTAGATAATTATAATCAGCCTGTTATAGTCTACCGCATTATGTTGTTTTGTTTAATGAAACTGGGCTGGGCGATTTTTAGCGTAGCTATTAGCATTGTTTTTGTTCCATTTTCGATTTTAAAACTACGGTTTTCGGTGGTGGACATTTGAAATGCTGTAAGGGATATTGAGTTGAGGGAGTTGAGCTTCCAGTTGGATTTTCAAGTTTTTGTCTTAGCGTCGAAAGTTGAAAGTACAAACGCACACTTAATGTCGATTACAGTATATTTCCACCATCTTTTTGTCAGGGCAGTTAGCTTGCTTTTGTCATTGCGTAATCATCAAAGGAACACATTTTCTTTTGTTGTTCCTATCGCCATATGAAAGAATTATCATCCTGATTATCTATAGTAGTAGTGGTCACAGTTTTTAGTCATAACCCCTCTATTACCGCCATCGTCACGGGTCCGCCGTGCGTTTCTGTCGCGGTGCATTATTTTAAACACGTTGAATTTTTCAATTGGACGATTAGATGGCCAAATCCAAAACTAAGAAGAACTGCGAAAAATTCTCAAAAGAGTCTCGAGCCCAATTTTGATGAAAACTAAAACTGCATTATTGGATTTTTGAAAAATAGACAGTCCTAGCCAGAAATCGAACCCGTTGATCTTGGAACACCTTTTGATAGTGTCGCTAGTAAGGTTCAAATTCTGGGAACTAATGACATACGCAGCCGTATACGACGTACTCATTAATCACTTATTTTTGCTGTATTGTCTTCTGCCAATACAATATTGACCCTTGGTCATTTTCTACGGCATGTTTTTTATCTGACGTGACATTTTCCACATTCAACTCACCGTCGCAAAAATCGAAAACACCGGGTCACAATGTCAACATCTCATGACCTTTTAAAACTCTCTATTCAACATTATCAATACGCATTGTGCCATTATATTCAATAGACTGACGTAGTTACCCTTACACAATTATTTAACCTGAGATGTCAACCTTGTGCTAACAAGAATAAAGGTCATTGTACTGCGAAATCGAAGGTAAAATAACAGCAAATGGACAAAGTATAGGAGGTGGAAGTTGACTTCAAACGCTGACTTGGAGTCACGTTAGGCATTGTGTCTTGACGTCAATACATGTGGTAGTACAATGGTTTTGTGCGGTGACCATCATGGTAAAAGAAATGGGACAGTCTATTTTGGGACACCTCTTTGTTGGCAAATACAAGGTGGAAGGGACACCCACGCTAAAACCGTTACCACGTATTCAGTACATTATTATGAACCCCACCCCCACGTACTCGTATAAATTTTCAACGCTGTTCCATACATTTTGGCCGTATAGGTATTGCAGTTTTGTAGGAAACAGCTGTTTTTTTTTTAAAAGCGAAAAAATAATTTTATAAAAATAATTACACGCGTACGAAGGTCAAGGGCACAGCTAGTTTCAATAGAGCTCTATTAAAATCCACCTACGTAAAAAATTTAGCTTATAAATTATTTCGCTACCAAAACCTGTTTTAATTTTCTCTTTTCAATTCCATTTATTGAAAGCTTCGAGTGCATGTTTGGAATGAAATATATTATTTAACAGAAAATTACCGATTATGTTGTTGTAATGAAAGTTGTGATTTATTCGCAAGTACGCCTAGGATTTTATTTATAATTAATTGGATTTTTTTTTGTATTTTATTTTCAGCACATTGCAAATACAAATTGAATACTTCTTTCATCTTTGGTTATCCCATCGTATCCCATTTTAAAATCCAGATATATTTGTAAACTAATCACGAATTCACGGTATTTAATTAAAGAAATGAAATAGAAAAAAAAATCGATGAACATTTCAGCTTATTTTTCAACAAAAGTTGTACTAATATTCTACTCACATAAAATCAAATAATTGCATACATTTTATGAGCTTGCTGCGTATCATAAAAAGCAACAAAAAGTATAAAAATGAATAATTTACAAACTTTTATTCTGTTTCTGAAAATCATAAATTCACCGGTGCTTTCAACCAGAAACGCTTTGGAGTCGTTTTCACGAATATTGTTAGTAAGAAACATTAAAAAACATTAAATAAGATATTTAGTGGACCAAAGCGAAAATGTAGGATAAGGAAATACTCAAGTGATTCTCCTACCGTAACAATAATCATGAATTTGGTGGAAAAAGTTTTTATTGTGAGTAATAAAATATTTTTTGTGATTATGTTGGTGAAATAAGTAAGTTTCGTGGTTATGGATCAAAGAGAGGTTAGCTTATTGTATAGAAGTGATAGAGCCTAAGGGTGTGACCGTCTGACAGCCAAGTTATGGGTCTCGAGTTCGAACCCAAGACACGCTCCTCTGATTTTTCGGTTTATATGCGTATTGTATAATTATCACTTGTTTTGGTGAAGAAAAACATCGTGAGGAAACCAGCATGCCTGAGAAATATTTATCGACGGCATGTGAGGCCGACTCAGAGGCCCATGGGCAGCATTTAAACTGACACCGGGTTAGGCAATAACCATACGATAAAGATGAAGATTGTATCATTTGTGGCCTGATTAGAGTGGGGTGCCTTGTGATATCTTTCAAAATTTTTTTCCAACTTTGTTGAGGTTAACTTTCAAATGAAACCAAATGCAGCTGAATACCAATTTTGTATGCAGATCGACTGCCTATCTGAACCTTACAATCTTTCAACTGATTAAAACGATACCTCTTGGCTTGGAATAAGTTTTAGGTGTGATTACATTAACATAACATCACTCCTGTACCCCACAAAGGGTTAGGCAGAGGTGTAAATAGTAAACCAAAATTTTACCAGTTATATTTAAGTACCATGTAATAGGGGACGAGCCTATTGCCAACTACCGGGCATAAATACAGACTCCGTGGCTGCCACGGAGAAATTCCAAAATAACTTTGCCTGACCTAGGAATTGTACCCAGGACCTCATGCTAAACCAATGAGACAGTGTGATATTTTTTTTATGTAATCAAGCACCAGGTTGATGTGTCTTGTGCCCTTGTGGTGTATGATAAGGCCAATATTAATTGATCTTCGATCTTTAATAAACAAACAGTAGTTCACGAGACGCAAAAAATGCATAAAGGTAAAATTAAGGTAAAAGAGAACTGACGTCTACTATCTAGTTACGAAAAATCAAGGACAACTCAAGTTCGCTTTCTTTTCAATGAAAAAAAATCTCAGGCACAGTGTATTTTTGTACATAATCGTAGTCACCCTACACCTTATCTTCAATTTGTATGAAACATGGGCAGGTCAAGGCATTCAATAGCAGAAAAATGACCCGTTTTTTCGGCCCGATCTTCTTAATGTCCCCCCGTCAAGTCGTTAGGCTTTTTGCAAATATTCGATTGTAAGGCTGCGTTTTCACTACAGATGTTCGAGGTAGCTAGGCGGTGAAGCTGTGAAAACGTGCGTAGCTAGGTGGTGTGCGAGGAAAAATATCACTAAAAATATCCTAGCCTCGCTTAGCGCAGCTCTGGTGGAAAACAGATACCGGAGCTAGGTACCTGAAAAGAAGAAAAAGATGTGAGCGAGTGAGCTGAGTGAGAAATGTGTCCGAGTCATGTGTGCAATGGTGTTGGACTCTCGAGCTCCTAGACTATACTCAGCGACACATCTTTACGTTACGTTACGCCTAATAAATAAATAAAAAAATAAATATTTTTTATTTTTAAGACTGATAGAAACAACGACACGGTTGGTGCAGTGGTTGAGCGATTTGCTGCTGCGCTGCGTATCGTGGGTTTGATTCCCACACGGAAAAAATATTTGTATGGCCTACAGATAGTTGTTTCGGGTCTGTCTGTTTGTTTATGTGAGTTAGAATGTTTGTAAACTCACCCACGATACAGGAGAAATTCATAGTGTGGTGCATGTTTTTTCTAATAAAAAACACCGTTACTCCGTTTCACAGCACTGTTACACATCCTCGCTCCGCTCATTTCCGTTGGTAATGTAGCCCAAGGGTCGGTACACGTCAGCGATTTAGCTACTACAAAGTCGCTAATTTGATTGCGGCATTAAAGTCTATATTTAAGCATCTTTTGATTAATGTAATTATGCTTGACTTTTATTAGACGGAGCCACTTAGATACGGTAAGTATGTACTTAATTTAGATGTTTTAATGAGTGTTGAGAGTTTTTGATGTTCGCTGTGGAAATTATTGTTTAAGATGTGAATTATGGCTTTTGAGTATATTGAAAATAATCGATTATATTAGATGTGTGTATTCTAAAATTAATACAATAAATTAATATAGGGTGACTGGTAATGAGTGACCGTTACTTATACACGTGATTGCACTCATGATAACAAACAAATTTCCCAACGAAATATTTTTTTAATACTCACACACTTTTATCACAATAATACGAGTACATCAGCCGTATGAAATACGCGCGCGTGATCAGCTGTTAGCCAAATCAATTATATAGAATACTAGCTGTTGCCCGCGACTTCGTTCGCGTGGAAATTGCATGTTGGGGTATCTTCGCTTGCAAAATTCAGCAGCAATTTGAAAATGGAATGTGCAGTCCGGCCACCCTTAAGCAAAGTTGCATCAATGCCCGACGAAGTCACAATCACGGTTATGTGACGGCACGGTTTGCACAGTGGCTGAGCAATTGACTGCGGCGCTGCATACACACAACGTCATGGATTTTATCAAATTTTAATTTGTTTTCATTTTTAAACTTTTTAGAGATTTTATTTCGTAATGGGTTGTACGTAGTACTTATTACTTCCATGCAAAGAGTAAACACAAAAGGAAAAATAAAACCAAATTCATTTTCAGCCATTCCGACTACACTTCGACTAAAACCTATTTACGTAAATAATTAAATTTATCATAGAAATGGCGTATGAGGTTACTAACTAAATTTTAAACATTAATATCTTTTGCGTCTGTTGGTCGATTTTGATGAAATAAACGCTAAATGTTACTCGGAACAATGCTTCTTTTGTTTCCATATTTCGATTTTGAATATAATGAGGGGTTTTTACGTGATGCGCGCACAAACATACAGACAAACCGACAAACAGACAAAAATTCTAAAAATGGTAGAAATGGGTTGTGATTGTGATCCTTTAACACCCCTACTACTTTTTTTCTAAATATTTTCAATGTACAGAAACGCCACGTCTACAGATTTATTATATGTATAGATTTGGTTAGCATAAAAAAGGTTATAATGAGCTAACCTTAAAAGATAGACATATGCTGTCGCGGACTTTTTTTAAGAACTTAATTCTGTAATACATGATTTTTGCGAAACTTTAACTGTAAACGCAGCGCAAGCAGCGGAAGCTCTCGATAGGAAAAAATATCCCCCGATTTTGAAACATTCTTCATTAGTGCTCCGCTCCTGTTGGTCTTAGCGTGATGATATATATAGCCTTCCTCGATAAATGGGCTATCTAACACTGAAAGAATTGTTCAAATCGAAACAGCAGTTCCTGAGATTAGCGCGTTCAAACAAACAAACAAACAAACTCTTCAGCTTTATAATATTATATAAGTATAGATATAGGGCGACTGGTAATTACCAGTCACCCTATATACACTTGATTTCGATTTATTTTTGAGCGTTTCCAATATTATAAACGCACGCGATTTTCCCATGGGGGTAGGCAGAAACCACAGAACGCCACCTGCTACGATCCTTACATACTCCCTTTAATACTTCCACGTTCATACTTCTGGTCATACACGTATTTTTTACACGAAATAGGCTTGCTTTTGGCCGCAACTTGCTTGATGTGAAGCGATGACGCGGTGGCGGTGGAGCACGCTTGCCTAGAAGAAACAGATCCACTCGAACTTCAGAGTTATGCACCTGAACATTTTTTGAGGGATGAAGTCCATGTGTGATGAATGGAGAGGGAGAGCAACGCCAAAGAAACAGTGGATGAATTGTGTGAGGAATGATATGAAAGAAAATGGAGTACATTAGTTGGTGTAAAAAACATGTTGCGCCGACCCCAAATGACTTGGGAGTAAGGCAGGAATATGATTGCCGTGTCGACGGCGCGTTTGTGTTCCACGCGCGCCCCAAAGAGATGTCAGCAATGATGAGGGGCCCGCAAGGGCCGATGCCTGCCAGGGCTGCGGGACTGTTCGAAAGAGATACCGCGGCCCTGGAACATAAAGGGCAAAAGAAGGAACATGGATGGTTTTTAGTCAGTAAAAGTCTGACACTCCCTTCCGCTCCGCCCAGAGCGGGAGGAGTCATTTGATGATTTCCCATCCGAAAAAAAAGGCAGGAAGATGATATTTTCTTCCATATTCTAGTATGAAAGTGTTATGTATGTGTATATTGCGTCCCTACCCGCGCGCCTCTCGGCGCAATGCACGAACGTCATCTGTCAATAAAGCAGTGCGTAACCAACCAGCGATCGTTTCACTTGTCCGTACATATTATTACCTACGACCCATCTTCATACTTAACAGTGGCGACGAGTTTACCCACAATTATTAATAATCAAGATGTCTAGTGTCCAGTTTGGAATTTTACATGGTTTTGACCATAATACACAGACATGGAAAACATACAAAGGTCGCATTGCCCAATATTTTGTGGCAAACGATATCAACGGAAGTTCAGATCCTGCAGGCGAGAAGAGAAAAGCGATTCTTCTCAGCGCACTCACCGAGGGTACCTACAAATTGGTAACGGATTTGGTTCTGCCTAAAGACGTTGCAGATGTGCCCTATGAAGACATATTATCACGACTGGACAACCATTTCACCCCCAAGAGCGTTGGGTTTGGCGAGCGTCATAACTTTTACGCGGCCGCTCAACTAGCAGGAGAAAGTCACTCACAGTGGGCGGCGAGACTACGGGGACTGACAGCAAAGTGCAACTTTCTCAACGTGGAAGAGGCGCTCCGTGACAAGTTTATCATGGGGTTGCAACCAGGACGAGAAAAGGAGAAGCTGTACACGAAGGACCTCACCGACCTCACGTTGGCCAAGGTCGTGGAGACCCTTTGAAAGCCTTTTGAGTAAATCTTTTAATTAATTATAAATATTATTAAACTAGATCATGTACACTTTGGAAGATTTTGATTGCCAAATAAACGTTGATTAATTCATTTATTTTATCACTGTCAAAGGATATTATGATACCAATTGCGAAGCTTGTGTTAATCAGTAATTTTCTGAGAAGCAAACCTCCTACGCGGACTATTTGTGGCCGTATTCATCTAAAGATAATTTCGTGAAAAGTAAACGTCAAGGCTGTTTTCCGAAAATGATAACGTTTTGTCCTATAATTGGGCTTTTCCTTTTTCGGGACTTTTAAATATTAACACACTTAAATTAACATCTTATTTTTAACAGACTTCATTTATAATTACGTTGAGCTGCCAACTGCAACTTACAATCCATTTAATTTACCAAATGCTCAAAATGTGATCCATTCTGTAACCAACAAAAATTCTCACTTTTTTAATAATAAATTATTCTCACTTTTGATTTGCTTATCACAAGGATTTGCTTTTATACACCCCAAAACATCGTGAGGAAACCTTAACCTTGACCAAATGTCTTAGAACCAAAAAATTCGAAGACATGTGACACCTACCAACCCACACTAGGGTCACTGGTCTCGCGAGGTAAATTATAGCCCATTCCCTCTCCCAAAATTATAAGCCGACTATGCTATGCGTATCCTACTCCCCAAATTAGTAACAAAATGTTGCCCTATTTAGCGGATATTTTTCTAAATTGTGATTCAAACAAAGAGAACTTTCCGTTTATTAAAAACCACATATGTTACAAGCAGATAAGTCTTCTTCTAAGTTATGCCTAGAACGAGGCGTGTTCCAAATTTCAGCCTTACAATCAACCAGTTTTGAATTATTTACTTTTTGTCCCTACTGTAAAACTTTACTTTTGTCTATAAACCCATTTGTTATGAAGGCCTCGATATACACCACAATAGTGGCGATAAGTCCCGTTCTTGAGGAGGCTGGAGAGGGGTTTAGTCAGTACAAGTCTGACACTCCGTCCGAGCGGGAGAGGTCATTTGATGATTCGTTGATTTTGATCCCATCCGAAAAAAACAGCCCTATTTTTTTTTTTCATTATTTGACAATACTTTTGTATAGCGGTTCATAGCAGACACCTACTCCCCAAATTAATTTCTACTGTGTCGTGCCAACAGTCTCGAAGTAAATTGGCTGTGACATAGGGACGGACATACTGACAAACGGACAGTACGGATCTAATAAGGGATTCGTTTTTTACCATTTGGTAAAGGAACTCTGTAAACAGATAACTTTACAAAACGTTAAAATACTTTTCCTTTTTGTTCGCAGGTTCTCATCCAAGAAAATCTTTGGATCAGGTAAGTTTTCTTTAATATTCAGTTATACTTGGTAAGCAGCAGTAGCAGGTTAAAAAAATCTTGATTGTGTTTTTATTTAACAGTTTGCTATTAAGATAAAATAATTATTATGTATGTTGGATTATCAGAATTTATTCCATTAGGCTCATACATCATGTGGGCAGAAGATGGATTTCGTACAATAAAAACACACTGGGCGCGTTACACTGTTTTTATAAAACTAACAAATTACTTGAAATTACAATTTAACACAATAACATGGAGCACAATGAATCGGGTATAGTATCGAGATGCCTCAACTTCGCCACAATCAGACTCTAAATGTCCTGCTCGCTGCGTTCTCAAAAACGTCACGACTCTGTAGAAGCGCGCTGTAGGTGAGGGTAGACTTGCAAGTTGGTCTTGTGATGTCACCACTGATACGGTTGCGATTCATTTTATGTCCGTACTAATGACCGGATTCAACATGTAATTGAAAAAGGTGTATGACAACGATCTCTTCGTATCATTTTTATTATTTAAAAACCTTGTTAAATTAACCTTTTTGAAAAAAAAAAAACAAACTCATCAACACAAACCATCGCAGGTTTAACAGCGGTATGTCAGACACGGTAACTCGATGCTACAACATTATTGATCAGTACAACTAGATATAGAAGTATGGTATAGGTACCAAAAAGATATTTCCAAGATTGTACCACAATCTAGGAAGTATATCTTGAGTACCTTCGAGCAATTCTTCACATTTATTGCTTTGCAGATTTCTAATGGGGAATTATTGAATGTAAGTCATTCAATAATTGATGGTAGTATGCATTCCCAAGTCCTTGTTTCATATGATAGACATCATTAGATTTAGGTATTTTAAATCCTACCTTCCTAACTAATCCTAACTAATATTATAAATGCAAAAGTAAGTTGGTTTGTTACCTTTTCACGCCTAAACCACTGAACCGGGGGTCTAAAATGGCCGCTTTAGCAGAATCTAAATACTTAAAATGGTCATAGACGTACGTACTATTATGATTTGTCACCTTGTGACCATTTTACGAATTTAAACGTAATTCATAATTATTATTGTCCTATTATGATTCTGCTAAAGCGGCCATTTTAGACCTCCTGATCATCCTAAAATTTTGCATATACGTGCATGTCAGGTGTACAGAAACGGACATAGGGTACCTTTCATCCCGATAAAAGTTCTGTTACCGAGGAAAACAACAATAACGTTCTTATGTTAAGATGGCGCCACGTGTCAATCATTTCAATCATGATTGATTGAATTTTATTATTACAAGCAGAGCAAAATCCGAATTGATTGTCAAATTCTAAATTGACGCGAGTGAAGCTGCAGGCAAAAGATAGTCTACAATAAGGTATGATTAACAACGGAACGACTTAAGCCTTTCAAATTATTGAACTGAACTTATACTTTGGTATCTATCGTCCAAAAGGCGTATTAGTAACTTTTCATTAAATCACGTTAGTATAAAGTCGTTGTTATGTAACGTCTTTGAAGCAAGTCTCAGGAATTTGGGCGACCCTTTCATGGCTCGTACTTCAGGCACTAAGAAAGGCTTCTTGCCGCTCTTATCTTGACAGTTTTTCAAGAATAACTCACGCGCGAAAGTAAGAGATAACGGGTATTATTTGCTTATTTTCATGTACCTTGAATATCCGTGCAAGTTATGTAATAAGCTTCTATTTAAGGGGACTACAAGAGCTAAACGCGAGTTTTATAATGCTTAAAAGTATATGATTCACTGCAGTTAACACAATCAAAAAAATATATGTTATTCCTCAGGTCATAGTCTAGTTAATTAGTGTGCTGAAAACTTAATAAAACTAATTTTAATCGATAGAAAAAAATCACAAAGATACCTCTAAAACATCTTTTACGAACAAATACCATATTAAAATACATACGATCGTTCTGATTTTTTGACAAAACATTCAACAAACAACATACTAACATAATACTGTTTTAGTTTTTCAATCCAATCAATAGATTTTCTGTAAAGTGCGTTTACTTATTTCGCAATATAATTCGTACGCATGTGTGCGTAAACGCCTGTGCACCGACAAGTGCCGGCCAACGCCTGTTACTATTACGGACGTGCGTTAATGTGTGCGTGCATCAGTTGGTTCTTGTAGTCGTCCTAATTGACAAAACATTCAACAAACAACATACTAACATAATACTGTTTTAGTTTTTCAATCCAATCAATAGATTTTCTGTAAATTGCGTTTACTTATTTCGCAATATAATTCGTACGCATGTGTGCGTAAACGCCTGTGCACCGACAAGTGCCGGCCAACGCCTGTTACTATTACGGACGTGCGTTAATGTGTGCGTGCATCAGTTGGTTCTTGTAGTCGTCTTAAGGCGATAGCCCGCGAAATTGAATTTCTGAAATTAATTATTCAATAGTATTTAATTTTCATGAAATAGTCACCTAAATAGCTAGGCCAAAATTATTAAGGTTTTAAACCGTAGCTCTTGTTATGAAATCTCGTTATGTTAATTCAATTTTGATGCTGCTCGTCCTGTAAGTATCGTTAGCGTGTCAACTAACCTTTATGTGACATATCTCAAATCGGCGCCGACATAACATGACAAGTGTCACATTAGGCGACGACATTCATACCACATTACGAGTCTAGATAACATGTTATATCGCCGTCATATTCCTGTATTTGCTTTTTATTAACATTATGATTTGGAGTCTGTTGGGTGTATTGTATAATGAAAATATTTTTGAATAACATTACGACTGACGTTGTTGTCTATCAGTGTCGAAGGTTCCATACAACTCGATTCCTACCGGTTTCCCTTTAAAAAATGGCACAGTCAGTATTCTATAGGCAAATAATATAACCACTTTAAAGATATGCACTCCGGCTTACCTCTTATAAAAATTGACCCTTCGCTACTGTTGTCTATTCTACAGTGTTATATTATACAGTGTGGAATTTTTCAACCTCACCTAGGTTGAAAAAATCCATCTTGTATAAAGTTGTGGCAAGCGCAACTGCTGAGGATGAGATCCTGGATTCGATTCCCAGGTCGGGCAAAGTGTTATTAGATTTATCCATCAGGAATTTCTCAGTAGCAGCCACGGAGTTTGGATTTATGCCCGGTTGATTGCTATAGACGTGTCCCCTATTAGTCCTATTACTCCTATTAAACATAACTGGCAAAATGTGGGTATTCTATTAGGTACACTTCTGCCTCACCCTTCGAGGATTCCAGGCGTGGTGTTATGGTTTCTATCGAATTTTCCGAATGCATAAAATACATAATATTTTATGCATTCGGAAAATTCGATAGAAACCTCTTGAATTGGATATCCAATAACTAAAAACCTATTCCTGATAGTTAATCCACAGCATCAAACCAATGTATTAATTAATTTTACCCATAAATTAATTAAATGTTAAATTATATTACAGTGTATAATTACGCCATTTTAATTAGCAGCTAGCTTTGATTCGTAACAATATAACTATGTTTGTTTAGCTTCAGCATCGTTATACATTAACAATCAGTAATAGGTAATTTAAACCACTGGTTGTTTAGTTAATGTTTTGGTGTCTAATGTTTGACTGATAATCCAAGTACTATTGTTTATATTACAATCCAAGTATTTTTTTTTAGCCTTGTATGTCCCACTGTTGGGCAAAGGCCTTCCCCATATCTTTCCAGGTACTCTTCCCCTGTGCCACCTCAAATCAGCCTTCTTGTTGCGCGTCTAAATCATCTTGCCATCTCTTTTTAGACCTGGTCACTCACCGAATCACAAAAATCCCACCTTGGGGTCTGCCAAAGAGCAATGGAGCGCAGCATTCTAGACGGCACGGTTGGCGCAGTGGCTGAACAAATATTTGTATGACTTAAAGATAGTTGTGACGGGCTATTTGTGTATGTGAGTTTAAATGTTTGTAAACGCACCCACGACACAGGAGAAATTCCAAGTGTGGGGCAATGTTTAAAAAAAAAAAAAACCTGTGTGTAAAGAGAGTTGATAAAATACGGAACACTACGCTGTGCTCAAAAACAGGGATCACAGACTTGAGTAAAAAGGCTGCCAGGCTCAAATGGGATTGAGCCGCATGAATAACGACCGCGGGGCAAAGATCTCAACACGATAGGTGTCTGAGGATGGACCGCGCCACCAAGGCCGGCCTAGAATCTAAGTACTGTTTATTTCATTTTCTTATTTATGTATTCCAAATATATGATGTCTTGGCTTCCGTACGTTTTTTTTTCATCAATCTCCTGCCCTTGCAATTTATTTGGGGTTGGCGCAGCATGTCTTCTTCTTCCATACTTCTCTATTAAACGTCACCACACCTCTTGTTCTACCAAAGGTGCGTTATACGAAAATCGACCTAAATTATATCCTCACTCATAGAAACCCTTTAGTGAATCTCTACTTTACAACACTCGTGAAAAAAACACCCACAAACACAAGTACATACTCCATCACAGTAGCACAAAGCTAGAGTATGCCGTGACCTAATTATGGCACTAACATAACACGAGTACATAGCAAATAGTACGAACGCGTGCCGTAAGACTGTTGAACTGCTGCGACCTCTTACGTGTAAAAATGTCAACTTTATATAATAACCAACTTTTGCCCGCGGCTTCGCTCGCGTTCATTTAGAATTTGACAATAAATTCGGGTTGTTGCTGTTTCACTACATAGTATAAAACAAAGTCGCTTTCTCTGTCCCTATATCCCTATGTATGCTTAAATCTTTAAAACTACGCAACGGATTTTGATGCGGTTTTTTTTTAATAGAGTGATTCAAGAGGAAGGTTTATAATGTATAATATATGCACCCGTGCGAAGCCGGGGCGGGTCGCTAGTGTAATAATAAATTCAATCATGTTTCGAAAGACACGTGGCGCCATCTATTATCATAAGAACGTTATTGTTGTTTTCCTTGGGAATAGTATTTTTTTCAGGATGAAAGGTACCCTATGTCCGTTTATGTACACCTGACAACATTGGTTTGAAAAGGTAACAAACAAACAAACTTACTTTCGCAATCTATAGTATAGTATGGATATTATGTAGTAGCGGTGTACTAAGAGCGAATTTTGAATCACTATCTTTGAGGACTAATTCCACAACCTAATAGGCATCCACACACACATAGAGATCCACCCACATTTTGCCAGTTATGTTTAAGACCCATGTAATAGGCGAGCAAATTACCTTCAACCGTGCGTAAATCCAGACTCCGTACTGAGAAGTTCCTGATACAAAAACACAATAACACTTTGCCCCACCTGGGAATCTAACCCAGAACCTCATGCTCAACAGTCGCGCTTGCGACCACTAGACTAACGAAGCAGTCAGCCATTAAAAAAACACTTATCACTCAAAATATCCTCATAATATTTTGCCAACCCGGAAACCGAACCCACTTAACTTTGACTAATGAAGCGGTTAACCGAAAGTGGGTAACCCGTTACGCTAGGTCAAATGTCGGCACATGGTTGAGGCACGAATTAGCATCAGTGACATACAATGCGTCAACAACGCCATGCATTTTGTAATGGAAAAGTTTTTTAAGCTGCTTGTATATTTGTTACTTCATTACGTGTGCATGTGATTAAAAATACATATAAATAGATACGCTTAGAATACACTTTAGATAGACCGATAGAATTCCTTACACAATATGAATACCATTATAATTTCCTTTATTCATCTTTTTACAAACTTTTTACATTTATAAATATTAATTTTGAAAAAATATATAAAAAACATTTAAAAATTGTACCCCACTGGTATCGCGAACATGATCCAAGCTACCGGCAGTCAGGGCTCCAGAGAGAGAAACCTGCTAATAATACCATTATTGTTACGAATATCAACGTTGAAAATGACACATTGTCGATATTTTACAAAGCACTGGCTGTTGCTCGCGATTTCGTCCACGTGGAAATTTTGATGTAGATGTAGGTACCTAGGTGTGACAAAAGAAAGATACGCCTATGTCCTTCCCCAGGATATAATCTATCTCTTTGGCAAATTTCATTACTATCCGACCAGCAGTTTAGTCGTGAAAAGGTAGCAAACAACCTCTCGCTTGACTCATTGCTTGAATCTTCCCTGCCTTATGAGAGTTACTTTCGCATTTATAAAATGGAAGTATGGATGAAGTAGTATCACAAAACCTCGTTTGACTCGGAAAGCATATGCTGACTGTTATTTCTAGATTTTTGGCAGAAGGAAGTTTGAAAGTCTGACCAAAAGTTTGACCAATTAATATGTAATTTTTAAGTAACTGCTTTAGCGAGGTCAGCTAACCATTCCCTCCATGTTAAATACTCGTATTGAGCCGTCCGGGTTAACTTGAAGCCGACCCCAACATTGTTGGGATAAGCCTACATACGTCTTAATCTACCTATACAAATAAATAAAATTAAAGTGTCCGTTTGTAATTTCAAAATAACAGCTATTTACTGATTGCACTTTTTAAGTTGAGTATATTCGATACTTATAACAAATATTTTTTTTTTTTGTAATTTTTGTCTGTCGGTCTGGTTTTTCCGGTTAATCTCCGAAACGGCTTGGTCGATTTTGACGGGACTTTTACTGGCACATAGCTGATGTTATAATGAGTAACTTACTTTATTTTAGAAAAACGGTTTAGGTTCCGTGCAAAAAAATTTAAACCCATGAAAGGACCATGCCCATATTAGTATGGAGATGAAAGTCAGCAATGCCAAGCAATGCCCAAATTGCAGCTCTATGTCATACGATAACTTAATAACAGTATTTTTATGATATCTAGATTTAATGTCATATAAAGCACTGATTGAAAAGTTATTGGACGTTAAACGTGATAACTGCCTACGTATTGTTTATACATTTTATCGTTTACAGACAGCATTGCTATTAGTTTTCCACTAGGAACTTCATAATCATCACATAAGCTAGGCCAGATCAGTGTTCTTTTATACACTTAAATGTCTGTAAACATTTCAGTTATTTGGATTTATCTAGTCTGTCTCCATAGTATCTCCATCAATATAAATGTGAAAACAATTTGGTTAGATGCAAAACTTAAGTAGGTACTCGAGTAACGTGGCAACAGCATCCCACTGTTCTGTTACCTACGAGACAGTTACAGCAGTATCCTAATATAGTATCTAAACAATTATTATTAGATGGTTGTGCATCAATTAAAATATAGGTGAAATATTTACGCCGACCAACATGACGCGATTGTCAACACACAAAAACAGACGCAGACCATAGAGTGTAGGTACTAAGTATAAAGGAACTGAATGAATGATTGACACTTGACAGTCTGGAGTCACGTCACCACTCACCCGATAGTTTTTTGGAATGTTTTTGACTTGGAGCTAAGTCTTTTGAGACATTTCTTTATTAGATTTTTGCTTGAATTATATTTGTTTGTTTGAAGCGTTGATTTATATTAAAAAAACCGCATATATATTATAAAACCGCAACACTAATAGTAGGTAGATATTCGTTATCATCGGTAACAAGTAACAACACTATCACAACGAATTAATAAATCGGCCAAAGGACGTGATTCTAGACCGCAATAAACTGCACTTTTAGTGCATGAATGAATGAATGAAACATACATTAATATCAAAGGTACTAAGTACTGCAATGTAAACAAGAAGTCTTTTTTTTACGTTTTTTTTATCCAGTGCTTGATAAGTTTCAAAATTAACAGCTTAATTCTTGTTTCCATTTATTTGTACTATCTTGTAATTTACTTTATCTGGGCATTTCTGGGGCACAGATGGGCATGGTTCTTTATATCAAAACCATTTCAAATTAAGAAGTCACATTTTAATAAAAATTTCACGCGAATGAAAGTGCGGGCAACATCTTGTATGATATATTTTCCAAGTATGAATAAAATGGCTGAGAAATCGAGAAAAACTCACCCAATGTTATATTCGCTTTCACCCTTAAATAGTGTATAATTAATTTTAATAATACAATAATTAGATTTTTTTTTAAATTAGTGTTATAAATATTTTGTATGCCGATTAGGTTAAACATAGCGATCCTGACATCCGAATTAGACCTTATTACATTGTACCTATGTTTCACAAAAAAATTATTTGAATTTGAATTTGACCCTAAAGCCACCCTGAAAAGCTTTGATTCCGAATAGTTCTGATTCCTTTCAGCTCTTTTAGAAATACGACTCACTGTTATTAGGTTATAAGGCTCTTCCTATCTCCGGCCAACCAGTAATGCTGATAGCATTACTGGTTGGCCGGAAGACTTAAAGACTTAAAGACTTTATTTATTTATTACATTTCTTCTAGCGAAGTGATGACTAATAATCGGATATTGGGGGCTCGATGTCAGGACCAATTTATTCCTCAAATTGATCCCATTGCCAGAACAGAGATTGGGGGAACTGTTATTTTTTGGAGGGAAAAAACAGTGTGTTTTTGTACGTAAATTGAATACGATTTTCATGGTAGGGTCGAGTGGAAAATTCTAACGAAAAGACTAAGTACAAAAATAAACGTAAATTGAATCCATTGTCTATGGAGATATGAAACAAAAAAAGCCTTTTAAAGGGTGTTAAAAGACCCTTTATCAAGCCAAAGGCACTCGTTCTCCTCGTCATTGCGATTAGTTTTTTGTTCTAGACCATACCTGGGGACCTTCTAGTTACGGAGAAATTGGAGGTCAAAGCCGAACTTTTTCACATTTTTTTTTCACTAGATTTTAATGATATAACTTTACTTCAAATACCTCCATGACCCGTCTACTAATCAATGCATTCATCAGCACAATGTTTTGAGTACGTAAAAATGAGTTTTACCGTAAAACGTGATTTTTACCACCAAAAAAAATCGTTTCCCAGTAAGAATTTAGCGTAGTGTTAAGTTTGGTTACAGAATGCTTCGTGAAGAGTCTTTTTATACCTTGTATATTTGCTTGGTTCAATGTTTGGTTGCAGTACTGTACTTGTAGTTTCCAATAGTTATTTTTATCGGACTTCTAGCTTTTTTTTTAATTTTTGTGCCTTTGCTAGTCAAAATATGAGCTGACCAAAAGAATAGTTGTACATAGATCTTTTGGCGCGTGGTCAAAGTCAGAATCATTTTGTCGACGTTTTATATGTGCCCATGTAGGCCTATGTGAAATAAAAATATTTTGATTTTGATTATTTGATTGATTGTTGATGAGAACGAACGCTATCACCTTGTTTCCAGGCACTGTGTTATTCTCGAACAGAGCTGTGTTATCCAAAATATCCTTGTTACCAAGATATCCGTGAACATTAAAATTTATTTATAACCACACTTCTTTGAATCTCTCATTTCCTGCTTTCAACATTAAGCCAATAAAAGAGCGCAGAGCTAAAAACCGCAAACATAACTCCCATAGATATGATTCATAAATAAAATCACTATGCACTTAAACAGCAGGCCAGCTAAATATAAAAGTGGGAATTCTGAAGCGTTGCTCGTCGACTCATTTCAATTTGCAACGTTCGTCTTGTAATTTGAGCGGCATACTTACCGCGATAAAATTATACAGCTTATAGTTGCTGGATGTGGCTAGAAAGTGATAAGCGTGGTTCGTGGTTAAGATTTGTTGGGGTTGAGCGTGGTTTGTCTTGGTTCCATACCAAGACAAACCACGCAATGAGGATGGGAAACGCATGTGACTAAAAGAGTGATGGACATAATGTTGATGGATGGAGAGGGAGAGTAAGGCCAAAGTAAAGATGGATGGATTGTGTGAGGAATGAATATGAATGAATAGAATAAAATAGATTAGAATATAATAGAATAGAATAGACAGGGGAAAATGGAAGAAGAAAATGTGTTACGCCGACTCCAAATAGAATAGGACAAGGGCAAGAAGATGATGGTGGAGTTGAGCGTGGTTAGTTGTTTGTTTTTATATGTTTCAGTGAATTTGTGAGAGGGTATTGTGTCAATTAAAAATACGTTCGTATAAAGAAAAAACCTTTGGAATTACAGGTTATTACTAAAGGTTCAGTCACCGGTACAAATATTATGCGCCGCAGGATCCGGACTCTGACAGATTATGTTCTGATTTATCTGTCTTTGTCCGGTGTCTGCAACTAATCCGCACCAGAACCTATATGGATATTTATTAAAACACTAGTTGTATTGTTGAGCGAATAGAAGTTACTATACTAAACAACATACATCATTTGATTAAAATAATAGTGTGAATATACCTTCCACTAGTTGTAAAATATTCCATTTGCTAACAATCCAATTTAGCACACTGAAGCGTCGCTAGGATCCCCGTTAATAACCATAATTTATTAAAATAGATCGCATTAGTAGTTTGCAAGTTATAATTACGCGAGTTGACGCAGGTAGTGCCACAAAATAGATTATTATACAAAAGGTATACTTCATAATTATTATAATGGGTAGTATTTAAACGAGAGAAAATTAATTCAAATTAAAGGTATCAAAAATAATGAATATGGGCTACTGAAATACTAAGTAGCGACAAACAGTGGGCGAATACAAATGTTTAAAACGGCGGCTTGAAAATACAAATTTGAGTTACTAGTTGTTCAATACGATCAGTGTCATAATTAGTATTCAAGGACTCAGTAAAAAACTAAAACAATCACTAGATTGTAGATAAGGCATAGTCGACGTAGCCCCGTTGCGCGGAACTACTAATTTTGTTTGCAGGGTTTAAAGTATCCTAACACGCAGGGGATGGCGGGGTCTAAGTTCCCTCACTTTGATCGCTCACTAGACCCCACCATCCCCTTTGAACCGGTTCGAGTCGGAGTGCCACAAGTCCCGAGCTCGCTTCTCTCGCTCTTGCTTCCTATGTTCTCCTTGCCGCAATGAACGGATAAATAGTTACTTACTTGGACACCTCTCTAATGTATCTATATTGTGGTGAGAAATAAATCATTATTATTATAATAGTCGCCCATTCAGTATATTAGTCGCCAATTAAATTTTTATTCACCCGATTAATAATTTCCCTATTATTAATGGGTGAAAACTAAAGTACACACCGATTAGTTATTAGTTAGTTAGCTGCACACTCAATTGACAGTGACTGAACAATCTAAATGAAGAAAGTTGAGCATGCCGAAGCGATGGCACTCACAGGGAAACAAATGACGCGTGGGGGTGTCGATGAACGAAGTGCCATTGCCTATGGCCGTGCACTTGATGATAGAGGTAAGTCTATTGTTACCATACACGCAAGGCTCAGTGCCATCCTTTTGCACCGCTTTCAGTCGTTGCATGGATTTAGGCTTTTGTATTTATCTATTCTGTGGTTATACCTTGTTTAATCACACCGCTCATATTTGATGTTGTTATTTGAGCAGTTTACAGTACAGGAGACTGATTGTATGATGATTGTATCTGGGTGTGTAATTTATCTAGAATTATATAAGTATGTTTATCAGTTGTCTGGTTGCCATAGTACATGCCCTGCCTAGTTTGGGATCAGATGGCGGTGTTCTGATTGTCCTAAGATATTATATTATATTATATTATTATTATTATTATATTATATTATTTTACTGCATGTAATAGCATGATTGTATCGTTGTCATATCACCAAAGGATTAATGGACGTAATGTTGTACAATCATAATTTATTTGTGAGTAATATATGTCAGTTAATAGGGTTATGTAAGAGATAGTAACAAAGTAAGGGCAAAATAAAATAAATATTCCTTGTTTCTTTTTTTTAGTCTCCCGCCTCGGTAATAACATTATTATTTTTTTGGTGAAATGTAGGTAGGTTTGACATTTACATGACGTTTACATTCTGACAGATCTGATGAAGATTTGGTTAGTAGACGTAACCATGTTTCATTTAGTTAATGAGTAAAATATGTCATACAGTCGTTTCGGGTAGAAGCCGGCAGTCAGACAACCTGTCTTACCAAGGGGTATTGTGTTACACAGTAATTCGGTTGTAGAGGTCAGATGACCAGTCGCTCGATGTATAATCTCCTAGCGCAGGTATATTTTACTTATCCGTCCCTATGTAAGATTTACTACTTACTAAAAGTTGTACAAATGTCTGCAATAAACATTTTATAAATTTATTTATTTATAGTACGTGAAGGTGAAAAAAAGTAAACTTAATCATAGTTTCATAATGATTAATGATAGAAATAATTTTAGTTCTATTATTTTATTTCTTCGTAAGTGTATTAAAAAAAACGTCGTTTGATACACGTGGACATTATTTTGTTACTGCAGTTCTCGGCTCCATAATTTCCATTTAGACTGGAAGCCGACTGCCGAATCATACATAGTTGGGAAAAAGCGAGGCAGTTGATGCCGTCTAGTAAGTTAATTATATTAAGTATTATAATTAGATAACAGTGTTATGTACCTACTTCATAGAGTTCTAAAAACTCCGACGTATAGAAATAACTTAGCTCAAGTTTCTTTTAATTGACTTAGACTGAACTAAGTAAGTATGCTAGACTTATCCATGAAGAACTTTAATATGAAACAATTTAACTTTGTGTAAGATAATATAACCTATTAACAGCTGATCAAAGAGATACTGGATCAAGTGTAAACTAATATTGCCGTTTCGAGTATACCTAAGTTAGTGAGTGTAAGTTATGGGAACGTACTACTACTATTAGTGTTATTATCTTCATAATGTATAGAGAATTGCTGATGTTTTACTCACATCATTTCTGGTCCAGGAGTTAGTTCATATAATTTAGTGATTATGAGCATCTGCTCATATTTAAATATTTATGTGTAAGTTTAGTCTACTTGCAAGAATAAATATGTAAATAGATAATTCACCTGATCACTTTTAATTTACCACCAATTAATTAATTACAATAAGTATAAGTATTTGACAATATAAATGTTGTTTCGATGAGTGTAAAAGAGAGCTCAGTCCACTGAGCTCGGGGTTTTTAAAGATTTGGTATTCCCCCACTGAAGTCACGTCAGCCAATGACTCGCCAGCAAAGTTCAAACGTCCGGTCCAATGCAGCATGGTGGCAGCACTGGACCAACGGTGCGTCGCTTGACTCGTGAAACTGGCGCTATGTTTGGTCGCGCGCGAAGAAGTGGCGCCAACATAAGCATAATCAGCCTTGAATGTTCCCAATGCTGGGACACGTGGCCTACTCTCTAGAGAAGGAATGGGCTATAAGCCACCACGCGGGCCCAGTATTTTTATTTATGTAGAGTTTGTTCCAATAATAACTAACGAAAGTGAAATCAAAACTTGTTAAGTTTAATTTCTCACGGAATCGAAGCTCTTTGCTATGAGTCAATTAATCGTAACGATTATCGGTACAATGATTGCAGAGTCTACCTCCCACATGTCAACAACCTCGTGTGCTTTGTCAAGATACAGTTTTATTTTTGGATAATACAATATTATTCTGAAAAATTGTCGCAACTAGGATTATCCTCCTGTCAAATGAAACCAGATATTGCCACGAGAGAATTGAGATCTAACCTTTTGTCTTTCATAATATTTATGAGAAAACAATGAAATTTCAGTTCTAATAAACTTTTCGGAATTGAAAGTATTTGCGCGCCTTTGGTGTTTCGAAATATAATAAGCTAAATATATTAGTGGCCTTTTACATACCATCTTTCAAATAAAAATATAATAAACAGACTTAATAGTTAAATTAACATCATATAAAGTAGCAACGTCGTTTTATTGCATAATAAGCCTTGAATGTTCCCATTGCTAAGACACAGACTTGTCTGTGGGCGATCCACTCGAACTTGTGGAGGTACTTTCATATAAGCCAAAAAGCTTGGTTTGCCCTTATAACTTACTCTTCATGATGGTTTCTGAACAGTCTGTTTGCCCTAGTGGTTTGCCTTATTGTTGGCCATAGACGCGCCACTGCGGCGAACCTAATGCTTGTGACTAGATGTCAAACGCCGTGAATTTTCGGTTCAAGGCATGTCCTTGAACCGTCCAGTTTCCTAATGATATTTCCCTTCACTGTTTTGGGAGCGTATTGACCCAGGGTTGTGGAGGTAGGTAGGCAGCCGCTCCATGTAAACTATTGGTATGCAGCCGGTTGGACTGGAAGCCGGCCAATATAGTTGGAAAAAGGCTGAGCAGATGATGAACGCGCTTGGCTGGGTATGAGCCCATTGCCTACCCCCACTCGTAAAATAGTCAGAGACCTCTGAACCACCACTACTTAATTCTATGATATTATGTTGAGAGCATTGCTGGTATTCAATTCCAAGAATCTGCCTTTGTAATGTTATCGAAACCACAGTAATATACCTCATAATTAATTTAGGGACGAATCCGATACCTTTGATTGTATTAATTAATGTTAATCAAAGGTATTTTAATTGTTATCGTCGAAACGCTCTGAGGTTTATATTGTCATGTGATATTGTTTGGTACTAGATTCGTGTTTTGCTTTATTATTGTACGTACTTGTGTTGTTTCATAGAACTCTTCTGGTGAAGTCTTAGATGTAATACGGCGCGTTCGTGTTCCACGCGCGCCTCAAAGAGATGTCAGCAAACAGGAGGGGCCCGCAAGGGCCGATGTCTGCCAGGGCTGCGGGATTGTTCGAAAGAGATACCGCGGCCCTGGAACACAAAGGGAAAAGGAAGGAACATGGATGGGTTTTAGTCAGTAGAAGTCTGACACTCGCTTCCGAGCGGAAGGGAGTGTCAGGAGGTAGAGGGCCTATGATCTCGCAGTCTGACGATCGCACCACTAAGGCACTCTCCACACGATAGGCACTGCACTGTTGATGATGATGATCTTTTATTTAGTGAGAGTTTTTCCCTATATTTGAACAGTATTATTACAACATCTTTTTTTTTGGGATTGGGAATCATCAAATGACTCCTCCCGCTCTGGGCGGAGCGGAAGGGAGTGTCAGACTTTTACTGACTAAAAACCATCCATGTTCCTTCTTTTGCCCTTTATGTTCCAGGTTCACGGTATCTCTTAATACATTACTTGGGATTGGCATGGCGATACATTCAAATGAATTGATATCCTCCTCCTTTTGAAAGTCGGTTAAAAACATACTTTTGCCACGCACTTCAACAATTTATTTAAAAAAAAAAAAACCGAAAGTAGCTGTGTTTTACAAGATATCGTTGTAAATTTATCCACCAGTGTCAGTTATAACCAAATATTGCCTTAAAATATCGTGTCAATTGAGTAGTAACGTCTTAAAAAATTATGTGAAAAATATGATGAATATTTTTTATCCAGCTTCCAAGTTGAAAGTATTAACAGATCAGATATAACCGTAGAATAAACACCAATAAATGTTGCGACATAATTCTTATTGCAGTTTCATCATTAAAAAGCCTTTCCATTCGGCCCATGCCTTTATTCTTAAATAGGGACAGATGGGAAAATGTGTGCCATCGTCCCCTGTACAAACGGCGTCGGCGTGTTTAGGGGAGCATAACACGTATGTATCTAGAATTCTAGATTCAACCACCACTTAGAGATAATCAATGCTTCTATATAAACTCATATTCTATAGAGGTCAATCTTGTAAGTTTATAAGTAGGAGTTAGTCTCTGAAACAAATCCGATTTTTACCGATTAAAAAAATATATAAGATGGAGAACTACACTATTGCCGAGTGACATAGCATAACATGTTTTTAAACGTGGACGAAGCCACGGGCAGAACTAGTAAAATAAATAATCTCAGTTTTCTTCAAAAACTAACCCTTCACAGCAAGCCACATCCAGTAATGCGATTCAAACTTATCTGCGACCAGCGTCGGTTGCGATAAAATTCTTTATGCATCTACCCTCGGAAACGTCTCAGGATCCAGTTTCATTACGTTAACGAAATAATTCAATTATGCTTCCCTCTACTCGCTGCCCGTGAGACCTCGCCTCGGCTTCTGATTCATTTTAATTTGGCTACCGATTATTTTTTATTGCGTTCACGTTTTCAAGTCTGCGTTTTGGGTTTACTTTTAAGGGTTGAGTTGGAACATTTTTAAAATAAGATGCTGTTAGGTTTTTATGGCGTTGTCTATTTTGTCGATCTTCAGGTTAAGCGGCGCTTGGTTATTCGTGGATGGGTGACCACACATTACATACCGAGTTACTTTCGTGCCACGGAAAGTACGTGAAACCATTTGTACCGGTTGTCATTTATAGATCTTTGACAGTCGTTACAGGTAGTCAGTGGTCCGAAAATCTGATAAAGAGTCTTACCAAGGGGTAGCGTATTACCCAGTACTAACGGGGTTGTGGAGGTCAGATAGGCAGTCGCTCCATGTAAAACACTGGTATTCAGCTAAATCCGGTAACACTGGAAGCTGACCCCAACATAGTTAGTAAAGGCTAGGCCGATGATGTCAGTTCTATTGTACTCATCTATTTGCTTTAGATTGTGTCATAGCATATACAGTTTCCTGTTCATTTAAGTATGGCTTTATCTGGAGGTAAATTCACTCATTCCTTGTCGATGTTCCACACATTCGCACGAAGCGCTTTGCTACATCGTTTATTATGCGCACAGCTAAGGAGTGGAATTCCCTGCCTGCGTCGGTGTTCCCAACTTCATATAACCCCAATCTATTTAAGTCGCGAGTTAATAGGCTTCTTTTGGGTTAGCTCGTTCCATGGTCGACCTCATCTCTGTCCTCAGGACTAGATTGAGGTCAAGAGTAGGGCCATTTAATATTAAAACGGTCAGAAAAAACTGTTCTTACTCAGGTCATGATTGACATTTGTTCCTTTTATCGGAATCCGTTTCTTTAAAAGCTAACAGACACTCAGAATGACTTTCAAATTCGTATAGTAAGTACGGATACTAAGGGAGTATGGATGGCGAACACATTAGAACCATTATGACTTTTACTTGTCAACTGTGGTTATGTTTCATAATATCTATCGAAGAAGCTTTAATTCACCAGGAAAATGAACTTTATTTAATGGTTCCTTTTGATCCAATTCAAGATAAAAGAGCCAAGTTTTTCCCAAATTATAATAATAAATACTGAATTTTTTGAAACCAGGGCGAATGCTGAATCAGGGCAATGCAATAAAAGCTGAAGTACTGTAAACTTATATCTTTGGCAAATATTATCTGAACTCTTTCATATTTATCGATTCAGTGCAGTCTTATGTATAATCCCAATTTGAATTCTGTATTCAAAAGAGCAATTTGTTTTTAAATAACTTAATTATTTTTTCCTTTGTGCTTTTTAGGGCGCAAAAAACTGAACCCTTACAGATTCGTCATGTCTGTCTGTCTGTCCGTCCGCTTGACACAGCCACTTTATTCCGAAACTATTACGACTACACAGTTGAAACTTGGTAGGTAGATGTATTCTATAAACCGCTTTACGATTTTTTGTACAAAAAAAAAAAATAACAGAAAAAATAATGGGTGGCTCCCCATATATGGGACTGAAACTAAAAAAAAATCATCAAACCTATACGTGTCTATACATAAATAGGTATTTTTACCATTTTTTCTCAAAGTCAATTCTTTGAAAGATAGACACTTCCAAAGTGCTAAAATGTGTGCATTCCTCTAATTTCTAAAGTAAGAGAAAAATTCTGAAAAAATGTAGCATTGTAGAACGTAAAAGAAAACTTTCAACGGAAATTGGTTTGAATAAGATTTGATGTTTGGTTTTTGAGATATGGGACTTTTTCATCAAACTGCAGCAGTAACTTTGTCTTTCATGAACATACTATGAAAAAAAAAATAGTTTTGCTGTTGAATACAACATAAGAATAAGCCTTCAAAATTTGTTTTATATTGTTTGGTGCTACGGAACCCTGTGTGCGTGTGGGTACGACTCGCACTTGGCCGGTTTTTTTTTGTAATTTGTTTCCACTCCCTCCCCGAAATGAAATAAATGGGAAAAACGTTATTTTGCTTTTATGACAAAATACGTGAATTATTTAAACCAAACTGTACACTTGGGGACGGACTACTATTATATGTTGTAGATAATACCTACACTTACCCACTATCCAGATCCTCAGAGAAATTATGAATAAACATACATATATAACCCTTATTACGACGAACGTGGTCAAAAGGTCACGGCATCGTCGTAATAACGTGGGCATAAAGTTTAGCACTGAGAGAGACCATAAACCATAATGCGCTATAAGGAAGACTGTCTGTATATGGTTTTACCAATAAAGTGGTCAACACTTATTGGGAAAAATATAGCTAAAAATGGGGCATTTCTGTTACGTTAAAAGTTTAAATTTTTATCTTCTTCTCTTGTATCGACAATTATGTGCGAAAAGCTTGTATTGTGGTAAAATATAAACTAGCCAGCAAGCTGATAGCGGCGAACGTCTACGTATGTTTGAGTATCCATCGAAACATGTGAAGTCTACATTTTATTTAAACGTATTTTAGCTAACTATGTTTTTTGGGCTTTTTTGCATTAAAAAGATGGAGTGACGACATCATACAAACGTTTTATAAGAGCCCATGTAGGCCTATGTGAAATAAAAATGTTTTGATTTTGAAACAGCCGGAAACTTATGGCCCAGATTGGCAAAAGACAGAGTCCGCTGGAACAGTTTGAAGGGGGATTTCACCGTAATATGCGGCAGTTACAGCTAACCTAACCTAACAATATTAATCTTATTTTAAGTACAAACACTAACATAACTAACAAATAAATAATTAAGTACACTACACATTAAAAATTAGATACAAACTTAATGTAAAGGAAAAAATAAAGCTAAATAAATATATGTTTTTTTTTATGTGACAGTTCGGCAAACAAGGAGGCTCATTGCGTAAAATTCTCATAAATCTTTTCATTTTCACAACTCGACAACATTATTTGTGGATGTATACTGTTGAGCACAAGAATTTTCATACACAACTCTGTACAAGGTGTAAACGGACCCTTCACGAAGCAGCAACCAAGCATTCTGTACATCAAACTAAGTAACTCTACGCAAAAATGATGAAAAACAACCTTTTTTTTTGGGTGAAAATTCATGTTTTACGTATATGTACCGCACTCAAAACATTGTGGTGATGGATGCATTGAATAGTAAACGGGTCATGGAGGTATTTAAAGTAAAGTTATAACCTTCAAAACTAGTATTTTTTTTTATAAAGTTGGAACTTTTTTCCTACCACTGCTTGTCTCTGCATCACCCAAAGGTCAACCGGTAGAAAATGCCTATGGCATTAAGTCCGCCTCTGTACTTTGTGCTTGAAGTGTTAAATAAATAAAAAAACGTTGACCTCCTAATATCTCCGTAACTGCTGGGTTAGGAAAGGTTCAGAACAAATAAAATTGCTATGTCGGGGATAGCAAGTGCCTTTCGGCTTCGTTAAGGGTCTTTTAATACCCATTAGGTAATGAGTAAAGAGCGCAGCGGTGGCCCAGTGATAGCAGCGCCGACTTACGAACAGTAAGTCGTGGGTTCGAACCTAGGCAGGCGCATTACTTTATGTAATTTATTTCATCACCACTGCTCTCAAAAACGGTGAAAGAAAACATCGCGTGGAAACCGGCATGTCCTAGAACTAAAAATTCGAAGACATGTGACATCTATTCCCATTCCCTCTCATATAGAGGAGGCCATCAGTCCCAGCAGTCCGAACATTATAAGCTGATTATGCTGCGGTAATTAAATGGATTATAAATGTGCACAATCAAAAGTGGGTAACGGAACCTTGCAAAACAAAAAATGTGGTTATAGTAACCTATTTACCAGCTCCTGTAACGACAAAGGGTTGAAGGCCTCGGTACTGCGCAGCCAAACAAGCTTACAAAGTTTCAAATACCTCTATGCCTACAGCTTAAACATTCTGCCGTTCGGTAGCTGTGCTCCGGTTTAAAGGGTGCCGTTGTAATTACAGAGACATGACACATTTCTGCTTTGTCTGTGGCGTACTAGGCATCAGTAAGTCCTCTGTATTGCACATAACTATGGATGGCGGTGACCTTTAACATTGGACGCTGGCTGGTTTACCAATCAGCATCTATCTACCTAGCCCCGTCATCCGTTTTGCCTTTTCCAACTAGGTATGTTGGGGTCAGCTTTCAATCATACAGATGAAGGTGAATACCAGTATTTTCTATGGAGTGACCACCGATCTGACCTCCACAAACTTGTTGTGTTTATTTGCCACTTAATACTTCCAACTTTCCTGGTTTCCGTGTTTGTGTCTATTACCTGTTCACAGTGTTCACTACTGAATAAATATTGAAATTGAACATGACGTACGACGGTGGTAAGTTCACATGGGAAAACTGACCGCAATACGGGCGATACTGCAAAAAAATATTGTGCAAAAACGCTGCCATTTCATGTGGCAACTCTGCCAGTCTCTTGGAGACATACAAGTTCACAGTGTTGAGGAGATTTTTGTCGGAATTTTTTAGTTTATTTAAAGTGTATATTATATTGTTTTACTCAAATAAAAACTTAATTCGATACTGTAATAAAGGTGAAAATAGTTGAAAACGTAATAGTAGTTTATATATTTATATTTGGGTGCCGATTTGAAGGCTATTCTTTACAGTGCCGTGACTCCACACGGCTCAAAGTGGTCCGGGTCACGGCAACCGTGGAACTGACACGCTTGCTTTAAGACGTTGATCATTTATCAAATAATCTCTGTTTACAGAAAGTGCAATAATATTATTTAGAATTTTTGGAAAGTAGTTTTTTAGATCTCATCTTTGTACGTACAGTATGACCACTTTATGTTTGCTATTCAAAGTGGCGCTGCTTGTCATGAGAAAATGCATCAACCAGTCAAACTTGGTACGTTTATTTTAGTTCTGCGTTTTCTCGCTTGCAAGAATAAATTGGTTGAAGTGTATCTGGGCATGATGTTGATAGGAAAGTCAAATTGTAAGGGACATAAGCTACTGAACTCGCTGACTGCCTCGATGGTTTAGTGGTCGCAAGCACGACTGTTGAGCATGAGGTCCTGGGTTCGATTCTCAGGTCGGGCATAGTGTTACTGAGTTTTTAAATTAGGATTTTCTCAGTAGGGATTTGCGCTCAGTTGATGGCAAAAGGCTCACCCCCTATTACATGGGACTTAAACATAACTATGCGAAATGTGGTTTTACTATTACCTACACCTCTGCCTAACCCTTCAGGTATTGCAAGCGTGATGTTATGTTATGTAAATCGATCGCCACTCATCTAGGCATTCAGGTAATATTGTAACGTCATGATATAGTCAATTACGAGATTATTTTGAAAGCCTGATTGACAGCTCACTAAATTCAATTAGTACTAAACGTAATTGTTATTACAGGGTGGGCCGGTTTCGACAGTTTACTAAATACAATTAGCGTTAAATATAATTATTTCAAACATAATTGTAAATAGTCTGTAATTGATAGATACCGATGTTTTAATTACGTCAGGGTATTGTTAATACATAGTTAGCGACGCCAGAATAAAATAAAATAATGATAGCCGCTCGGGTTAATTTATTTGTTTAGGATCTCCAACAAATGACGTACACAAACACACCACATAAATATCATCATCTGCCTAGCCTTTTCCCAACTACGTTGTGGTCGGCTTCCAGTCCAACCGGATGCAGCTGATTACCAGTATTTTACATGGAGCGACTGCGATCTGACCACACGAAATAATGGACGAAAAAAGTATGACGTAGGTCAGTAGGAGTACTCCTTCACTTACAGAAGACCACAGCATGCATTAAATTATAAAATATGTAACTAAACATCATACCAACATAAAGTACTAGTTAAAAAAATTAAAATCAAAACACATGCCATTTGGTAATATTTATGGGAAAATAGAATTAAAATAATATTTTTTTATTACAAATAATAAAAAAATGGATAAATTTTTGAGACATTACTTTCAAATTTGCGAGAGATTCACAAATGTCATAATTAGTGGTCTTATCTAGTGTGTTGTATTGCCTGCAAAGTCTTGGCACAGCGGCGTAATGACCTAAGTTGGTTTTTGAGCCAGGAATGTAAAATAACTCATAGGTATATTAAGCCTGGGAGTCCGAGTTGAAATTTTAATAATGTCCTCAAAAGTTCATGCAATCTATCCTTACACTAAACATTTTTGTGCAGGATAGTGAGGTTTAGTTGATCTTTAGGGTTGATCTTTAGGTTAAGCCGTTTTTGCCTAGGTTGGTCCGTGGAGACCACCCATTACATGCCGAGTTTTCTCCGTGCCTCGGAAAGCACGTTAATCCTTTGGTCTTGTCTGTCATTAAAATTTGTAGATCTTTGACAGTCGTTACAGGTAGTCAGTGGCCTAAAAGTTTGACAGCCAGTCTTATCAAGGGTATCGTATTACCCAGTACTAACTGGGTTGTGGAGGTCAGATAGGCGCTCTGTGTAAAATATTGGTATTCAGCTGCATCCAGTTAGACTGAAAGCCGACCCCAACATAATTGGGAAAAGGCTAGGCAGATGATGAGTAAGTGACGCTAGAAGGGTCCGTGGCTAAACAAAAACAGCTGCTCGGGGTTGATTTTCCAGGCTAAGCAACGCTCTCAGCCTCACGTCCCGGCCGCCGCGGCAGGAGAAGCACCGGGCGTCGGGGGCCACGCCGTGATGGCTCGGCAGGCCGTGCAGGCCGTGTCGACGGCGCGTTCGTGTTCCACGCGCGCCTCAAAGAGATGTCAGCAAACGGGAGGGGCCCGCAAGGGCCGGTGCCTGCCAGGGCTGCGGGACTGTTCGAAAGAGATACCGCGGCCCTGGAACATAAAGGGCCAATGAAGGAACATGGGTGGTTTTTAGTCCACCCAGGGCGGGGGGGGGGGGTCATTTGATGATTTCCCACCCACCAAAAAAAAAAAAGGCTAAGCAACGCTAGCCGAGTTCAATACGTGGATGAGTGTCAATCGATCATGCATTATATTTAAAAACAGCGCCTCCTGGGTCTAGTAGCTGCAAGCGCGACTGCTGAGCATGAGGTCCTGGTTTTGATTCCCAGGTCGGGCAAAATGTTATTGGGTTTTTCCATCAGGAATTTCTCAGTAGCAGCCACGGAGCCTGGATTTGTGCCCAGTTGCAATAGGCTCTCCCCCTATTACATGGGACTTAAAACATAACTGGCGAAATGTGGGTGTACTATTAGGTACACTTCTGCCTAACACTTCGGAGATTACAGGCGTGATGTATGATGTCATGTAATGTTACATTCCAAGACTTTCTCCGAGCCTCGGAAAGCACGTTAAGCAGGTTATTTTTTTTTTTTAAACGTTGCCCCACACTAGGAATTTCTCCTGTATCGTGGGTGCGTTTACAAACATTTAAACAAACAGCCACGGAACAACTATCTGTAGGCCATACAAATAATTGTTCCGTGCGAGAATCGAACCCGCAACCCGAAGCACAGCAGTCAATCGCTTAGCTACTGCGCCAACCGTGTCGTCGTCGTGTCGTATTTTGGCTGTCATTCTTAGATCTTTGACAGTCGTTATGGATATCAGAAGCCAGAAAATCTAACAACCACTCTTGCCATGCGGTATCGTTTTACCCAGTAACTCGGCTATCGAGATCAGGCAGGCAGTCGCTACGTGGTAGATACTGGTATTCAACTGTATCCTGTTGGAATGGAAGCCGACCTTAAGAGCCTTTCTGAGGAAAGGATTGGCAGATGATAATGAGCTGCAGGAGACAAGAAGCTGACCCCAATAGAGTTGAGCAAGACTAGGCAGTAGGGTAAAGCACGTTAGAAGTTAAAAAAAGCGGCCAAGTGCGAGTCAGACTCGTCCATGAAGGGTTCCGTAGCAGCAGTAACATAATATAAAAGTTCTTGTAGTTCGTTGTAACTTTGATCGATGTTTTTTTTATGTTTGAGTTGATTGAATGAAAGATAAATTGCGGTTTACGATTTATGACGTATTAAAAAAAAAAACTACTTACTAGATCTCGTTCAAACCAATTTTCGGTGGAAGTTTGTATCGTAATGTACATTTTTTTTTTTTTAATTTTATCATTCTTTTTTTTCAGTTCTAAGTATGGGGAACCCTAAATTTTTTTTTTCTATTTTTGTGTGAAAACTTTAATGCGGTTCACAGAATACATCTACTTACCACATTTCAACAGTATAGTTCTAATAGTTTCGGAATAAAGTGGCTGTGACATACAGACAGACATGACGAATCCATAAGGGTTCCGTTTTTTGCCATTTGGCTACGGAACCCTAAAAAGAATCCAAAGAAATAATAAATTTACAAGTTATAACATTAAATATGTAGCACAATAAGTATCGATCTTGCTTTGGGCTATTCTTTACTTGCGTGACTCGACGACATTTAAAGTTGGGTCACGGTGACGACGCGCAGGGTTGACACAATATTCAAATGGTTTAAACAAATTAATTTGGCATGGTTGTGTTTATTTTCAACATTATTAGAAGCAGTATCTACTTAGCTTAGAGTCCATATTTTTCTACAAGTACCGATAAAGAATAGTATTTTAGAAAGTTTAGATACAATCTACTGAGAAGCCGTTATCTTCATGTCTGATGTACGTACAGGGTTTAATAAGATCGACGGCACGGTTGGCGCAGTGGCAGAGCGATTTGCTGCTACGCTGCTTGTTACGGGTTCGATCCCCGCACGAACGGAACAAATATTCGAATGACTTAAAAGTAGTTTCTCTGGGTCTGGCTCTTTATTTTTTGAGAATTTAAATGTTTGTAAACGCATACGATGCAGAAAAAAGTTCTAGTAGTATTTCAACAACGAGATGTACACATTTCAGCTCCATATATTTTCAATCTAAATTCAGGTTCAAGTTTTTCATCAACGTTAGGGCTTTGTCTGGGTTCAAAGTACATTCTATTTCCCTTAGTAGTGTGGGGCACAGTGGCGAAGGTTCCATACAACTCAATTCCTACCGGTTTTCCATTGAAAAATGGCACAGTCAGTATTCTATAGACAAATAATATAATTATATTGTATTGTTTAACAGGTTGGTGTCCGCAACTCCACGTCCAGGGCGCGTATTTCTTGTGCGCACAAAATATAATCACATTGGAGATCATTATGTACTCTGGCTTACCTCTTAAAAATTGACCCTTCGCTACTGGTGGGGCAACGTTAAAAAAATAAAAATAAAAATGTACCTACGCTAAGTTAAGAAAAACAACTATTATTTTGGGTTTTCTTTATCTCTTCTAATTCTCTAGATTCATCAATGGTTAGCATTAACTTAGTAGCTGTTATTAAAGCGGCAAGGTGACTTTAAGTATCGTGATTTTGCAAAGTTGAAGTCAGTCGTCTGCCTTTCATTTTACCTGGTCATCATGAATGGATCCGATCATGATGACCAGGCACAATTGAAGACGTGAATCCAAAATACATTAGTTACGCTAGACAATGCAGTTTTCATTTTAAATTCTGAAAGTATATTGCTCTAATGATGCGTAAAACCAAAAACCGACAGTAAAAACTATTGTAAAATGTGTGATGTGCATGAGAGCAAATAAATAAATAAATAAATAAAATAAGTTTATGTGATGCGAAGTCATTATACAGGGTAGAAGAGACACCGTTGCATAAACGGTTACCAATTTTGTAGGAATAATAAAAATTTCTATAGTGAGGGGATTCGGTATGATGTACTCATCGATGTCGCTTCTACCCTGTTTAAACTGGCATGGTTAAAAATGGTTCCTGGTTGCTAACAAAAGATTTTTATATAGTTATCTAACTTCCTACGTACTGCTGAAATGATACGGTGCTAGAGGTAGCGCGGTGCTGGAGGCGCGATATCGTGTTGGTCTGACAAGCCCCACGGTTACACCACTGGGCTATCTCTTGGGACACTATTCCCCCGTGGTACCGTGTCTGTTCAACGGTGGGTCTGTAATCTTTAAAAAAAAAGAAAAGCACGTCTAAACGGCGCACGATATGTCTGTAAGTGAGTCAATATTCCGTAACCATTGTGACTCTGATAGCAAGTGAACGCGGTTTGGAGTTGATCGCGTTCACGTTAAAATAGGCTGTTACTTCTCTAAAATTATACTTCGATATTTGCAAGAATCTGTAAGTTTAAATACAAAGGCAGGAGTATAAGGCAGTCAAAAAGCCTTAAAATATCCCAAACATATGTAAAAGCAAGTGAAATAACTACGCCATTTTGCAAACTGTAGGCAAAACTTATTGTAAGTCGGTAAAAATATAAATAACGCGAAGAAACCGGCTTAGAGCCTCGATGTAGGGCATGTAAGAAAGGCGCTTCCAGGGAGATAAATGTACATAATTTATCAAGAGCGTCGATAAAAGAAAACATAGCGTAACCTATAAAGTGTATTTTACTTTACTTGTCCCATTACGTAAACAAATATGGCGGACTGGGATTCTGATTTTGAATGTATTTATGGTTCATTCGAAGCAGTTTTTGATGTATGTGTTTTTTACTGTTTACTTAATCCACGTCTTTCTTTTGAAGCCTAACAATATTCTACATTCATACTAGTTTTGAGTATGAATGTGGATTACTATAACGATAGGGGAAGATCAACAAACTATAGATAGCCTATGAAAGTTGATATCTCTAGAAAGGAGATGACTCATGAGATGGAGACTAATAGAGAAGTATGGAAGAAGAGACATGCTGCGCTGACCCCAAATAAATTTGGATTCGGGAAGGAGAATGATGATTGAGGAAGAGGGTTGTATTAATGATTTTAAGAACTATAATTCTGTAACTACATACGTGTTACTAGTGGGCCTGTGGACGGTGAGTAATGGGCTAGCTCGCCGTCCGTCCGTCGTATGACGACGGGCAGGCCGTGTCGACGGCGCGTTCGTGTCCACGCGCGCCTCAAAGAGTTGTCAGCAAACGGGAGGGGCCCGCAAGGGCCGGTGCCTGCCAGGGCTGCGGGACTGTTCGAAAGAGATACCGCGGCCCTGGAACATAAAGGGCCAATGAAGGAACATGGGTGGTTTTTAGTCAGTAAGAGTCTGACACTCCCTTCCGCTCCGCCCAGGGCGGGGGGGGGGTCATTTGATGATTTCCCACCCACAAAAAAAAAAAGGCACGTCGTTTTCCGAGATAAAGACTTAGGCAGTTATTACACAGCACAGCTCATCCGTGTGGCCTGATGGTGAAGCTGATCTCACGTCGCGTGATGTCCAACGTACGACACCGCCCGACCGCGCGGCCGAGTGAGGCAGTCACCGCCTCTCCGCGTGGTGCCTGCCTATGGATCCGCTACGTCTCTTTCGCCCTACCGCGCGGACGGACGGTAAGGCTGAGCATTTTAGGAGATTTATGCGAATATTGACGTTCAAAAATTTCTGATTCTTAGTCAAATTAAAATTGTTGAATTTTTATGTTTTTAATATGTAGGTACCGAAAGATTGTGATTAATAACTCGTTATTTTTGTACCATTGCCTCCAGTTGTGAAGGTCAGAGAGGTAGTTGCTCCATATAATGCTCCAACCCCAAGATACTTGGGAAAAGACTAGGATATCCAAATGATGATTTTGATGGTAATAGTCACAGTTGTTTAACAAATAACAGATTTGTAAAGAAAACATGCTATGTCCGTTATAAATGAGGCTTATGTAATACTTCGATAATGGTGGTAGCCTGGATACTAGAATAATATAACGTTAATTTTCTTCATATTTGTTCAAGCCTCCAGCGTTTTTCATTCGTTTTGTACAGATGGTATTATAATAGTTTCTGTACTAGCTATTAATATAATTGATCAACTAGAAAAATGTGGGAATAAACCGTAGACATTCCACAATGTTGTTGATATGTCGTATAGTAGCTATCGGTCTTGTTGTAGCGTGAAAGCATGAAGTTTTGCTCAAGTCTAGAGAAGATTTTTGAGAGGAGAGGGATTTTTTTAATTCATCCTTTAAAAGGTGATGAAAGTTTCTTTGAAAGTTTTTTCAGTTTTGACAATCGAAAATTCCGTTGGGGGCACGCCTTTTGGAAATTGCTTAATAAACCAACCAATATCGATTTCTTAAAGAAACGATATTCTAGAAGTTTCTGTTTTTGACTAAGCAATACCTATCATCAAAAAATAACATAGCATCACGCCTCTAATCTCAGGAGGTTTAGGCAGAGCTGTACCTAATACTATACCCACATTTCGCCAGAGTACCATGTAATAAGGCGTGAGCCTATTGCACTCAATCGGGCACAAATCTAGACTCCGTGGCTGCTACTGACAAATTTTTGATTGAGAAACTCAATAAAACTTTGCCCGACCCGAGAATCAAGGCCAGGCTTATGCTCAGCAGACCTATCACCATCTGCCTCGCCTTTCCCACCTATGTCAGGGTCCGCTTCCAGTCTAACCGGATGCAGCTGAATATAAGTATTTTACATGGACTACCAATAACGAATCAACAGAAATTTCGAACAAACATTACAAAGTCCATAATTCTACATTCCATTCTTTGTCAGCCCTAGCACCGTGACCTGCTTGCGTACATTGAGTTGAATATCTACCAGTGCTGTTTGTGTCGGCGACATGGCGTGAAGGTGTCATCGTCTGTTCGCTCTTTTGTCTAGCTTTGAACTGAATGTACTGGTGAATCGTTGGTATGTACGTTTTAGTGCTTTTGAGGGCGGTAGTAACTCATAAGTTGCTATTGCGGTGGTAGTGGTGTGGTATGGTCCTATATTTGTTTAGTGGGTACTCTCTTGATAATGTTTGATGAGGAAGAATGACGCGGATGTGAGTAAAAGAAAGAAAAAGCATTTATTTGTATATAAGCATATCAATTTTCGAAAACAAGAAGTAATTTTTATATATTTATTTTGTACCTTACCACATTTTTTTGTTATTTAACCCTAAGGTTGACTGGTAGAGAATGCGTCTATGTACTACTATTGTACATGAAGTTTAAATAAATAAATAAATTTGTGGCAGATACATGACGTGCATACAAAATGACAAAAAAAAACACAACGTAAATATTTATAAATAAAAAAGGACAAAAAAAAGAGAGTATAATAAAGAGTGAAGAAGTTCCTCTGCCTCTCCATCTATCAACATTCATAATGTTGATAGATGGAGAGGCAGAGGAAGGCCAAAGAAAAGATGGATGGACTCTGTGAAGATTCATATGAAAGAGAAAGGAGTAAATGATGCCCGGACGTCTGACAGGGGAGAATGGAAGAAGAAAACGTGGTGAGCCGACCCCAAGTAAAATGGGACAAGGACAGGAATCAATGATGAGGTATTGAGAAGTAGTCTATGATTTTGATTTAACAGAAAATGTGACGGTAGCTATAGTTGATGAATGTAGTGACCAAAATTAATTCGCATATATAAGGTAACCGTCCACGTAATGTAAATGAACGACATTTCAAATCATTTCAATGAAAATATTTAAAAAAATTCTATGGAACTTAACATAAAGAAAATCGTTTAAAAACATCCTCATTTTGTTATCTACCAGTTAGTAATATTACAAGTAGATTACGATGTTATTCGCTTTGTCTCGTATATCTTAACTACATATACAAGGTGTAAACCGACCCTTCCCGAAGCCGACAACCAAGCATTCCGTTCATCAAACGAAACGCAACAAATATGGCTGGGAAACGACTGTTTTTGGGGTGAAAAATCACAATTTTCGATTTTTAATGTGAACTCAAAACATTGTGCTGGTGGATGCATTGTATAGTAAGCGCAGAGGTTTTTAAAGTAAAGTTACAATATTAAAAACTTGTAGAACTGCGGAAAATTTGGAATTTTGTCCCCCAATGTCTCCGTAACTAAAAGGTTCACAGTTATAGTCTAAAACAAAACAAATGATCGCAATGACGGGGAGAACAAGTGGCTTACGGCTTCGTTAAGGGGTACTTTTACACCCATTGTAAAATATCTTTAACGTTCATTAATGCAAGCCACGCATTTTCACACAAGCATCCTTCTAAAAAGCTCTCTAAAAATTTAAATAACAAAAAACACAAATATACTTCGCAACAATGAACTGTATTTAACGTAAATTGATTTCCCAATACCATTTTGTAATATTACAATGAGCTCGACGTGATTTTCCTGCTTTAAGTAATCAATTGAAATGGCGCCAATGGCTTTGACAGGTGTCAGCCATTTTGGATAACAAAGGAATCGACGCGTACCGCCACGTTGACTGGGCAAATTCAAAACAGGCCTGTAATCATAGTTTGTGTATAGTATGGTAATGCATAAATGATTTGTAATGACAAACCTCGGCCTTGTTTGTTGACATGGATGCATGAACTGCCCTTTGTAATGCGGCTAAACTTATTTGTTTACTCTTTTTCTTTTCCTTAGCCTATATTATCCCATTGCTGGGCAAAGGCTTCTCTCATAGCTTTCCACTGTTCTTCTATTCTTAGTCTCCGTTACATAGGATTCAAATTTAGAATGGCTGGCGTAGTTAAGTTAATACGTAGAAACTATATCCAGTGACTACTTCGTCGTTCTAGTAGTTACAAGTGCTACTACTGCGTAAGAGGATTTTTTTTTCGTCATGTCCCTGCGACAAATAAATATTTTTTATTTTTTTATTTAGGATTGATCTAGAGGAGCTCGTGGCTAAATAAGAACAGCCGCTCGGGTCGATTTTTAGGTAATGCCGTGCTTACCTAGGTTGGTCCGTGGATGGCCACCCATTACATACCGAGTTTCCTCCGTGCCTCGGAAAGCACGCTAAGCCGTTGGTCCCGGCTGTCATTTGTAGATCCTTGACAGTCGTTACAGGTAGTCAGTGACCCGAAAGTCTGACAACCAGTCTTACCAAGGGGTATCGTATTACCTTACGTAGCGCTAACTGGGTTGTGGAGGTCAGATAGGCAGTCGCTCCATGTAAAATACTGGTATTCAGCTGCATCCGGTTAGACTGGAAGCCGACCCCAACATAGTTGGGAAAAGGCTAGGCAGATAATTTAGGTTTAATTATCTGGTTCATCAAATTTTTATTGGGGTTTTCGATCAAGAAATTCCCAGTACCAGCTCGGGCTTCGGATTTGTGCCAAGATGTTGATGGCAAGAGGCTCGCCCTTTATGACATAGGACTTAAACATATTGACCAAGTGGGTGTTACAATAGGTTCAGTATACAGGAGTCGGGATGTTATTATGTTAATACGTATCCACATGGGTCGAGATTTTTATAATCCTTTGAATTCTCGTTGTTGTTATAAACATTGAACGAAAAAACAATAGAATAACTGGGTGGTTACTTACATTTTTTACAACTCCTTTTTGCAAAATTATTGTCTCATTTTTGTTTGTTGGTTTTTTTTTCTTTAACGGCCATGAATTTTCATAACATCGATCAAAATGAACAAAACCATTAAGATATGTCTTTTTTATCGTCATCATTGCTCCATTTTACGTTTGACACGTAAAATGTTTACTGATGTATCAAAATACATCATTTACTTTGATTATTTGCTTTTCATTTGCAGGTACCGTATGATAAACCGAAAAAAAGATATCTCGTAAAATCGTAATGGAAATTTCATGCTGGCTATAAACTTTCGACGGATGAGAAAAATAAAAAGCGCGTGTGAGAAAAATGACGAATGCGTTGGTCAATATTAAAAAAAAAAACATTGACGAACGAATTCTCATTTGTTATGCTTGCTGGTTACTGACTTACAATGCTATTTTATGGTTAGTTATATTTTATACCGTAGGTACTTGGAATATAATGTAACTTTAAAACAACCAATAGAACTTCTTAAAAATACTCATATTTTAAATGAAGCGACTGTCTATCTGACCTCCACAACCTAGTTAGTACTGGGTAATTCGATACCCCTTAGTAAGACTGGTTGTCAGACTTTCGGGCCACTGACTAGCTGTAACGACTGTCATACAAAACTGTCCACACTGTCTACAAATGACAGCCGGGACCAACGGCTTAACGTACTTTCCGAGGCACGGAGGAAACACGGTATGTGTTTCCTCCGTACTTATGGGTGGCTTAACCTGAATATCGACCCAACCCGCTGCTATTATTTAGTCACGAGTTTCTAACTACCTTATACTAACTGGTCGACGCTTAATAACAAGTGAAGTGTTTTCTTGCAAATCGTAATGCCGTTCCGAGCCGCTTGGATATATGCCTTGCCCACAGATAATAAACATTATGTGAGTATTTATGTCAACTCATAGTTATTGATCCTATAGTATAATTCCTGAGGGCTTAAAATGGCCGCTTTAGCAGAATCATAACAGGATAATAATATGAATCACGATAAAAAAATTAAAATGGTCATAGACGCTCTTAATTGTATGAATTGTCACTTTGTGACCATTTTACGAACTAAGCGTAATTCGTATTATGATCCTGTTATGATTCTGCTAAAGCGCCATTTTAGACCCCTTGAAAGTTCAAGGGGCCTAGCATAAGCAGCCTACTATGTTCCCACTGCTGGGACACACGGCCTAATCTGCATGAGAGGGAATGGGCTATCCACCACGCGGGCCCAGTGCAAGTCGGTAGATGTCACATGTCTTCGAATGTTTGGTTCTAGGACATGCCAGTTTCCTCACGATGTTTTCTTACACCGTTTTTGAGAGCAGTGGTGATAAAATAAATTACACAAAGTAATGCGCCTGCATGGGTCACGACGGCCACGACTTACGAACAGTAAGTCGTGGCCATCACTGGGCCACCGTTGATCTCCTAACTGCTCAAGGGGCCTAAAATAGCATAAGTTCATCCCTAGAAATACTGTCAAAACTCAGCTTGTTGGTAGGTAGTAGGTGGATATTACTTTTACTCTTGTAGTAAAAAGAGGTATCTAAAATGGTAGGACTCGTCACGTCTGACTAAATACGTGCTCACTGAAAGTACGTGAAAGCTTTGTGAGTTTCTCATTATTTGTACAATACAGCTTTGAGCTTCAAGTATCTAAGGAGTATTAAAACGAAGGCTTAAGCTTTGTAAAGAGTCATTGACACTTTGTCATTTTAAATATAATATGTGACTATCAATAATAATATAATATAAATGTATCATTCAATCATTCATTCAATATGTGACTATGCAGGGTGAATGGGATACCGACGCTAAAACGGTAACCACGTATTCAGTACATTATTCTGAACCACCCCAGATAGAAATTTGAAATGAATGCCAATTGAAATGACTAAATATAACCGTTGCGTTGTAGCGTCATTGTCCCTTCCACCCTGTATGTAAAACGCTTTATGCTTTCGTAGGCCATGCTGAAATTATAAAGTGCGAATAAAAATAAAAATACCTCTGTCTGCATGTCTGTCGTTTACCTTTTCACACCTTAATAGCTTAGCTGAACGGATTTTTATGAAATCTAGCGTAAAGGTAGGCCTTAGGACATGTTACATTTTATGTACCGGTATGCACTACGATCCTATGGGACAACTTTCGTTAGTTAAAAATAAAATTTATTCTCCATCACTACATATTATAAAACAAAGTCGCTTTTCTGTCCCTATTTCCCTTTGACCGCTTAAATCTTTAAAACTACGCAACGGATTTTGATGCGGTTATTTTTAATAGATAGAGTGATTCAAGAGGAAGGTTTATATGTATAATAACATGCTTAATATATTAGAGAACCACTGATAATTTCAAGATTTCTATTGTGAAGTCGTAAATAATTTCATTTTTTTCCGCTTACATTGCAAACGCAGGCTGAACCCTACGAGATTTATCAAAATAATGTACTAAGTATTGTACACATTTAAAAGGTCTACAGAAAACTCCGCGATGGTATATGTCTATCTCTTATGGATATCCCACAATAACATGTTTTTGTCATTTACTTTTTACGCCAAATAATGGCTAATTTCCGAAGCGATTTTAACCAATACGGCATTAATCCTTATCCAATTAAATACCTTAAATACATTGTTGATTTAATATAGATCTATATGGCCCTTTACAGCATATGATTTAAATGAATATTTTCGAAGATATTACAGATTTAAAAATTGCGGGACGTAGCGTTTGCGCCGGCACCGGCCGGCGCGGCGAACTGGCGAACGGCTGTGAACGTTGTATATAAAGAAATTCTGTAATATATTAATTGTTATAAAAATAAAATAAAAATGTAAAAAGTAAATAAGTAAAAATGTATTGTATGAATTTAGAAATTCCAAAGATAGTAGGAAATCTTCATGGTATAGGGAAAGGGGAATATAATTGTTTTACTCCAAATTTAACGCGTGCGGGCCACGGGCAGTAATGAATAAATCAAAACTACTGGATCAATTTTAATCATTTTTTCAGTGAGTGACATAGGCTATATATTTTACACCCGAAGCCCAAGTGGGCCGCTATGTTTTTATATACAACGTTCACAGTTTTTCTGTAGTGTATTTAGTATCAGCATTGCACCCGTGCGAAGCCGGGGCGGGTCGCTAGTTATTTTATAAGCTAAGTTCATAAATGCACGTAGAAGCATCTTACTCTCAAGCCAGCCACGCTGCAGAAACAGCATTTATGTTAAGTATTCTATGTTTAGCTTAAAACTACACAATACTTTACAAACTAAAAAGCTAAACCAAACATCTAGAACATCAAACAACTTTCAGAACACACGAGCACTCCCACAGCATACAACTAGTTTACATTCAAAACAAAGTCTTTTGGAAGTTGCAAGGAAATCAGCTAGGAATATCTGGCCTTTTTTTTTTTTTTTTTTTTTTTTTTTTTTTTTTTTTTTTTTTTTTTTGGGGGGTGAGAAATCATCAAATGACTCCTCCCGCTCTGGGCGGAGCGGAAGGGAGTGTCAGACTCTTACTGACTAAAAAACACCCATGTTCCTTCATTGGCCCTTTATGTTCCAGGGCCGCGGTATCTCTTTCGAACAGTCCCGCAGCCCTGGCAGGCACCGGCCCTTGCGGGCCCCTCCCGTTTGGAATATCTGGCCTGCCATAGAGATTTAGCTTAGGCTGCATTGTTCCGAATTCTCCCTTTACAGGTTTTGAGTTGGGATCAATCAGTTGGTATGTGCGTGTAAAAATCCACCCATAGACGGTAGGTTATAATACATGAGCAGTTTTGTTTGTACAGTCAAACTGTGTATATGTCGCAGGCATTTTGTATGATTTCGCCATTTACATACGGCGTCGGCAATTTATAAACGCTCGCTGTTATGAAAAATGCCGAAGGCAAAATGTATAATGCCGTGTCATTATCTAATATGCCGAAACACAGGTCGACGGATCCGCGCTGCGCGGGGCTCCTATTTCTGTCTGCAAGGTTTACAGGAACCTAACTAACCGAACCTCGGGGTGCCCCTGACGTCGACCGTCTAGGGTTAGCGTTTCCGTCAGCAGGTCGACGGATCCCCGCTGCGCGGGGCTCCTCGATTCTCTGTTGTTATGTACGTGTCGCAGGCATTTTGTATGATTTCGCCATTTACATACGGCGTCGGCAATTTATAAACGCTCGCTGTTATGAAAAAAGCGTTTATAAATTGCCGACGCCGTATGTAAATGGCGAAATCATACAAATACATGCCTGAACGTGGGTAGGAGAAAACTGTAAACTGTGTGTTTAGCCTGTACATGCAACCTAGAGAATATCGAAATAAACAAGAAAAAAAATATATTTATGTACATACAGATACTTAACAGGACAATATATTAACATAGAAGAGCACAAAGGTACTGCTTATTTCATAAAAAATTTCTTCCAGCAGACCTGCGAGAGGAAAGATGGATTAGAAATGTAGACACAGTGTGTAGAAAAGATAAAACAAGGAAATTTAACTTAACTTAAAACAAAAATATATCTATAAAAAATAAATATACATACAAAAATAATATATACACATATGAAAAAAGAAAATACTACCTAGTACTATTATTATTATTTCTATATTATATTTTTTTTATTTGTTATTTATTGAATTATGTTTTTAATATGAATATTGAAATAGATATTTTTCCGCTTGGTACGATTGCGCAGTACGACTGCGCAGTCCTAACCGAAAGTGAGTTGCTGGTCATGCGATCATGCACAGCTCAGAGGCGTTACTATGACGTCTTAAAGCAGGAGTAATTCCAGTGTGGGAAAGAGACAGAACTATATAGGTCGTCTAGCGCCATCTGTTTCCCACTCTGGAATTACTACTGCTTTATGACGTCATGGTAGGCCACCAGAAACAAGTAACAACAGTCGTGTTATTGGTTTTTAAACTGGACGAAATATCGGGAACTCAAAACAAACAGTGGACATGGTAAATATCCCGTTTCTAGTGTTAATTATAATATTGTCGTGTGTTGCCGGTGATGCCATGCTTGCAAATGAGCCATCCTTCTTCATAAAGGTCAGGTGAGTAGTATACTCAACCGAAGTGCGTGTATGACCAGATGAACGTGGGTATGTATGAACGTGGACGAGGCGAAACTAAAATATAATTATGTACTAACACTAGTGTTTAAGATGTTTATGTATTATTACTAACAAATTGGATTGTATTATATATATAATAATAATAAAGATTTTACTGTCGAACAAGAACTAGATTACATGGCAAAGTTGTATAAAATAAAGCACGAGCAAATAGTTTCTTAATCTAGTTAGTGGGTGCCGTACTGCTCTCCTAGATAGGTTACAAAATAACCTGTGTTTAGGAGAAACAGTTCCGATCCCCGTCATAAATGGTTGACTCACGACAGCACGTGTTAACTATGATGGTATATTATAACCATTCGAAAGTTAAAAAATGTGTGAAAAAATCTGTTTTGATTTGATTTGAAAGGATGTGTAAGGGATCTAAGAAGGTGCGTGCTTTTATTTCTGTTTCTTTATGTATTGCCCTATCCAAAAATTAGACAAGTTATTCAGATATGCAATAACATCGTGTGTAGGTCAATCAAGGCATATCATCAATGCGGGTCTGGAGAATATCCAATCTGTCATCTAGCTCCGATATCTGAATCGGATTGAAATTGATTGGTCGTCGGGTTGTAGAGTCCCTCCAAAATTCACTATGTTTGTTCTGTGAATGAGCACCGCTTATTTGATTCCCTTTTGACCGAGTTTTGTAAAAACGAGGATGAGTTCTGCGATTATTTTTTTGTTCTAGGCCATACCTGGGAACTGAAACTCAAAGCATTTTCCGTAATTAGTGGACCATGTGGACAATTCAGAGAGCAGCGGTGGCATATCGACTTCCGAGCAGTTAGTCGTGGGTTTGAACCCTGGCGGGCGCATTAATTTGAGTAATTTATTTCATCACCACTGCTCTCAAAAACGGTGAAAGAAAACATCGTGAGGAAACTGGCATGTTCTAGAACCAAAAAGCCAAAGACAAGTGACATCTGTCACTTGACAGTCTTTGGCTTTTTGGTTCTAGAACCAATCCGCACTGGGCGCACGTGGTGGATTATAGCCTATTCCCTCTCATAGAGAGGAGGCCGTGGGTCCCAGCACTGGGAACATTGTTGGCTGATTATGCATGTATGCTGTTGGTTCTACATAGATACCTTTTTTTTTTTCGGGTGGGAAATCATCAAATGACTCCTCACGCTCTGGGCGGAGCGGAAAGGAGTGTCAGACTCTTACTGACTAAAAACCACCCATGTTCCTTCTTTTGCCCTTGAAGTTCCAGGGCCGCGGTATATCTTTCGAACAGTCCCGCAGCTGGTTCTACATACCTAAGACCTTTTTTTTTAATTTTGCCCGTCATTGCGATATTTTTTTTTGTTCTAGGCATTTATTTCAATTAGAACATTACAAGCACTTTTGAATGTGAAAAAAAAAGTGAAGCTACAGTCACAAAGCATAATAACTTGTGAAAGTACTGTAATTGCTCATTCTAAAGCGTAGATCTCTATGAAAAAGAATGGGCAAGAAACTCCATGGACCTTCTAGCTACGGAGATCGTCGAAGGTCCAAGTTCCAAATTTTTCACACTTTTTTTTTTTAAATTCAAGTTTTAAATGTCATACCTTCACTTTGAGTACCTCCTTGACCCCAGTTAAAATCAATGCATCAATCAGCACAAAGTTTGAGTGCGTTCCATTGAGTACTATCGTAAAACGTGATTTTTCACCGCAAAAAAAAAGTGTTTTCCCAGCAATAATTTTTGCGTAGAGCTACTTAATTTGAACAGAATGCTTGGTTGACGGCTTCGTGTAGGGTTCGTTTTAAACGTCTACTACCCATTGTGTACTTGTTTATCAGTCTACGTTCAACATTCCGAGTGCTAACTTAATTTTTCAGTCTTACCAAGAAGGTATCGTGTTTTACCGTAATTGGGTTGTGGAGGTCAGATAGGCAGGCGCTCCATGTAAAATATTGGTGTTCAGCTGCATTCGTTTGGACTGGAGCCCGAACCCAACATAGCAGGGAAAAAGCTAGGCACATAATGACGAATTTTTTTCATCATCATCATCATTATTGTCTTGCCCTTATCCCAATTTATTTGGGGCAGCATATCTTCTTCTTCCATACTTCTCTATTACTCGTCATCTCATCAGTCACCTCCTTTCTAACCAAATAATTTTTCACACAGTCCATCCACCGTTTCTTTGGTCTTCCTCTACTCTTATAGCCATCTACATTCATACTCAACTTAATTTTGTCACCAAAATATTTCATAAAAATTTTCATGCACCGCTGTAATAATACCCCTAGCATTATTTAAATACTTTTAAAGAAGAGTCCTTTAGAGGATGAGGGAACTCAAGAACACTCCATTATAAGCTGTTCTGTTCATTATTTTAAAGCCTCCATTAGCTCGGACAATATTTTTAGTTTTAAAGCTAAGTTTTTTTATTTTATTTTGAACGGCCATAGTTGAGGTTCTATTATGAAGGATTCTTGTGATGCTTTAACAAAATGAGGTGGTTTTTTTTGGGAAAATACTCTTGCAGTCTACGGACATTCTGACAGTACCTACATAATAAAATTAAGTTTATAGAATGAGGTTTACAGGCTGCTTTTTAATCATAATATTGGATGAGAAGAACAGCTCCTGGCTAAATAAAAAAAAAAACGCACGGGTCGATCTCAAGGTTAAGCAGCGCTTGTTAAGGATGATTCGCGGATCGGTGGTCATCCATTACATACCGGCCCTTCCTCACCGAGATCATTCGCCTGTAGTGTAACATTTCAGATTTTCGTGTTTCTATACACCATTATTTTTAGGTCGTTCTGGAGCCGAATACCATGAACTCGATCATCGAACTCGAAACGATTGGGACTATTTTTTTCAAAAAATAACAATAAAAAAAAATACGAAAGAATAAATTTAATGTTTTTTTTTGTGAAAAAATGAGAATCGATCGATGAATGAATTTTTCAATGGGTATCGTTCGCATGTGTTGCCGATTGTGGATACGTTTTACACACACATATGTATTTGAGTTCTCATTATTTAAAAAAAAACATCAAATTTATTCTTTCGTGTTTTTTTTTATTGAAAAAAATAGTCCCAATCGTTTCGAGTTCGATGATCGAGTTCATGGTATTCGGCTCCAGAACGACCTAAAAATAATGGTGTATAAAAGCTTGCAATTTTGAATACAGGTAGATCGACGTTTTTCCGGAAATCTTTTAATCCCTTTCGATAACTGCAAGAGACCTATTGGACCCCTTTCGGCTATCAGAGTCGGAGAGAGTTAAACCTTCTGTCTCCTTCGTGAGTTACATCAATCACGGTTGATTGACGTTTCTCTCGTACAACATACATAACAGATTCGTATATAAATGTTTTATTGAGGCGTTTCTCTTCAGTGGATCAAATGATGCATGTCGGTTGAACTTCAATCGGATGAAAGGGCTGGATCAAATCTGATCTCTTGAAAGGAGATTTGGAAGATAAGGGTTTATTCGTAGATTTTTCGTAGTATGTTATAACTCTTTTTATCGCCAAGCGGTTGGTCGACTCTTCTTCACGTGACCAGAGGGTGGGCCTATTTTTTGGCCAAAGTATCAGCATTGCCATCCAACGTGGTAATGCCAGGCCTCCGTCACTCCATGTACTTGCGCGCTATAAGTGCCTACCGCCCAGCCGAGCGGTCTCGGTCCGCCGGCGGATCAAATTCAGTGCGGTTTTCGCAAGCGAAGCGCGCGCACGCCGTTCAATTTTAATAGTGCTGTTCGTTCGTACTCGTATTACGATGTCGTGTGGTGCCTTATGTGCTGTAGATGGGTGTAAATCAAGCAAAAGAAGGGATAAACACCTAACATTTTTCCATTTACCTGTCAATGATTTCCATTTACCTGTCAATTTTTTTAAGTTGGTTAAATATTTTATAAATGATAAAATTTTTAACTGCCACATAAAAGTCAGAACATATTCACAGTTCTCAATAACATAGATAAAAAGTTATGTTAATTTAATTTTATCGAAGAGGCAGCCCTGCGATTACTGTGGCATCGCGCGGTGCGAAGCAATCACTGCTGTACGCTTGAGCATTTAGGCGCATTTTAGCATACAGTGGTTGTTGACGCGAGGGAGTAGGCAATTATCGTAATAGGTATTGGAAATTTTCTACTGAGTGAAGTATCTGGACTAATCTGTGGTAATGCTGCCAGCTCTGGCACTTTTCCTGTTGTCAGCGATGCGGACAAATTTTTGGACGTCCTGTAACCCTTTTCTACTTGTAAATATTTATTACTGTTATAGTTTTGTAGTTTGTAAATAATTTAATTATCTTTGAAATAAAAACTTATTTACAAATTATATATTTTTTGTTAAGTTTAATGTTTGTAATGCATTGTTTTGGTGAGAAAGCAGCCAGGAACTGCGTCAATTACTCCTTTTAATTTTTGACTTTAATAGCGTATACAAGATGTTAACAAACCCTTCATGAAGACGCCAACCAAGCATTCTGTACATCAAACTAAGTAACTCAAAGCAAAAAATATTGCTGGGAAACGATTGTTTTTTTTTTGGGGTGAGAAACCACGGTTTACGGTAGGACTCGATGTACCGCACTAAAAATATTTAGCTGATGGATGCATTGCATCGTACAGGGGTCATAGAGGTATTTAAAGTAAATTTATGACATTCATCATCTTTCTGCCCTTGTCCCATGTTACTCGATCGGCGCAACACGTTTTTTTCTTCCATTCTCCTCAGTCAACTCGGTTCTTTATCTTTCACATCATTCCTCACACAATCCATCCATCGTCTCTTTGGTCTTCCTCTCCCTCTCCATCCATCAACGTTTATATTCATCACTCTTTTAGTCACATGCGATTCGTCCCTCCTCATCATATGTCCATACTAAGACAGTCGATTCCCTTTCAACTTTTTAATTAAATTTATGACATTAAAAAACCAAATTAAAAAAAAATTCAAAGGCTCTTTTCATGCAATATTATTGTTATTAAAAAGCAGTCTAGTCTAGGAAGTTAGTTTTTTTTATGTATTTACTGTCAAAATTATAATATCCGTAGACTGCAGGAGTATTATCCCAAAAAAAATACCTTCTCATATTGTGCATAAAGAAAATTTTCCCCAGCTGACTAATGAATGCTTAATCAGTCCGCTCCATCAAAACAGACCTTGGAAATAAGCCCGGAAAACGCCAGAAACGTACAAAAAAAAGGGAAATTTTCATACAATTACATTTTCCATACTTTTCACGTTCGCATCGTCAGCAGTATTTTTAATTTTCCTTAGACGATTCACCCCTCAACTTCATTTTCAACGAAATTATTCAATTAGATACTTAAGCTTGGTATTCGAGATTAATTCACCCCTTTTTTTCATTTACGTTATCGTTTAGGTCAAAATTGACAAGAGGGTTTTTAGTAAATATGAATGGGGGTGATTTATTTGTAAAGAAATCTTGAGAATAAATCGAATTGAGCTTATTGGTATTGTGACGTTTTTTACGAAGTTACAATAAATAGTATTTGAAACTAAGTTGCAATGAGATGCTTTGCCAAATTCAATAGCCATTTTCTCCTACTGTACTGATTAACTTTTTATGTTTTCATAAACATAGTGTTTGGAAGCCATACTACATATTACGAATTAGGTCTTTTCTCAAAAAAATCACGAGAAAATCGCTTTTAAATTTTGGTAAGAGTATACATTTCATTGCTCGTGACGGTACCTAACCTAATAGAACGTAATAGTACACCCATATTTCGTCAATTATGTTAAAGTCCCATGTAATAGGAAGCCCTTTGCTTTCAACCGGCCATATATCCAGACTTCGTGGCTGCTACTGAGAAATATGAGAAAAACCCATTAACGCTTTACCCGACCTCGAAAACGAACCCAGGACCTCTTGTTCAGCAGTCCCGCTTACGACCACTCGACCAACGAGGCACTTTCGCTATCTTCCCACTAAAAGTTATTCTGGTCGTACTAATCCGTATTTACGCAAAGATTCTCGTTTTCGCAAATTGCTGGTAGCCAATTAAAACTTATAATTGACTTTTTTGACAGTCAACATCAAGAGAGATATTAAGGAAACGTTAGTTTGTTTGTTGACGAAAAATTCTAAAAGACGGAATGCCTATAAAACTTTTAATCAACAGTTTACGCTTGAGGAAAACGATATAAATTACTTTTCTCATAATTTGAAAAGCATTTAAAAATATTCTTGTTCGAAATCTTAATTAGGTGTCACCTACAAGGATAAATTAAAGCACCATAGCACACTGTGTCATGAAATAATAATTTTAAAAAGAGGACATAGCAATGCTAGTCAATATTTATTTAACACTTTATGCACAGAGCACAGAGGCGGACTGAATGTCAAAGAAAGATAGAATTTTATTTATTATTCCTACAGCTCGTGGATAAGAACAGCCGCTCGGGTCGATCTTTAGGTTAAGCCGTGCTTACCTAGGTTGGCCCATGGACGGGTGACTACCTATTACATACCGAGTTTCCTCCGTGCCTCGGAAAGCACGTTAAGCCGTTGGTCCCGGCTGACCCGAAAATCTGACAACCAGTCTTACCAAGGGGTATCGTATTACCTAGCGCTAACTGGGCTGGGTTGTGGAGGTCAGATAGGCAGTCGCTCCATGTAAAATACTGGTATTCAGCTGCATCCGGTTAGACTGGAAGCCGACCTCAATATAGTTGGGAAAAGGCTAGGCAGATGATGATATTGGTACACATGATTAACACATTAGATGTAAAGGACATTATTAATTATTAGATGAAGTGTCTGTTTGTAATATCATAATAACAGCTTTTTACTGAATGCATATGAAATTATAGTAACATTTTTATTTTTGTCTGTCTGTCTGTTTCGGCTTATCTCCATAACGACTGCACCAATTTTGACGGGACTTTCACTGGCAGATAGCTGATGTTTTAAGAGGTAACTTAGATTTTTTGCGCACACATAGACATCAAAATTTCATTAAAAAAAATAGAAGTAGTATAAGGTTAATCAGCCTGTAACCACTCTAGGATACTGGTCTCTTCTCTATGTGAGGAACAGAGGCAGTAGATCATAATACACCCGCTGAACCTGATGCGTTGTCGGGGAATGTTTTCAAATAAAGATGGTCAACTTTATAAAGAAAAGTCTCAGTGACGAAGTACTCGTACGTACAAGTATGTACAATATGTACATACTCGTACGTACGTACCTCTAGGGAATACAATACTAAGAAGTGGAACTTTCTCGAACGGACTCTTTCACAATTCAAACCAACTACTTTTGCTTCGTCCGCGTTCATAAGTCTTTTCTTACATTGTTGTTGGTTGCTACTATACACCTGAGACTACCTACGATTTAACCAAAACTACGATGCATGACCAAACAAATAAATAAAATTGAAGTGTCTGTTTGTAATTTCAAAATAACAGCTTTTTACTGAATGCTTAAGGAAGTATATTATGTATGAGGTACTTATCACAAAAAACATATTTTTTAAATTTTTGTGTGTCTGTCTGTTTGTTACGGCTAACCTCCGAAAAGGCTATACTGATTTTGGTACGGTACTTTTATTGGCAGATAGCTGATGTAATAAGGTGTAACTTAGGCTACTTTTAGTTTAAAAAAAGGATTAGGGTTCCGTGCAAAAAAAATAAAACGGTAGAAATTGTTCACAAAATTCGTTTCAAATAGGGAAGTAATATTTTTATAATAATTTTACGAGGACAAAATTCGCGGGCAACAGCTAGTTTATAATAGGACATGTCTAAGGGCTTGAAATCCTCTTGTTTTTTAGGGTTCCATACCCAAAGGGTAAAACGGGACCCTATTATATAAATATTTAAGTGGGGCACCCATACAACAGACATGTTTTTTTTTTGCCGTTTTTGTAGATAATGGTACGGAACCCTTCAGCGCGAGTCCGAATCGCACTTGGCCGGTTTTTTAATTTATGTTTATCTGCCTGTCTGTCTGTTTGTTACGGCTAACCTCCGAAAAGGCTATACTGATTTTGGCGTTACTTTTATTGGCCGATAGCTGATGTAATAAGGAGTAACATAAGCTACTTTTAGTTTAAAAAAAGGATTAGAGTTCCGTGCAAAAAAAATAAAACAGTAGAAATTGTTCACAAAATTCGTTTCAAATAGGGAAGTAATATTTTTATAATAATTTTACGAGGACAAAATTCGCGGGCAACAGCTAGTTTATAATAGGACATGTCTAAGGGCTTGAAATCCTCTTGTTTTTTAGGGTTCCATACCCAAAGGGTAAAACGGGACCCTATTATATAAATATTTAAGTGGGGCACCCATACAACAGACATGTTTTTTTTTTTGTCGTTTTTGTAGATAATGGTACGGAACCCTTCAGCGCGAGTCCGAATCGCACTTGGCTGGTTTTTTAATTTATGTTTATCTGCCTGTCTGTCTGTTTGTTACGGCTAACCTCCGAAAAGGCTATACTGATTTTGGCGTTACTTTTATTGGCCGATAGCTGATGTAATAAGGAGTAACATAAGCTACTTTTAGTTTAAAAAAAGGATTAGAGTTCCGTGCAAAAAAAATAAAACAGTAGAAATTGTTCACAAAATTCGTTTCAAATAGGGAAGTAATATTTTTATAATAATTTTACGAGGACGAAGTTAGCGGACAATAGCTAGTTTATAATAAGACATGTCTAAGGGCTTAAAATCCTCTTGTTTTTTAGGGTTCCGTACCCAAAGGGTAAAACGGGACCCTATTATATAAATATTTAAGTGGGGCTCCCATACAACAGACATGTTTTTATTTTTGCCGTTTTTATAGATAATGGTAAGGAACCCTTCGTGCGCGAGTCTGAATCGCACTTGGCCGGTTTTTAAATTTTGTGTATCTGCCTGTCTGTCTGTTTGTTACGGCTAATCTCCGAAAAGGCTAGACTGAGTTTGACGGTACTTTTATTGGCAGATAGCTGATGTAATAAGGAGTAACTTAGGGTACTTTTAGTTTTAAAAAAATATTAGGGTTCCGTGCAAAAAAATTAAACCGTAGAAATTGTCAACAAAATCCGATTCAAATCGGGAAGTAAATTATTTTTATAATAATTTTACTAGGACGAAGTTCGCGAGCAGCAGCTAGTGTATAACAAGACAAGTATCAGAGCTAGAAATCCTCGTGTTTATTATTCTTTCCCTTCACATACGATCCATAAAAAATCTGATTAACTTTTTTCCTTTACTCAATCCTTACATTTTCTTTTAACAAATTCTCCTAACAATCTCCATTTCCTTTCAAGTCAAAAGCTTTTTCGTTGTCAAGTGTTTGAAAAGAAAGTCGTATGTGTATGTGTATTGATTTTCTCATAAATTGAACGAGCTCATTATACTTGCTCTCGTAAATTTTCGTATCGTGAATTTATTAGCAGTACGACGATAATCGTGCTTAGTTTAATATTCTTAGCAAGGGGGATTACTGATAAGGTCGTGTCTTGTTTGATCTACAAATCTTAGGGTAATGGACCTTTAAATAAAAACGGAACAACAGCGGGTGGAGTCTTACCATGGGGTATCGTATTACCCAATATTAAATGGCTTGTGGAGGTCTGATAGGCAGTCACTCCATGTAAAATACCGGTATTCAGCTGCATCTAGTTAGACTGGAAGCTGACCCCAACGTAGTTGGGAAAAGGCTAGGCAGATGATGAACAGTAGGCGGAGAAGCGAGCCATGATACAAAAGCACAGTTTTTTTTTTTTTTGACCAACACACCGCCTTCTGATCTCAAACTAGGCAGAACCTGTACTATGGCAACCAGACAACTGATAAACGTACTTATATATTTATGAATACATACATATTATAGATAAATTACACACCCAGATACAGAACAAATAATCGTACTCATCGCACAAAGATTTTTTCTGTGTGGGAATCGAACCCACGACCTCCGTCCTAGCAGTCAGGGTCACTAACCACTAGATCAACAGGCCAATCGATGATGGATACAAATGACGGTGGCGTACGAAAATCTCAATATCATTCTCATTGACGTAGGTACCCCATTTTATTTGGGGTCGGTTCAAAATGTCCTTTCACACTTCATTCATTTGAGCAGTCACGTTCTTTCTAGTCATCTTTTACACAGTCCAGCTACGCGACGCTGGCTAAGATACAAGATCGTATGGTCATCAAGTTTTAAGCTGTTATCGTCATCGTCACTCTTGTTCGTCATTCTTCATTTCATGTCGGCGCAGCATGTTTTCTTCATCCATATTTTATATAATTAATTGTCATCTTAGTCATCCTCTTTCTAACCATCATCATCTGCCTAGCCTTTTCCCAATTATCTTGGGGTCGGCTTCCAGTCTAACCGGATTCAGCTGAATACCAGTATATTAGATGAAGCGACTGCCTATTTGACCTTCACAACCCAGTTAGTATGGGGTAATACGTACGATACCCCTTGGTAAGACTGGTTGTCAGACTTTCGGGCAATTGACTACCTGTTACAACTGTCAAAGACCTATCAATGATCATTTATCATCAATAAAGTTTGACTGCTATCATCGACTTATATTTTTATCAACGCCTATTTCTAACGGCTCCTATTTCGGAAGTCATATCGTTCGATCAACTCCTTATAAGTTGTAATAAGATCCAGCGGAGAGGCTGCACCTCCTGTAGTACGGACAGAGATGTCAATAAACCTCCACAGTTCTCTATTGTGAACTTTACTCTACACTTACACAACTTGCGTTAGTTTTGAAACGTGTCCAAGAATTGTTGTGTTGTTCTCGAGAGTATAAACAACTTTGCGTTTCGTTATTCTTTACGAGAGTAAAAAAGTAAGGCTTCTTTTGTTTGTTTATTCTGTTTGTGTGGGCCAAACTATATAAAGTAACTCATTATTGCAGCAATCAGAGGTAATTTGCCGTTATGACTGTATTTGTTAAAGAATTATCTTGACTTGAGTTTGACTATTTGTCTGGAAATCGGCTTTGAAATTGAAAAGAATGATGAAATCGGCTGGCGAATTGAGTTTTTTACCGTTTGAAATATAAATAATTAATGAACTACTCTACAGGGATTACATAACAAGCCAACTCATCATCATCTGCCTAGCCTTTTCTCAACTATCTTAAGGTCGTCTCCCAGTCTAACCGGATGCAGCTGAATATCAGTATTTTACATGAATCGACTGCCTATTGGACCTCCATAACCCAGTTAGTACTAGGTAATACGATATTTTTGGTAAGACTGATTGTCAGACTTTCGAGCCACTGACTACCTGTAACGACTGTCAAATATCTAGAAATGACAGCTGGGACCAACGGCTTAACGTGCTTTCCGAGGCACGGAGGAAACTTGGTATGTAATGGGTGGTTACCCATCCACAGACCAACTAGGCAAGCACGGCTTAACCTAAAGATCGACCCCAGCGGCTGTTCTTATTTAGCCACGAGCTCCCCACGGTAAAGAAAAACATCGGGCATGTCCTAGAACCAAAAATTCTAAGACATATAATGTCCACCAATCCGCACTGGACCCGCGTGCTGAGAACAAGCCAACTATAAAAACAATGTTAAAAAATTCACATGGTACGTATCGTACGGTAATTTCAATCACAGTTAATCTCCAACCCCCCTTAAAGTGTCCGCCTTGTTGAATACTTTTCGTGGTCTTAAAATTGTGCTCTGGATGGACCTCGGAATTAAGATTGTGAGAGGTTTACTAAGTTCTTAAGGGGTACCTAACTTTGCCAAGTTTTGTGGGTGCATTTACAAACATTTAAATTCATTTATGTACATAGACAGGCAGACCCGGAACAATTACCTGTAGACCATACTAGTATTTGGTCCGTGTGGGAATCGAACTTGCCAAACGTTGCTCAGCAGCTAATCTGTCAGCCACTGCGCCAACCGTGCTGCCAACGAAAAATGATTCTATTTATAAATCCTTAGGGTTAAGCTGCGCGTGCTGCAATTAATACACAGATGGGTGACTGTACCTGCTTATCAATACTCATTATACGAAATCTTTTATATTTACTCATTCATGAAGAATATCAAACAGCTTATTATAAAACTTTTTTCACAGTTAAAAATAATATTTATTTTTGAATTTTACTTCCTCCTTGATTAATTCTCCATTGGATTGCAATTTAAAAAGCGCTAAAGATTATGTTCATTCAATGGTTTTGAATAAGAAAAGCTCTTAAAATTATTTTAATTTGAAAGAAATTTTATTGCGGAGAAATATTCTTCGTTATTTTAATTTTTCTTTACACGGAATAATTTCGAGTAAATTCTAGCCGTAAAAATTACTATTGAATGATAGGTTCCAGGTTCCCTTTCCACTCGTTACCCGTGGTCCCGGTGGGTCGACCTATTACCGGTTCCATGGGTAATTTTAATTACCCGTGGTTCCGTGGCATTAGGGATTGCACCCGGACTTCTGACTATATCGATAAAAAATGAAAACCATCAGTCACATACAATATGTTATGTAGTTTACTCAAAAAAATAATTCCATCCTTGGGAACAAAAACATACTCATTCAGCTTTCAAGTTTTTTAAGGCTACTATGCTCGCAGTTCCATCGTCGTCTAATGTTCATAAATGTACGGACGCTTTCATGTACCAGGTGTAAACGGACCCTTCACTAAGCTGTCAACCAAGCATTATGTACAAACTAAATAACTCTACGCAAAAACTATTGCTAAGAAACGGTTTTTTTTGGAGTGAAAAATCCCGATTTATGCTAGCACTCAATGTAACGCACTCAAAATGTGGTGCTGATGGATGCATTGCACCAGTACAGGGGTCAGGAAGTAACAACATAAAATAATAATTTAAAAAAAGAACGTGTGATACATTTGATTATTGATATATTTTTACACCATTTATTTGTCACCATGTTTGAGAAGCGCACATTTACTAGTCCAACGAGATTCCTTGTCGCAAGCGTTCCTGATGAGCGTGTGTGTGTGTGAGTGTGTGTTCCTAGGTTTGAGCCCCAAGTCAGGCAGCGTTTTTGGCTTTTTTCGTCTAGTGTTTCTCAGTAGCAGCTTGGAGTCTGGATTTAAGGCCAGTTTTGATATACATGATAAAAACGGACCATTCACGAAGCTGTTAACCAAGCATTCTGTACATCAAACTAAGTAACTTTACGCAAAAATTATAGCTGGGTATCGACTTTTTTTTTGGGTAAAAAATCTTGTTTTACATTAGAACTCGATGTAACGCACTTAAAACATTGTGCTGATAGATGCATTGAATAGTACGGGGGTCGTGGAGGTATTTAAAGTTAAGTTATAACATTAAAAAGTAAGAACTTTAACCCCCAATAACTCCATAACTAAAAGGTTTCCAGGTGTGGCCTAGAACAAAACCTTGATCGCAATGACGGGGAGAACAAGTGCCTTTCAGCTTCATTAAGAGTATTTTAACACCCATTATAGACGGGGAGTCTTTTGAATGGAACTTGAACTATAACTCCTTCGCTTTACTCTTTAGGGATTTAAGACGCCATGTTATGTGACGGGAGAATTCCTCATTTAAGTAACGAAAATGTCTGTGCAACATTAAGTAAATTTAGCTATACACTTTTTAGCTTTAAAAATATCTTGAGGAGAACGTGCTCTTCAGCATAAACACTTATTTGTTCAAATAAAGTTAAAGAGCGCAGCTTTGCATCTGTTTTTTAATGGTATTCGTCAACAAGTTCACACATTTGCAAGCGTTTAGACAAATGCATTTTACTAGAACGTCTGAAAACTTTGAATTGAACTCCACACTTTTTCTTTAAAATCTTGTTGAATATTTTACTTTTCTTAAGTTTTTTATGAAGTATTATGGTATTTGTTTAAGGACAGACTTGGTTATTTTTTCCATTTTGAGAGCAGTGGCGAGAAATTCAATTACATAATAATAAAAGGCGTAAACGGATATTTCACGAAGGCGGCACTTTTCACTAGGCATTCTGTACATCAAACTAAATAACTCTACGCAAAAATTATTGCTGGCAAACGACTTTTTTTGGGGTGAAAAATCACGTTTCACGGTAGGACTCGATGTAACGCAGTCAAAACATTGTCCTGGTGGATGTATTGCATAGTACGGGAGTGGAGGTATTAAAAGTAAAGTTATAACTTTAAAACTTGTTTAAAAAAAAAACTTGCGAAAGGTTCGAACTTTGACCCCCAATATCTCCGTAACTAGAAGATTCCCAGGTATGGTCTAGAACAAAAAAATTATAGCAATGACGAGGAAAATTAGTGTTTTTTGATTTCGTTAAGGTATTTTTACACCCATTATAGTAAAATGCCTCCCTGGGTATGAACCCAAGACCAGCAACTCGTAAGTCAGAGCTATTGCGACTGGTTACCACTGCTTAAGGTAAAGGAAAACATCATCATCTGCCTAGCCTTTTCCCAACTATGTTGGGGACGGCTTCCAGTCTAACTGGATGCAGCTAAATACCAGTATTTTACATGGAGCGACTGCCTATCTGACCTCCACAACCCAGTTAGCGCTTTACACCTTGGTCAGACTTTCGGGTCACTGACTACCTGTAACGACTGTCAAAGATCTACAAATGACCGGGACCAATGGCTTAACGTGCTTCCTGAGGCACGGAGGAAACTCGGTATGTAATGGGTGGTAACCCATCCACGGACCAACCTAGGTAAGCACAGCTTAACCTAAAGATCGACCCGAGCGGCTGTTCTTATTTAGCCACGAGCTCCCCACGGTAAAGAAAAACATCGTGAGGAAACGCACATGTCTTAGAACCAAAAATTCTAAGACATGTAATGTCCACCAATCCGCACTGGACCCGCGTGGTGTACCAGTACATCCCACTCCCACTCACTGAGAGGAAGCCCGTAGCCCAGTTGTGGGCAAGTTTAAGGCTGATCTTTGATTATGGACTTGGCCAGTTATCTATTTCGTGGTGCAATGTGATAAAGGTACGTGGTCCACCTGTGTTCTAAAAATATAACCTAAAACGTCCCTAGTGGATTTACCCGTCCTTGGATCAGAAAGGTCAAAGTGCTTTGAGAAAATTTTGTAACCTAATTTAACAGAACATTTATAAGATCCTTATCCTTTGATGTGAAGGTCGGAAATAATCCCACGGGAGCATACCTACTATCGGGATAAAATTCGATGTTCTATGCCAGGTCATGGTTTGTCTTATTGCCTAACTTTTAACCGACCTCTTAAAAATGAGGAGGTTATGTATTACACTAGCTTTTTTTAGGGTTCCGTACTTCAAAAGGAAAAAAACGGAACCCTTATAGGATCACTCGAGTGTCTGTCTGTCCGTCTGTCACAGCCAATTTATTCCGAAACTACTGGACCGATAGAGTTGAAATTTGGTACACATATGTAAGTTTCTAACCCAAAGACGTACAAATTAATGAATTTTAAACATGGGACCACTTGTGGGGGTAAATTTGAATAAAAAACGCAAACTATATCGTGTTACATATCAAATGAAAGGACTTACTGTGAGCATCTTAAATACATATTTTTTAATTTTAATATAAACAACATTTAAGTTATTTAAGAAAATAGGCGAAAATTGAGAGTTGTTTGCCTATAGATTACAGGAAAACCTATAAGAAATCTATGGTAACAAATTTGGGTCAGATATAATAAAACTTACGGAATTTAGATAATTAACGTACGATCCCCCGGAACCCTCTCCACGCGAGTCGAACTCGCACTTGTCCAGTTTTTTTTTCGTTTATCTACCGATTTCTCCGTAAAGATTAAAAAAATTGTGTAAATACATATTTTCAGACCCATCCCGAGACCATGCAAAGGTTAGCTAGAAGATATCGGCTATTAGCGATAAGACCACCATTGTAATTATAATTATGTAGAACTAGTTTTCCAAGAGAACTCTTCAAGTCCGGGATAAAAACTATTCTATGTTCTTTCTCAAGGTCAACTCTATCTCTGTAACAAATGTCATTAAAATCAGTTCAGTGGTTTAGACGTGAAAGCGTAACAGACAGACAGAGTTACTTTAATTTATATATATATAATATAATATTAGTAGGGATTAACAATATTGTCCAAGAGTTGTGTTACAATTTTGGTTCACAATAAAGTATTTTCAATCTATCTATATATATATAAAGGTATGCAATGAACCATGTTACTGATGGCATCTCTGTTTTCTGCATACAAAGACCAGATAGAAAACAATAGATATGCAATAAATACATTGCATTGAAAATTGATATTCTCTTTCGCTGTACCAATCGCAAAATTGAAAACGAAAAATGGAAACAAATCTAAGTCTACTCAAATCTTAGTTGCCAACTGACGTAAGTTACTTTTTCATGAATTTAAACTTTTTGTTAGTGTAAATTAAATTAATTTTATTACTAACAGTATTGACAGTAGGAGTGACATAGGCTACTTTTATTTAGAAAAAGGATCAGGGCTCTTGAGTAGTTAGCAAAATCCAATTCAAAAAAACGAACGACAGCTGCTAGTATATAGAATAAATATATCCAAAGTGCAATCATGGTTTTTTCATTCCTTCAGAAATTTTGAATTAGAAGCATAAAAATTAAGTTATTCAGGCGATTTTTGCTAAAGAGACACTAAAACTGTTTAAGATAAATACACAATACATTTTAGAAATAACTGGCCACTATGTTTTGCTTCTAAAATTGTTACAAAAAGGAAATTAAATTTCTGACCCTGAAGAGTTCAAATTTCACTAAAAGAAAATTAATTTAAAGTGAAACTTTAAAGTTTGGACCTTTAATAATATTTCGAGAAACGCGTTTCGGAGAAAAGACTTTCGTCTGTTTTGTACTAAAGAAATAGAAGTACTTAGATATCTAAAGTTTTTGAATGTCAACAAACTTAGGTTAATGGAACCAAAATGATAGGTACCAACTGAAGCGAACTAGAAGGCTTACTATAATTTAATTGGACAACTTATTCGTAAAATTTTTGTTTAAGAAAATTTCATTTCGTAAGCAGATGGGTGAAGTTCGGCTTTAGGCGGGGTCTTAGACTAGATTGTTTGTTTTTTGATTTCGAGTGCTTTCCAAATTACATTATTATCAGTTTGGAGGTATGTAGGTACTTTGTACTACGTAGTATAGTTGTACTGTCGTTTAGTATTTTGTACACCAGTTTTACCATACTTATAATAGTGTTTTTTTTTTTTCCACCCGTATTAATAGATCAGTGTTTGTCTAACCCACTCTCCGTTCCATAAACCTAACCTTGCAACCGGAACCAATAGGTACAGAACGGTTAGAGGTTCATTTGGATTCCATTACAGTTTAAATAAACAATGCTACTAATACCGGGGCGTCTGGTACAACACTTTTAGCTTATTACGACAATTCACTACAATCGGCATCGTGCTATAAGGGCCCAGCATTTCGCCCTCTTTGCTAACAGACACAGCTTTTCCCGCTCCACTATTTCAAATCCAGACTCCATTGTCCGCCATATTAAATCAGAGTCCCTTTGAAAAATGAAAGCAAGACTCTGTGGTCGGGCAAAGACAATAAGTCTCGAACGAAATCAACAGTGTTCCAAAGAGCTTCAAAAGATTCCACCTCCTTTGACGTGTCGTATTGAGTTAAGAAATTGAAAACAACAGGTAATAATATACTGACTTGTAATTGGGGTTGTCATGCTTTGAGATCAAATAAGACAATTTTGTAATGAAGGTAGACGGAGAGTGGCTGAGCGTAATAATTATAGTAACGCAAAATAAGTATAGGAATTTATGTTCTACCGAATTAGATTTCGATAGGACTCATTGAATTTGCCTGTTTTATTTTTTTTACACGCTGCATGTTTGCATTTCTTATACAACTTTCCTGTCGCAGGTCTGCTGGAACAAATTTCTAATGAAATAAGCAGTACCTATGTTTTGTGCTTAGCACACATAATATGTAAACTGAAGTGGCAATGGGCTGGTCATATTAGCCGTAGAACTGATGACCGTTAGGGTAGATGTTTACTTGAGTGGAGACCGCGAATCAGTAAGCGTAAGGTAGATAATGAACGCCTTCAGGCTCGGTGGAGCGACGATCTTCGCAGGGCGGCTGGTAGCAACTGGATGAGAGTTGCTGAGAATCGAGTTGAGCGGCATGCGATTGAGGAAGCCTATATCCAGAGCACATCATCATCATCATCAGCATCTGATGATGATGATGTTGCTCTTCTATCTTAATGTAATGTCCTGTTTAGTGTGTATACATAAATAAATAGTCTGGTGTCAAAATAATTAATGTGACTCACTGTATGCGCTGCAAAAAATGTTTAGGCTATGGTATTTTCTTACGGCCCTGATTTTGTTGTATCAGTAGCGAAGAGTCAATTTTTGTAAGAGGTAAGCCGGAGTACATATTTTTAATGTGATTATTTATTATTTGTCTATAGAATACTGATGCCATTTTTCAAAGGAAAGCCGTAGGAATCGAGTTGTATGGAACCTTCGCCATACAACAGTGGCGAATATAAAATTGTTTGCATGTTTTCGTTTGTGTGATTTTTGTATGCGTATGCTGTACGAAAGAAAGAAAAAAACAGTGTATTTATACTTAACAAATAAACTATGATTTTTTCTTTCTCTGTCAAGTCAGCTACTCACTTTGAGCTACGCAAATAACGTTCAGCTGAGGTTTTTCCAAGCTTCATTCCCTAAGTAATAATACGACGGTTCTATACTCCGCAGTGAAGTTAATTGGATTTGCAAGAAGGCTCCGTTACAGACACCTTGAGGATGTCCTTTTGGTGAGATACTTTTTAATTTGTTCGTACGGCACGCCTCCCTGCTTTTGTTGGGTGGCTTATTTAATCGATAGAGGGATGAATGAAGAATTGAAATAATAATGCTTTGTTTTTGAGTTTTGAAGCTTCATTTTCTTGGTTATTTATGTCCAAAATTTTTAGCAATATTTGTAGCTGTATTTGATTGCCATTATCAACTCGGTTTTCCGAAAAAATCGCAAAATTTCACATTTAAACTTAAATTTAAATAAAAAAAAGATAATAATATACTGTAGCAGCCTCATTCAATTTAAATGTGGATGTCTACTGTTTTCTGGTTCTTTCGAATTTAAACTCGGTCTCAGATAACACCTAGATTATTTTTTAATCACAATTTTTTGAAAAAAAATTATAAATAATCTTAAAAACTCATCTTCAAGGTAAAAAAAAATGTATTTTTTTTTGCGATTTTAAAAAAAAAAAAAAATCAATCAATTTCATTTCAAACAAATTTTTTTTTCAAAGAAAATTGAATTTAAAAAATCCCTGTGGCCAAGTATGAGTTATTGGGGCTGAAGAGACAGCTGACTGAACGATGTGAATGACCGCTCCTTCTGGCCCGTTCAATTTGGCAAACGATGCAGGGCCGCAGTATCTCTTTCAAACAGTCCCGCAGCCCTGGCAGGCATCGGCCCTTGCGGACCGCCTCCGGTTAGCTGACATCTCTTTGACGAGCGCGTGGAACATGAACGCGCCGTCGACACGGTCTATCGTCATAAAACGTACGGACGGCCCAGAACCTACGACTCATGTCATTGTCAAATGTTTAAAAATCCAATTACTACTCATGATAAAGAAAAAAAGTCTAAATGTTTTAACTTTCCTTTAGTACAAAGCTTTGGAAGCCATCCAGGCATTTGAGTCTACATTAAGCCGGCTTTAGATTTAGACTGTACGAATATGTCTCGTGCGATATCCTTGCTATAGGAATGAAGAATTTATTTCAATTCAGTCTGTAAAATACAGTCTGTGTTGGTAAGCACAGATTGAAGTTATTTGAAGCCGGCGACATTTTAAAATCTGTTTTAAGTTGTTTGATGAAAAACAAGTGAGAATGGCTAGTAGTTGTAATAAGTTGAACGAATCGATTAAAAGAGGTTAAGCAATTCTTGCTGAGGTCAGTTAATGATGTTCTGTATTTCAGAAAACACTAAGTGAAGCAGTTGGTCTACAAGAGGGACCCGCAAGGGCCGATGCCTGCCAGGGCTGCGGGACTGTTCGAAAGAGTTACCGCGGGGAACATAAAGGGCAAAAGAAGGAACATGGGTGGTTTTTAGTCAGTAGAAGTCTGACACTCCCTTCCGCTCCGCCTAGAGCGGGAGGAGTCATTTGATGACTTCCCACTCGAAAAAAAAAAAAGCAGTTGGTCCCGGCTGTCATTCGTAGATCTTTGACAGGCGATACGGATATTAAGAAATCTGAAAATCGGACAACCAGTCTTGCCAAGAGGTATCATGTTATAAGTTTTGGCAAACTCAAACTGACATGGTCACTAACATAAAAACGGGATTTTACCATGTTCACTATTTATTTTGAGTTCCCGATATTTCAGCGCTGTTGCAAGCACGAACCCATTCGGCATCCTAACTTCCTAACTATCCTCTTTTTTTTTAATAATTACTAAGCGGTGAAAATGCCTAACGCGTACCGCACCGTCTGGGGCGACGGTTTGGTCATGTGGGGCTTGCACCCATTAAAAAACACCGCCGTGAGCCTACTGTCACCTTTGAGGATGGGCCGCGAGAACTGCTACGCACGACGTTCGCGACCCATCCAGCGCAGACGGCCTCCGGGCACCAAACTCCTTTGGCGATGTTCGGGCTCACCTGAGACAAACTCCCCGAATCCTAACTATCCTATCCTAATTAATATTATAAATGCGAAAGTAAGTTTGTTTCTTTGTTACCTTTTCACACTTAAACCACTGCACCGATTATCCTGAAATTTTGCATATACGTTGTCACATGTACAGAAACGGACATGGGGTACCTTTCATCCCGAAAAAAGGTACTGTTCCCGAGGAAAACAACAATAACGTTCATATGGTAATAGATGGAGCCACGTGTGTTTCGAATCATTATTGAATTATATTATAATAGAAAATTTAGTGGTATGCCAAGAGTTTTTTTTATAAATTAACGCGAGTAAAGCCGTGGGCAAAAACTAGTAATAAAATATAGAAACACCATCAATATTCAACCTTCCATTGAAACTGTAAACAATATTACTAAGCTTCGATATCCGTCATTTTTACAATTCAACGTTCAAAGATTTATTATTTCCGTTCATCTGTAATCTTATTTCGAAAAAATGGCGGACTTGCAATTTTAAGCGAAAAAAAAAAGACTTTATCGGTTCCTTCTTCCGTGAAGAACATAAGGCGGTTGGCTCACTGGCGGAAATCTGCAACTTTTAATTTGCGAAAGTTGTTTTCTGAGAAAGGTATCGTCTTAAGAATTTTATCGGAGTAGTTTCTTTCTGTGTGTATCTGTAATAAATTAATAAGTTTTTCATGTATTTCAAAGATAATTATATTATTTACAAACTACAAAACTATGTACTACTAAACTAGTTATAAATATGTAAAAGTAGAAAAGGGTTACAGGGCGTCCAGAAATTCGTCCGCATCGCTGTCAATAGGAAAAGTGCCCAGAAGGCTGGCAGCATTGCCACGTTGGATGGTAATGCTGATTCTTTGGCCAAAAAGTAGGCCTGCCCTCTGGTCACGTGAAGAGTCGACCAACCGCTTGGCGATTTCCCGAAATACTAGGTGGGCACTCGGACCCCATGGCCCTAGTGTTTCATTTCAGTTTTTCATTTGTATTTGGTATATCGGATTTATGTAACAAATTAACTGTATTTATGTACTTAAATAAGTAAAATCTGTCTTGTAACTACATTTCCTACTCCTATGTTCAATGCATGCCGTGGCAGCCTTTAATTATGGCTACACTATAAAATTAATGTAAAATAATAATGAGTACTTCAACAAGTATTTTTGGTGTAGGTATGCTTTCTTGGTTGACACTTAAAACAAAAACACATTTTTTTTTTAATTTTTGTCTGTCTGTCTGTTTGTCGGTCTGTCTGTTTGTTCCGGCTAATCTCCGAAACGGCTAGACCGATTCTGAAGGAACTTTTACTGGCTGATGTTATAACGCTACTTTTATTTTAGAAAAATAATTAAGGGTCCGTGCAAAACAATTAAAACCCTTAAAATTGGTAACAAAATTCGATTAAAAAGGGAAGTAATATTTTTTAATAATAATTTCAGGCAAACGAAGGTCGTGGGCAACAGCTAGTAAGCAATATGACAGCCTTGTTGGTGTAGCGCTTGCGAGCAGTTGCTACTGCTAAACATAAGGGCCTGGGTTCGATTCCCAGGTCGAGCACAGTGTTATTTGGTTTTTCCATCAGGAATTTCTCAGTAGCAGCCACATAGTCTGGATTTGAGCCCAGTTGATGGCAACAGGTTCACCCACTAAACAACATACATGGGACTTAAACATAACTGGCGATATGTGGGTGTACTATTAGGTACACCTCTGCCTAACACTTCAAGGATAACAAGCGTGATTGTATATTATATAAGCAATCATCATAAAAAAATCTACCAAAAACTCACCGTTATTTTCCGTTGCTAATTTTCAATAGTATACACGCAGCTTAAGGGCGAGCAATCCGCCTACGGATTTCCTAAGATGATATGCCCCGCTTGGAGCAATAAGGCACAAGTACTTGCTTGAGAGCTTCCTGATAACATGGCCTTTGTTTTCGTGTCATTTGCTATAAAGAGCGTAAGCAGATGTTATATAAAATGTAATTTTATACATGTACTAGCTCATGCCCGCGACTTCACCCGCGTAAGTTCGGTAATTGTCCCACGGGATCGCACTACCGGGATAAAAAGTATCCTATGTGTTAATCCATGTTATAAACTATCTGTGTGCCAAATTTCATCCAAATGCGGTCAGTAGTCCATCCGTCCATACTACTACTACTACTACAAACTTCCTAATATATATATAGTAGGAAGTAGGATTCCATAGTCTTTTAGTCCGTTCTGGTACATGTTATTCAAAGACCTATTAATATCATAAAATTACACATGATATATCATGACATCACGCCTGCAATCCATGAAGGTTTAGGCAAGTATACCTAATAGTACACTCACATTTAGCCAGTTATGTTTCAATGTCATTAAATTTCTGAGTGGCCCTACTCAGAAAATTGAATAAGAAATTGCACATGAGAAAGAGTAAAGCAATAAAACTGAGTTCAAAACTTTATTTTTAGATTATAAAGGCAAGTCCAAAATGGCGTAGATCGTCGTTCTAAAAAGGAATCACGAAAAATCAGCTTAAATATCACAAATTTTTAGTCGTTTACTAGCCGAAATCTGAAAGAGTAAAGCAAGAATTTCTAATTAACATTTTTAAACAAGGCTTTAAAATCGTTTCATTTGCCCTCTGCATTTCTCCCCTTTCATGAAAAGATTCTCACTCGACTTGAAAAAGGAACAATTTGGAGAGCTATCCTGGCTGGTAACGGTTGAAGCTTGAGCCAATTTGAAAAAAGAACAGGCAACGTTCTGAAATATTTAAACTCGATAGACTAGCAGGCACGAATCTTAGATAGAAATAGCTGCCGTGCCGTGGTAAAATATTGGCCAGCCAGCAATGTGATAGCGGGGTAGACTGTCAGGAGTAATTCCAGTGTGGGAAAGAGACAGAGCTATGCAAGTCGTCTAGGCCCATCTCTTTTCCACACTGGAATTACTCCTGCTTTAAAACGTCATGGCCAAATACATTAGTATTACTCCGCACATTTATGTCCTAATACAAGTTTACATTGACACTATGTGAATATCTAAATAAAAGTGTGCTGATAGACTTCCGTCACTCCAGTGAGGGCTGAGAGTTGAAATTTCAACAGTGCAATAACATTTGACATAAATGTCACTCTTATCTAAAGAGAGGGTTATTTTTAAGTGATAAATCTATCACAATACGGTGTGTTATGATACTGGCCACTTGTACACTTTCTAGTTAATTTTGAAATGAGTTTATGAGTAGCAGTAAAAGTATGCTTAATTATTACACAAAGTAATTTAGTTAGTGTAACGCTGTTGGCTTGCACGTTTTGGTGCAAACTGTAAGAGCAAGTATTTGTATAAATAAATAATAAATATACCACCGAAAATGCTTTTGTCAACCGAAAAGGCTTTTATTTACAATATGTATAGGTATCAAATAATATGTTCATTTATTATAGGATAACAATAAATTGTGTTTCACTTACCCAGAACAATAAAACCGTTTGTTTGATTAACAGATAAAATTACCGGTCAGGGATGGGATTGATTGGAAAACGGGATAATGGTATGTTTACATCATTACTGTAAACAATCCGGATATTCTATGTTCATCTGATTATTTTTGATCAATTCAGAGGCGAGGGAGAATAAAAATCATAACATCACGCATGTTTATCCCCGAATGGTTCGGCAGACCTTGTAACATTCTAATCTCATTGTGCACCCACAATGAGATAAGAATCTTTCTTTTTAATGTGGTTAGTGCCTAACCTGATATCAGAGTTTTTATACCACCCATGGGATTCTGTCTAGCATTGTACATGCCGTCGAGAAATATCTCTCAGAGATGCTGGTTTCCTCACGAAGTTGTCCTTCACCGAAGCAAGTGATAATTATACAATACGCAAATGAATCCGAAAAATCAGAGGTGGGTGTCTTATTTATACACACAGATACTTAACAGGACAATATATTAACATAGAAGAGCACAAAGGTACTGCTTGTCTGCTTATCTTTGTCTTGTGTTTTAACTCGAAACCGACTGCTTGTAGTGGCATGAATAATGTGAATAATGGAATGAATAATGTGAATTTATTCACAAAGTCAATATTAATGAGAATTTTCTAACAGTACACTAATGTGTCTGCTTTTTCACCTCAGGCTGAGTTTAACTGACAGATAAATTCAAACGTATTCTGTTCCATTTTTAAATAATCGTATCGTTGACAAGAAGTAATTTCTTTCAAATTATAGTATGACCACTTTAAGTGTGCAGTTCATGGTGGCGCTGCTTGTCAAGCAAAAATGCATCGATCTGACAAACTAGTACATTTATTTTAGTTTTGGGTTTTCCCGCCTGCTCAGATAAGTTGGTTGAAGTGTATTTTGTGTTTCTAAAAGGACTATCAACATGATTGACACAAGATTTTTGGTAGCTTACGACAATTCAATATATTCTTGACTTTGTCATTATCGTTGTCTCTGTGAAGCATGACATGGCAAGAAAGGAGGTGTCTGATGAGATGACGAGTAATAGTGAAGTATGGAAGAAGAAGACATGCTTAAATTGGGATAAGACCAGAACAATGATGATTACCGCTGATATAATTTCACTATGCCCAGTACTAACAGGGTTGTGGAAGTTACAACCCAGTGGGTATTGGGTAATACGATACCTTGATAAGAGTGGTTGTCAGACTTTCGGGCTACTGACTACCTGTAACGACTGTCAACGACCTACTATTGACAGCCGGAACCTACGGCTTAACGTGCTTTCCGAGGCATGGAGCAATCTCGGTATGTAATGGGTGCCCACCCATCCACGGACCAACCTAGGCAAGCGCGGCTTAACCTGAAGATTGATCCGAGCGGCTGTTATTATGTAGCCACGAGCTCCTACCACACAATGGGCGGCACGGTTGGCGCAGTGGCTGAGAGATTGACTGCTGCGTTGCGTGTCGCGGGATCGATCCCCGCACGGAACAAATATTTGTATGGCCTACAGATAGTTGTTCCGGGTCTGGCTGTTTGTGTATGTGAGTTTAAAAGTTTGTAAATGCACCCACGGTACAGGAGAAATTCCTAGTGTGGGGCGACGTTTTTAAAAAGAAAAGAAAAAAAAATAGAAAAAAAATGCTGTTCCATTCGAGTCATCAAAATAAGGAAATACACCCAAATACCATCCAATCATGGCATATAACTAAAAACAAAAGACATGCCAAACAAATTAACAATACAAAAGGCCCATGTACATACTTCGAAAATCACGAAACAGAAACTCCAATAAATAATTATTTCGTTCCATAACAAGTTCATTATTTCACGTAAACAGAAAACAGACAAGGAATGGGACTTAAACATTTACTCCTCATTTAAGCAAAAGGCGGTTGGTTATCAAAATAAGTTGATTCCTACGAATATTATTTTAGGGACCCGTATTCAAATAGGAAAGGTTCTTAATTATGTTAGTCCCTTTTTCGAGGAAAGGTGACCTCTTTTGAAGCTCATAAACGTAATGTGAAATGTTAATAACCACCATTAAACGTTATATTGACTTGTTTCAAAATCGACGAGTTTTTAATAATACTTTATTACTCGTTCCTCATCATCAAAATTCTCCTGCCCTTATCCAAATTTAGTTTTGGTTGGCGCAGCATGTCCTCTTCTTCCATACTTTTCTATTATTCGTTTTATCATCAACACCTCTTTCTTGCCATATCATTCTTCACAGCTTTGTGACTCGTTCTTTCAATTAAAACATAGCTCAATGAACACTTCGTAAATGTAATAGAAAAAGTTTTTATGTAGCCTTTTGAGAATGTTATTCACATTAAAACTTGACGAAACTGGTATTATCGTTGTTTTTAAACGAACTCAACATAAATTGTGGTATGATAGTATCTCGTTTGCACACAGGTATGCTATCTCTGGATTAACATTTTATGCACCGTGTCTGATCAGGCTAGGTGAGATGCATTCACAATTCACAAATTCAAATGCTCAATTCGTCCCGTGTAATCTGGGTAGTCAGTATTTTGCTTCTTTTCACAATGATGTGACCAAAATCTTAGTACACGAAATTAATAGACCAGGGAAACTTATTAAGATTTGCATAGATAAGTTAAAATCTGTATTCATTTAAAATATTCCTAATATTAAATCAATCTACCGGTCACAAATACAGAACCCAACGCTCCACACGAAGACCAACTTGACCGATTTTTCTTAAATTGACAGGACTTTTTCTTAAAGCGTTATTCCCTTATCTTTATCAATCATTTTGCTCCGATGGCTGCATACAAAGAGGCTTAGCGAGCCCAGACGACGGTCACAATGACCTTGACCTTCAAAAAGTATTTTTTCCATGTAAGTAGATTTTATAGAAGACCCCATTTAAGACTATGGACAAAATAGCTCGGAGCTTGTTATCTTAAAGCTGAGCAATTGAGGGTAAAAAAGAAGTGTTGGTTAAGAAAAGAGGTCGTCTGTGAGGTCCAGTTCACGTATTCGCGTGATGCGACTTGGGTTAGGGTCAATTCAGACAAAACGGAAAAATCTTAGCGCAATTTACTGGCTGCATTGAAAATAGGACCATATTACCATTGTCTAGAATAGAAAATTATATGAATATCGACGCGAACGCCAAACGTCGCCTCGCACATGCTCGCGAGTCTGTCCCGCGCCTCTTTGCGCTCGGGATTCTTCAAGGATACCCGAGACCGCATGAGCAATGCCTGACGTGCTCATACCATATCCAAATTTTTCGCTTAGGCTCACGCGCATTCTCGAGCCTTTTCTCGATGTCGCACCACCTCGAAGCGCGTTTACCGCTCTTGGTGTGAATTACGACCAGAGGAGGCGTCAGAGAGGCGCGAAGATTTTTCCAATTTGTCTGAATTGATCCTAAAGCGACAGTCGCGCGTCACTTGTGTCCCTCGCGTCAGTACCGTTGCTTGGCAAGACGCGTCGCTATGACTAGTGTCACTGCCTTATATTATTTTCTCCCATTTTTTTTCCGTGTACAGCATGACCACTTTTAGTGTGCAGTTCGAGGTGAAGCTGCTCGTCAAGAAAATATGCATCAATATGTCGAATTCGGTACATTTATTTTACTTCTATGTTTTCCCGCCTGCACAGATAAGTTGGTTGTAGCTCGTGGCCAAACAGTTAGGCTGTGCAGGTCATTGGCTTTGCCTTGCCATCTTTTTGAAATAAAACACGTTTTTCTTTTCAGAGTTTTTGATTTGAGCTATTCTTATTCGGTGTTCTTTTGCTCTTTGATAAGTACGTGATCAAACCTAGAATTTTTCAACTTTAATGTATTAATTAACTACCAGAACGATTTTGTTGTGTGTGTTTGAGTGGAATTGAGTTAACATGGTCCATTCATTGATGTATTAAATATAAAAAAAAACCTAATTGCATAGATCATTGCAAGTGTCACACTTTTCTTCTTCTTTATCGTGTGGTTAGTACCTAACCTGGTGTTAGAGTTTTTATGCCGCCCATGGGCCTCTGACTTGGCTCAGGCATGCTGGTTTCCTCAGGATGTTTTTATTCACCGAAGCAAATGATAATTATACAATACGCTCATGAATCCAAAAATCAGAGGTCTCGGGTTTAAACTTGAGACCTATGACTTAGCAGAGCGACGGTCACATTACTAGGTTAACACTGCTCAATGTCACATCAGAAAGTGTCCTCGACAAATCAGACTAAAAAATTAAACCAAAAACTCTTAAGTTCTGATTCGAATCACCACAAATTAGAGCTTACACCGACAACATAAAGTTGTTTTTTAACACGAGCAATGCACGTTATGTCACATTTATAATTAAATTGCTGACAAACAATGGCTGTCACAGGCAGTGAAAAGCACAATTCAAAAGTGTGCATACTTTACCGAGGACGTTTTTGAAACGCCGAGTGTATATATTTATTTAACACTTCAAGCACAAAATACAGAGGCGGACTTAATGCTATAGGCATTTTCTACCAGTCAACCTTTGGGTGATGCAGAGACAAACAGTAGTAGGTGTATATCTTGGGTTTTTTTTTTTAATTTCAAAGGGTCAATTTCGAATACCTAAACCCAAGTTATAGGTTTTTTGACAATATTGTTCAGCGAAGATTTTTTTTTTTAAATTTTGTCTTTGAAGTGAAATTTGGATATAAAGATCTGCAGAGAAAATCGTTTACTTCCAAATCATTTGTTTTACAAACACACGTCTTTTTCACAAGGGGGTAAGCAGAAACCACAGAATATCTGCTAAGTTCCTTACATACTCTTTTTTGTATCGTTCACGTTTAATCACATCTGGTCTTTAACCCCTATTTTTTGCATGATATTCACGATTGTGGTCATATAAGAAACACATGACCGATTCTGAACGAATAATATTTCTAACAAAAAATTTTGAGCAAACAAAAAATTAAAATGCAAATAACGCCCTCAGAGGGTCGAAAATGAAATTATTTTATTAAATTAATTAAACATCAAGACGCTTTGGGGAGTGAAAATGCTCGTGTTATGTTTCTTCCTTATTATAATAATTGTTTTTATGAAGGGAACTGTTTGTCTTTTTGGCTACTTCGGACGCCATGTTGATTTTGCGGATTATGGTTCTAAAGATTCGTTGTTGTTATTTTGGTGGCCATTGGATACTTTAGTCGTCAGTTGTGGTATGTACAGAATTTAAAAATTATTTTATCAAATAATTGAGTAAAATAGTTTTCCTAACAAATTTTATGTGTTCTGTAGTGTCTGCTTACATCCATGTATAAACCTTCCAAACTAACAAGACCAACAAAGTAAATGATAAGTATCATTCGTCAGCCAAAAACGATGAAAATGGTAAAAAGATTTTGATTGCTACACCGTAGCTGGTGCTACGTCGTAGCTGGTGCTACGTCGTAGCTGGTGCTACGTCGTAGCTGGTGCTACGCCGTAGCAATCAAGATATACAAATCCAGTTTATGCGGATCTCCCATTGTGCGGGAAATTTATACAAAGCGAGGCCATTTATACTGGAAATGTATAGCTTGACGTGTCGCCGTGTGTACAAAGCATATTTTATTTCCCTTACATTCCCTCATGTTCAGCCTATTACGTAGCCTGCCTACACCAAATCGGCTGAATAGCGACATGATAGCTATTTTTGTACAACGGATGTTTCCCACATAAAATTGCACCACAGGGAATCTGCTGACTCGACGCCTCGTATCGCTGCGGCGGGCCGACCAACTACTTCGAATCTGATGATGCCCCATCCGCGTTTCGCAATCGTTTAGAAATGTATTTTTTGTAATAATTAATTCGGCACTTCGGTACAAGCATCGATCAAGTCTAGATTAATACTAATATTGTAATTTCAAAGTAATTAAACTCTTCATTAAATTAATTTCGGTTTTTTAAGCCCTCCGGCTGCCACCTTCATAATTAGCCCAAAAACCATTTTCTCTATTGTTTTCATACAAAAACTGAAATGATTTTAGAAAATTCAGAACAATATTTGGAAACAAAAGCGCGATAATTTAAACTGTGCCGATAACATTGGGTTGTCATGCTCACGACCGCTATTTGGTTTTCCAATTAACTTTTATTTAGGGCGACGTTTGACGGCCGTCATAAATACTGTGTGCTTCTGTTCAGTTTTTCTATTTAGTTTTTAGAATTTAAAGATAAAATGTGAATTTTAGAGGATGGATTGTGGATTTGTATAGTTCGACAATAAGAAAAAAATCCATGTCATTATTTCTGTGCTTCGTCATTATTATTATCATAATTATAACCTAGCACAGTGGGCTGCGCTGGGGCGGCTGCTGCAGGTGCTGAAAACCTCAAACGGCGCAAATACAATAATTTAATTGGTAGTTATGTGATTGAGCCGTTTGGGGTTGAAACACTAGGGCCATGGGGTCCGAGTGCCCACCTATTATTTCGGGTAATCGCCAAGCGGTTGGTCGACTCTTCACGTGACCAGAGGGCGGGCCTATTTTTTGGCCAAAGAATCAGCATTGCCATCCAACGTGGTAATGCTGTAAGCCTTCTGGGCACTTTTCCTGTTGACAGCGATGCGGACGAATTTTTGGACGCCCTGTAACCCTTTTAAGTGTACATATTTGTTACTATTATAGTTTGTAAATAATTTAATTATCTTTGAAATAAAAATTTTACCTCATAATAATTATTATTATTATCATCATAATTGTCAGCTTTGTTCCACTCAAAGACTGAAAATATTATTTTCAGTCATATCTCCCTGGTCTCAACCAGGTCTTACTCATGCTTTCTGTGCTTGTTTTATATAATCAAAGGCAAACTGATCTGTATTTTAATTTCTGTAAACGAGTATTATAATAATTATCTTCTGAAAGATTTTTTATACTGCTGTGAGTTTTTTTTTTAACGTTGCCCCACACTAGGAATTTCTCCTGTATTGTGGGTGCATTTACAAACATTTAAAGTCACATACATAAACAGCCAGACCCGGAACAACTATCTGTAGGCCATACAAATATTTGTTCCGTGCGGGGATCGAACCCGCGACACGCAACGCAGCAGTCAATCGCTCAGCCACTGCGCCAACCGTGCCGTCAAATCAATCAACATCAATCAATCAGTCAATTGACATCGCTACTGTCTAGATTCGAACCCGCAACTCCTTACTCGAGAACCGACTCCCTCAACCTCTATACTACCACATCCTCCCTTATCAACAAGATAAACAATCCCAATTAACTTTTATTTAACTGGCTGCGTCCTTCACGTATCATTTGCCAGAGTTAGGACCGCACCAGACGTGCGTGCGGCACGCGTTCGGGCAGCGGTAACGCTTATGTGTTTACAGATCATTTAGTTTGAATGTATCGACGTGCAGTTATCTTGATAGGGCTTTATATTGGCTGTATGGGATATTCATGGTGTTTGGGAAGGGGTTGAGGCAGTATCGTAATGTCCTACAATGTTTTGTAAATAAAATCTAATAAACAGGGTGAATTTTTCAAGTGGGCGTGGCTGGGCAAATCCGAAACTAAGAGGAATAGCGAAAAGTTCTTAAAGGAGTCTCGGGCCCGATTTTGATGTAGGTAATCTAAAACTCCATCATTAGATTTTTGAAAAATCAATTCTCCTAGCCAGTAATCGAAGCCTTTTATTGTGGAAGAAAAAACACAGACTGTATTATTACACCATTCGATAGCGTCGCTACTTAGTGTCAAATACTGGGAAGTTAATGATATTCTATAAAAATCAGCCTGTATATCTGCCGCCCGGCCGGCTTCCACATCAGTATATTCTACTGATTAATTCCGTGGTGAAATTCTTTTGACTGGAATTCTCACGAGCAAATGTAACTTTCACAAATTAATTTTCGTTAAACAACAAAACCTCGTGCAACGAATGACCGTCAATACGCTTTCAGTTCTTGTCATTTTAAGTTTTCCTTGAAAAGATTAAATAGAATGACTTTTTCATGAAATAGTCATTCAATGGGATTAAATGAACATAGGCTTGCATTGGTGATTTTAATTATTATGACTAAGTAAAGCTATATTTATTATTGTTGCGAATCATATTTTGGTTAACATACAACCTGACACTGACCTACACATTGCAAAAAACTTAAGGTTTGAAATCCGCGAGTTTACCTTATTGAATTTTAAAACGCAACTTTATTGTGGTAATCTAATGTGTCTAAGGTGACTTTTAGAAGAAGGTACAGGTTTTAAGAAGTAACGTAAGAAGTAAAGTAAATTTTAGGTTGTAAATAAGCTAAATACTTAATGAGCTAAATACTTTTAGCGGCATAGTACAGAGGGGCTCATGGCAAAATAATAACAGCCGCTCAGATCGATCTTTAGGTTAAGCCGTGTTTGCCTACCCATTACATACCGAGTTTCTTCCGTGCCTCGGAAAGCACGCTAAGCCGTTGGTCCCGGCTGTCATTCTTCTTCTGCTGTCATTCTTCAGATCTTTGACAGTCGTTACAGGTAGTCAGTGCCCCAAAAAGACTGACAACCAGTCTTACCAAAGGGTATCGTATTACACAGTATCCACTGAGTTGTGGAGGTCAGATAGGCAGTCGCTCCTTGTAAAATACTGGTATTCAGCATCCGGTTAGACTGGAAGCCGACCCTATCAGAGTTGGGAAAAGGCTAGGCAGATGATGATAGCGGCATAGTACAAAAAGTACTACAGCGCCATCCGTGATGCCAATATAGAACGAATATTCAAAATAAAAAACATAGCATTTATTTCAAGTAGGCCAGTAACACTTTTGACCTGTCTCAACAAAGACAACAATAAAATAAGGCCCAGTCACAAGGTATAATAACTGTGAGTGTACTGGATTTGCCCATTCCAAAGCGTAGATCTCTATGGAGAAGAACGGGCAAAAAAGTCCATTGATGACGAAATTAGAGTTATCCACGAGTTAAGAAAATAATATAGATAAAACCGACTACAACTGTATGTCAGTAGCCTACCAGAGACAGAACCTGTCTGGTCGGAGGATCCTCGCTTTTTTTGGGTTGTATAAATTGTATGTTTCCCTAAGCCAGTAAATACTCAATTTATCCACCTGCACAAAAAAAATATGTTACGTTCGGTAGATTTACGAGAACATTCCAGATTACGTGCGAGTCTCGAATTTTCTAGTAAGGACCTGTCTATAAGACTAGAGTCTAGAATGTTCCACTATAGAACTGTCTAGAAGATTCGAGAAAGTTGTAGAACTATCTTGAAGGATGATGTCCCACTATGAAGGTTCCTGACAGTTGTGGAACATTCTCGAAGGATCGGTCAGCATATAAATAACCGTTGTGATTGCGGGAGCAGTCAGTCTGATTTTGGCTACACAACGAAGCGAATCGAAGTGAACTAGAAGTGCGATATCTAAGTGAATAGTGATCAGTAGTGTACTTGTGATTAAGTTTTAAGTCTTTTGTTATTAATAAAGTTATTTTGTGTTTAATCGGTAGTATTTAATTTATCCCATACCCAGGTCGTAACAATAATAACTCATGCTCTTAAAATCATAACTCGACCAATAAAAAACGTTTACCATAAACACACACCTATTGGGAAAAAGTTAAAATAGACTTCTACATCAGCGACTATGCGGCCTCTTTATCAATTCTACATCGAGCAATCGTATCGTTCGGCCGACATTTATCGATTCCACTTGATATCGGACATAGATTCTGTTTTAAAGGCCAACGTACAGTTATCCTCTAGTTGGTCTAGTGGGCTCAAGCAGTGCTGAGCATGAGGTCCTGCGTTCGATTCCCAGGTCGGAGAAAGTATTATTATATTTATCTATCAGGAATTTCTCAGTAGCAGCCACGGAACCAGTATTTGTGCGCAATTGATGGCAGGCTTCTTCGGTGATTTAAGGTGAATATCGGGCACGTACGTCGTATGGGATTGTATTATACTTGGTGTACTGATGTCTTATCTTCTTCTTTTTGTGTGGTTAGCATCTAACCTGGTGTCAGAGTTTTCATGACGCCCATGGGCCTCTGACTAGGCCTTACGTGCCGTCGATAGATATCCCTCTTCTCCAGGGCGGCGGGACTGTTCGAAAGAGATACCGCGGCTCTGGAATATAAAGGGCAAAAGAAGGAACATGAATGGGTTTTAGTCAGTAAAAGTCTGACACTCCCTTCCGCTCCGCCCAGAGCGGGAGGAGTCATTTGATGACTTCCCATACCAAAAAAAAAAGGCATGCTGGTTTGGTTTCCTCACGATGTTTTCCTTCACCGATGCAAGTGATTAATTATACAATACGCACATGAATCCGAAAAATCAGAGGTCTTGGGTTCGAACTCGAGACTTACGACTTGTCAGTCCGATGGACACACCACTAGGATATCACTGCTGTACATCATCATCATCAGCCTATAGCAGTCCACTGCTGCTAGGCTTCCTCAATTGCACGCCATTCAACTCGATTATCAGCAACTCTCATCCAGTTGCTACCAACCACCCCGCGAAGATCGTCACTCCACCAAGCCTGAGGGGGGGGGGGGGGGCTTCACTGCTGTACGGTGATCTTTATTCGTATTCGATTAGCCGAGAATCGATTTAGGTCACGGTTGACGTTTGACCTTTGTGTTTCGGGAGGTGTCAGTGTCATTTCACGAGAGTCGATAAACATTTATGTTTTATTCGTTATTTCTGACCGTGACTGCTTGATTTTGAATATGGATGAGTTGTGGGTGGGTTCCGCTTAATTGACGACGTGTTATTATGAATTTGGTCCTCGTTATTATTGTTATAAATAAATAGCTTGTATGATTATGATGTCAGTTGATACCTGGAAGCCGGCCCTAAACATAGTTGGAAAAAAGTTACGCAGATGTTATCTAGGATGATACAATTTTTACATTAGTCTCAGATTTTTGTGTTTTATTTGAGGGGCTCGTGGTTAAATAATTACAGCTGCTCGGGTCGATCTTTATGTTAAGCCGTGCTTCCCTTGGTTGGTCTGTGGATACCTCGGAAAGCACCTTAAGCCGTTGGTCCCGGCTGTCATTTGTAGATCTTTGACAGTAGTTACAGGTAGTCAGTGGCCCGAAAGTCTGACAACCAGTCTTACCATAGTAACTGAGTTGTGGTGGTCAAGAAGGCAGTCGCTCCATGTAACATACTGGTATTCAGCTGCATCTTTTTTAGACTGGGAGTCGACCCCAAGATAGTTGGGAAAAAGCTAGGCAGATGATGATTTGACAACTGGCTTTTGCCCTCGGTTTCACCCCATTATGGTCAGAAATTATCCCACGGTTAAATTTTAAATATAGCCATGACACTCAGGAATAATGTAACTTCCCATTAGTGAAAGATTTTTCGGAATCGGATCATCTGTTCCGAAGATTAAGGAGAGAAAGAGAACATCTAAACTTAAAAACTTTACCTCTGTACAGTATTCTAAGTAAATATTTTTTATTATCGTCAGCATCATCAGCCGAAAGACATTCAATGCTCACACGCAATCGAACGGTGCATGTTATCGCCAATGAATTCCCGCGGCTTTCACGGAAAATATATTAGAAAATAGTTATCGAAAGCGATTTGACTATAGGACAAAGACCTCCTCACCGTGAGAAGGGCTGGAACGTAACCCACCATAATTATATGCTCAGCGCGGGTGGTGGACGTCACACGTCTTCAAATTTTTGGTTCAACTCTTGCCGTTTTCTCACGACGTTTGCCTACACCGTTTTGAAAGTAATGGCGATGAAATAATTTATAGAAAGTAAAGTCACTCTCTGGGTTACAATCCACGACTTACGCACTCGTTAATTGCGGTTGTTTCCACTGTGTCGCCACTGCTCCTCCAAATTAACGCAAATGTATTAAAAATTTACACAAATGCAAGATTTTCCAAACAAACAATACTTACCAAAACAGCATACGCTTACAAAATCAAAATATTTTTATTTCACATAGGCCTACATGGGCACTTATGAAACGTCGACAAAAAGGTGCACGGTTCGGGTTGGTCGTTTCCTATGGAGAAGAACCAAAAGTTTACACTTCAAAAACCCTTTCAAAACAAAACTAAACTCGTACAAAACCGACTACAATCTAAAACGATGACAAGAATTATTAAAACAAACACAAAATCGAATATCGCATAACTATTCGATTTTTCGATTATCATTCGCAACACGTATCCGAAAATTCGAATATTCATGTATTTAATATTCAAAACTAGCTTGGCCAACGAAAAGTGGGTATTTTCACGGTACTAAAGGTCGGGGTCGTGACCCGGATGGTCACTTTTTGTTGTACTTGTTTTAATAGTATTAGTTTTATGCGTGATAGCTTAGTGAAAGGGAGTTTTAGTATCGATTTTGTGTTTAACGGAATTACTGTTGTTGTGTTTAAAGGACATTGGCAAACCGCAGTACAAAGAATTTGCTGAAATCAAAATGTCACGTCTTGTATTGTATCCACCATTAAAACTTGAGTATACAGTGTGTACGGGAGCAACCAGGACTTGGATAAAATAAAACGAGGAGACTTTGGGATTACTTAAAAATGATGTACTAACGTGGTAGTGACACAAGCAGTAATGACTTGCTAATTATTACATTAAAAACTTAAAACTAAAACAGGACGCATCGTCGCTCGCTGTTTTAACGTATTCATCAGGCGCTCCAACACAGTGTAAGCCCTTCCTAAATCCTTAGTTATCAATAAATATTATTCTCTAGCCAAAAGAATTTAACATCTGTAGCCGGACGAGGCAAAAGCCTGTATTTTGCCTATCAGCGCCAATTCTCTCAAATAATTAATGGCAGCCATCAAGCAGAAATGTTAACCATAGTGGGTTTTTTCAAACATAAAAAAAATATGTAGGATATTTGAGAAAATTACTCTGAAAGTTTTTTAGGTTATGTTACAAAACTTATTTTTATATTCTTTACTTATAATTTTTTACACTTATACCTGTTCCATACATTTTGACCTTGTAGATTTTGCGCTTTTATAGGAAACTTGTTTTCCGCCCGCGGCTTCGCCCGCGTCGAGTTCGGTTATATCGCGTTTCCAAGAGAACTCTTTAAAAGTCCGGGATAAAAACTATCCTATGTTCTTTCTCAAGGTCAACTCTATCTCTGTACCAAATTTCATTAAAATCAGTTCAGTGGTTTAGACGTGAAAGCGTAACAGACAGACAGACAGACAGACAGAGTTACTTTCGCATTTATAATATTAATAGTAGGGATAACTGATTTTTTCTTTAAATGACCTATGAAAATTTTCTATGCGTGAATCGGAATTATGTACTGAATATGTGGTAACCGTTTGGGCGTCGGTGTCTCTTCCACCCTGTATATCATCAACCCGCACTGGGTCCACTTGGTAAATTACGGCCCACTCCTGTCAGAGAGGAGGCCTGTATCCCACCAGTGGGAACTGGGAACACTATAGGCTGATTATGATAACAATTTCTTTTTAAGTTTTTAAACTGTCATGGTCACTAATATTATCATTAACACTAGAAACGGGATATTTATAATGTTTACTGTTTGTTTTGCTACGCTGTTGTAAGCACCATGATCACGGATAAACTGCAGTTATTGCGGGTGGGTGTTTCTCCGTGACCATGGTGCTTGCAACAGCGCCGAAATATCGGGAACTCAAAACAAACCGTGAACATGGTAAATATCCCGTTTCTAGTGTTAATGAAAACAATTTCTTTCCCGTTCGACTTCAGCCAATATTGTCAGAAAAAGTAAACATTTTGAGTAATACTTAAGAATATTATATTTCTTCTGAAACGTTATCATCAATTTGAAACATTATCGGAGACAAGGTTGATGTTTTCAAAAACAATGAAGTTTGACATAGCTTTCTTAGAAAATGAATATTGATAGAGTGATGAATATTTTGTTGGTAAATTATCGGGGAAAATAATACTTCAATATTTATTTTTTCGCGTTAGAATTAGCAGATATCGGATGGATCCATGTAAGGCGCTTCCCCACTGGTAGGCATTCGCCTGTAATGTAATAGTTCAAAGGACCTCTTTTGATTTTGGATGGGAAATCATGAAATGACTCCTCCCGCTCTGGGTGGAACGGAAGGGACTGTCAGACTTTTACTGACTAAAACCCATCCATGTTCCTTCTATTGCCCTTTGTGCTCCAGGGCCGCGGTATCTCTTTCGAACAGTCCCGCAGAGTTCAAAAGCCCTGGCAAGAGTGCGCGGTGTAAACGCAATGTAAATAAGTCGATTTTAAAATAATGATTTATTAGATTAATCTGGTTTAATCACAAATAGAACTAAAATAAATATAAAAAGAAGACTAAAATAAAGTACCTACCTACATATAAAATTATTTTAAAATTATAATACTCGTTGCGCATTTAATATTTTCATAAGTTTAAGAACTTATTCATATTTATGCATGACTAGCTTTTGCCCGCGGTTTCGCTCGCGATAATTTAGAATTTGACAATCAATTCGGGTTGTACTCTGCAAGTAATATCATAGTTCAATCATGATTGGAAACGTAAACGAATGTTATAAAAGCAACGGTTGTCTTTAATCATTCTCTTACTTTCTATCTACACTGTGCTAGGAGGCAGATATTATAGAATTCCTGGTGAGTATTTTTAAATTTTAATAATAATAATTTGTTAACGTATTTAAATTCAAATCACTGCCGTTTTTCTTCACGCCCCTGTACTATATGAGTTTTGCCATTCTAAAATCTTCAGCAACACCCCGGAGTCTTGTGGATGGCAATAGGCTCGCACCCTATTTCAAGACACTTAAACATAACTGGTGATGTCTACTCAGACCATGTGTTACACCAGTGTTAGTTTACTGAAAATAACATAACATCACGCCTCTATTCACTGAAGGTATAGGCGAAGGTGTATTTACACCCACATTTCGCCAGTTATGTTCAACATTGTTCAAGTTCCATATAAAAGGGGGCGAGCCTATTGATATCAACCGAGCACAAATTCAGACTCCGTGACTGCTACTGAGAAATTCCAGATGGAAAAACCCAACCACACTTTGCCCGACCTGGGAATCGATCCCACGACCTTATGCTCAGCAGTCGCGCTTGCGACCACTGGACCAACGAGACAGTCTAAACACACTGTACCAAATCTCAAGCCCGAGACCTAATCTATTCCACACTTTAGCCATAATAATGTCAGTCTAACTAAGGCACACAACTAATATTAAAGCTATCTATCTATAAGTTCTATATTCAAAGTTCTACAGCAGTAGCATCTCATACTTAGACTTAGACTCAGGTACTAAGTTAGGACGTGCAATTTGCAACTTACTCATGTAAGATGTTATTGAGGTGAAGCCAGGGTGGCGGGGATGGGGTAGTAATTAAACCTTTTTGCCCTCTTCGCGTATGCTATTGTGTCAATTTATGAGAATGTTATGGAGGACGTTTGGTGTAACGCGAATAAATAAAATAAGAAATCACTTCACTTCACTAATATTATAAATGCGAAAGTAAGTTTGTTTGTTTATTACCTTTTCACGCCTAAACCACTGAACCGATCATCCTGAAATTTTGCGTATACGTTGTCAGGTGCACAGAAACGGACATAGGGTAGCTTTCATCCCGAAAGAAGTACTGTTCCCGAGGAAAACAACATTAACGTTCTTATGATAATAGATGGCGCCACGTGTCTTTCGAATCATGATTGAATTATACTATTACAAGCAGAGTACAACCCGAATTGATTGTCAAATTCTAAATTAACGCGAACGAAGCCGCGGGCAAAAGCTAGTGAGTACATATGAGGAAGTTTGAAAGTGGCGCCGGTGACTGAAAAGTTGTGTGGTAATCGGTTATCATGGAATGGACATGTGATGCGGAGGAATGAAGAAAAGGTGGTGACGAAAAGGGTTCAGTATGAATGTAGATGGCTATAAGAGTAGAAGAAGACCAAAGAAACGACGGATGGTCTGTATAAACGATGATATGGCTAGAAGATCTTTTTATTTTTCTCGTAATTAGTTAGTTAAATAATAGCGATACTGTTTTATTTCTGAATTTTATATTTCGTAAGCTAAGCATACTCTTAAGTTTAGGGAGTTTTATTGTGTAGTTGTTTATTTTAATTTAGTTATATTTCATTTCTAGAGCCACTTGGTTTAAATTTTTATACTCTTTATGTTATCTGTGTAACTTATCACTTATCTTTGTGAATGCTGGTTAACCAGTAATTGGCGACTATGTAATTCCAAGACTGTAAAACCTGTACTCAAGACATGTTGTACACACAAGCTGTTGGTAAACCATTATTAATTAATAAATAAATAGAAAGGAGGTGACTGCTGAGATGACGAGTAATAGTATATATACAGTAAGTAACAAAAACCCTGTTGTTCCTGTTAGGGACGTATACATTTACCTACAAGCACAACATTGATGAAGTTATAATTAAAAAAAATTAAGCATTGGCCAGTCGAGAGGCCAAACTCAAATAACTATTAAAATCGACACATTCAAAAAAATGTTTCGAGTATCTGATTTTACAAGTACATCTTTATTTCACTAAATAGCCGAGCTCGGCGGCTTCCTTTGACGCGACAGAAGATGCCTAGAAATCAGTTAAACCTTACAAATATTAATAATTAAATATTTATTTTAATTATTTTTGTTGACCGTTTTTTATAAATGACTTCCTTTATTACGTGTGTATACCGATTCTTAAAACGTAGGTAGAAGGAACAACAGGGTTTTTGTTACTTACTGTAGTAATAGTATGGAAGAAGAAGATGTAACATTAAAAGAACTGCTAAATTGAATATTAAATTAAATGAAATGTAATGTACTAACGTTATAAGAAATGTTTTAAATGGCATGAAATGTATATACTACTGTTTGTAAAATATTATAAAATCGTATAATGTAATGATAAATGTAATTTTACATGTAATACGGTTTGATGACATGTTAATTGTTTTTAAACTAAATGAAAAAAAAAAAAAAATTACTTATGCCTCGAAAATTTTTATTTAATGAAATGATAAATGTAATCTACTACTTATGTTTGATGAACCGAAGAAAAAAATGTTATCGAAGTGTAATGTTAATTAATGCATGGTAAAATGAGATGGAATGTGTTGCTTCATGTAATGTTTAATGAAATGTACTTATGTTAAAAGAAATGTTTTAATGGTATGAAATGTATACTACTATTTGCAAAATGTAAAACAATAAATGAATTGAAATAAAATTAAAATAAAAAATGAAATGTACTAATGTTCATAAAATGTTCAAAACTTTTGTTTAACGTAAGGAAAATGTAATGAAATGAAGAAAAAAAAAAAGTATTTTTATTGAATTGTAATGAATGCATACTTAAATGAGATGAAATTTCAAGTGTATTGCTACATGTAATGTTTAAGGAAAATAAAATGTAAGGTAGTGTAATGTTAAATGAATTGTATTGTAAGAAATGTAATTGTTAAGGCAAATAAAGGCTAATTATTATTATTATTATGGAAGAAGAAGACATGCTGCGCCGACCCCAAATAAATTGGGATAAGGGCAAGATAATGATGATGTGAGTACTTATATCCGTGGAATCTGCCTCTAACTTGAAGAAACTTCATAATAACATCAACTGTGAACGTCATATCTGCGTATTGTGCTGCCATTACGGTCAAATTGCGTGAATTCTAAAATATTGCAAAATAAGTTTCGTTTTTCACACGCTTTAGAATTATTTCAAATACCGTTTGTCTACATATCGCAGTACCAGTTAAATTAAAACAAAATAGAATTAAATAAAAACCAGGTATTTCCCATTCCCAAATACACATAGAGGTATGTATCTAACATAGTTTTAAGAAAAGTCATTTTCGTAAAACAAATTTTTATTTCAGCACAAAAGTTAATAAATTAAAACCAATTACTTTTCATGAGACCGATCGTTACCCAAAGCACTCAATCAAACGAACACCAACACCAATACCGATACCCAATTAGCACCAAGTTTTTTTCCTCTTCACAGAACCGACATACAGGAAAATCAAGACACGCTAATTGGCCTGTCATAGTCCCCAACTGTGATACCGTTATCGCCATTTTCGAGACCCTACCCAAAAATTATGGCTCTTTGAGTATGGTTACCAACTGTCTGGATTTTTCCTGGATATGTCCGGCTTTTAAGCCTGAGTTTGGATATTTTCGTTTTGTTTGGACTTAATTAGGAGATCTTTTACAATCCATTCATCAGCACAATGTTTTGAGTGCGTTATATTGAGTCCTACAGTACAACGTGATTTTTCATCCCAAAAAAAGTCGTTTCCCAGCAGTAATTTTTGCGTAAAGTTACTTAGTTTGATGTACATAATGCATGATTGACAACTTCGTGGAGGGGGTCCGTTAACACACTGTATAATTAAATCAATCATTGAAGTCAGAAATTAATAAGTCAGTCAAAAATTTTACAGATTAAGAACAGTTTAATTTTGTATAGGTACATGTGCTATTATTACGAAGCTCGAGGTGGCGCAGGAGAAGAGAACCTGGAAAGATATGGAGGACACTTTTGCCCAGCAGAGGCTTGCAGAGGCAGCATTGATATACAAGGACACTAAATAAAAATAATCGTCACTTTAAGTTTCTGATTGATTTTATGTAGGCAAATAAAAATAGAAACATTCAAAACCATAATGTCCGGACCATTTTACAAATGTCCCGATTTCTATCGAACAAAATGGTAACCCTACCTCCGAGCTTTAATTGGTCCATTTGATTATTGAACGAAAGTTGTTAATTGGTGTCCCTACCTTTGAAGTTGCCTCTTTGTGGACCTGGGGTTCAGACTGTATTCTGGTAAGGGTTAGGAAAGATAAGTTAGGTAGTATAGGTAGTCAAATGGATTGTATATTTAGGACCTCCAGGTCAGTGGAATAACACAATTTTCTACCCACTTCCAAGCTAAAAAACCTAAGGAGTTCAATTTCTGTTGTCCTTTTGAACCCTCACAGAACTGTCTGAAGTCTTTAAAAAGAAACTATCGAAGAAATGGAAATAATTTGCTCATGTATCAATACACATTGATGCTCGATTTTGAAGCTTTGACTTCATAAACTATCGTCATCTGCATAGCCTTTTCCCAACGATATTGGGAAAAGCTGGTCGGCTTCCAGTCTTACCGGATACAGCTGGATACCAGTATTTTAAATGGAGTGACTGCCTATCGGGGTTGTGCAAACCTAGTACTGGGTATTACGATAAGGCCCCTTTGGTAAGACTGGTTGTCAGACTTTCAAGCCACTTACTATTTGTAACGACTGTCAAAGATCTCCAAATGATAGCCGGGAATAACAGCTTAACAATCTTTATGAGGCATGGAGGAAACTCGTTAGGTAATTGTCCAGTGACACTCGCGCCACTATTTCAAATCTAACGACGTGTAATTCATCTAAATCGGTTCATCCGTTTAGGAGTTATGAGGGAACAAAGAAACTGACATACATACATACAGGCCAAACACATAACCCTCATTTTGGGCTTCACCAGTGGGGTAAAAAACAAGTCACTCATCCGTCACTACAAATAAATTTGAATAAAACCGATTTGAATGGCAATGTTAAACGTATTAATTTAGTTCTACCCACTTTAAGTGCCAACTTTTGGGTCGAGCTATTTACATAAAATATCAAAGTATTTAGTCGAGATTAAATATTTAGGTTTACGAAATATTTAATGGGCCTTTAATTCATCTATTTTGGTAAAGTTATTAATATTGGTCTTAGATGAATATAGTTGAAAGTTTTGTATTTGGGTGTATAATTTAATTACGCTTCGTAGGTATTTATGATTTTATTTTAGAAATGTTAAGCTAGAAATTGGCTGCTGCGCTGCGTGTCGCGGGTTCGATTTCCCGCACGGAACAAATATTTGTATGGCATATAGGTAGTTGTTCCGGCTGCTTGTGCATGTTTGTGAACGCACCTACGATACATGAGAAATTCATAGTGCGGAGTAACGTTTTAAAATATATATAAATGCCGTAGAGCCATCACCTTTGTACCTATTTTTTCTGTTCCTTTCTTGTTTTCTGTATTTAGTGTGTACATAAACTGTTAAATAAATAAATAAATAGAGCCGTTGGTTAGACGTGTACTTGAGTAAAGACCGCGAATCGGCTTCTAGAGTAATGTGGACGACCTCCGGCTCGGTGGAGAGATGCCAGAATCGAGTTCAATTGCCCGCGGTTGGATATGCTTATGTCCAGCAGTGGACTGCTGTAGGTTGATGATGAAGAAGTTCAGAGTCCCCAGGACCACCGGCAATCGCTATAAAGCTCTTCGTATTTCCACAAGGACTTTCACCAGTTTTTATAAGCGTGGCTTGTTTTTTATAAGCTTTGAGGAACTCGTGGTTAAGCCGCGGTTACTTAGGTTGGTCCGTGGACGGATGACCCATTACATACCAAGTTTCATTCGTGTCTTGGAAAACACGTTAAGCTGTTGGTCCCGGCTGTCATTTGTAAATCTTTGACAGTCGTTACAGGTAGTCCCCGAAATTCTGATAACCATCAGTCTTACCAAGGGGTATCATATTACCCAGTACTAACTGGGTTGGGGAGGTCCAGGTAGGCAGTCGCTAAATGTAAAATATAGATATGCAGCTGCGTCCGGTTAGACTGGAAGCCGACCCCAATATAGTTGGGAAAAGGTTACGCACATTAGTAGCAGACTAATGAGATAATTTGAATAAATCACGTTGTTGTGAGAAATCAGTAAATAAGAACATATTATTATAATCTTCACTTGGATAATCTTTATCACCATGACAACAAATCTTTCAATTTGGTCCTAAAGAAGGATCTCCATCCTTTTAGCCTCCGTAATATTATAAGATAATACATTTTAATAATCGAAGATCTTTTTGATTAAAAACGAGTTGAACCAATCTCCCATAAAGAACCAATAATCCATCAGAACGAGCTTTTAAGTATTTTCTTTACTTATAATATTATAAATGCGAAAGTAAGTTTGTTTGTTACCTTTTCACGACTAAACCACTGAACCAATGTTCCTGAAATTTTGCAGAACGTTGTCAGGTGTACAGAAACGGACATAGGGTACCTTTCATCCCGAAAAAAAGTACCGTTCCCGAAGAAAACAACAAAAACGTTTTTATGATAACAGATGGCGCCACGTGTCTTTCGAATCATGATTGAATTATTACAAGCAGAGTACAACCCGAATTGATTGTCAAATTCTAGATTAACGCGAGTGAAGCCGCGGGCACAAGTCTAGTTATTAATAATAATAAGTACCTAATAACATTGCTATTAATTTAAAGCTGATATTTCGAGCGCCCTCGCAATCCACTTCTATTACGTTCCTAAATAAATTGTATATTTCCGTACACTGCTACTTCAACATGGTTGTTTTATTTAATTACAACCAGTTTGTCTTTTAGTATGATATTATTCTCACGCGCCGACTGCCTCGTTGGTCTAGTGGTCGCAAGCACGACCGCCGAGCATGAGATCCTTGGTTCGATTCCCGGGTCGGGCAAAGTGTTATTAGGTTTTTCCCTCAGGATAGCAGTCACGGAGTCTGGATTTGTGCCCGGTTACTGGCAAAAGGCTAGCCCCCTATTACATGGGTCTTAAACATAACTGGCAAAATGTGCGTGTACTATTAGTTACACCTCTGCCTAACCCTTCAGGGATTACAGGCGTGATGTTATGTATTGTATCGCTTCTAAAACTGAAGACTATTTGAATGGTAAACATACTGTTTCAGTGATAATCATGGCGTTGAAAAGCGTATTCAAATTAAAAAATAAACACGTAATTTTAGATATGACTAGCGGACCCGTGCCCACTTCGTTGGGCGGATCACGGGCGGTGACCGGTTTTTCTCAGACTTACTTTGCAAATCCCACTACCACGAAAAAGATTTTTCATTTTTCGGGTTGATTTATAACCTATGACACTCACAAATAACGTGGCTTTCTATTGGTAAAAGAATTTTCAAAATCGGTTCAGTAGATCCAGAGATTACCCCCTACAACCTCACGAACTCACAAACTTTACCTCTTTATAATATTATTATATTCAGTATAGATAACTATTGATTCTAGCAATTAGCCTGTCCTAGTCATCATAAAAGCTCTGTTCAATGTTATTATAACGTTCACCGGCCCATATCATTTCAAATATTTTATTCAAAAAAAAAAAAACACTAAAATCAATAGCTTGGTATCAATTTTTCATAGGCGTCACCATTCAACATTCAAACGACTAAAATAAAACCCGGGGATTTGATGCATGGAACCATATGACAGTTTTCATGAAAAACGTTTGCGTGAAAACTGTGAAACGTAAATACTGAGGGTAACCGGTATTTTTTGGCAGGTTTTTTCGAGCTGTAACGATTGGAGAGCTATGCTTGTTGATTTTAAGGGTGATTTTTGAAGAGATGTCTTTGTCTTTTGGGCAATTTAGACCAACTTCTTCTTCTTTCGTGTCGGGTTAGTGACTGACTGGTGTCAGAGTTTTTATGCCACCCATGTGCTGCTGATTTGGCTTTACATGCCGTCGAGAAATATCTCTCAGGCATGCTGGTTTCTTAACGATATTTTCCTTCACCGAAGTAAGTGATAATTATACAATACGCATATAAATGCGAAAAATCAGAGGTGCGTGCCTCGGGTTCGAACTCGAAACCTATGACTTGACAGTCCGACGGTCACACCACTAGGCTGTTACTGCTAAGCTCAGGTTTCTATTTGACGTTTTCATTACCAGTATTTCGGCGCTATCAATAATGGACTGAGTAATGGACTGAGGTTCCATGTCAGCCAAACCTACGTCATTTTATAAAAGCTGATAATTTTCCTGTGAGTACCTTACTATGTGTAAAAGAATTGGATATTATGAAAATTCAAAGATCAAAGATCACAGCCGGCCAACGGTTTAACGTGTTTTTGAGGCACGCAGGAAGCTCGGTTTGTAATGGGCGGTCAACTATCCATAGATCAAGACAAGCGCAGCTTAACCTGAAGATCGACCCGAGCGGCTGTTATTATTTAGCCACGACCTCTTCTTTGGCCAAAGACAGATCTAAAAAATAATTGAAAAGACGAAACCAACCGATTAACAATAACATACATACATAAACTCTCGCCTTCTTCCGTGGGAATAGTCAGAAACCACAGAACGCCAGCTGCTACGTTCCTTACATACTCCTTTTGCCTCGTCCACGGTCATACATCTGGTCATACACGCACGCCGGTTGCGAGTACTACGCACCTGACCATTCTGAAGAACCTCACCAATATTATTATTATTATAAGCCTGTATTGTCCCACTGCAGGGCAAAGGCCTCCCTTCCCTCTTTCCACATTTCGCGATCTAGAGCGATTGTAGGCCAATCCCTTGCGTAAGAGTCCAGCTCATCCCGCCATCTCCTTCTGGGCCTGCCGCGTTGTCGTTTCCTGCTATTGGGTATCCACTGAGTGGTAATTTTTGCCCATTGCTCCTCCGACATGCGGCAGATGTGACCAGCCCCGTTCCACTTCAACTTAGCAGCTGTAAGGCCAGCATCAGCTATTTGGGTTTTGGAGCGAAGTATGGAGTAAATCACCAATAAGGTCGGTGTATGTCCTTCTAGGGCGTCTCCGCCCGCAGTTACATATTTTAACAACAATAATAATTTGTGATCAAAAACCATGTACGATATCATACCCCATTGACATGGCGTCAAGTACCATTCTCGCGGAAATAATGCCACACAAGTACATCAGGAATATTGAGCGAATGCCGTCACAAAGCGATACGATTATTATGCGTATTCAATACTTACAATAAGTACTAACTTACGTACGTATATTCCGTGCGAAGAATTCTTATTATGAATGCGATTATTCGTTCGGGCGTCAGGAATCAGTGTGAGTTACGTGTAGGTACAGAATTCAGCGAATCGTGTTCGGGATAATATCCTATGATGCTTGGAATGTGTGCGTTTTTTAGGGTTCCGTAGCCGAATTGCAGAAAACGGAACCCTTAAGATTCGTCATGTCTGTACGTATGTCACAGCCACTTCATTCCGAAACTATTAGGACGACACAGTTGCAACTTGGTAGGTAGATGTATTCTGTGAACGGCTTTACGATTTTTTATACAAACATAAAAATAAAAGATTAAGGGGGGCTCCCCATACACGGAACTGAAACTCTTTTATATATTATATATATGCGTATTAAAAATGACATTGTTGTTCCTAAAATCATTTTTTCTCAAAGTCAATAGTTTGAAAGATAGCCACTTCTAAAGTGGTAAAATGTTTGCCCGCCCCTATAATTCTAAACTAGGAGGAGAAAAATTCTGAAAAAAATTAAGATTGTAGAACGTAAAAAAACTTTCAATGAAAATTGGATTGAATAAAATTTGATGTTTAGTTTTTAAGATATGGGACTTTTTCATCAAATTGCAACAGTAACTTTGTTTTTCATTAACATACTACGAAAAACAAATTTAATTTTGCTGTTTAATGCAATACAACATTTTGAATGAGCCTTCGAAATGTTTTTATTATATTGTTTGGTGCTACGGAACCTTGTGTGCGTGTGAGTACGACTCGCATTTGGCTGTTTTTTTTTATTAATGTGATATCTACGAAGATTAATTTTTGTATTCAAATGAGATTTCGAAATTGTAAAATGTGTGTCGTAAGATTTTTACGTAAATAGGCTAAGACCTATTCAATTGACTGCCTTTTTATTACCCGACTGAGGAGGGTAATGTGTTTATCAGCCTAAATACGTATGTTTGTTTCTTTGTGGCGCTTTAGAGACCAAACGCGTGGGTCGGTTTTAATGATTCTGGCGTCAATCGATTTACTAAAGACGTGACAGCAATCAAAATTCAATATGGCGACAACCAGACGCCATCATATGAAAAAAGAAAGTCGACGTTTCGTATCATTCGAATCGAAATCCCATCCATCTTCGAATGCCCTTTAAGGATTGTTGGTGTAGTAATAGTAAGTGTGTCTGCTAAAAGTTTAGTCCTTTGTTCGAATCCTCATTGGACAAAGTGTGTACTCAAACTCAAACTCAATGCATATTTCAATTAGACCATTACGGCACTTTTGAATGTCAAAAAAAAACTAAAAGAAGCGAAACTACAGTCCCAGTCACAAGGCATAATAACTTGAGGAAGTACTGCAGTTGCACATTCCAAAGCGTAGATCTCTATGGAGAAGAATGGGCAAGAAATTCCATGGACACTCTTTGAAATCAAAATATTGTTACAAAATACAGTTACTGGATTGTTTCATTTAAAAAATCATTGTGTATATACATTTTTTTGATATTGGTGTTCTGGCTCTCAATAACATGTGATTTATTTACCTACTGTTAATACCTACACTATAATAAATATCTTCCTACACCACTTATAAATACAAGCGTAACAGCGTAATATTCCCATTAAAATTCCAATATTCAAAACTCAATAAATCCCAACACAATTCGTAAAACAATAGGTAACTAACAAAATAAATACGATTGCAAGTTTGTCACAGATCCGGCTAATGCGGGTATCACTGAAATTGACATTCGAGCTTCAGCCGTGGGTTGAATCGACAATCGTCCCGCCTCGTCGAAGCGTGGTGACGTTCGCTTTGTATTTAACTTTGATTTTTAGGATGAACTACACTATGCGGGACGTTTATTTAGAGCGAGTATTTGTCACCGTTATGTACCTATACTCCACAAATACCTGCGTTATAATGGTTTGTGAATACATTTGTATTGTTTGTCTTTATTTTAACTAGGTCTAGTGGTCTCAAGCGCGACTACTGAGCATGAGGTCCTGGGTTCGATTCTTAGGTCGGGCAGTGTTAGTCATTAGTAATTAGTCATTTATTTCAAAACAATATACATTGTGTAGAAGTTTTATACTATAAAATGTGAAATAAAACAAAACAGCACCACTTAAACATTACGATTGAAAAAACATAACACAAATAGAATACTTAACAAATTAAAAAAAAACAAATTTTTGTTAAAAAGATTAAGATATTTCATCAAATTTTCTACAGAATGTCAAATATAAATAAAAAACAAATTGTTATAAAAAGGTCAGTAATAAAATGACATCGAATTGTAAAATATAATAGTAAAACGTAAGTGTTATTGGTTTTTTCCTTCGGGAATTTTTCAGTAGCAGCCACGGAGTCTGGATTTGTGCCTGGTTGATGGCAATAGGCTCGCCCCCTATTACATGGAACTTAAAACATAACTGGTGAAATATGGGTGGGTACTCTTAGGGTACACCTCCACCCTCTGCCACCCCTCGCCACTGTAAATTACTTCGTGAGTGCTCTGACAGTAAGAAATTACCATTACCTCGGAAAGCACGTTAAGCCATTGGTCCCGGCTGTCATTTATAGATCTTTGACAGTCGTTACGGGTAGTCAGTGGCCCGAAAGTCTGACAACCAGTCTTACCAAGGATATCGTATTACCCAGTGGACCAACTGGGTTGTACAGGTCAGATAGGCAGTAGCTCCATGTAAAATATTTGTATTCAGTTGCATCCGGTTAGACTGGGAGCCGACCCCAAGATAGTTGGGAAAATGCTAGGTAGATGATGAATGGTTGACCAGAGTGAATGATAACAACTTCTAATATCATTTGCACCATGAAAAGAAACTGCAAACTTAAGCTTTTACTCTAAGGCATTAGCTAGTATTGCACAAGGAAAAATACTACCATTAACACTAGAAACGAGATATTTACCATGTTCACTGTTTGTGTGGTAAATATCTCGTTTCTAGTGTTAATGATAATATTAGTGACCATGACAGTTTAAAAACTTATATTAGGAAAAAAATACGTTCAAAATTATGAATTAACCCTCTACACTTGAATGAAACATATTGTGCCACAATCTTATACATAGATAGATCTTCTTATAGATTTAGTTTTACTTGTTTTGTTTACTAACAAATTACTAACATCTTTTTATTGTCTCTTGTTTATTTTTTTTTGTGTGTACTACTAACACCCCTACTAACGCTTTCTGTGTATAAATGTATGGACTTATGTCTGAAATAAAGTTATATTATTATTATACAATTAACCCATATCCAATGCCAACATAATATAATATTATTACATAGACAGTACAGTCTACAAAAGAGTTGAACCAACAAGCGGGTTTAGACAAACTGACATTCTTTCAGTGACTACAATTACGGAAAAAAAAACTAAAATGCCCCATTCTTTTTATATTTTTCCTGTGACGGTTGACAGAGGAAAATGGAAGAAAAAAACGTGTTGCGCCGACCCCAAGTAACATGGGACAAGAGCAGGAAGATGATGATGACGTCATTATCATCTGCCTTTTCTCAAATATGAAGGGCCGGATTCTAGTCTAACCTGATGTTGCTGAACACCAATATTTTACACTAGCAATTTTGGTCAAAAATCAAAATCAAAATATTTTATTTCACATAGGCCTACATGGGCACTTATAAAACGTCGACAAAAAGGTGCACGGTTCAGGTTGGTCGTTTCTTAAGGAGAAGAACCGGAAAGAAACTCCATGGTTACTCTTTTAAAATGATTTGATTTTACAATATTATCATGTTACAGCATTAGTACTCAAGTATGGGGGGACAGCATAGGCCCGACAATAAGTCGTTGCTTACTACACAAAAAAACGTAAAACAAGATAAGAGGTTAACAAAAGTTAACACGCATCTAGGAATCTACAAGGTCTACACTGTTCACACATTCACTAACAATCGTTAAAAAGAATCAAAGGCAAGAAAATATTATAAAAGACTAAATTAAACATGTGACAAAAATATGGCGGTGGCTTCGCTCCCTTTAAGTCCGGAAACTAACCCACGTCTTAAATATCATCATCAGTCAGCAGTATGTCAGTCTATGACACTCGGGAATAATGAAGCTTCTCCTTAAGGTAAGAATTTTTGGAATCGAATCAGTAGTTCTCAAGATACCCTAAATACAAACTTACCTTATCATCTGCCTAGCCTTTTCCCAACTATTTTGGGGTCGGCTTCCAGTCTAACCGGATGCAGCTGAATACCAAACAAACTTACCTCTTTATAATATTTAGTATAGATTTAGCGACTGCCAGTTAGTACCGAGAAAGGTACTTGTAGTCAGATTTTCGGCATACTGGCCCATTTACTTTCGGAAGTCGGTAGCAAAAAGTCAATAAAACTAACAAAGTTACTGACTTTCGAAAGTTTCAGGTGTTTTTAGGGTTCCGTACCTCAAAAGGAAAAACCGGAACCCTTGCAGGATCACTCGCGTATCTGTATGTCTGTCTGTCCGTCTGTCACAGCCAATTTACTCCGAAACTACTGGACCGATGGAGCTGAAATTTGGTAAACATTTGTAAGTCGGTGACCCTAATACGGATGACTAACGTATAATACTGAATTTTAAACATGGGAGCCACTTTTGAGGGGTAAATAAGAAAATTTTAGATAATTAACGTACGGAACCCTCTCCACGCGAGTCGAACCCACTGTCTGGTTTTTTTTTGTTTTCTGTACGCCCTCTGGTTACTTATCTATTTTGCTGTCAGTACATATTTGTACATACATTCTAATGTAGCAGTACAATGGTCCTCTGATGGAACCCCTCGAGATCAATTAGCCTGGTAATCAACGACTAATAGCATGTGAAGGTTATGACATGTTGGGTATGTGGTTATGTTATGTTATCTATATTAATATATTGTGTATAAGTTTTCCGCCCGCGGCTTCGCCCGCATCGAGTTCGGTTATATCGCGTTTCCAAGAGAACTCTTCAAAAGTCCGGGATAAAAACTATCCTAGGTTCTTTCTCAAGGTCAAGTCTATCTCTGTATCAAATTTCAATAAAACCAGTTTAGTGGTTTAGACGTGAAAGCGTAACAGACAGACAGAGTTACTTAGGCATTTATACTCGTAATATTCAGTAGGGAAGTAGGGATAGGGAAGGGATAACTAACTTAGTAGTACGATTATGATACCTATTGTTTTTACAAAAAAGTTCTTATTTCTTTCTTAATTAAAAATTCACTGCTGTTGTAGCTGTTGCCTGCAACCTTCGTCTGCATGAAATTATTATAAAAATATTACCTCCCTAATTGAATCGGATTTTGTTAACAGTTTCAAGGGCACTTAATTTTTTGTACGGAACCCTATTCTTTTTCTAAAATAAAAGTAGCTTAAGTTACTCCTTTTAACATCAGCTTTCTTCCATAAAAGTCCCATCAAAATCGGTCAAACCGTTTCGGAGAATAGCAGGAACAAATAGACAGAAAGATAAAAATAAAATAAAAAGTATTTTTTTTTGTTATACAAATAGTACTTTCATATTATGCATTTAGTAAAAAGATGTAATTTTGAAAATACAAACGAACACATAGATACACTGATATATTGTGGTATAGATAACTTAGTAGCAGGGTTATGTTTCCTGAATCCTGTTTTGTTTTTATTAAAAAAAAGTTCTAGCTAGAGTTCTTTCTTAATTAATGAGTAATCCCACTCCATGTCTTCCTGGAGTTTTAATATACAATATGGCTTGACGATATTCTTCCAGAGCTTCATCATTCCTTCTTACTCCGCTTAAACCGATGATGTTCCACTTAATATCTGCTCACCTGCTTAGCAACTATAATGGGGTCGACTTCCAGTCTAACCGGATTCAGCTGAATACTAGTATTTTACATGAAGCGACTGCCTATCTGACCTCCATAACCCACTTAGTACTGGGTAATACGATACTCTTTCGTGAGACTGGTTGTCAGATTTTCAGGCCACTGACTACTTGTAACAACTGTCAAAGATCGACAAATGACAGCCGGAATCAACGGCTTAACGCGCTTTCCAAGTCACGGAGGAAGCTCTGTGTGTAATGGATGGTTACCCATCCAAGGACCAGCCTAGGCAAGCGCTGCTTAATCTAAAGATTGACCCAAGCTGCTGCTATTATTTAGCCACGTGCTCCTCCACTTAATATCTTCTTCTACATATATAGTGTAAACTCGAATCTCTTCAGACCTCAAGGAAAGTGTGTTGTAGCTGCTGCTATATGATTGTATTTGTGTTTCTTTGTCAAATGTATTCGTTGGAACCCACTAGGATCGCCATTCCCCACGGTGACCAGCCAGTTTGGGTAACATACGAATGTACATATTTATTTTAAAACTAGCTCTGGCGCCTCCCCAGAGTACGGCTATGCACTAACTAGAACGAAAGTTACTTCGATTCTGGCCCGAGGATTGAGACTCGACTATAATGTTTTTGTGCAACTCTGATTGACAAATTGCATGCTTTTGTTTGGCAGTTTTTGAAAGGATTGTTAAAAATTGGCCATGAGGTTTAAAAAAGGCGGATTCTGAATAAAACTTGAACTTTTCGTGGCGTTTAAAATTTGCCTGGTTTTGATTCTCAGATCAGGGAAAATTAATTACTTTTAGAGTTCCGTACCTCAAAAAGAAAAACGGAACCCGTTATAGGATCAATTGGTTGTGAAGGACGGACAGACAGACACGCGTCTGTCTGTCCGTCCTTCACAGCCAATTTACTCCGAAACTACTGGATCGATTGAGTTTTTTGATTAACTTATGTATGTCGGTGACCCAAAGACGAAAGTGTAACGTAAATTAATGAATTTTAAACATGGGGGCCACGGGCCACTTTTGTAGAGTAAACTAGAAAATGAAAAAAAAGTTTTGCAAACTATATTGTGTTACATATCAAATAAAAGATCTCATTTTGAGCATCTCAAATACTTTTTTTATAATTTTAAGATAAATAATTTTGAAGTTATTTAAGAAAATAGCCGAAAATTGACCATCCCCTCCCCATAACTCCGAAAATACGGGGCCGAAAATTTTGAAAAAAATAGTTCTTTACCTATAGATTACAGGAAAACCTATAAGAAATCTTAGATTTAAAACAACTTACGGAATTTAGATAATTAACGTACGGAACCCTCTCCACGTAAGTCGAACTCGCACTTGTCCGGTTTTTTCTTCGATATAGCTCGTGGCTAATTAATAACAGCCGCACTAAACCCGTTCCATTAAAACGCGCTCGCCTTGCTTGGTTGGTCTGTGGATGGGTGACCACCCATTACGTACCAAGTTTTTTCCGTGTTGAAGCCGTTGGTCCCGGCTGTCATTTGTAGATCTTTGACAGTCGTTACAGGACCCGAATGCCCGAAAGACTGACAACCAGTCTTACCAAGGGGTATCGTATTACCCAGTGGTAACTGGGTTGTGGAGGTCAAATAGACAGTCGGTCCCTGTAAAATACTGCAGGTACTCAGCTGCGTCCGGTTTGACTGGAAGCCAACCCCAACATAGTTGGGAAAAGTCTAGGCAGTTTATGATGAACTTATTTTGACCTACATGATCCATAAGCACTCTCCGATGAGGAAAGCAGCATGCCTGAGAGATTTTTCTCAAGGGAATGTAATGCCAAGTTAGAGGCCCATGGGCGTCATAAAAACTCTGACACCAGGTTAGGCACTAACCACACGATAAAGATAGAATACTCCAACAATAGCTTTTAAATTTTATAGTGTCAATTTGAGTGTGGATAACCTTATTGCAATAAAATCTTACTCTCAAATTGAAAATAATAAATTAAAAATGCAGGATGCCATTGCACTCCTGCATAATTAACTGCAATTTGCATGCATATCCGATCAGATGGCATCGTCAGATGAGATAATCACTATAATTGATATTTTTCATACGCGATACGGATCAAAACGGTCAATGTATTAAATTATATCTGTAGCATGTGAATTAATTGTATGACGGATGCATTAAATGGGATGCTATAGATTGTTTGGTTCAAAAATATATTAATTACGATTCAGTCGTTGCACCCAGGGAGGAATTTAGTAATTTCATTTGTCAAAGTTGTGAGAAAAAATTACTTTAAATGCCACGACTGTCTTATTAGACCCTCCAAAACCCATTTAGTACTGTGCAATGCGATACCCCTTAGAAAGACTGGTTGTCAGACTTTCGGGTTTCTAACTATCCGTAAGGACTGTCAAAGATCTACAAATAACCGGGACCAACGGCTTAACGTGCTTTCTGAGGCACGGGGGAAACTCGATATGTAATGGACGATCACCCATCTAACCTTGAAGAACGACCGTGCGGCTACAAAGCAAAAAAACATGTCAGGTACATGGAAGTGAGAGGAATATGCCAGGACACAGATGTACAAAACTCAAAAAAACTCAAACTCAAAGCATTTATTTCAATTAGACCAATTACGGCACTTTTGAATGTCAAGAAAAAAACACTAAAAGAAGCGAAGCTACAGTCCCAGTCACAAGGCATAATAACTTGAGAAAGTACTGCAGTTGAACATTCCAAAGCGTAGATCTCTATGGAGAAGAATGGGCAAGAAACTCCATGGAAACTCTTTTAAATCAAAAATATTGTTACAAAATCTTGGTTACATCATCATCATGAGATTATATATATATGTGAGAACGATGTAGAAAGACGTGCAAAATAAGAGCGTCCAGAGTAAAAGATGAAATCAACAATTTAAAAATGTTTAAGATGTTTAAGCTAACTCTGATCAGTATTGTCACTTTTGGTGTGACAAATAGCGATGGCCAATTGACCTTAACAATACAGTTTTTTTTTAATTTTTTTTTTTATTACACAATGGGCCTGCTCTTGACCTCGATCACGCCTGGTGGAAAGCGATGGATGAGGTCTATGATGAAACGAGCGTGCCCAGAAGATGCCTGTTCACTCTTGCTTTGAAGGCAGACGGGTTATATGTGGGAGGGAACACAGATGCCGGCAGAGAGTTCCACACTTTGGCTGTGCGCATAATAAACGTGGAGGAGAAGCGCCGAGTACGACTTGTCGGGATATCAACCAAGTGTGGATGGTACGCCGCAGTACGTCTGCTAGTCCGGTGGTAAAAGGGTGATGGTGGGATTTAGATCGTGGAGCTCCTGCGCACACTCTCCGAAGTACAGTCTGTAGAAGACCGACAAGCAGGCGACATTACGCCGATGAGCTAGGCTGTGAAGCGTTGCTACCAAAGACTCGTCGCCTATGAGCCTTTTAGCTCTGCGTTCCACCGAATCAAGTGCAGCAAGCTGGTATTTTGCTGAGCCATCCCACAGGTGACTGCAATACTCCATACAGGAACGGACCTGTGCTTTATACAAATTTAAAAGCTGTCCAGATGTGAAGTATCGCCTCACCTTATTCAGGATGCCCAGCTTTTTAGCTGCGGTCTGAGCTTTTGACTCGATGGTTGAGCCGAAGTTGAGATCCGATGTCAACTCCATGCCCAAAAGCTGTAGGCGGTCGGTAACTGGTACAACTGTACTTCGAAAAGCAGGAGACAACTGGAACTGGCTCCTTTTTGCAGTGAAGAGACATGCCTGTGTTTTCACAGCATTGAATTTGACCAGATTGTCGTCACCCCACTGGGAAACAAGATTTAGGGTCAAATTCATGCGCTCCACCATGGCCTCTCTATGAGTAGCTGTTTCCTCTCTACTGGCTCTTGCACTCGACAGGTCTCTTTCTGCGACTGTGCTGTCATCAGCGTACCCGATTGCACCAAGCTGTAGCAGGTCGTTGATGTGCAGCAGAAATAAAGTCGCAGAAAGAACAGACCCCTGAGGAACACCGGCATCAATGGCCTTATGATCTGATGAGCAGCCATCTATGACCACTCTGATCGATCGTCCACTCAGGAAGTCGGAAATCCAGTTGCAAAAGTCGGCAGAGATGCCGAATGCAGGAAGCTTAGCCAACAGACTAGCGTGCCAGACCCTGTCAAAGGCCTTTGAGATATCAAGCGATACAGCAAGGGCTTCACCGTGTTTCTCAATGGCCTCGCCCCAGCAATGTGTAACATACACAAGAAGATCCCCAGTTGAACGACCACGACGGAAGCCATACTGGTGATCGCTGAGGAGCTCATTGTCTTCGAGGTATGCTAGCAGCTTACTGTTAAGTACCCTTTCCATCACTTTGCACAGTATGGAGGTTATGGCGATTGGTTTATAGTTAGCAGGATCGGCACGGTTACCCTTTTTGGGCACTGGCTGCACATTAGCAAGCTTCCAAGACTCCGGCACCACTCCGGTTTTTAGAGAGAGGCGAAACAGGCGCGTCAAGACAGGAGACAACTCAGGAGCACAGCTCTTCAGGACTCTTGCAGGGGTTTCGTCAGGTCCGCTGGCTTTATTCACGTCTAGACTGCATAGGGCCTTACGAACCTCTTTTAAGTGGATTGAGATCATCGGCATTGCGGAGCCACAGTGAGATATATTAGGTGGTATATTCGAGGCCGTGTCTAGGCGTGAATTTTCGGCAAAGATGGAGGCAAATAGATTTGCCTTCTCTTGCGCCGTATGAGCCAGCGTTCCATCAGACTTCAGCATAGGAGGCAGCGTAGGCCGGCAGAAGTTCGTCTCGACCGATTTCGACAGGGTCCAGAACTCCTTGCTACCCGAGGGGCAAGACGCCAGTTTAGCCCCAATTCGTCCAACATGATCGAAACGCGCCTTCCGTAACACCCGTTTGCAATCCTTGGCGGCTGAATTGTACGCTTTTTTTGTTTCACGAGCACGCTGACTATTGCACCTGTCACTACGGGCCGAAGCCCAGGCCTGGTATGCCTGCTCTTTGAGCAAATCGGCTTGCGCACAAGACGCGTTGTACCAGGGTTGAGCCTCGTAGCCAAGTAAAACATCAGAGAATGGGATAAAATATTCCATTCCCTGGCGAATCACGTCGACAATTGAGTCAGCGCAGTCAGAAGGATTGAGCGAAGAGAAGCAAGTCTGCCGCCATGGATAAGATGCAAAGAAGTGCCGCATCTCGTCCTAGTCTGCCGACCCGTACTTCCAAACTCGCCTCGTGCCTCTAGGGCTTAAATCTGGGGGAGAACAGGAAGACACGGATTTCACCAGACAGTGGTCAGACGATCCGAGCGGAGCCCAGACCGATACAGAGTGCCTGTCCGGATCTGTTGTCAGCAGAAGGTCTAAGCAGTTGAGTGTGTGGCTATCAATATCCGGAACGCGGGTAGCTTGACCAACCAGCTGGTGGAGATCTAGCGATATCGCAAACTTGCGCGCCTCTCTTCCAGCATGGTCAGTTTTCTGATACGGGAACAACCAATCCTTATGGTGGGCATTAAAATCCCCCAGAAAGACAAGCTCCGCTGTCGGATATTTGTGTTGGGCCAGTTCAGCTGCCTCTGTAAGATGGTCAAAGAGTCTTGTTGTCTCCTGATCACCGCTGTGCGACCTGTAAACACCGACATAAATTGTTTTAAGAGAGCCGGTGTCCACCAGTAGCCACAGAGTGGGAAAACCCGCAACCTCGTAGCAGCGGAGACGTTGACAGCATTTGTCATCGCGGACGTACACACAGACCCCAGCCTGCTTCTTAAACTTGTGTTCAAGTGAGTATCCTGGGTAGTTGAGGTACGCCACGTCTAACGGGGTCGCTAACTTAGTCTCCGTCAAAAAGAACAAGTGCGGCTTCTCGGTCTCAAGGTGGTGGTGGACCGGATTGATGTTTGAGTGCAATCCACGGATGTTAGTGAATTGCACTTTTAGCGGGAGGAAGTGCCGCCGTTGTTTAAACGTATTCTTTTTGGTTTTTCGCTTCATGGGTTTAGAGAGTTTTAATGGAATTCAAGAGGAAGCGAGACGAGTCCAGTTTACTGAACAGCTCCCACGAGCAAAGCCCGACGATAAGGAAACTCACCTGGAGACTGCGGGGACGCCCGAACCCCCCCGAAGATGCCCGCCGGGTCCTCCCTTCCAGTCGCCGACTGGCATGGCGGAACATTTCGGGATTTTTCGCGAGGTGGCGGGGCAGCCTTTCACACGTGGCTGGCGTGCTAATTGGGCCCCCAACTTCCTGCGGTCGGCCAACGGCAGGACCGTGCTTCGGATCCCGCTACCCTCCAAAGTGAGTTGCCATGACGAGGTTCACTCCTGGGCTGAGACTAGCCTTGGACAACGCAACTGCCTACTGTCGAATTCCAAAAGGCACTGGAACTCCTACGCAACGACGAAACACAGCAGGCTGCTTGACGCCGGATTCCGGTGGGAGGGTGGTCGTAAAAACCAGGCGGGCGTTAGCCCTACCACCACAGGGGAAGAATTGGCCAGTCTTATAAGGTGTTGGGTGTGACTGTCCAGGATACGCCGAGCGCTCGGTTCAATTGAGTCACTGGCGGAACAAACTGCGCTACACGAGGAGGCTTCTTCATGTATCCCAAAAACTTTAGTATTTAGTATTACAATAACACCAGCTTGAGTTACCTTTTCTTCAAACACAAACATTACGAGATTCTTCAACAATGAATATCTTAAAAAATTGGTTAAATTTGTAACTGGCCGACCAACAACAGTACACTGTCACTACCCAGTGTATGTACTCGATAGATCGAAAGACAACTATTACTTAAGATTCTCATGTTTGTTACTTAAGATTTTCATGTTTTTTACTATAGTTTCTCATGTTTATTACTTAAGATCCTCATGTCTATCACTATAGTTTCTCAGGTTTAAGTGAACTATGTATGTTCTTTTTGAGAATTAAATTTCTTGAAACACAAACATTCATTACACTTCCGACCAAAAAAACAGCATCACACCTTACTTACAAACGTGTAACGCTCCGTACAAGTTAGTCTCAAACTCTCATATCTCACTCCTGCGGGACTGCTACACAGTGTAATTGCCTCCGCTACCTCCGAGAAACCTCCGGGAGGCAGCGAGAGGTCACGTAACTAAGATTTATGCGGTTGCTTATGCTTTGAGGTCCGAAATACTGCTTGCTGGCTCGCAGTGTAATGTGTAAGGGGTCAAGGTTATATTGAAGAAAATGCAGAAGGTAAAAAGTGTTTCGAATTGGTTTTATTGATGACGTTTTTCTTATAATTTGCTTTTATTCTGTAAAATACAAAATATAGATGATGGAGCAAACATACCTTGTCAAGACTGATGTGGACCAACGAATTATGAAGATGCCGTTTGCAATAAATCCCGATGAATAAATGAGCCTGTTTTATTGGTCAATTCATTAATAATTTGACAGTATTTTAAAGTTATAGAACTCAACAATTTAAAATACAAAATATTGAAAACATTTTTAAAGATATTTAATTAAGGAGTTTCTTGTCTATTCCTCAACTCCAATTAAAACTAGAATCAATTCTATTAGCTTTATTTAAAACATACTTTAAATTGCCATGGCTTTATTGATATAAATCTATATATAAGGTGTAAAAAAATTAACTGCAAGAACTTCGTCCACATACTCGACATCGAAAAACAAACACATTACAAAAAAAAAATTTTTTTTTTGAGCACTTTCTATATTTTCACATTAATAACAATTTACTATCATATTTTTTTGTGCACTGTACGCAGGGCTGCGGGAGGGAATAGTAGCGGGCGGCGGGGGTACGACGCTCGCGCGCGGTATTGGAGCGAGCCGTTAGCGCAGCCCTGCGTACAGTGCACAAAAAAATATGATAGTAAATTGTTATTAATGTGAAAATATAGAAAGTGCTCAAAAAAAAAATTTTTTTTTGTAATGTGTTTGTTTTTCGATGTCGAGTATGTGGACGAAGTTCTTGCAGTTAATTTTTTTACACCTTATATATATACATATATAACAAAGACGGGTTTGTTACAACACTTATAACTCGAGATCTGCTGGACCAATTTTCATGGTTTTTGATTCGTTGGATTTGTCTCCGCCCCGAATAGCAGAATACATCTTAAAAACAATGAAAACTCGACGAATACATAATTGTAGGTAGGGTAGGTAGGTAGGTAGGTAGGGTAGGTAGGGTAGGTAGGGTAGGTAGGGTAGGTAGGTAGGGTAGTAGGTAGGAAAACATGCATTGCAACGCATGCCTAGTTACCTATTTGATAAAAAAGAACCAATGCCGCTTTTTAGAGGTACCATACTCTTTTTGTCAACCCTCTCTGCTTCTCCGATGTGTATTGCTGCTATCCCACAAAGAGGAGACCGGTGTCCAGCGGTGGAAGTTTTAGCGGCTGATTATGTAAAAGACAATCCACAACCTTGGCACGGCGACACATCAAGCTATACATTTCCAGTATAACATGGCCTCGCTTTGTATAGATTTCCAATACAATGACAGATCCGCGTAAACTGGTATTGTATAGCTTGATGCCGATGACCTGGTGAAGGTTGCGGGTACCCGCTGGACGCGAGACACACGGGACTGGTCAATGTGGCGACACTTGAGGGAGGCCTATGTGCAGCAGTGGACGTCTTTTGGCTTGAATGATGATGATGGTAATGGTATAGCTTGATTGGTCGTCATGTGTACTAAGCCAAATGAACCTTTTGTCACTCCCCTGCCCTAGACCGGTCTTGATTTTTTTGTTCCAAGATTTTGTTCAAGTCAGCGCCCGCAATAAAAGTACCATACGGGAATGAAGAATCCCCGCAGTAACTAATCCGGCCCGTCCGGGAAACATGTCGGAACCGTGTCGGAAAGACGGTTAATCCCCACTACTGTACTGCCGGTTGTCAGCCGGATTACCCGACAAGTGTTCTTTAAAACCTTCTGTGAGATTTGGAATAAAATACGATGGATTTTGTTTTGTAGGCTAGTGAGAGAAAGATTTTTGAAGGTTCGGCAATAAGGGGATTATATTGAAAGATTACTATCTAAGAACATAAAATAAAAAAAATAAAAACCGTAGAAGTGTACCTAATAGTACATACACCCACATTTTCCCAGTTATGTTAAAGTTCCATGTAATAGGGAGAGGTCGAACCTATTACCATCAACTGGGCACAAATACAGACTCCGTGGCTGCTACTGAGAAATTCCTGATGCGAAACCCAATAACACTTTGCCCGACCCGGGAATCGAACCCAGGACCTCAAGCTCAGCAGTCGCGTTTGCGACCCCTCTTGCCAACCCCCTTTTGGGGATAATAGGCGTGATATTATTATAAATTATGTCGTTACTCAGCTCTTTCTTTGGTCAAGGAATGTGGTTGTACTCATGATAACAAACAACTTTCCCATAGTATTTTTTTTTAATACTCATTCAATTTTATTACACGTGTATACGTACGGTCACTCATTACCAGTCACTCTATACACCATTATTTTTAGGTCGTTCTGGAGTCGAATACCATGAACTCGATCATCGAACTCGAAACGATTGGGACTATTTTTTTCAAAAAATAACAATAAAAAAAATACGAAAGAATAAATTTAATGTTTTTTTTTTTAAATAATGAGAACTCAAATGCATATGTGTGTGTAAAACGTATGGATCCACGATCGGCAACACATGCGAACGATACCCATTGAAAAATTCATTCATCGATCGATTCTCATTATTTCACAAAAAAAAAAAACATTAAATTTATTCTTTCGTGTATTTTTTTATTGTTATTTTTTGAAAAAAATAGTCCCAATCGTTTCGAGTTCGATGATCGAGTTCATGGTATTTGGCTCCAGAACGACCTAAAAATAATGGTGTATAAAGTACAATTTGTAAATAGTAATAAATACAATCCAACAAGATCACTAATATATCCTTCTAGTGCGTTTCCACTTCCAGCATTTCCACTTGCCTTGTAAATCCCCGTGTACTAACATATTACTTATTCGGAGAAGTTCGCACACCAATACGTCTACGAGCTATAATAGTGGTTACCAATAATTCGAGCTAACGCCTGCTTCAACGCCTCCAGTGTACATATTTGCAATAATTCCGAGATTCGCTATGTACTCGAGTGCCAGGCATACATGATGATTGACATTCTATTAATCTATGCCCTCGATTCAAATCCGTGTATAACGATATAAGAACGGGTTCGGTAATGGTCGTGAGCTGAAGCATTATGCTGCATAGAACGCATTGCAGTCAATGTGTCATCATCTGTCTTGCCTTTCCCCAACCATGTTGGGGTCGGCTTCCAGTCTAACCGAATGCTGCAGCTGAATTCCAGTATTTATATGCCCATCTGACCTCCACAAGCCAGTTAGTATTGGGTAATACGATACCCCTTGGTAAGACCGGTTGTCAGACTTTGCAGCCAATATGTACTGTGTAGTACAACCAGTCTATAATGTTGCCACTGCTGGGAAACAGGTCTCCTCTCTATACATATAAGGAATGTGCTGATTACACCTCCTGTATCAGTCGCCAGCACAAGTTACCACAAACTGCCAAATTTTTCCAAATGATTTTAAACCATAAATGTTGATAGTTAAGTTCAAAATCGAATGAGATTGAATCGGTTTGTTGTAACTTAATGCACTGGCAGCTGTACTTAGCCATGAACTCCTCTCAAAGATCATAAATAGTGTTAAAAAAAAAGTAACTCTAAAATACCAAAACATATTGAATTCCTAATACCCCAATTCCCAAACTTGACACAGTTATTCTCAACGCGAGTGTAATTCTAATATAGTTATAAATTATATAGGCTCCGTTTTATGGGCCATAGAGTGATAAAGTTTGCAGGGTGGTTGTAACCTCCTATCGGGAGGAACAAGTTTTTACGTCAGTTTGAAAGCGATAGTGAGGGGAAGTGCTTGAGTGTGTCAGGGAAATATTTTAGATGGCTCTTAAGGAAAAAAATACAACAAACAGAACATGACACAACACTCAACACGTGCACTCTATAGGATCTAAAAGACGCCGCGATTATCGTGGCCACATTTTGGGCCCAAGAAATTTAAAGTCGACTTTGCCGTCGACACGAAAGAAGAAGAAGGAGAACAGAAAATTATCTATTTAATGCACAATTTCGATCGGTAGACCGCAGTGTCTAACCGACTCAGTTGCAATGGCAGAACGCAGCTGCAAGACATTTTATGAAACTGCACGAGGCAACCGTCGTTGATTTACATAGAAATCAGGTTTGTGAGGTTTATACCTATAAAAGTACGTCTAAATTAGTCGGTGGCAGCTTGTATCGGTAGATACACGTAGAAAATTAGAAAAAAAGAAATAAAATCTCACCTCTTAGAAACATAAAATATATATAAATATAAATACTAAATAATAATTGTATATCGATGCTGGTTTTTGTATTTTTTTCACATTAATACAAATTAAAATCACCTGAAGTTGTGAGTGTGTCATGTCCAAAATAGATAAAAAATTCGCTTATAAAGACGTCGTCTGGTTCGATGTTTCTTTGGTTTACTATTTAAATAAAATAAATAAAAATAAAAATTGCCTTTATTTTACTCTGACCTTAATACATAAACAAGTAATAACATTAACTTAAAACTAATCAGGTACCAGGTCAGGCTGTCTTGCGACATACGCCTCCTCTATTTCCCTCCACTTATTTCTGTCCAGAGCAGTTCTTCGCCAGCCTTTTGGCGGATCATCCTCCCACCTTTCCACCTGTCTTCATCTACGTCTTTTTCCATTTCTTGGATACCATTCTGTGGCTTTTTTGGTCCATTTTTCCCGGTGTACCATTTACTCAGAACTAAAAATATTTACATGTTTTATTCATGCTGCATGCACATTAACGACGAACAAAAGGTATCCTCTATAAATAAATTTACTTAAAAATAACTAAATACTTTAAAATTTGGACTTTGTTCGCCCGAATCCCATTGTATGGCTCTACTGCTTTGCGATAACACTTATCTTCAAAACTGTACTTTATCTCTGCCTGTCACGTTATTACTTCTAGTAAACAACTTCATATACAAGAAATCACCCAAGTAACGTAGGACCTTTGATATATCTGCTAACAAGCAGAGATCCCGAGATACAATTTCAAAGGCTCTTAATGTCATTGAAGATGAAAATAACAGATACGTGAGACAATCCCACATTCTCTCAATAGGTGGCAACTTGAGTTCTTAGTTTTACAGGAGTACCTGCCGAAATCACTTTCTGTCAGAATTTTCGACCTTTTTTCAATATATTTATCACTTACTGGCTTTGCTTCTTTTATATATGGAAATTAATCCTGATAATGTAGCTTTCAGCAGTTAAGAAGATTACCCTTACATACAATCTTACAAACAAAAAATTTTTTAATTTTATAGTAGTACAGTACTGACGAAAATGGGAAAAATCTTAAGGTACAATTTCGAAAGCAATTTCACACCCCAGAACAATTTACAACAACGGTGAGTGACAATGCTGATAGAACTTTAATTCCGAAAGCGACGTCACCACTTATGTTCGCGAAACTCATGTGTCAAACAAAAAAATAATATACTTTGTCACTCTGTTAGTGATAGCCACTGACCACGCTACTAGTCTGCGGTCCCTGTACAAGCGACAATGACGTCATCTACAGAAGTATTTTCGTCTGCAACCGCCACCGAAGCCGAAGCCAAAGCTTCAGTCGGACACCAGTTTTCATAGAGTTACTTAGAAACAAATCGTCATCAAATCATTACGGTTTGGCAGCTTCACCGCTTCGGTTCGCCGTGGATTTCAAAATTCCACCTTAACACAACCTTGCGCCCTAGAAAACCACAAAGGTTGTCAATAAAACTGTGTAGATCATATTATAGCACATAAAAGCTTCTGTTATTGCCTGTCATAAAATTAATATGTCCCGCGTTATACTAGGTAAATTGCGGGTCCTTACACATTTTATTTCTTCTCTTTTTACGACCCTAACACTATAGTGAGATTTTCTCTTTTTATTGTTATTTTGCACCTTATTATACTCTAGTATAGGGGTTCATTAAAAGAGGTTTTAATGGACTTGTTAAAAAAACTAGAGCTGTGATGGTCTAGATTGTGGTAGGTCCAAACAGGTCCAAACAAAGTGTTTTAGGTCTATCCTGGAAGTTTTAGTAGCAACTTCAGTCAAGATCGGTACCTGATTATTGTGCCGTTGTATGCAAAATTTAAGAAAAATAATTCATATTAAAGTTATTACTAATTGCAACTACCTAGAAGGAATTTTGGTTTTGCCGTAGGTGGTCGGGTAAAAAGGCACGTCTAGTAAGACTTATTTTCACAATCCTCAGATGCGCCCCAATTACTTACGGTGTATGGCAGTATTGGGAATTGGCTTGCTCTCTTTTGCACGAGACATAAATCATAACTAGCAAGATAGGTATGTACGAAATACTCCTCTACCTACCCATTCAGAGAATACAAACGTGGCGTTATACAAAGTGTAAACGGACCCTTCACGAAGCCGTCAACCAGCATTTATGTACATCAACTAAATAACACAGGGTAAAAATGTTCCTCGTAGCGGCGATTGGCGGCGGCGACCTCTCGCGCCCGGCCCTGGTTCAAGCCATGGTCCGGGGCGAGAGGGAATGTGAAGCCGTCGCCTCCTTCTGCGAAGCAGTCATGCTAGCGAAGGAGGCGGCGGATCGTGAGATGGAGAGAGCCTCACGTCCCAGCCGCCGCGGGAGGAGAAGCACCGGGCGTCGGGGGCCACGCCGTGATGGCTCTCAGCCACCGTAGGCGCGGGCTTGTGGACGGTGAGTAATGGGCTAGCTCGCCGTCCATCCGTCATATGACGACGGGCAGGCCGTGTCGACGGCGCGTTCGTATTCCACGCGCGCCTCAAAGAGATGTCAGCAAACGGGAGGGGCCCGCAAGGGCCCGTAAGGGCCGATGCCTGCCAGGGCTGCGGGACTGTTCGAAAGAGATACCGCGACCCTGGAACATAAAGGGCCAAAGAAGGAACATGGGTGGTTTTTAGTCAGTAAGAGTCTGACACTCCCTTCCGCTCCGCCCAGAGCGGGAGGGGTCATTTAATGATTTCCCACCCACCAAATAAAAAAAAAAGAGTGATAAATCACAGTTTACGGTAGCGCTCATGGTAACGCACTCAAAACACAGTGTGAAAATGGATGCATTGGATAGTAAAGGGGGCATGGAGGTATTTAAAGTGAATTTATAACATTAAAAACTTGGACGTAAAAAAGACGTGTAAAAAGTTGGAACTTTCAAAATTATCTCCGTAACTAGAATGTTCCCAGGTATCGCCCAAAACCAAAAAATATCGCAATGACGGGGAGAATAATTGCCTTTCGGCTTCGCCAAGAGTGTTTTTACACCCTGAATGGGTGCACCAGCATTTTTCATGCATTATAAATACTACCAAAGTATATACATACTCCATAATTGGAGGTCTAGCACTTAATGTTCTCCACGACTTTCAGTTAGGCTTGCCACACATTTAACTAATGCCACTTCAACTTCGTGTAGAATTAGACCACGATAATAATGTAATGCTAATTTCGTATGACACCAGCCTTACGGTTAGAAATACAACTTAAAACTTTACCTAGGCAAAAGCTCGATGTTCAGGTTAAGCTGCGCTTGCCTAGGTTGGTCCGTGGATGGGTGACCACCTAACACATACTGTGTTTCCTCCTAACCTTGGATAAGATGTTAAGCCGTTGTTCCCGACTGTCATTTGTAGATCTTTGACAGTCGTTACAGGTAGTCAGTGGCGTTAAGGTGTATTTTAGGTTTCCGTACCCAAAGGGTAAAACGGGACCCTATTACTAAAACTCAGCTGTCTATCTGTCTGTCCGTCTGTCACCAGGCTATATCTCATGAACCGTGATAGTTAGAAAGTTGAAATTTTCACAGATGATGTAACAAAAAAACACCCCTGTTGCCGCTATAACAAAAAATACTAAAAAACGGAATAAAAAATATTTAAGTGGGGCTCCCATACAATAGACATGATTTTTTTGGCCACTTTCATAGATAATGGTACGGAATCCTTTGTGCGCGAGTCCGGCACTTGGCCGATTTTTTTGGAAATGTGTCAGGACTATTTACTTTAGTTAGGCAAAATTAAATGTTGAGTTAATAGAAAAATGCTAAAACGATTAAGATTAAACTACAACAATATAAACTAAACCAATTAAGATAAGATCCTAGCTTCGACTCCCGGGTCGAGCAAAGTTTTATTAGGTTTTTCCATCAGGAATTTCTCAGTAGCAGCCACGGTGTCCGGAATTGTGCCCAGTTGATGGCATTAGGCTCGTGCCACTTTACATGGCACTTAAACATCGCTGACGTATGTTATGCTATGCTCATGTTATGTAATTAAGATAACCAGAAATAAATACCACATTATGCGCGTCTGTAATAAGAATGTTAACTCTTTCTGCGCCCTTATGATTAATCAGACGCCCACGTCTTGTATCAAAATCCATATTTTTAAGTCTAAAATTAATTCAACCTTCATTCATTTGCCTAGCCTTTTCCCAACTATCTTGGGGTCCGCTCCCTGTCTAACCGGATGCAGCTGAATACCAATATTTTACATGGAGCAACTGCTTTTCTGACCTCCACAACCCAGTTGGTTCACTGGGTAATACGATATCCTTGGTAAGACTGGTTGTCAGACTTTCGGGCTATTGACTACTTGTAATGGCTGAAATTAATTCAACATTAAATATTTAAAAGGCATAAAACGATTTTTTTATTATAGACACTACATATTTGCCTAAATGAATCACAGGTATGTCACGCGGTGGAGATTGCGAAAAATGCCGATCGATCAATCCTGCTCGGGTCTCGGTCGGCATTCCGATCATTCACGAACCTTAGTAAGTACCTATATGAGTACTTAACTATGGATTCCAGATTAATGAGATAGAGGATTGGCTTCATTAGATCATTTTTGTGTACAGTATTGGAAAATAGACAATGATGTTTCTTGGTCTGTGCATTGGCAATAACAGATTTGTATGGGTTAAGTGCAGCCAGCTCTCGGCCACTATAGGCACGGGCCTGTGGACGGTGAGTAATGGGCTAGCTCGCCGTCCGTCCGTCTTATGACGACAGGCCGTGTTGACAGCGCGTTCGTGTTCCACGCGCGCCTCAAACAGATGTCAGCAAACAGGAGGGGCCCGCAAGGGCCGATGCCAGCCAGGGCTGCGGGACTGTTCGAAAGAGATACCGCGGTGGAAGACAAAGGGCAAAAGAAGGAACATGGATGGGTTTTAGTCATGACGATGTTGGTTGTTATTTTACTAAATAAACCTCAATTTTATGATCTCTGATAACAATCACATACATGGAAGTTCATGATTAGGCCAGCAGTGATCTTATTTCTCCGTTCAGAAGCTGTTAGAATATTGTTTCAAATAGTAGTGGTTGCAAACTATGTGTTATGATTTACTGAGGCTACGGGGCTGCGGAATTTATGTGGATAAGTTCTACCAATTGGAAGGCTGGTGGGATAACTGAAGCTGCCTTATGTCGTATTGTCTGGAGGTTTTGACACCTGCTTGTGGTAGTATTTTTCCTATATATAGACGCTACTGAAAGCGCCAAACTAGTAGCTCAGTTTTGGGCTGATACAATTTAGATTGCCATCGATACGCTAAGAAGAAGAAAATGTACACACAATATACAACACAGGAAAATAACACATAATATTTGAGTATGTGCCGACTACACGTCATTGGATACTTTACCAGTATAAGCTGGAATCTTATCTTATTGAAACTTTGTACTGCGCTAGGTTTAAGGTCAATTTGAAATGCAGACGTGTTTTATAATATCAGGGTTATATTCGGTGTCACATATGAAATGAGAAAGAGTATTGCCATAATAAGACAGAAATCGAAACCGTTCTGTTTTCAAGTAACACCCATACTCAATTAGGACAACCCTTTAACCACCTACCATTCCAACTTCAAATACATAAAATGAATGAACTCGAAAGTTCTAGAAGTTTCGAGTTCAGCATCAAGCGTCCCAGAGCCACTAAATTAAGTTAGGTGTAGTGAAATTTATAGTACAGGAGCTAAGCTAACAAGTTAAGTGATGGTGCGTGCAGCTCTTAAAACTTCCTCTAGGACTGGGGTAACAAGATTATCCGCTGGCTCTTCGACTATGTTAGTACGGATTTGGTAGTTTTGTTAAGGTCATGGATTGAATTTTCATGGGATTTGTTTGTTAGTTCAACTATTAGTTTATCAGTCGTATATTTATTTTATCAACTTTACGAAATTTTATGTGTATATCTCGGTTAGGTTATTCATCTACATGTTTCATTAGTACAGGTACCAATCCTAAACTAAATAATATAATCTATAATGTAATTTATACTTGCAAATTATATTCAAGATACTGTAAAAAGGGAGATGACCATTTTTGACCCCAAAATTAACAACAATTTACTTTGAAAAAAAAAAAAACTATAATTTATAATTATTAATTGCCACGTCACCTATCCGAAATCATACTCAAACACAAATCGCACGAAATTATCTTTCAAATAAAGCCAATAACATGGATATTAAAATAATTTTTCTGTGTTTTATTCCTATTCAAAGTTCTTCGCCTGTAAAAAAACACCCGTTACTTACTGGGTAGGAAAAAATATACCCTACCGACTTTATTCAAATACATACATGGAAATATGATGTCTGTTGATTCCTAAATCCTCCCAAATCTAGACGACAATCCTTACAAATTCAAATACGTTAAAACTTGTGGCTTCAATAGGTTTCCTCTATAGAATTGTGTGTCGTCGCGGGTCATGACTAACAATCTGTCTTAGATAACACATATTTTTTTTTGATTTCTAAACATTATGAAGTGACTATTTCTTTTATAGAATTTTGTGGGTTTATATTTTTTGTGCGGAGGAGCTCGTGGCAAAATAATAGCCGCTCGAGTCGAGCGTTCGGTTAAACCGCACTTGCCTAGGTTAATCGGTGGATGGGTGACCACTTATTACATATCGAGTTTCCTCCGTTTCTCGGGAAGCACGTTAAGCCGTTGGTCTCGGCTGTCGTTTGTAGATCTTTGACAGTCGTAACAGGTCAGGTAGTCAGTGGCCCGAAAGTCTGACTACCAATCTTAGCATAGAGTATCGTAAAATCTCCCACCTGGACATGAGTTGCCATGGCTGACCTGAAAGTCTTTGAATAGACTCCGGACCCAGGTTGGTCGTAGTAAGGAAAACCTGCTCAGGTGGGGATTCAATAATGACTCTGCCCTGGAGTGTAAATGTGGTGCTGTTCTACAAACGATGGGGCACTTAATAGCGTGTCCTGCGTGTTCTGTTGTTTGTTCGCTACAGGAACTGATGGACGCTACTGAAAGCGCCAAACTAGTACCTCAGTTTTGGGTTGATACAATTTAGATCGCCATCGATACGCTAAGAAGAAACGTTCCACAATCCATTTTTCGTAATCTTACTGTTGAAATAGAGCCCCCTCCACCCCAGTATTTCTACAGCTTTTCGATGTAATGGCGATCACGGCATACTTTTTATTTTGAGTAAAAAAATAACGATTTCAGTAATATCTAAAATTGACCAGAAATTTCCTTTTACCAACTTTATCGTATAGCAAAATTTTAGTTTTCATTCTATTTTCACTATAAAACCCATGTTAAACTTATACTGTCACTTACTCGATATCATCCGTGATTATCCATATTCTGAGCTCCCGATATTTCGACGCTTATTTACATCGAGGAGTTGAGTGCGCATCTTCGACGGAAATTCGACACCATGGCTTGTCTGCGTGGAATAGCGTTATCTCTGTGCCTCTATCAAATCTGTTGTTGTTGTTGCTGTTGATGATACGGGATATCTCCCATAAGTGACAGTATAAGTTTATTATAAGTTTTTAAACTGTCATGGTCACTAAAAATATCATTAACACTAGAAACGGGATATTTACTATGTTTACTGTTTATGAAAAAACCGAAAGTGCCGAAAAAAGTTCGTGAGCGGATACAGTGAGTTTCGTGTAGCGGTACTGAGTGCAAAAAACGAACAAGATAGAGAGTCGACCGATTTGTCTTCTCATATTCTCATAATTTCATTTCAATTTTCCGTGATCATGAATCTTGTAACAGCACCGAAATATCGGGAACTCAAACCAAACGGTAAACATGGTAAATATCCCATTTCTAGTGTTAATGACAGTGTACGTTTTGTTATAAACCGTAAAAACTTTAAACAGTGTTTGAATAAGCATGACAATGCCATGGGTTTTATAGTTCAGGACGTTTTTCTCAAAAAAACTTTAATGGTTTATTAAAAAAAAGGTTAAAGCCTTGAGTCCTTTTTGCCTATAATTAAAATAGCCGCCATAAAGGGAAGTTGCGTTCACTCTACTTGATAGTTGGGGTCGGTTAACGGCTAAGGTCCCTTTTGGAAATGTGTGGGAGTGTTTTATTTAATTTGAAAGCTGTTTTCGTATTTGGGTAGTGGTTGAGATGTTGGGTTCATCGATGATAATATTAAATAGTGATAAAAAACCGGGAAAATAGACCAAAACAACCTAATATTAAAATTTTCCTATTTATATGAACTCACAAAAAACATAGGAAAATGACATTGAAATGTACTGCTTATTTTTTGGGATAGAAATTTCTCACAAAAATAACTTTTAATAATAAACGACTAAAAAGGGATTAGGTACCTACTAATTCTATTTTCAAAATGTGAATACCGAAACTGTAAATAATAAACAATTTTTTTTTATAAAGCAACGTTTTATTAGTAGAAAGTTAGGTTTATCTATTAACATTGAACACCTATAGGATGTTTGGTGTTCGTGCTATTAACCGTTGAGGAGTTCTCTCGTTACAAGGCGATCCTGGCGGCAGGTTCAAGTCGTATCTGTCATAAAAAGTATTGTCACCAGAGCCAAAGGTGTGTGCAAAATTTCAGTTCAATCGGTTGGGGGGAACTGGTTAGAAATTCAGTTGCAAGATTTGAAGCGAACAACAAACATATGACATAATATCAATATAACATACTAACTGTGCAAGTTAAATAAAAACTATTAATATTTTGAATAATAGTAACAATTATTGTTGTTGTTGTTGTTTTTGTTGTTTATTGTTGTTGTATTATTGTTGTACTGGGTTATGGAGGACAGATAGGCAGTCGCTCCACGTAAAATACTGGTATTCAGCTGCATCCGGTTAGACTGGAAGCCGACCCTAACATAGTTGGGAAAAGGCTAGGCAGATGATGATGAGTAACAATTATTGTTATTTTATTAACTTGAATTGGGGCTTCACCAGCTGGTGAAAAGTATCATAGACTGTATAATTTGTGTGAACATAATTATAATAATATTATATTAATAAATATCTATTTTCTTGTTACAGGTAAACTTCTTCATCATCTTTTGGTCATACTGCTGATAGAACTTCCCAGAGTTGATAAGCAAGAAGGTAAAATAATCATAGTAAAGCTTTAATAATTATCGTTGATAATACTATGACAGAAATCATAGCAGGCTATAATTTTATGTCAATTCATTTGGTGAGTTTATTTTAGAATTACATTGTGAGTGAGGTGGATAGTTCAATCCTATATTTTATGTCATTCATAAAATAACAATAAAATTACAACCTGTTTTTCTGTTCCTTTCTTTTTCTCAGTATTTAGTGTGTACATAAATAGTTAAATAAATAAAAAAGTAGAACAGCGTTGGCCCATTGATGGCGGCCCCGACTTACGAGCAGTAAGTCGTGGGTTCGAACCTAGGCAGGCGCAATACGTTGTGTAATTTATTTCATCACCACTGCTCTCAAAACGATGAAGGAAAACATCTTGAGGCAACCAGCATATCATAAAACCAAAATTCGAAGACCTGTGGAGCCCGCGTGGTGGATTGTAGCCCATTCCCTCTCATAGAGAAGACCGTGTGTCCCAGTAATGGGAATATTATAGGCTGATTATGCTATACTGCAAGCTATGCTACTTTGTTTCAAACTTTGACAGAAACGATGGATGGATTGTGCGAGGAATGATATGAAAGAAAGAGTAACTGATAGCGTGACGGTTGAGAGAGAAGAATGTGTTGCGTCGACACCATGTAACATGGACAAGGGCAGATATATGATGATGAGGTATCTCCAATAGTAGCACGCAATCATCGCGTAAGAGGGAATTGGCGTAAAGGAATACAGAAGAAAACCTTATAAATTATACCACTTACGACTTTATCTACTGAGCGCGAGAGAAGGACGTAAAAATAAAAGTATGAATATACTCGTATACATAATTTCCGTCCATTCGAACTTAGTGGATGATTTTTTTTATTCCTGGATATACCTATTTTATTCAAGATGTTGAAATTATTTAGAGATTCATGCACTAGCTTTGTAGTACTGGGTAGTGGGTACCAAACCTTGAAACCTACGTGAAATTGCAATCTTCTAGAAGCAAAACTATGGCGAGATTTGACATCGACTTACTTCACATGAGCTCGCATGATGTATACGGATCCAATTCCTATCACAGAGAAGAGGCTTTTGCCCTGTGCCCCAGCAGTGGGAACGTTACAGCCTGATTGTGCAATCTGCTGGAAAATTCAAAAAATGACCTCCCAATACAAAAAAAATACATATAATATGTATAACCTCTTTTCAATACCGTTAAATTGGTCTTGATTTTTGCTTGCCACTCATAAAATATTAAACGTCATGAGGCCACAGGCGACTCGACAGCCAGTATGAATAAAACGTTGCCATTAAACAGCTTTAAAAGTTAAATACTTGATTATGCATTTGTGGTATATGCTCTACGATATCCATACCGAATGCTTTTTTTATCGAGAATCGATTTATTTAACGATTCATTCGTTTTATTAATTCTCTCGTTTCACTTTGCGGGTTTGCGGTTCTGCCAAAATGCTTCTGCAAAGTATTGATGTATGAATGGATGGAACAGAAATGACAACGTAATGTTCGATCTTGGAGGTAAACTGATGTGTTTTTCGGAGGAAATAATTTATTAATTCTAGTGTAGAAATCTTGTGGATTATAGCTTGAAAAAGTATGAGGTGTTTTGCAGCTTACGAATATTATTAGTGACCGAGCGAAGGTCGATTTCTGGCCGAAGCCGATTAATCGGGTATTGCCACTACCTTCCTACCTGCCATCATCTGCCTAGCCTTTTCCCAATTCTGTTGGGGTCGGCTTCCAGTCTAACCGGATATAGCTGAATACCAGTATTTTACATGGAGCGACTGCCTATCTGACCTCCACTATCCAGTTAGTACTGGGTAATACTATACCCTTTGGTAAGACTAGTTGTCAGACTTTTTGGGGCACTGACTACCAGTAACGACTGTCAAAGATCTATAAATGACAACCGGGACCAACGACTTAACGTGCTTTCCGAGGCACGCAGGAAACTCGGTATGTAATGGGTGGTCACCCATCCACAGACCAACCTAGGCAAGCACGGCTTAACCTAAAGATTGATCTGAGCGGCTGTTATTATTTGCTACGACCTTCCTACCTACCGAAGGTTAAAATAACCCTAAGAAAGAAGGATGCCCATTTTTTACCTGACAATGTATAGAAATGAAATAAATATTAAAATTCAAGTAATTTAATTATATATTCAATAGGCTAATCACAATGCAAAAAGAAAGTCAGGAAAAAAAAAAAAAAACTTTGTGCTTACTCTACGTCTTATTACCATGTTTTGAACGCATCTCAATTACCCTGAACGCATCTAAACTGCCGTCTTTTACAACATTCCATTTTACACACTGCTACTTGACTTTATCATTAAAATTAATCATATATTATAATTTAATAAATTAATCTTGCTGAATATAATTGCGTCCGCACGAGTGAAACTGATTTTTTTGACGTTTTGACAGTTCTGCGTTTGGCATTAGCGATGATAATAATTAATAAACCATTTCACTGTAACATAGTGTTTTATTTGCTTTTCCCGTTTTGTTCATCAGGTATGTATGTATGTATGTACTACGGCTAATGAAATGAGTAGGCAAGTGTTCACTTTTGACAGTAAAAGAACAAAGTTAGACTTTTTAGAGGTAAAGAAACTATGTCAACTATCCTAACCTTTAAAGTAACTTTAATATTTTTTGGTCTTCGTAAACTTTAAATCATAAAAATGACTATATGACATTATTTTCTAAACTTATAAGTACTCTTTCTACTATACCTTTTAACTATACATTAACTTTCATTATCAGGTTTTTAAATGTATGGGAAGTGGGCATTGTTCTTTAATTGGCAAGAAGCGAATAATTGTGTGGAAGTAGTTACAAGGCAGTTTGAGAGAAAGACTCATTGATTATGACAGTGGTAGCGGTACCTGAGTGCAACAAACGAACAAGAAAGAGGGTAGATCGACTTGTCTGCTCATAAACACCCACCCGCAATAACTTCAGTTTACCCGTGATCATGGTGCTTGCAACAGCGCCGAAATATCGGGAACTCAAAACAAACAGTGGACATGGTAAATATCCCGTTTCTAGTGTTAATGATAATGTTAGTGACCATGACAGTTTAAAAACTTATAGACTAATTGATGTTTAGTATAGTTTTACATTTTATTATGACAGCCCCTGCCCCCCGCTACAAGACCAACGAGGCAGGCAACTTTTATCAACAAATTAAAATTATTATTCGTTTTCGAAATTCAAAAATATTAGAATTTTCTTTTTTTTTTAATATGAGGCTGTTTTGTAGCTTCATACCTTTGCTTTTCCTTTAAGCCTTGAAGGCGCAATAAAGACCCCATTATGTGTTTAAAAGTAGTTTTTTTTTTAATTTTTTTTTCTTATCTGTAACTACTTTCAGCGCAGCTGCAGTAAAGTCAAAATGTAGATTATATAAAAACTGAAAAGCAAAAACAAAAAACAGGCGCAGGTGGGACCAGTTTTTTTTAATATGTACTGGATCCCGCCTGCTTCCAAATGTGCTTGATTTTTGCATTTCAGTCGGGCTTCTTAATTTCATAATAACTTTTTTTATTTCTAGCTTTTTAGTTTATTGGCACAATATGGCGTCTGGTTGTTGCCGTATTGAATTTTTAATTACTTTCATGTCTTTAGTGATACTCACAAAATCAAGACAAATCGATTGACGTAAGAATCATCAAAATGCGGCCCACGCGTTTGGTCTCTACAGTGTCACAAAGGTACAAACATACATAAATATATAGTCTGATTAACAGATTACCCTCCTCAATAGGGTATAAAAGACGAACTTGTCGCTATTTCTGCCTTGCCGTAAACCCACACGATAGCACATGAATGCACTTCACAGTACCTAACACTAGAAATAGGAAATTGGCAACATCGCATTAGTAAATTGAAAAGTGACAATGCCAATTTAGGTCAGTTATAGTACGCAAGCTGCGACGTTGCCGCTGTTGTTAAGGGTGTGTTTATACTGGTAACTTAAAATTGCTCAGTTTAGACAAAAAGGGTTTCAAATTTTTAACGAAACATGTCTTTAAAATGTCACCGATTAAGTACAAAACTATGAGTAAGAGAAATAAAGGAGAATGGGCCAAATTGCTCCAACAGAGTCCAATATCGATATTTTTAGGGTACCCAAAGGGTAAAACGGGAACCTATTACTAAGACTCCGCTGTCTGTCTGTCTGTCCGTCTGTCACCAGGCTGTATCATTCTACTCATGTATCGTAATAGTTAGACAGTTGAAATTTTCACAGATGATGTATTTCTGTGGCCTCTATAACAAAAAATACTAAAATATTGAATAAAACTTTTACTACTATTATGTACTAATAGGTACATCTTTGCCTAACCGTTTGGGGATAACAGGTGTAATAATGTTATGTTATGTTATACAGGAACTTAAATAAAAAGTGTTTTCGACCAAGACGTGATTTATTGCCCCAACAATTCAATCATTTTTTTAAATGGCTGCTTCCCAAAAACTATGACTATACAGAACACCTTTTGTACCTATATGTATACAGTCCTATTATTGTAACAAAAAAATGAAAACAACCATGTCAACCATGCACGTACTCACCCACCATACAACCACACCCACTCATATACGCCATAAACACCCTAACACTCACCACACTTCACCCTCACACACACACACACGGTTCTGAAAACACCAAACCTCTTGTCCTCAAATTTTAATTTTAAAAATATTGTTATATTAATTTAATATAGAAAAAAGTAGAAACATTTTAATATTTATATACAAACGTATATAAATATTAAAATGTTTCTACTTTTTTGTAATTAGTTCAGTTAAAGCTAACATGCTACACTTCGAGTCCAGGGAATGTGTAAAAACATAGCGCTTCAGGATCCTTGTCTTTTGTTACTAGCTTTTTAATATTGAACCTTATGCGAACTGAATAAAATTTCATTTATTATTATTTTTATATATATTGCTCAATTACAGAGGAGCTCATAGCTAAATAAGAACACCCACTCAGGTCGATCTTTAGGTTAAGCCGTGCTTACCGAGGTTGGTCCGTGGATGGCGTGACCACCCATTTCATACCGAGTTTCCTCCGTGCCTCGGAAAGCACGTTAAGCCGTTGGTCTCGGCTGTCATTTGTAGATCTTTGACAGTCGTTACAGGTAGTCAGTGGCCCGAAAGTCTGACAACCAGTCTTACCAAGGGGTATATTACCTATCACTAACTGGATTGTGGAGGTCAGATAGACAGTCGCTCCATGTAAAATATTGGTATTCAGCTGCATCCAGTTAGAGTGGAAGCCGACCCCAACATAGTTGGGAAAAGGCTAGGCAGATGATGGCATTGCTCCATTACCTCCATCAAAAAGTTGCAGACCAATAATAGCTCAAAATATTGCCCATGTGCCTACACCTCAAGGGTTATATGCCGCCGATCTTTGGTGAGAGGCTCAAGTGGAAGTAACGTGGGTACAGCTGTTGATTGGATGACGTACCCTTGACGTACTTATACGTACGTACGTGTTACGTGAGTGTGTAGTTGGGTTTAGGTTTGTGGTAAGCCAATTTAACTATGTAAACTGATATGTGGGATTATAATTATGGGTTGTGTTAAATTATGGAAATGGTGTGATTTGTAATTTCTTATGAAGTTTAGTTCTAAAACCATAAATTATTTGAAAGTTAGGCATGGTACACATTAAATGGATCTCTAGTATTCAAATACGCATTTCGCCAGAAAACGCATGTTGACAGAAACGCATCTCGTCAGATTTGCACCACGTCAAAGATGCAGCTCGACAAACACGCAACTTGACAGATGCGCGTCTCGACAGATACGCAAATCGACAGTCAATTAATAAATATGATTTAAACGCTTGTGGTCACATACCTAGAACTTCGTGAAAGCAGAGAAAGATAAACAATTCAAATACCGTCAACTGTGGCAACTTTACCGTATTTTTTACATTTTTAACTATTTACCACAACATGTAGGTATCCCGATATGGCTCGCGAGGTTGTTGACATGTGGGACAAAACTGGTTCATCCAATCAAATTAACTAATAGTAATTATAGAATTTATATTTAAACTGAAATGGAATTTATATCGAATCATTAGAATTCTAGAATCATATTTTCATTATATTATTAAATAATTTGTATGTCGAAGTGGCTGATCATGGAATGAACTGTATTAGTATATAATTATGTTATGACCACCTGCAAATATACGATTTGATTTGATTTGAAATTAATAGTAATAGTGGTAGCAGTAACAAGTATTTTGTCAAACAAAATACTCTATTATTTTTAACTAGCCTTGGCTCGCGGCTTCGCTCACGTTTTGTACGGAATGTATTCACAGGGACGTTTTAAATGTCATGTTCAAAGCTTATAACAATCGGGGATAAATATAATAGATTATGAAAGAATTTTCGGAATCGGATTAGTAAAAACATTTTTTTCCTCTTTATAATATTTGTTTTGTATACTCTATACATACATACGAGTACATACTACATACATATTACATACAAATAAAGAAAATAGAAGTGTCTGTTTGTAATATCAAAATAACAGCTTATTACTGAACGCATATGAAAATATATACGGCACTCATAATAAAAACACATTTTTTTCAGTTTTTGTCTGTCTGTCTGTTTGTATGCTAATCGCCGAAACGGCTGGACCGAATTTACAAGGTCTAACATAGGCTACATTTATTTTAGAAAAATAATTAGAGTTCCGTGCAAAACAATGAAAACCCTTGAAATTGGTTCAAAACAAAATTCGATTCAACAAGGGAAGTTATATTTTTATAATAATAATTTCACGCGAACGGAGGTCACGGGCAACAGCTAGTAGAAAATAATCATTAGCATTCAATGCATCGCTTCATCACACTTGTACTTTCTCAATAAAAATAATCATTAGCATTCAATGCATCGCTTCATCACACTTGTACTTTCTCAATAAAAATAATCATTAGCATTCAATGCATCGCTTCATCACACTTGTACTTTCTCAATAAAAATAATCATTAGCATTCAATGCATCGCTTCATCACACTTGTACTTTCTCAATAAAAATAATCATTAGCATTCAATGCATCGCTTCATCACACTTGTACTTTCTCAATAAAAATAATCATTAGCATTCAATGCATCGCTTCATCACACTTGTACTTTCTCAATAAAAATAATCATTAGCATTCAATGCATCGCTTCATCACACTTGTACTTTCTCAATAAAAATAATCATTAGCATTCAATGCATCGCTTCATCACACTTGTACTTTCTCAATAAAAATAATCATTAGCATTCAATGCATCGCTTCATCACACTTGTACTTTCTCAATAAAAATAATCATTAGCATTCAATGCATCGCTTCATCACACTTGTACTTTCTCAATAAAAATAATCATTAGCATTCAATGCATCGCTTCATCACACTTGTACTTTCTCAATAAAAATAATCATTAGCATTCAATGCATCGCTTCATCACACTTGTACTTTCTCAATAAAAATAATCATTAGCATTCAATGCATCGCTTCATCACACTTGTACTTTCTCAATAAAAATAATCATTAGCATTCAATGCATCGCTTCATCACACTTGTACTTTCTCAATAAAAATAATCATTAGCATTCAATGCATCGCTTCATCACACTTGTACTTTCTCAATAAAAAAAAAACAGAATAATTAATTAATTTTAAAAATTTAACCCTTGGATTCTCTACACGACCTAATAATATACCCATTTAATAATTACCTTCCTTTTTATGAAAAAACGTTTCTCGTAATGTACCTATTAATCTATCCTTGAATTTCATACAGCCATAGCATGCAGTCTCAACATTGTTCCCAAAAAAGAAAAAAAAACAGAAAAAAAAGAAATTGACGAAGTTTGTTATAATATCCATAATATGCTACGAAACAGATCAAGATTAATGATCAGCGTACACTGTGTGAAAATAGTAGTGAAAGCGAGGGAAAGTATCAAGATTATTATTCAAGATTGTGTCCGTATTGTATTGAGTTTGGTGGCATATTTATGTTAGGCGGGGAAGATGTGGAATTAATTTGATATGAACGAAAACGAATGAATCAAAATGTTTTTTTTTTGCTGATTTTATGATAATTTTGCGATTACGTCTAGGTTTGTAGATTTGTCCTCAAAATAATATCCAGGAATACACATGCCATGAATATACGTGCTATTGTGACCAACACATTGTATCAATCTGACAAATAAAAAAAAAATAGTGAAATTGCGTCATAAAATTAATCTATTAAATTATCATATAATCAGCAAAAAAAATCATTTAGATTCATTCATTCGTTTTCGTTCATATCAAATTAATTCCACATTTTCCCGCCTGATTACACAAGTGCATGCTAGTTACTATACATACCTATTTATGGATGTAAGTTGCAGTGAAAATTCTAAGTAAGGCGATTCGATTGTCGTAATTTTAGAAAAACTTGTTACTAAAGGAATTGCTATCGATTTAAATGTGATAATTATACGAAAAATCATCAGAATAAATGTCTTTATGTACGCACGACGTCCAATCAAGCTATCAAAAACCAGTTTATGCTGATCTGTGATCTCTCATTGTACGGGAAATCTATAAATAGCGAGGCCATGTTATATTGTAATGTGGATGGTTCTTCTGACACTTGAATATCAGATGGGCGCCATTGGTAACCGTTTAGTGAAATTGTCCGTAGATATTCCCCGAACCCGCGACACGCAGCGCAGCAGCCAATCGCTCAGCCACCGTGTTTTAAATTTCTTCCTCGAAACTCAAGGGCCTCAAAAAAGACACGTGTCCATAGCCAAATTCCGTAGTTAATTATAGCTCTTCATGACTTTTACTACCTATTAGATTACGGATAATTCCATTGGATGAGTTTTCAATTGAATTATCGGCAGGTCCCTCCACTCTCGTTTTCCCATCTTCAAATTACCAGGAAAACAGTAAACCTACAAAATAAATAAAGTACTTGAATTAAATAAACAGACAAACACAATAACTAAGTGAATAGTAGACAAAAGGTCGACACTAACAGAAGTACTACCCACATACCTACCATAATTATTTACCTCAAGAGCCCATGACGTCATTTACCCTCTCAAACGAATTGATACCTTGGGACGAAAATATTAAAGTGCTCTTTTGTTTGTGGCCACAATTTGTAAAGAAAAGAACCGTTTTGACAAATGAAATCGTTTTGGAATCTTAAAGTGTAGTTTATGTTAGGCACAAAGATGAATAGGTTGCTCCAGTTCTAGGCTTAAGGCCCTGTGCACGACTTTGGGTGATGCGATTTGCATCAAACGACCATCACTGGTGACTTCATGCAATGCTATGACCAAAAAGTGGCGAAGGGAACTTGTCATACGCATCTGCGCTGTAGTCGTGGAGCAGCGTCATAAGCTAAAAAAAATGATTCACTTGTATCACAAGTCGCTCGTAGCCTGTTTACGCCGCGCGACTCACGAAGAGTATGCACGGCTACAAATCAAGCTATATAAAACCAGTTTATGCGGATCTCTCATTGTACGATCTGTGCAAAGCCAGACTATGTTATAATGGTAATGTATAGCTTGATAATGTCGCAGTGTGTGTGTTGATTTAAAAAAAAATAACTAAGCCGTCTCTCCGCAAGTCGCCTCGCGATGACTCGTAGCCTAAAAAACTTTCATTTAAATAAAATGTCTCACTGTGTGTAAAATAACTTAAGAAAATATTACTATTTATAAACTATTATAGATTCAGGCTGGGATGCAGAATAATCTAAGTATACGTGCACAACATTTTACTGTCATAGACTTCTGGAAAGTAACACATGATTCCATAACTTTCTTTTATTTCATTCATAGTCGCTTTAAGACGGCCAAGACGCGTCGCTTAAACGCATAGACTGTGGCCAAGGGGTTCGTTCTAGGCTTTAAAAATCGAGCTCTGTTTAATTCAACAAATTCGTTTCCAAATGTCACGGGGTTGTCACGTCTCACCCTTAGGGTTGAAACCACTTTCTTATTTACGCTTTTAGTTTCACTGTCCGTAAATAATGATAGGTCTCAAGTGTTAGGTTCAAAGAGGTCACATGAGCAGAACTTTACCTACAAATAATTTATTATGTCTCGCCCCAATGGCAATGGAGACATCTTAAAATCATGTCGAGATAGAATAGTTATGAACAAAGATTGCCTTGGCTTGAGACGTAATTTAGAAAATCCGTAACTTAAAAATATTTTATTTAAAGTATCGCTATTTCCTCTTTCTAGCATTTAAGTGATTTAAAGAGTACTTATTAAAAGCTCTCAATTAGAAGTAGAGTCATAGTAATAAACTTATTTTACTCATTTTTACTCTTATAATTTACATTCTTAAAAATTAAAAAAGTATATAAAGTAAAAAAATAATTAAACAGACACAAAAAAAATAAAAAAACATTTATTAAACATTATGTACAGGACATGTAAAGGAAAAAATCTGAAAATCGTAAATATTATATGTAGTAAACTACATATTTAACATATTTACGGTTTTCAGTTTTCAGATAACAAAAACCTATAAGTTTACACGCAACCCTCGGTGCGCGAGTCCAACTCACACTTGGCCGGTTTTTTTTTGTTTTAGACCATACCTAATTGAAGATCATCATCATCATCTACGTAGCCTTTTCCCAACTATGTTGGGGTCGGCTTCCAGTCTAACCGGATGCAGCTGAATACCAGTATTTTACATGGAGCGACTGCCTATCTGACCTCCACAATCCAGTTAGCGCTAATTGAAGATATTGGGTGTCAAAGTTCCAACTTTTTCACAAGTTTGTTTTGCATGCAAGTTTTTAATGTTACAACTTTACTTTAAATACCTTCACGACCCCGTACTATTGCATTATTATTACAATGCATCTATCAGCATAGTGTTTTAAGTGCGTTACATTGTGTCCTACCGTAAAATGTGATTTTCCACCCAAAAAAGTTGTTTCCCAGCAATAATTTTTGCGTAGAGTTGCTCAGTTTGATGTACAGAATGTTTGGTTTCCGGCTTCGTGAAGGGTCCGTTTACATGTATAAAGCTCAAAAACACAAAACAAAAAAAAACAAAAAAAAAAAAAAAAAAAAAATTAATGAATGAATGAATGTTTGGTTTAAAACTCACTGTCATACTTTTTGTAATGTGTAACTGTTAAATGTCCCAATAAAGTAAAATAAATAACTATATAAATAAAGTCCACGGAATATATTAGCCTACATTTTGTTCCACAACATACAATCTAAAATCAGTACTTTACAGTACTGTTTTACAGATGTAAAAAGAAAAAGTAAGATGGCCGCTCCGTTTTCAGCTCATTCAACATAGACTTGTTTCGCCAGATTCCTGTTCGAATGTCTTCAATATTTTTTAGTGCCGTTAAGAAGATTCCCTCTTTTATGTATGTTTTATTAGGCACTTTTATTTAACGGTCAATGGAATTGTTACGATTTCGGAACGTGACGCGTGCTACTATATAGGTATTGGGTTTTTTTCACTTAGTACACTGTAATAGTTGAAAGCAATTATCGTCCGAAATACAAAAAAAAAAAAAAATAAAAAAATAAAAAAAAAAAAAAAAAAAAATAAAAAAAAAATTAATAAATAATAATAAATAATAATAATAAATTATTTGATTTGATTTTGAATACGTAAGTTTTATTTTTAATGTTTTATAGGCTTGCGTTTGGCCGCAACTCGCCTGATGAAAAGCGATGATGTGGTCTAGGGTGGAACACGCTAGCCTAGAAAAAACTGATTCACTCGAACTTTGAATAGATCCAATTATATCGGGACCAACTTTTGTAATCAATCTAAATGTCTGATTTCTTCCCATGAACTTTTTATAATTATACATCTGAGAATTTTGCTTCTTTTGCAGATAAGTTTTTTATATATTTTTTTAATTTGTTTTTTCCTTATAATTTGAATCCTGATTCCAAATAAACCATTGTTTACTATCAATTGGATACCTATCCTTCAGGGATCCCTTTTCAACTGAAAGAAATCATGCGCACATGTTATTCGTTAGTAACTCTTACTGGCAGGTCAGTTACTGCCCCAAAAAGTCTCAGGACCATCTTCCACGACTTCCACTGCACATTCAACACCTAAAAATCTCCATTTCACTTCCAATCAATTGATCATCGGATCCCCGACAGTTCACATCAATACATGCCACGACTTAGTCTTAGAGTTTTCTAATAAACCGTTCACTGCCGGGACGGGAATTCTTTAAGCCGTTCAAACCGTACGGCTTCGGAACGATTCAATTAAGTTCCGGAAGACCGGAATTGCCGCGCAGGGAACATGTGCTTAGTTGTGTTTGTAGGGAAGATTATTTAGACACGAGACACTCATCTAACCGTCTAATGACAGTTACCAATTAATTACTCTTCCCCACCGATCTAAAAAGCTTCCTATGAAAATCTAAAAAAAATATCATAAAGCATGCATTCAACGACTCCAAAACTCCATTACATTTCCAATCAATTGATCATCAGATCCCCGACAGTTCACATCAATAAATGCCACGAATTCGTCTTTGGCGCTTTGTAATAAACAGTTCAGTACGGGAATTCTTTAAGCCGTTCAAACCGTACGGCTGCGAAACGATTCAATTAAGTACTAGAAGACCGGAACACCCGTGCAGAAGCAGATTTTAAATCTGTTCTACATGGCTAGAAGAGAAATATTTCTGTACCTGAATGTAATTAGGTGCTTCAATGCTTCGCTCAGAATACTTTGTCTCGAAGACAAAACACTGTATCTACCTTTTCTCACAATACGCGTAATAATTTGCTCTGTCACCCATTATATTTCGAAAATAACCCTTGCTTGCTGCCACAGAACAATGAACCGTATGGAAGCGAATCTCGCGTACTTTCCTTTGTACGATCACTTATTCGAAAATGTCGTAATATCAGTTTTGACCTTTGTCACAGTAAACTATGAACGAGTATTTACTTGAGAATTTCATGCAATGCGTCACTATTTGAAGTCGAATTTTTCATCGTACAGTTCAGATTTTTGTAGATTGATCGTATGTACGCGGAGGGCTCATATAGGTAGCTAATAATAACAGCCGCTCGAGTCGATCTTCAGGTTAAGCCACTAGCCTAGGTTAGTCCGTGGATGGGTAACCACACCTTACATGCCGAGTTTCCTTCGTGCCTTGGAAAGCAAGTTAAGCCGCGTTGGTCCCAACTGTCATTTCAGGATCTTTGACAGTCGTTACAGCTAGCCAGTGGGCCGAAAGCCGAAGCCTTCTGTGCACTTTACCTGTTTACAGCAATGCGGAAGAATTTTTGGACGCCCTGTAACCCTTTTCTACTTGTAGGTACATATTTATTGCTATTATTGTTTTGTAGTATTCTAATAATTTAATTATCTTGAAAATAAACTTTTATATTAACATTATTTTTAAGTGTACTTATCAACTAAATTGGATCGTTGTATCTCATGCAAAACAATAAAAAATAACTCATCATCTTCCTCTTTTTTTTTTGGGATGAGAAATCATCAAATGTCTCCTCCCGCTCTGGGCAGAGCGGAAAGGAGTGTCAGACTTTTACTGACTAAACCCCATCCATGTTCCTTCTTTTGCCCTTTATGTTCCAGGGTAACGGTATCTCTTTCGAGCAGTCCCGCAGCCCTGGCAGGCAATTTTCCCAACCCCATGACCTTACCCTTGTCCCATGTTACTTGGTGTTAGCACAACACAATTTTTTTTCCATTCTCCTCTCTGTCGTAACTAAAGGCATTTAAAGATTTTCTCCTCCATTCGTTTTAATTCTATGCCTGCTGCTTAATTTCCCGAATAAGAGTAAATCTTTGATGTCGAATTACCATTTATTTGACGTTTCAATGAGAAAATTACATGCCGTTAAATCCTCTCATATACGTTGAAAGGCTTTTACGAAGCATTTAAAGACGAATCTACGAAGATTGTACCAAGATAAACATTGGAAGATGGAACGAATGAACGATTTTGATGTGTCACAGTAATTGTTCACTCGTAAAATGAAGTGTTTCTTTTTTTGGGTGTTTTTGAGTACAATAGGTACTTAACCCTTTTAAGGATACCTGGCTCTCACTCGTGTACGATTTTACGCCCTCGTTTCACGTTTCTTCGTCTCTTTTTTATGATCGTGTCTTCAAGCTGACGTTCTAGCATCTGTAGTGTTTGTGGACTCGAGTCCTACCGTGTGGTGTGCGATCTTCAAGGCCTTTAAACCCAGAACACATCTCTGGCATGCCGTGCATGCTGCAGCTCCTCTGCTAGCATGGGAGTTGAGACGAGGTAGGTGGTGTTCAATTGCCTTCTTGGAGATAGTAGGATTGAACGATTTCAAGCTACAAATACTGTTCTTTCTACATTCTTAGGTTCACAAGCCGCCAGGAAATATTTTCTTAAAAAAGGTTGGTCAACAACCGAACAACCAAGGGTTATAAATAGGATAGAATGCGTGTTAAGGAAAATCAAAGTAATAGGAGCTATTTTTGCTAGAATTAACTGGGCCCTAATTGGCATGGGTTAAACCACGAACTTGAAATGTGACCTTACGTTTCGAGGTGTTTTTTTTATGCTTCAAATAAAATGTATTATAACTATATTCATGTAAACTATTTTACACAACTTAGCAATATATCAGCTATGATTATAGTTGGATATTAAAAAAATATTGATATGTTGTTTATTAACCGACCTCAAAAAGGAGGAGGGGGGGGGGTATGTTTGTGTGATTTTTTTGATTCAGTTTTTGGTCACCGACTTCTGAAGCTAAAATTATTTTTCACTTTTTTTTTGTGTTTTTGAAGTCGGTTTTATTTTTTGCAAAAAGTTTTTTTATTTTTTCATTTTTAGTTGCAATATCTTATACAAATACATTCTCTGCTTTTATTTTACATTGTTATTAACAATACATTTCATGGCACCAATCACGGCAGATTTGCTGTCTATTATTGAAGAGTTCCATTGTATATCTCCGAAGATCAGCATCAGATCTTCACCAAATTTAAATGGGACCACTTCGTAATAAACCCCTTTCGAACAAAAAAAGAATTTTGCAGATCCGTCCATATATGACGGAGTTATGCCCGAACATACATAAAAAAAGGATAACAAAAAAAAAAAGAAAACCCTCCTCCTTTTTTGAAGTCGGTTTAAAAAGGAGGATAAAAGGATTGACAGTATGTCTAAGGCATGCTTGTTTTTTGAATTGAAAATAAGACTACATCTTTACAAATAAACAAAATTGAAATTTCTGTTTGTAATTTTAAAATAACAGCTTTTTACTTAATGCATAATATGAAAGTATAATATACGATACTTATAATAATAAAACATTTATTTATTTTTATATGTTTGTCGGTTTGTTCCGGCAATTCACGAAACGGCTGCACCGATTTTTACGGGACTTTTACTGGCAGATAGTTGATGTTATAAGAAGTAACTGAGGCTACTTTTATTTTAGAAAGAGGATTAGGGTTCCGTGCTAAAAATAAAACCCTTGAAATCTTTGAAACCCTTGAATTTTCGATATATATTTTGTACCATGTCACAAAGTTTTCTTATTTAACCCAAAGGTTGACTGGTAGAGAATGCCCTGTGGCATTTAGTCCACCTATGTACCACTATTGTTTAAATAAATTAATTAATTGTTAACAAAATCCGATTCTACTTTCAAGTTATTATGCTTTGTGACTGGGACTGTAGCTTCGCTTCTTTTTTTTTTTTCAAAAGTGCCGTAATTGTCTTATTGAAATAAATGCTTTGAGTTGAGTTGAGTTGAATATACAGACTAAAGTCGCGGGCAACAGCTAGTATACAATATTTTGTGTTGTTTATTGATAATACTTCAATCATTTACTTGATACAAAACAGTGTTTATCAAAATAATAACCTACACATTCTACTAACATTACTATTAATCTCACCAACGTAAACAATCTCACGCCTTCTCTTTTAATAACAATAATAATTACCTACAGCAAGAATATCACTTTCCCGGACAAATGACATGAAACAGGAAAGGTATTTAATATTTACTGAATATGCTATCTACCCTTTAGTTATTAAGACGCCGTGATATTGTTGTTATGACTCGGTTGTAATCTTAATAACTGTGTAGGTATTCGTCCACCAAATAAAAGTCAAAAGTCACAGTTCACAGTTATATTGAAAATAATGTTTTACTAACTAATGACTGGCGAGTGGGCAAGCGTCGCTACCGAGCGGCGCGCGCGTTGCGGCGGAGACAGCCGATGATACCTGATCTGTGACTCGGGTCGTTCCGTAGTGTGGCGGCGATGCCGCTACAACAGAACTGTATTGGTTATGTTAAGCGTGTGATATACAGGGTGGATTTGTGAATTTTTCAGTAAAACTATCACAGAAAGCATAACATGATGCCTGTAATTCCTGAAGAGTTAGGCAGAGGTGTGCCTAATAGTAATAGCAGCGGTGGCCCAGTGGTGGCGGCCCCGACTTACGAACAGTAAGTCGTGCTTTCGAACCCAGGCAGGCGCATTACTTTGTGTAATTTATTTCATCACCACTGTTCTCACAAACTGTGATGGAAAACATCGTGAGGAAACCGGCATGTGCTAGAACCAAAAATTCGAAGACATGTGACATCTACCAACCCGCACTGGGCCCGCGTGGTGGATTATAGCCCATTCCCTCTCTTAGAGAGGAGGCCGTGTGTCCCAGCAGTGGGAACATTATAGGCTGATTATGTACTTAATAACCTACACTTCGCCAGTTATGTTTGTCCCATGTAATAAGGGGCGAGTCTATTGCCATCAACTGGCCTCAAATTCAGACTCCATGGCTGCTACTGAGAAATTCTCGATGGAAAACCCCAACAAGAATTGACTCAAACTGATTTAATATCTAAAATTACATATTTATAAAGACAATCTCATAGAAATACTCATATGAGCCTCAGCTATTTTTCATCATGACTACAACAAAGGTATGAGCACACAATTGTAATAAAAACCGTAAGCGTAGCATTTACTTAAGTGACGTGATAAATTATTACATATCATATTAGGATGACAAATGACAACCGTGACACTGGTACGTCTCTTACACCTCTGTGTGTAATAGAGTTTACTTTACCTGATTATAGCTTTCTTACTTTTTACTATTATTTTCTGGCTTTTTCTTACCGTGCAAAGATGAGAACAAGAAGTTGTATGTTTGTTTGTCTACCACAGGATCCGAACTCAACCTCGGTTTTCACTGATTCTGAGATAAGCCAAGCCCATAAAAACTTACCACCATATTGACTTTGACTTTTTTCTTTTTTTTCTGTCATCCTTGTATTTACTGTATTTCTATAGCTACCCACTGTTGTTGAAAGTGTTATTTCTGCACTATTATTGATTTTTTTTTATGTTATAAATTAGTTTTTTTGCATGCTGTGTCTATCGCATCATATTGTACACTATGCTTGTATCATATTGCTTGTATTGTTAGGATAAAAAGTGTAACAATTGTAGATAGGCCAATAAATAGATAAATAAGTCAAAGTAATACGAGATTATGAATTAAATAAAGAATAATATTTAAATGTTTCTGTGAAAATATGTTGACAAATTTTGTTGTTGCAGTAACTAGTAGCAATTTGTATGTATAGGTGGTTTACTATTTATAGAGCCTAAAAAATTTAACTGCTTCGTAAGTCTAGTGGTCGCCAGCACGTTTGCTGCGCATGAGTTTCTGGGTTAGATTCTGGGTCGGCAGGATGTTATTGGGTTTTTCCATCAGGAATTTCTCAGTAGCAGCCACGGAGTCTCGCTTTAAAAAACATAACTGGCGAAATGTGGTTGCACTATTAGATACTCCTCTGCCTAACCCTTCGGGGGTCACAGGCGTGATGTTATATATGTATATAAAAAAATTTAGTCTTTTGGCTTTGAACCGTCATTTCAAGAACCTTCCAGGTCAAGCTTTATTAAAAAAATAATAGTTTACATCAGCTAAGCAACAAATATATTATTTATTATTTCCTACAATCTAAATATCCACCAAAACCCACACATATCCGTATATTTGTGAAGACTACCCTATGCACGTCACAGAAGAGTTATTATCCAATGATTTATTACCAGTGTGACCTTCAACGTGACACGTGTCACGTCTGTCTGTATTGTGTGTACCCGGCTTTACTTCAACCACTTCATGTAGGGTCGAATTAAGTGTCGTAATAAAAAGTGTTTGTTTCTGTTGTATTGTGTAGAGTACAGCGTGCTGTGGAGTTACGGATTAAGTCTTCCTTTGTTTATAGATTTTTAACCGACTTCCAAAAAGAGGAGGTTATCAGTTCGTCTGATTTTATTTTTATTTTTTGTTTATGTTCAGCGATATCTTCGCCAATTCTGAACCGATTTCGATGATTATTTTTTGTTTGGAAGCAAATTATTCCGCATTAGTCCCGTTTAAAAATGGTGAAGATCTGATGCTGGTCTTTAGAGATAAACAATGTGTAATTAAAATAAACAGTGACAAAAAATCTCAGTCAAACAAACAAAAGTCACCGACTTCTGAAGCTAAAGTTATTTTTCCATTTTTTTTTGTGTTTTTGAAGTCGGTTTTTTTTTTGCAAAAACGTTTTTTATTTTTCCATTTTTTAAAGATATAAAGACGAAAGTATTAGGAAAAAGATGCTGTTTATCATCTCGACTGAATTCCTTAATCACTCATGGGTATCCTTCATCATCATCAACCACAGCCCGTCTGCACTCAGTGCTGGGTGTATGCCGCTCTTTGCTTATACCAAGCTCCAAGTTCCTGTGATAGTCTCATCCAGGATATACCTGCGAAGGTAACAATGTCGTCTCTCTCGTGGCTGGACGAGCAACACTTCTCTTTCCAGTCCTTGAACCCCCTTGCTCACAGCTTTACTCCACCTTCTTGATCTTATCTGGGTCTTCTTATGGTTTTTAAATTGAATGTCTGAGGTGTCCTATGCTGGCAAAGGTTTCCGTAGTCTATTTCATTCATTAGTCTATATATTCATTTTTTTCATTGAACGCTTCCAAGGACCAGCTCTTTTTGAGGGAGTCCAGTCCATCTCACCTTAACCATCTGATCATGTCACGACGTTAAAGAATTGTACTATACCTTCGGGGGCCACGTGGTGGTTCCCGGCCACCGCAGGCGCAGGCCTGTGGACGTTGAGTAATGGGCTAGATCGCCATCCGTCCGTCTTGTGACGACAGACCGTGTCGACGGCGCGTTCGTGTTCCACGCGCGGCTCAAAGAATTGTCAGCAAACAAGAAGGGGTCTGCAAGGGCCGATGCCTGTCGGGGCTGCGGGACTGTTCGAAAGAGATACCGCGGCCCAGGAACACAACGGGCAAAGAAGGAACATGGATGGGTTTTAGTCAGTACAAGTCTGACACTCTCTTCCGCTCCGCCCAGAGCGGGAGGGGTCATTTGATAATTTCATATCCGAAAAAAAAGAAACAAAAAAAAATGGTACTATACCTATGTTTAATAATTTAACTTCCTACTACTATTATAAATGCGAAAGTTAGTGAAAAAGAATGTTTGTTATTCTTTCACACAAAAACTACCCAACAGATTTGGATGAAATTTACCACACAGATGGTCTATAACCTGGACTAATGTAATTATAGGATACTTTTTATCGTGGTAGTACGATTCCGTGGGTCAATTTACGAATTCTATGCGAGCTGAGCCGTGGGTAGTATTATATAATTATTAACTGCACACTACCTTGCCTTACCTGAAATTAAACTAGGTGTTCCAAAAGACGCCTTTTTTTTCTTAGTCTATACTGTGCCCCACTGCTGCGCAAATGCCTCCCGTATGCTTCCAAACCTCTCTGTTTTGTGCAATTTCTGACCACGAATCTGCAACATGATCAGACGCTTAAAAAACGAAGATCGACAAACCATGATACAACGACATGCCACAGCATAAAAAATCCCACAGCAAAACTTTTACCATTTTAACGGTACGACAACGATCACATGCACTAAGTTTTTCTCCTATCCAAATCAATGTGAGAACTACCAACTAACTTTATAGTAGAAAGGCAACTTGGAAAAGTAAATTTACTTCAAAAGTGTAATATCACTTTACATGAAATTTATCATAGAACTTAGTTGAAAAATGACTAGAAGCTTCATCGTGAGTCTTTTAATATTAGATTGAAAGTAAAACTTCGTGAATGGAGCGATTGATGGTTCTACTGTGGCTTGAGTATAGGGTTTTTACCTAATATTTTGGCACATCCGGGTATATTAAATAAGAATAATAAATAAACATTTATTTCAGAATCACTTCCATATTTGTTAGTAACAATGAAAACTTAAACACTAGTGTTAGCAACATTTATTCTAAGTTGCGTGAGACAAGCCGATCCTGGGGAATGTCTCCTTGACTACGTGCAGTTGTATCCTCCGCCCCAAGATCGGAGAGTCCTACATATCAGCCAACGTTCTAAGAATGGTGTTGGGGCTGGCGCGAACACGGCGAACAGAGATGCGCACGGCATCTTTTGCGCATGATGGCCGAAAAACTATCAACGTCCGTGTTGGAAAACATGTCGGACGCGCTGCAAAAACTAATGTCGTATAAAATAATGATATTTGTGAAGCGTGGTGATTGTGGCAATCTTTAATGGCTTACGGAATAGTACAGACATAACGATGATTGAGTTTAAAAGTCGACCGTTGACAATACCATTGTCTATTTTTACAGATTATAATACTAAATTGCAAATATAAGTTTTTAAACGGTCATGGTCACTAACATTATAATTAACATAAAACAAACAGTGGACATGGTAAATATCCCGTTTCTAGTGTTAATTATAAATTGCAAATAATTACTTAAAATTCTGCAACTTACTCCAACCACTTTCACGATATTAAAGCTTTTTAAATCTCTCTTAAGGGTGGAAGGTACACCGACGCACCCTTACCACGTATTCAGTACATTATTCTGTTGCAATTGTATTATTTATCGCTAATTTAAGAAAACAGCTGTTCCATATATTTTGACCATGTAGGTTATTGCACGTTTGTAGGGAGCAGCTGATTTTGTTTTTATTAATCGATAAAAGAATTCTACGTGTAATATAACTAACACTTATATGGATTGTGGCCGAAATAAATGGATACCTAGTAATAATGTTCATTTTTTCAATAATAATCTCCCTTTTTAGGGTTCCGTAGTCAAAAAACAAGGAACCCTTATAGTTTCGCCATTTCCGTCTGTCTGTCTGTCCGCAGCTTAGCTCAAAGACTCTTAGTACTAGAAAGCTGTAATTTGGCATGAATATACAGATTAGTTACGCCGACATAGTGGTAAAATAAAATCCCGTACACGTAAAGTGGGGTTTTTTTTCTCGTCTACCTCATAGTATGGGATGTCGTTAGATAAGTCTTTAAAAAATGTTGCGAGTGTGTTAAAAATATTTTTTCGGTTAAGGGATTCCTTTGTGAAATATTAAGCTTTAAAGTGCAAATTTTTGTTAGACTCAAGTGTCCCGCTCCTCTACCAGCTAAACGGTTGTGTTTGGGTGTGTGAAAATCATGGTGATAGTATATCTAGCGAATTTAAAAGGAGAAATCACAACTTTACAAGTTTAAGAAGTTATTTTTGAGATATTTATTTTGTACCCTATCACAATGTTTTCTTATTTAACCCAAAGGTTGACTGGTAGAGAATGCCTTGTGGCATTAAGTCCGTCTATGTATCACTATTGTACATGAAGTTTAAATAAATAAGTTTACGAGTAATAGTGGACCAAATTATAACATGTACTTGTATAACATATTTTCCTAAAAATAATGTATTAGGAACGGTTTTTCAACTGCAAATGTAAGTTTGTTTTTTTTTTATCACAACAAAAATCATCGTTCGGAGGCAAATTGGACCGTAGGAAGTGTCTGCATATTTTGATAGGCAACTACGGAACCGTACGTTGTGCGTTGCATGACACGCACTTGGCCGGTTTTTTAAGTTTAGAAAGAGAAAGCGTAACCTTTTGTTCAGCAGTGGGACACGAAACGGGCAAGCAAAGAAGAAAAAATCAAATACAAAAAAACAATTATCCACGGGTTTAACAATATTTTTTCAAGTCCTTCTCTCGGCACGTAGCATAGAAGCCAATCGTTCAGTTTATGTCGCAACCATGACTTCAATGTAATGAGCTAAAAGCGTCCAATCAAATTGTGATTATAGAATTTCAAGATCAAACGAATCGGTCACGAGAATTGAAGGCTTACAAAAGCATCAAGATCAAAGAGTCTACAAGATTGTTGTGACATTTAATCTTTTCTAAAATCCTGGTACACCTAACGATCTCAAAGGTCAAAGATCAATCCAAGGAATTAATTATTGTAAAATGGATGGAAGAATGGAATGAAAAATTCTGTCTGTCTAGTTTCTTTTTTGTATAAGGCAACTTATTGATTGGATATGACATGTGAAAAAGGCAGTTTTTAGGCTGGTGAAATCATTTTACATTGAATTGATAAGTTTTTGGTCATCATCTGCTTAGCCTTCTCCGGAGTATGTTTGGGTCGGAAGTCTAGTCTGAGCATAGGTGGCTACGTTATTTATACTACTAAAAATATATACTATTGCTAAAACACGGTCATCAAACCTAACAAGGATTGATCAAGACACTATTATCTTTACATAGTATAAAACAAAGTCGCTCCCGCTGTCTGTACGCTTAGATCTTTTAAACTACGCAACTGATTTTAATGCAATAGATAGAGTGATTCAAGAGAAAGGTTTATATGTAAATGTGTACACATTGCACCCGTGCGAAGCCGGGGCGGGTCGCTAGTAGAAGATATAGCGATCTGCACAAAAATCTCTCCTTTAAAGGAATATTTTTTTCCACCAAATTTTTCAGCTCAAAAAATATTTTTTTAATTTATTTATTTGCGTCAGATACAACGATCCATAATTTACTTACTTCACACATTAAGTGTGTTCCTGGAATGTGTTCTATTATTGTACAAAGGTTATTGAACACTTATCATTCACTTATTAAATATTCAAAGAACATAAAATACTAACAATAATACCTATGCCTATTTGGCATTATTTACCGATTGCTTTCCGAGGCAATGGGATGTGATACTACTATTCTTATTATTCTTTTCTTATTTTTTTAATCGTTTGTACCTTAAACCAAGTATGTAGAGGCCATTACAACATAACATAACATCATGCCTGTAATCCCGGAAAGGTTAGACAGAGGTGTACCTAATAGTACACCCACATTTTGCCAGTTATGTTTAAGTCCCTTGTAATAAGGGGCAATCGTATTGCCATCAACCGGGCACAAATCCAGACTGACAAAATCCTTCATGAAAAACTCAATAACACTTTGCCCAACCTTGGAATTGAACCAAGGACTTCATGCTCACCAGTTGCCCTTGTGACCACTAGACCCACGAGGTAGTCCCAATTACCGGTTACAATTTTCTTATAATACAAGTACCTACTACAAATATCCCGGGATCCAGCAACAAGGCATACAAAACTTACCACTCGGAAGCATATTCTGTGGTGGTTCTGATATTATGGTAAGTCGAGTATCGGTACAGTACATTTACGAATAAAAACCGGCCAAGTGCGAGTCGGACTCGCGCACCGAGGATTCCGTACAAACTTGTAGGTATTTTGTCATTAAACTATATATTTACGGTTTTCAGATTTTTTCCTTTACATGTGCTGTAAGACTTCTTGCCAAATTTCATGATTCTAGGTCAACGGGAAATACCTTATAAATTTTGATTCCCTTGACAGTGTCGAAACATACGTTTTAGCGGCATAAACGGCCGTATCTTATTTTTACGTTAACTTAGAAATTTTATTTTTTTACAGCTTCAAGGGACTATAGACTTGAGCATATGGTTTTAATTTCAACTCGATACCTCCACGCGTTCCCGAGATAAAGGGTCTTGACAGACAGACGGATGGACTGACGGACAACAAAGTGATCCTATAAGGGCTCCGTTTTTTCCTCTTGAGGTACGGAACCCTAAAAACATACCACGTTTTGGCTACAAGGAAAATAAAACTCCACCATACGGAAGGATATTCAAAAAGAGCTAACTTAAGAAATGTATTATGCTGATCAATACATATACGAATATCCGCGGATTCAAGCATAATTGCTTTTAACCTCCTTTGAAAGGTTTTTCAAAGGCCGTTTGACTGGCACTACGTGTTGCGGGGTTCACAAAACGCTGCGTAATCAAGATAAGTGGGACCCCAAGGGTTACGGAACCCCAGCTTGTGAGGGGGACTTTAATTTGTTTCATGTAATAAAGTTTATTGAATTTTGTTTCATTTTCTCGTTTTTACTGTTTATTGGGGAACTATTTCGTTTTAGTGATGTGAATTACGATAAAGGTTGATCTAGATTTAATCTAGATGTGACAGAAGGAGACTTAATTTTATTCTGATCGTTACTTCTTTTGTGCAACTTCTAATCAGTCTAATGGGTGTAAAAATACCCTTGAGACTGTATTGAAATTGGCTGCAATAAAACTTCGGATTCACTTTTTATTCACACCCATTTAAAGTTTAATATTGAAGCAAAAGCTATCGTTCGCATCAAAAGGTACGATTTAGGGTGCATCGCTGCATGTGTGAGCAATCTTATAAACATCTTTATGATTGAAATTAATTCCATCCAGATATGTGCGAATTGATTCATTAATATTCATAGGGAATAGGATTGGATCAACATTGTTGGAGCTAATAAATCTGCTAATAGGTATTATGGAAGCTGCGGTTGCTCCTATATAGAATATTAAAGCCATCTACTCGTACACATATCTTAAGATGGGTTTGATCATTAAAATAAAAAAAGAAAGAAAGAAAACACATTTATTTTGCACATGCCACAAATGCACACAACATAAAATAAAATAAAAAACTTAAATCTACACAGTAAAAACTTAAAAAAATTCAAAATCATCATAAAAAAAAAGAAAAAAAAATAATCAAATTTTAAATCGTCATTTAAAATTAAATGCTAGTCATGTTTAGGATTCCTTACCCGAAGGGTAACCAACGGGGCCCAAGCCTTCGGTGTCCGTCTGATAGTCTGTCTATCAGCGGGCTGTATATCTTGATACGTAATAGGTACACAGTTGAAATTTTCACAGAATGTGTATTTTTGTTGCAGCAATAACAATAAATAATCATAAAAAAAATTAAGTAAACGCAGCTCCCCTACTACGATGGTACGGAACCCTTCATGCGCGAGTTCGACTTGCATTTGGCCGGTTTTTACCTAGTGATGCGACGACTAATATTATCACAAGATAAATTATGAGAGACCTAGATGTGTGAAAACCGAAAAACGACAATATTCTTGTAACTGAAACCAATATCGTGTATGTTTTAGATGAAAAAGATGAGTAATGAACATAATCATCATTCCGACAACGCATTGTAAGATCACTTTCATGCGACTGCGGAGCCTCAACACAAACTATGGCTCAGCTCCCGTCCTGCTCTATGTGTAATTCCACCTGCACTTGGAGGGGCCTGTCCAAAGCCACCACCAACGCTGTCGAAGTGGCTGACCTTTGATATTTGAAAACAACTATTGTGTATTACCCATATTTGGCAAATAAAATAATATTCTATTATATTATAAGACATGCTGCGCCGACCCCAAACAAAGTTGGTATAAGGGAAGTCGTATGATGATGATGTTGATGATGATGATGATGATGATGGTAGACTCCACAAAGAAGATCATAATATCGAGTCCCATAACGATACTTATGATAGAGACCCGAGGCCTGTTGTTGCTAAAGGAAAATATTATAAAGATATTTTCAATAACCGAACACGTTCATTCATTTCCAAATTCCACGAAACTGTCATAAAAACGTAATCCCAGCCAATAAATGTACATAATGCCTCAAATTCTTCCCTGAATTGGCCCGATAAAACCCGAAATTAACCGAAAGATATAGCTGAAATAAAATCACATTCAAATCGGGCCCCATTTGCTATCTTTGCAATAATGAGCGTTACATAATGCTATATCGACATTATAAATCTATTTGACGTATGCATAGATTTAAAGATAATTAAGGATGCCTCTTCGTACGAAATATTGCCTCAGTTAAGCGGCTAAATTAAAATATTCAAAAGGATTTAAACTGCTGCCAGGCAGACTTGGCGGGGGTGTGATTTCGTCGGAGAACGAGCGAGTTTTTAGGGTTCCGTACCCAAAAGGTAAAACGGGACCCTATTATTAAGACTCCGCTTTCCGTCCGTCTGTCAACAGGCTGTATCTTATGAACCGTGATAGTTAGACAGTTGAAATTTTCACAAAGTGTATTTCTGTATAGTCTATATTGTGTCTTCCGCTATAGCATACATACATTAAAAATTAAAGGAGGCTTTCCTACTACGATGCTACGGATCCCTTCAAGTGCGAGTCCGACTCGCACTTGGCCTGTTTTTTAGATTTAAAAAGAACAGTTCTTTAAGAAGGGTTGGTTTTATTATTTTATTTATTTATTTATTGATATGGCACTTCAACGAGTTACTCACGACACATAAATAGAAATCATAAACAGTTTTAAGAATCGTGTATTCGTCATTTATAAACGTGCTTAGCACTCGCAGAGTAGCGTGTAAGATACTATTACAGAATTTAAGTTATACAAATTAAATAAATTAGAGATACGCGAATCAAACGTTGTATATTTTGTGAGAGCAAAAAACAGGAAAATTGACGGTATTATTGAAATCACATTGAGAAAATAAAAGATTGAATACCAAAATTAATGAGCCAATTTTGAAAACAAGGATATAAAGGTATTCATTGGCTGGATAGATTTTGCAATACAGCCTCAGTTATCTCATTAGGAGTCCTGAAACAGAACAGGGATTTCTTAGGGCTTGGTTTATCCAACAAAAGCAAGTTTTATGAACTAAAAAATATTGTTGTTATAAAACCAACTTTTTAGGGTTCCGTACCCAAAGGGTAAAACGGGACCCTATTACTAAGACTTCGCTGTCTGTCTGTCTGTCTGTCTCCAGGCTGTATCTCATAAACCGTGATAGCTAGAAAGCTGAAATTTTCACAAATGATGTATTACTATTGCCGCTATAACAACAAATACTAAAAATTAAAAAAATATATATATTAAGGGGGGCTCCCATACAACAGATATGATTTTTTTGCCGTTTTTATAGATAATGGTACGGAACCCTTCGTGCGCGAGTCCGACTCGCACTTGGCCAGTTTTTTATAGATAATGGTATGGAACCCTTCGTGCGCGAGTCCGACTCGCACTTGGCCGGTTTTTTAGTAGTCGTTAATGTCCCACTGCTCGGGAAAGGCCGCTGTATCTTTCCAGCTACTCTGTTCATGCGCCACCTCTTTCAGGGCAACGTCCATCCTCAGCCATTGCGTGGAGACTTTTACCCAGCGCTCCTTATGCATGCGGCTTACGCGACCCACCCAATTTCATTTGAGCCAATATTATTAAAATTCAATTAATAACTTTAGTCAAAAAACATTCTAAACGTGCGCGAATATTTCACGAGCTGTTAAATTTCCTAGAATGGGCCCTTTATAATGTGGACTGAGTTAAATAAAGTGAAATTGAGATGTTATGTTCGGAATATTTGTTTATTGAAGGTGGCATTTTATATACCAGCACGATAATTATAATGTTTCATTAATACCAGAAACGGGAGGTTTACCATGTATACTGTTTGTTTTTAGTTCCCGATATTTTGGCGCTGTTGCGAGCATCGGATAAACTGAAGTTATTGCAAGTGGGTGTTTATGAGCAGACAAATCGGTCTACCCTATTCTTTGTTCGTTTTTTGCACTCAGTACCGCTACCACTGTCACTCGCAACTCGATTCTGTCCCCGACACACGAAACTCACTGTGTCCGCTCGCGAACTTTTTTCGGAACTTTTTTGGTTTTTACATAGTATCAACTATCGAGAGCCTCCATCCAATCTTCTGGGTGAAGTTCCTATATTTGATAATCTCAAAAGCTTCTCTCACCAGTCTATGATTATCGCGTTCTGTCGAGATGACCTGAGGGTTATGTAACTCAATCCAGTGGTTCGATCCTGATTCCAGATTATGTAAAGCTATGGCCCATTTTTGGGTGTCATTGTTCTTCACCGCCCTGATATGTTCTGATATTCGACAAGCTACGACTGGCCGCAATTGCAGTCTACTTTATAAACACCGGGCTTTTCCAGCGGAAACTTGTTCTTCGGCAAACGCAGCATCTGAGACACTTTTCTGAAAGGAGACCTTTACGGCGTATTTCCGAAGAATGTTGGCAACTTTAGCTGTCACTCCCCTCACGTATGGAAAAAATGCTGGCTGCCTCTCAACCTCGCACTTCCGGTGCTTACAACCAGTTTTTTGTTTAGGTTGTGCGGGCTTCCCTGTAAATCCGTTTCTCTGCACATGTGTTAGCCCAGCACGTAAATGATTCTCGTCGCATAAATCATATGCGCGGTTGGTGAATCACTAAAGAGTTCAGCTGCCTGGGATGGTGGTGAGAATCAGCGTGTAGATATCGACCCGCGTGAGTCAATTTCCTAGACTGAGTGGCTTAGAGAACCGTCAGTACGGAACCCTATTTTCACGTCTAAGAATGGAATTGTCCTCTCTTTTTGCATCTCGTAGGTAAATTGGATTTTATCATGTATGCCGTTAAGGTGTGCCAAGCATAGTTCTTGTTGGTATCCTTCAATGATCCCAGAGATGTCATCAACATACCTTTTCCACCGTTTTATAGGTGTAGATGCAGTGGAGACCGCCAACTCGTCAAAATGTTTGATCCAAAAGTTGGCTACCACTGGAGCCACTCGAAAACTGGATTCTTAATGATAATGTTAGTGACCATGACAGTCTGAAATCTTATATTATAAGTCTAGTATATTATATAGTCATTGTAAAATAAATCATCCAGATAAAATAGGTCCAAATATGTTTTATTTTTGGGAAAATGTTTTTAATGCATGACATTTTTTTAGGTTTACGTGTTTCAAAATAGTTATTATTTATGTCACGTTCTTATGTATATTTCAGAGTTCAAAATAAATAGATCTGTTAAACCAAAATTAGGTCATTACGAACTGATAGAAACCGGTTGCTTTATCCAATGTATCTTGCATACAAAATTTCATTAACCTCCACAGATGCCAGCCCATCAAGCTACCCAAAACTGCCAAATTTTCCCAATTAACGTTGAATCTAATGCTTTAGCGATAAAGTTGAAAATCTATTAAATAAATTTGATGTACTGGCGTCTGTACGTTTGTGAAATTCTAATAGACGATATCAAATATTCTATCCAACACATTTCTCAAGTGGGTCTAAAGTAAAATTGATGACCTCATGTGAGTGGCTCTGACACTTTGCAGAGATTTTGAGGTCCACTCACAGGTAATCTGTCTGGAGAATCTTGTAGCTGAGTGAAGTGATTCTGGCCAGCTTTACCAATCGATGATAGTGGACGGCACGGTTGGACGGCGCAGTGGCTGAGCGACTGGTTACTGCGCTGCGTGTCGCGGTTTCGATCCCCGCACGGAATAAATATTTGTATGGCCTACAGATAGTTGTTCCGGATGTAGCTGTTTGTGTATGCGAGTTTAAATTTTTGTAACACCTACGATACAGAATAAATTTCTAGTGTTGGGTAACGGTTAAAAAAAATAGTGCGGTAAGCTTTATTTTAGACTTTAGTGTCATTTGTCCCAAGTCAAGACATTTATTTCTGTAAACTATTTGTCAATAATAATACTTTAAATTACTGCCTTTTGCATCGCAAAGGGGGAAGGTGGTAGAAGGTGGTCAGTTAGTCAAAAATTGAAGCTTGTTGATCGTTCCGAAACGTAGAACTGTAAGAATAACGAGTAAGAAACGCAAAGAGCGAACGAAATCCTAAACAAATGAAGTGTTGAGAGTTCCGTTGCCAAATGCAAAAACAGAACCCTTATAGATTCGTCCGCCTGTCTATCTGTCTGTCCGTCCGTATGCCACAGTCATTTTACTCCGAAGCTGTTGGCACAATTTGAAATTTGTATTCTATGAGCCGCTACACAAAAGTGACGTTATGTTTGTTATGCTGACAGGAGAATAATAAGGCTCTTCAGTTTTAACTTTGATATTATATTCAGCAGTTTAAGTCCCCAGAACATTTTACAAGTATCATTAATGATCAACCAATGAACCAAAAAACCATTGCCAACATTGGAAACGGAAACATCGAATTCTAATTTGTAACAGTACAATAATCTCGACCATTAAACCAGCGTGTCAAACAGAATAATATATATACATGAGGACCGTGTACAAAGCAACAAATTTGACTCCTAATCCTGGAATACACATCTGTTGTCCCTCTTATTTGTAGAACTTTAGTATATGTTAGAGAGGGATAGAGAATCACCCTCCAAAGCAACGGAATCGAGGCCTAAACCGTTTCCACTTCCCCATCTCGCCCCAGATTAAAATACAAATTTACTCATTGAAAACGTTTTACAGGCAGATTACTTCCCTATTTATTTCCTTGTATGTTGGTTACATGTCGTTTCTAAGCTTTGTTCGTTTTGTTATCTAAATAATGGGTCCTCCTCAAATGTAAATCAGTTTTAAATACAAGGTGTAAACGGGTCCTTCACGAGCCGTCAACTAAGCATTCTGTACATCAAACTAATTAGGTAACAGGTGGAGATTCATTGATGACTGCCCTGAAGTGTAAATGTGGTACTGTTCTACAAACGATGGGGAACTTAATATCGCGTTCTGCGTGTCCTGTTGTTTGTTCACTACAGGAACTGATGGACGCTACCGAAAGCACCAAACTAGTAGCTCAGTAATTCTGGAGAAGTCGGTAACTCTACGCAAAAAATATTGGTGGGAAATGACTTTTTAGTTTTGGGCTGAAAAATCACATGGTTTATGGTAAGACTGAATGTAATGCACTCAAACATTGTGCTGATGGATGCATTGAATAGTACGGGGGTCGTGGAGGTTTTTAAAAGTAAAGTCATAACACTCGCAACATAAAAAAAATTAGTACTCTGACATCTCATCTTTGGTATCATCTTTCTCGTTGTTTTATTTAAATTACGTCATGGTGTTACTATACTTCTTTACTAAATATGTTTTTTTCTTTTTGTATACTGGCACCTTGTTTTTATTTATGTTCATGTTATTTGTTTCATTGAATAAAATTGTGCTTCTGTGTGTTAAGCTGTGTCTTTTGTGTGCACTGATTAACTGCTTTATCTATCGAACTATCTACATCCAATATCTCCTTAACTAGAAGGTTCCCAGGTAAGATCTAGACTCTAGAACAAAAAAAGGATTGCAATGACGGGGAGAACAAGTACCTAACGGTTTCGTTAAGGGTACTTTTACACCCATTATATACAGGGTGTAAGGGACAGCCCTCCGCAAACTTACAGGGTGCATTCAGCTCCTTATTCTGAATCATATTCCACCGGAAATTTTCTCCGGAAAATGTTCATTTTTTACACCGTTTCTTCGGCTAATATTTCTTTATTTCAATGTAAAATTACATTCGCTGTATTTTTTTTTTTTTACAGCAGTCCGTTTATGTAAATAAAACACCGGGGAGGGCGGCCGAAGGCTTGCTGCGCTGCCGTTCGCTACGTGCGGTTTGCCACGGTAACGATACAGTGTGTGTGAGGTAATAAGCAAATCAGGTATATTGGATTCCCATGACGTACCTGAAATAATTTCATGTACCGGTCATCTTAGTATGATGTACTGAACTCACCCTATCAGTTTGCGGAGGGCCCTCCAGCCCTCCGCAGTGTCACACAATTTGAAGAAATTACAATATAGGCGAGCAAATTTTTTGTTATTCCCTGGGCTCCCTAGCTTATTATTTTATTATCAGCCATTTCTGTCCCACTGCTGGGCAAATATCTCCCTTCCCTCCATTCACTTATCCCTATCTAGTGCTGATATTCGCCAATCCTTCTGAAAAGAGTCGAATTCATCCCGCCAACTCCTTGGCATATAGCGGGCATTTTAATATGACCTGACCGCAACACAAAATTTGTATTCTAAGAAAATAACACATTAATCATGTTAGACAAAAAATCGAATAGAAAAACTACAAGATTAAGTTTGACGTGTCGAAAATAAATTCGATAGACTGATAGTTTTCAATATTAAATTCTTAGAAAACTATTTTTTACATTAGAAAAACCGTTGTACTTATACGAAATTCTTAATACAAATCCCGAGTTGGAAAGAATTTTACTTAAATCAAGTCATGAAAAATTCTGAACTCTTATAAAATATTTAAATCGAAAACTGATTGATTTTGATGTGCGGCACTTCTCCGGGGCAATCAATGCTTTAAAATCCACTTACCCGAATACTGTAGAACCCGACAATCAATTTTCCCAGAAACGGTGGGATGAGCCTCTCTGCAGAGTAAGTTCAGCACAATTTACTGAACACGTCTGCTACTACCGCTGAGCGTACGCGCCTGCTCGCAGTGGGTTAGTGGGAGTCGAGTCTTTGGCTTTGCTTCACGGACTGCGGTCGTCAAGCATTGGCACTTTGTTCGACGACGGCACGATGTTCCACCTCGCTGCTTCTTTCGCTTCATCGCTGTTACTGTGGTGACAACAGCCTCGGAGATCACGGCTTGTTATGCAGCCGAAGTGCATGCTGTTTTGCGCGAACATAAACGACATCATCCGACGAGCTCTTGTCTCTGTTGGCGTTCCAGCTGTATTAAAACCCAATGGCTTGGGATCGACATAGATTGAACATTCACGAGAAAATTCTAATATCAGAATATTGTAACGAAGTTTCTACTTTACTTATAATATTGTTACGAGCGTACGTATAAAATAAATAAATCGAAACACTACCAGTCACCAAATATTTTTATTTAACACAAAACACTTATTTCTTAACCTCTACCACTGGTTACTATTGACTTGGATATCGCACTTGTACTTCACTTCGATTGACTCAGACTGACTGCTCCGGTTTTTTTATGCCGAACGATCCGATCCAGAAAGTCGTGGAACGAATCTCCTTCACAGCTCAACAGTAGAACATTCTAGGCCTATTCTCGACTCTTCTACACAGTTCCAAAGTTGAACATTCTAGATTCAAACGTAATCTAGAATATTTTCGTAAAACAGCCGACCTAACAATATGTACACGGACGAGAATAATCAAATTATTATTAAACGTGTCTTTCGCGTCCCCAGAGTAAAAACCACTGGGAAAAACAGCGTCAGTATTCCACGCTTCTTTTCTCTACTGTATTTATGAAATATTCTCATCTATTCCCATGGGCGTCTTAAGAGATGGCTGAAGGATGATACCAGGAGAATTGACGGTAACGTTGTATTTAATCAAAATGTAATCATCAAAATAAGGTATTGTCTAAACGTGTTGGTAATGGCTTTGGGGTCTAATGGGTTCTGATGTCTTTAGGAGACTAGGTTAGATGGAGCATATACGACGGGGTACGAGGTTAATGAACTCTCGATTAGTTTTCTTTCTGAATTTGTACACGGCACACACAAGTGGCAATCAGTTTCTCGTTTCGTATGAATACAATTTTTCAACAGTTACCTTGAGCTTATTGTTAACTTATACAATACAGTTTTGGCTTTTCAATAATCAAATCTAAAGTCAAATAATTTATTTCAATTAGGCCATTAAAAAGTAGGTTTAGGTTTAAAGATATTTATTCTCAAAAAAGACACAAAGTCACTTACATGAGAACAATGCTTAAAATTAATTATATTTAAGTTCGTCACAGACGTCACGGTAGCATTACAATATTATTGTGTTTGTATACAACCATCCAATGGATTCAGATTTTAGGAAGGGTGTTATTTGTGATCAAATATTCAGCTAATCGAGTTTTGAATGCATTGAATGATTGTATTTTTTTAATACATGAGGGTATTTTGTTGTACAATTGTGCTCCTTCAAATGTTAACATTTTTTTGCCAAACTTAGTTCTCATCTTCGGCAAAATCAGAAAACTAGCTCGGCGACTGCTACGTTGGGTTACTTGCTTTACTTTTGTAAACGATATCGATGTCTGTATACTTTTGTTGAGTGCCTTACGGATGAAAATACATGTGTTGTAAATATATAACTGTCTAATGTTCATTATTTTGGTTTCCTCATAAATTTTGCTTGTTGATGTTAAATATGGGTAGTTAAAAATTATTTTTATTATTTTGTTTTGTGCAACTTGAAGACTTGCAAGCTTCGTCTTGGCCGCACTTCCCCAAATTTCTATCAAATATAATAAGTGTGGTTTTACTAAGGCGTTATAGATGGTGTGACGCAATCTATGTGGAATACATCGAATTATGTTTCGGAGGGATCCAAGTAATGACATAAGCTTTGTTTTTATATGATCCAAGTGAACAGTCCACGATAGAGAACTATCTATTCTTAAGCCAAGATATTTTTCACAAGATTTTTTCTGTAAGGGTATATTGTTAATAAGTAATGGATTATGTGGAGGTATTATTTTATTTTTTGCTTTAAACAAGATATAGCACGTTTTAGAGATATTTATTGTTAATAAATTATATTGAAACCATGAAAAAAGGGTATTTAAATCGTCTTGAGCCTGGGAAACTAAATCATGAATTGAAGGTCCGAAATAAAATAAGCAAGTGTCATCTGCGTATAGAGTAAGATGGCCATGTAGTTGAATTTCCAGAATATTATTTATGTAGATCAAAAAGAGCAGGGGCCCCAAGATTGATCCCTGGGGAACGCCACATGTTATAGGTAATGTGCCACTTTGGAAATTGTTATCGGTTCTAACTATTTGCGATCTATTTTTTAGATAGGAATGGAACATTTTTAAGGCACTGCCGGTAATTTTGATGGTTTCTAGCTTTTTAAGTAGCAATTCATGACTTACGGTGTCGAACGCTTTTTTAAGATCAATAAAGATTCCAAGGACCATGTTTTTTCCATCTACATTTTGCTTAATTTTAGTAACGAGGTCGACTGTAGCTGTTAGTGTGCTGCTTTTTGGTCTAAAACCGTATTGTCTATCTGAAAGAAAGTTAACAGAAGCCAAATGTTTATCCAATCGATTGTGTAGGATTTTTTCTAATATTTTTGATAGTACAGGCAACACTGAAATAGGTCGGTAGTTACCTGGGTCCATTTTTGAACCCGATTTGTGTATGTATAAAAAGTGCTTTTGAATATCAAACTTTCCAAGGTACTTGTAATTCTTGTTGCCATAGCTACCGTCAATTGAATGTTACTTTGCTTATAATAGGCACTCACGATTAAATTTTCTATACATCTACACAAATAAATGAAATTGAAGTTTCCGTTTGTAATATCAAAATAACAGCTTTTTACTGAATGCATATTATTATATGAAAATATATACGGCACATAACAAAAACACATTTTTTCAGTTTTTGTCTGTCTGTCTGTTTGTTCCGGCTAATCTCCGAAACGGCTGAACCGATTTTGACGGGACTTTTATTGGCAGATAGCTAATATTATAAGGTCTAACATAGGTTACTTTTATTTTAGAAAAAATAATTAGGGTTCCGTGCAAAAAAAATTAAATTTGAAATTGGTTACAAAATTCGATTCAACAAGGGAAGTAATATTTTTTTTATAATAATTTCACGTGAAAAAATGTCGCGGGCAACAGCTAGTATTTCATATTAATGTAACACCTTTTTTATTTTTTTGCCCGCAAATTGAATTGAATTCTATGCCCACCTAACTAGGGTCTTACAAAAAATATTTTCCGGCCCCAGTTCTTCCGAAAAATTTCTGCAACGAAATCTTCACCCGTAGAAGCGACTGAGCCATCCGAACTTGATTAAATTTAAGATTTTGATGGCTCCATAAAAAGGGGAACTGCTCCTCATGATAATAACCTGGTAGACACACGGGTAGAATTACTGCTGCTATTTGCATACGGTAATACTGGGCTGGATATTGTCCAAAACGGAGGATCAAGGTAATAGGTATAATTTGGATTTATAGACATACCTTATTATAGTATGTTGATCGGGGGATTATACGGTAATGTATCAATAATTTGCTATATAAGTTAGCCGTGACCTAATAATATAAGATTATATTATTAAGGTATTTTGAGCAAATGCGCGATCATCGCATTCATTTTTATTGACAAAGCGGAAGGCGTCGTCGCCGAGTCAGAGATGCGTTCGGTTAACTAATAAGTGAAAAATCAATGCGACAACCAAATTTTCGCGAGACGATCGCTTATATTACGACATAGATTAGTTCAATGCTCTTGAGAGCCATTTAGTATTGTCTTTGCTACTTAACGATGATAAATTTGTAATAAACGTAACAGTAAAATTAATAGGTAGGCGTATCATATGAAATTCCAAGTCACTTTCTGAAGTGTTATAATTTGCTAGGATTTATGTTAAATATCTGACAGCTTTCAGCATTATCTTCACCATAATATCTTTTACATTAATGACGTAATCGACTTAGATGTTCCTAAATTATAATTATACATAATTACGTTATTATAAAATTATAGTGTGAATCAGACCGCGAAAACGAACCACTTTCTTGAAATCTTTTTCTTTTAAAGAAAAACAGCTGCTCTGTACAAACTTCAATACCTAGTCGACCCAAATATATGAAACGGCTGATTGTTTTTTCTTAATTTCGGAGTGGGTCCATGGCGAAAGTGATTCAATTTGATGGTCTGAATCACACCCTGAAATATTATAGATACCATATAAAATATAGTGTGTGTTTGTGAAAGTTCCTAATGATATTAGTGTTTACTCCTATGTGATATTAGGTACTAAATAATAATAATTAATTAGTAGAAAGAAAGAGTATTAGAGTAATGATATTGATAATTTAAACTGTTCTTTGTAATTATATTCTAGTCTTAAGTTATTTTGCTGCGCCCTAATTAACAGGGTAATCTATTTATTTGTTTTTAAGCCAAGCTTGTAACGGTGTGTACATTGTGCAATAAATAAATAAATAAATATGACCACAGCTTTTTGGTACACACTGTATATAAAATTAAATTACCTACTTCAATCTGGCCAGAAATTTGTTTCAATGGAAATTCTATGGTGAGCATTGTTTCAACGTTGGAATGAATTCGGCGTTTGGCTACACTATAACTTTACTAATACTAGGATGCTTTTAATCCCGATAGTGCGTAACCGTGGGATGTTTTCCGAGCTCCATGCACGCAAAGCATTCACAACATAGTATGACCATAATTATATCGTCTCCATAAATTTATTAGTTTTTTTAAACTTCGTTTACAATAGTGGTACATAGGCAAAGGCATAGCATAGGTGGTGGTGGTGGTGGGTGTGGTGGTGGGCGTGGTGGTGGGTGGTATAAATATTATCATGGTTTCCATGAAAATAGCTTATAAGGCATAAAATTATGTCAAAGCTGCAGAAAGGCTCTCACAGGGACACCTGATGCCATGGCCCAACTGGGCCGGCAGTCTCGACATAGATACCGACAATGTCGCAAACTTTCGATCGCTTAATAATAACAGAAAAAAACAATGTACATAACGTTGCTTGCGAGAAATGCAAGTCTCAACATCCAAGATGCGTTTCTCGCAAGCAACGTTATTGCAACCGATTTTTTCCGTTATTATTAAGCGATCGAAAGTTTGCGAAAGTGTCGGTATCTATGTCGAGACTGCCGGCCCTGGAAGACCCTAAACCGATTGCGAAGCCAGGTGGGCCACTGCAGATTAAGCCTGGTCCGGTGGGGGTATTCCGATGAAGCCATGTGTGTCTGCGGTGCCTCAACGAAAACTATGACTCACCTCCTGTCCTACACTATGTGTACCACGTGCACTTTGAGGGACCTGACCGAGACCACCACCAATGCCATCGATGGCAGAGTTCTGGTCAAAACTAATTTAATTTAAAAAAAAAGCGAAATCATCGACACGACGAAGAAGACGAAGAAGCTTTCAAACGATGACAAACTTTGATTTCAGACAACTTACTTATACGCAGAGTTAGAAAAAGTATTCCAGAATATTTTCTCGCTCAGTTTGGTCCCCATGTTATTGTCAGATTTGTTCTTCATGTTTTTCATGAATTTAATTCAGGTGGAGACGAAAATATTTTGGCGTAGGTAGACTTGTATTCATAGATAGGTAGGTATATTTCGATCTACTTATTGGATTACGTAGGCTCGCCTGAATTCTGATGTTGATTTGGTAAAATAGAATTGGAGGGTATAAAAGTTTTAGTTAATCCGAGGTTGTTAGCTCTCGCTTGATGATCTGCAAACAGGTAAAGGATTAATAATGATGAGCTGGTTATTTTGTGAAAGGTCAAAGTTATTCTCTTTTATTTTTGCTAACTACACTCGAGAGCTTGACCAGAAATCGATTCAAGCTATTGGCGCGCATACATGATGTGTGTTGAAAAAAAAATACAGTTGGTATATTTATTAATGCCGCTGGATGGACGTAGCGAAAGACAGAGAAAGCTGGGGATCTCTGAAGGAGGCCTTCACCTTAGGGGTTCTCAAATAAACGTAATTTATATTTTTTTTAAACTTAAGTATTTGATTAAAAAAAAGAGAAATAAGTATAAGCTTTTTTTTTTTTTTTATTTTTTAATTTGGATTTAAATTCATTAAAATATCATACACAGTTTAAAAATTTTAAGTCCTTAGCTTTATAGAGCGTGTTGCAACTTGAGCAGATTCTTCAAGCGTAGTAAACAGTCTCGTCATAATAACGAATGAATCCTTGATATCAAAATAACCTTCCTGGGAGCTTAAAATGGCCGCTTTAGCAGAATCATATTAGGAAAATAATAAAAACGTTAAAATTCTTGAAATGGCCATAAACGTAGTTAATATGACTCACTTTGTGACCATTTTACTAATTATAACGTTATTCATATTATTATCCTATGTATTATGATTCTGCTAAATCGGCCATTTTAGGCCCCTGAGATGTGTTACAGGTCAACTTCTAATAACACACTCTTTTTTGTAGGCATAAGCATAGCATATCCCATAATGTTCCCACTGCTAGGACACCGGTCTTCTGTCTATGAGAGGGAATGGGCTATAATCTGTCACATGTCTCCGAATTTTTGGTTCTAGGACATGCCGGTTTTCTCACGGTATTTTCCTTCATCGTTTTGAGAGCAATGGTGATGAAATAAATTACACAAAGTAATGCACCTGCCAGAAGACGGGAGTCGTCGCCGAGGGAGGCCTAGCAAACGCTGGCGTGACGACCTAGACGCGTTTAGGAGAGATTGGCCAGAGAAAACCGCACGCAGAGAAGAGTGGAAGGCTAAGGGGAGGCCTTTGCCGAGCGGTGGGACAATAGAGGCTAAGAAAAAAAAAAAGCAACTGCCTGAGTTCGAACCCACGACTTACTGCTCGTAAGTCGGGGCCTCCACCACTGGGCCACTGGTCTCTCGCTACACTCCCGTCCGTTAGTACCGAAAAGAGTAAATTTTCCTATACGCCTATTTAAATTTCAGAAATAAAAGAATACTTAGTAAATATTTCCTATGGTAGTGATGTTACCTTAAAGCTTATTAATCAAGCTTTTAATGAGCATACAAATAATTTAAATAAAGTACCTACGTATTTTTAAAACGTATGATTGCGTGGTAATGGCGTGAGTCGATTAGGTTGCTCGCGAGTGTAATAATTGAGAATTGATCTCTAGCCATTTATTTGTAGATAAATGACACGTGCAAGAAAAATATTCGTTGTTAAAAAGATTTCTTTCAAAATCACTTTTATTATTTGTAATTCGGAACATTAAAACAGGCTTTATAATAGTGAACACTATGGGGCCGTCTCCACGAGCGAGAGAATCGCGGCGATATTACGTATTTGTATGGGATAATATCGCCGCGATTCTCTCGCTCGTGGAGACGGCCTCTAAGAGAGTGTATAGAAATACGTGGCAACGACGATAATATCGTCGCGATTCTCTCGCTCGTGGAGACAGCCCCTATGAGTGAGACGTACCGGCAAGTTAAGGGTTACTCATTGTGATAACTTTCAAGTTAATCAGGTTTCTACTCTTGGGCACAGACCTCTGAGGAAGAGGCAGTGACTGCAATCCACCATGCAGGCCCAGTGATCATCAAAGAACTCCAATTTCCTTCAGCTTATCTTTAACACTAGAAACGGGATATTTACCATGTCCACTGTTTTTTTTTTTTTTTTTATTGTTCACAGACATACATATTTTTTTTGTTCTACAATTTACTCGCCAAATTTTTTACTTTGATAGCAAAAACCAAGCTTCTGTTTTAAGTTCCCGATATTTCAGCGCTGTTGCAAGCACCATGATCACGGATAAACTGAAGTTATTGCGGGTGTGTGTTTATGAACAGACAAATCGGTCTACCCTCTTTCTTGTTCGTTTTTTGCACTCAGTACCGCTACCACTGTCACTCGCAACTCGATTCTGTTCCCGACACACGAAACTCACTGTGTCCGCTCGCGAACTTTTTTCAGACTTGTCAAAGATCTGGAAATGACAGCCGGGACCAACGGATTAACGTGCTTTCCGAGGCACGGAGGAAACTCGGTATGTAATGGGCGGTCACCCATCCACATACTAATCTCGGCAAGCGCAGCTTAACCTGAAGATCGACCCGAGCTGCTGTTAATATTTAGCCACGAGCCTCCTGAGCTTGTTAATGATCCATACAAAACATACCCAAGAAACTGTAAACAGAAGCCCATCTTAACCATAAACTCATTCAAATGCAGATATGACTGTAACCCCTAACATTACCGCTTCCATTTTGTAATTAAAATCAAGGATTTCAGCACCTACAAGTGTTAATGAGCCATTTTATGGAAGCCATTGTTGTTTTCATTCACATCTTCGGTTTAAGTACCCCGTTAAGATGTTACATAGAGGTTAAGGTTATATAGAACATTCTTGTACTTAGAAGTTACGGTTTAGCGATGAGGGAGGGTTAGTAAAGGTTTAAAACAGATTTAAGTAGATTGAAATCTGTGGTACAGTCCGTACCAATAAGATGTGAGCACGGACAAGGAACCATTTGATTGTATACAACCATTATTCCATAATTGTGTGTACAATGTGAAGCTAATTACGAAGGCTACTGCCGGAGGACTCAAAAAAAACCGAATTTATTACAAACTAATTTATTTTAATAAAAGAAATTACAATTAATATGATAGCAAATTGACTCGATCGATGGTGGATACGAAGTGCGCGGGCTCGGTCACGTAGACGGTGTCTTCGGGCCTCATGTTCTGTGTCAGCAGTTTCCCCTCGTAGCAACTGGGTCGATGATGCGCACGCGGCGTGCCTCGTGCCCTGGCGTCAGCGCTTTACTTAATAGTGATGCGCGTAACACCTCCCCCCTCAGATCGACGACTATTTCAGATTTTGAGATGAAATATCGTCGAGAGTTTAGATTGATCTTGGGATGCCGACTGGTTCCGATGGGTTTCAGATGTTTCAGGCTCGGCGTACGTAGCTTCATCTGGAGTTGTCATCTGCTTCTTTCGGTGGATGTGGACTCGGTATAATAGTATTGCTCCCAGTACAGATAAGGCAAGTAGTGTACCATAAAATGGGATTGTCGTATGGTAAATAGTTGAGGTTGGTTCAATGTGGATTGGCTTCTGTGAGTCTATTCTATCTTGAATATCGTGCAGCTTCTTTAAGTTAATAGCACTGATTTGAAGCGGTGGCATGGTTGATCCTTCAATGTCATCTGGCACGTTGCTTATCTTCATGGGTTGTCCTCTGATGTGGTCGTTAATATTGACGATGGTGAACTCGTCTGTTCGTAGCTTGCAATTATGTGGAATAGTGGCTAGGAAGCTTCCGGCTAGGATTATGGATTCTTCTTGTTCGCAGATTAACTGGACTTGTGTTGGTTTCGGGAACACGAGAGCGTAGCGGCGGTCATCTAATTTTTCCATTGCGGGCTTCGTCAGGCTAATGGTGATTGTGTTGCATGATTTGTGCGGTGTTTGACTCCCGATGATATCGCAGATGCAGTCTGGATGGGTTCTCATTTGGTGGTTGAATTTTTCTTCGCAGAGATACTCTGTAGCTACCTTCGGGCATTCTGCCTCTATGTACGCGTGAATATTTCCAGTGATTGCTAGGAATGGGTAGGACGGGATGATGGCTTGCTTATTTTTATTTGGTACAATGACTAACTTATACAACAGGAATTTTAGTGGAGACGTAATGGGAAATTTAAATGCAAAAACTATTTGACTTCCGCGATAATAAGCTAATGGTTTAATGATATCATAATAATCTCTAATTTCTAATTCTAATAGTTGGTCTTTATTATAAAGCGCACTTAGTTTGCGTATCATATTGCTAAGTATTTCTGTACTTAACATAGAATGATGAGTGTGCAATTGACCGGAAAGTGCTATCGCGTTCTCTAACCTATTTAATTCGCTTAATAAACTATCTACGTTATTACTGATTATTTGCAGTATTTGCGAAAACTTTGCAAACTTTATTAGGTTGTGTTGTTTATACTTATCGGCGTCAAGTAAAATATGCAGGCTGTCATTTAATTGTACTTGGTTTTCTACTAATTTCGTAATAATTTTTGTATGCTCATTCATCAAACCTTTACTCAGGCTTATATGATGATTTTGCTCAATAATTACTTGTTGCTGATTATCATTGAGGGCTTTAAGGGCATTATCATATTTAATGGCATCTGTATGATCCAGGTTTCCTGTAATGCTCTTGATTACGGATCCAAGACCATCTACTAATCCTCTCTTGAATCGATTGGGCTTTAGGCTTTGTAGATGAGATGAAGCTTTATTTAATTTTACGTTCAAGTTGTCTATTTGGAGCTCATATAAAGTGTGGGTGTAATTGTCTAGTCTGTCTGTGGCTTTAATAAGTTGAATTCGTATTTCGTTAATGTTGTTGTCTATGTCTGTTAGTTCTATGTTCTGCAGGAATGTATGATAATGGGTAATGAGTTTCATGGGCCCTAGTTTGAAGGGTAATAGTCCGGGTCCATTCTCAAGTCGTTCTAGGTTGATCTCTTGCGCCCATGTTAGGCTAAGTGACAGCATCAGGGGTATCCTGCAACAATTTCGCAGTTTTAGGGACGCGCTTTAGTCTAGATTTAGCGATAGGTCCCTTTTTCTTGGAGGTGTAAATGTGGATAGGTAAATTAGCTAGGACGGTGTCCTGAGTGTATCTAGGTGCAAGTTTAGATCTACTAGCGTAGGGATTACTAATGAATATTTGTTGGTCGGGTTCATAATCGACTTCGTCCTCACGGGTTTTATTACGGCTCTCTATGAGTGCTGTTCGATTAGCGAGAGACGTCTCATTGATTAGTTCGTATACTTTTTGCATGCGTTCTCTATGTGTTTCAGTATATTGTTGTAGTAGGTGTCCGGTCAAATCTATGTCAGTCGGGTCGCGTGGGTCAGTGTGTCCTAGTATAAGGTCATATGGTTTACATCGTGTGAAAGAATGGATCGAACTGTTGTACGCTATGATAGCATATGGCATCAAATGAACAACTGGCTCATCTTTGTGTTTTAGCTTCAAAATACGAAGATGTTCCAGTATAGTGGAGTGGAAGCGTTCAATGTTACCGTTAGCGTTAGGTGAATATGCGAGCGTTTGGTGATGAATTATTTTATGTACCTTGCAGAACTCGGAGAACATCTGGTTGGTGAACTCGGTCCCTTGATCTGTAATGATGGTTAGTGGTAGGCCATGATGCGTGCTGAAAGTTAGTAAAGCTTGTATAATACTAACTGCAGTCCCATCTCGAAGGAGATAGGCTTGACCATACTTTGAGAAGGCGTCTATGAATGTTACGTATTTTTCGTTCTGTGCTGAAAAGCTGTCCATGTGTATTATTTCGAACGGTCTGGTGGCCGGGGGCGCTATATTGAACTTCTGTTTTATGGGGTTCCTATCGTACTTTGCTTGCCCACATAATGTGCAGTCATTTATGAATTTGGTTATTTGTTCTCGCATCTTAGGCCAATAATACTTAACAGATAAAGCTAGAAAGCACTCGTTAATGCCACGGTGGTTGGTTTTGCCCTCGTGGTAATGACGAATAATTTCCTGCTGCCTCAGGTATTCTTTTACGTTTTCAAGTTCCTTTTTAGCCAATACCAATTTCATAGATGAACTTTTAAAATATTTTTGTAACAGAGGGATTATGTTGTACATTGCAAGGGGTGGATTTATTAGCAGGGCAGTTTTAATCTTAGGATTGACGTACTCCTTAATGGCGTTAATCAGATCCTCTTCCAGGTTAGATTCAGATAGCTGGACGGATGTTCGAGTATGGGTGTCAAATGGCTTGCTTGCAGTAGTCCGTTTTTTAAAGTCACCTACAACGGTTAAGCACAACTGTCGGTGAAATTTATTAAGTGGTTCATCGGTGATGGGTATTTCAAGTATGGGGTTTTCCTCAGAGGTATGTGCTGTCAAGGTGTTGGAGTTGGCAAGGGATGGTGGTCTGTCGGTTGCGTTTGCAATCATCGAACTAACTTCCTCGTTGTAGATCTCGACGCGAGAAAGGGCGTCGGCATTGGTGTTGTGTTTGCCTTTTTTATAGATGACGGTAAAATCGTATTCGCTTAATTTTAACCGCCACCTGGTTAATCTTGAATTTGGTTCCTTGAGGTTCATGACCCACTGTAACGGTTTGTGGTCTGTTACTATTTTGAACTTGCGTCCGAAGAGGTAGGGCCGAAAGTATTTTGTTGCCCATACAATAGCTAGTAATTCTTTTTCTATTGTACTATAATTCACCTCACTTTCATTAAGTGTCCGTGACGCATAAGCTACAGGTTTATCCGACCCAATAGAACCTTGTGAGAGTATCGCGCCTATTGCAAAATTGGAAGCGTCAGTGGTTAAGATGAATTCTTTGTCAAAGTCGGGATATTTAAGGATGGGGTCGTTAGTCAGTAAAGTCTTACACTTCTCAAAACAGTTAATATAATCTGAGTCTAGGGTTACCTTTTTTCCTTTCTTTAAACATTGCGTCATAGGTTTGGTGATACGAGAAAAGTCTGGAATGAATTTTCGGTAATAACCGAGGAGTCCGAGAAACTGTTTGATTTCTTTAGGTGTTTTAGGTATGGGGTAATTTTGGATAGCTGTGATCTTGTCTGGGTTAGGCTTTATCCCTTCGGTACTGATGACATGACCTAGGTATGCAGTTTCGAGTTTTAAGAACTCTGATTTATCTAGCTGGATTTTGAAGTTGGATTCTCTTAACCTCTGAAACACCTTTTCTAAGTTGTTCATGTGTTCTTGGAGAGAGGTACTGAATATAATTATATCGTCAAGATAGACGAGACATATAACATTTTGGAGTCCTTTGAGTACGTTATCCATCACTCGTTGGAATGTGGACGGGGAATTTTTAAGTCCCATGGGCATCCTCAAAAATTCAAAGTGCCCATGTTCAACATTAAAGGCGGTCTTGGGAATGTCACTGGGATTCATCTCCACCTGGTGGAACCCTGATGCAAGGTCAAGAGTACTGAAATATTGGCATTTGCCTAGTTTGTCCAGGACGTCTGTAATATTCGGGATAGGATATTTGTCATCGATCGTTTTTTCATTTAGCTTCCGAAAGTCAATGACTATACGCCATTTCTTTTTTCCAGAGGCGTCACTTTTCTTTGGGACGACCCAAATTGGTGAGCTCCATGCAGATTCAGACGGCCTAATGATTCCCTGATCTAACATCTTTGCTATTTGATCACTAACTTCCTGACGGTGTATAAACGGGTATCTGTAACTTTTAGTATAAATTGGAATTTCATCTGTGGTTTTAATACTGTGTTTTACTTTGTTGGTAAAAGTTAATGCCTCGCCTTCAATGTAAAAGACGTCAGCGTACTTTGAACACAGTGCCAATAAGTTCGCTTTTTCCTCCTCGTTTAGGTGATCGGTGCGTATCCGGGATGTAACATCTTTAGCGCGAGGTGACAACTGCTCAGTGCATTCAACATTGAATATCGTTGCCCGAGTGGCATGGTCCAGTGAAAATATTATATCGTTGTGGGTTGAGTTGGTCACTTCGACTATACCGCGGCTATTAGAAACGGTGGTCAGGCATTCGGATATAATACAATTGCAAATTATCTGCTCCTCTACAAAAACCTCACCATCTGGTGCATTAATAGGTAACCGCATTAATTTCGAACTTCCCGCTGGTATTATTTCCTCATAGAGATTTAAATTTCGAGAATTATAAATTTGGATGGGATTAATTGCAAATTTAGTTATAACTGTAAGATCTTTCAAATCTAACTTAGCCTCCCATTTGGTAAGTAAATCCATTCCTATCAAACCATCGAAACGATCGTGGAATCTGTATACGAACAGTTTAATTGGTTCTGTGTCTCCGAATTCAGGAAAGCAGGGTAAGCTAATAGAGTAGTCGTTCCTGCTCGTGGCATGAACATTAGTAACCTCGAATGGGTCATAGTTAAGAGGTATGTGCGGGAAATAATTCTGGACTGCTTCTGGACTAATGAATGATTGGTTTGCACCGGTATCTATTAGAAAGTTAAGTGGAGGGTTATGGATACGAACAAACGGTAGTTGCCTTTGAGTTTGCAAATTTAATTCTATCCTGAGTTGTTTGACTTCGGAGCTTTCTGAAAATCCTGACTGGTTGAGGGTTGCTGTTGGTCAGCAGCGCCTGTCTTGTCTTTGTCATTAGTCTCGTCGGTCTGTTCCGGTGTGGCGTGGTCATATGTACAGTCATTGAAATAAAAGTAATCCTGGTTATAGGGGTCAATGTAAAAGTAGTCAGATAGGTCGGGGTAATAGTAGTCCTCCCCATAGTTTGAACACTCGTTCACATTAACGTCGCGGGTTTTAAGATAGTTGGAAGGTGGTGGGTTGCCCTGTAGTGCCCAATTCCACCGGTTGGTAGCAGGCAGGGGCCTGGGCACAAAGTGGCTCACGCCGCTCATCGGCTTGGGACCGTTATTCGGCGGGTACGGGTTTCTTGGGGGCATTCTGAATCCAGAACCACCTTGATTATTATTAGGCGGTGGTGTGCTAAATACTTGTTGCGTACGGGTCGGGCCACGTGGTTGCATGTTATTTTGATTAAACGGCATTCCAAATTGCTGCTGAGCTGGCCAAGGCCGTGGCATAAACTGTGGTCCTTGCGGTCTAAACGGACCGGGCATGTTAAAAGGATTAGGCTTAAACGGAACAAGCATGTTATTTGAATGGACTGGCATTCTATGATTTATTTCGTTCTGTTGATTAGGTGGCATTCGAGCTGACGATTTTCTATCCGACAAGTTATCGTTTCGGCTCTGCAAGTACATAGTGTTAGTCTCCTCATGCACGAATTCAAGAGCCTTCTCAATAGTTTCTGGTCTCATACATCTAATACGCGCGCCTAAAGGATCTTTCAAACCACGAAGGTAGGCCTGCAAAGTTAGTTTGCGGTATAAATCGCGTTTGGCCGCAATAGTTGAATCTAGGGTATCATGCAATGAAACGTACGTCATGACGGTGCTGAAAAGACTCTGGCAACGCTCATAAAATTCCTGTGGCGTGCCGGAACCTTGTGAAAGTAAAGCCAAATCGTTGTAGAGAGCGGTCTCATCTCGCTGGTCGGCAAAGTTGTTAACAAGAGCACTACGTATACCTGCCCAATCATTAGGTATACCGTTGGCGTTAATCAAACGGGCGGCGGGCCCCGTGACTTTGTTCAGTATGCCATTTAAAAGCGCTAATTTATTTAACGGTTGGTCCTCTCGAATGAACTCGAGTGCTAACTGGTCGCACAATTTGATAAACCTGGTAAGTACGTTCGGATTCCCATCAAAATCGGGAACTAAGCGGAGGGCTTTAAATATACCGTCTAAATCGGACATCTCGGGTTCAATTTGAGGATTGATTTCGCGTCTAGAATCTACACTTCTATTCCTACTACTAACTAACCTAGGTGTACTAGATCTACGTGGATAAAAAATGTTGGATAAGGTATGTGAAACCTACACACAAAAAGGAAGCAAGCAACCACTAAGAAAATTCAGCGGACTTACATGAACATTCTGGTCTTCGTTGAGCGGTATCGATATCTGGATCTCCGGCGTAGTCTCGTTGTTCAGGATCTCCCGGTGCGACGTTGAAAGTCTATCGTAGCGAACGCGGTGCGATATACCGGCAATCGCAAGTACGACCCGGGAATCCTACCGACTGCGCCAATTACGAAGGCTACTGCCGGAGGACTCAAAAAAAACCGAATTTATTACAAACTAATTTATTTTAATAAAAGAAATTACAATTAATATGATAGCAAATTGACTCGATCGATGGTGGATACGAAGTGCGCGGGCTCGGTCACGTAGACGGTGTCTTCGGGCCTCATGTTCTGTGTCAGCAGTTTCCCCTCGTAGCAACTGGGTCGATGATGCGCACGCGGCGTGCCTCGTGCCCTGGCGTCAGCGCTTTACTTAATAGTGATGCGCGTAACAAGCTATAAAACATAGTAAACAACCTCCGGATAAATAATAATATAAACAAACATAGAGGTGTTTTATTTTCAAGAAAGTGTACTAAATCGACATACAAAGTAAGTTTTCCGTCATATAAAACCGTCGTATAATATATGTATCTTTATTTCTTCTTTCTTTCATTAATTCTATCAGTGTTCTTGTATCCAATTCTTTTAGATTCAAACCCTTAGTGACTGACTTAATTATTAACAAGCTGTTGCCCGCTTCTTCGTTTGGGTTGAAACTTTGATGAGTAGTTTGACAAAAAAAGACTAAAATCTATCTTCGTGCCAAAATTCATTCAGATCCGTTCAGCCGTTCTGGCGTGATTAAGTTACGAAAATCCATCCATCCAAACTCTCCTTCATCAATCATTCAATCATCCTCTCATATATATTAGTAGTAAGATACATTAAGTAAGATTCATAGCGACTTAGTAAATATATTTTTTTACAAGTTTTTTTAAAATGAAATGAAGAAAATGGTTTATCTATCAACACTGAACGCGTACACTAAGTTTCGTCTCCGTGCAACCGTAGAGGACCGTTGAGAAGTTCTCTCGTGAGGAGGCTGGCTACAGAATCAAGTCATGTCTGTCATAAAAATGTGTTGTACCAGAACCAAAGTTCTATCGGATGGGTAGAACTGGTTTGAAGTTCAGTTGCAAGATTTGACTAATAAATTATTATCTAACAAGGCAAGTTAAATTAAAACCTATAATAAAAAGAAGTCCATTTATTATGCCCACCCCACACATCCCAGGTACATACGCAAAATTAATTACAGCAACCTCAAACAACCACAGTCACACAAACACACTCACCTCCAAATGTTGCCAACAATCAAGTATCAGTGTTGCCTGCAAACATTTAATTTTAATGAGCTTTAAAAGGGTCCACCCTCAACTTAATTAGGAAAAGCTTATCTACAGACAAGTTTCACCATGTGCATGTTAATGTAACATAGTCGTAACACATACGAAACCCTTTACTTGTAGACGTGACTTTTTAAGAAAGCGGTTTTGAAGTTTTAGCTTCCCATGTTTTAGGGTTCCGTACCCAAAGGGTAAAACGGGACCCTATTACTAAGACTCCGCTGTCTGTCTGTCAGTCTGTCTCCAGGCTGTATCTCATAAACCGTGATAGATAGAAAGCTGAAATTTTCACAAATGATGTATTACTATTGCCGCTATAACAACAAATACTAAAAATTAAAAAAAATATATAAAGGGGGGCTCCCATACAACAGATATGATTTGTTTGCCGTTTTTATAGATAATGGTAAGGAACCCTTCGTGCGCGAGTCCGACTCGCACTTGGCCGGTTTTTTTTTACATTTTACGAGAGATTAAGAGTTGTTTATTACGGTCATTTTAAAGTTAAAAAGATTTTTAGTAATGCTGAAAAATTAATCTATACTAATATTATCTGTGCCCGCGACATTCGTCCACGTGAAATAAGCCTTGTGAATAATATTTTACGACCTGTTCTCATACCTACCAAATATACATAAAAAACCGGCCAAGTGCGAGTCGGACTCGCGCACGAAGGGTTCCGTACCATTATCTATAAAAACGGCAAAAAAATCATATCTGTTGTATGGGAGCCCCCCTTAATATATATTTTTTTTAATTTTTCGTATTTGTTGTTATAGCGGTGTTGTTATTTCAGCTTTCTAGCTATCACAGTTTATGAGATACAGCCTGGAGACAGACAGACAGACATACAGCGAAGTCTTAGTAATAGGGTCCCGTTTTACCCTTTGGGTACGGAACCCTAGAAAAAAAAACAAAAATACGTCGAGCCGTTTCGGAGGAGTGCGTCCACACACACCGTGACACGAGATTTTTATTTATAAGAAGATTATAAAGAGGTAGAATTTGTTTGTAAGTTTGTATGTAGGGGGTAATCTCTAGAACGAATGATCAAATTCTTAAAATTCTTTCACTGGCAGAAAGCTACATTATTCGTGGGTGCTATAATAGGATATAAATTATATTTATATCATACATATAAACCGAGCTATCACAAGTTTTGAGTACAAAGTTGCGGGCGAAGTACAGTTCCGAGACGTCTCAACTCCGCTGCGATCAGACACTGAATGTCGTCCTCGCTACGAGCTTATAATATCACGACTCTGTAGAAGCACGCTGTAGGTGTGGGTAGACTGGTAAGTAGGTCGCATGGTGTTACCACTGGCGCGCTTGCTTTTATGTTCGTACTAATGGCCGGATCCGACATACAGATCTTGTTTCATAAAGAAGACAAAACAACAAACAATAAGACACACTCAAACCAGACAACACAAAACACTCGTGAGTCACGACATGACAATCTAACACTCACGACATCAAATTAAATCGTAAGCGTGCACTAACCACACTACCTTACGGTTAGACGAGAATTTATCTACCCCGATTTAATTAAAGGTGGGTATAATTAGAAGGAATGGCTCGAGGGTTGGAAATTAAAGCGCATAGGTGAACGACGGCAACGTAGTAGGTGGAATTTCGTAATTTATGTTGAGAGGAATCGTGTGCTTTTGGGTCTTCGGTGCCGATGATTTAGAGGAAGTTACTTCGTCTTAGTATAGGAGCTTAGTTTTGTGTGGTGGAGGAGCTCGTTGCTAAATAATAATAGCTGCTTGGGCCGATCTTTATGTTAAGCCGCACTTGCCTAGGTTGGTCCGTGGATGGATGACCACATACTGGGTAATACGATGCCCCTTGGTAAGACTGGTTGTCAGACTTTCGGGCCACTGACTACTTCTAACGACTGTCAAAGATCTACAAATGAGAGCCAGGCCCAACGGCTTAACGTGCTTTCCGAGCCACATAGGAAGCTTGGTATGTAATGGGCGGTCACCCATCTACAGACCAACGTAGGTACAAGATAAACTTGATAGAAAAAATGAGAGATGCATCAAACAAATACGAAGTAGAACGTGAACTGCGAGCAGCGACCGCAATGGGATTCTCAGACTGCACCTACACAAATGGTTTCTATGTAAGTAATGTCGCGATATATGGAAGGTTATTTCATAAGGTTAAATACAGGGTGGAAGGGCACCGACGGACCAACTTTTACCTCGTATTCAGTACAGCATTCTGAAGCCAATTCATAGAAATTTCTTAAATTAAAAAAATCTGCCGTTCCATAGATGTTGATCGTAGGTATTGCACTTTTCCTGTGGACGGTGAGTAATGGGCTAGCTCACCGTCCGTCCGTCTTATGACGACAGGCCGTGTCGACGGCGCGTTCGTGTTCCACGCGCGCCTCAAAGAGATGTCAGCAAACAGGAGGGGCCCGCAAGGGCCGATGCCTGCCAGGGCTGCGGGACTGTTCGAAAGAGATACCGCGGCCCTGGAACACAAAGGGCAAAAGAAGGAGCATGGATGGATTTTAGTCAGTAAAAGTCTGACACTCTTTTCCACTCCGCCCAGAGCGGGAGCAGTCATTTGATGATGTCCCATCCCAAAAAAAAAGGTTTTGCACTTTTGTATGAAACAGCTGATTTAAAACAAAAATACCGATGCAAAATTTGTTTGGGGGTTCATAACGATGTAATGAATATAACCCTGTATAAAAACATCGTGCCTTCAACCTTCTTTCATTTTTTACAAAAAGTTGTCAGAAAAAACAAACTAAAGAGGTTTTATGTAGTTATGATTTCAAAGTGAAGTTACCACTAAGCTTATTAAGGTTTTACACTAGTAGCAAACAGTGTCTACCCAATTTCATTTTCCACCGAACCCTAAAGACAATTTTCCCTGAAAATATAACTAAAACATATAAAAAAATTACATTTACGTGTTCTATTCCAACTACAGAAAAAACTCGGCGGGATTGTAGATAAAAAAATAATTTAAATAAGGCTTACGATAACCTAGGATGAACAAACATTACTAACACATACGATTACGTGTTTGTGTGTGTGTGTTGTGTATACAGTGAGTCGTGGGGTTCGTTTGTGTGAAACGTGTGTTATCAATGTCTTCATGGCTTATCTGTGGAGTTTTTTTCATGTATTGAAATGTTTATGCTGTTTTGTTTAATATCTTTTATGCTTTTGTATGAGGAATATGTAATAATTTTCCTCAATAATATTATAGAAGATTGGTGTAGCTTTTGTGATTATTTTTTTAGTAGTTTATCCTTGTCACTCATGTTTGTGGAAAATTTTGAGTAGGTTTATACAGAGTGTAAACAGACCCTTCACGAATCCGGCATTTCGTCATTATTAGCCTAGCATTATGTCAAACATCAGTAACTTTACGCAAAAAATATTGGTGAAAATCGACTTTTTATTTGGGGTGGTTAATCAATTTTTACGGTAGGACTCAATGTAACGCACTTAAAAAATTGTGCTTATGGATGGATTGAATAGTACGGGGGTCGTGGAGGTATTTAAAGCAAAAATATTACCTTAAAAAACATGTATTTGAAAAAAAAACATCACAGAATATGGTCTAGAACAAAAAACATATCGCAATAATAATAATAAAATAATAATAATAATAAATCAATTTATTAACTTACACATGACGCAATGACGGGGAGAACAAGTGCCTTTCGGCTTCGTAAAGGGTTTTGTTACGCCCTTTTATTATATGGTCATAAGAGTAGGGAAAGATTAAAACACTGCGTGGACTGTGTTACAGATGATAGGTATGATTAGAAAAAATCCGTGTAAGATGAAGAAATGTTGTGCCGACCCCAAATAAATTGGGCCAAGGACAGAAGAATGAATGAGGTTGTAGTGGCACTACAAAAAAGTACTAACAGCAGCAACATAGAACAAAAAGTACTACAGCGCCATCTATGACGCAGAGGATAAACTAAAACATCGAAATACATCTAAATCCATCGCGCAAGTAAAGTTATTCGCGACTTAAGACTATATAAAAGAACCCTACAACTACTGTCGGGCAGTAGCCCACCAGACAATAACACCCGTCTGGTCGGAGGATCCTCCCTTTTCTATGGGGGTTGAAGAGCTTGACACCCTGTTCTTCATACCCCCAAAAGGTTATCACAAACTCATGGTTTGGGAACATTCCACGATGAATTTAGACTGAAATTATTGATCTTACCGCTTATCATTACGGCCTATAACTTGCGAGTTGGACACTATTGGCTGATCATCGAAAAAGGGTAGGTATAAAATTATCCTCAAAAAAAAATATGGTAACGTTGGTGGCTCTTCGTATACAGATAGTTGTAAACAAACAGATAAAAAAAAAAATAATAATTTGTACATCATATCGCGGAAGTGTGGGGGTCGTGGCTTTTTAAACGCCAAGACCCTCCACAACCGCGAGGTGTGCAGTCTCAGAGAATATTTTTTAAAAGCCGAAGTGGGTATACACCGAGATGTGGTCGCAGTGGACAAGGGACTCACCCCGCTGTCCATGGCTAAAGAGAACTGGCGCAAACCTGTGGTGCTTACTAATGATGACCGCAAGGAAGTATGGCAAGGCAAGGAGCTTCACGGGCGCTTCTACCGGGCTCTTCATGGGCCGGATGTAGATTTCCCAGCGTCCGTGTCCTGGCTACGTTTCGGTGACCTCTTTGGGGAAACTGAGGGTTTTGTCTGTGCGATTATGGATGAAGTTATGTTAACGAACAACTACCGGAAACATATTATGAAGGACGGGACGGTTGACGTGTGTCGGGCATGCCACCGTCCGGGTGAGTCCATCAGACATATTATTTCTGGTTGTTCTCGTCTAGCTAACGGCGAGTACTTGCACAGGCACAACCAAGTAGCCAGGATTATTCACCAGCAACTTGCCTTGAAATATAAACTTGTGGAATCTGAGGTACCGTACTACAAGTATGTGCCCGACCCAGTTCTCGAGAAAGACCATGTCACGCTGTACTGGGATCAGTCTATCATTACTGACAGGACTATTGTCGCCAATAAGCCTGACATAGTGGTGATAGACCGATCAGCGCGCCGCGTAATGATAGTCGATGTTACCATCCCGCATGACGAGAACCTCGTGAAAGCTGAGAAAGAGAAACAAATAAAATATCTCGACTTGGCACACGAGGTTGTCGACATGTGGAATGTGAACTCGGCTACCATTGTGCCGATTGTCGTGACGGCCAATGGTCTTATGGCCAAGAGCCTCGATGACCATCTATCGAGGCTCTCCTTAGGCGGTTGGATCAAGGGCCTGATTCAGAAGGCAGTACTCCTCGATACGGCTCGCATTGTGAGGAGGTTCCTGTCTCTGGAGCCCTAACCACCGGTAGCTTGGACCCTGCTCCCGACACCGGCGGACTCCTATTTTTTGTATTTTTAAATGTTTTTTTATATTGTTTTATATTTAAATATTTAAAAATGTAAAGAATATGTTTAAAAATGAATAAACGGAATAATTTGTACATAATAGATTTCAAATATAATGACTATTTCGGTTCTAAGGCACATTTTGAAGGAAAAGTCTTTCTCAAGTTAATAGAACATTGAATATCTAAATAACTTGTTTAATGGTCTTCAAAGAGGAACATGAAAGTAATGTTTCAAATACAAGAGTATTTGAAATATTACTTTCATGAGGTTACAACCGTTAATATCTTCAATAAAGATTTAAGTTTGATATAATAATTATTATCTGATTGATAGTTTTGCTATTGAGTACAAATTGACATAAGAACTAGCTGTTAAATATTATTATATTGTGTGGTGCTACAGAACCCAGCGTGACTCACACTTGGCCGGTTTTTTTAGTTGCGCCTTGATCTCTGAAAGATGAAGAATTTCAAACAAATGTCATGTTTTTTTTTTATTACATGCTTCATGGAGATATAACAGTTAGATTTTCAGCTTAAACTATTCTGTTATATCGGGTGTATCAATGAGAATGTAAATAACATTAAAACATTGATCAACTGAGAGACTGTCTCTTCAGTTAATCACGAGACTAGTCTTTTCAATGAAAAATTACTGAACTGACATTAACCCAACGTAATTGAATTTCTTTTTACGATCTATAAAGTTAAAGATCAGAATGCTGCAGAGTATTTCTTACGGGACCTGGCTCGCAACTCAAGTGGGTGATAAACATTAAGTTTGAAAACATAAAGTTTTGAATGTAGTAGTGCTGCTAGTGAAAGAGTTAATCCAGGACGGTATTACCACTAAACAATGTTTTGTTATTAAGCAGAACTTCTGTGACGAATAATGTTTTAAGTATGATAGATAAGAGTAGTATACAGCGTGTACCAGAAAAGTGTGTATACTACTCTATTTTGAGGGTGTGATTCAGACCATCGAACTAAACAACTTTCTCAATGGATCCATCATCGAAATCGCGAAAAAAAACAGCGGTTCGGTACAAAATTTCAATAAAAAAAACGATTTTTTTTCGTGATTTCGATGGTCAGTGGTCCCATGTAGTTGTTTAGTTTGATGGTCTAAATCACACCTTAAAATGATAATATGACCACACCTTTCTGGTACACGCTGTATAAAATAAATAATTCAAGTATAAGATGAAATTTTTAAGATCATAATCAATAACTTTCCGTCAAGTCTTTTTTCCAACGATGTTGGTTGATTGGTGTTGGTTGGTTGGCTAATCAGATGCAGCTGAACACCAGTCTTTTACATGGAGCGCCTTCCCATCTGACGTCGACCACCTATTTATAGCCATTCGTCATTTTCGGAAACTATTGCTATGACTGTACCTCGTGAATAAAACCAAAACTCATGCCATTTTGAAGAAAGTACTACTTTTCATACTCTTGACTTGTTATGCAAGTCTCTTTGGCGATTGTTGCAAAGCCCACGGCAAGACATTTGAAATTGACAACGGCATCGAGTTCTGGTAATGGACTTGTAGCAAAATGTCTAGGATTTGTCCCATAAACTTAGTTTGTGTTTTGTTTATTTATATCCGCGAGAAACATCCCAGTGCCACCAGACCTTACCTATTTTCTGATAAACAAAATAATCCCACATCGAGAAGTTATAGTATGTGTGTGTGTGCTATAGACATATGCATATCTGTTAGTTTGGGCCAACGGCCAATTGTCAGGTGTTTTATGTTACGGAAAAATATTAACCACCTTTTTAAAAGACTGAGTGGTTAATTTTTATTATGTTGTATAGAATATTATAAAATGTTATTTATCCATAAAAGTGCCAGACACTCTTTCCGTTCGCGGATATTCTTGTAGTCTGTTAGACCACTGACTGACCACTGAGCCATCAAAACATTTGAAATCAACATCATCACATATCCTACTATAATATTATAAATGTGAAAGTTTGTGAGGATGCATGGATGTCTGGATGTCTGCATGTTTGTAAATCTTTTACGCAAAAACTACTGAAAGGATTTGGATAATATTTAGCACACAGATAGTTTATAACCTGGATTAATATATACGATACTTTTATCCCGATAGTATGATCCCGTGGGACACTTATCGAACTACACGCGGGCGAAGCCTGCATAAGCTAGTAATTCCATATTTAAATTTTTAAAAGTAGAACCAAATTATGCCATAAAACGTCCCAATCTCTTAATTTCCAATCAAAATCCTCAACACAACCATCACATCTTAACCCTCACTAAGATTATTCCAGAGCTAAAACCAACAAGATTACTGTACGCAGCTTCCAAGCGACGATATATCACCCAACTCGTTATATAAGCAAGGAACAGGAATTTAATTTACCCGGTATAACGGTAAATGTAGTTAAGGTTACCGGTAAGTTATCCCGGTAATGACTTTCGGGAGTCTTCACGGGTTATAGGGCGAGTGGAATTGCAAGGGTTATGTTAAAATGTGTTTTGTAGTGCAGGTATGAGATGACTTGTGGTGTTTCGTTGAATGGTGTTGTAGTTTTGATCTTACGAAATAAGTGTTTGGTATTATTTTTAACTAGCTGTTGCCCACGTCCTTCGTTCGAGTGAAATTATTGTATAAAAAAATATAACTCCCCTTTTTAATCGGATTTTATTACCAAAAAATTTCAAGGGTTTTAATTTTTTTTGCACGGAACCCTAATTATTTTTCATAAAATAGAAGTAGCCTAAGTTACTCTTTATTACATCAGCTATCTGCCAGTGAAAGTCCCGTCAAAATCGGTCCAGCCGTTCCAGAGATTAGCCGGAACAAACAGACAGACAGACAAAAATTGTAAAAATGTTATTTTGGTATATTATGCATGTAGTATAACGCGGTTATTTTAATATTACAAACAGACACTTCAATTTTCTTTATTTTTATAGAAGATTTGAATAGGCTTGTTGGTTTTACAATTCCATGGGTTTTTTAATTTTTTTTTGCACGGATTCCTAATTCTTCTTCTAAAAGAAACGTTTCAGTTACTCCCTTATAACATCAGCTATCTGCGAATGAATGTCCTGTGTTTAGAAATTAAACAAACTTCATCAGTTAGGTAAAACTTGATGTCTATATTAATTAACTTAAATTCTTAAAACTATGAATCGTAATTGTGATGCGGTCGGTCGTCGTTCGCGGAGTGTCGGTCGGCGCGCGGCGTGGCGTCGCCTGCGCTCCGTCTCGCCCCTCGTCCCGCTGTCTTTCCTCGCTCGCCCTAGTGCGGGGCGCGCACATCTTCCCGGGCCTTGAAAGTCGCTTTCAATGATCTGCTTCGGCGTTGGCTGTGGAAACTTTTTCACCAGCAGTGGCTGGAATGATACATAATTTATTAATAGCCCTCCTTAGTGTGCCCTTTGACGTAAACACGTCGGCAACCCTGCTGATGCCGTCTGTGCCAGGATATAACTGAGATATACGGCCAAGCTTCCACTGCAGTGGGGGAAGATAGTCTTCTTTCAGGATCACTAGATCGCCCACACGGAGCTCACATTGCCGTGTTTTCCATTTGGAGCGCTCTTGTAGTTCGGCAACAAACTCTCGGCGCCATCTTTCCCAGAATTGCTGTCGCAGCTGCTCGATGTATTGGTATCTGTTGGGATGCTTGCAGGTGATAGGCAGCGATGGTACTGAGGTGAGAGGTCGCCCAATGAGAAAGTGCCCTGGGGTCAAAGGAGTGGGGTCGGTTGGATCAGATGAGAGAGGAGTTAGGGGACGAGAATTTAAAATAGCTTCGACTTGTGTGAATAGCGTCGCGAGTTCCTCGAATGTCAGGGAAGCATTTCCCGCTACACGCTTTAAATGAAACTTTGCGGATTTCACGCCCGCCTCCCATATGCCTCCAAAATGAGGTGAGTATGCGGGACTGAACATGAACCTAATGCCTTCGTTGTTGGCATAATTAATAGCTGACTCACGACTGGACCTGAGTATCCTTCGTATCTCATTGTTTGCACCCCTGAAATTGGTACCATTATCGCAATAAATAACATTAGGTTTGCCTCTCCTAGAGACGAACCTTCGCAAGGACAAAATGAATGCATCAGTGCTCATATCGCTTACTAATTCTAAATGAATCGCTTTGGACGAGAGGCACACAAACAAACATAGGTAACATTTTGAAATACGATTGCCTTTTCCTTTGCGGCTAGAGATCATAAACGGACCAGCAAAATCAACACCACACGAGTAGAAAGGAAACATTGAAGAGCTTCTTTCGGCAGGTAAGTTTCCCATTATAGGTTGTATTGTCTTCCCACATAGGCGAATACAAACTATACACTGCCTTGTCGTGGTACGTGCTAAGTGCCTGCCACCAATGGGCCAAAATCGTTCTCTTATTGAGGCTAACAGATGTTGAGGACCAGCATGAAATAAACGTTCATGTTCGTTCCTTAATATTAATTTAGTTAGATGATGTTTTCCATCTAAGATAATGGGGTGTTTTTTATCATAAGCGAATTCTGAGTTTTGAATTCGACCCCCAACTCTTAATATGCCATCTGAATCAATAAAAGGATTTAGAGGCAATAATTTTGACTTACGATTAAGAGTTTTATTATTTCTAATTAATTTAATTTCCTCTTTGTAGCTTTCTAATTGACTAAACTTAACTAACATAACTAATGAATCATTCAATTCCTTAATATCTAATGGTCCATTAATTTTAGCACCTTTATTTTTACAGTTATTTAGGAAACGTTGTACATAGACATATATTCTCTTTAATCTATTTAAATTAGAATGATGCTCAAAATTAATTATTGGATTTGTAACAGCAACACAGCATTCAATGGTTTGCAAGTGTTTGACTTCAGGTAAGTTATTAGGGATTTGTAAGTGTTTTTGTGTAGGCCAACAAGATGTGTCGTTACCGAGGAACGATGGCCCTTCCCACCAGAGGAGACAGGACTGCAAGTGATTAGGAGTCACCCCTCTAGACGCAATATCTGCAGGGTTTTGATCAGTAGGAACATGAAAGAAGGTGAATCCATTCGTAAGTTGATTGATTTCATTCACTCGGTTACAAACAAATATTTTAAGATCCCTGGGTGTGGTATTCACCCACCCTAACACAACCATTGAATCAGTCCATATGAATTTGCGATTGATATTACAATTTAATGACTCTAATACCTTTGAACATAATCGTGCACCTAACAAGAAGCCACATAACTCCAATCGAGGTATAGTGGTTGGGTTCATCGGTGCGACTCGTGCCTTAGCACACAACAACCTGACTGTAACTATCTTATTATAATTTACAGAACGCAGGTAAATACAAGCTGCATAGGCTTGTTGAGAGGCATCAACAAAACAATGTAATTCTATATTACTGGGTGTATCACACAGAACTCTCCTTGTAATACGAATATTAGTGAAATTTGAAAATTCCTTTAATAGTTTAGTCCAGTTTTTGCAAAACTCAGCAGGTACTGGATCATCCCAGTCTAGCTTAGAGGACCATAATTGTTGAAGTAAAATTTTAGCTACTATAGTGCAGGGACACAATAATCCTAAGGGATCGAAAACCTTGGAAGTAGTAGAAATTATGGACCTTTTAGTAACATTAGTAGAAGGCTGTAGGTCTGTCGAGAATTGCAGCGTATCAGCCTTGGGACACCAATTGAGACCTAATACACTGGATTCCTTGTTGAAATCAACTGGTTTTGAAGAACTACATTCATCATCAAATAATTGCGGACAATTTGTACGAAATTTCCTTAGTGGCAGACATGCAGAGTTAAGTGTATTTACAACACCATGATAGATGTGCTTTAACCCTTCTATAGTTTCTGACCCTGTATTTAAATCATCTGCATAAAAATCGTTTTCGATGACAGAAGCAATAGACCCATCCTTACACTCATTTGCTAGTTGTAAGAGGCATCGGGTACTTAGAAATGGTGCAGAGGCAGTACCATAGGTTACTGTATTGAGTTGTAAAACATCTATCGATTGTGACTTATCGTCACGCCACAAAATAAGCTGCAGATGGTGCTGCTGTTGCCCGACTTCAATTTGCCGGTACATTTTCTCAATGTCGGCTGTGAGAATGAAATAAAATAGAGATTAAATCACTCTGCACTACTGGACCAATCATTTGAATTTGATTACGACACTGCGATATGGAGTAATATTCTGGGGTAATTCTACAAATAGAGAAGCGGCCTTTAAAGCCCAAAAAAAATGTGTCCGTGCAGTATCCATGGCTCAAAACACTGACAGTTGCAAACCAGTTTTTATTAATCTAAAATTATTAACACTCCCGTCCCTTTACATTTACGAAGTTGCCATATTTATAAAAAATAACCCTAACCAATTCGAAACCGTATCCTCTAAACGCAACCAAGGTGCACTTAAGTCAAAATCCCATCAAACAGCCCTTTTCTCAAAAAGTTTCCTAGGAATGGCACCAAAAATATATAACAAACTGCCTAAGTCAATAAAAGCATCAAGAGATTCCAAAACGTTCAAAAAAACACTACATAAATTCTTAATAGAAAAAGCATATTATTCCATCAACGAATACCTAGAAGAAAAATGAAAACCGTTTTTATTTTATAATTTAATACTATTATTTATTAGCCATAGTTCATAAGTTCTTTTATTTTTTTTGTTTTTATTAACCTTATATTGTTTAAAATTTGTTTTGTTTAATGTATATTTTATTAAAGATTTAATATTAGGTAATTAGCTGTAATAACAGTATTTTAGTACTTATTCAAGTTTAAGTTACTTAACATTTTTATATTCTTAAAAATTTCCTGCACTAATTAATGTGCAAACATTATTTTGTACGCCTTACAAGGCAGCACATAGTGAGACATAACGTTTTTATAACACCATGTATGTACTTATATTTACCTATGTGTCACAAATAAACATTTTTGAATTTGAATTTGAATTTGATTTTCCAGAGCTTGTTTTAGAAGACGCATTGAATACCACGCGGAGCTTTGTGGTTTCGCTCTTTTCACGAATTACTGCGTGATGAGGCATATAGTACCCAAATTTTGGTCTAGTAATTTTAGTTAAATGCCCTAAATTGGCATATTCATCTATAAATGCCTTGTAGTCGTTCCTTAATTCAGGATATTTTTTAAATTTTCTTTCCAAACTCTCTAAACATTTTTTAGCAATATAGTAAGAATCCCCAAGTGCCTTTTCAGGTGCCTCTTTCATGGGCATTAACACAGAGAATCTGCCATTATTTAGGCGAGATACATTTTGTACGAAATGATCTTCACAACATTGCTCTTCGTTAGAATACGTTTTTGTGGCAGGTAAGTCATCAATTTTCCAAAATTTTTCTAAAGAGTCCTTTATCTCTTGAGTGAAGTTACAATAAACCTTTGAAGTGGACTGACTACCTTGTATAGGGCCACTAATGAGCCATCCGAGCATGGACTCCTGTAAAACTGGTTTATTACTGCCTAACTTGATTAAATTAGAGCCAACTATATCCCAATATACATCTGCTCCTAAGAGGATGTCAACCTCAGCTGAGGAAAAATAGTTAGGATCAGCTAGGGTAATATTTCTAGGTAATTTTAACAGTTCAGTATTAACTATAGAATTTGGTAAGATTCCCGTTATTCGAGGTACTACTAGACACTTAACATTAAATTCGAATGGCATACATCTAGATTTAATTTTAATAAAACAACTTTCAGTAACATTACATGTAGCATTATTGATCCCACAAACATTCACTGAACTACCGGGGTTGATTACTAGCCCTATCTTCCTTTTAAAATTGTTAGTGATGAAAGAAGATTGACTACCTGTGTCCAGCAGCGCACGGGCTGTATATATCTTATTGTTCATTGCAATTTGGACAAGCGCCGTACATAACAATACCTGTTCATTGGATGCCACCGACAGTGACACAGGGAGAGAGGAAGATGTAGAGGGTTGTTCAGTATCAGTAGAGTGTGTGGGGTTACCTTTTGTTATATGTATTAATGTGTTGTGTTTCTTTTTGCATTGGCGACATACAGCTCTCAGCTGACATTGAAAGGCATTGTGGCCACTATGGAAGCAATTCTTACATAACTTTAACTTATTTACTTCATGTAGTCGCTCATCTACATTCATACTTTTGAATTTATGACATTCATACAAGTGATGATTTTCATTGCATAAAACACAACTCTTATTTTCTTTCTTATCAACTGATGCAATAAAACTTTTGGATTGGGTGGTCACCCTAGGTTTGTGATCAATGTGTTTATCAGGTCGACTACTCTTAAAGTATGCAGTCTCAAGTATATCAGCTCGACTGCGAAGGAAAGAATAAAATTGAATAAGTGAAGGAAAATCTGAAAGATTGCCTTTGTATTCTTCCCATTTTCTACTCGTGCGAATGTCTAGTTTTTCTGAGACTGTAAAAATTAAAAGTACATCCCACTGGTTAGTTGGCAGACCAAGAGTGTCAAGAGCCCGCAAATGTTTTGACATATGGTCAACGATAAACCGCAATGATTTATAAGATTCCCTTTGAATCGACTCTATAGTATATAATGCCTTGAGGTGATTATTTATTAATAAATTTTTATTATCAAACCTCTGACATAACAGGTCCCAAGCAACCTTGTAATTTTTAGAACTAAATTCTATGGATTTGATAACAACAGCTGCACTTCCTTCAAGCGCAGACCGTAGATAGTGGAATTTATTAATTGGTGCAATACCATCGTTGTCATCAATTACTGACTGAAATGTGTCCTTAAATTCTAACCAGTTTAGGTAATTCCCATCAAATGTAGGAAGTTTGATTGTGGGTAATTTTATGCCATTAAATGAATGGCAGATACTAGTAGATGTATGGTTACTATTTTCTTTATCAAAACTTGCTATCTCAGCCCTTTTCTGGGGAGAATTAGATAAAATATCTTGGCTTCTTGCTATTAAGTTAATAAACTGGCCTTCTATAGTATCCCTTTCTTTAATTTGCTCTGTACCATCAGAATGCAACATATCTATCTTACCTTGAATGGCCTCAAACTCATCCATTAGCAATTGAATTTTATTTACTTTTATTTCTAATTCTCTGTATTGAATGGAAGAAATTTCTTTTAACTCAATTAAATTATTTAAATAGTCTGAAAATCTTGTAATACGGCCCTTAATAATACCGCGTTCTTTAACTAATTTAGTTATTTCTACTTTGAGCTCTGCTTCATTCATTTTTATAGATAATTAAAAGTCACCAATACCAGGAGAACCAACAACGAAACAATGAATGTGCACTCAAACCTGTAAAAAGAGCCGAAAAGCTCAGGTCCAGTCGCTCGTGCTAGTGCTACAGCACGACGCGGTGCTCAGGGCAGCTCGCGCCGAGCAGACAGCTTAGGCTAGCAGTGCGCACGTAGGGGGCACGCGACGAACCGGCCACGTGGCGGCAACACCGATGCGCTCCTCTTCACGGAGATTCGCTGAAATAGTCGGCGTGCGGTATTGAAATAACGGTATTATCCCTTTGGCACAGGTGTAGGTAGCTTATTAGGCAACCTATGTGCTGTTTTATAAAAAATAGATCGAGTTAGGCAGGCTAGCCAATTGTCATAGCGTGGTATGAGACTAACCTATAACCTATTCTGTTAAATAGGGTGAAATTGCGTGCAAAAGCGTGGGCGCGTGCTCGTATTTTAAAGCTTGAAAGTTGAAATTGCCACGTGTGCTAATATTTTAAAGCTTGAAAGTTGAAATTGCCACACGTGCTAATATTTCAGCATTGCACCATTGAAAGCTAGAAACAATAAACCCAATACTCGAGTAGCAAGTCGGCCATTACACACATTGCGAGAAAACAAAGGATCGAGAGAATATATAGGTACCTAGGTAAAAAAGGTTAGGAACAGGGCAGTATTCTCCTTGGGCTAGACCTCCGGTTCACGATGTCCCCAAAGGCTCCCGAAGCAGCAACAGCAATCCTGTTCTTCTCTCGCCCACACGTGGCTCGCTGCCCGCTGGGTGTTTTCGGTGAAAAATGGCGGCTCCCACAGTTGTGACGCCCGCGAACCCGACGCGTTTTTCTTGTGATTTATTTGAATGATTGCAGACTGTCCTGTCACGGTCGCCACTTTTGTTTAGAAATTAAACAAACTTCATCAGTTAGGTAAAACTTGATGTCTATATTAATTAACTTAAATTCTTAAAACTATGAATCGTAATTGTGATGCGGTCGGTCGTCGTTCGCGGAGTGTCGGTCGGCGCGCGGCGTGGCGTCGCCTGCGCTCCGTCTCGCCCCTCGTCCCGCTGTCTTTCCTCGCTCGCCCTAGTGCGGGGCGCGCACATCCTGTCAAAATCGGTTTAGTCGTTTCGGAGATGAGCTGGAACAAACAGTTAGACAGACCGACGTACAAAAATTTTAAAACAAATTTATTACTCGATAAATAATCAAATAAACTGTTAATTGTAAGCATCCAATACTATTGAGTAGGTGCTAGGCCTATCCTAGCCTATCTTTCGACGCAACTTTGTATTAAAAATAATGATTAAGTAAATAATATACCATTTTTAAAAACGCTACCAGGTACATCATAAAAAAATAACCTTTATTTATAAAAAATGTGATCACCACTCGTGAAAATAATAAAAAACCGGCCAAGTGCGAGTCGGACTCACACAAAGGGTTCCGTAGCACCAAATAACAATATTTTTAACGCTAATTCATTTGTCAATTTACACTCAACAGAAGAACTAAATTGGGTTTTCATAGTATATTTATGAAATAAAAAAATGGCTGCTGAACTTTTACGAAAACGTCCCGTAAATCAAAAACTAATATCAAAATATCTTTGTTGAAAGTTCTGACTTTAAAAATTTGAAGAGGGATGGACACAATTTTTACAAGTTTAGAAGCAAATAGCTCATCATCTGACTTAAGTAAAAAAATATTTGAGAAACGTCAATTCAAACTTTCGTTTACATGTATGGAGTTAAACCGCTATAACAACAAATACTAAAAATTAAAAAAAAATTATTAAGGGGGGCTCCCATACAACATATATGATTTTTTTGCCGTTTTTATAGATAATGGTACGGAACCCTTCGTGCGCGAGTCCGACTCGCACTTGGCCGGTTTTTTTAATTCATAAACTTTTCACTTTTGTGTAGCGGTTCATAAAAGACACATGCTTTCCAAATTTCAACAGTTTGGTGCCAACAGTCTCGGAGTAAAATGGCTATAACGTACGGACAGACAGACGGTAAGAACGAATCTATGAGGAATCCGTTTTTTACCATTTTGCAGTGGAACCCTAAAAACAGTACATTACTTAATGATGTATAAAACATAAATTTTAATATACAACGACCACTCGTAAAAGTAAAATTAAATATCTAGGTTCTGCCATTATCTATTTTATTATTTAAATTTTTGTTTTCCTTTTGTTTATGGCTGGGTTCAAAACCTGGAATTTCTGAAAAGGTATGATTATCCATTTTTTTTTACAGTTTATACGTATTTCGTGGCCGTTTTTTTTCCTTGAAAATTTATTGTGGTCCAATGTTGTGGTGGTTTATTGTGGTATTGTGGTGTGGTGTGGTAGTTGTGGTGATGTGGTGGTAAGTTTGTAAATGGATATAGCGCCAACGGCGACAACACCGCCCCCGTGCCGTGGCGGCGCCGTGTCCGTCCACATATTTGAAGTAAATCAATCGTGGTTTTCATGGCAAAACCACGTGAAAGCGACGATAGAGTGTCAAAGATCGAAACAGTTAATGGGTGCAGCAGCCGTTGATGTATTTCTACATTACGTAAGCAGAAATACAAACCGCCGTCATTACGACCTCGCCGCAACTTATCATCCCTGTTCAAGCAACCGCCGCCGGCCATTGCTCGAGCCAGCCCGCGATGCTGAGCCAGTACTTTTAAATCAGCCCCTAAATAATGATATCACTCAGATCCAGCCTATCCCTTTGCTGCCCTCCCAGCGACGCCCTAAGCCGAGGCTCGTACCCCGAAGGAGTGCCCTTAGTGCGATGTCTATGAGTTATTTTCCCCTGGCTGGATACCTTACACACAAGGCACCCACAGAATAGTCCTGTTAACCAGAAGCCAGCCTCATAAGTTATGGCGGAACGTGAGAGGGAGATAACCTCACGTCCCAGCCGCCGCGGGACACGCCCCGGGCGTCGGGGGCCACGTGGTGGCTCTCGGTCACCGTATGCGCGGACGGTGAGTAATGGGCTAACTCTCCGTCCGTCCACCTTATGACGACAGGCCGTGTCGACGGCGCGTTCGTGTTCCACGCGCGCCTCAAATTAGATGTCAGCAACCAGGAGGGGCCCGCAAGGGCCGATGCCTGCCAGGGTTGCGGGACTGTTCGAAAGAGATACCGCGGCCCTGGAACACAAAGGGCAAAAGAAGGAACATGGATGGGTTTAGTTAGTAAAAGTCTGACACTCTCTTCCGCTCCGCCCAGAGCGGGAGGAGTAATTAGATGATTTCCCATCCCAAAAAAAAGCCTCATTAGTTGACCTGCGAGAAGCCATTAAAAACAAAAGATGTGTTTCTGCTCTTTTATCTGAGTAAATAACTAGGTATTCAATGATTTTCTCTAGTTCGTCAGAATATTTAATAATTATTCGGAAAGAGCTTTTCTCTCTATCTTCTTTTGTATTTACTTACGAAGTGTAAGATAGTAGTTACTTAAGTATTTGAAAAAAGAATGAATGCTTTTAAAAAGAGATAGCCAATATCCACTTGGAATATGCTGTGAATTGGAATCAGAGTATATATTTTTAGTGGTTGTTATAGTACTGTTTTTTTTTAATCAGAAACAAATACACATGCAAACAAGTAAGCTTAAAGCTAAAAATAACTCAATAAAAAGATACACGTCACGATTGAAATGCCTGAATTACGTTAACAAATACTGAAAACGTTCGAGCATGGCTCATATTAAGATTGGTGCACAGAGCACGGATACACATCGGCGGCCGCTGTCAAGATTTTCCATACAAACCAACCTCATCAAAGTGTATTCGCATCAAGGCACCATCATCATCAGCCTAGTCTTATCCCAAATATATTTTGGTCAGCTTCCAGTCTAACCAGACGCAGCTGAATACCAGTATTTCACATGCAGCGACTGCCTATCTGACCTCCATAGCCCAGTTAGTACTAGGTAATACGACTACACTTATTAAGACTGGTTGTCAGACTTTCGGGCCACTGATTGGGGTACTAGAGGGAACAATTACATTTAAAGAAACTGATGGCTTTAAATCAGAGCACTCTGTCGCATACGGGAGTCTATGTCAGAAGATGTGGAGTCAACGCGCTATTGGTGACACTTATTGTCTCTTGACGTTATCCACCGGCGTGGAGATTCAGAGCTCATATTCAGTCTAAAAAGTTCCCACTACGAGCACACTGGCCTCCTTGGTACAGTATGTGTGTGTAAGTCCATGTGAAAGGATGCCAGCCTATTGCCATCAACCGGGCACAAATCCAGACTTCGTGGCTGGTACTGAGAACTTTCTGATGAAACAATGCAATAGTTACCGATTTCCCCAACCTGGAAATCGAACGCAAATCTCATGGCCATGGTCTTTCTTTATCCCGTAGTTAGTGCCTAACCTGGTGCCAGAGTTTTTATGCTGCTCATGGGCCTCTGACTTGGCTTTACATGCCGTCGAGAAATATCTCTCAGGTATGCTGGTTTCATACAATGTTTTCCTTCACCGAAGCAAGTGATAATTATACAACACGTACATGAATCCGAAAAATCAGAGGTGCGTGTCTTGGATTCGAACTTGAGACCTATGACTTGGCAGTCACACCACTAGGTTATCACTGCTTATTGGTCAGGGGGTCTAAAATGGCCGCTTTAGTTGAATCATAATAGGATAATAATATGAATTAAGTTTAAATTCGACACAAGGTGACAATTCATAATAGTAGGTACGTCTATGACCATTTTAAGAATTTAAACGTAATTCATATTATTATCCTATTATGATTCTGCTAAAGCGGTCATTTTAGACCCCCAGTAGTGACATGTCTTCGAATGTTTGGTTCTAAGACATGTCGTACTCTGTGGTAATACCGAATTGAGTGGCGTTCGTCACGTTTATCCGATGAAGGGGAAAAGCCTGTTAGCATGTGGTTTGCGGTACCTCGGAAGCCTACCGGCTTTCATGGCGGAATGAAAGCTTGTGGCAAATTTAAATTTATTTAAAAGCTTTTGTGGGAAGCGAAAACAAATTAAATTTAATATGAATTTTGTCATGCGGTTTTGTGTTAAGTGGTGTTTTTGTATGTTAGGATCTTTAGCGAATATTTTAGTGAACTACACTGTAGTACACTACACTATTTATAATATTGCGTGGGAGAGACACGGACGCACAACCGCTTACCATGTATTGTATTCAGTACAACATTCAGAACCCCCCCCCCCCCCCACATAGCAATGTGTAATCGGTAAATTAAAAAAAAATAGCCGTTCCATACACCGTTCACATACCGTTTAGGTAGGTACCGTGTAGGTATTGCACTTTTGTGAGAAACAGCAGTTTTTAACTTACGCCGAGTTTGATCAAGAACCTTTCTCGAAAATACTTAGGTAAATTGATTGCCAAGGCATTGATACACCATCGTTCCAATAAACGGCCAACATTTTTCTAAAAATAAGTGTAGTTAATATCGGGATTAGTCGCAGCCGCGGTTCCCTAGCATTTGTTTGTTCTAGTGACAGATTTGGTCATCCGTAACAATCTAGTGTAATCAATTTGGCTACTCTGTCCTCGACAGCCGACCAACTTTCACAGACCTCAGAGATTCTTACGAAAACTCCCGCTCTGGTAAATGATAAAAGGCGATAGGAGGGGGCAGGGAGGTGAAGTTAGCTGGACTATTTGCAGATTGACCGGGCTCTACGTGTTTTTGGCTTCCTTCATTTTTGTAACGATGTTTGCTCAAGCTCCACTCGATATTGGGGGTAAAATAAACAGATACGGGAGGCGAAACTAGTGGTTTGGCCAATCGAGTTAGAAGTATCGCTTTCTATTTTGGTAAAAAAGATTTTTTTTCTATATATTTTAAGCTATTTTATTTTGTGAACGATCGTGTATGCTTTGATTGCAATGCCCTTGAATGTGCTTGAAGATTTGACTAGTTTTATGTCTCTTTTTAGATTAATTAAGTTTTTTAATTTTGTGTGCACTTGTAGCTTGTACCAAATAACCATTTTTGCTTTTTATAAAGTATTAGTTAGTAGTAGATAACACGATATCCCTTGATAAACTCGTTCATTTTCTGGCCACTGACTACTTGTAATGACTGTCAAAGATCTACAAATGACAGCTGAGATCAACGGCTTAACATGCTTTCCGAGGCACGGAGGAAACTCGGTGTGTAATAGATGGTAACCCATCCACGGATTGACCTTGTCAAGCGCGGCTTAACCTAAAAAATCGACCCATGCAGCTATTGTTATTCAGCCATAATTTTATTATCAACTGCACAGTATGACATTATTTTGGTCGTCTTGGGGAAACTGGAATTTTCTGAAAGCAAAAATTTGAAGACATGCGACCACTACCACCACGAACTGCGCTCGCGTGGTGTGTAAGTCACACTCCCTCTTACAGAGAAGGGACCTGTGTCTCAGGAGTATATTATTACTGCCAGGGCTGCGGGACTGTTCGAAAGAGATACCGCGGCCCTGGAACATAAAGGGCCAATGAAGGAACATGGGTGGTTTTTAGTCAGTAAGAGTCTGACACTCCCTTCCGCTCCGCCCAGAGCGGGAGGAGTCATTTGATGATTTCCCACCCACCAAAAAAAAAAAAGAAAAAAAAAGGGGTATATTATTATAAGTAGGCTGATCAAAGAAACCAGCAAGAGCAATACGAAAATCTTCTCTTCTATATCGTATGGTTAGTGTCTACCCTGGTGTCAGAGTTTTTATGCCACCCATGGGCTTCGAACTTTACTTCACATGCCGTTGAAAAATATCTCTTAGGCATGCTGGTTTCCTCACGATGTTTTCCTTAACCGAAGCAAGTGATAATTATACAATACGCACTTGAATCCGAAAAATCAGAGGTGCGTGTCTTGGGTTCGAACTTGAGACCTACGACTTGGCAGTCCCACGGTCGCTCCACTAGGCTATCACTGCTTTTTAAAACGCTTTTATTTAAAAAGAAAACGAAAATAAGGGCCAATAAAAGCACTAAATATTTGTATCAGACTCACAGACCAAAGCAATGCCATTAACAACTCTATCAAAGCAACGACCTAATTCATTCATTTATGTTCCCTCCATACCTGAGTAACGACAATTAATTCGACCCAACCGTTTTTTGGACCCAGTGAAGCCTAAAAATGTATGTATTATGCTCGTTATTAGTAGATACAGGCGATGCCCCATGTTGGGGTGCGAATACACCAGCGTTTGGACGCCGAACGTGCGTGTTTTTGTGGATAACATGTTTGTTATTCGCTGTTGACGTTTTTGTATCGAACTTAAAACGCTGGTATCGGCAAACGATAGTACCTACACACCGATGCCTTGGGTTAAATTAATTAGAAATCATTAAAAAATAAAAGGGTATAAATAAATGGGAGTAGTTTAGAATCAATATCAGATCAGTACAATTTTTTTAAATATTACTTTTCTACTGCTTGGCAAAGGCCTCATCCAGTTCCTTCTATGAGCTCTTTTCCGGTGCCTCCTCGAACCAGCCCTCGCGGTTCGCGTCTAAATCGTCTCGCCACCTCTTTCCGGCCTCGGCGGCGTCTTCCGTCTTCCGGCAACAGCCCAGCGGTCATCGTGCATGCAGCTGATGTGACCCACCAAATCCCATTATAGCTTGGCAGCCGTCTTGCCAACGTCCACTATGCCCATTTTGGAACGCAGTGTGGTGTTTCCAACAAATTATAAACTGCTATAAAGAGATATTGATTAAGAAGACGGACTTCAGCTTCTTCTACTTACTTACTTACTTTTATACTAACTACCATCTTTCATTTAAACATTGTGTTCCAACACACTTTGGCAACCATTCTTTGCAACAGTGACCTATCGACCCTGAAACCACAGAACGAGCACGTGACAGTGTTAATTCAAAAGACATATGATATTATGTGCGAAAGGAATATTTCAATTATTAAAATTTATTTATTTTATTCATTAATACATACATTTGTTATAACAGGTAGGAATCAAGCCAACAAAAGTAGACATGAATTGCTAATCGTACAGTCCCAAGTGACGGGTCTGGGTAGAAGTACAATTTACACAGTGAACAACATACTAAGTGTCACCCTCTGAAATTCCGCCATTGAGCAAGAAAATATGTCCAACGTCGAGAGACACTATTAAATATTCTTACTGCACGAATCATCGTCCTAAAATAGTTCGAATTTTCATTAGATTCATTAGATTCCTTTGTGCTAGGCACTACATACATTCGCTGCCGGATGTTCGAGCACTCATAACTGTAACGTTCGAGATTCATATGTATACGTAGCCTAATGAACCAGGGGTTAACAACACAACACCGTACATACAATAGCACCATGTATGCGACTGTCGGGCATATTTGCGTCATTCGCGCGTCCCTTCCGTATGTTTTTAGCCGCATGACAACCCTACCATATTATCTCTACATCTGTTACACATATACGCTTCTGATGGACACGTATTAAATGGAGGTTGGCTAAAATGTGTTGTAATTATTTTTCTGAACCTGGGAGGTTATTTACCTGTGCTATGTAATGTCTGTATTCTCAGAGGGAGTAGAAAGGTGAACCCACATTTCGTCAGTGATGTTGAGTCCCAAGAAACAAGAGGACCTCTAAAAATATTTTTGTTTCAATTATTTTTTTTAATGATTATTTGAATTTGAATGGTCAGGGATAAATAAATAAAATAGAACAAAAGACATTTTGCTATAGTTAGTTCTGTGACTAAAAGAGTAATGATTATAAATGTTGATGGACGGAGAGGGAGAGGAAGACCAAGGAAACGATGGATGGATTGTGTGAGGAAGGATTTTTTCGTGACGGTTGACAGAAGGGAATGGAAGAAAAACACGTGTTGCACTGACCCCAAGTAACATGGGACAAGGGCAGGAAGATGATGATATTGTTTCAACTGCTGGGAAACAAAGCTCTTCTATCTGAGAGTGGAGATTGGCTATAATCTATCACGTGAGACCAGTGCGAATTGGTAGAAGTCTTCGAATTCATGGTTGTTGGATTCAGGACGCTTTCCACACGTTTTGTGAGTAACAATTTAGACGAAGTAAATGTGTCTGCTCGGATGAAGTTCCAACACACGGTAAGGGGTACAAGGTCGTTTAATTTTGAATTTTTTTTTTTTTTCTATACTATGGCTTGCGTTTGGCCACAACTCATCTGATGTGAAGCGATGATGCGGCCTAGCGTGGAGCACGCTGCCGAAAATTAATTAAAGAATAGTAAAATAAATATTTTTATCAAAGACTGCTGGAAATCAAAACGTTTCAGAACTAAATTTTTCATAAATACCGGTATTATAGAGTAATTGAGAGACGTCAACCACCGCAGCATTGGATGATGTCTTTAAGGTTCTGGACTTTAGAGGGTTAGGCACCAACGTCAATGGCGAGTACATCACTCACCTTCGGTTTTCCGACGATATAGTGGTCATGGCTGAGACCATGGAGGACTTTAGTACAATGCTCGATGACCTCAGTAGAGCTTCTGAAAAAGTGGGTCTTAAAATGAACATGGACAAAACCAAGGTCATGTTGAATGCCCCTGTAACACACACTCCTATCAAGATCGGAGACTTTACCCTCGAAGTTGTACACGATTATGTCTACCTAGGACAAACGGTCCAGTTAGGTAGGTCAAACTTCGAGAATGAGGTCAATCGTCGAATCCGACTCGGCTGAACAGCGTTCGGGAAGTTGTGCGGTATCTTCTCGTCTCAAGACGAAAGTCTATGACCAGTGTTTGTTGCCCGTGATTACATAAGGGACCGAAACGTGGTCGCTCACAATGGGCCTCATCAGAAGGCTTAAAGTCACCCAAAGGGCAGTGGAGAGGGTATGCTCGGAGTTTCCTTGCATGATCGGATCAGAAATGAAGACGTCCGCCAGAGAACCAAGGTTACCGACGCAGCCCGAAGAATAGCCAAACTTAAGTGGCAATGGGCAGGGCACACGATGGCCGATGGGGCCGAAAAGTTCTGGAGTGGCTACCGCGAACCAGAAGACGTTGCGTTGGAAAGCCTCCCACTAGGTGGACCGATGACTTGGTGAAGGTTGCGGGGATCCGCTGAATGCGAGACGCACGAGACTGGCCAATGTGGCGACACCTGGGGGAGGAGCAGTGGATGTCTTTTGGCTGAAATGATGATGATGATGATAATAATTGAATTGAAGGTTTGAAATAAAATAATATTGAAATTCAGCCGCATTTGATAAAACTAAAATCCGACCTAAATCTAGTTAAGGAAACTAAAGATCGGAGAGTTTTCTTCAAGTTATTATGAAGAAGCCGGTAGTTTTCCAATTTATTTTTGCGAAAATTCAGTCATAGATTTGACCGAAAAGTGACAATAAGATGACTAGTGACGCTTTTGGGTCAAATCTGATTAATAAAAATCATTCTGGAAGAGTTGAAGAAGAATTTTTGAAAATTCATATCGTAAATGGGTTCAAATACTCTAAGTTCGTCATTCATCAATTATCAAATATAATTAGTTTCGCTGTGTGTTTTCTGACTTACGCCATGTTTCATTTCATTAGGCTTTTCTTATGCCATGTAGCTACCTATATAAATTAAATCTAAAATCGAGTTTATTTTGTCTATAACTAGCTGTTGCCCGCGACTTTGGTTCTCGTGAAATTAATATAAAAATTTTACTTTCTTATTTGAATCGGATTTCGTTACAATTTCAACAATTTTATCTTTTTTGCACGGAACCCTAATCTTTCTTCTAAAATGAAAGTATAACATCAGCTGTCTGCCTGTGAAAGTTGCGTCAAAATCGGTCCAGCGGGAACAAACAGACAGACAGCCAAACAAAAATATTAAAAATAGTTTTTTTTTGGTATTAATACCGTAAATATTTTCGTTTAGGCATTCAGTAAAACGCTGTTCTTTTGAAATTACAAACAGACACTTCAAATGTATTTATTTGTATTAGATGTGTACATAAAAGATATGTTGCCACCTCTATCATTTTACGTTTAAAAGCAAACTAATCTAGTGACCCTATTCCCAAGTAGTTGAGTTGTTTTCGCAAATAGTCCGCAGTACACCGATGGGATCAACCGCTGAATGTAACGCTCAAACTTCAAACGACTGGAAAATTACCGATTAATAAAGTTAATTTAAACTTGTGTTTGGTTTATTTTGATTATTGTCGAGTTCCGGGCTCCGGGTTTATCAGTAGATAACAGTTTGGTAAGGAGCTAAGGATTATTCTTGATGTTTTTGGAAGTGTTATTTATAAAGTTTTAGTCAAAAACAAATTATAACCTAATCTATATAATATAAAAATGAATCGCAAAATGTGTTGGTAAGCGCATAACTCAACAACGCCTGGACCAATTTGGCCAATTCTTTTTTTTAAATGTTCGTTGAAGTTCAAGGATGGTTTTTACGGCGAGAAAAATTTAAAAAATTGCCTGGATAAGTCTAAAAACAACAATAGGATACTTTTTTTTTTGGTAGTATTAGGGTAGGATTAGGGTAGGAGTAGTGTAGGAGTAGGTTAAGAGTAGGGTAGGAGTAGTGTAGGAGTAGTGTAGGAGTAGGGTAGGAGTAGGGTAGGACTAGGGTAGGAGTAGTGTAGGAGTAGGATAGGAGTAGTGCAGGATTAGGTTAGGAGTAGGGTAGGAGTAGTGTAGGAGTAGGGTAGGAGTAGTGTAGTGTAGTGTGCAGCTCACCTAACCTTATATATGTAACTGCACACACTAATTATTGACATTATTATACGAATCGTGGAACTAAACAGTTCTCTTTTATTTCGACAACATCATTATAATACATGGCGACCCTTAGCCAGCAATTAAAATTTTGCAATCAACGCAATAAGAAAGACTGCGGACGAGTCAAATAAATTATGAAGATATACCGATAAAAGTTGAAGTTTGTGAGGACGGAAATTAGAAGAAAGGAAGCGAAGAAGATTTTAAAAATTTATAGAAGAATCAGAATCCCAACAGAAGAATTAGTTTGAAGAGGTGAAATCATTAATTAAGAAGACAGAAAAGGAACGTTGCTGCCGGGTGCTGGGAGAATGCTCAAGCCTTGTGATGAGAGGATATGCAGGGCGCTGGGAGTTGAATTGTACGGGTCCGATGTGGAGCAGCTGGGAGTCAGTTCCAGACCAGTGCTGAGGAGTTCATTCGTCCAAGCCACGTGAGACGTCGTGACCTACATAATCGTTGTCAGTAAAATAAGTAACTACTGCAATGTAAGTTTTGCAACGCTAACATTTTTTATATATTCTACTATATTTCATGTTATTGTAACTGGATCATACATTTTTTTTATATTTTGTTCTGGAGATTAGGAATGTCCCAACAATTACAAGATGTGCACGCTAGATTAAAATATCTAAGAGAATATTTAGTAAAACTAGGTCCAGATAGGCGTAGAAAAGATTTAGCTTTAAAGAAGCTAGAAGAAGCAGAAAAAGAATATAGTAAATTGGATTGTATTTTGACTCAGTTGAACCAAGAAGTTATAGATCGCAAGTTAAGCAAAGATGCTCGTGAGGTTTTCCAAACATTAATTAATGAAACTCGATCAAATTATCAGAAAATAAAAAGTTTACTTTCTTTAGTAGACAGTAGTTGTCAAACTAGTTCTAAAGATTTAATAGAATACGAATATACTGATTGTCTTACAAAAATGGCTGACGCATTTGATATTAAAACTGCAATTTCCCTGTTGCCAGTGTTGAATGGTCAGGAGCAGGTGACAAATCAGCTTATAGATGGTATCTTACTTTATAGTTCGCTTATTAATGAAGCCAGTAAAAGTCAATTAATACAGTTTGTGTTAAAAACGCGTCTCTCGCCTAGTGCAAAATTGCGACTTAAAACTAACTACACAGATGTAGAAAGTTTGGTAGAAGATATTCGTGTTTATTTATTACCGAAGAAATCATATGTAGCTTTACAAAGTCAATTGCTTACGGCGACTCAAGGCCGTAGAAGTATAGAAAAATTCGGTACGGAGATCGAAGAGTTATTTGTCAATCTCACGATTGCGCAGGCTAACGATAAGCGTGATGCATATGAGGTTTTGCGTCCACTCAATGAGAAGACTGCAATTAAACGGTTTAGTGATGGGTTGGCTGATAAGCGGCTCAGCACTATCATTGCCTCACGTCAGTTTGCATCATTGCCTGAAGCTATAACGGCTGCGGTAGATGAACAATCCCTGTCAGTCCAGCCACAAGATCAGGTTATGCAATTTAGGGCTAACCAAAATTATAGACGAGGTAGCTTTAGAGGCTCTCGAGGCCGGGGAAATAGACAATTTTACAACAGAAATAAAACGTATAACCATAATTATGATAAAAATAATGAAAATAGCACAGGTCAAAGAACTTTAAGCAGCGTTAATCGAGGTAAAAACTCAGGTGGACAACGTCAGCAGTTCCGCGGACGTCCGGTGCGTTGTCAGCGTATTCAACATAACGCGCAACAGTCCAATGTTCATGACAACTTGCGCAATGATCGCACAAGCCAAGCAAATGAAAGCCTAGAATTTTTTCGTACCTAAATCGTACACGCATTCTATTTATAGTTTTAGTAATTTTTGTATTATTAATTGTCAGTTAACAAATAGTGATGTTGATCTTAATTTACTGATAGATAGTGGAGCTAGCTTATGTGTGCTAAAGTATGAATGGTTGTCGCGACATAGGAATTTATTGAATTTAGTAAAACAGGATAAGATAGTCATTAAAGGAATTAGTGGTAATTTAGAGTAGGGTAGGAGTAGTGTAGCAGTAGGTTAGGAGTAGGGTAGGAGTAGTGCAGGAGTAGGTTAGGAGTAGTGTAGGAGTAGTGTAGGAGTAGGGTAGGAGTAGTGTAGGAGTAGGGTAGGAGTAGGATAAGAGTAGTGTAGGAGTAGGAAACCACGCGAACGAAGTAGCGCTGGGCAGCTAGTCTAGGTTAAAATTTGATTCGGAAAAGGCAATTTTAATAAGTCTGATGTACAGTCACGAGCACCAATATGCTACATTTATATCATACACTTTGCTAAATTTAAAAGTAATTTTCGTGAGACATCGACACATTCCTGCTACGGCGTAGCATTCGCTACGATAAAAATACAACGCTGCTACGCCGTCGTAGCAGATTTGCTACGAATCGTGAATATTGGTTGTTAAACGTGTACGCATTTTAATACCAATAAGTGTTATTGGTAAAGCCTAAGATTTTTTAATAAAATCTAAGATTTACCAACTCGTGATGGTAAAAGCCCCCGGACTTTTACCTCAAAGATTTGTTGGCGAATGAATGTGAGTGAATACAAATTGTTAGGACGGCGACATAAAAATACGCACCAAACTTAGATGCGGCTGTCGCTGACTACTGCCGCGGTATCGCCCGCTTCGCTCGCTCGATTCGCGCGTTACTTTGGTCATAATTCTAACCTAACCCATTTTGGTAAGGTGGGGCTAGCTTAGTTAATGCGACCATCTCAACTCTCATTATATCCATTTGGTCGCTCAGTTTAGTATTACAGTACGTCATCATCAATCGCCAGATACTTAAGAAATAGTCATTATTTTGTTCTTAAAACCTACATTTATCAACTGACGTTGGTTAAACCTAGCATGTCTCAAATTCTTAAGGTAAAAGCCTAAAAAATCGTCTCTTCTTTGTAAAATTAAGGATTTTACAAAGAAGAGTCAATTTTTTAGGCTTTTCATTTACTAACTAATTTTGGTAAATCTTAAGATGTACTAGTAACACCTAAGATTTACCAATATGCGGGTTATTACAGTAAAATAAAGCAGGCGTTTAATATAATATTTTCAAATACATGTACACCACTTTACATTGCCCATAACCAGCGTTCCCTTACAATATAATAATGTATCACCAAGTAAATGTATAGACGGTGGCCATAATTCGATTTTCATACTAACGTACCCTTTGAAGTGGTCCCCCATCGCAGGACGTACTAACGAACCAATATACAGGAACTTTAGAAGGGTAATATTGTTACAAAATGTTCGGGAAATTGTTAATGATTGACTTTAACAGAGGCAATTTGAGATCCTTTGGTGGCTACTTGATCTCTTATTGAGTCATGCCTCCCTGGTAATTTAGTTGGTTTCATTGAATGATTTTACTTGTTTTGTAAGACTTGGATGGTGTCTTTATAATGAGAATTGACTTATTGGTCTGGTAGACGCGTGGTCGATTGCTAAGCCCTACCTAAGCCTGTTACATAACATCATGCCTGTAACCCTGGAAGGGTTCGGCAGATGTGTACTTAATACTACACCCACATTTCACCAGTTATGTTTTTAAGTCTCATGTAAAAGGGAAAATGAATTTGATTTTTGGATCAAGCCATAGCCATATACTATTGCAGTTTACCAGATAATTTTCTCATTAGAGAATACCTAATTAGAGTTCCATAATCGATTTATGACTTTTTTGGTCATATATTAATGTATCTGCTATTGAAGCTTTTTTTTTTTTTTTTTTTTTTTCGGGTGGGAAATCATCAAATGACTCCTCCCGCTCTGGGCGGAGCGGAAGGGAGTGTCAGACTCTTACTGACTAAAAACCACCCATGTTCCTTCTTTTGCCCTTTGTGTTCCAGGGCCGCGGTATCTCTTTCGAACAGTCCCGCAGCGCTGGCAATCTGCTATTGAACCTGCGTTCCCGTTCGAATAATATAGGCATGATGTTATGGTACATTATTATTATTCCTTTATTTATTTTTACACATTTTTTATACATTTTTAAATATTCCTTAAAAAAAAAACAAAAAAAAAGGTTAAAAGATATAAAAAATTGGAGCCCATCGATATCGGGAACAGAGTCCCAAGCTACTATGGTATTATGGTACATTATTGTAAAAGACAGATTTTGATACAAAAATACACATCGTCCTTTATCAACCCCAGCTATTGACCCAATTCCAAAAACTATGTCAAACGCCTATAAATCAGAGATCCCAACATTCCAACAATAAGTCTGCCTATTGTTTATACACTCAAACAGTTTCTACACTTCTTAAGCGTTTTACCTAACATTAAGCGAAAATCAACTCTCGGGCGCTAAGTCAAACGTTGAAATTCCAGCAGTGCAATAATGTTTAGATATTCATTTAAGAGGGAACAGAGCCTGCGAGGAATTCGTAAAATAGGTATTTGAAGTAACTATTGACGTCACGCTGCCCCCGTAGAGTTCGACAGGGACTGCTGTAGCTCATACCGATTATATCACAAAAAAAATACGATATTTAATTATTTTTGACATTAAAACTTTAAGAAAGATTATGACTAGGTTTCTTTAAAAAAAATATGTTAAAAACTTTCGAACATATCTAGTAGTCTACTAACCATCGCTGTAAAAATGGGCTATTTTTGTCATTTTTGGAGGATCATATTTTTTTTACTTATTAGTTGCTTAAAAAAGGAAATGACATGGGCGTGTCTACAGTAGACCTTGATATTACGAAAAAAAAATATTGCTCTAGAGGCATAATCAGGAAGAAAACTGGGGAATACAATTGCATGGAGAATCGAAGCCCCTGTTCCCTCTTAAGTATCACCTAGCGTTCGTGAAAGCCGATATTAGTTACCGATTAAATACCAGTAATACAATATACGTTGCAATTTACTTTGTTAAACAATAGCGAAAATACTGAAGTTCAGAAGTCGTTTAAAACTTCGTTCGTAATGCAATTGTTAGTTTTGAAAGTCGGTGTTGAATGGAAGTCTAAATTTATAAATGTTGTTATATAGATATAAATTGTCAAAGATGGAGTGGTAACGAGTTCTAATGAAGTTTTCAATTTGTGAACAATTTATCGCAGATGGTTATAACGATGAACAACTTCACTAAGGAGGTAACTGTGTATGTAGATTAATGTCCAAGCATTTCTATTTTGGGGATATCCTTTTTCCAATAATGTTGGGGTCGGCTTCCAGCTCGTGGGTAACTAATAACAGCCGCTTGCTTAGGTTGGTCCGTGGATGGGTGACATCCCATTACATACGGAGTTTCCTCTGTGCCTCTGAAAGTACGTTAAGCCGTTGGTCCCGGCTGTCATTTGTAGTCCTTTGACAGTCGTTACTGGTAGTCAGTGGCCCGGAAGTCTGAAAACTAGTCTTTCCAAGGGATATCGTATTATCCAGTAGGTACTAACTGGGTTGTGGAGGTCAGATAGGCAGTCGCTCTATGTAAAATACTGGTATTTATCTGCATCCGATAAAATTGAAAACCGACTTCAACATAGTTGGGAAAGGCTAACCCTTTCCCAACTATGTTGAGTGTGCAGATGATGATGATATTTTTCTTTCCAATCTCATAGTAAACAAAAATGAATTTAATTTGATTTCCAATCAATTCGTCCCACCAAGCGCAGCGCAGGTACCAGTAATGGAACAAAATTAAAAAGATCCAAACGATTCGTACCATTTTTGGAACACGTACAAAAATCCGACATTCATGACGAATTTCCGACAGACGTGTTCCGACACAGGTATCAATCAACGCATTTTTTTTGCAAAGGAAATTCATACCCATTCGTCATTCGTATGTCGTAAATGTTTATTGCCGGTAAGCATTCTGTTTTTCTTTTTTTCTTGTGACTTATCGGGAAAGGGGTTGTTTAGTTTAGTAATGCAAAGATGCATAAGCATAATCAGCCTAATGTTCTCACTACTGGGACATATAACCTCTTCTCTATGTGAGGAAATGGGCTATAATCCACCACGCGGGCCCAGTGCGGGTTGGTAGATGTCACATGTCTTCGAATTTTCGGTTCTAGGACATGCCTGTTACCTGACGATGTTTTCCTTCACCGATTTTGAGAACAGTGGTGATGAAATAAATTACACAAAGTAATGCGCTGCCTGGGTTCGAAACCACGACTTCTATTCGTTAGTCGAGGCCGCCACCACTGGGCCACCGCTGCTCTCCGATGGAAAGATTAATAATGACGTATTTAGTTTTTATCACTTTTTGTTTAGCATTTATTGTTGAAATTCAGAGGTGTTAAGTTATTAATAGAACGATGTCGTGTTTGCATGCGTGAACTCCATTCAAGGTGTAAACAGACCCTTAACGAAGCCGTCAACCAAGCATTCTGTACATCTAACTAAGCAACCCTATGCAAAAATTATTGCTGGGAAACGACTTTCTTTTTGGGGAGTAAAATCACGTTTTACAGTAAAACTCAGTAACGCACTTAACGCATTAGATGCATTAAATAGTAATTTAAACGGGTCATAGGGGTATTTATAACTTTACGAATCCATAGTTAAAAAAACTTGAAAAAAATAGTTGGAACTTTGACCTCCAATATCTCCATAGCTAGAAGGTTCCTAAGGTATGGTCCATAACTAATAAATTGCAATGACGGGGAGAACAAGTGCCTGTCGGCTTCGTTAAGGGTCTACTTACACCCATTATAGTGCACCCTAAGCAGTCAGTGCCGTTATAAAAATTGGATACTAGTTACTTTTTCGAGTGGAAGGGTTATTGAGTATATTATTGAGTTTCTTTCGTATCCTATTATCACAATATACTTTTTTGCTGTAGAATACCAAACAAAATTGCTTATGATACGCAAATTTTGCTAAAGCGGTCATTTCTCCTCTTTTGCCTACACCACCCTTTTTCTTGGGATGGGAAATCATCAAATGACTCCTCCAGCTCTGGGCGGAGCGGAAGGGAGTGTCAGACTTTTACTGACTAAAACCCATCCATGTTCCTTCTTTTGCCCTTTGTGTTCCAGGGCCGCGGTATCTCTTTCGAACAGTCCCGCAGCCCCGAACAGTCCCGAAGCCCTACTTTTTCACCTGGATACGCAATAGTTACCCGTAACATTTACTCAATCAACTTAGTCAGATGCAGTCCATTGATGGACATAGGCATCTCGTAGGTCTATCTAGCTAGGGAGTGGGGGGTGTCCCACACTACACTTGCTGATACGTGGTCTTCACTCCAGGACTCGTTGTCTCCATCAGTTTTTCCAAAATTACTACATTTTAGGCCGGAAAAATATAATTTGCCAACTAATATACAAGTCAGAAGCACTCTTCCTCAAAAGCGATAACAAGGTATCAAGGGATCTACCTAAATCCACCCATATTATATACAGGGTATGTCTGTTAGGACTGATACCCGGCGGTTGTGTACCCCCTGAGATGGCGAATGGCCCGGCTAATTATGAAACAATTTGGATTTTGTTGGGACATCCCTTAGGTGCAAATTGTTTGTCATGGGCATTTTTTTTTTTACTCGAGTTCTGATGTAGCTTTCGTGTTGTTGTTTTGTAGGATTGTATTTTTAGGGATTTTGATTATTGTTTATTTATTTATTTAAACTTCATGTACAATAGTGGTACATAGGCGGACTTAATGCCACAAGGCATTCTCTACCAGTCAACCTTTGGGTTAAATAAGAAAACATTGTGTTAGGACAAAATAATTTTTTTAAAGTAACTTCTTGTTTTCGAAAATTTGTATACTTATATTGATACTAATAATCATATGTAAATAAAATAAACCAATAAATATTTTAACAAATATCAAAATAGAAGAACCTAATAATAATTACCGTGACTCGACTTCTAATTGAGAGCTATTTATTTTGACATAAATAGGTAGTGGTTACGAACTTTTCTTTTAAATGTGAATTTGCTTATTAAATAAGACAATCAGTGTGATAATTTTGGCAGTCGTTCCATGTATAATACTGGTTTTCGTTTGCATCTAGTGAGACTGGACGCCGATCCCAACATAGTTGAGAAAAGGCTAGGCAGATGATGAGCGTGATATTTTGACTTATGCCTACAAAAAAAAAATAGAAATTATTGAGTTTCTTTCGTATCCTATTATCACTGTATACTTTTTTTTGCAGTAGAATACCAAACAAAATTGCATATGATACGCAACTTTTGCTAAAGCGGTCATTTCTCCTCTTTTTGCCTACACCGCCCTTCATTTTTTTTTTCTTGGGATGGGAAATCATCAAATGACTCCTCCCGCTCTGGGCGGAGCGGAAAGGAGTGTCAGATTTTTACTGACTAAAACCCATCCATATTCCTTCTTTTGCCCTTTGTGTTCCAGGGCCACGTTATCTCTTTCGAACAGTCCCGCAGCCCTGGTAGGCATCGGCCCTTGCGGGCCCCTCCTATTTGCTGACATTGCTTTGAGGCGCGCGTGGCACACGAACGCGCCGTCGACACGGCCTATCGTCATAAGACGGACGGACGGCGAGCTAGCCCATACACTTCAAACTGCCAATTTAATGCTAGTTTCTTATGCAATTATCTGAATTTATTTTCCATTGCCTTTCCCACTTACTCAATAACAGTATAGTTCTGCTACCGTGTTCGGTTATGGCGATCAATATTAGCGGAGATAAACCATCGGGTGTGTGCAGGCACAGAAGCATTCTTTGTTCCTTTACTGTCATAGTCCGATGGGATGGCAATCCGACACGAGCGGAGAGAGACTAGGCGCATGAACAACGGCTTAATGTGCTTTCCGAGGTATCACTGATGACAATATTTTTGTCACATGTTTAATTTAGTCTTTTGTAATATTTTCTTGCCTTTGTATAGATTCTTTTTAACGATTGTTTGTGAATGTGTGAACAGTATAGGCCTTGTAGATTCCTAGAGGTGTGTTAACTTTTGTTAACCTCTTATCTTGTTTTCCGTTTTTTTTGTGTAGTAAGCAACGACTTATTGTCGGGCCTATGCTGTCCCCCCATACTTGAGTACTAATGCTGTAACATGATAATATTGTAAAATCTAATAATTTTAAATGAGTAACCATGGAGTTTCTTGCCGGTTCTTCTCCATAGGAAACGACCAACCCGAACCGTGCACCTTTTTGTCGACGTTTCATAAGTGCCCATGTAGGCCTATGTGAAATAAAAATATTTTGATTTGATTTGATCGTACCGCCAACTTCCAAACTCCAGGCTGCTACTTAGAAATTCCTGAAGGAAGAATCCAATACTAGTTTTTGGCAGAACGGGGAATTGAACCCAGAACCCCACGCTCAGCAGTCGCACTTGTGACCTTGAGACCAACGGAGCAGTTAAACATACATACTGAACCGAAAAAGAATTATCTCCCAACATTTTTCATGCACCTTTACGTCATTTCCCGAGTCCTAAGCGCCTTATCACATTTACTCCGACTAAAATCAATTTGACATATCCGAACGCGAGAAAGGAAGTGACGTAGCCGTCAGAAGCGTTCATCAATCATAAACATGACAAAGTAGACGCATCTATCTGATGCTACTTAATGACCTTTGTGCTGTGATTTTTGCAAAAATACCACCCCCATCTCTTTTCTACATTATGAATTTTCCACAAGAGTGAGCGAGGTAGATAGTGTTTTGTCAGTTCAGTATAACAGAGCTAACAAAGTCGCCCGAGGCGATGTTCTTTTTTTTGAAAATGATCGGAATCTTTTTGTTGGGTTTTCTCTAATCGTAGATGTCCGTTGTCATAATCGTTTTCGTTGTCTTTTTGTTTTTCTTTAGAGTAAATGGCGTTTAGGCTTTTATTGCTGGGGAAGCGATAAGGTGTCGTGTGTCGTAATTCTCAGGGAGCGTTTAAATTGTCTGAGAAAGACTCCGTGAAGATTAACCGAGTTTGGTGAACCGGGTTTGGTTTGGTGGTTTGGTGTACATAGTATATTTATATATTTAGTATATTTATATTTATATGTACCTGCATAGCATAGGTGTACCTAATAGTACACTCACATTTCGCCAGTTATGTTTTAAGTTCCATGTGATAGGGGGCGAGCCTATTGCCATCAACTGGGCACAAATCCAGACTCCGTGGCTGCTACTGAGAAATTTCTGATGGGAAACCTAATAACACTTTGCCTGACCTGGGAATCGAACCCGGGACTTGCGATCACTCGACCAAAGGGGCAGTCCTCTTTTTTCTTTTTATTTGCTGTGGTAGGCCAACCCCATAAAAATGGGCCAAGTTCATCCTGCCATCTACTTCTGGGCCGCGTTGTCGTATTAAGAGCGTTCGTCCAAAAAGTTACAACTTTGAAAATTGCTGTCAAATATTTCGCTGTTCTTATTAATTTAGTAATATTACTGTATGGAAATAAGAAATATGGCTAACTAGTGAACTAAAATATTGATTTATGAAACGCAATAATTAATATCTTTTTTTTTTCTTTATTTATTTATAGGGACTTTTACTCATCATAATTAGTATCTCTTGCGATGTTGAGTGGGCCTCTAAGGCCCATTTTCAAATGTTTGATCGCTGTTGATCAACCCTATAAGGCCCATCTGTCACTGTCATCGGTTATGTCACAAATTTGACAAAGGGATATCGTAACACCAAATATTTAGTTTTAGATGTAAAAAAAGTATTTGGAAACTTTCCAAATGCCTTTTTGACACCTAAAACGGTTACAACATCAAATTCAGAGTTTTAATTGCAATTCTATTATGAATATTCTAGCTCACTAGTTAGCCATATTTCTTATTTCCATACAGTAATATTGCCAAATTAATTAAAACTGGTAAATATTTGACAGCTATGTGCGACGTTGCCAACTTTTTGAATGAACGCTCTTAATAATTCGTCGGTTCGAACCAATAAGTCAGTTAAGATTATAATTTAATTTTACTGATAAAAGCTACTAAAATACGTGAAGATCAACAATAGGTTCCATGCATAATTATTAGGTAATAGGCTTTTGGAATGTGCAACTACAGTACTTTCGCAAGTTATTATGCCTTGTGTCTGTGACTATAGCTTAGCTTTTTTTTGACTTTCAAAAGTGCATGTAATGGTCTAGTTGAATTAAATGATTTGAGTTTTTGAGTTAATACATTCATGAGTTATGTAAAACTATAAAGGTCAATTTAGATAAACGGGTCATTAGAAACAATGTACGACTTCCAAATAGGCAATTGAACCTTTTGGCAACAAGTTCAATACCCTCATACAATGCTCACCGCAACTACAAAGTTTGTTGTAAACTTATATGAAACAGGAACGCTGCCAAACCTTTTTTTTGTCTGTTTACAATTCGTATGTATGAAGTTCAATGTACTTTCTTGAAACTTTAGATTTGTCAGTATATGGGAGCTTACGTAGGGCATTGTCTGGTGGAATAAGATTAAATGGTTAAACCATTCAATTTATTTATGAACTAGCTTTTGCCCGTGAAATTATTCTAAAGATATTACTTCCCCATTTGATCGGATTTCGTCAAAGGTTTTAATTTTTTTTACGGAACCCTAATACTTTTTCTAATATTTGAAAATGAATCCAGTCGTTTCGGAGATTAGCCGAAAGCAACAGCCAGACAGACAAAAAATAAAAACAAGAGTTTTTGGTATAAATAAGTACGGTTCAGTAAAAAGCTGTTGTTTTGAAATTACAAACAGACAGTTCAATTTTATTTATTTGTATAGATAATGGAAATGAGGCTGATTTGGAATTTGCAACTACAGTACTTTCGCAAGTTATTATGCCTTGTGACTGTGACTGTAACCTTTTTTGTTTTTGACTTTCAAAAGTCCCTTTAATGGTCTAATTGAAATAAATAACCTAGCACTTACTGCTGCTGAGCGATATTGCTGTTACTGTCGCACAGCTGCCAAATTGCAAGTTCAAGATAGAGACAGACATTGTCCAATGTCGAACTCAAAGCAAGGCGCCCGTTGAACTTTCCACCGGCCGAACGTGACCCAATGTTATCGACTGTTATGGCGCACATTGAACAGTGAACGCTATCATAAATGTCTATGGATCATTAACACTAAAAACGGGATATTTACCATGTTTATTATTAACTACAAAAACAAACGTTTTAAAAACTTTAGTCTATGGATATCGAATGACACAACCGCCACCGGTATCACTCTGAAATAAAGGCGTAAATGTGCTGCGACGCATAGCTTTTACAAATGCGTGCGTCGGAACGTATGCATGACATAGACCATTAATGAAAGCATAACCATAACAATTATCTATAAAATAAATAAAATTGAAGTGTCTGTTTGTGATATCGACATAACAGCTATTTACTGAATGCATATGAAAATATACTCGTATACGGCACAACAAAAACACATTTATTTAAATGTTTGTCTGTCTGTTTCGGCTAATCTCCGAAGCAGCTGGAACGATTTTGACGGGACTTTTATTGGCAGATAGCTGATGTAATACGGCCTACTTTTATCTTAGAATAATAAATAGGGACCCGTACAAAAAAAAAAGGGAAGTAATATTTGTTATAATAATTTGACGCCGATGAAGGCGGGAAACAGCTAATGGTTCAATATAATTAAAAGCAATGTCAACGCATCCATCTCATAAAGTTTCATCTCTATTGGATTTTGTTCTAAAAATATTATCCGAATGCATCATTCCTATTACTACGAATAGAGTCATCGATAAACTGAATCACAATTTTATTAATAGAACCAATCCATCGCCCCTTACACAATATTTGAACACGCAAACACACGAAAACACCCTCATACACAAATACACACAGAGCCATACAAAATGGACCACGTTGTTCGAGATCTTGGCTGGAACTTGAGAATTGGACGCGTGACAATGCCTCGATGTCCCAACTTGTATATTCCTATCATATTTTACTTTGTAAATGTTTTGCTATTGTTTTTAATGCAGTGTTCTGTTTTTTTGGCCGAATGTGCCTGCGTGACGTGGAATTTATTGTTATGGGTTTCGTATGTGTTTTAACGCTGGGGATTTCAACGGTGTATTTCAAGTTGGATCATATGTTCATTGTTTTAGTATTTAGGGCTGACTATAATAGTTTTTATATCTGTTTAAACGGTATGTACCGAACGGTGTAAAAAACGCTGATTTAATGCCTTCCTCGGGCGCTACCGCAAGCTGGAAGTCACCAGATTAAAGGTAGTTGACATAAAGATGCTGGTTTTGGCTGCGTGGAGAACATTGCTGCATGCAAATGCTCGCGTTTTTTCACTTGGTTCTTAGCAACTATTTGCTGACAGTTTAAGTACTTTATGCGGCCTACCTAACTGTTTATTTTTTTTGTATTTTTCGTCAATTCCTTGAGCTCCTTAAGTTCTGAGTTGAGCTACACGATTATTCACAAATGCTTGGACTGACTGGACAGGTCCACTCAAATCTGTTTTGTTCTTTTCTAAAAAGACCATCCCAGACACTAATCTACATTGTCCTCATATGACTTGTCCAAGATTATTATAGTGTGTTTGGCTACTCATTACCGATACTTTAGGGTATATTCTATACTCATTTCTATCGAAAAATCCACGTTTATTACTAAACCCACACCCCACGTATGGCAGCAATATATTTTTTTTTAATCGGCTGATCTAGGGTATGTTCAATGAAATGCTAATTAATATCTTTAAATGTAAGAGACCTAGAGACGTGCGAATGATCTTATTTCAAGGGTAAAGGGTGAGGCTTTCAAATTATTAAATAAACTTTAATTTCTTTAGTTTTTTACAACCAATTCACAAAAATAAATATCATTATTTCACCGAGATGACATCACTGAGATCATTCTACTGCCTCAAAAAAAATTGTTGATTGTTGTTGATTGTTTGTTTGAAAATAATAAATAAATAAATAAAGAATAACCTCGTTGGTCTAGTGGTCGCAAGCGCGACTTCTCAGCATGAGGTTGTGGCTTCGATTCCCAGGTGGGGCAAAATGTTATTGGGTTTGCCCATCAAGAATTTTTCAGTAGCAGCCACGAAGTCGGGATTTGAGCCCGGTTGATGGCAATAGGTTCGCCCCCTATTGCATGGGATGTAGCTGTACTACTAGGTACAGCTCTGCCTGACCCTTCGGGGATTACAGGCGTGATGCTATGTTTATGTTAAGATAAATATCATTTCATTAAAAAAAAACAGAAAATCGGCTCATGAAAATGCATTATCGTATCCAATGGCGCTTACAGTTTAAATATGAAACTTAGCAAAGGAACTGTTTATTCAGCCAATATTTACTTGTTACAGGTACACTGGCGAGGGGCCAAAGCTGTACGTTTCATAAGTGACCAACTTTATCGGTGTGCTACCTAGTTTATTAGTGGATTCCTACAGTTTGGTGCGAGGTGAGTACATTGTTTTATGTGTTTTAGTTTATTGGTACGAAATCCTCCCTATATCTTATCTTATCGGTCCTTTGTTATTTTATTATTATACTGGTTTTTATTTTCTTTTTAATAAAATTGTTATCCCCTTTTCTAAAAACATTGCACATCTAGACTTAAGTTACCAACCAAGCGGTAATAAGGCGTCTTTGTTGTCAATGTTGTGTTTATCTGTAATTGGCACATATATTAGAATATTACCGTATGTTCTTGTAAAATGTATGTGTATGTATGTATGTGCTGTGGGTGAACCTTAAATAAATAAATTAATAGTGATTGTAAGTAATACCGACGCACAAACGGTTACCACATTTTTAGTACATAATTTTAAACACATTCCACTTATAAATGTTTCATCGGTAATTAAAAAAAACTGTTGTTTCCTACAAAAAGTGAATACGTGGTAATCGTTTGTACGTTGATATCCCCTCTACACTGTTTATTATTAGTCTTCGGACGTCGCTAATTTTTAAATGCAATATTATTAAATGATACGTACCAAATAATGACTGCAAAACTGGACTGGAGGAGCTCGTGGCTAAATAATAACTGACGCTCGGGTCGATCTTTAGGTTAAGCTGCGCTTGCCTAGGTTGATCCGTGGATTGGTGACCACCCATTACATACCGAGTTTCCTCCGTGCTTTGGAAAGCACGTTAAGCCGTTGGTCCCGGCTGTCATTTGTAGATCTTTGATAGTCATTACAGGTAGTCAGTGAACCGAAAGTCTGACAACTAGTCTTAGCAAAGGGTATCGTATTATTCAGAACTAACTGGGTTGTGGAGCTCAGATAGGCAGTCGCTCCATGTAAAATACTAGTACTCAGCTGCATCCGACCTCAAAATAGTTGGGAAAAGGCTAGGCAGATGATGACCAAATAATGACTGCAAAAGCTCCAAAATGAGGCAAGAGTAACCAAAAAAATCTAAGTACTTATTATCAACCCGTCCAAGGTTGCACTACCTCCCAGCTTAACAATTTACAACAAAACAGTAAGGTGCCGACACCATATTGCCCAATCCGATAGTAAACCTCCGAGCAATACGTTTGACCATTAATTATTCAGTGTCCACGATGTTGTTCAGTTCCCAACGTTAAATAAGATTAAGTGCATGCTTGCAGTTTGCACGAGTTGAAACTACACATCTTACTGTGTAATAAAACCATCAAGTGCTTAAGCACGGCCGGTGCACCTTGGGCAGGAGGCGGCCTTATAGAGAAATGGATTTTTTTTTTAATGTTACTTGTACGAAATGAGATTGAGGTGATCGTGGCTCAATAATAACAGCCGCACAGGTTGATCAAGGTTATCAAATCAAATCAAATCAAAATATTTTTATTTCACATAGGCATACATGGGCACTTATGAAACGTCGACAAAAAGGTGCACGGTTTTAGTACTCAAGTATGGGGGGACAGCATAGGCCCGACAATAAGTCGTTGCTTACTACACAAAAAAAACGGAAAACAAAATCAGAAGTTAAGCCACGCTTGCCTAGGTCGGTCTGTAGATGGATGACCATCATAACATACTGGGTTTCCTCCGTGCCTCGGAAAGCACGTTAAGCTGGTGATCCCGGTAGTCATTTGTAGATCTTTGACAGGCGTTGCAGGTAGTCAGAGGCCCGAAAGTCTGACAACCAGTTTTTCCAAGGGGTATCTTATTACCCAGTACTAACTGGGTTGTGGAGCTCAGAAATTGACTGGAGTGGCTGTTATTATTTAGCTACGAGCTCCTCACTTGTGTGATGGAATATAGTGCAGAAAAGAGGAGAATAGTGTCCCCAGCAATGAGAACAGGCTGATTATAAAATGCGAATAACTTAAACAATAAAAACCTTTTGTATCTTTTGCCTTCATGAGGCAAAGGTCATGTCAACAAACATTACTGTTTTTTGGCCCAAATAGTTTATTTACTGTGACACATAACAGGCTTTCTCTACCACAGCGTATCACTGGCAATTTGGTAGCGAAAATGTCGTTGTCAACTTGAATTTCGAAACAAAAACGCCAAACATGGAATAAAAGTCAAACCTGAATGAATTCTGAATCTCTACTGAATCAAACTGAAAGAAAATTTAAGAATTTAATTTAAAAAATAATATACAATTGTAATACACACAATCATATATTATTTTATGGACTAAAATAAGATTACTTCAGATCGATTAGAAGAACTGGACTTTATGTATTGGTTTAAAAGTGTTTTTTTCTAAAAACACATTATTTTGTTGGTTTTACTTTTTCGCGAACTAAATAGCAATAGACATTTCCACTTACCAAGATTACCAAAAAGTTGTAACAACAAAGGTGAGCAAACAATAAGCATTACAGCACTTGTTTCCCAAAATAAAGACCCAGCTAATACGATTAAGTATATTAACGAATACCTTTTAAATACATTATGTTAGTGTACCTACATTGTGGCCAGAGCCAATTTTGGTCTAGTACATTCTCTTGGGTGAGTGTATGCTCAATTAAGTAGTAGGTACCTACTTACCTACATTTTTTCTTGGAGTATCTTAGAGATAATTGTTTGGATAGTAATTTGTATGAGTGATTAGCAAAAAAAGCGATCATGACTTAAGTAAAAAGGTCTTACTGGCAAGTCGTTTTCAAATATTTAATTACTATTATTACGCCATATACTATACATATTACTGTTATTAGCCCATAGTGTCACGTTACCGGGCGAAGGGCTTCCTAAGATTCTTTTCCTATCTCGCGGCTGCCTGCTGTCGTAGTCCAGTATTTCTTAAAGAAGTGTACTTCACCTCATCATCTTCGTAAGCCTGCTAGAGCCTTGTCATATGACGAAATATCCTTTGTCCCCAAGGTGGGGATCCACAGTAGACCTCCATCGCGAATGGTCTTGAACTTCACTCTTCATTTCACAGCTCGTCATTTCAATTCTTTTTGCTTCTTCCAACGTGGCATGACGCCAGTTTGTGCCTTCGACGGCGTCTTTTGCTCCTCTGGGATATGCTCCTGTGGGTCCCAAAGAAGACAATAGACATACCTACATGGCTTGCCCAAATCAACTTCAGCTGGGCAGCTTTTTCTACTGCCTATAAACAAATATACTTTTACCGTAGATCGTTTTCACCCGGCATGTGTCCCAAGAGTCTTTTCCCCGTTCGATCAATCAATCAACTAAGGCTACAGCAGTCCTCTAGTGGACATAGGTCTTTCCCGAGCGTCCGTCACTCACAGAATAAAATAAAACTTCTATGTGTCTGTTTCTTTCGTCGTCACGAGGTGATAAGTAAGAAAACATGTTTATATGTCTATTACGTAGCCTGCCTACACCAAATCGGCTGAATAGCGACATGATAGCTATTTTGGTACAACGGATGTTTCCCACATAAAATTGCAACACAGGGAGTCTGCTGACTCGACGCCTCGTATCGCCGCGGCGGGCCGACCTACTACTTCGAATCTGATGATGCCCCATCCGCGTTTCGCAATCGTTTAAAAATGTATTTTTTGTAATAATTAATTCGGAACTTCGGTACAAACATCGACTAAGTCTAGACTTAAGATCTATTAATGTAATTTTAAAGTAATTGAACTCTTCTTTATATTCACTTCGGTTTTCTTTAAGTCCTCCGGCCGCCGCCTTCATAATTTGTCTCATGGCACAAGTGAATACAATAAGAAATAAAAAACTAAACAAAAACAAGTTAATATTGTGTCTCACGGCTGCGACAAATGCCCAGCCAGCCGGTGATTGGGGTAAAAATGACTGGAAATATCTCTCTACCCTTATAAACAGCATGAAAAACTCTTCCTAAACTACGCATGTGCTAAAACTTAAAATTTGAAGACTTATTGTATTCTAAGTTTTTAAACAGTCATGGTCACTAACATTATCATTAACACTAGAAACGGTACACAACACACACAACAACAATCAGTGAGCATGGTAAATATCCCGTTTCTAGTGTTAATGATAATATTGTATTGGATATTATTACTGCCTCGTTCGTTCGATTTCCGGGTCAGACAAAGAGTAATTGGGTTTTCCAGCAGGAATTTTCTCAGTAGCAGTACTGTAGTAGCTAGCGAAATGTGGGTGTACTATTAGGTGCAACTCTGCTTATCCCTGCCGGGAATACAAGCGTGATGTTATGTTTTACTGTTTATCTGCCGATCCGTACTGGGTCCCCGTGATACAGTACCGCCCACTCCCTTTCATAGAGAGGAAGCCTGTGTCCTACAGTTAGCCACAGTGATAACTATGTTAATGTGTAACAATATGTACTGTGTGATAAGTCTCACGAAAATGTGAACGACGTGCCGCACTTTGGGGTTCCGTAGCCGAATGGCAAAAACGGAACCCTCATAGATTCGTCATGACTGTCTGTGTGTCGGTCCGTCTGTCACAGTCACTTTATTCCGAAACTATTAGGGCTAAACAGTTGAAACTTGGTAGGTAGATGTATTCAGTAACCGCCTTAATTTTTTTTACAAAATAAAAAAAAAAGATTATATGCATGGAACTGAAACTAAAAAAAAATGTTTTCATCAAAACTATACGTGCGGTGTGTCTATAGATAGGGCTTTAATAATGACATTGAGGTTCCTAAAACCATTTTTTTCTCAAAGTCAATCGTTTGAAAGATAGACACTTCCAAAGTGGTAAAATGTGTGTCCACCTTCCCTCTTATTTTTTAAGTAAGAAGAGGAAAATTCTGAAAACATGTAGGATTGTAGAACGTAAAAAATGTCAACAAAAATTGGTTTGAATAAGATTTGATGTTTAGTTTTTGAGAAATTTGACTTTTTCATCAAACTGCAGCAGTAACTTTGGTTTTCATTAACATACAATAAAAAAAATTAGTTTTGCTGTTGAATGTATGAATGAGCCTTCAAAATGTTTATATTATACTGTTTGGTGCTACGGAGCCATGTGTGCGTGTGAGTACGACTCGCAGTTGGCCGGTTTTTACTAGAATAGAATTTACATTTAGAATTAAATACAACTTCTTTAGAAAATAATCTAAAATAAAATAAAAAAAAACTCTTGTCCTAGCTCTGCAAAGATTCTGAGAAAAAAGAACTCGAATGCAATTCTCAGGCTCTCAGAACGCTTCACCGGCTTCATCCAACAACGATACTGAAAAAATAAAAATAATTAAAATGCTAAATGAAGGAAGAAAGATTAAATTACAAGACTTTGTAGCCTCTACAAGCTTCTACAAGGCATTTAAAAATGGCAGCTGTTGCCAACTGTTCTGGCAAAAACAAGGACGCAGCGAGAATACTTTATAAGGAGTCAAATATAGCTTACATTAATGTAAGAACATTTTTAGAGGTTTATGTGGCACAAGTGTAATAATACTTAGCTTCTAATCTATTCTTCGTTTAATTACAGCGTGTTATGTTCTGGATCTTATAGCTTTTCTTTCAATTTCCAATCTTCGGTTACTATATATTGACGTTGAGAGATATTAACCAATTTTCATTCATTAACTGACAGCACCTCACGTTGGTCTCTACACTGCTCTTCCAACGTTGAGACTAACGTCAGCTTATAATAAGAATGCGTGGTGGACGCCAGCATCCAGGAAGCTTTCAAGATATCCTGGTGTATTCCCGTTGTCCCCATAATCGGTGTCCCCATCATGGGGACAACGGTACGTCACATAATTACTTACCGTTGTCCCCATAATCTGTGTCCCCATCACGGGCACATCTCATCCTTACCGTTGTCCCCGTTATGTACATATGGGCAATGGGGACAACGGACAGTTAAGATTTCACGTATCGTTGTCCACTTTAAATTTTTTGTTATTTTTAAACGTGGGTTATTTAGCGCGGCAAGTCTAAAACTAAAATGAAAGATATTTTGTACATAATAGATTTTAATCCAAAATATAGGAAGAAATAAGACATGTTTACACACAAAACACATCTAGATTTTTAAATGGAAGGCAACAAACGTTAAGTATTTAGTTCACACAATCAACATAGCAGCTACCCATAAAGTAATAAAAAAATTGTTTGTGGTTGGTATGTTGAAATGATTAAAATTATTTATAGCACACAATAGAGCAACAAATGAGAATAACTAAATACACTCGTTACCCGTAGTCCCGGTGGGTCGACCCATTACCGGGTCCATGGGTAATTCAATTCGGCTTTTTGTTTCTAATACTTATTCCTTGAAGTCCGAGGAAGGTTCTTCTCGGGGATAGCGAACATACAGATTATAAAGAGTCAAACAGTAACAAAGAAGGTATCACAAATATCCAGACCCGAAATTAATATTATTTCATCAACACATGCATTAGTACATGATAAGGGAATAAAACCCGACTCTTGTTTGATTTTTTTCCGTGGCGCCATCTGGGTCGTCCATATTAAAAAATATTTAAATTCGGTATCAAACATTTTTGTTACAATGATATAAGTACATGTATCCTGTACGTAAATTGATATTAAATGTTAATTCTTATAATACTTACTTGAATTGTCATTGTACCAGTACATTTAGTTTTCTTTCTTAGGTAACATTCCCATACTGCAGCTCCACTTTTATAAGTACATTTCTTCGTAAATTGGTATCCTGCATATAATAATACTGTGCCGCCCTTTCTATTTATATATTTCAATTCACTTCTTCCTCCGGATGGGCCAGGCTGAGATTCTTGTGACATGTTAATAACTGCTGAACCCACGGAACGAAGGTCGTCGGTCGTTACTTTATAGGTAGCTGCTATGTTGATTGTGTAAACTAAATAAACATCTCTTATTTGTTCCTATATTTTGAATTAAAATCTATTAAGTATGTACAAAATATCACGTTATATTCGTCGGAAGTTCAAGCAACTAAATAAAAGAAAATTTGATGTATTCCCATTGAAAAAAAACAAAAAACACACAAAAATATTCAAATATGACTTGTCAGGTAAAAAGAACTCAGTTTTGAGAAAAAAAAAACATAATAAAGTTATTATTTGGAAAAAAGGTTTTAACCTAGGAGGTGAGGTTTTAACAGTAGAGGTAACGCATTGCTGCGTTACCTCTACTGTACGTATTATAACTTTTGCATCCTATACTCCTATTTCTTCTCTTACTATTACCACTTAAAAATATTAACGGTTTAAATAGATAATAAAATGTACTTACATGAGTTCTTCTTTTACACTTTTACCGACATCACGTCACGATTTACCACTGTCAAGTACACATCTATATACATATTAGATATGAGCGCCGATGGCCAATTCTACGGCGGCGGCGTGGCCTGAAAATGTTCACGGTGGCGGCGGCGTCGCGGCGGCGCGCCGCGTCCGGCCGTGGGCCTTTTTTTTTCGGTATGGGAAATCATCAAATGACTCCTCCTGTTCTGGGCAGAGCGGAAGGGAGTGTCAGACTTTTACTGACTAAAAACCATCCATGTTCCTTCTTTTGCCCTTTATGTTCGAGGGCCGCGGTATCTCTTTCGAACAGTCCCGCAGCCCTGGCAGGCATCGACCCTTGGGGGCCCCTCCTGTTTGCTGACATGTCTTTGACATGAATTACATATTGTTATAATTACATATTGAATGACATATTGCAATTTCGTAAAATGTCACATTCTCAAATTGTCATATTCCGAAAACGCCACATCGCAAAACGTGACATTAGCAAAATGCCATTTTCGCAAAATGTCATTTCCGCAAAATGTCATTTTCGCAAAATGCCTTATTGCAAAATACCATTTTCGCACAATGTCAAATAATCAAAATATCGAAATGTCACTTGGGACATAAGTAGTCAATTTTTTATATTTAGACGTTAAATGTTTTTATGAATAACGCTACCTAGCTATAACTTTAATAAAGACTTGATTGACTTGACAAACCAAAGACACAGAACAACAAATGCCCTCGAAGGCTGGCATCACCGCATTAACAGACGTACGAGTAACCCTAAAAAATTCATACATAAATTACAACAAGAAAGTAAATACTGGGACAATATATATATAAACAATCTTTATTTCACAATTTCCGAGAATCGGAAAAGGAAAGACATCCATTTTGATGAACAATATAAAAAAATTGTTAAAAAAGATAAGCGATAACCGATTGTCATTAGCAAAATTTCTGCGTAAAGTTATTTTTCTACAATTATTTAGATAGCCATTTTATAGGTTAAAACATAATTTTACGAGTATTACAATTAATATAATTATCATCAAACAGAACTAAATAGTTGATGAATCCTTACAATTTAAAAAAAAAACAATGACAAAAACAAAAAAACCAATGATATCTGTGCTTTTGTTCTGCGGCTGCATTGCCGCTCGGTGCCGGCGGCGGCGGCGCATCCTTTTCAAACGCACATATTTCATTACTATTATATACAGGGTTATTTGTAAAACACCAGTAACCTCTTAAGAGGTCATTGTACTCATCATTATGTATATATATATTAAACCTGAAATCGCGAAAAAAAATCAGCTGTTCCCTACATTTATGATCGATTAACTCGTCAAAATGTAGGGAACAGCTGATTTTTTTTTCGCGATTTCAGGTTTGGTCCCATAGTAAAAGTTGTTCATAATGATGAGTACAATGACCTCTTAAGAGGTTACTGGTGTTTTACAAATAACCCTGTATTCATACATATAAAACTATATATATTTAAACAAATACATTCGTAAATTATAAATACTTGTGTGGCAATCACATGTGTAGCTATTATTTAGATAGTATGTGTTTTTTTAATTTTAAATGTAGTCATTAGTTCCATTTTGTATTGGTACAATATTCTCTGTATTAAGGCACTCTCACTTCTAATTTGAACTCAACGGGGACAACGGGCATATTTTGAGAAGCATATATTACAAGAAATTAACGGGGACAGCGTATGGGGACAACGGGCAGTAATTTTAATTATTTTATTAAATTCCCTCTGTCCCCTTTAACGGGACATGGCCTATGGGGACAACGGGCAGTAATTTTAATTATTTTATTAAATTCCCTCTGTCCCCATTAATGGGGACATGGCCTATGGGGACAACGGGAATACATCGATATCCTAACTAATATTATAAATGCGAATGTAAGTTTGTTTGTTACCTTTTTACGCCTAAACTACTGAACTGATCATCCTGAAATTTTGCATATACGTTGTCAGGTGTACTGAAACGGACATAGGTTACCTTACACCCCGAAAAAAGTACTGTTCCCGAGGAAAACAACAATAAAGTTCTTATGATAATAGATGACACCACTTGTTTTTCGAATCATGATTGAATTATATTATTATAAGCAGAGTACAACCCAAATTGATTGTCAAATTCTAAATTAACGTGAGCGAAGCTGTGGGCAAAAACTAGTCTGTAATAAAAAAAATACAATTTGCTTTTATCTAAACAAAAATAAGAGTAGGTACTGCGATTAATAAAAAACTTTCATGCCAACATTGTTGTTAGCGACGAAACGTAAATAACCTATGTATAACTTATGTAATCATAATAACTATTAGCGTAGATTCACGACTGATTAAGTTAGAAAGTGTACATATAAGATTTAAGATAGTTTTTACTAGTTTGGAATGTTTTATATAGGATTTAAGGTAAACTCATTAGTAATTCTAATTGGAAACACAAAGTTAAGGTAGATTCATTAATAATTCTAATTAGAAATGTGATAATAATCTAGTTAGCGTAAATTCTTATTGTTGTTATAAGTGTTGTACATTCCAGTCACCAGGCGGCATCACCTGCGCCATAGTAACATGTAGCTTAGCTACTAGGAAACGTTACCGTAACGGGGACCGTTTTAGTTTTTCGATTATTTTTAATAATTATTTAAGGTTTTTAGTATTGTTTTGTGTTAATTAAGTTAAATAAATCCGTCCTAAGCTGTTAGGAATAAGCGTTATTGTAACGGATGCCTAATCACGGAAATAATAGCCCACAAAAGTTTTCCCATACAAAGAGGGCACCTTCGCTCTGATTGGTCAGAGGGGAGGTAATAGTGCCGTGTGCGAATTTTAAGTGTTATGATTGGCTAGAGCCGTCTTTAAAAGAGGGCCCCTTTTCGTGGTCAGGCATTCCGAATCCAGCAGTACCTCAAGAATAATCTAGAAGATAAGAAGAAAGAACTCTGAATAAAACAAGAAGAAAATCCTCAAGAAAATAGTATTTATTTACTCCTGCACCGTCACTCTCTTCAGTCGTCATCCCGCCAGCGAACCCTCTCCACACAATATTCTACAACCGCAACATTTGGTCCTTCGTCAGCCGGATTGGGTTTCAAGAAAGAAAACTGAGAAGATGCCTACGAACACAAGATCAAGATCGGTGCAGTCGAAGACTACAACTACGAGTGAAAGCAACGCCACGTCGGATACTACGGGCACCGGTACGACGGACTGGAGCATGATTACGCCGAGTGATTCTACAAGCGCCACGACTATGAACACGTCGATTTCAAATCGATCGACACTCACAAGAAGATCACCGCCGAGTAGCATCCAAGGACGTCAGCAACCCGTACATCGACCCGCGAATACTGCTGGAGAAGAATCAACATCGGGGGACGTAACTCATACCACCCCCCCGACCCGTACCATCGAAGCGTCGATTCCCGCCCACCATGAAGAAAGTCATCCTACGCCGCAGATTCAAGAAAGAAGTGTCGCCGTGAAAACGCGCCTGAACGAAGGAAGCACACCTACGTCCAGAGAAGAGAGTCTGCAGCAGCCTCGCCCTAAGAAGATGACCCGCGATCTAGACACTCACTCTGTTCGCTCGTCACATAGGAAGAGAGCAGAAGCGCAAGCAAGAATGACAGTGGCACTAAGGGAACTAGAATTAGCCGAAGCACGTTCCAAGGTCGCTCAAGCCGAACTAGATCTTCTAGCAGCAGAGTCAGAAGAAGAAGATGGAGTCGGAGAAGAGATGTTCGAGCGATCCCGAGAAGTCGAACAGTGGTTCATAACGACCGGAGACAGACCACCTCTCAAGGAGCAGCCAGCCAAGCCAGCTGAAGAAAAGAAGAGTGACATTCAAGAATTAGCCTCAGTCTTACTCAAGCTTTCCGAGAAGTCACGTGACACCATTCCATCAAAGCACCTCGAACTCCCTCACTTCAACGGGGCCTGCGAAGAATGGTTGGCCTTCAAGAGGTCATATGAAGACATGGCCGCTTCGTTCAACAACAATCAGAACTTAGCGCGCCTCAGAATAGCAATCCAAGGAAAAGCAAGAGAAGCCGTCCAAAGCCTGCTGTTCACCGCTGAAGACCCACGTGAAGTCATCAAGGGGCTGGAAGCAAGATTCGGAAGACCTGGAGCACTGGCACTAGCTGAGCTGGAAAAAATGAAGAATTTGTCAAAAGTCGGCGAGAACCCTAGCGACATCTGTGTTTTCGCAAGCAAAGTAAAAAACGCCGTAGAAACAATCAAGTCCTTGAAGAAACCCCAATACCTCAGTTCTCCTGAAACACTGAGGATCATAGTAGACAAGATGCCAACATCCATGAAATTCCGTTGGTTTGCCTACCACAGAAATAGAAGGGATGAAGATATTCAAGAATTATCACTCGTCGAAGCGTTTTTAGAATCAGAAGCCGACATGTGTGGGGACTTTGCTCCACCTGAAGTGCCCTCGGAGCAAAAAAAAGGAATAAGAAGACCCGTACATATGGTTCAGGAAGCGTCTCAAGAAAAATATAAGAAGTCATGTCCATTCTGCAAAGAAGAACATTTCGCGTTAGAATGCAAGAAGTTCAAAGAATCCGACATAAATGAAAAATGGGATATGATCAAGAAGGCTAAAATATGCTTCAAGTGCCTTCGATTCAAACACTCAAGAATCAACTGTAAAGCGCCGGTCTGCAAACAATGTAAAAGATGGCATCATACCGTCTTGCATTCCGAGAATCCACCAGTAGCGAAGGAATCGAATAAAACCCACTCGGGAATTACAACCGAAGAAAAAGTCGCATCGATACACAACGCCAAAGGAGAAGAAAAGGCTTACTTGAAGATCATCCCAGTTGACCTTTATGGTCCAAAAGGTCAAGTCCGCGTACTAGCATTGTTGGACGAAGGGTCGACAGTCACACTGCTAGACGCATCGGTCGCCGAGGAGATTGGAGTCGAAGGGAAGCAAGAAAAACTCACAATCGAGACAGTCGGCGGGAAGTTACTAAGAAAAGAAAGTTCACAGAAGATCGAGTTCAAGATAAAGGGGGCTCACAAAAGGGAGAAGAGATCCATCACAGCGAGAACCATCGACGACCTGAAGCTGTCCGAACAATGCATCAACAAGAACACCGTGAAGAATTGCCCACACCTAAGGGCAATTGAAGGTCAACTCCTCTACGTCACCGAAAGGCCTAAACTGCTGATAGGCCAAGACAACTGGGGCCTGATAGTAACAAGAAGACTGAAGAAGGGCAAACCATCCGATCCTGTGGCCTCCCTAACCAACCTAGGGTGGGTGCTACACGGCTGCGAAGCGGGGTCGACGGCCTCAGTAAACTTCACTCACTACGGCAGGTCGACCACCGATGAAGAAAGCGTAGAAGAGATTGTTCGAGAACATTTTCAACTGGAATCTCTTGGGATTCAAAATCGATCGCCAACGAACGACAGCGATAGAAGAGCTCTAGAAACCCTCGAGAAAACTACGAAGAAGCTATCAAGCGGTCAATACGAAACCGGTCTCCTGTGGAAGAAAGAAGAAGAAACCCTACCCAATAACTACAATCAAGCAATTCGACGCCTGGTCAACATTGAAAAGAAGCTGGATCGAGATCAAGAAGCCAAAGAACATTATGAGAAGCAGATCCAGAACCTAATTGAAAAGGGATACGCAGAAAAAGCTCCAAAGAAGTCAAGTGAGGGAAGAACATTCTACTTACCCCACTTTGCCGTCGTGCATCCAGTCAAGAAGAAGCTGAGAATAGTGTTCGACGCAGCTGCCAAGTTCGAAGGGAAGAGCCTCAACGATGCCTTACTCTCCGGTCCAGACTTACTGCAGTCACTATTTGGCGTGCTGCTACGCTTCAGGGAAGGACCAGTGGCCGTCATGGCCGACATCCAAGACATGTTCCTTCGTGTCAAAGTGAGAGAAGATGATCGAGACAGCCTCAGGTTCCTATGGCGAGGAAACCGAAGAACTGGCAAGCCTGAAGAGTATAGGATGTCGTCAATCATCTTTGGAGCAGCATCATCACCAGCAACAGCCATATACGTGATGAACAAGAACGCAGAAGAATTCAAAAGCATCCATCCCGAAGCAGTACAGGCGATAAATAGAAACCATTACATGGACGACTATCTACAGAGCTTCCCAACTGCAGCTGAAGCAAAGAAGACTTCAAGAGAAGTAAGAGACATCCACGCAAGAGCAAACTTCCATCTGAAGGGTTGGGCCAGCAACAACACAGGGGTACTATCGGAAATTGAAGACGCAAATAAAGCCGATTCCCTGCAACTAACAAAAGAAGAGAAAACCTTGGGACTAAGATGGCTGGTAAAAGAAGATGCACTAGCTTTCAACGTCGGCCTGCGTAACACGTCAGAAGACCTGCAAAATGGAAGAAAAACTCCAACAAAAAGGGAAGTCACGAGCGCAGTGATGTCTACGTTCGATCCAATGGGTTTCGCGACACCAGTCTTGATACAGGGCAAGAAATTAATTCAAGACATCTGGCGAACAAAGGTAGACTGGGACGAGCAGATCAACGAACCACAAAAAGAAGCCTGGATGAATTACCTAGAAGAAGTATCATCGTTAGTAAAGCTGAAGATCCCAAGATGCGTCTCACCCCGCGGAAGAAAAGGACAACTACATACATTTACCGATGCAAGCGAAGAGGCCTACGCAGCTGTAGTCTACTGGAGGACAGTCGAACCAGACGGAAGAGTCCACGTCTCCATGATCGCCGGCAAAGCACGAGTAACGCCAACAAAACCAGTCTCAATTCCAAGGCTGGAACTACAAGCAGCGTTGCTCGGCAGCAGACTAGCCGCCACGATCGAGGAAGAGTCTGACCTCGAAATCACAAAGAAGATCTACTGGACAGACTCCAGCACAGTACTACAGTGGATACAAGCGGAACCAAGAAAATTCAAGACCTTCGTAGCCAATCGACTAGCCGAAATAGAAGAGAAGTCCAAGCCGAGTGATTGGAGATGGGTACCAACCAAGGAAAACCCAGCAGATGACGCCACCAGAGGGACTCCAGCCGAGTTCGACCACAACGCCAGGTGGTTCAAAGGCCCATCCTTTCTCCGTTGCCCAGAAGAAGAGTGGCCATTTCATGACTTCAAACCAGAAGGAGTCATGCCAGAAGAGAAAAACAAACAAAAGGTGATGACAATCAAGGTCACAGAAGACGTCCTCTTAGACGTAGAGAGGTTCTCAAGCTGGGGTCGACTACTGCGCACGACAGCCAGAGTGGTTGCCTTCACAAGCCACTTGTTAAAGAAGACACGTAAGGCGACCACCACTGCCGCACGTCAGAAAGAAGAGCCCTGGAAACCCCAAGGAAAAACCCAGAAGAAAGCGAAGAAGATCTCAACTCAACTCGTCAACAAGGAAGAAAAAAGGCGGCTGTACCTGCCCCTGGAAGAAGAACACTTAAAAAAGGCTGAAGAATTATTGATGAAAATAAGTCAAAAAGATAGCTTCGCATCAGAGATTAAGAGCTTAAAAGCAGAAAAACCCCTAGAAAACGCGAGCCGTCTTAAGAAGATCGACGTCTACATAGGAGACGACGAAATAATCAAACTAAGAAGCAGAACAAAGAAATTCCGTGACGATGGCGAAAGAAAAATGAACCCCATCATATTAGACGGGAAACAAAAAATAACGCGCCTCATCATACAACATTATCATAAAAAATTCCTACATGGCAACACAGCAACAGTGATGAACGAGTTACGACAGAAATATTGGATCCTGGGATTAAGAGCGGCCCTAAAAACAGTCGCACACAGCTGTCAATGGTGCAGGACAAAGAAGAGTTTACCAGAAAAACCTCCGATGGGAGACCTACCAAGCGAAAGGCTGCAGCACCACCAGTTCCCCTTCTCTTGCGCGGCCGTGGATTATTTCGGCCCGATGCAAGTCACACTTGGAAGGAGGACCGAGAAGCGCTGGGGGGCCTTGTTCACCTGCCTCACCACCAGAGCCGTACATCTAGAGCTAGTGCCCTCTCTTAGCACGAGCTCGATGATTATGGCACTCCGTCGGATGGCAGCCAGAAGAGGAACTCCGAAAACCATATTCAGCGACAACGGGACCAACTTCGTCGGAGCCAAGAGAGAGTTAGAAGAAGCTGCGCAAGAGAAAGGCATCGAGTGGAAGTTCATACCCCCGGGCGCCCCAAACATGGGAGGCGCTTGGGAGAGACTCGTACGAACAGTCAAGACAGCGCTAGCGGTGGTCCTCAACGAAAGGAACCCACCTGAAGAAGTTCTCCACACGCTCATGACAGAGGTTGAACATATCGTCAACTCTAGACCTCTCACCCCCATCAGCATGGACCCTGAAGATGAAGAGGGTCTGACACCGAACCACTTCCTGCTGGGGAGATCCTGTGGAGCAATGGCGCCGGGAGAGTTCGACGACACCGAACTAAATGGGAAGGCAAACTGGAGAACCACCCAAAGACTCGCTGACCACTTCTGGAGAAGGTGGGTCAAAGAATACCTGCCTCTCCTCATGCCAAGGAAACTCGAGGGGAAAGAAACCAAAGACCCCAAAGAAGGAGACGTCGTACTAATCGTGGACTCAACACTACCACGAAACTCATGGCCTCGCGGAGAAGTTGTCAAGACGTATCCTGGACCAGACGGAAGAACCAGAGTGCTGGACGTGCGGACGTCGGGAGGAGTACTTCGCCGCCCGACTCGACGGATCATCGTGCTGGTTCCCGCTACATCGTCGCCTCCAGAGGATGCAGTGCTTCGCACCGTGGGGGAGAATGTTAGCGACGAAACGTAAATAACCTATGTATAACTTATGTAATCATAATAACTATTAGCGTAGATTCACGACTGATTAAGTTAGAAAGTGTACATATAAGATTTAAGATAGTTTTTACTAGTTTGGAATGTTTTATATAGGATTTAAGGTAAACTCATTAGTAATTCTAATTGGAAACACAAAGTTAAGGTAGATTCATTAATAATTCTAATTAGAAATGTGATAATAATCTAGTTAGCGTAAATTCTTATTGTTGTTATAAGTGTTGTACATTCCAGTCACCAGGCGGCATCACCTGCGCCATAGTAACATGTAGCTTAGCTACTAGGAAACGTTACCGTAACGGGGACCGTTTTAGTTTTTCGATTATTTTTAATAATTATTTAAGGTTTTTAGTATTGTTTTGTGTTAATTAAGTTAAATAAATCCGTCCTAAGCTGTTAGGAATAAGCGTTATTGTAACGGATGCCTAATCACGGAAATAATAGCCCACAAAAGTTTTCCCATACAAAGAGGGCACCTTCGCTCTGATTGGTCAGAGGGGAGGTAATAGTGCCGTGTGCAAATTTTAAGTGTTATGATTGGCTAGAGCCGTCTTTAAAAGAGGGCCCCTTTTCGTGGTCAGGCATTCCGAATCCAGCAGTACCTCAAGAATAATCTAGAAGATAAGAAGAAAGAACTCTGAATAAAACAAGAAGAAAATCCTCAAGAAAATAGTATTTATTTACTCCTGCACCGTCACTCTCTTCAGTCGTCATCCCGCCAGCGAACCCTCTCCACACAATATTCTACAACCGCAACAATTGTCCTGAAGACAATAAAAAAACAGTCAAATACGCCAAGCCGTTCTTAAGTGATGATTAAACATTCTCTTTTAGACATGTGTCAATTGTTTTTAATTAAATAAGATTGGTTTATTTGAATAAAAGTAAACAGCACAATTAACCTTCACATCTGCAGCTAAGTGTACCAGTCATCCAATTTTCTTCCTGTCAACATTCTAAGTTTTGACCTCTCCAATATCTACTTTACTACATATAAAATATTGTACAAATAAATAAAATTTAAGTCTCGTTTTTATTTCAAAATAACAGCTTATTACTGAATGCATATGAGTCTCGATAGTTATAACAAACGAACATTTTTCTTTCTGTCTGTTTGTTCCAAGTAATCTCCTAAATGGCTGGACCGATTTCAACGGGACTTTTACTGGCAAATAGCTGTTGTTATAAGGAGTAAATAAAGATTTGTTTTATAAGAATGATAAGGGTTTCATGTAAAAAATAAATAAATAAAAATAATAAAATAATGATGATTATATTTATAGTGATGGTAATAATTTAATACAGGGAACTTGCTGACTCGACGCCCCATGTCGCCGCGGTGGGCCGACCACCTACTTCGCATCCAATACAATCACTACATAGTATAAAACAAAGTCTCTTCCCGCTGTCTGTCCCTATGTATGCTTAGATCTTTAAAACTACGCAACGGATTATGTTTCGGTTTCTTTTAATAGATAGAGTGATTCCACAGCAAGGTTTATATGTACTTATTGCACCCATGCGAAGCCAGGCGGGTCGCTAGTATTCAATAAACTTCTATAGCCATTGAAAACATTAAAGAAAAACAAACCACAAGTGCGGAAAATATCCGATTCCCAATCCAAGCTAACACGATAAGTAAACAGGTTACAAAAAGGAAAAGGGAAAGAAAAAAAAATTCTTGAAACGAAAAAAAGTAAAAGTGTATTCCACCGCTTACACTTTTTCTCTTTTAAGTGAAAGCTTGCGGCACTGCTTTTAGAACATTTCTGTATCGTTATAATGTAGTAAAAATCACGTTTATTTGAGCGTAGTTTTATTAGAGCTTCTTGTTATTTTCGTCCGGGAAAGTTTGACTAGTATAGTTTATTTTACTTGTAAACTCAATTTTTGTTTTCATTTTGAGAGGCTGCCTTGTTAAGCGGAGGCTGCCTTGTGAGCTCGTGGCTAAATAATAACAGCCGCTTGAGTCGATCTTTAGGTTAAGCCTTGCTAGCTGCGCTTGCCTAGGTTTGTCTGTGGATGGGTGACCACCCATTACATACCAAGTTTCCTCCGTGCCTCGGAAAGCACGTTAAGTCGTTGGTCCCGGCTGTCATTTGTAGATCTTTGACAGTCGTTACAGGTAGTCAGTGGCTAGAAAGTCTGACAACCTGTCTTACCAAGGGTTATTTTGTTACCCAGTACTAGCTGGGTTGTGGATGGTCATATAGGCAGTCGCTCCATGTAAAATACTGGTATTCAGCTGCATCCGGTTAGACTGGAGGCCGACCCCAACATAGTTGGGAAAAGGCTGGGCAGATGATGAATATAGAAAACAAAGAAGTAAAGTGTAATGTAATTAGTACCAAAACCTAAACACAACAAGACAGGATCCGAATAAACTTTCCTCTGAAAGTTTCTTATGAAACATAACAATTAAAGTCTTAACATTCATTTGTACATTCTTTTGGTGTTATTAAAATCTCTTGAGACTTGAATTACTTTCATTTGTCTTGCCATTTAGGTTCTTGAAAAGCTGTTGTGTAAGGTTTCTCTTGTAACAGTGCGAATCATGAAAAGATAAGTTGGAATTTTATTAAAAGAAGAGCAGTAACATAACATAACATAACATAACATAACCTCTGCCTAGCCCTTCAGGAATTACAGGCACGATTCCTATAATCCTCGATGGGTTATGCAGAGGTGTACCCCAGTACACCCACATTTTGCCAGTTATGTTCAAGTCTTATGTTATAGAGAGCGAGCCTATTGCTACCAACCGGGCACAAATCAAGACTCCGTTGCTGCTACTGAGAAATTCCTGATGGAAAAACACCAATACATGACCCAGAAATCGAATACAGGACTTCATGCTCAGCAGTCACATAGCCAGCCTATTACCACAGTATGTTTCCACATCTGGGACTCACATTTTATCTGTAAGAGAGAGTGTGCCGTTTTCCACCACACGGGTAAATTGCGGATTTTTCATAACTACAGTTTTTTATAGGCTTTATTCTCGTTGCCATAAGGTTTATACTCGAGGTAAAATAACTGTGAAAGAACTTTAGAGACATCTGTATTACCACGAAGGCTTCTGTCCGCGACAGGTATTTAAACACTATTTTAATTAGTGTTCAAGAAAGAACATTTAAGGAAACACGTGAATAACGTGAACTTGTATTTCAATTTCGAGTGTTTTTCATTATTTAGGTTGAACCTTATACGTAGGTACAGGACGGTAAGTATCTAATTTTGGATCTCATTATTCTCTTGCCCTTGTCCCAATTCATTGGGGTAGTCACAGCATGTCTTGTTCTCCATACTTCTCTATTATTTGTCATATCATCAGACACCTCTTTTCGTGCCATATAATCATAATCATAAAACATTTATTTATCTCGACATCAGAATTTACAGGCGCTGGTCTATGCACAATCTTATATAGACAAAGGTGTCTGAAGTAGGAAGGTCCTGAGTTACAGATCACCTCTCGGGCTTATATATAACAATTATATGAAGCAAATTTTTTTGTCAAGATTGTAAAGTTAAAATTGGGAGTAGGTAAACAAGTATATCATTCTTCACACAGTCCATCGATCGTTTCTTTGGTCTTCCTCTACTGTTATACCCATCCACAATCATACTTAAAACTTTCCTCACGACATTTTCCTCATTCCTCTGCATCAAATGCCCATACAACGATAACAGATTACCACACAACTTTTCAGTCACCGACGCCACTTTCAGACTTCCTCTTATGTACTAATTTCTTATTTTATCCATTCGTGTAACACCACACATCCACCTTAACATTCTCATTTCAGCCACATGCAAATGTCATTCATTCATCCCTTTTGTGGCCTAACATTCTGATCCGTACAAGACAGCATTTTGGATCTGTTATAGTATAAATTCCCAAATACGAGACTGTGTCTAGGACATCTTCCTTCGATGTTAAAAATAACCTCAGTTTAAATTCACCACCTAAAACATAGTTATCATTTAATTTCTTTGAGCAGTGGAGTAATTTCAACGTTGGCAACATTAAAGTGCGTTTACATTAAAAGCAGCGTAAGTGCTAAATGGAATGGAAAATTAACTAATGAATTAGATTTAGTGGCGAAGAGCGGTGGCATCTGAAATTTTGTCGGTAAATGAAGGTAAACATTCTTGTAAGTAATATTATTTAATTTCATTCATTAAAATTTCATGGGTTTATGAACTTTTTGCCCCTGAGAATGTATAATTAAATAAATGGTGTAGTTTAGCAGCATCCTATTACGTAACATAGGACAAACGATGAATCTGAAATTATCAATTAGGTATTTCAACTAATGAATGAAAAGAAAACTTAGTGAGTGTCAAGAAAACATGAAATGTAGATAACATTTTAGTTGTAAATCCTTCAAAAGTAGTAGGGTTTCCTGAATCACAGGATATGTTTGTCAAGCTAATGAGCTTCGTAGTTGGCGTATCCATAGCTAAGTCTCAATCTGACCAATAAGGTCGAATTATAAGTTTTTAAACTGTCATGGTCACTAACATTATAATTAACACTAGAAACGGGATATTTACCATGTCCACTGTTTGTTTTGAGTTCCCGATATTTCGGCGCTGTTGCAAGCACCATGATCACGGATAAACTGAAGTTACTGCGGGTGGGTGTTTATGAGCAGACAAATCGGTCTACCCTCTTTCTTGTTCGTTTTTTGCACTCGGTACCGCTACCACTGTCACAGCATGGAAACATGCAGTATGGATGGCTGTCTGTCTGAGCATGGAATCCAGTGGTTCAGCTATGTAAAAACCGAAAAAGTGCCGAAAAAAGTTCGCGATCGGACACAGTGAGTTTCGTGTGTCGGGAACAGAATCGAGTTGCGAGTGACAGTGGTAGCGGTACCGAGTGCAAAAAACGAACAAGAAAGAGGGTAGACCGATTTGTCTGCTCATAAACACCCACCCGCAGTAACTTCAGTTTATCCGTGATCATGGTGCTTGCAACAGCGCCGAAATATCGGGAACTCAAAACAAACAGTGGACATGGTAAATATCCCGTTTCTAGTGTTAATTATAAGGTCGAATTATTCTGAAATATAAAATGACATAAACAATTAAACAGCCAATGACGATAGCTAGTAGCCGCTATGCTAGCGCCATTAGTTTCACAGTTACTTTCCCCATTGAAGTCCTCGTTTACAGCCTCGGAAGATATCAGTTGCGTCGATCGAAACGCGCGCGCTTCATTTGTTCTCTTTGTCTCACTACCGTCATTCCTCAAGTAACTTCTACTCATGGTATGACCTAAAACACTTTTCTCATCAGTCACTGTCACAACAGTGTCACTTGACCATGTAGCAACTCGTGGCCGAAGTTTTGGAAGCAAGCGGCAATCATCATTAGCCTAACCTTTTCCAAAATATATTGGGGTAAGCTTCCAGTCTTACCGGATACAGCTGAGTATCAAAATTTTAAATGGAGCGACTGCTTATCTGATCTCCACAGCCCAGTTAGTACCGGGAAATACGATATCCCTTGATAAGATTGGCCGTCAGACTTTCGAACCACTAAACTACCTGTAACGACTGTCAAATATCTACAATGACAGCCGGAACCAACGGCTTAACGTGCTTTTTGTTTCACGGAGGAAACTCGGTATCTAATGGATGGTCACCCATCCACAGACCAAACTAGGTTAGCACGGTTTAGCCCTAAAGATCAACCCAAGCAGCTGTTATTTTTGAGCCACGATCTCCTCGTCTTCGGAAGAAAGCGGCAATGCTAGTAATCATTTTAGAAAAACTTCTTCTTCGATATTATAAAAACTTCTTTAAAACGAGAATTGTTAAATAGTATTCCTATATACATATGTGCATAAGATAGTCTATACTGGTACTAACTATCAATGTTTTATTCTAATTCAAATTCAAATTCATTTATTTTAGGACAACTAGATCCAAAAAATACTAGACCTTAAAGACAATACTAAATACTAGATCTAATAATACTGAACTCAGAATAACCTAAGTACCTATACACATTGAACATAATACCGCCAAACTTTAACCACACAACCAAACTCAATGACACGACATACTGGAATCTTGTAACAATTAAGGACTAGATTTCTCGTACTACGGACTAGTAACACGGAATAGTTAGATACAGAATGTCAGCTCCATATAACGAAAGAAAACGCATGCACATAAAGTTTGAAAAAAGGATGTTAAATGAAGTTCTTTCCTACTTTTTAATGGAAGCCGACCCCATCATAGTTGGTAAAAGGCTAGGTAAGTATATGAAGTTCCTACTATAAAGTAGTAGTAGTAAATGTTTGTCCTCGAGTATTCAAGTTAATTTTGAACAACAGATTCTAGGATCACCATACGTATACTATTCTCTTGGTCACGAGCTGCACGTCTGCTGACAGCGTTTGCAGAAAAAATCAAATGAATGACATGGTTCACAGCATTTGTGTCGGTTCTCGCATAAAAAAAAACTGACGCCTTGTGTGCCTTGACCCAAGTCACACTGAGGCCGTGAACTGAGCGCCTTGACCCGAGTCACACTGAGTCCGTGAACGGAGCCTTTGTATGCGTGTACCCATAGTTTACATATTATTGGTAAGATTCATCAGAAAGAGTATGTAAGAATAGGAGTATGTCCAGTAGTTTTTGCTTACATCCATGTGAGTTTATGTATGTATGAACTCACCTTTCTGTACACTATCTACTCCGTTCCAGTACAATGTTCAACATATCTAATTGAAACCTCAGACGGTATCTAATGCGATACACCTTAATGGGATTAACCAATTAAACTAGTTTTCCGCTAAAATGCGAGACGTGGAGAATACGGAGGTACTGGGGTGTTACGTTTGTGCTTTTAATTTTGTTTAATGTGTGTTGCTTAGCTATGTAGTTTGTTACCATTAGCTTGGTTTGTTGGCACTGGATATTCCCTTCTTTAAGTTTTACTTGTTCATTAAGTATGTGTTTTTTGCCTTTCTTTTTCATTTTTACCTTTATCATCACGTCTTGTAATTCGCGAAGGCGTAGGCAGAGGTATACCTAACAAGTAAGTACACCCACATTTCGCCAGTTATGTCATATAATAGGAGGGGAGCCTATAGCCATCAAGTGGGCACAAATCCAGGATCGGTGGCTGCTACTGTGAAATGCCTAATGGAAAAACTCAATAACACTTTGCCCGAACTGGATATCGAACCTAGGACCTCATACTTAGCAGTCGCGCTTGCGAGCACTTTACCAAAGAGGCAGTCTCTTTTTTATGTTTGATGGGCCTACTCTTGACCTCAATCTAGTCCTGAAGACCGAGATGAGGTCGACGATGGAACGAGCTAACCCAAAAGAAGCCTATTAACTCGCGACTGAAATAGATTAGGGTCATATGAACTTGGGAACACCGACGAAGGCAGGGAATTCCACTCCTTGGCTGTGCGCATAATAAACGATGTAGCAAAGCGCTTCGTGCGAATGTGTGGAACATCGACAAGAAATGGGTGATAACACGCAGTACGTCTGGACTCCCGATGGAAAAAGGGAGATGGTGGAATGATCTCGTGGAGCTCTTGTGCACACTCACCGAACTTACTTCAGTTCAGACTTGTATGGTTTATTTATGACATGGGACTTAAACATAGCTGGCGAAATGTGGGTGTACAAATGGGTACACACCTATGCCTAACCCTTCGGGGATTGCAGGCGTGATGATATTATGTTTACGTACATCATCATCTTCCTGCCCTTGTCCCATGTTATTTGGGGTCGGCGCAACACGTTTTTTTCTTCCATTCTCCTCTGTCAACCGTCACGCTATCATTTACTTCTTTATCTTTCATATCATTCCTCACACAATCCATCCATCGTTTCTTTGGTCTTCCTCTCCCTCTCCATCCATCAACGTTTATACAGGGTTATTTGTAAAACACCAGCAACCTCTTAAGAGGTCATTGTACTCATCATTATGGACAACTTTTACTATGGGACCAAACCTGAAATCGCGAAAAAAAATTCAGCTGTTCCCTACATTTATGATCGATTAACTCGTCAAAATGTAGGAAACAGCTGATTTTTTTTTCGCGATATCAGGTTTGGTCCCATAGTAAAAGTTGTCCATTACAAATAACCCTGTATTCATCACTCTTTTAGTCACATGCGGTTATGTTTACGTACAAAGCTTCAATTAAAATATTTACTTAAATATTCCATTCAAATAACACATTTCAGCTATCGAAACTCGAACCGATCGCTTTAATTATCGACACATACCTTCTCGCAATCGGAATTTATATAAGTTGCAGAAAATTAGAAAAGTTGGATTCATTTCAGGTGCTTCGACGCCTGGAATCAGAAGTATGAGAAACTTTTCAGCCTTGGAACGAGCGATAGTATAAGCTAGAAGGAAGTTTTATAAGAAAATGTGGAAGTAATTATGTTTTGGCATTATTATGTTTTGAAATGATTGGTTTGTCAGAATGTTTAATTATTATTCTTTTTGTACTTGTTGAAAAAGGTATCTTGTCTATTTGTCTCCTTTATGTTGAGATCGACTGCCTATCTGACCTCCACAACCCAGCTAGCACTGGGTAACACGATACCCTCTGGTAAGACTGGTTGTCAGACTTTCGAGCCACTACGAGCCACACGACTACCTTAAAGACTGTCAAAGATCTACAAATGACAGCCGGGACCAATGGCTTAACGTGCTTTCCAAAGCACGGAGGAAACTCGGTATATAATGGGTGGTCACCCATCCACGGACCAACCTAGGCAAGCGCAGCTTAACCTTAAGATCGACCGGAGCGGCTGATATTATTTAGCCACGAGCTCCTCGTTGGGTATTTATACGAAAGTATAAATAGCTCAATTACTGGCTAAGGCGTCTTCCTCATCAGATCGGTGCGTTTTCGTTTCTGTACCGAAATCTGTACAGATTCTTTACCGATAAACACTTCTTGACTGGCTCGGTTTGCTACGGTTCTGCGCTGCGTGTGAATGAACTGGGGCATGTCGAATGGTTTGGTAGTACTGGTAAAGAATCTGTACCGAAACTACTCAGTGAGGAAACTCTCGTATAGTTGCATGCATGCACTCGGTAAAGAATGTACCTATACAGATTCTGTACCGAAACAAAAACGCCCCGATACGGTGAGGAAGGTGCCTCACTGACCAATTTGATATCAGTTCAAATGAGCTTGTAAATGGTCCAATCCAGTTAAAATAAATCCTTTGATTTTGCTGTCGGTTAACAAATGTAAACTTATTTTCTTCGCGTACGTTACTATTTTATGGCATTTAGCAATAGTGTGGTTTTCCATCAGTTAATTAGTTTTTTTAATCGGATAAGTAGTTTCAGAGATTACCTCCTATATTCACACTTACTAATTTTGCCTGTGAGTGTGCCTTTAATAATATTTCTTAGGTTTCGTAATGAATAAATGGCAATTAGATATTAGTAGTGATGATACAATTGCAATTTGATATTAGTTATGTTGATTAAATGGCATTTCAATTACTTAGTTATTTGGACTTCAACCGGTCCCAGTTAATTGATTTCATATTACACTCTTTTGGCAGCATTTTGGCATTTGACCTTTTGTTATATAATATAAATGTAGTATCTACATTAACTAAAAGAAAAACATAATATCATGTAAAATACCTCTAGGATTTTGACTACTTTAGGTTCATATACATAAATTAGACCGTATAAAAGCACCGAATCAGAATGGTCTCAAATCTAGCTGTATTACCATTACTTCTATGAAACTCCATAGTGCAATGCAAACTTACGAGCATCACAACATTGCCTCAGCCCAAGATCAGCTCGTAAAAATGGTTGAAGTGAGTTGATTGAGTGAGTGAGTCGAACCAGCCCAGTAATTCTAGTAGTTACATAAATCGGGGAAACCAATTTAATCCAAAGAAAAACAGTACTACCAAGTTCACTGGTGGTCGACCATTTTTCACCCTTATGCACTGAGTAATAAAGTTGAAAAGTAGTCGATCGTCAGTGAGCGCAGTGGTACCAACTATTCTGTTCTTTAATTTGCCTCATTCCCAGTACACAAATCGTCATTAAATGAGACTGCTACGATATTGGAAACCAATGTTTAACCAGAATTTATTGTTAAATATTCAACCGAAATTAAAAACTAGTAATTCTGTTGTTTAAATTGAAGACAAGTATTGTGAGAGCAAGGCAAGCAAATGGAGGAGCTCGTGGCAAAATAATAACAACCTCTAGTGTCGATCTTCAGGTTAAGCTCCCTTACCTAGGTTGGTCTGAATGGTGACCACCCACTCCATATCGAGTTTCCTCCATACCTCAGAAAGCACGTTAAGCCGTTGGTCGCGGCTGTCATTTGTAGATCTTTGACAGTCGTTACAGGTAGTCAGTGGCCCGAAATTCTGACAACCAGTCACAAGCCAAGGAAAACACCAAGCCAAAACCAAGACCAAGGCCAAGGGATATCTTATTACCCAGTACTAACTGGATTTTGGAGGTCATTTAAGCAGCCGCTCCATGTAAACTACTGGTATTCAGCTGCATCCGGTTAGACTGGAAACCGACCCCAATATAGTTGGGAAAAGGCTGTTATTTAAAAATTATAAACAGACACTTTAATTTTATTTATTTGTATGTATAGATATATAATGACCACAAAATTCATTATACCATCACCGATTAGCATGTTATTTTGTCTAGACCCCAAAATAGTTCTGTGACCTTACTTATTTCGTCGTTTGTACAGTCGCCAGCGCATCAAGTTACTTCAAACTGTCAAATTTTCTCATTCGATTTTGAACCTAACCATTTTATGGTTTAAAATCTTTTGGAGGAAGACAATTTGCTGGTAACTTGATGTGATCGCGACTGTACTTTCTTTTCAACTCACAATCATAGTTAACGGCGACTGAACTAAAATTGTAAGGTATTGCTTAAACTGAACTTATTTCGCTGCAGCTGCAACTTAAATCCGGTCTTTACCCGTTCTATTTAAAGTACCAGAAGCAGGGTATTTCAACGTAGCGACATACTGGTTCAGTTGTTAACTACAAAGAAATAATACAGAGAAATACAGCGTATACCGTTTCGCAGAAAACAGCATAGTACTTACAGTGAATAAGCTGTTACCAAGAATCTAGCAAACGACTCTGCCGTTGAAATAGTATGTTGGTTTTTCAAAAAAAAAACTGGTTTGTATTTCTGAAATTACTTCTAGGGAATCGTACGTAAAGTAACTCAATGGGACTCGGTTACTAAGCTTACGCTGTACCTATCTGTCAGTCAGTCTTTTAAATATCGAAGAATAAATGGCATCTTCCATCGAAATTGGAAGAACAATGAACTATCATAGTATTATAGAGGTCATCATTATCAATCATCCACAGCCCAACTTCACACACTGCTGGGTATAGCCTCTCTTTGCTTGTGCCAAGCTCTACGTTCCTGTGCCATATTTATGTTTGGAGATACAATAACTTTACTTACAAACTACAAAACTATAATAGAAATAAATATGTACAAGTATTAAAGGGTTACAGGGCGTCCAAAAATTCGTCCGCATCGCTGTCAACAGGAAAAGTGCCCAGAAGGCTGGCAGCATTACCACGTTGGATGGCAGTGCTGATTCTTTGGCCAAAAAATAGGCCCGCCCTCTGGTCACGTGAAGAGTCGACCAACCGCTTGGCGATTTCCCGAAAAACTAGGTGGGCGCTCGGACCCCATGGCCCTAGTGTTTCAACCCCAAACGGCTCAAACACATAACTACCAATTAAATTATTGTATTTGCACCGTTTGAGGTTTTCAGCACCTGCAGCAGCCTCCCCAGCGCAGCCCACTGTGCTAGGAAAATGGGATGGCGCAAGGGTGTCGACGCAACAATAACTTTACTTAAAACATTGGAGATCAAAGTTCCAACTTTTTCCATGTTTTTTTTTTTAAACAAGTTTTTAATGTCATCTCTTGTGCTATTCAATGCATCCATCAGCACAATGTTTTGAGTGGTTCTACACCAAACCGCGATTTATCACCCTATTAAAATTGAAAAGGAGTTGTCCAGCAAAACTTTTGCGTAGAGGTTTTTAGTTTGATGTACACTACGTAATGCTTGGGCTTCGTGAAGGGTCCGTATTTTAATTTATTCGTTTGTCGCAGTCTTCGTATTTCGTGTCCTTGAAAAATGAACCTTCTGTACCACTTTCTGAAGGCTGACGGCATACGTCATAAAATATCTTCATACCATGTCAGCCTATTAAAAAGATTTATTTTTCTAAAGGCTTACGAGATAAACCGTCCTCCTAATTAACTTTGCAATTAATATGATGAACCTGTTCAGAGTTGTGTTTCTTATTAAATTAGAAGCGATTTATATTCAAGAGGGAGGAAAGGCTGAAAAATTGTGTTTCTTTTTTTTTATTTATAAATTTTGTTAAGTGGGAGGTCATTGAACTTTACTGATAAAACGTCGGTTGCTTTACTAGGTCAACTCGACTTGGATGAAATCTAGGAATTATTCCAGGCATATTTTAAAGTATAAAGTGTAGATCTTGTAGGTTGAGAATCGGGTCGTGGTTTTGGCTACAAGATCGATTCTGTTCCTGGGATCTTTGGTTCGGATTAAGGATGATTCAATAAGGTTCCGTGTTTTTGAACCGTTTTTTCTCTAGTTCTTTATTCAGATACCTATCTTTTTGGGGTTCCGTACCCAAAGGGTAAAAACGGGACCCCATTACTAAGATTTCGCTGTCTGTCCGTCCATCTGTCTGGCACCAGGCCCGCGATAGCTAGACAGTTGAAATTTTCACAATTTATGTATTTCTGTTGCCGCTATGACAAAAAATACAAAAAATAAAATAAAATAAATATTTAAGGGGGGCTCCCGTGGGCGCGTTCGTTGAGGTTGCGTGCAAGGCACTACCTGAACGCGCCCCAAAAGGTGGTAGCCGTAAGGCTGATCCGGGGGTACCGCACGATCTCCCGCGAGGCGGCGAGCCTCCTTGCCGGATTGCCGCCATGGGATCTGGAGGCCATAGTCTTCGCGCGCCTGCACGAGTGGCGCGCGGAGGTACAGAGCCGGGGGGTAACTCCGCTGCCGCGGCATATTGTCGCGCGGCGGACAGACCTCCGCCGTGATCTCATGGCGACATGGAGAGAGCGACTATCGCAACGCCGTGCAGGGCACGCCACGATAGTGGCGGTAAGTCCCCTCTTTGAGGAGTGGCTAGGGAGGCGCCACGGCGCCCTCACCTTCCGCCTGACGCAGGTCCTCACCGGACACGGGTGCTTCGGGAGGTACCTGTACCGAATCGGGCGGGAGGAAACGCCCGGGTGCTACAATTGCGAGGATCGACCGGAGGACACGGTGGAGCACACCGTGGAGGTCTGCTCTGCTTGGGCGGAGCACCGCCGTGTCCTCGTAGCGGCGATTGGCGGCGGCGACCTCTCGCGTCCGGCCCTGGTTCAAGCCATGGTCCGGGGCGAGAGGGAATGGGAAGCCGTCGCCTCCTTCTGCGAAGCAGTCATGCTAGCGAAGGAGGCGGCGGAACGTGAGAGGGAGAGAACCTCCTCACGTCCCAGCCGCCGCGGGAGAAGCACCGGGCGTCGGGGGCCACGCCGTGATGGCTCTCGGCCACCGTAGGCGCGGGCCTGTGGACGGCGAGTAATGGGCTAGCTCGCCGTCCGTCCGTCGTATGACGACGGGCAGGCCGTGTCGACGGCGCGTTCGTGTTCCACGCGCGCCTCAAAGAGTTGTCAGCAAACGGGAGGGGCCCGCAAGGGCCGGTGCCTGCCAGGGCTGCGGGACTGTTCGAAAGAGATACCGCGGCCCTGGAACATAAAGGGCCAATGAAGGAACATGGGTGGTTTTTAGTCAGTAAGAGTCTGACACTCCCTTCCGCTCCGCCCAGAGCGGGAGGAGTCATTTGATGATTTCCCACCCCCCAAAAAAAAAAAACGGGGGGCTCCCGTACAACAAACGCGATTTTTTTATAGATAATGGTACGGAACACTTCGTGCGCGAGTCCGAGTCGTACTTGGACGTTTTTTTTAAATTGAGACACCACACTATTCACAAACCACTGCAACTCCTGAGAGAACCAGAATCAACAGTGGTCTCGTCGTCGCGAAAAGCGCTGAGTCAATGAAGCTTTTTACCTTACTATACTAATTATATTTAATTGTCTTGGATCTCGCAACGAAATGAATCAAAAAAGAATGGTGGAGAAGTAGGAAAAAACATAATTCTCACTTCACTTTATTGCTGGTGCTGCCATTACATACACGGCCTTTACTTTCGTTTTCGACACGAGTCTGCCCAGTGTCACTGCATAAAAAAAACATAAAATAGACAACGAAGAGAAAGCTTTAATTAATTACCAAGGATGAAAAATAATAAGACATTTCTTATATGTATAATTCCAACAACAATCATCAAAAATTAACGAACAAACATCACACCGAAAACATCTAGAATTTCTTAATAAAACCTCCGAAAACCTACAATAAGAAAAGCTAACATCAGTAACTTTGACATCTCGCCAGATGTCCACCGGTCCTTTTTACATCACTCCTAAAACATCCTATTCTATAGTACGATATCTTAGCCTTAAGGGCCCTCACCCACCGCGACTATTCGCAGCGATGCAGTACTTTACGAAAAATAATAAATAAAATAAAAACGTTTATTTATCTGCATAAATTACATCGTTAAGCTAGATAATTATACGTTGACAGATAGTTAGGCAGAAGGTGTAATTTGTGGGAGATCTGGAGTCTAAACTAAGCCTAGGCCTGTATTTGAGAACTCCAGGCCCCTCATTACATCTTATATAGTTATTTTCAATGTGGAAATAGTGCGAAATTAATGACAAAATGGCCGCGGTACTACTGCCGTTTACCTGCATCCACGTAACCACGACTATGTAACGCTCTTTTCGCGCTGGTGTCACGCGTCAGTTTTCCTCAATTTTACACACATCGTTCCCCCGATGTCGTCAAAATACTCACTCATGTTTGCATTGATACATTAGCGATGCAGTCTCGCTTTTGTTTCACTTATATCGCGCGTTGCAGATGCGGATAACGCACGATAGCACGGTTACGTGTTCGCCGTCGCCGTGGGCGAACGGCCTAATACTTGCCCCAATTTAAGCTGGCCAAGTCCAAAATTAATCCTGTAAAAAACTTGGCAACCGAGGCCAAGGCAAGTTTCATAAAATAAATTACAGCATCATGCATAGTAAATATCTGGTCATAATTCTTGCACTAAAAACAGGGAATTTTTAAGTGTTATTAAGATGAGTTAAGGGGAAAAAACTTGGCTCGTTAGTTTGAAAATGATGGTTTAGTAAATTAATAATGGAAGGAAATGGAAGGAAATCATAACCCCGTCTAAATTGTCGCGCAGTTGTGTAAAAAGGGTGATAAAGCTGGCAAAACACTGTAATTAAAGTGTCAAACGTATATAAATATTTAATTAGTTCTTCGTGTTAATAACTATTTTATTATGACTTAACTGAGCTGTTATAAGAGTTGAGAAATATTGTTTTCAATGAAATAATGATGTACAAGTTAAAGTAACTGTAAAATATTCGGGCTCTGTAGTTTTAACTACGATTGCGTATGCAAATTGTATGTCTGATTTTTAATCTTCGTTTTGTATTCATTCAAAATAAACTAAAATTTTGAATGAGTTGAAAGAGTTTGGAGTTCGTATTCCTTTGAAAAATATTACAGAAATAAGCTCGCTTTCAGTGTCCGTCCTGGTTACCAAATTGAACATTGTTAATTCTTGTAATCGCCTCTAGTACTTATCTGGCTCATAACATCACGCCTGTAATCCTCGAAGGGATAGGCAGAGGTGTACGTCATAGTACACCCACATTTCGCCAGTTATGTTTAAGTCCCATGTATAGGAGGCGAGTCTATTGCCATCAGCCGGGCACAAATCCAGACTCCATGGCTGCTACTAAAAAAATCCTGATGGCAAAATCCAATAATAATTTGCCCGACCCGGGAATCTAACCCAGGATCTCACGCTCAGCAGTCGCGATAGTGACCACTACACGAACAAAGCAGTCAGGCTTAATTTCACACAAAATCCCGCTTCAAGGATTGTTTAACTAGATAGTAGCCATCTGTACTTGACATATAAGTCCTTAGTTATTTCAGCAAAATGATTAAATTATCACATTTCACACACCCATTTCAAAGCCTAGCCCCCATAGTCCATACATTCAAGTTCTTACTTAAATAAAACTTAGTAAAGTAGTTCCCAGCAGGTGCACAGCTACTGCAGACATTCGGGTGTTAAGTTTAAAGATCAGAGTACTTAGCGAGTCGCAACTTAGGTACATTTAGTAATAGTCTAAGTGAGAATGGGTGTGCGCGCTGAGAAATGGGACTAAGCGAGGCAGGGAATTAACATTTTGATTGAATTTATTTGTTAGAATAAGTATTAGTTACATCGCTTGTTTACGTTGCAGCGGATTTCTGCAAGCACTAGAAAATGGAGTAGCTTTTAAGTTGGTGCAGCCTCAAAAAGATGTAAACTCCGATGAGAATTCAGTTAATTCACAATTTTTTATAATGAAGTTCCCAGTGTGTAATATATTTGCTGGCTACAATATTATCGCAGCTTAGCAAGACTGAAATAGACAATGAAAAAAATTCTTGTTCATGTTAACATCTTATTGAAGCTGTGTTTAATTAATACATCAATCAAACAATCTTAAATTTTATTTTCAAAAAAGGATTACAAACCTATTACTTGGGACTTAAACATAACTGGCGAAATGTGGGTGGTCTACTATTGGGTACACCTCTGCCTAACCCTTCGGGGATTACAGGCGTGATGTTATGTCTCTTGAAGAATATAATAATGAAGCTTGAGTCATCAAAAACATGAAAAACAGTTAATTCACTCATCATTTGCCTAACTTTTTCCAAAACATGTTGCAGTTGGCTTCAAGTCTGACCGTATGCAGCCGAATACCAGTATTTTACATGGAGCGAATACCACTCATAAATTATTTATTTTAAAAAGCAAAATCCCGACCAATACACAAATCAATGGCTCTCAACACAACAAGGCAACAAACCAACAGAATACATAAACCATTGCACATAATTGTAACTGTTTCATTTTGCACAACTACACAGTTCCCACAGTTGCAAACATAAGCGTTTTGTTTGTGGTCGCTTCGAGTTAAATATGTATTGATAAAGGACTGTTCATATTAGTACGGCGCGAATAAAGGACGGTATCGGACGAAGTTGTGCGGATTGGAAATGTGTTTTTGCTGAGCTGTCAATGGGTAAACTATTGTGAGTATAATTAGCTATTTCATTTACAATACATAGTATTATTTCAGGGCAACAATAGACTCGTAGTTAAATAATTACAGTGGTACCGATCGATTGAACGTTAAGCTACACTTTTTGAGGTCTGCATGTGGATGGATAACCATCCATTACAAACCAAATTCCTTCAGCGTACGCACGTTAAACCGTTTAGTTTCGTTCCGGCTGACATCTTTAGATCTTTGGAAGCCATTAAGAACCCAGTCTTACCAAGGGGTCTCATGTGATCCAGTAACTGAATTGACGTGATTAGATAGACAGTTCCTGCATGTAAAATACTGGTATTTAGCTGCAAATGGTTATACTGCAAGGCGACGCCAACATAGATGGGAAAATTCTAGGCAGATGATGAGTGTCACAGCTGGAAGTTTATTGTTTTCGCGTTTTTGATGTCTCAGACTTCATTGTTATGCTCTTCAGAAGACGTAACATCACGCCTGTAATTCTCGAAGGGGTAAGCCGAGCTGTGCCTAATAATACACCACCCACATTTCGTCAGTTATGTTTAAGTCCCATGTAATAGGGGGCGAGCCTGTTGCCATCAACCGGCACAAATCCAGACTCCGTGGCTGCTACTGAGAAATTCCTGATCGAAAAACCCAATAACACTTTCCCCGACCCGGGAATCGAATCCAGGACCTCATGCTCAGCAGCCGCGCTTGCGACCACTCGACGAACGATTTACCATAAAACTTTTCAGTCATCGGCGCCACTTTCTCGACTTCGTCTTATGTACTCATTTCTTATTTTATCCATTCGCGTAACATACATCCCCCTTAGCATTCGCAGCTCAGCCACATGCAAATGCCTTTGATTCATCCGTTATGTGGTTCAACGTTCCACTGATTATGAGTTTCAGCTGTTGGCTACAGATTTTTTAAATATTTTATAAAAGTTTTCAAACAGAATTTACCAGTAAAACATTTATTTGCATGAATGTACATTGAAATTTGGTTTTCAATTTTGCTCCGGTTTATTTAAGCCCATGGCAAGTCAATCTGCTGCATATTCTATGTGCCGATGGACTATGCAGCCGTGCAACCATCCAAAAGTCATCATTTGCCTAGCCTTTTCCCAACTATGTTGGGGTCGGCTTGCAGTTTTACCGGATGAAACTGAATACCAGTATTTTACATGGAGCGACTGCCTATCTGACCTCCACAACACAATTAGTACTGGGTAATACGCCCTTTGGTAAGACTAGTAGTCATAATTTCGGGCCTCTAACTACCAATACTCAGACTAACGACTTTCAAAGATCTAAAAGTGACAGCCGCGACCAACGGCTTAACGTGCATTCCGAGGCCAACAGCGCAAAACGTAAAAACGTTACCTACAACTCTGTTACTTAGTTTAGAACAAGTATTTTTTTTAAATTAAGTATTAACAGAGACCTTAATTTGTCCCTCTCTTGCCGTGGGCAATGGGACAATCCGTTTCTATTCCTTCTTCTTTATTTGTTTTATTAAAATCCATTTTATCCCCACTGTATGCATGTGAATCTGCTATCTTTATCTTTTATGATTTTTCTTTGCAGTTTTTTATTTAAATACCACACATACCTAGTTCAGCCTTTAATTAAATACTGATTGTTTTAGCTTATTTCAGGGGCAATTAAAATGAGTCTTGAACATTGGTCATTAAATATAAAAAATAACACAGAGAAAACGTTGAAATAATTATGCGTCCTTCAGAAATTTAAAATATTTCTTTTTTTTTTAAATTATGGTAGGTATCACTACCTGATTCGAATTTTCACAGCCGAAGCTTTTGTGCCAGCATTCGTTCGCGTAGAACCGGCACAAAAGTAAATTTGAATACGTTCGAACTCCTTTTGATCGATTTCAAATTGTTCGAATTTCCAAAACGATATTAATTGAAACCCAAAAGTTATTGCACCTCCTTAATGGGAAATAATTGAATTTAATTGGTTTCAAAACGATTTTCATTTTGAGGGTTTTATTGATTGTAATTTTGATGTTTGACTTTGATGAGTATTTGAGTGCTGTTAGTCCGAATGGTGTTTATAGTACTTTGATCTTTACACAGCTGTAAAATATACAGAGAGTTTGATATTTATATCGAGCAGTAAAGCGGATGTTTAGACAGTTTCAAGTCTAATCGATATTCGAATCAAAACTGTAGGTAAAGCGGATGGTTTTTGACCTAAAACTCCTTTTGTTCAGTAAGTAGACGGACACGTGCTAAAACCGCATGCAACGAAAACATGTCGCCTCAAATATGACTATGTGGTCAAACACCCACGTAGTTCTAGCTACCGTAAATCTGACACTAATAATAATTTTACTGAAATTTTTTTAATACTTTGGCTATGGCGTCGTCGATATCGTCTTGGAGGCCAAGACGATATCGACGTATCGTAAAAGTAATTATTTACTCTTTATAACATCAGCTATCTGCCAGGAAAAGCTCCGTCAGCATTTTTTATTGTTATAATTACCGTATATACTTTCATAGCTCGTGGCTAAATAATAACTGCTACTCGGGTCAATCTTTAGGTTAAGCTGCGTTTGTCTAGGTTGTTCCGTGGATGGGTGACCACCCATTACATACCGAGTTTCCTCCGTGCCTCGGATAGCACGTTAAGCCGTTGGTCTCGGTTGTCATTTGTAGATCTCTGACAGTCGTTACAGCGACGTAGTCAGTGGCCGAAAGTCTGTCTTACCAAAGGGTATCATATTACCCAGAAATAACTGGGTTGTGGAGGTCAGATAGGCAGTCACTTCACGTAAAATACTGGTATCCAGCTGAATCCGGTTAGACTGGAAGGCGACCCCAAAATAGTTGGGAAAAGGCTTGGCAGATGATGATGGCCGTATATACTTTCATATGCATTCAGTAAAAAGCTGTTATTATTGTAATTATAAACAGACACTTCAATTTTATTCATTTGTATCAATAATAAAGAATCACAACAAAAAAACAGAAACCAAAACTTCTAACTCTTCCCCTGTTACAAGTACACGCCAGTGCACAAGTGTTTCGCAGTAATTGATACATGTTTCAATTGTGCGCGACTGTCCCGCGGGAGTCAAGATTGTGGCGACACGTTAATTGGTTGTTCAGATCGCAATTGTACCTGTATGCGGTTGGTTTTATTTGGTTTTCGAACGGAATGGCTACTCTTCGGGGATTAATGGTAAAAATGTATTAATTTTCAGTTTTTGCGAGTTCTGCAAGTAATGAGGTAGTTTTTAGGGTTCCGTACCCAAAGGGTAAAACGGGACCCTATTACTAAGACTTCGCTGTCTGTCCGTCTGTCTGTCTCCAGGCTGTATCTCATAAACCGTGATAGCTAGAAAGCTGAAATTTTCACAAATGATGTATTACTATTGCCGCTATGACAACAAATACATAAAATTAAAAAAAAAAATTAAGGGGGGCTCCCATACAACAGATATGATTTTTTTGCCGTTTTTATAGATAATGGTACGGAACCCTTCGTGCGCGAGTCCGACTCGCACTTGGTCGGTTTTTTACATAAATACTGTGTATTTTCACGAAACATCAATTTGTTAAGTTACCACGTTTTGGTTTACTGGGGCAGAATATGTTCAGTAGGTTACCAGCTCAAACCACAAATCTGCCCCAAGTACCCAATGAAGCCAGCAGCACTAATAACCAGTATTGGAGTACCTACTTGCGGTACATTCAATTATCGGTATGCATTCACTCTCGGACTACCGATACGTAAGTGGTTTTGCATAACAAATTCTGATTATAGGTAAATGAAATACTCTAGATCGGTAGATTGAGGTACTGATCTCTGGATGTACCAGGGAATCAGTTTAAGTGAAGAAATATGTTGTTACTAAACATTTGTGTCCGATCGAAGGCAAATTTTTGGCCGAAGCTGAAATCTAAGTCGATTAATAGGCTATTGAAACAACCTAGTAGTAAGTAAGTTAGTAGCACAATAAAATTATTGGGACTGTGGAAAGATAAGTCCGGAATTACCTCCGGAAATCCTAGTCATGGATCTTGTAACCCTATGATCTCGTAGCCCCCTTCCAAGTCTTTCACACATTGCATCAGTGAAACATTAACTCAGAGCACATGTCGTAGCAATACATGTGTATAGATTACATCTATACAAATAAATAATATTGAAGTGTCTGTTTGTAATCCCTACTTCCCTATCCCTACTTCCCTACTTCCCTACTAATATTATAAATGCGAAAGTAACTCTGTCTGTCTGTCTGTCTGTTACGCTTTCACGTCTAAACCACTGAACTGATTTTAATGTAATTTGGTACAGAGATAGAGTTGACCTTGAGAAAGAACATAGGATAATTTTTATCCCGGACTTTTGAAGAGTTCTCTTTGAAACGCGATATAACCGAACTCGACACGGGCGAAGCCGCGGGCGGAAAACTAGCATTAAAATAACCGCGTTTTACTACAGGCATATTTTAAAATGTTTGTCTGTCTGTCTGTTTGTTCCGGCTAATCTCTGGAACGGCTAAACCAATTTTGACGGGATTTTCACTGGCAGATAGATGTAATAAGGAGTAACTTAGGCTACTATTTTACGAAAAATGATTAGGGTTCCATGCAAAAAAACCCTTGAATTTTTTTGGTAATTAAATCCGATTAAAAAGTAGAGTTATATTTTTTTAAACAATAATTTCACGCCAACGAAGGTCACGAGCAACAGCTGGTTACAAATAATAGCATAAAGTCACACAAGAAATCCCCGAAGGTCAGATGCAGGTGTACTGGATATAGTACACCCATATTATTTATGTAATAGGGGGCGAGTGACTTTACAGGAGCTCGTGGCTAAATAATAGCAGCCACTCGCGTTGATCTTCAGGTTAAGCCGCGCTTGCCTAGGTTGGTTCGTGGATGGGTGACCACCCATTACATACTGAGTTTCCTCCGTGCCTCGGAAAACCCGCTAAGCCGTTGGTCCCGGCTGTCATTTAGATCTTTGACTGTCGTTAAGGTAGTCAGTGGCTCGAAAGTCTGACAACCAGTCTTACCAAAGCTTATCGTGTTACCCAGTGCTAGCTGGGTTGTGGAGGTCAGATAGGCAGTCGCTCCCTGAGAAATACTAGTATTCCGCTGCATCCGGTTAGACTGGAAGCCGACCGCAACAGTTGGGAAAAGGCTAGGCAGATGATGAGGGGGCGAGTGACTTTAGTCAAACAAATAAATATATAATTAGGTACCTATATATAACGAGCTGTAAACGTACCCTTCTCGAAGCCGTTAACCAAGCAATCTGTACATCAAACTAAGTAACAACTGTCTTTTTGGGATGAAAAATCACGTTTTACTGTAGGAATCAATGTACCGCACTCAAAACATTGTATTAATGAATGCTTTGAATAGTACGGGGATCGTGGAGGTATTTAAAGTAAAGATATTATTATAAACTTGTATTTAATAAAAAAAAAACTTGTGAAAAAGTTGGAACTTACCACGCAGGCATGGTGTAGTACAAATAAATGATCGCAATGACGGGGAGAACAAGTGCCTTTCAGCTTCGTTAAGAGTACTTGTACGCCCATTATAAGTAGCTATGAATATCAAACTGAAATTAAGAACACATCAATCCTAACACACATCACGTTTTAGATGTAAGTGCCAAAAATATAAGCGGTATAAATAACGAAAAGCACCAAACTCATTGTCTCGAAGTTCAATACCCTCTGAACAAACTAATTTATCTTATTCACATTCCTCGAGTCCTCATAAATCATATCTAAGACACAAAATTCTGCGTACATTAATTTCTTCATTAACATTCCACAGAAAATAAATACAAATAAAACATTTACGTCTTAAATTCATTTTTAATTACAGCTTAGTCTGTGGCATCGCAGTTACTAAGTCAAGTCACATTAATTAACTTTTTGATAATTATATCTTGGATTTTCAGTAAAAGTTTTGATGGTACAAAATATTTACGAGTCATTTTACCATGTCTTAATATTGCGATCTTTTTCCGTAAACAACATTTTTACATAGAAAGATAAATTATATTTTCCATTTTACATCTAGCCAGCCAGCTAGCTAGGGTTGGAGTCTTTGTGGTAGTGATTCAGTACCACATACAGATTACTAGCTTTAACCCTCAACTACGCCCGCATGGAGGCTAAAAAATACCGGAAAACAAAAGGTTCATTGTCGTTACCTCGGTCCTGGTCAATCCATTTGCGAAATTTCAATCAGATCTGTTCAGCCGTTCAGAAGAAAAAAAGACAGACAGAAACAGAGTTCTTTTTTTCATTTATAATATTAGTAGATACGGAGTGATCCAAGTGCTGAACACGAAAATGTACGGAAGTTTCTTCTAACTCCAAAATCATCATCATCTGCCTAGCCTTTTCCCAACTACGTTAGGGTCGGCTTCCAGTCTAACCGGATGCTTTTGAATACCAGTACTCTACATGGACTGATTGGGTAATACGATAGCCCTAGGTAAGTCTGGTTGTCAGACTTTCGGTTCACTGACTAACTGTAACGACTGTCAAAGATCTACTAAAGACCAACCACTTAACGTGCTTTCCAAGGCACAGAGGAAACTCGGTATGTGCTTCGCCTAAAGATCAACCCGAGCGGCTCCAATCTTAAACAAAATAAACCATCGAAATCCAGGTGTCAAACCCACCAAAATTATAAAACCTATCTCGGCAGAGATATTAGAAGCACAGCGGTTATCCGGCCGCCAAGGTACGGAGGTAGCATACTAATGCGTCGGAAATCGTTAGAGCAACACTTTGAATAGTCACTTGGTTCAGTGTGACCCTCGGCCATGACTGGAAACTAAATCATTTTACGGTAAATAGGTCACCAGGGTATGCAGCAAGGATGTAGGGATAATCGTGATTTAAATTCATGGAGGATCAGGTGTGGAGTTTTTTGAGGCCCTTGGGGTGATCTTTGGGTGAGATACGGGATAAACGGTTTTATAAAAAGCTCTCTGTTTATAACATAATATCACGCCTGTAATCCTCGATGGGGTAGGCAGAGGTGTACCTTATAGTACACCCACATTTCGCCAGTTATGTTTAAGTCCCATGTAATAGGGGGCGAACCTATTGCCATCAACCGGGTGCAAATCCAGACTCCGTGTCTACTACTGAGAAATTCCTGATGGAAAAACCCAATAACACTTTGCCCAATTTGGGAATCGAACCCAGGACCCCATGCTCAGCAGTCGCCCTTACGACCACTAGACCAATGAGAGCTTTCTGTTCATGTTGACAAATAATGTCCGTCTGTCTACAAATAACGGAGAAATCATCTATGTATGTTATTAATGTTCGTGTAGCCAATCATGTAGTAAATGGCAAAAACCAGATTCTTTATGGATTCGTCATGGACATGACGAATCCATAAAGAATCTGGCACGTATGTCAAATGTCGAAACTTAAATTAATGTAACATAATTTCTTCAAAACAACCAAACTACCAACGACCACACTTAAGCTGTGTTTCCATATAAGATGAGCGAGAATGCGTAGCGAGAGATGCGTGCGAAACTAACCATAAAGCTTCTTTTTCACATTTTGAGCTAAGCTAGCTATGATGGTTACTTTTATGCACATCTTTCACTGCACGTCCTCGAACATCTCAGGACGAAACGCAGCCTTAATGTCCCCACATCTTGTTAATCTATACCATGGTACAGTCACGTGCACGACTCTTCACACACGTCGATGACGACACGTACCGCCGACAAAGATTCCGACCTTTTCTACTACCCTTATGATTGAGGGACAAGATTTAATGGGATTAAAACTAAAGCAACTTTGGCGAGTGTTCGTGATAATATTACAGTAATTTTGGAGTTAATTACACTTTGCTAAAACTGATGTAACTTGAGGATTAGGTAAATAGATTTAGTTGTTGGGTTAATATTGAACGGAGTTTCATATTTTGTAACCCTTTGGGATTGAGTTTAGGTATACTTGTATATTCAAGTATTTTTAAGTTTGGTATTTCTTAAGATCTAATTATTATCTTATTTAAAGGCAGGCAAAAGCAAACACACAACATCACGCCTGTAATCCCCGAAGGGTTAGACAGAGATGTACCTAATAGTACACCCACCGGGGAGTAATAGGGCGTGAAGCTATTGCCACCAACCGGGCACAAATCTAGACTCCGAAGCTGCTACTGAGAAATTCCTGATGGAACGTACATACAGAAGCGAAACACCTCTTGAAATATTAAACGTTTCACTATCTTTGAGTAAAGATAGGAACTATTAACAAAACCCCAGAGTAAGAAATATAAATAAACAATTCAACAATATTAAAATATTAAAATAATAAACCAGTTTTCATTTTCAACATCAACCCAATTTGTAGTAACAAACAAAACACTAAATAACTTTAACGTTGACAATCAAGAATCAAAAACTACCATTCACTCCAAAATAAAAATCAGGGGTAGCAAAATGGATATAGTCACGCGCATTTCAAAGCATTGAAACTACACTTTATATGTTAATATCAACGTTATCGTGAGGAAACTACCGGAGATAACGCAAAAAGTGCCGACTACAATCTTTGATTGTAAAAGTCAGTTTTATTGAAGCAAACTATTCTATTTGCTGGTTATTCAATTCATAGTGAAATGTTTAAAAATGTTAAAATACGACTTTATTTTGTTGTGAGCACGAACTTACATTCTTTGGGTATTTGATATAGAAGTAGGATTTCAGCAAGTACTTTAATAGAATTTTAAATGTTGGAATTATTTTATAGTGCTTGTAAAAATCTGGACAGGTATTTAATTCAATAATGCTTAAAACTATACGTTTAGTTTGTAAGAAAAGTCTTACAAAACCACGTAGAAATTTGATTTACACAAAACATTGAAAGGCCATTGCCCAAAACCAGTATCGCTATAAAAGAAAACAGTATAGCAACAAAAATATAGTCATAAATTATGAAATCTTTTTTTAACTTTTCTTACTTATCTTGATCGAAATCGTATGTGGGGTTAATATTTTGTGTCTTAATAGTTACTAATTCGATTTTATTGCATTATTTTCAAAATGGCTTTCATAAAGTGAAAGCAGTGTTGACAACTTGAAGAACTTCCCCGTAATCGGTTTTAACTGATATGTAGAGGCAGACGTTGTTTTAAAAAATATTTGAAATATAAGATATTCCCGCGTGATTCATATTTTTATTTGTAACTAGCTGCCCAGCGCAACTTCGTTCGCGTGGTGTCCTACCCCTTACCCTACCCTACTCCTACACTACTCTTATCCTACTCTACTCTTATCCTACTCCTACACTACTCCTACCCTACTCCTACACTACTCCTACCCTACTCCTACACTACTCCTACCCTACTCTACTCTTATCCTACTCCTACCCTACTCCTACACTACTCCTACCCTACTCCTACACTACTCCTACCCTACTCCTACACTACTCCTACCCTACTCCTAACCTACTCCTACCCTACTCCTACCCTACTCCTAACCTACTCCTACCCTACTCCTACCCTACTCCTACCCTACTCCTACCCTACTCCTACCCTACTCGTACCCTACTCCTACCCTACTCCTACACTACTCCTACCCTACTCTTAACCTACTCCTACACTACTCCTACCCTAATCCTACCAAAAAAACAGTATCCTAGTGTTGTTTTTAGACTTATCCAGGCAATTTTTTAAATTTTTCTCGCCGTAAAAACCATCCTTGAACTTCAACGAACATTTAAAAAAAAGAATTGGCCAAATTGGTCCAGGCGTTGTTGAGTTATGCGCTTACCAACACATTTTGCGATTCATTTTTATATTATAGATTAATATTATTAAAAAAAATATTTCTTTCCTATTCAACAATCTTTCATTAGTTAAAAAATCAGTTATGGTCAGGGTGATTTAGATTAACTGTTGGTAACACTACGACGGGCAAATAAAAGGTGAATTGTCATCAAAAGTGTCACTGTCAAGTCAAACAACATCGTGTCGGCGCGGCAACGAATTTTTGTTTTTCTTGATAAGTTGTTGAGTTTGTTGTGACAACAAATAACTTATTATTACGTCGAGTACGTGTCCAGTAGAGTCTTCGGATTCCTGCACGAACAAGATATCTTTTTGAAGACTATTATACTGTTTCTGTGCTAGTGGCGTGGATTGTGTAGAACGTTTGTTTGCGACTACGGTCCGAGACTCTGTGCAGAAAATCAAAACAATTGTAATAAAAATGTCTCGCTGTGTGAACTGTGCCCTTTCTCTGGTACATCCTTTACCCCGTCGTCAACTCGGGGAAGCAACGGATGCAATGGTTAGAATTTTACGATCTTGGATTGCACCAGCAACGGTCAGTATAATCTTATTTATTGAGTTATGTTTTATTGTATTTTTACCACTTTTCTCAAGCTCGCACACTTTTAGACATACGTGCATAGCTAAGCAAGTAATATTGATACTATAGATACAGGAAAAAATCCTAGTTATCCCAAGACATGGGGGTCCAAGTCTTTTAGCATTATTTGTATTTGGTTGTGCATTTAACTTTCACAGGTGATACTAGAAACTATTTCATTATAAATAATTATTAATTGCATTGAGGAGCTCGTGGCTAAATAAGAACAGCCGCTCGGATCGATCTTTAGGTTAAGCCGTGCTTACCTAGGTTGGTCCGTGGATGGGTGACCACCCATTACATACCGAGTTTCCTCCGTGCCTCGGAAAGCACGTTAAGCCGTTGGTCCCGGCTGTCATTTGTAGATCTTTGACAGTCGTTACAGGTAGTCAGTGGCCCGAAAGTCTGACATCCAGTCTTACCAAGGGGTATCGTATTACCTAGCACTAACTGGGTTGTGGAGGTCCGACAGGCAGTCGCTCCATGTAAAATACTGGTATTCAGCTGCATCCGGTTAGACTGGAAGCCGACCCCAACATAGTTGGGAAAAGGCTAGGCAGATGATGATTAATTGCATCATGATGAGATACCACCACAAAAAAAGAAATAGTACTTACTTTTCTTAGTTTGATTTGATTTTGTATTTGTTTTGCCTGTTTGTGACAAAAATGTATATTTTTTATTAAACTAGTACTAAGATCTATGTCTAAACAGAATGTTTTATGTATCTTTTATATTTATTTTTAGATGTCAGTGGAGGATGTTGTTTGTCAAGAATGTTATACAATACTTGAAAGAGCATCTCTTAACTTATCTGGTGGATCAACAATTGAACGAGCTTATGGACATCAAGAAGTGTGCTTTGTCTGTGGATCTTCCATATTAAGAGCTAAGACACACAGAGTATCAATTGATAGCCTTGAAGGAAATGTCATAATGTCGTGCATACCTAGGTACTCAGCAGGTATCTATGCTTGTATATAATAACACTTCCCTCATTAAAATAATTCTCAGAATGTACAAAAACATCTCATAATATTTTCAACTTGATTATTTGTATTTGACCTGTATTCCACATATCATAATTGTTTTAGGTGTATGATGATATGCTTGAAATCCTTTCTAGTAAGGTTAAAGCTTTCAATTTTCTTTTTTTAGGTACACAGGCTAGAAAGAGTTTGCTTACGTTGTTGGACGAATGCCTATAGAAGTGTGAGAAGACAGACTCAGCATGATCAAGATAGGCAACCGCAGTTTGTTCGTGAAGAAGCCATTGCAACCCAAGAGAACATGGATGTTGCTACATCAAGTCGTGAAGTGGAAAGTGCATCAGAAACTTCATTGCCTTCAAGGGATTTCTCAATACCTACACCACCACCACAACCTATTCAGCAATTGCATCAGGATCATAATGTGGCACACCGCCCTAAAATAATCTCACGTATTTATAAAAGAGCAGCTGCATCATCACGACATTGTATTTTTGTTGATTGTAGGAATACAGAACGTTTGCTGGTACCTTCTGTTATAAAGGAAATGTTATTGTCAGAGCATAAATTGTATATACCAACTAGTGCCCGAATATGCAGTTATCATCTTAGTATTGGTTCTTGGGATGAATTACAGTTTCATTATAATGATTTTACTGGGGGCCAAATGGATGACATGATGTCAATTATGGATAGAGGTACTCGCAGACAGTACGACTTTTCTAATATTAGAGCAATGAATCCACATCTCTGTCATTACTGGTTAGGAATCAATGCTGAACAATTTTATCAGTTGTTATCACATGTACCACAGCTGGCACTGGAAACTCCTTGTCCTAGTGTGGCTTTATGTATAATGTTGGTTAAACTTAGAACTGGTGACAGCAATGAACGCTTATCAACATTGTTTCGACTTCCTAGAAGCACTTTAGAAAGATATATGTCTAAAGCAAGACATTGTTTGGGTAATACATTTGTACCCTTATATTTAGGACTTGGTCACATGTCAATACAAGATGTGGCAGTTAGAAATAAAATTATTCCAGAGGGTTTATTTGGAAACCCAGACATGCCAGTTTCTACCAAGCCAGCAATTGTTATATGTGATGGTACTTATGTCTACGTGCAAAGTAGTAGTAATTATTCATACCAAAAACAAACATACAGCTTACACAAATATCTTAATTTGGTAAAACCATTTTTGTTTGTATGTTGTGATGGATTCATTTTACAATCACTTGGCCCATTCCCAGCAACTAAAAGTGATTCGGACATTATGTCCTCTGAATTTCGCAATGAAACCAGTGTATTTAGAAATTATTTTAGGCCTGGGGATGTTTTTATTTTAGATAGGGGCTTCAGAGATGTAATTGGCGAATTGCATAGCCATGGCTATAAAGCTTATATGCCTGAGTCACTTTTGGAAGGCCATAATCAGTTGACCACAGGACAGGCAAATCGATCTAGATGTGTAACAATGTGTCGATGGGTGGTTGAAGTTGTAAATGGACGTATAAAACGCGATTTTAAATTATTTCGCCAAGAATACTTCAACCGCGCATCGACACACCTTATGTTAGACTTTAATATTGCATGCGCACTTTTAAATAAGTTCCATGCGCCAATTGTGGACCGGCCTGATGCTCAACAATTCTTAGAATTAGCTAAAGCTAGATTGAATACAGTAAATCATTTGGGTGCGTACATACAAAATGAAAATATTAATAGAAGGAGAGCCATTTTCATAACCATAGATGCTGAGCATCCACATTTGGACACATTTCCAAGACTTACGTTACATGATCTGATGACAGTAGCTCTAGGTTCCTACCAGTTAAAACAGGCTCGGTCGTACTATGGGGAGCATGTCCGTAGAAACGGAAAATACGAAATAGAGTTAGCGAACGACATTGAGGATGACTTACCACTGATACTGGGAACGGACAAGTATTTAGTAAGGGGACGAATTAAATCACGTCACGTTAGCAGTAAAGTGTACTACGCATACATTTTAGTTAATAGGGCTATAAGTAACTCAGTAGCTGATATTGCTGGTTACTATTGCAATTGTTTGGTGGGTAATCGAACCGTGGGATGCTGCGCACACGTAATGACCATTTTGTGGTATCTTGGTTGGGCTCGATTTAGATCAGTTGAGCCGCCGGCTCCGTTTTTAGACGACATATTTTATGAATATGATGATCATATGGACCAATAAAACTATTTTATTCCTATATTCAAGCATTATTATTATCTATTCCCTATACTACTAACCTATAAACCCCTATATTTAAGTAGGTGCATGGGCATTGCCCTGGCGGCATCAGCCATCTTAGCCAGGGAAGTTGTGGACCACTCAATTCGAATACTTTCAGACAGCATGGCTGTACTACTAGCATTAAACAACCACACAGTCAACTCTGGGTTAATACACGAGTGTCATCAACGTCTGAACCAGGTTGGTAATCTCAATAACATAACCATTCAATGGATAAAAGGACACAGCGAGTCCCGAGGCAACGATGCAGCGGACGAACTCGCTAGAAGGGGATCGAGCATGGCAGCAATGGGACCTGAACCCATAGTGCCACTCCCCTTCGGTACCTACGCACACTGGTGAGGAAACGAACCAGTGAACAACACCACAAACTGTGGCTAAACCATGGTGAGTGTAGGCAGGCCAAGGATGCACTTCCTACCATCGACGGCCGCTTCACGAAAAAGGCGCTTCGGATGACTAAAATACAGCTGCGCACAATTACAGCCGCCATCACTGGACACGGCTCTTTCAACAAACACCTCTTTGCCATAGGAGTCACAGACAGCCCCCTGTGCCGAGCCTGCATGGAGGAAGATGAGACAGCAGCCCACGTGCTTCTGCACTGCCCAGAGGTTGCATCATACAGGGCAAAGTACTTCGGTAACCCAGGTACTCTCCGCGAGATGGTCAGCGACTTCAAGGCGCTGCTGGCTTTTCTCGGGGAGCTTGGGTGGATCGAATGAATTTCCCACCCGCACGCAAAATACGCGCATTTGACGTGGAGTTGCGGACACCAGCCCGTTATACAATACAATACAAGTAGGTGTAACCTACCTACCATTGTAGCTAATATTATTTACTCAGGATTATTCACTGGTTTGATGGAACTATTTTCTGGTGTCTTGTGAGAATTCAAATCTGTAAATCTGTATTCAAATGTTGTAAGGACTGCTTTTTTTGGTAGAAGGTTAGCTACAAAACTAACCTCAAAACTTGAACAGAAAATCAAAAAACAATAAAAACCCCACAAAGTAAATAGTTCATTTTTATTTCCTTGGAAAATATGACATCTCCCCTCTTTTATGTCCAATTTATGCTATCATACAACTTATTTTTATGCGCAACGGCGGTTCATAGAAGGATGGGCAATCTCTTTTAGATTCTATGTTTACCTAGATGATTGTGTCGTATTCTGACTTGTTAATGTAACAGAATATTTAGTGCATAAGACAGGTCAAAATGCTGCCTTCATTGGCTCTGGAACGAAGCCAAGCGTTACAAATAATAGAACAAAAATTTACATCCATTTTGCTTAATTATTTTACATGAAGTAACTCTACTACATAAAGACTTAATAGTAGCGAAATTGCTTGAAGTAAATCTAAAGAGTTAAAACGAAGTTTCACGTCCATTTTAATTGAAACTCGGGAAACTAACTTTGTGAATGGAAGAAAAACACAGAGTGTATCAGCTTCTTGCTCTAATAAGACTGGGAGAATCCGATTACGAACAGCTAACTGCATAGATACACGGACTAGAGTTCAGCCACTAATTAACCAGAAATGCAATGCTCAAAGGTATTAGTAATACACAAGACTTGCAATGCAATGCTAATTGGTTTAGACGATATCAAGCATGAACCATATTAAGGTCTGAAGCACACATACGACCTCTATCCTGCTCCCTCACATTAAACCCTCTCAAACGTACACGGAATCTCGAAGACATCTACAGTATTCCTTCAGTTCAATATATAATCACAGTCGATTGCGATTCCCGTTTAGAATAATCCCCTGACGGTTTCCTAGCTCGCGTCTACGTAATAACTCCCCGCAGTGTACAACTTTTAGCGAAATTAACAAAGTTGGAACCCCTCATTGCGGGTCGGGATCTCGGGAAACATAAATTGTGATGAAATTTGAAAATAAAAATAGGCTCAGGGAAAATTTAAGGCTAACTGGTCTGGATTGTTTAATGGCAGTTAGGTGCCCGATCAATTTAACGCTCGCTATAATTTGTGTGATTTTCTTTTGTTGATTATTTTTATTGAGAAATTCTGGAGTTTGTCAAATATTTTATCAGGTTGTTTTACAGTTGTTTCGTGATAGAATTTTGGTGTTCTGAATTTCATAGGATTTTGTTGGCATGTCATAATACATTTTGTGTTTCTCGCTAGCAAGTGCGTTAGTCGCTGAATTATAAATAACTATTTATGATTTTCATGAACATAGTTTCCAAGCTCCCCATTTTCAGTTCATTTGTGCCAACCATAACAGGAGTCTGCGTTCATCGCAAAACCATGTTCTTCAATTTTAACGAAGAATCCTAAAAGACAGTTTTATTGTTAGTTCAAATATTGGTTGATTTACGTTACGTTTACAACAAACACTTGTGTTGGGACTAGCAGTCCCTTTGAAAACTAAGTTGCACCAATCAGTAACTTTTCAACTCGCTATCCCTCGACACAAAGAGCATAAAATAGTTAAGGCTGTAAAATTAATTGGTAACGCGGTATATTAATTAAGAAACAACTTTAATAAGACAGTCGACTAACTTGTTACAAAGTTTCTATTTCTCGAGTTATCATCATCATTCTTATTCTTTATTGGAAAGAGAATATAAAAATATATACATACGAATTTTGATAATATATTTTGTGTACAATGGCGAGCTTAACCCAGAATTGGGTCATCATCTCATCATTTGCCTAGCCTTTTCCCAACTATTTTGGGGTTGGCTTGCAGTCCAACCGGATGCAGTTGAATACCAGTATTTTAAATGGAGCAACTGCCTATCTGCCCTCCACAACCCAGCTAGTACTGGGTGACACGATAACCCTTGGTAAGCCAGTCAGTTAGTTTACCATTTTATATAATTAAATAAATATGTAGATTATACAGAAGATACATTAAATTATAGATAAGATAAACATACATTAAACTAAATTGGTCCTGTACGACACCAAAAGGCTCAGGTATATCGGCATGGTGCTGTAACATTCAAAAAATTTCACAGCGCTTGTATTCTGAAAGGGCTCAAAGTGACGTGGTCAGACGCGGACTATTGCTGACATCATTACCATCACTGGCAGCCCTGTTGCACCCACTGCAAGCTGAGTAAAGGACCCTCCCATTCCTGTCAATCGTCCTGTTTAACACTTAATTGGTAACGCGGCATTTCAATCGTTAGCCTAAACACAAAATTTGAAGGTCCTAACATCAAAAATCCTTTCTTAGTGGATACTTACTGTTCACAAAGAACACACCCTTCAAGTTTCATGTCTCTAGGACCAGCAGTTTAGGCTGTTGATATATCACGAGTCAGTCAGTCAGTCAGTTTACCATTTTATATAATTATAATAATAATATAATAATATGGATTATATAGAAGATAGATTAAATTATAGATAAGATAAACATACATTAAACTAAATTGGTCCTGTACTACGCCAAAAGGCTCAGGTATATCAGCATGGTGTTGTAACATTCTAAAAAATTTCACAGCGCAGCGCTTGCATTCTGAAAGGGCTCAAAGTGATGTGGTCAGATACGGACTATTGCTGACATCATTACCATCACTGGCAGCCCTGTTCCACCCACTGCAAGCTGAGTAAAGGATCCCTCCCATTTCTGTCAATCGTTCTGTTTAACGCTTAATTGGTAACGCGGCATTTAATTAAGAACCAACTTTAATAAGACAGAAGACTAACTTGTTACAAAGTTTCTATTTCTCGAGTTATTCGACCAATAAAAGTGTGAAGTCTGCTGAAATTGAGTTTTCGAGTCGTTTATTATTCGGTTGCGTTACAGTTTAGTATCATTGGGTTGGGTCCTTTGAGGCGTTTGGTTGATATTAGCAGATCGAGTCCTTTTGAACAAGTTTGTAGTGATTTGTGCTGAAGACATTTGGCAAAAACACAGGCAGCCTTGTTTTTGGGATGGGAAATCATCAAAGGACCCCTCCCGCTCTAGGCGGAGCGGAAGGGAGTGTCAGACTTTTACTGACTAAAACCCATCCATGTTCCTTCTTTTGCCCTTTGTGTTCCAGGGCCGCGGTATCTCTTTCGAACAGTCCCTGGCGCCCTTGTGGGCTCCTCCGGTTTGCTGACATCTCTTTGGGCCGCACGAACGCGCCGTCGACACGGCCTGTCGTCAGCGAGTGACAGCTAGCTAAAACACAGGCAGCCTCAGAATGAAAATACATGCTCATCATCCACAGTACGACTTCACTCACTACTAAGTATAGGCCTCACTTTGCTTGTGCCAAGCTCCACGTTCTTGTGCCAGCCTTATCCACAACAATGTAGTCTGCTCATCTCGCTATCGGACTACCAACACTTCTCTTTCCAGTCCTTGCACGCCATTTGACCACAGTTTTACTCCACCTGCCATTACTGCACCTTGCTAGGTGTCTTGCCCAACTTCAGTTCAGTTTCACTACACGATTTCCAATATCGAAGACCTTCGCACGTCTCCGGATTTGGACGTTTGGAACTCGGTCTAGTAGTGCATGCTCAACCATAGCTCAATCAATAAAAGTTTCAAAATTATGAGTAATTGAAATCAACATTTTCCCAATAATCTTTATATTGAGTTATTGATCACCAGTACAAAGACATTTTCACACAAAAAAGAATACAATCCCTTTTGACCAACTGTAAAACAAAACAAACGACTGCCACAAAAACTAAACAACCAAACTAACTAACCTATCAAAACATTCCCCTCTTATACCCAACGAAAAACTTCAGCACCCAAACATCAAAGCAGGCCATTTGGGATCAATATACTAATATGTCTGCGGCAACAAACTTCGGCGATCCATTCACCATCAAATTGATTAAGCACATAGGATAATGGAGGGGGATCCATCTTGCTATAGCAAATAGTTGAGAGATGGCCACTTCAACACTTTGAAACTTATAGGATTAATCGTTGATGTCTTCAGACTTTGCAGAGGAATTATAAGGAGTGTTCTGCCGAAGATGAAAATGTTTTAAAAAGAGATTATACGACGTAAACTTATACTGTCACTTACAGGATATGTTCCGTAATTGTTCCTGATTTTGCGCTTCCGATATTTCGACGCTGTTGCAAGCGCCATGATCGTGGGTTAACTGGAGAATGGATGGAAAATAAATAGTTAGGAGCAGACAAACACAAGTTACAAAATGAAAAGCCGAAAAGTAATAAAATATGTAAATTAGAATCCGTTTCACTATAGCTGATTAAACAGAAACAGCAAACGTGCAACGAGAACGTAATTACACAATGGTGACACACAAAATTACATATTAATTGTGTGCAAAGAAATTAATGGCGCAGTGAATTTAACAGATGCAATATTTTGCTAACGAGGTTTTGGAAAATAAATCTGAAAAACCGGCCAAGTGTGAGCCGGACTCGCGCATGACGGGTTCTGTACCATCGTAGTAGCGAAGCACCTTTTAATTTTAATTTATTATTATTTGTTGTTACAGCGGCAACAGAAATACACATTCTGTGAAAATTTCAACCGTTTATCACGAGATACAGTCCACTGACAACTGATACTGACAGAGACGACGGAATGGACAGCGGAGGCTTAGTAATAGGGTCCTGTTGGTTACTCTTCGGGTACGGAACCCAAAAAAACCGAACGGAACCCGAAAAAAATGTATGGAGGATATGTGTGTTTCAAGAATAAACTTGGCTGCAACCTACCTGGGATTTCGATATGTTTACTATCAATTTTGGCCGATAAGATATACAGCATCATTATTTTCTATTCCCTGTGTCGCTTTAAGAAGCACAATTTTCACAGTATCAATAAATTACTCTTCTACACTCTCTGCATGATAAATAAGTAATACAACTTTTTATCTCAGATAAAATTAAAATAACATTTTCTTTTGAAATAATATTAATCTGTTTATTGCTCTAGAATAAATATTAGAGTTTTGTACGTAAACAAGTCTGTGGGTTGTAATAATGAAGATGAAAAGATAAAAATAAACTTGTAGTGATATTTATCTTGAACTTTCGCCAGTCTGAGGATGGTAACGCGAATGGATAAAATAAGGAATGAGTACATAAGAGGAGGTCTGTAAGTGAAGCCGGTGACCAAAAAGTTGTGTGGTTATTGCGGTATGGACATGTGATGCGGATGAATGATGAAAATATAGTAAGGAAATTGTTGAGTATGAATGTAAATGGCTATAACAGTAGAGGAAGACCAAAGAAACAATGGATGGACTGTGTGAACGATGATATGGCTAGAAAGGAGGTGACTGCTGAGATGACGGGTAATAGAGGAGTATGGAAGAAGAAGACATGCTGCGCCGACCCCAAATGAAGTGGGATAAGGGCTGGAAAATGATGATTTTCACATCTTCAATAGAATTTGTAAACAAAACTTGAAGTGAAATACAGAAGTGCGTGATATCCAACGAATTGATGGCATGAAATGTAGTCCTAATTTTTTTTTAAACTTTGCCCCACACTGTGAATTTCTCCTGTATCGTGTGTGCGTTTACAAATATTTAGACTCACACTAATAGCCAGACCAGGAACAATTACCTCTAGGCTATACAAATGTTGGTTCCGTACGGGATCGAATCCGCAACACGTAGCGCAGCAGCCAATCGCTCAGCCGTGTCGTCGAATTTAAAATTCAGAAGTAGGTTGAAGCTTGAAATTTTCATTTGACAAGCAGTTTGGATGACCTGGTATGAGAAGAGGCACAGAATCAGTTGACGTGGAGACGTGTGGGCAGCCATAGTCCACCAGTGGACGATTTTCGGCTGAAGTGATAATGGTAAAGTAATATACACAGTGTAAACGGACCCTTTACGAAGCTGTCAACCAAGCATTCTGTACATCTAAACGGGAAACGCCTGTTTTTTGGGTCAAAAGTCATGTTTTTCGGTAGGACTCAAAACATTGTGCCGATTGAATGGATGGTCGTGGAGGTATTTAAAGTAAATTTATAACATTAAAAACGTGTATTAAAAAAATAAAAAACTTGTGAAGTAGTTGGAACTTTGACTCCCAATATCTCCGTAACTAGAAGTTTCTGAAGCATGGTGTGCAACAAAAAAAGAGATCGCAATAACTGGGAGAATGCCTTTCAGCTACGTTAAGGGTACTTTAACACCACATTATATCAATCAAGTTGATGAAAGAAAACTAGAGGTTTGAAAAACTTTAACATATTCAAATATCGTAGCTTTACTGAATAATACATTTAGTTTTGTAACCAACTTAGTGAGTTATTATACTGAAACTAGATCAAAGCTGAATATCTAATACGGTTTCATCTTCTATTTTATTAAAGTTCAAATGGAAAATCTTCTTGATATACACGTAAGTAGAAGTTTTATTATTAAATATTTTATTTATTTTACATTATGAAGTTTGAAGATTTTCTTATCAATCTTGAAGTAAATATAATTTCCTCTGACAAGACAAATCTTCTTACTGTCTAATTTTGACGCTATTTTTGTCTTATGCCTTGTTAAGTTCTGTGTTCTGCCAATAACTGGTGTTGGCGTTTATCTTTTTACATATCATCACACCTGCAATCCCCGAAGGGTTAGGCTGAGGCGTATCAAATACACACACCACATTTCGCCAGTTATGGTTCGGCGGGGCGAGCTTATCGCCATCAATCGGGCACAAATTGAAACTCCGTGGCTGCTAATGAGAAATTCTTGATTGAAAAACCCAATAACTCTACCCGGTCCGGGAATCGAACCCAGAAGCTGAAGTTAAGCAGTTGCATTTGCGACTATTCTTCTCCTTAGCGTATCGATGGCAATCTAAATTGTATCAGCCCAAAACTGAGCTACTAGTTTGGCGCTTTCAGTAGCGTCCATCAGTTCCTGTAGTGAACAAACAACAGGACACGCAGGACACGATATTAAGTGTCACATCGTTTGTAGAACAGCACCACATTTACACTGCGACTATTACACCAACAAGACAGTTATTTTTTTACTTATTGATTAATTATATTTATTATTTAGTTCTATGAATCACATATTCAGTAACAACCTTATAGTAACACCCACATTCTCAGTATCCCATCCCTACTCTCACAGTTCCTCGTACATCTCTATCAACGAAACAGCTGAGTCTGTAGGTACAAATAGCTGTCTAACTGATTGATTGACGACCCTAGTTTGGTCCCATGTCCCAAAAACTTTTTGTTTACCGTACTGTGCCCAAGTTGGCCAAGTTGGCCAACTTCTGCCCGGTTTAGAGAGTGTAATGTGTATCGATGGTGTGATAAATAAAATTTTGGTGAGAATTTGTGGCGTCATTGTAGTTTAATTAAGAGTTTGAACAAAATAAAGCTGATGTGATAAATATGGATAGTCGTTGAAATTGTGATGGCAGAAGTATATATATTTTCATGACAATTACATTATTTACGAACTACAAATATATAATAGTAATAAAATTATGTAGAAGTATCAAAATGGTGATGGTTTAAATTTATAGTTATTCAGAGAAACTTCGATCCTTGGTATTAGAAAAAGTAAGAATATCTCTATTTGTGGAACTTATTGAGATTCTTCCACCTGGTTTCGAGTGACTGAAAAAACCAGTTCAGGATCAGGACATACATAGATGACTGTTTTAAAGAATAAATGGGGAATTATTCCACCAACGATGGAACACTTAATAGTTTGTCCTAACAGTCCTGTTGGTTGCACATCCCAGGAGCTGATGGACGCTACTGAAAGTGTCAAACTCGTCCCCAATTTTTTGGACTGAATCAATATAGTTAGCCATCGACACGCTGAAAATATACCTCAAGGAGGCTAAACATTAAAAGGAGATAGGAAGGCCCACTTGGTAGCTTTCTTTTTAATTTAGCGTCTATATGTTATTTATTTATTATTTATTTAACAGTTTATGTACACACTAAATACAGAAAAGAAGAAAGGAACAGAAAAAATAGGTACAAAGGTGATGCTTATTTGTAAAAGAAATCTCTTCTAGCATACCCGCAAAAGGAGAGTAGAAAAAAAGAGATGTAGACATTATGTGCTGTGTATGTGTGTCTGTGTGTGAATCAAAACACTGTATGAGATGTTTAAAACTAACTTATTGAAGTAGTGAGCGAGCATAATATTATGTCCTTTTAAAATGGAACCAAAAAAGGAACTTATTTAAATATAAAAGTAAAACTCAAATCACCATAGACAATCAAATGGCCAGTATTTATAATGTTCAAATGGTTTGAATTGAACGGTTATTGTAGGTATTCCAACTGCAGATCTTTGATAGTCGAGGGAAGTCAGAATCTCAAGTCTTAGCAATGTGCACATTAACTGCTGGATTGTTGAGGGCACTCCATGTAAATGACCATACATGCGGTAAGACTGGAAGCCTTCCCTAACGTAGTCTCCAACCAAGCCTTGCCTTGCTTGTATACCTTTTCCCAGCTATGTTGGGGATGGTAGGTAGATAATTATCCAGATGTCTGACTAGTAAAGTTCAGTTTGCTAATGAATAGATTAAAAAATACCGTGTAAAATAGGGCGAAACTCTAATTGAATGGAATGAATGAATCTGAATGAGGTCGAGCAAAGTATTAATGCGATTTTTCCATCAGGAATTGCTCAGGAGCAGCCACAGAGTCTGGCTTTGTGCCCGTTTGATGGCAATAGGGTCCCCCTGTTACATGGGACTTAAATTTAAAATAACTGGAAAAATGTGGGTTTACTTGCTAGGTGCACCTCTACATAACCCATAACATGGGTGATGTTATGTTTATAACTGAATCTCACACCTTACCCATAGAAAATCACCAAGAAAACAGAAAACACATCACAATTCACACATGTTCGCCCGACGCAGCATCTGTCTACACAAAGAACATCAATCGTAAGGGTCGATGCATATTCGTACGTGACGCGACCGATCAAGTCAACAGCGGACCAGAGAGGCCATAGCACAAGTGCGCGGTGTAAACGTAATGTCAACCTTAATACTAGTGTTTTTAAAACTGAAAATACGTTTCATACGACTAGTTGGTGACCGCGCGAGCTTCCAAATGAAAAAAGAATCAAAGAAGGTGGAAACGCCAGGGTAGCCCGCGAAATTCAAATTTTCTTACTTTTTTTTTGCAATTTGCAGGTCAGTATCAGGTTTATGTTGATGAAAAATGAGTCGAACTAGTAAAACGTATGTAGTTACAGAATTATAATCTTTAAAGTCATCAATACAACCCTCTCAGTTCATTATTTTAACCAATGGGTTACTGACTTTTTCATTAAATAATTATTAAATTGGAAAATAACCATAATCTTCATCTTAGTCGTCACACTCTTGGCGGAGTGGTCGTGGTCGTCACATCAGTGGTAGCAAGCTTCACAATCCATCGTCATTCCTCCATTCCTACTGTGGCTTTTCTTGTACATTCGTGGAGTGGACCATTAAGTGCAGTTTTGACTTTGTTGGTCCAACGCATTGGTGACCTTAGGTGCGCTCTTGTACCTTCAACTTTTCCCTGTACTACAAGTCGCTCCACAAGATGAGTCTTCTTGAAGGATGATATGTTCAAAGAAAGTGAGAATACGACATTGGACTATGGAAGACGCTGCTTGATTCGAATACAAAATAATATCCTACATGGGACTTAAACATAACTGGAAAAAGGTGGGTGTACTTCTAATAATATTCTAAATGCGAAAGTTTGTGAGGATGGATGGATGGATGTTGGTTGCTCTTTCACGTAAAAACTACTGGCCAGATTTGTATGAAATTTGGCACACTGATAGTTTATAACCTGAATTTACACATAGAATACTTTTTATACTGGTAGTACGATCCCGTGGCACAATTACCGAACTCCTCATGGGCGAAGCCGCGAGAATAAGCTAGTAATATACAATGGCATTGTGGCAAAAAAAGAATGAAAAGTGTTGGGCATAGGTGATCTATACTAGTAAATCCGCATTTTGTCACATGAGTTTATGAGCTCACTGTCGGGAAAAATCCAAAATCCTGGCTGTTACTTCAAATTTTCAGATGGAAAATCCCAATTAAATTTTACCCTACCTAGCAATACAACCCAGTACCTAATGCCAGGACGTATTTTCAGTTTTAAAATCACTTCGTGTTAACGTAACATTTTCGCCGCGCGCTCGTTTTTGGACCTCGGTTCTCAATACTTTTATTTTCCTGAGATTTCAACCCTTTTGTCGAAGTGGACGGGCATCACGTACAAAACAATGTAGAGTGAAACTTTTAGCGAATACGTCTGGATCTCCATGGACGTTTTTCCTTGTGTCTGTTTTGGTTCATCGTTTTGCTTTTTGGTTCTTTGATCTTATTCCTTTGAAACGGGATAGTGTTTGTTTTTAAACTATTTACGGCGTTATCATTAATACAAAAAAATGCGATATTTACCATGTTTACTATTAATTTGTTTTGAGTTCCTGATAAATAAATCCGAAAGCAAATATTTAGTTTAGTGTTAATGATAGTTTTAGTGACCATGTCAGTTTAAAACTTATATTTGTGACGTGTATCAGATTGGAGTGATGATGTTTGAGGAAGTCGTATAGACCATCATTCTCAAGAACTGTCTCCTTAGACCTATCATCGTTCTCATCATCATCATCATCATCTTCCTGCCCTTGTCCCATGTTATTTGGGGTCGGCGCAACACGTTTTTTTTCTTCCATTCTCCTCTGTCAACCGTCATGCTATCTTTAACTTCTTTATCTTTCATATCATTCCTCACACAATCCATCCATCGTTTCTTTGGTCTTCCTCTCCCTCTCCATCCATCAACGTTTATATTCATCACTCTTTTAGTCACATGCGATTCGTCCCTCCTCATCACATGTCCATACCTATCATCGTTCTCATGGAACAATATTCAACGTTGCAATAGGTCTTCAAACAGGATTTTGCCGGGACCAGAATCATTAATTTGAAGATAGCGAATGAGAATGAGATTATCGATTTTCTTTTTTGATTTAGTAGACGCAAGCGTGCTCGTGGCTAAATAATAACAGCCGCTCGGGTCGATCTTTAGGTTACGCCGTGCTTGCCGAGGTTGGTCTGTGGATGCCTCGGAAAGCACGTTAAGCAGTTGGTCCCAGCTGTCATCTGTATATCTTTGACAGTCGTTATAGGTAGTCAGTTGTCCAAAAAGTCTGACAACCAGTCTTACCAAGGCGTATCGTATTACCCAGTACTAACTGGGTTGTGGAGGTCAGATAGGCAGTCGCTCCATGTAAAATACTGGTATTAAGCTGCATCCGGTTAGACTGGAAGCTGGTCCCAACATAGTTGGGAAAGGGCTAGGCAAATGATGAGACGCAAGCGCCAGTGCTTCTGAGCATGAGGTCCTGGATTCCCAGGGCGGGCTCAGTGTTATTGGGTGTTGCCATAAGAAATTTCTCAGTAGTAGCCCGGAGTTCGGATTTGTGGTTGATGGCAATAGGCTTGGCCATTATTATATGGGACATTAACATATCTGGCGTAATAAGTTACACCTCTACTTAACCCTTCGGAGAAATACAAGCAAGATATTAATTTTATATTAATAAGTAAATTAATAGTTGTTGAGATCTGAGCCTAGAATAATAGATTCCGACCTCTATCAACGACCTAAATAGAGGCCATAATTCATGATAATGTAGGAGCTCGTGGCTAAATAATAACAGCCGCTCGGACCGATCTTCAGGTTAAGCCGCGCTTGCCTTGGTCCGTGGATGGGTGACCACCAATTACATATAGAGTTTCCTTCGTGCCTCGAAAAGCACAGGTAGTCAGTGGCCCGAAAGTCTAATAACTAGTCTTACCAAGGGGTACTGATCACTGACTACTAAACGACTGTCCAAGATTTACAATTGTCAGCCAGGACGTACAGTTTAACGTATAATAGGCCTTTTTATACGGGATATAAACGTAACTGGCGTGGCGTGAGTGTGCTTACAGGTACCTTCCCAATAGAAAAGATTACCTAATTTGATGTTTATAACAAAAGAAAATATTTATTCCTTACTATTTTTTTTAAATGTTTGTTTAATGAACTATTTCAAATTACTGAACGTTTTCATCAATTAAAACGTTTCCTTTTGTCTAAAACAAAATTCAAACCACCAGCGTTTACAAAAATCTAAACTAATACTAACAGAACAAGAATCAACAAAAACATTCCCTTCAGTAGTGAGAGTGTTCCCTTTTTTCCTAACATTGCCTGAACGTGGACTAACGTTCATGAATTATGTAACGCGCTTGAAGGTACAATGACTGCAGGCTTTTATTTATCATCTTTCATTAGTTTGATGTGGGTATCTGGCTGGTTAGATTCGTAGAAGTTAGTCTATAAATGTTATGAGAAAATCAAAAAGTAAAAAAATGGCGGTGGAGCTACTAATTTTTTGTAAAAATACGGACGTCTCATGATTTCCAAATTTGAATAAGAATTACAATGTTTTTTTTTTTAATTAATTGATATTATTTGATTTGACAATGGTGTTTATTGAAACTCCTTGGAGACTTTAGTGCCGAATAAAAATAAGGTTGACTTGACAGGTGCCGTCAAAATGGAACTTTTTTAAAAAGAATAGTGAGAATTAAAATGTTTGTTTTCCAGAAGTTATGTTTCTTAATACTAAATTGAATAATTTGTTTAACGAATTATTGAATTTAGAAGTTAACAACTTAAATAAACTTATGTTTAAAAGTCACTCAACAAATAATTATATTAAAGTCATGTTTACTCAGTAATTTGGTTTTGGCGATTTCAAAACTCTCAAAAAAAACAACGTGATTTTAGAAGTCGTCCCCAAAATTAGTTAATCTTCAAACGACTCTTAATCAAAGGCTAATTTAGATAGTTAGTCAAATGGAACCGTTTTACTCAATTTTACATGTAATAAGAACACAGACGAAAATATATTTGATACAGGGGTATTTATTTCAAACAGGTTACGCCGCTTTGATCTTCAACGAAAGACCTAACCTTTAAATCAGGTCCAAACAGCCCGTTTTTACCCCTCACATCCCAGGTCCAATTTCACACAACGAACTCGTTTATGTCCATTTTATAAGTTGTATAAAAATCCAATTGAAATACTAGTCTCTGTAGCAGGCTGTTCCTCGTCTAGTACACAATGGTAACTCATTTCCTTCAAATGACACGTCATTTATGATGGAGAAAATAAAACGTGGTGTGTTAGAGAGAAATGTATCCCACTTCTGATGTTTAGTTAGTGGTAGAATAGAAATGGGTAATAGTGAGTACAAACATAGGAGATATTAACAGTCGGACGGTTCGATCTTCAAGGTTAGGCAACGCTTACTGCAGTCGGTGTGTGGATGGGTGATAGCCTCGAAAATTACGTTAAGCTCCCGGCTGTGATTTGTAGAAGTTTTTCAGTTGTCAGAAGCCCAAAGTCTCACAACCAGTCTTGCCATCGCGTTACTCAGCAACTGAAATGTGGAGATTAGATAGTCGCTCCATGCACCATAACATAACATCACGCCTGTAGTCCCTGAAGGGTTAGGCAGAGGTATACCTATTAGTACACCCACATTTCGCCAGTTATGTTTAAGTCCCATGTAATAGAGGGTTAGGCCTATTGCCATCGAATGGGCACAAATCCAGACTCCGTGGACTCCGCTACTGAGAAATTCCTGATCGAAAAACCCAGGACCTCATGCTCAGCAGTTGTGAATGAGACCGCTAGACCATCGAGGACTCCACAACGACAGACAACGCCCAATAATGAAGCAACGTTCCATGTAAAATACTGACATTCAGCTGCATACGGTTAGACTAGAAGCCGACCCCAACATAGTTGGGAAAAGGTTAAGCAGGTGATGATGAGTACCTCTCACTGTCTGGACCCACATTACAGAAATGTATAACCATCCAACCAAAAATAGTGTGTAGGTACAGCTCTCGTAGTAGTTGCAATTGCATATTTTTCGCCACAAGCCACAATCTTGAAATATTCGTTCCAATCCATCATAATTATTCCTCATACACCGTTTATGTGGAAAATATTTATGGCCAAAGGTGCCTTACGAGTACCATTAGTAATGATTTAGTAATGCCATTGATCAACTGGCTTGGGTTGACCTCAACGACTTATGAATTATATAAATAGTGGTGTTATACTTATTACATATAGCCTCATGATTATGACTGCTATATTGCATATCAGCCTATAATGTTCCCACTGCTGGGACACACGGTTTCCTCTCTAAGAGAGGGAATGGGCTATAATCCATCACGCGGGCCCAGTGCGGTTTGGTAGATGTCACATGTCTTCGAATTTTTGGTTCTAGGACATGCCGGTTTCCTCACGATGGTTTCCTTCACCGTTTTTGAGAGCAGTGGTGATGAAATAAATTACACAAAGTAATACGCCTGCCTGGGTTCGAGCCCACGACTTACTGTTCGTAAGTCGGGGCCGCCACCACTGGGCCACCGCTGCTCTCGCTGCTGACTGCTGTAAGATAAGATAAGATAATTTATTTGCTCCAAACATGTGTACACATACAATATTAAAAAGTGCATGCAGGATAAAATTGAAGAAAATTGGTTCAGACATGTTTGCCACATACTATGGCGTGCAAATGTTTAACAAAAATATTGTGATTTTTAAAAAATCATTTCAATTCGAGAGAAGTCTATTTAACAAAAAAATACCAAATGAGAAAATTAAACATTGCAAAAATAAAATCATAATTTAAACTATGTCTATAAAATTAGCAACTAGTACATAAATGTCAAAATGATACATGCCAAAATGCATGCTGTATAATTATAATTAATTCGAAATTATAGTAATCGTAAAAAATGTTATTATAACATTATTTAATTCTTATTTATGGCTCGTTTGATTTTTGCACCCATAGGTAGCCAGTCATGTTGAAGTCCCACGTAAGGTAAGGGACGAGCCTATGGCCAAACTGCCTCCTGGCACTAAGAAATACCAGATGGAAAAACCCAATAACACTTCGCCCGAACTTGAAATCCAACTCAAGATGTTCAGTAGCAACGCTTACGAATATTAGACCAACGAGACATGTACTCAAACTGGCGACGTTTTTCTTTTCAAATCAACATGTATATGTGTACGCATTTTTCATTTTTAACCCCTCGGCGTAAGGATAATGGTGTGTTTTATTTATGGCGGCATATATCATCAAGAGTTATCCGTGCTTCATGTTTTTATTTTTTTGTATTGGTAACACTTTTTTCGTTATGAGATTATCTGTCCATGTGTTGTACAATAAAATATGTTAACCTACTTTAGTTACAAAATAAAAGTTAATGGTTTTATTTTGAATTAGCTTTTGCCCGCGGCTTCGCTCGCGTGAATTTAGAATTTGACAATCACGGGTCGGAGTGAAAGACACGTGGCGCCGTCTATTATCATAAGAACGTTTTTGTGGTTTTACTTGGGAATAGTACTTTTTTTCGGGATGAAAGGTATCCTATGTTCGTTTCTGTACACCTGACAACGTACTCGTATACGCAAAATTACAGGATGATCGGTTCAGTGGTTTAGGCGTGAAAAGGTAACAAACAAACTTATTTTCGCATTTATAATATTATAGTTAGGATACGATAATAGTTGCTCATTTTTCAAGCACAAGCATGAGGTCTTGTGTTCGATTCCCAGGTCGGGTAGTGATTTTGAGTTTTTTCATCAAGAATCTCTCAGTAGCTACCTCGGAGTCTGGATTTGGGCCCGGTTGATGGCAATAAGCTCGCCCCCTATTACATGGAATTTAAACATACCTGGCGAAATGTGGGTGTACTATTAGGTACACCTTTATCAAATCCTTCGGGGATTACAGGCATGATGTTATGTCCACCCAAATGCTTAATATTTACGTAACTTTATTTTCAGTATAAAAGGTCAAAACATTTGCCCTACTACTTTTCTGTTATCTCTAGCTCCGCGACCTCTGCTGCTCATATTATCAGCAAGCGTGATGTTAGTAAACAAGACGGGCGCGACAGCGTGTAATTGGGGATCATCTGATCTAGACTTAACATCTACGCTTTGCCTAGGTCGAATGTAGGGCGAAATAATGTCTTGTTGGCTCAGTGCAAAACTAAAGTAAAATGTTTTGAAAACAGAAAAGCTACAATGTGTGTACAAGAATTTAGCCGGAGTGTGTCTAAATTATTGTATGTAAATGTTTTATCGGCAATGCGTGTCCCGTTGTTTGTTCACTTGAAGAACTGATGGACGCTACCGAAAGCGCCTAATTATTAGCTCAGTGCAGGCCGACAAAAAACCCAGCTGTTTCCTACGAAAATGCAATACCTACACGGTAAAAAGTATGGAACAGCTGATTTGTTTACCTACCAATGAGAACTTTCTATGGTTGGGAGTGATGTACTAAATACGTGGTACCCGTTTGTGCGTCAATCTCCTTTACAACCTGTATAGCCAATACCTGCAGGGACAACGCTGAAATGTCTCATGTCACGTAAATACACCTGCAGCCATGTCTTTCACGAACACAACCAAGTTGCTTGTGGGCACAAAGAGGTTGTAGGTACACTATCCTTGATGAGCACCTTCCAAAGACCTCTCTACTATTCCTAAGGGCCAAGACAAAGAGACAGTATCAGCGAAAACGAAGCTGAGTCAACCATCTCTAGGACTAAAATTTCAGCTACCGAAAGCTTATACAGCGTGTGCCAAAAAGGTGTGGTCATGTTTCAGGGTGTGATTCAGACCATCAGTTGAAAACCAGCAACGGGCAGTAGTTGTTGCGGGTGGTAGTAGCTGTTTTTTTTTTTTTATGTGTTGACAATTTGAATAAATACATAAATAAAATAAATGAATAAATAAATAAGTAAATTTTTAATAATGTGTGATAATAATATTAGTTTTTATTTTCATAATTTATTATAATTTTTGACGTCATATTGTAATGTATATATGGAATGCAATGTAAAGTATGTAAGGTGTCATTTATTTTAATTATAGACATTCTAATTCCCCATGATTTAATTTAATTTTGATTTAATTTAATTTTGCTTTTTTTTAATTTTGATTTTATTTAATTAAGCTTTTATTTAATTGTATTTATAATACTGAACTATTTTTGCACACCTGTTAGGGTAGGATATGGTCGTGAGCTATATTGTTGTGTTTCATCCTTGTATGTACCCATATTCAGCAAAATAAATGATTTGATTTGCCCGGCATTTTGCTGAACTGGGCTTATTTGGCACAGCCGTGAGGCACACAGTGTTGCAAATCTAGTTTAGATTTAAGTTCTTTTTTTTTCTTTACGTTTTTTTTTTGTATGCACGTCTGGCATGTGCCAAATAAATATATTTTCTTTATTTCTTTCACCAAACTGAACAGTTTTCTCTATAGGGCCAACATCAAATCACAAAAAACAGTCAGATGTCCCATGCATTTGAGTCGAGTAGGTACTGAAGTTTAATACTGGACAGCTGATTTTTTGTCGCGATGTCAGTGCTGGTCCATGGAGAAAGTGGTTCAGTTTGATGACCTGAATCGCACCCTGAAATATGACCACATCTTTCTGGTACGCGCTGTATTAAAACTGCTGAAAGCTACTGTATAAAAAAAACATAACATCACTCCTCGTAATCCTCGAGGGTGTTTAAGTCCCAAGTAATAGGGAGCAAGCTTATTGCCATCAACCGGGCACAAATCCAGACTGGCTGCTACTGAGAAATTCCTGTGATGGAAAAACTTAATAAGCTATTGTTTTTAGCACTTTGAAAGCCATTGCCACTGTTGTAGACCTTCTAGTTTATGTTTCCCAATAGCATTCATGTAAGTACGTTTGTAACTAGCTACGTTACTTACCAAAAATCAACAAAACAGAACAAATTCATCAGCCGACGACGGACGCTTAAAATAATAACTCCAGAAAACATTGACCGCTCTGAGATTAAAACAGTTTTCCTATTAAATTCCTCGCTGAAACACAATATTCCCTATAGAGACGCGTCGGCAACTTTTTCAGCTTCAGCCTAAATTGTAGCACAAAATCCAGGCTAGGCATCAATCTTGCAAAAAGTGATTTATCGTTTAACAAGCAGTGAATGAAGATAAATTAACTGTTTATACTTACTGTCAGAGTAATTGTTTATTTCGATGTAATTGAACTTGGGAAATAAATGTGATATTAAAATGTTTACTACCTAGTCTAGTGGTTGTAAGCGCGGCTGCTGAACATGAGGTCCTGTGTTCGATTTCCAGGTCGGGCAGTGTTAGCCACGGAGTCTGGATTTGTGCCCGGTTGATTGCAATAGGCTCGCCCCCTATTACATGAGACTTAATAACTGGTTAAATATGGGTGTAGGTATTATTAGGTACACCTCTGCTTAACCCTTCGTGATGATGATGATGAAATTAAAATGTAGGTTGGACTTCTTGTGGGTACCACATACTTATATTTACACTTAAACTACTTATTATTTTATCATGTGTACTGTCCGCCTCGTTGGTCAAGTGGTGCGAGCGTGACTTGCTGTTAAATTCCCAGATGGGGCAAGTGTTATTGAGTTTCTCCAGTTAAATAGATATGTATACCTAGATAACGTAAGAGCACCTACTTCGTGACTCGGCTTCAGCATTTTATGCTTAATCTAGCTACTGTCGCAATAAGCTATTTTTTGAAACAATAACGAACAAGAAAAATAATCAAGAACTTTTATTAATTCTAAACATTTAAAAAACACAAAAACGTAATCTATTTTGTAAAGTTGCATCCATCCACTGGTGTCCCAACCTTTTACAGGAAAGCACATCATACATATTACATTATTTTGTCGTTGAGTTCCTACACTCAACGACAAAATAACTTAAAATGAGATGAGTACAAAATTACTCACCGCACATAACTATTATTTTTAAATATGGGGTGGAAGGGACACCGACGCGAAAACGTTTACCACGTATTCAGTACATCATTCTGAGCCCCCCTACATAAAAACTTATCATCGGTTATTAAAAAAAAATCAGCTGTTCTTTACGTTTTGACCGCTTAGGTATTGCACTTTTCGCGGGCCTGTGGACGGCGAGTAATGGGCTAGCTCGCCGCCCGTCCGTCTTATGGCGACAGGCCGTGTCGACGGCACGTTCGTGTTCCACGCGCGCCTCAAAGAGATGTCAGCAATGATGAAGGGCCCGCAAGGGCCGATGCCTGCCAGGGCTGCGGGACTGTTCGAAAGAGATACCGCGGCCCTAGAACACAAATGGCAAAAGAAGGAACATGGAGGGTTTTTAGTCAGTAAAAGTCTGACACTCCCTTCCGCTCCGCCCAGAGCTCGGAGTCATTTGATGATTTCCCATCCGAAAAAAGGATAGGAAATAGCTTTTTTTTTACTGCCATACTGAAATTTTCCACTCTGTTTACAATGTTTACAGTTGCCTTTCTACACAATACGAACAAATGATTTAGTTTTGATGGAGAAGTGCGAAAAGAACGAGATAGCGAAAACAGAATGACCAATATGCACCAAATGCAACAGCATTGTAACACATACTTATTCTGTCGAAGCCATAAAAGTAAGTGGTTTAAAAATTTACTGGTTGAAAAAACTCTCTGTACCATAAATGGTACAGAACACTTCGTACGCGAGCGCGACACGCACTTGGCCGTTTCTCCGATTATTACGAGAGCCAAGTTCAGATAAGACAAAATTAATATGAAAGGTCTAATTAGGTACTTCGTCCTTGACCCAGTTTTTTGTTTCGTGGATAAGTTTGGAGACTTTGGGCAGTTTTGTTTGTACAGGCCCGTCGATACGTTGGGGAGCCTCTTGAAGAAGTAACTTAACTTCAGTAACCTTTTCATCAGAATTCTGGAAGAGGCTGTCGGTTGAAGTTTCAAGTGGTATACAAATTATGTGTTGTAGTTTGTAGGTTTTGAGGTTTTATATCCCAAGAACCGGTTTAAGACCAGTTCAAAACGTACTACGGCGCTCACTGACGATCGGCCACTTTTCAACCTTATAACTCAGTGCTTAAGGGTGAAAAGTGGTGGACCGTCAGTGAGCGCGGTTGTAGGTACCATGTTAGTGTGTGTTTAGATTCTACATGTTGTAGCGCGATAGGTATTCGTAGTTGAAGTATTATCATGGACGTGCAGTCGACTGGATTAATGTATCCCTTAAAACCTTAACTTAAACCTCTGTGGCTTTGACCCTTCAGAAAATGTATCAGCCGATAGCAACCTATTAAATAATAATCATAATTAATTCCAAAACCTTTTCCCTATTAAGAATGAAATTGTTTCTCGCTCGGGTTCAGGTTAAGCCGCGATTGCCTAGGTTGTTCCGTGGATGGGTGACCATCCATTACATGCCGACTTCGCTCTGTAGCACTGAAAGCACGTTAAGCTGTTAGTCCCGACTGACATTTGTAGATCTTTGACAGTCGTTACAGGTAGTCAGTGATCCGAAAGTCTGACAACCAGTGTTACCAAGAGGTATCGTTTTACCCAGTACTAACTGGGTTGTGGAGATCAGATAGACAATCGCTCTATGTAAAATACTGGTATTTAGCTGCATCCGGTAAAACTGGAAACCAACCCCTACATAGATGGGGAAAGGCTAGGCAGATTATGAGATTAAAACTGTTTCCCTAAGTCTAGCTAATCACGACTGCGAATGTATCGTGTGTAGCCATGTGGTCAAGGACGTGTGGTTGACTGTATCAATCTATTTTTGTATGGAGACTGGATGGCCTTTGAAAAAAATATGGGAGGAAACATGATCATAGCCGAATTGTGTCGATCAATGATTGTTACTTTACCACAGAGGGAGAGGTTTTACCCTGCAATATGAAGTCAATGATTCTGTAGCGGCACTACAGCAACATAGTGTAAAAAGTACTACAGCGCCATCTATGTCACAAATGAACATCTAACATCACATTCCTAAATAGCGATATTAAACTTCTCCACGACATAAGACCATACAGAAAAACTCGCCAACAACTGTCGAGCAGTGGCTCTCATAGTTGGCAAATACAACATCCAACGGTCGGAGCATCTTCCCTTTTCTATGGGGGATGAGGAATTTTACACCCTGTTCTTCTGATCCTAACACTTTCTTTAAAATTCATTTAAAAACCGGTAGTTTTAAACCCATTGTCATCTAACGATCTCCCGAAACAATTTACCAAAAATATCCATCAGAAATGTCCGATAAATTCGGAAATCTGTCTCATTTCGAAGCTTAAAGACGATAAATTCCGGGTCCGTCCCTTAATAACAGGCCGAGCGATAAACTAATACTCATTCATTGAAATAATGACGTTGCTAACGTGCCTGTTCAAGCGGAGGAAAAATGCTGAAAAAATCTCCCTTTAAAGATCGGGAATATCAAGTTAGAAGGTAGAATTGGTTGGTTTTTTGTTGTAATGCGCTGTGAGTTTTTCGAAGGCTGTGGAGGTAATTGTTTTTGGCGTGCTCTTCGTGTGATTATTTACTGAAGTTCGAATTGTGTCTTGCGAATAATTATGAGAACTTAGATTTTAATTTTTTGGTTGTGCCCTAAATCTAGGTTCATCCGCACAGAAATATATAATTCCTTAACTTACGTAAAACTGTTTGAGTGGGTAGATAATATTTTCTTTGAATATCTAAGAAGCTTTAACTAATCCAATTTTCTTTACGAAGTTTTACGATAAATTTAAAATCCCTAGGGCATGTCCATATTAACAAGCACTTTTGAGGCCATTGGTCACGAGGTACCTATTCCAATCACTGGTAATTCCTATGTTTACCAACAGCGGTTATCATAATTAATCAATTACACTTGAACATAACACCCTTCTTCCTTACCTACAGGCAAAATGCAAATTTCTATCAAATCCGTTTTCAATTTAATTGAAAATTCAATTAACTGCTTCAAAAACCAGTTAACAGTTTATAGGTTTATGGTGAATATGATTTTACATTTTATCTATACAAAGAAGATAATTACTATTATTTCGATAAGAAAACAGTTCTGTATGTAGCTTACTGTTTTAGTAAAAAGCAAATAATTTTAAAAACAAAATATATAGGGTGGAAGCATCATTTTACAACCGGGGGTTTCAAAATGATGCTTCCACCCTGTATATTTTGTTAAAATACCCCACATAAAAAATTATCAGGTAATTGAAAATAAAAACAGCTGTTTCCTACACGGCTAAATTTTGTATGGAACAGCAGATTTTTTTTTTTAAATGACCAATGAAGAATGAGGACGTGAATATCGGAATGATGTACTGAATATTGACGTGGGAAACGTTTGTGCGTCCGCGTCCCTTGCACCCTGTTTATTATCTACACTCTAATCCTTACTATCCTAACTATTATTATAAATACGAAGGTAAGTCTGTTTGTGTGTTTGTTACCTTTTCACGCCTAAACCACTGAACCGATCATCCTGAAATTTTGCATATACGTTGCCAAGTGTACAGAAACGGACATAGGGTACCTTTCATCCCGAAAAAAAGGACTGTTCCCGAGGAAAACAACAGTCAGGTTCTTATGATAATAGATGGCGCAACGTGTCTTTTGAATCATGATTGACTTATTATTATTACAAGCAGAGTACAACTCGAATTGATGGTCAAATTCTAAAGCCGCGGATAAAAGCTAGTATTATATAGAAGTAAAGTGGAAGCTACTTGATCTTCGAAGCTCCAAAAGCTACTCTATTGTTGAGTGCCATAGTATTTATGTTTTATGGCAGATATCATTTATTTTCACGCAAACATAGTCGAAAATAGAATCTAGATTCTCATAAACATAATTATAGTTGTACTCAGAAAATGGATACGAGATAAAAACTATTTATTGTCTATCGCGACAATTTTTTTTTACAACCAAAACCAATAAACGACATCAAATAAAAAATTTATCTACCTCCGAATACCAACTTATTCACAAAATGTAAAAAAAAAATAACAATAAAACATTTGAGCATTTGGTCGCACAATTGGTAAAATTGTTTTAAAAGTACCGAACAAATGCCACAGAGTATAAAAGTGAGCAATCAAAATGTATTGATCTATGGTTTTCGATTTTTAAACGTTATTGTAAACTAGCTTTTAGTAACAGTAACGTTTGAAAATGGACACTGAATTTATTTGTCGTTTTCCCATTGAAATCAGTTTCGCGAAAGGCTGGGTTTAGCTTTTATTTTTTAATGTTTTTATTTGATTTTAATTTCGTGGTTTTGCTATTGGTCTGTAAACGTGTTGTTTTCGAGTGTGTGAATGTTATTATAAAAATATCGGTTACGTGTTTTATTTTTAATTTTGTACCTTTATTTTTATGAAATGTGCAAATAGCGTACTTTCTCAAGTTATTACGCCTTGTGACTCTGACTGTAGCTATGCTTTTTTGACATTCAAAAGTGCCTGTAATGGTCTAATTGAAATAAATGCTTTGAGTTTGAAAATATTTGCGCGCAGATTATTACTATTGAAAACAAACTGACTCTAATGACTCGGTTTTTCAGCTTCTCTAAAAAAAATACTTAATTTTAGACCTGAAAACGCGATTAATTTTCAGTTAAAAATAAATAAATACTTGAGTCATTAAGTTGAAGAAATAGTGACGTCACAGCTTGCTATTGCCATACAAAATGTAAGGGGGAATCGCGTTTTGACAGATCATAAAAAGTGTGTCAACTACCCTATTATTGTAAATATGTAATAGTTTTGTCTTTTTCCCCTGGGGCTTGGCAGAAACTACAGATCCTAGATGCCATTTCTCCTAGTTCCACGTTCATGCATCTGGTTATAGACGCATGCTGGTTGCAAAAATGGCGTGAGTTTATGTGTAACAGTTAGATCTTGTCTGAATCTACTTATTTATTTACAGATTTTTTTTGACAACATAAGAAGCAACCAAAAATCCATACTTCAGGTTCCACAAATACGTAACCATCTAAAACACAGAACAATCTTAAAAGGACTTTAACAGGCACAGAAACTAAGATACTTCGAAGGAATTTCTTCGGAAAATTGAAGAGTCTTGGACAATAGAGCGAAATAAGGCAACAAAAGGAACGGAGCGATCAGCAGACTCGATAGACTACGCGGTAGCTTTCTATATGAACCGATCCTACAGTGACGCATTCTGTTTTGAAATGGGGATGGTAAAATGCTGTAGTTTCTGTAACTAGTGCATTGTATAGAGTATCACAAATCTGAATATTGGGTAGCTTTAGTAGGGTTGTGTGAAAGTTGACAGCGGTTGTCAAAATGTGCACTACATTTTTTATGGAGTGCTCTTGTTGTTATGGTCGACTTCCTGTCTAACCGGTTGCTGTTATAATAATCATAATAAATTGTTTTATTTGGGACAACATAGGAACCATTTTTGTTAGTAAAACGCCTTATACACTACAACTTATACACTAGGATTAGTAACAAAAGAAGAATTAGGTTAGTGAGTCAATTATTTACTAGGCATTTCCTGCGGACAATGATTCCGCATGAGATGTCTCAGCACAGGAGCTCTCGGGTCTTCAGCCACGGCTTTCAGGATGCTATTGCTGCTCCCCCGAATCCTCCTCACAAGCGATGCCACCTTTTTTCTGATGATTGCAATGTAAGTACCAGAATTTTATATGGAACGACTGCCTATGACCTACACGGCCCAGTTCCGGGATACACGATACCTACATAGTGAAAAAATATTAATAAACAATAAATAGGTACACGGTGGAAGAGACCTCGACGCTACCACGTATTCACTACGTCATCCCCACATATAAATTTTTTATCCGTTATTTAAAAAAAAAACAGCTGTTCCATACATTTTGACGGTGTAGGTATTATACTCGTAGGAAGCAGCTATTTTTAGGGGTCAGTACCTCGAAAGGAAAAAACGGAACCCTTATAAGATCACTTTGTTGTCAGTCTGTCTGTCTGTTTTATCTCAGGAATGCGTGGAGGTATCGAAATGAAATTAAAACTATATACTCAAATCTACAGTCCCTTGAAACTGTGAATATATTAAACTTCTTAGTTAACGTAAAAAAAAGATACGGCCATTTATTCCGCAAAAAACACATTTACCGACACTCTCAAGGAAATCAAAATTAATAAGCCGTTGACCTAGAATCATGGAATTTGGCAAGAAGCAATGTCTTACAACACATGTAAAGGAGAAAATCTGAAAACCGTAAATATGTAGTTTGATAACAAAATACCTACAAGTTTATACGGAACCCTTGGTGCGCGAGTCCAACTCGCAATTGGCCGGTTTTTTTTTTAAATATTAATAATAATAGTGATGTACTACATATCTGGAAATCGCGCGTTGGTGTCCTTTCCACCATGCATAAAACGGCTAAAAACAAAATGGCCGCCGCGGCCGGAGTGCCTGAACTAATCTCGCAATTTGCCCATTTAATGCGCCCCACCGTTTCAGATTACCCTTACAAATTAATTTTAAAGTGTAATAATTTCAGTTTCAACACCCCTGTTTTACTAGCATTCTTTTTTTTTTTATTGTGGATCTGAAATAAATCCTTTAGTGCAGGTAGATCCGTTAGGGTTATTGGTTGAGACTCTAAGTACAAAGGCCCTTAACGACGCTGAAAGGCATTTGTGCTCCCCGTTATTGCAATCGCTTTTTTGTTCTGGATCATACCTGGACACCTTCTAGTTACGGAGATATTGGAGGTCAAAAATTCCATCGCGTCGTTATTATCGCAGCAGTGTGTAACTTAGTAGCCATCCGTCCTAACACATAATGTACTAAAAACAGATATCGCAATAACGCATCCGGTATTATCGACCGATAATATCGTCCGTTCGTCGTCGTCGTCCGTGTCGTCCGTCGTTCGTTATTATCATCCTACGAAAGCCTTTAAGTTTTCCACCAAAACTCGTGCCAGTACACACGGATTTCAGCATTTACTGATGATAAACAAATGTTATGTTTTTCCTTATTACTTAATTTATTTATTTTTTTCCTCTTTCTCGCTATAAATTAAATCATTAGTTAACCCCATTTAAATTAATTCTGTAAACAGTAGACCTTGAATCTTCAACCGCAGAGATCCCTTGTCTTATAAATAAATTAAGCCCCTCATTAATTTGTGCATAATAATAAACCACAAATTAATGTAACCTAAGCGCGATGGCTGATATCTTGTGCATAAGTAATTGTGGTAAGTAGATATTTACTTATTAGCATTAATTGGAGTGCGCTGTTAGATCAAAATATTGGGCCACATAAGGGATGAATGAAAGGCATTTGCATGTTACTGAGATGAGAATGCTAAGGGGGCTAAGAGGTGTTACCCGAATGGATAAAATAAGAAATGAGTACTTATGGAGGAAGTCTGAAAGTGGCGCCGGTGACTGAAAAGTTGTGTTGTAATCTGTTATCGTGGTATGGGAATGTGATGCGGAGGAATGAGGAAATGTCGGGAGGAAAGTTTTGAGTATGGCTGTGGATGGGCATAAGAGTAGAGGAAGACCAAAGAAACGATGGATGAACTGTGTGAAGAATGATATGACTCGAAAAAAGGTGTCTGATGAGATGATGAGTAATAGAGAAGTATGGAAGAAGAAGAAATGTTGCACCAACCCCAAATGAATTTTGACAGGGGCAAGAGAATGATGAAGGACTGCGCTGTTGAGTTTGTCATATTTATTAAATAACACTGTTCACCTTCCCCAAGGAAACTCCGGTTTGTGAAAGAAAAAAAAACAAATTCCTTAGTAGACAGACTATTTTGAGGTACGTCTGAAAAGCTATTTATATTTTTTCATGAATCAGATATGGTTTGCTTGGCAGGGAAAGTTGTTTAACCCTTGAAAACTACGACTACTAAACTCCTTTAAGAATATATCTGATTAAATTGCCATCCTATACAAGGTGTGAACGGTCCCTTTACGAACCAGTCACTGAGTCAACAAAGCATTCTGTACATCAAACTAAGTTGTTTTTTTTTTTTATTTCAACAAAAGTTACTTATGTGAGTATTTCACAAATCTTCGGCAAAACTGCAGTACAGTTTGTCGGCAGTGTTCTTGTAGACATATCTCTTTAGTAGGTTAAATCTACACAAAAATTATTGCTGGGAAACTACTTTTTTTTTGGGGTGAAAGATTACGTTTGACGGGAAGAATCAATGTATCGCACTTACTGATGGATACATTGAATAGTACGGGAGTCGTGGAGGTATTTAAAATAAAAGTATAACATTCAAAACTTGTATTAAAAAAAAACTTGTGAAAAAGTTGGTACTTTGATCTCCAATATCTCCATAACTAGAACGTCCCCAGGTATGGTCCAGAACTGCCAGGGCTGCGGGACTGTTCGAAAGAGATACCGCGGCCCTGGAACATAAAGGGTAAAGGAAGGAACATGGATGGTTTTAGTCAGTAAAAGTCTTGCACTCCCTTCCGCTCCGTCCAGAGCGGGAGGAGTCATTTGATGATTTCCCATCCGAAAAAAAAAGGTATGGTCCAGAACAAAAAATATCGCAATGGAAAAGAAATGTCTTTCGGCTTCGTTAAAGGTTTTTTACACCCATTGTAGTAGGCACTTTTGACATACATAACAGAAACTAATCAGATCGGTTGCTAATTTTATAGACATAGTTTAAATTATGATTTTATTTTTGCAATGTGTAATTTTCCCATATGGTATTTTTTTTTTTTTTGTTAAATAGATTTCTCTCGAATTGAAATTATATTTAAAAATCACAATTTATGCTAAACATTTGCACGCCATAGTATGTGGCAAACATGTCTGAATCAATTTTCTTCAATTTTATCCTGCATGCACTATTTAATATTGTATGTGTACACATGTTTGGAGCAAATAAATTATCTTATCTTATCTTAACTTATCTTATCGCCGTATTCATTATGGTTAATTGAAACTTTCTCACGACTAATAAAACAATTGATGGTAGCCAATAAGGTAGCGGTATATCACAAGGTCTTGGTCAAACTGGGGAATCAGATTAGAAAACAAGCACATCTTCATGCTAATAATAAAAATATATAAGTTCCCATTGAAATAGATGGACTTTTAACACAGCGTTCTGTACGTCTAACCAAAGATATCCAAGCAAAAGTCACACTGACTAAAGTGATTTTATTTTGATGTGTTTATTCCAGAGTGCCGGCAATTTATTATTTTAGGTCAAAATAAAATTTTGCTTATGGATATCTTTAGTTAGACGTGCTGAACGTTGTGTTTTTGTCCATCTACTTTAATGGGACCTTATATACAACACACATATTCCTCAAGTAAGAATTACTAGTGGACGATCACAAAAACAAGGCTCAACCCTCATCGTGCTAACTTACATATAACTACACACTGTCTTCGGGTACAAACGACCGCCCTCGATTTAATTGTACAACTTCCAGACTTTATGCACTTGGCTTTTAATGGCAGCCGGGTTAAAATCTTGATCGTTAGGACCGTGGCACAGTGAGAGGGTTGTAGATGATGGTTAGTTAGACACTACTTTTTTTTGAATGGAAATCTGTTTTTGTTTAACCCGACTGCGTCAGAAGGAGGGTAATATTTTTCGAATGAGTGTAGTATGTAAGTACCTATGTCCATTTCTTTGGCACGCCCTACAGGTCAAATGGACGGTTTCTGACATGAGGTGTCGTTGAATTCGTCAGAATTGTGGTAGTAACATAGGTACCTATGCTATTTAAATTTTTGGCTGCGGGACTGTTCGAAAGAGATACCGCGGCCCTGGAACACAAAGGGCAAAAGAAGGAACATGGATGGGTTTTAGTCAGTAAAAGTCTGACACTCCCTTCTGCTCCGCCCAGAGCGGGAGGAGTCATTTGATGATTTCCCATCCCAAAAAAAAATATAATAACGCTATATAAAATTTGAATAATGAAAAGGGGGGGGGGGGAACAAAATTGCTTGTTTTTTGCTTTGCAGTTCATTATTTTTTAGCAATCGGGTTTTTAAAAATAATAATTTTTAATTTTATTTTTGGTTTTAGTGTAACAATTTTAATTAATCTTTCTTACTACTGTACTATTATTTAATATTATAATTGCGAAAGTTTGCGATGGTCGATTTTTGCTACTCTTTCACGCAAAAACTACTGAACTGATATGAACTAACAATCGATTCTACCACGTTTAGTGGCTTTATAACACCTTGGCCACGACGAACACGCACAAGCGACACACAAGTTGCGACAACGTCTGCAGAAAAAACAAATGAAAGAAGTTATTTAGAGCATATCACGAATCGCTGCGACCTGAAAGAAAGATAGAAAAAGTATTTACTTGTCTCACATAGGACAAAACAAAATGATCCAAATTATTAATAAAACAAAATTAGAGTGCGAGTTGGACTCACGCATGAAGGGTCCCGTAACATCGTAGTGTAGTAGTATATGTTGGTAAAGCGGCAAGAAAAATACACATTCTGTGAAAAATCAACTGTCTACCTATTACGGATCATAAGATACAGCCCGCTGAAAGACAGACGGACGGACCGTCAGCGAAGGCTTAGCAATACAGTCCCGTTGGTTATCCTACGGGTACGGTAAACCTAATAAAAAGGACACAACAGTAAAACTTAAAAATAAAACATACATTAAACGTGACTTGCGAAGCGACGGTACTCACGAATTTGTCTCGCGCTCCTCAGTTGTTTCCACCGTCGTGGTCACTCCGCCGAAAACCGACGCGACGGATCGCCCGAGGCCGTAAACGGATCCTAACAGTCGGTGAGTAACAGACATTTATATCACGGCCCATTTGATATAGAATGTGGAAACTTTGGCAGCAGTAAAGGAGGTAGTTGCCCAATTATTACATTCGCATACGTATCTGTGAGCCAAGTAAAAAAATAATAGAATTATAAATATATATGACTTGTTGTATGAATTGCTATGTCGGGGATAGCAAGTGCCTTTCGGCTTCGTTAAGGGTCACTTTTACTGACTAAACCCATCCATGTTCCTTCTTTTGCCCTTTACGTTCCAGGGCCGCGGTATCTCTTTCGAACAGTTCCGCAGCCCTGGCAGGCATCGGCCCTTGGTTTGCTGACATCTCTTTGAGGCGCGTGTGGAACACGAACGCGCCGTCGACACGGCCTGTCGTCATAAGACGGACGGACGGCGCTAGCCCATTACTCACCGTCCACAGGCCCGCAGTGGTGGCAGCCCCGACTTACGAACAGTAAGTCATGGTTTCGAACCCTGGCAGCGCATTACTTTGTGTAAATTATTTCATCACCACTGCTCTCAAAAACGGGGAAAGAAAACATTGTGAGGAAACCGACATGTCCTAGAACCAAAAATTCGAAGACATGTGCCATCTACCAACCCGCACTGGGACCGCGTGGTGGATTATAGCCCGTTCCCTCTCCTGAGATTAGTTCGTGTATCCCAGCAGTGGGAACATTATTATGCTGATTATGCTATGACTTGCTTTTGCTCGCGGCTTCGCTCCGCTTATGTATGTAACTTAATCCACGGCAACGTTTTAAATGTAGCCACTATAGCACGCTGCGCTAATATAGCTTCGCGTTCGTGAAAGAATTTTCGGAATCGGATTATTTTATATACTATTATTACCCGCTACATACTAACTTACAAACAATTTTTTGCCATTTTTTATAAATATAAGTATCGATTCATTTTGTAAATTCTTCGTTACACAAAAATTTACAGGTCCTGCTTAAAGTTTGCTTCAGGTGCTCATGGAAGCTGCGGGACTATTCGAAAGAGATACCGCGGCCCTGGAACACAAAGTGCAAAAGAAAGAACATGGATGGGTTTTAGTCAGTACAAGTCTGACACTCCCTTCCGCTCCGCCCAGAGCGGGAGGAGTTATTTGATGATATCCTATCCCAAAAAAAAGGTCTCATGGAACGTTTATGACAGCTTTCATTAACGCTACGTGACACCTAAACGAATGCCTAACCGCTAAGCCCCTAAGACGAATTTTACAATTTTGTTTACAGTCATTGGAGGTCATAATAACTCTTCCCCTGTTCAATCACTGAGTAAAGATAAAGTTAAATTTTCTGCGAAGATTAGGGGTGAGAAAAGATAACAAGAATTGAACTGCCCGTCACCCGGCTTCTCAGTTTCCCGATCTTTAATAATCTGGATGTCTTCAAAGTTCAAGTGAATCGGTTTCTTCTAGACAAGCGTGCTCCGAGGCAGTCATCACTATACATCAGGTCGATGATTCATCGAGTTGCGGCCAAATGCAAGCCTAGTTAGAAAAAAACCAAATCAAAAACACGCCATATCTAAAAGTAAATTAAAAAAGTGAACTAAAAAATGTAAAACAAATTACATGATTTTAGTGTTGAATGGCCACAAGGTAGGTACTAAATAAATTATAATATTTACTGTGCAATTAAAACGCCGTTTTGGGCAGTCGTGTAATAAGATAAGCTAACCTAACAGAATCATTAATCTCACTTACCAGGTAAGTATTTAGATAATCCAGCGATTACTTCATGATAGCTAAATAGCATAACATCACGCATGTAATCGCCGAAGGGTAAGGCAGAGGTGTACCTTATAGTACACCCACATTTTGCCAGTTATGTTTAAGTCCCATGTAATAGGGGGTGAGCCTATTGCCATCAATCTAGCACAAATCCAGACTCCGTGGTTGCTACTGAGAAATTCCTGATGGAAAAACCCAATAACACTTTGCCCAACCTGGGAATTGAACCCAGGACCTCATGCTCAGCATGTGGCAACAATGAGGCAGTCCAATATTATTTACAATATAAACTTATACTGTCACTTACGGGATATCTTCCGTGATTGTTCATGATTTTGAGCTGAACGCTTACGGAAGATATCCGGTAAGTGACAGTATAAGTTTTGTTTCAAACCGCGAAAGCCTAAAACAGTATTTTACATAATATCCTAAAATTTAATATTTTTTTCTTCCACTTTAAACGACATTCCCAAAATGCTCCCAGTATACTTCAACCCAAAGACGTGTTCAAATAACGGGAGACATTAAGATCCGGGCGAAAACTTGAAGTTTTATAGCGAAATTATTTTAATGAAGTGCGGTAATTACATACATTGTAACCGAGATGCTTCATAAAACAAATAAGCACTTTAAATGGGGGAGTTTTGGGACGCTCCGAGCTATGAGAGTGAGGTCGAAGACTGAATATGGAGAAGCTTTTGAACAATTGATGGTACAGGTAAACCATGGCGCGTGGCAAGAGTTTACAATTATAATAAAGGGCATACCATTATGTTTTGTTTTCTGTTTTTCTCTTACTACAGATGAAAATCATTATCTTCCTTTTCAATCATGTTTGGGTCGGTTTCCAGCGTATGCAACTGAATACCAGTATTTTAAATGGAGTGACTGCCCATCTGACCTTTAGAATCCACTTACTGGCCCACTGGAATATTGCTATGGTTTCGTTAATATCTTTTTAAAAAAACCTGGGTATGACTTATGTCTCCTCCAAAGTATCGTATGACAATTTTTATTTTGTTGATGACTTAGTTTTATTCTGACGTCAATGCTAGTCGAGCTTTAAGGTTTATATATCATTCTCCTGCCAACCCAATTTATTTTGAGGTCGGCTCAGCATGTCTTATTCTTCCATACTTCTCTATTACTAGTCATCTCATCGGACACCTCCGTTCTGACCATATCATATTTCACGCAGTACATCCACCGTTTCTTTGGTCATCCTCTACTCTTATACCCATCCACAATCATATTCAAAACTCTTCACGTCATTTTTCTCATTTCTCAGCATTACATGTCCATACCAAGTCAACCGATTACTACACAACTTTAGGTTTACATAATGTCTCATAAATCATAATGTTGTTGTTTTAATTTTATATTTGTATTTTTATTCTTTTTTTTTCACTGTTTAATTAGCTATCTATGCGCATAATATAGTGCATGTAGTGCTCTTCTTTAAGTAATGGGGCACTTAGACTTAAGTTTGAAATGTTTTAATATCTATGTAATAGTGTACTCATTGTTGAAGAACCCAATAAAATAAAATAAATAAAATAAAATCTATTTTATATCCAATCTTTATTATTCTGATAAAAGTTGAAAGAGGGAAACGGGGATGGGATTAACTCAAAGCTTAAATAAATAAATCTGTTGTTAGATTATAAAAAAGCATCTTCAGTACAAACACGGATTATCGCGTCAAGAAAAACTTTGTCGTAAGGCACGTGGAACTGAGCTTTGTGAACTTAAAAATATTAATTGAGAATTACGATATTACTTGAAATGGAAAATTGCCACGAAATGTCAAACAAGTGAAACAAGAATACTTTCAAGATATGGTCCGTGGACGGGTGACCACCCATTACATATATTATAATATAGAGTGTCCTCCGTGCCCCAGAGAGACCATTAAGCCTTTGGTCCCGGCTGTCAGTTGTAGATCTTTAACAGTTATTACAGGTAGTTAGTGGCCTGAAAGTCTGACAACTAGTTTTACCAAGTTATATCGTATTACCCAGTTGGTATAACTTGGGTAATACTCAAACTCAAAGCATTAGACTATTACAGCCACTTTTGAAAGTCAAAAAAAGCTAAGCTACAGTCATAGTCACAAGGCATAATAACTTGCGAAAGTACTGTAGTTGCACATTCCAAAGCGTAGATCTCAAAACTAACTGACTGAATAACTAACTGTATCTGGGTTGTGGAGGTCAGATAGGCAGTCACTCCATGTAAAATACTGGTATTCAGCTGCATTCGGTTAGACTGGAAGCCGACCACAACATATTTGAGAATAGGCAGGCATATTATGAAGATGATGAAGAACTCAGGACGTATTTGAAAATAATTGACTTTTCCGTACAAAAAAAAAAAGTGAGCCTGTAACACGTTCATGGTATTCAAAAGAAATGGCTCATGGAACTACTGGGAGAAAAAAATGCCAATAATCCCATAATGGAACTAGAGAATGGAACTACTGGGATACGGTGTATTCTTATAGAAAAACAGGAAAACATTAAAATCTTTTTGTTTATCACCTTTTGGCAGTAACAATGACACACTCAACAACAATAAAATAGACAATGGCCTTTTTTTTTTGGGCTGGGAAATCATCAAATTACTCCTCCCGCTCTGGGCGGAGCAGAAGGGAGTGTCAGACTTTTACTGACTAAAACCCATCCATGTTCCTTCTTTTGCCCTTTGTGTTCCAGGGCCGCGGTATCTCTTTCGAACAGTCCCGCAGCCCTGGCAGGCATCGGCCTTTGCGGGCCCCTCATGTTTGCTGACATCTCTTTGAGGCGCACGTGGAACACGAACGCGCCGTCGACACGGCCTGTCGTCATAAGACGGACGGACGGCGAGCTAGCCCATTACTCACCGTTCACAGGCCCGATAGACAATGGCCTGGGTTAGTTAGAGCTGCTAGAAGCCTATAAGATATCTATAGTTTCATCTCAGTAGTACGTTCGTGAAGCATAATGTATTTGAATTAAGCTTTAAAGTCAATTTGATTAAATAAATTGCACAAATGAAAATGCCTGCTGGGGTCCAAACCCTCGACCTATGAGACGTGAGTTACATCTGGGGCATCAAAATATAACATGACATTACGACTGTAATCCTCGAAGGGCCAGGCAGAGGTATATTGTAAACCCACATTTTGCCATTTATGTTTAAGTCCCATGTAATAGTGGGCGAGCTTAATGCCATCAACCGGGCACAAATCCAGACTCCGCAGCTTCTACTCAATGACAAATTTGACCGACACGGGAATCGAACCCAGGACCTCATGCTCAGCAACCGCGTCTGCGACCGACAAACGAGGCAGCAGAATATAGGAACTGGTAATCGATTCCACAAATGAACAGATATTCACAAGCTTAGCCTATCTAGGGAGACTACTGGAGACGATCCTATGAACTTAACGGGCTATGTTGAGCACAATGGGGCAATTAGCTATGGCCGGGCTACAGGTAGCAATCAGTGCTGTGTTACTGTGAGCAATTTGGGACTCTCAGGACGATATTCTCGAGTTGCCGCTGTGTATTCGATAACCGATTAGGAGAAGGTCGAGAGGAATAGGGCTTAACAGTATAGGTAAAGGATGAGGCGGTTGTTCATGCTTACTCATCGACATTGACATTCCTTAATACATAACATCACGACTATAACCTCTTACGGGTTAGGTAGAGGTGTAGCTAATAGTACAACCAAATTTCGGCAGTTATGTTTCAGGCCCATATAGGGGCGAGCCTATTGCCATCAACCGGGCACAAATCCAGACTCCGTGGCTGCTACTGAGAAATTCCTGACGGAAAAACCCAATAATACTGCCCGACCTGGGAATCGAACCCAGGACCTCATGCTCATCAGTCGCGTTTGCAACAACTAGACCACTAGTTCTACTGCAAAATGTAATTTTTCACCCAAAAAAACGGTCGTTTCCCAGGAATAATTTTTGCGTAGGGTTACTTGGATGTTCAGAATGCTTGGTAGCCGGCTTTGTGAAGGGTCCTTTTACAGCACCTTGTATTTATTTCGTTTTTTTTTAAGATTTAATTCACAAAATAATGGAATCCTAGCCTGAGCAAGTCAAGAATACGGAAAATGATTTCTCCGAAAATCTGTGAAAACATTCGCAGCTATAAGAAGAACACCAACACACCAAAGCATAATCCAAAATATCATAAAATTTCGCTACCACATTATTTAAAAACGCCTTCAAAAGCAGCTTTCCTCAAAGCAAACAGGACGAGCGTAAACAATATTAACAAAACAAAAATAAAATTCACGAAAAACAAAACAAAACGATTTCATAATCGCGCTAGGGAAGCGACAAAAACAAATTTGTTTTAACCCAAAGTACGTGATAATTTTAGTCCAAGAGTGTTTTAAGCTTGGAGCACTGTGTTTAGGTGCGACAGAAATTATGAGCCCTAGCTCGGTTTTGGTGACAACGCCCTTAATCCTGTACTTTATAGCCTGCTGCAACGTTTAGTAAAACATGAGGGTGAGTGGGAAGAGAATTTTTGTTAGCCATTGTTATGTTACCGCTGTGCCAAAGTTGTCTGTGGTCACAAGGCTTTTGGCAACATTAAAAAAAGGAAGGAAAATCGATTTTGTTTTTTTTTTGTTTTTAAAATGTATGGCTGCTACGTTTATTTAGTTAATAGTTATTTTATGTCGTAATTTGAATTACTGAATAAATTAAAGTGAATTTTAATACGGGGTAAGGGACACGACGCGAAAACGGTTACCACGTATTCAGTACATCATTCTGAGCCCACATAGAAATTTTTCATCGTTTATTAAAAAAAAAACCGGCCAAGTGCGAGTCGGACTCGCGCACGAAGGGTTCCGTACCATTATCTATAAAAACGGCAAAAAAATCATATCTGTTGTATGGGAGCCCCCCTTAATATATTTTTAGTACCTATTTGTTGTTATAGCGGCAATAGTAATACATCATTTGTGAAAATTTCAGCTTTCTAGCTATCACGGTTTATGAGATACAGCCTGGAGACAGACATACAGACAGACAGACAGACAGACAGACAGCGAAGTCTTAGTAATAGGGTCCCGTTTTACCCTTTGGGTACGGAACCCTAAAAAACAGCTGTTTCCTCCAATATTGTAATACACACGGTCAAAATATATAGAACAGCTGATTTTTTTTTTCAATTGCCGTTGCGAAATTTCTGTGGGCTCAGAATGATGTACTGAACACGTGGTAACCGTTTTCGCGTCGGTGTCCCTTCCACCCTATACAGTACAACAATCCGATTGTTGTAAGTTTAAGTTCAAAATGGGTTGCAAGAATTTTTATATGAAGCATAACATAGCATTTGTATGCTCTTAATAAATGTCTTGGTGATTTTTATCAATTTATGTGACAATGGGTGTCATATACCTGAAAATAATTAATATTATTTATTTATTAAAACCTGCTTAACATCCGCCATTTTATTTTATTTTCAAAATGGCGGCCACATACAAAACCTGTATTAATCAATAGTTGGCATCAATAACGAGTTTTGTGTGAGCCAAATATTTCAAAGCAGCACGTTTCCAAGGTATAAGCTATTACAGCGAAGCCTAATATAAAAAAAAAACAACTTACATAGATAATATACATATTATATAAAATATGGGAACGTATGGAAAAGAAACGTGTTATATTGTTACGGCGTAAAATTGTGGTGTATTTTGTATACCATAATCAGCCTATAATGTTCCCACTGCTGGGACACACGGCCTCCTCTCTATGAGAGGGAATGGGCCATTATAATCCACCACGCGGGACCAGTGCGGGTTGGTAGATATCACATGTCTTCGATTTTTTGCTTCTAGAACATGCCGGTTTCCTTACGATGTTTTCCTTCACCGCTTTAATTGAGAGCAGTGGTGATGAAATAAATTACACAAAGTAATGTGCCTGCCTGTTCGAACCCACAACTTATTGTTCGTAAGTCATGGCCGCCACCTCTAGGCCACCGCTGCTCTTTCAGGCTACCGCTGCTCTCTATGTTTTGTATGTTTTGTGTTGATCTGGTCCTTGGATTCATACTTAACATAACATCACGCCTGTATTGCCCAAAAGGTAAGCATGGGTATGAGGTTCTGGGTTCGATTCTGGGGTCGGGCAAATTGTTACTTGGTTTTTTCATCAGGAATTTCTCAGTAGCAGCTGCGGAGTCTGGATTGTGCCCGGTTAAAGACAATAAGCTTATCCCTATTATATGGTACTAAAACATAACTGGTGAAATGTGGGTGTACTATTAGATGCACCTCTGCCTAACCCTTCGGGGATTACAAGCGTGATATTATGTTCTAACCCTTGCGGGAAAACAGGTGATATAATGTAATCGTATGTGCTATTATCTTAGTTCGCATTTGGAATGGTGGAATCTTCTTACATACAATTGGTTGAATGAGTGCGTTATTTTTACTAACGTTTTTTTTTATTTATTTCAGGTACAGCTCTTCACATGGAATGAAACTATATACCAGCAATAGAAGGTAAGTTCACTTACAGGAAATTTAGTTCTAAAATATTTTGGCGACATTTATTACTTTTTCGTCCGTCACAATGTGTTTCTTAGTTCATAAACTGTAATACGTTATAGCGGTTACATAGTCCTGGGAGCACGTAATACTAAAATACTGAAAGTTTTCTGGAACATCCGATTTACCTGTTTAAATATTAAATACACATACTGTAAAAGGAATTCTAGAAACTCTTCTAAACCTGGAATTATTTCGAGATATACTATCATTGACCGTGTTTTCCATTACCTCTGAGTTTAGTTCGGTGTTTCGTCTCATGCTAGTCGGAAAGGTAATACTAAACCCATCTAAAACGTAAAATTTGATATCATGTCAACTTTTATTTTGACATTCAAATTACAGAATTATATTTCTCAAATATATTTTTCGGAGTGGAGGAGCAGGCTGTGGAGTGCCCCCATGGGAAAATAGGGAACTTCAAATCTATTCTTCTATTTCTTATTTATATTCGATGAATATAAATAAATGGATGTTATGTTTGTATGTTTATTAATATAAACGTATCTATATCAAATCTATGTTCTATATTATTATCTATATGTATGAAATGGTAAACTGACTGACTTACTGGGTCATAATATCAACACACAGCTCAAACCGCTGGTCCTAGAGACATGAAACTTGGAAAGTGTGTTCTTTGCAAAGATTAAGGTATCCACTAAGAAATATTTTTTGGGAATTCCACCCCTAAAGGGGTAAAATAGGGGATGAAAGTTTATATGAAAGTCTGTCAGTTTTGAAGTTAGGATCTTCAAATTTTGTGTTTAATCTGACGATTGAAAATTAATTTATACGTATCTCAGCGTTTTTGATAATTCTCCCCCGAAGGGTTATAAAGGAGCATGAACTTGGTGGTGTCGCGGGATCGATGCCCGCACGGAAAAAATATTTGTATGGCCTACAGATAGTTGTTCTGGGTCTGGCTGTTTGTATATATGAGTTTAAATGTTTGTAAACGCACCCACAATACAGGAAAAATGCCTAGTGTGGGGCAACGTTTTTTTTTTAAAGAAGAGGAAGAAGAAGTTATGTAAACTATGTTTGTTACTATGACCTGGATTAACCTATAGGTTACTTTTTAATCCCGGTAGTACGTTCCCGTCTGATATTTTTCGACATCCACGCGGGCGAAACCGCAGGCAAGAGCTAGTAAAATATAAAAGGACAATAAAAAAATATGGTAACAGTGGATAGTTGTTTTCACCAGCAGTGAAATGATTTAATATCATGTTTAGAAGGTAGTTAACGCTTAAACATCCATTTTCGAACGTGCTATTTTATTTTATATACCTACGATAAAATATTACCGATATGACGTGGTATCACAATTCAGCATTTAATAACATTTTAGGTAGGTACCATTCCGGAATGTAATATCATAATGAAAACATTACGTTATTTTGCATGGAATTTATATTCATTTTATTTGCAATATCCAGTTGTTTCCTTGTTTGAGACACAATATGATTGAATTAAATTACTTTTCAATTGTACCTAAACTTCTAAAGTATGAAGTTTTCCAATTCATGTTGATTGGTGGTTTTTAACACTGAAAGATTCAGGATACTAAACTTTAAAGAACAAAGTAAACGATGAATGGACTGTGTGAAGGATGATTACGCTTGAAAAGAGAGGTGACTGAGAAGATTCCGTAAAATAGAGAAATATAAAAGAAGAAGACATACTGCCCTGAACCCAAATAAATTGAAATAAAGACAAGAGAATGATAAACTAGCACAAAGCATAAATGACTCCGGACTGCCTGCGGACACTCTGAACTTTGATATTTCAATACAGTTTCTGTCTTAAATTCGGTGCTCGGGGTTAGGTTAGTTTGTCCAAACCGTCAATCAGTACTGATATAAACAGAAATAAACATTTGCAGCCATTTCCAGTTTAGGCCCTGAGTATATACGGTCTCATTACAATAAAACATGCATTTTATTACCAAAAAGATAACCTACCTTTTACCAAAACAAACCGTAACTTTCGCATCAAATAATCTTCATGTTACCCTTCAACCCCAGACACATACAGCAACTTTGATTGACAAACACATTTCGCACGGAATACCGTTTCCATTGTTTCTCATTTATCTTTTTTCTTTCCCTTAATAAAATGCAGTGGTAAAAAAAGGAACGCGTTTTCTATTACATTTACTTGTATTTCTTTCTTTTATTCTTTGTTGGGCGCTCGTGTGTGAACAATTAAATATTTAAGATGTTTATTGCGGTTGTATTTGGCAGTGAAGTGGTATTAAGAAAGTGCTTTTGAGGAATCAAATTGATTTAAAGTTGTCTTATATGCTACCTACATTTTTATTTAACCTTTTATTCGCGGCCCTTCCCCAAAATAAGGCCGATTTTTAATAAAATTGGTCGCTAATTAGAGGCAATAAAATAAAAATAAATGATTTACCAGCAGCGGGCCAGCTGAGAAATAAAATTTCGGTGTGACAGATTTTGTAGGTATATTATTAATATACCAAACCACCATTATTTATTTATTAGATAAAAGTTATCAGAAAGGCACGCTTGTGCCACTAATCACTAAATGCATTCAGCGCTAACCAAGCAAAAACAGCTTAACGCAAGTGTGGTGCAATCGGACTCTAAAGTTCTAATTATACCAATTTGCCCCTAGATGGTTTAGTAAATAAGCTAAATAATCGAACTATATCTACCTAAATTACACATCCATTACGCACTACATAAGACAGGCTGTCTTCAATTCTCATGCGCCTCGAGCTGAATTGGTTTCCAATTGCATCGATGTCTAGACCTCCAGGCTATGCATTTGATATTCTGATCAAAACAGCTGTTTACTTAAGCGGCAGCCATCTTGGATTCGAAGTAAATGAGCGAAAGGTATCAGTTTTCTTACTAGTCTGCAGTTAAATGGCATTTTGTTTTTAAAAAGATGTAGCTTAATTAGCCTTCAGCATTTTCCGCATAGATAATAATAGTTTACCGGTATTGGGACTTGTGCTTCTTCTTTGTGAGCAACTCACTCAAATACTCTCTGTATTTGAGTGAGTTTCTGTGGTCAATATTCCTATTAAATCATTTTTAGGCAAGTGAATAGACTCGGTTGGGACTTTATAAGACAACTAGTGGACTCTATTTAAATATACTTGTAATACCATAATCAGTGAGGGGAGGGGGGATGAAGGAGTCTGTGAGGCGCCAACATATTCTCCAGGTTGAAGAGAAGTCCTCAATCTTCTACTGGTAGGGGGCAGATGCAGTTGAAGGCACGGCGAATGGTGCCCCGCATCGTCTTCATTTCAGCCACTCTCGTGACCCCGTCTACGCCGGGATAGGTCTTCGTGACCCGACCCAGGGACCAGAGCAGAGGTGGCGTTGTTTTGTCCTTGATCAGGACTAATGACCCTGGCTTCACTTCACCTCTAGAATCGAACCACTTTGATTTCGCCTAAAGCAGAGAGGTGTATTCATTATGAAATCGTCCCCAGAAATGTTGCCTGATGAGCTCGCATTCCGCTTCCAACGATCAAGCCACGTGATGTTGGCTTCAGTCAACTGAAGATGTGCTACTGATGAGAATGGTCGTCCAATTAGGAAGTATCTACGTACTAAATACTTTGAGTCAGTTTGTTGGAAAATTGGAGCTAGCGTAGATTCCTTGAATTCGTTTGAGGCAAAGGTCAGCGCTTTCTTTGAACTGTAAGCCAACAGCAAGATAGACAAAGGTATCCTCAACCAGCCTGTTAGGGCACAATGAATAATCTGCGAGTGAAAGGACTTTAACTAACTATGATTAAATTTTTAAGGAAATAAAGGGTATACAGACCTTTAACGAAGCCGAAAGACTTGTTCTTTCTGCCATTGCGATATTTTTCTTGTTCTGACCGTACCTGGGAACCTTCTAGTTACGGTGATATTGGAGGTCAAAGTTCCAACATTTTCACAAATTTTGTTTTTTAATACTAGTTTTTAAGGCTATAACTTCACTTTAAATACCTCCATGACCCGTTTATTATTCAATGCATCCATCAGCACAATGTTTTGATAGCGTTACATTAAGCTTAACCGCAATATGTGATTTTTCCCCCTGAAAAAAAGTCGTTTCCCAGCAAAAATTTTTGCGTAGAGTTACTTAGTTCGATGTACAGAATGCTTGGTTCACAGCTTCGTGAAGGGTCCGTTTACACCTTGTATATTGATTGCATCACACGTTTGAGTGAACCAAATTAATGTTGTTAAATGAATGAACTAATATTACAAGTGCAAACGTAACTCGGTTGGATGGGTTGAACAGATTTCGATGAAGTGTGGCCCCCAGGTAGACTAAAAACCGTGTTAGAACTTTGAACATAGAACTTAGTATCCCAGTATTTCGTTCCGTGGAATAAACACCGACCTGTAAGTGGGCGAAGCTACAGAAAGAAGCTAACTTTCTAAAGAAAAGGCATTGTAATAATTGTGTGTTGCACAATAACCCCGTAGATGTTTGATCCGATTATTTCATTTCATACTTTCTACATAATTCAATTCTCTATTTCAATCTTCTTTTTATTACCTAGTTAATGTTACAAACCCAGTACACTAAGATACAGTTTATAATGATTACAAAGAACGTTTTGTATTGTCTCATAAAGTAAAGATTCTGTTTACTTTGTCTGCAAAAGGCCCGTCTCGACATGATAAAAAGAGGTTTTCACTAAAAAAAAAATTCTTAGGAGCCATAATTTAAAAAAGGCATCTTTTTTTCCCATTCGGAAAAAAAAGGTTGTTGACATGTGGAATGTGAACTCGGTTATTATTGTGCGGATTGTCGTAATGCCAATGGCCTTATGGCCAAGAGCCTCGACGAACATCTTTCGTGGCTCTCCTTAGGTGGTTGGATCAAGGGCCTGCTTCAGAAAACCACGTGGGCCCAGTGCGGGTTGGTTGATTTCACGAAATATCTTCGAATTGACTGCCTCGGTGGTTGAGTAATCCCAAGCGCGACCGCTGAGCATGAGGTTCTGGGTTCCATTCCCGAGTCGGGCAAAGTGTTCTTGGGTTTTTCCATCAGGAATTTCCCAGTAATAGTCACGGAGTCCGGATTTGTGCCCGATTGATGCCAGAAGAGGCAGAGGTGTACCTAAGAGTACACCCACAGTTCATGTGTGAATAGCCTCCTATTACATGGGAGTTCAACATAACTGGCGAACTGTGGGTGTACTCTTAGGTACACCTCTGCCTAACCCTTCGGGGATTAGAAGGCGTAATGATAATATGTTATCTTTGATTTTTGGTTCACTACCAGGAAATGTCAGTTTCATCACAATGATTTCTTTCAACGTTTTAAGGTCAAATGCGGCATCTAAATGATTGCAGTGTTGGAATGTCAACATTGTCAACTCTGTCATTGAACTTTTAACTTTTGTTAATAATATCATCATCATCTGCCTAACCTATTCCCAGCTATCTTGGGGAGAAAATTATGTTTTTCCTACTCCTCCGCTATTCTTTTCTGATTCATTTCATTGCGTGATCCAAGACAGTTAAATTGTTTCTCTGGGACTTTGCCGAGCTTCATCTCGGCGCTTTTCTGGTGATCGCCACTGTTGATTATGGATTTCAGGAGTTGCAGTGGTATGGGAATAGTGTGGCGGGCTTATCCCAAAAAAAAAAAATTGCACTCCGGGAGTGCCGGCAGAAGTGAAAACTTGAATATTAACGTTGTGCATTTTTGATATTTTGAAATGGTTAGGGAATAATTTTGCACGAATTGCTTTAATTATCAATATAAAAGTACTATCATTTATGTGGTAAAATACAACATTCATTTATTGCGCTATCGGACACAAACATGACAATTTATATTACATTAAAAATTTAACACTTCAGAACTCCCTCCGTCTTACGCTTTTTCGATCAGGTCACGTGTCCTGACGCGAGTTTAAGATTTTATACCCATTACAGAAAAAGTGCTCAACGCCGCTAAAGAAGTTTTCACTTCAAAAAAATTTGAGCGACTAGCTAAAAATAATAAATCTAATTAATCTCCACGTCGTGCTTAGTTATAACAAAGGGACAATGGCTTTGTAAAACTCTTACACGCGAAAATGACCTCTATCAACGTTTGCATAAAGCAACACTCTTTCAACTTTGCCCATCAACTTTCAACACGCGTCCTCGCTCCACCTCCACCCTTACAACAGTAGAAAGTTTACCAGTAAACCAACTGGACCCTTTTTGTGGAATCAAACGTAAGTTTTGGTTTTTTCAACTATTCTATTTTAACTCAGGCTGGGTGGAGCAGCGATCTTCGGAGGGTAGCTGGATAAAAGTTGCGGAGAATCGAGCTGAGCGGCGTACTAAGGTGAGGAGTATATCCAACTTTGGTGTACTTCTTACTTTTTCGTGTGGTTGGGCCAAACCTGCTGTCAGAGTTTTTATGCCGCCCACTGGCCCCCGACTTGGTTTTACATGCCATCGCGAAATATCCCTCTGGCATGCTGGTTTCCTCAAATAATGGTTCGTCGTTCCGTAATGGTTTCCATCACCGAAACATGTGATAAGTGTAAAATTCGCACATGAATCCGAAAAACCAAAATTGCGTGTCTTGGGTGCGAACTCGAGTCCTACCTCACGAGAAACTTGTTACGAGTACCTGAATCACGCTTAGGCTTTAAATGTAAAGTAAATAAAATGCATTAAATGTGAGTAGGTGTTCTTGTACACTTTTACACGTCAATTTATTTTCATTATTTTAAAACTTACTGGCAAATAGACCTCTGAAACGAAATGCTGAAACAAACTCAGTGGTCATTTAATTAAAGCCCACACTGCATGTGTGAGCGTTACAGGTAATCAGTGGCCCGAAAGTCTGACAACCAGTCTTACAAAGGGGTATCGTATTACCCAGTACTAACTGGCTTGTAGAGGTCAGAGAGGCAGCCGCTCCATATAAAATACTGGTTTTCAGTTGCATCGGTTAGACCGGAAGCCGACCCCAACAAAGTTGGAAAAAGGCTAGATAGATGATGATGAGTGCATGTGTGTGTATCTGCTCCGATTCTGACCATCTGTTCCCAGTTGAAACACTGCATGTTAACACTAATACCTGTACTGTACCCGTACCTCAGTTTTATATAAATTTCAGGGCGCAATTTTATTACGACCCCAACGGTACATATGTAGTAGTGAGATGAATAATGGAAAGTCTAAGACACATATTGGATTCGACGCACCTAAAGTATTGAATTCGTGGTAGAATGGGCGTAGTGTTGTCTTTCAATAATATTGTTCTTTTTATTTGAACGCGAAATTGGTCCTTAGCGACGCGGTAAGGAATCGGAGATTGTATATTTTGTTGATTTCCTTTAGGAGTAAAAACTAGGGTTTTTGTATTATTTAGTATGATTTAATGTACACTAGTTTTTGCCCGCGGCTGCGATCGCGTTAATTTTGAATTTGACAATCAATTCGGGTTGTACTCTACTTATAATAATATAATTCAATCATCATTCGAAAGACACGTGGCGCCATCTATTATCTTAGGAACGTTCTTGTGGTTTTCCTCGGGAACAGTACTTTTTTTCGGAATGAAAGCCTATGTCCATTTCTGTACACCTGAAAACGTATATGCAAAATATCAGGATGACGGTTCAGTGGTTTAGGAGTGAAAAGGTAACAAACAAACTTAATTTCGCATTTATAATATTAGTATGGATATCATAATATCACGATTGTTATCCCCGAAGGGTTAGATAGAGGTGTACCCGATTAAAGTAGGTACACCCACATTTCGCCAGTAATGTTAATGTTCCATGCAATGGAGGCGAGCCTATTGCCATCAACCGGGTACAAATCCAGGCTCCGTGGCTGCTACTGAGAAAATTCTGATGGAAAAGCCAAATAACACTTAGCCCAACTATCGAATCGAACCCAGTAACTCATGCTCTAAACTCACGAGGCAATCTTTACTGAAATGACATAAATTATTAGCATATTTTAAGAAACAGTCCTAACCTTCTTTCAAAATAATTACATTTAGTGAATATTAAAAGATACGCCATTATTATACTGATCAAATTGCTCAAAAACGGAAAGAATGAATTCCTTCTGAAGGTGATTAAAATAACTGTCAGAGCTTCTATCCCATATGACAAGATGTTTTTTAATCTTCAATAAACAATTCATTGTCAAGTTGATCTCCATTTATATTGCTAAGGTTCGATAAAAAAAAATAAAGGTGTGTTACTTCACTATGCAAAAATTACGTGCTTGTGTCAGATATTGTACTGTAGTGGCACTACAAGGAGTACTACAGCAACATAGAACAAAAAGTACTACAACGCCATCTATGACACAGATGATGAACTAAACATACATGTAAATCCTACATCGCGCAAGTAAAGTTATCCGCGACTTAAGACTTTATAGAAGTACCCGACAACTATAGCCGGGCAGCAGCCCATCAGACATAGCACCCGTCTGGTCGGAGTATCCTCCCTTTTCTATGGGGGATGAAGAACTTTACACCCTGTTCTTCATACCCCTAAACTGATGGCAAATGACAGAAGACGTAGTGTCAGCCCAAAATAAACCAATTTAAAAATCAACAAGACAAATATAATTATTATCATATTGCTAGAAGAAAATCGCTATGCTGTCGTATCGTTATGCTGCAACTGTTCTAGGTAGGGTTGAGGTATATTTGTGTGTTCCATGTGTATAGTATTACGTTTGAAAGTGACATAGTAATGAAGATATCAAATGTGTAAAGCTGGAACCTATTTGCATTATCCTAAGTTTCTACAATGTTTATGTAAGTTATTTGATATTATACTATGAATATTACTCATAATTTAAAGCTAGAATTATGTGTTATAATTTGGTTTATATTGCTTATTGTTTATCTACACTGATAAATTGCTATAACTTGAGAATAGTCCAGGACAACATATAATTGTTCTGTCATAATACTTAAAAAGATGTTACCGTGGAGTTTCTTGTCCATTCTTCTCCACGAAGACCTAGGTTTGTGAATGGACGTAGCTTGATAGGTAATTAACGATGCCTATAAATATCTGAAAAGCCTAATCGAAATAAATGAATAGTCTTGTCTTTCTGTACTTTTCGTGATAAAAATTAGATATAATTTTAGACACAGTAAATAACAAGTAACCATTCTGACACTCAAAGCTTGAAAATACATGTAGACTATCATCCACTTTCTAACAATAATGCCAACACACAACATGATAAGTTCGATGTTATGGTGGTATGTTTGTGCTCTTCTATGTCAATATATTGTCCTGTTAAGTATTTGTGTGTACATAAATAAATAATAAAATCTAGTGGGGAATGACACGATACAGGCAAGTATCAGTTGTCTCAACTGCCTGCCTTACCTTTCTTCTTCGTTCATAATAGTAGCGACGTGGCTCGCGCACCATTACAGTGGTTCTTCACGCCTCTAATTTGAAGATACCCTTAAAATAACCCCACTATTCAATCGTTTATCAAATAATTAATTTTACAAAAAGGTTGTCTGTATTTCGGGACCAGATTTCTCCCTGAAATTCAAACGAAATATTCACAAAATTTAGTTACGTCAACCTCAAATTTATCCGTTTAAAATAGACAGACAGGTCTTGATATAATTTCATAATAGCCCGCCTATATAAAAGCACACTGATTTCGGTATTCTAAACAAACTCTAATGTTCTCATCGAAAGCTTCAGGGAACATTAATAATGTCGAAATAGCTTTTAAGATTACACTAACTTTGAAAATGCTTAAGTACTCATAAACCAACTAATTTAACTGGAAGCAAATCTTTGACGAAGTCTGTACGAGTACTATTCAATTTGCTCAGTGACTGAATTTATCTTTGCGCACGAAGTGTAAATAGGGTTTAAAATTTAGTTAGGAAAAAGCAAAACATCAACATCTGCCTAATGTTGATGTTTTCTAATACACTTTAGTGCCATTGGTCCCCCATTGATAGCTTACACACAAAACAGGGGTCGTGAACGTGTACCGCCACGCAAAACAGGATCCAACGATCGGAATAGCAAACAAACAACTTATGACGTCGTTAGCGCACACACGGAGCAAGTGAAATCATTTGTAAATCGACTCGATATTGTGATAGATTGATGAATTATCTTTTGGTACGATATTTATGTTTTCTCTTTAAGAGTTTCTTTAAAATACGGTTATAATACTGGGTGTAAGGGACAGCCCGTCGCAAACCGACGTGCATTCAGCTTCTTATTTTGAATCATATTCCAACAGAATTTTCATTTTTTTATCGTTATTTCTGTTCCATTGTATTCTCTGTACGGGGCACTCAATTTATGTGAATCATACGTCTAAAATCAAAAAACCAACATTGGATGTTGAAATACTCTAACGAACTACGCGAGAAAACAGCTGTTCACTTCTTGCCTAGCTGCATAGTTAGCTACGCGCATTTGGCCACGGTGACGATACATTGCGTATAAGGAAATAAAACAAATCAAATTTATTGGATTCCCATAGCGTTCTTGAAATAATTTCTTGTACCGGTCATCTTAGAATGATATACTAAATCTACCCCATCAGTCTGCGGAGGGCTGTCCCTTACACCCTGTATTGTTTGGTGCTACTTATTTTTATGTAGCTGTAATACGTTAGCTAGATAAGCGAATCTTTATCGTGAAAGCGTCCGTAATATTTGTCGCTGATGTTGCCCTTTGACCACGACTGTCGAGAGGAGTTTTTTATTCGATTAGACGGTTGAGAGGCCACGGAACCCTTTGTGTGCGAGTACCACTCGCATTTGGCACGTTGTTTGTACATTCTTTCATTGATGAACGCTTCTGAGATTAAATGGCCCGGTTATTGTCTTCATTAGCCTTTTCGACGGTTGTCTAATGTAGTGAGATCACAGGCAGGAATACAATGAATACCGGTTTCGTCACGATGTTTTCCTTCACCGCTTTGAGAGCAGTGGTGATGAAATTAGTTACACAAAGCGCCTGCCTGGGTTCGAATATAAGAAGGAGATACTCTGACCTTATTTGTGAGGTTCTTCAAAAAGGTCAGGTGCGTAGTACTCGCAACCGGCGTGCGTGTATGACCAGATGTATGAACGTGGACGAGGCAAAAGGAGTATGTAAGGATCGTAGCAGGTGGAGTTCTGTGGTTTCTGCCTACCCCCATGGGAGAAGGCGAGAGTTTATGTATGCATGTATTAATTTAGGACAGTTAACTTGTTTTTGCGAGCTCGTGGCTAAATAAGAACAGCCGCTCGGGTCGATCTTTATGTTAAGCCGTGCTTACCTAGGTTGGTCCGTGGATGGGTGACCACCCATTACATACTGAGTTTCCTCCGTGCCTCAGAAAGCACGTTAAGCCGTTGGTCCCGGGTCTCATTTGTAGATCTTTGACAGTCGTTACGGTAGTCAGTGACCCGAAAGTCTGAGAACCAGTCTTACCAAGGGGTATCGTATTACTTAGCGCTAACTAGGTTGTGGAGGTCAGATAGGCATTCGCTCCATGTAAAATACGTAAATTCAGCTACATCCGGTTAGACTGGAAGCCGACCCCAACATAGTTGGGAAAAGGCTAGGCAGATGATGAACTTGTTTTTGGGAGTGCTAAGCTAGCACTTCATCTCTTTCTCATTCTCCTTTCCGCTTCACCACAGTCGGGTAAAATAGAGACATATACAGCTGCCTGCACATCCCTCTCTTTTGTCACCAGTACGAGGATCACAACAGTAATCCTCTTATAAATACAGCCGGCGACGCCTAAAGAGTGGAAAATCCAAGATAATCTCTTGACGACATGATTTCCAAATTAGGAGCCCAAGTTTTTACATTTAAATGAGTTTTTGTTGGGACGAGATATTATTGTTGTAAAACTGAAATCGGCAGTTTCCTTTAATATGAGTCTGGTTTTGTTTCTTGTTTTCTGTGTTTCTAACAGATTGGTAAATTTATTGAAAAAAGGTTTTTTTTTGTCACTGAAAGTCTTTAGTGCTGACCAGGTCCTGGGTTCGATTCCCAGGTCGGGCAAAATGTTGTTGGGTTTTTTTTCAGGTCAGTAAACCACAAGGAACCTGGATTAGTGCCCGGTTGATGGCGATCGGCCCGGACTTAAACATAGTTACTGGCAAAATGTGGGTGTATTATTAGGTACACCTCTGCCTAACCCTTTTGGGATTACAGGTGTGATGTTATGTTATGTTTTTTTGGAATAATGCTAGTCACATCGCCCGAGGGGATGAACCCTATGCTTGTAATATCTCACATGTTGTGGGCTAAAGGACCGGAATAGTTGTTTAAGGACCAGCCCACGTCGAGCCCGCTCTAAAACGGACTAAATTCTATTATTTTGCAAAATAATTTTAGAAACTTGATGATGAAAAGTAAAATGGCCGCTTTGTTATGATATTTTAATTAATTTAAATTATTGTCGTCGTTGATTTCAGTACCAAACTGTTTAATTGTTATTTGTTTATTTTAATATTAATTACAGTTTAAATGAAGTCGTCATAATAAATCAACCCGAATCGAAGAAACAAAAACGATTTTTTAATACTCATTCATTCATTAATTTATTTATTTATTCATTAACAATTTACATTGTGTTGAATATTACGTATTAAATAAAATTATCACATACAGAAACAATTACATTTAAAAGCCTATTAAAATTAAAGTGAAATATTTAGTTCAAGAGTCAATTTAAAATGTGTCAACAAATAAATACAATATCAAATTAATAGCAGGTATAATGTCAAATTCAATGTCAAAATATTAAGAGAACAACTTTGTCAAGACCCTAGTGATGAGCATAGTGCTAAGTCAAAAAGTCAAAAGATAATATAACACGCAATCCGATGGTTGACACTATTTTTAAATTGCACTCGAACTTTCAACAAAAATAAATCACAAAAAGTTTCCGTTTGTCGCAATGCTTGAATAAATAGCCAGACAAAACAGCACTATTTGTTTTATTCGCAGTGGAAATAGACCGAAATATTTAAAAAAAAATGGTTGTCTCTGTGTATGGGGGCCCTTTCCTATCTATTTGGGTAGGCACCGAACTAGAAATAAATTATCATTCTCCTGCCCTTATATTATTTGCGGTCGGCGCAGCATATCTTCTTCTTCCAAACTTCTCTATTACTCGTCATCTCCGCAGTCACCTCCTTTCTAGCCATATCATCCTTCACACAGTCCATCCATCGCTTCCTTGGTCTTCCTCTACTCTAAGTTGTGTGGTAATCGGTTATCGTGGCATGGACATGATTGTGATGAGGAGGAATGAGGAAAATGTACTGAGGAAAATGTTGAGTATGAATGTAGATGGCTGTTAGAGTAGAGGAAGACCAAAGATGGTAACTAGAAATACATAATTATGCAAAATTTATTGGAAGCAGTAAAAAGTCGCATGCCGTAGGAGCTATGTATATGCGTAGAAACTAATAATAAAAAAATAATAAAGTAAAAAAGCAAAAACAATAAGTCTTTAACTATTATCTATATAATTGTATTCTTTTGTTATACGGCATGCCCACACCAGAAAAGAAAACTGCATTTTTCCATAGCATTCCAAGTATTTATTTAAGCAGCGCATAAAAACAGTATTATCATTTCCAACAGAAAAATCTAGGGCAGTCTCTATTTTCACAAAATTACCACTTCCTATTCTAAGCGAACTAACCTAAGTAAGTAGGTAGGTAGTTGTTTTTTGAGTGGAAAGAGCGAAAAAAGCGAGCGATAAGATAAATGAACGATGTCTAGTGAGACGTGTAGTACGCGCGTATTGTGTTGAACAGTTCAGTTACTGTCTCACTGATGAAAGCAGTCTGTTCATTACATAGAGGGTTTGAATGTATAGCAATGGCTTTAGATGATGTATTGTTTTGTTTTGGCTATCTATGATTTTTTTGATAAATTCCGACTGCAGCGAAACCCAAAAGGCTGTCTTTTACCTGTATTTACAGGTCAGTGTATGTGTGTATGTCCGTTTATTTGTTCCCTCGTAACTCCTAAACGGATGAATCGATTTGGATAAATTATACGTCGTTAGATTTGACTTGGTGTCACTGGCTACATTAAATTTTAGAAAACAAAGATAAATGGCTGATTTTGGGTGCGTGGCTTGTCGACGATGACTGATGATGCCTAAATAAAAATCTAAGATAGGCGGATGTAAAAATACTCAAATTTCGTCATGGGTGTCGTTTTCCAGGTTTTCATGGGTGCTGATGACGATACTGATCGAAATGAAAATCTAAGATGGCGGATGTTTCTATCGTCTGTCCTCAAAACAGAATAATAAATTCGGTGAAGCTGAACAATATAATCAGGATTCATTCCAACAAACTGTCGGGACGCGTTGAAACAGAAACCTTTATCCCTCGTCTGACCGCTGCTATGTTCGAGCTACCTACGCAGAGAAATGCTCTAAACTCTATGTAGGGCACGGACTTGTGACGTGCCAATGTCACCTTTCCACATAGTTAATTAAGAATTTAGGAGTTAAATTGTTAGCGTTATTCACTAGGTTTCTGTGTTCAGTTTAAGGTCATATATTTTGAAACATATATGTAAGTAAAAACAGAATGTGTCGTGTTTAGTTGATCATGGTAATGCGGCAATATATTTTATGGTTCTGGGGGTCTAAAATGGCCGCTTTAGCAGAATCATAATAGGATAATATTCGTAAAATGGTCACAAGGTGACAATTCATGATAAAATGGTCTCAGACGTACCTACACGTCTGAGACCATTTTAAGAATTTAAACGTAATATATATTATTATCCTATTATGATTCTGCTAAAGCGGCCATTTTAGACCCCCTGTACTATAAGTATTAAGGACCCTATAGTTGAGCCTGCGGCATCTGGGTGTCTGTCTCGTTTTCTTGTGACCGAGTTGATTCAGAAAATAAGTAAAATTAAACACGTTAAGTAACAACCGTTGCGACGACGATTTTATATATTAAGAAATTATTGATTGAGCATGTCACGACTTTTGAGTCAATGCGACGCTAAAGATACATTTAAGTAAAGACATAATCCTGCCAGAGTAAAATAACATTTAGGTATACCAATTTTGCCCTGTTAACTATAATTTTCAATCGTAATAAGAGTGTATTTTTCATTACTTTTTGTCACAAGGTTTTCTGGTATAAGTTCCGACAGTTATCTGTTCGTTTGGTACAGAATATTCTACTAAACTTGAAAATGTACATATTAAAGCTTAAGACCTATACAAAGCGATACTCTGCCACCGATAATAATAGTAGAAGAGGCAAAAATGTGTTCGTAAAAAGAGCTTAATGTCAATTCTGTTAAAACTTATTGTAGAAAATCACCCCAAAAATAGAATATTCTGTATCCAAGAAAACGACTGCCTCGTTGGTCTAGTAGTCGCAAGCACGACTGCTGAGCATGAGGTTATGGGTTTGATTCCCGGGTCGGGCAAAGTGCCATTGGGATTTTTCAATAGCAGCCACGAAGTCTGAATTTGTGCCCGGTTAATGGCAATAGGCTCGCAGAATGTAATAGGGGATTACATGGGTTTTAAACGTAACTGGCTAAATGTGGGTTTACTATTAGATACACCTCTGTCTATCCCTTCGGAGATTACAGGCGTGATGTTATGTTATGGAAAACGACGTATGGTAGTTTTCACCGTAAAAAATGTAACAAACCTAATAATAAATAAAACTTATGCAAAATAAATTAAATCTAAGAGAAAATCAACAACAGACTGACACACTCCCTGGTTTATTTACTTCACCAGCATAAAAACTCAGGGAGCTCAACAATGAATTCTAACTCAGCATTAACTCAAGCAAAACGTGAACAAAAACCTCGGACTCCGGGCCTAACCACGACCGTTAGAAGTAGGTACACATGAACCATGGAACTAAAGTTTTGTGTATGGAAGTTTCATGCAAATAGCTTGGAGATAGGGGTGAATAAGGTTGGTTTTTGAATGGTTTCTTGTCATTGCGGCTTATATTGTACTAATAGAAAAAAAATTAGTAAATGAATGAATTATCATTCATTCATTTACATATTTGCAAGAATAAATATATATTCTTATGTATATATATAATAATAATGGTTGACATTGTATTGAAATAAATTGATTTCATTTTTATATTTTTGATTAAGGACATTCTACATTTTATATGATGATTGTATTAATTTAATTTAAATTTTATTTTGTGTTCAACTTAGTGAAACTAGTTTTTTGTGATGTGCATTTTGTCTCTGATTATTTACTAACATTAAGTTTTAAGTATACTTACTAACTAAACTATGGATCGTGGGTCTCGATACAAATAAATAATAATAATTTTAAAAACTCAAGTCTGTTACCCCTTGGAGCAGTTAAAGAATCAAACTTGTAAGTCAACGCGATCAAAAGATTTAACCGTTTATGTCGCATACTTTGCGATTTCACAAGGGAATCAAAACCTATAGGGCGATTCCTGTTGACCTAGAATCATGAAATCATGAAAAAAACAGTATTTATCTAGTTAAATAATAAAATTGCTACAAATTTATACGGAATACTCGGTGCGCGAGTCCAACTTTCACTTGGCCGGCCTTTGTAATGCGCTGTGTAACTTATTTCATCTTAAACTTATACTGTCACTTACGGGATATCTTCCGTGATTGTTCATGATTTTGAGCTCCCGATATAAACCGTGAAAGCAGTGTTTATTTCATCTTAACTGCTCTTATAACGGTGCAGGAAAACATCGTGAGAAAATCGGTACGTCCCAGAAACGAACCTGTAACATCCCTCACTGGGCTGGCCTGTTTATTTATTCTAATTTCGTATTTTTATGGATTATATAAAATAATTTGTAGAAAAGAACCAATTATTTCCTTCCCGTGTATGAGGATGACTCAAAACAACACCAAATTATTATTTTTTAAAAATATTGTTTTCTTTTCTCAAAGATAATCCCAGTTAAGTTTCCTGTTTACATAATTATCTTGTGTTTCGTGGAACAGTAAACAAGGTGCTTAATTTTATGTTATTTTGACGTTTTTATTCTAACGCGATACGTGTTGAAAACATGTCTTTTATCACAACAGCTGAAGTATATATTATACACGAGAGCTGAATGGTTTTTATGTCATGTGTTTTTGTACCGGTTTTATACGTACCTATTTGTACAATTTACCTTAACTTTATTTTTTACTAGCTCATGCCCGCGGCTTCACCCGCGTAAGTTCGATAATTGTCCCACGGGATCGCACTGCCGGGATAAAAAGTATCCTATGTGTTAATCCAGGTTATAAACTATGTGTGCCAAATTTCATCCATCCATACTCACAAACTTTCGCATTTATAATATTAGTAGGATTACGAATACCTACTAATACTTTAAGGTTATATTTGTCTAAATTTGCGCACTGGTCGTTACTTTTTCCTTTAAACCTTTGAAGTCTCCTTTCATACGACCCGCAGCCCTGACTTTCCTCATCATCTTCCTGTCCATTACCCGCCGTTAGAAATGATAAGATTTGAAAGTGAATTAACGCACTCTTCATCGCGCATTATGATCATTCCTCATCTAATCTGTCCATCCTTTCTTTGTCAAAGTCAAAGTCAAAGCATTTATTTCAATTAGACCATTAAAGGCACTTTTGAAAGTCAATAACAAAAAAGCTAAGCTACAGTCACAATCACAAGGCTTAATAACTTGCGAAATTACTGTAGGTGCAAATTCCAAATCGTAGATCTCTATGGAGAAGAGTGGGCAAAAAACTCCATGGACACTCTTTTAAATCAAAATATTGTTACAAAATCTTGGTTACATCATTCATGTTGAGATTATACATATATGTGAGAACGATGTACAAAGACGTGCACATTAAGAGCGTCCAGAGTAAAAGATTAAACCAACAATTTAAAAGTAAAGTAATTAGGCCTATAATTTATAATTTGGCCTGCCTCTGCCTCTGCATCCATCATTACAGCCCTGATTTTTCTTCAAAACATTGTTGTCCCAAATCATGCAAATTACTCTTTCTAAGAAAACCACTTACTTATTTACTGCTCCTAAAATCTTTTATATATCTACGCTAGTGCTAAAATGCATACATTCTAACTCCAAGCAAATAAAACAAAGAAAATAGTTTACGACAATGTCTCTTCTAGTATTACTATGTAGTACGTACCGAGTTGATACAATCTGCTAGCTCTCCGACTACCGGCTTTGGTGTTCCAAATAAGTCCTTCCTTGTATCAGTAATTTAGAATAAAAATAAACTGGGAAAATCGAAACTAAACAAATAGAATCTATCTTGTGGTATCGTACGTACGTCTTTGTTTTGTTAGATATTGTCCGGTTGGAAAACCTTTCGTAGTGTTTAATAGAATGTCTTTTTTTTTAATCTTCTTAATTTAAACTCACTTACACAAGCAGCCGGACCCGAAACAACTAGCTGTAGGCCATACAAATATTAGTTTCGTGCAGAAATCGCACTCGCGATACGTAGCACTGTAGTCATTCGCTCAGCCACTGCGCGTCAACCGTGAGGTGAATTAAAAGGTGTAATTTTTTATCTAAATACAATATTCCAGCTATTGATAGTATTTTATTTATTTATTAATCACAAAATCGACAGCTCTTTGAAATTATATCTTAAAATATATAACCAATCCTACAGCCAATTACGGATTTACAATTTAATAGCTATACAAAACGTTGCTAAGTGTACAACGTGGATGAGTGTGTAGGAGTGTGCCTGAGGAGTTGCAGAAATGTGTGTGTGAGTATGTTATAGTAGTGTGTAGTGGTGTGTGTAGTGATTGTTTGTATACCTTCTGTTCAGTTATTTTATTTTTATGAAACTTACACGATCTCTTATATCCATAGATAACTTTGGTTACAGTAGTTTTCATTTTAAACCAAACTAAATATTGTTTACGTAGCAAGAATTTTCTATTACAAAAATCACTTATACCTGTTTTAGAAGTAGACCGTGTTCACACGGGGAAGTTCATCGATACTGAATATACTGCGATGCCGAAATTTATACAGTACCTAAGTATAAATTTCGGCATCACTTCGCAGTTTCATACTGCGTTTGTTTTTAACCTTAATATGCTGTATTTTGGAGTCTTCCTTGGGTGCTGCAGCTTATTTTAATTTGGATGATGATCAGTGAATATTAAACAAATAAACGAAAAGAATTTCATTCGGTATAAAATTGCTCGCAACAAATTGCGAGCTCCCGTAATATAAGAATAATGGAATGTTGACGAGTTATTCCACCTTTTTTACTGTAAAATATCAAACTGATCATGGACGTATGGATGGGGCCTTATTGTTTAGAACAACTACAATCATGTACTGAATTTATTTAATACCAGCATGTTGTCCACGATGTTCGTCCGTATGAAGTTATTATAAAAATCTTAATTCCCTATTTGAATTGGATTTTGTTAACATTTTCAAGGGTTTATTTTTTTCACGGAACCTTAATCCTTTTCTAAAATTAAAAGTTACTCTTTATAACATCAGCTATCTTCCTGTCAAAATCGGTCCAGACGTTTCAGAGATTAGCTTGAAGAAACAAACAGACAAAAATTTTTAAAAAGTTTTTTTTTTGGTATAGGTACCGTATATTATTTCATATATACAGTAAACAGCTGATATTTTGTAATCACAAACAGACACTTCAATTTTATTTACTTGCATAGATGTAACGTTAAGTTCCTCATACACAATTAGAAGTAAAAACTATAAATTTTTTCTCTTCAAAAAGCTAAAAGCCCACAAGAACTCAACAGTTATCAATTTTCCTTTACACTTGGGACCAACACGATACGAAGGCATGAAACCAATCTAAAGATGAAGTATACTCGGCCAGGCCAGTGATTGATAGTGGCGCCCTCTATCGCGAACCTCTTGAAGATTTATGTGGCCCTGGTACCGAATAATTATTCACACCATTCCGTTTTACTAAAATTATGATGAGAGTTGGTTTTTGGGGATCGCGGAAGCTGGGGGTTTGAATCTGGAATGTTTTAATATGATGTTGTTTTTCTTTTAATTTATGTTACTCGTTGGTGAATAAATAATATCAACCTGTAACTGTTTCACGAGGATAAATGCATTTTTTCATACAAAAAATGCATTAAATGAAATTAAATATACATTAAGTTATGCTTTGTTTCCCATTGGCAGGCAGAAAACACAGAACGACACCTGCTACGCTTCTTACATACTGCTATTGTTTCGTCGACGTTCATAATCTGTTCATAATCGCACGCCAACGTCGCCGACTGCCTCATTGGTCGAGTGGTCGTAAGCGCGACTAATGATCAGGAGGTCGTAGGTTCGATTCCTGGGTCAGGCAAATTGTTATTAAGTTTTTCCATGAGGAATTTCTCAGTAGCAGCCTCGGAGTCTGAATATATACCCATGCAATAGGCTCGCCCCCTCATTCTCTCACCAAGTATCACAATAACAATATCTTAATTTTTGTATTGTGAATACAATACAGAAATTAAGATATAGTTTAAATTGAAGAAATGCCAAAAAGCGACCGGTCTGTTGCATGATTTTTTGTTTTTTTATTTAAACTTCATGTACGAGAGTGGTACCTATGTGGATTTAATGCCACAAGGCATTCTCTACCAGTACTTTTGGGTCAAATAGGGCAGCATTGTGGTAGAGTACAAAAAAAAAAATATAAAATTACCATTTTGTTAACATAAATTGATACACATAAATGGGTACATACTAATACATATAATATGTATACAAATAAAATAAACTAACATATATTATAATACATACACATAGTCTGAATTTTTTCTTTTAGTTTACTTTATTTCTGCTACATGCATGCGTCAAAACAAATCAATCATTTTTTAACAGATGTTATAAATTAACTAAGTCTATTACGATTTTTTGGCAGACTTGTTTTGTGTTTAACTGATCACATCAATACAGAAAAATATTTTTAAGGTTTTTTATTCAAAGGATGCAAAAGAACCCTAGTCAAGCCAACGGTATCTGAGTGTCTTTCTCAGTTTCTTGTCGTTGTTTCAGAAGATAAGTAAAATTTAACTACACACGTTAAGTTAGCTCGTGGCTAAATACTAACAGCTCGGAACGATCTTCAGGTTAAGCCGCGCTTGCCTTGGTCCGTGGATGGGTGACCCATTACACACTGAGTTTCCGTGCCTCGGAAAGTATGTTAAGCTGTTGGTCCCGGCTGTCATTTGTAGATCTTTGTCAGTCGTTATAGGTAGTCAGAGGTCCGAAAGTCTGACAACCAGTCTCACCAAGGGGTATCGTATTACCCAGTACTAACTGGGTTGTGGAGGTCAGATAGGCAGTTGCCCCATGTAAAATACTAGTATTCAGCTGCATCTGTCACTTGCAGCTAACTTCTGAGACGCCATGAAGTTTGAACAGAACTATGCTCATTCGAATGAAACAAGCGAAGCACGTGCGGGCGCAAGTTGCATTGCTTAAGGATGTAAACGGGTCATTGAAGCACCTAAAGAATCCAGTGGAAATATGTATTAGCATCTTGCAAACTTTTATAATACTCAGTTTTTGTTTACATAATACTTTTTATCCGGGATCTTTTGAAGCTATTTTTATCTTTCTCTTCGCATATTTGCTGACAATTCCGACCATTTATTTACCGTCGTCGGGACCTTTACTGGGGTCTAATAGGACCTCTATGCAAAGTTCAGGGCTTAGTTGAAGCTTACCCGTTTTTTATTAGACAATAGGTTGCAAGGATCTGTGAAAGGGTTAGGTGGTGTTTTTCTTGTATCGTGTTTTGTTTTTTTAGGGTTCCGTTGCCCAAAGGCAAAAACGGAACCTCAATCTGTCCGTTCGTATGTCGCAGCTATTTTGCCACCACACAGCTGAAACTTGGAGAGCTGGTGTCTTCTATGAACCGCTACGAAAAAACAATTCAAATTACGAATAAAAAAAAACTAGTTTTTTTGTTGAATGTAAAATTGACCAATGAATGTTCGCTCAAAATATTGATATTAAATTGTTTAGTGGCCAAATTCATGAGGAAGGAGTGATATTTGACGTCACTACGACCCTTAGGAGCCGAGCAAAAACAGAAACCGCGGGACACAGCTAGTTTAAAAAAATTAGGCGCTTTTCTTGTCCGTGTACCTGCTTAAATCTTCTAAACTGTACAATATATTATTATTTAGATTCAGGTTTCATAATGATTTATATTTTAAGAACATACTTTATTTGTGTAATTACAATCTGCAGTATAAATTCGATTTTGCAGCCCAGCTATGCCAAATCAAGGTGAGCCTAGAGTAATAAAAAAATCAGCCTTTTCTAAACTATTTTGGAGTCGGCTTCCAGTCTAACCAGATCTAGCTAAATACCAGTATTTTACACGGAGCAACTGCCCATCTGATTTCCAAAACCCTGTACTGAGTAATACGATACCGCTTGGTAAGACTGGTTGTCAAACTGGCCATTGAATAACTGTAACAAACATCAAAGATCTACAAAATAATGACAGCCGGGACCAACAGCTTAACGTGCTTTCCGAAGCACGGAGGAAACTCGGTATGTAACGAGAGGTCAGACATCCACGGACCAACCTAGGTAAGCACGGTTTAACCTAAAAATCGACCTGAGCGGCTGTTATAGCCACGAGCTCATAAAAAATATGAATATTGAATACGGAACCTTCTACTTTTTAAACTTTATTTGGAATCAAGTAACGACTCCAAAATATTTGTAGCTCTTCGCTCGCAAATCTACTATGCAAATATGTCAAAGCCGCTTGTATCGATCGCCTGATATTGCCTTTTGATTTGCCAACATTTGCCTCTCGTTTTTAAACGAGCATCGAATTCTGTTAGCCATCTCTTTTTATTGTTCACGAAAAGAGCGAGATAAAAGATGAGCTATCGAATCTATTCTGTTCTTCATTTGCAAGATAAGGTTTTCTTTTGTTTGGTCCTTGTTTTCGTTCAATTCTTCGGGTAAAGTAAAAAGTATCTACGTAAGCTCGCGAAATCGCTACCTATGTTTTTTTAGAATAATGTTGAAATAACTTTCGTAACAGTTACGTTTTACAAGAAAGCTGTAAGTAGAGGATTTTTGCCAAAGAATTATACGATACGATATCGAGGTTGATTTGAAGTTCGGTTTTTTTCACTAGTGGCTGTACTTTCATAGAAGCCGAAAACCATGGTTTGATCATATAACCTCTAATTCATGATGTTAGGATTTCTAAACAGTTTACTCGCCTTAGTGGCCCCTTGGCACGCCTGCGACTAACTGCAGTTTGTTGATATTATAGTTAGGAAAAAATAATCCTTAAAATCAAAATGAACACTTCATTTTGATTTTAAAAGTAATTAAAACTGAGATCAAAGATTTTTAAATAATCACCCATGATGTGAAAAAATCACATGTATTTTATGGTAACGGTCGAAAAGTTTAATCATAAAGATCATTTTTTAAGGCGAGTCTTTCAGTAAAACTTCATAAATATATACAATATTTAAGGTACTTTCCTTCTGTGTGACATAGCCGTGGGATGCCCTGAATAGTTAGTTTATTAAATAAATTCAAGTGAACAACATAATATCTACAATAAAACATACATCATCCATCATCATCTGCCTAGCCTTTTCCCAACTATGTTGGGGTCGGCTTCCAGTCTAACCAGATGCATGATGAATATAATATATTTCTCGATGAGTTCAGGAAGTTAAATGTCAGTTACACGACGCTTTAATGAGGACGTACTATGAAGCACATAACTGTTTTTACTAGGTCAGGTACTGAACAGACTTGGACGGTGCGGTTCAAAATGTGTTGGTGTGTGAATTTGGAATCAGTGAGGCATTTTGTAAATGCGATTTGGTCGCCTTTATGACAAACATTACTATATTTACGTATAAAATTTATTATTTCAATTTATGGTTTAATAAGTCGATTTATTTGTTAAAATCTTACTATATTATAACATTTTTTAGGAGTACTTAAAATCGATGCATAACTACATATATGAAATTGAAAAAAATATTTATTAAAAAAAATTTGGTTGGCGGCTACACTGGTGTGTCGTGCTGTCCGGTGTGAATTTCCGGGCACTGGTGGGGCGACACTAATTGTCACTTCAATAAATCGTTAGCTGAACTCAGTCAGTTGGTAGACGAATAAACAACGAGTAAAATCTTCTTTTTTTGGCTTATAATGTGTCCCACTACTGGGCACATGCCTCCCTTTCTCCTTCCAAACCTCTTTATCCTGTATCATCTCTGACCATGTTCGCCATGCAAACAAGATCAGATCGGCATACAATGTAGTTTACCGTTAGTAAAAGAATTTTCGGAATCAGATCAGCAGTGCCGAAGATTCACCTGCCTAGACTTTTCCCAACTATCTTGGGGTTGGCTTCCAGTCTAACCGGATGCAGCTGAATACCAGTATTTTACATGGAGCGACTGCCTATCTGACCTCACAACCCAGTTAGTACTGGATAATACGATATCCTTGGTAAGACTGGTTGTCAGACTTTCAGGCCTCTGACTACCTGCAACTACTGTCAAAGATCTACAAATGACAGGCACGGAAGAAACTCAGTATGTAATGGGTGGTCACCCATCCACTGACCAACCTAGCAACCTAAAGATCGACCCGAGCGGCTGTTATTATTTAGCCACGAGCTCCTTGAAGTGTCGAAGATTACCCCATACATATTAACAAAAATTTACCTCTTTATAATATTAGTTGTCAATGTGGCGACACTTAGGGGAGGCCTATGTCCAGCAGTGGACGTCTTTCGGCTGAAATGATGACGATGATGATGATAATATTAGTATAGATTATAATATGCTTTTTGGTCATACTCAGAACCTTTGATTATGACAACGACCGTTTAGGCCCCTCGCCCACGGCGACTTTTTTTTAGCGATGCTGTCGCGCGTTTACGAAATGCACGACTGCATCGCTACTAACGCGCGTTAGTCGCATTTGCAACGCGCTACAGAAGCAATGCCAACGCGCTACAGTGTCGCGACTGTATCGATGCAAGCGCGCGACCGTGTCGGATGACATCGGGGAGAGAATGGAGGGAGGGTGGCGCGTGAGTGGAGAACCGAGCATCAGTGCAACACAGACAGGTCGAGAGTCGTTACTGGATCGTGTTTGCATCGCGACAGAATCGCACGAGTATCGCGTTTGCATCGCGACTGAATCTGGGCCCGTGGGCGAGGGCACACAGCTAGCGACCGCTTCGCGACTGTATCGATGCGGACGTGCGACAGCATCGCTACAAAAAGTCGCCGTGAGGAAGAGCCCTTAGATTTCTTTGTATTCTGTATCTCGTTTCGCACTACTGCAGTGCGTTGAAATGTGTATAGCCCCCTAACATGGACAGCTTTTTTGCTTCGTAACATTTGAGTCAGGTGCGGAACGGTGTCGACAGTCGTGTGTAGCTTGTTGCTTTATTTTTTTAATTGTTTCGATTCGTTTCAGTTTGAAGTATTTCAGATTGGGATTTTTTCTTTTGCTTGATTTATTTAGATTGCATTGAAAGTTCGTCATTTTCAGTCTCCACCACGCCATAGCTAGAAATAGGAAGCGCGAAGCCTGTTAAATTAAAAAAAATACATTATTTTTTTCAATTTGAAGGTCAGTGTCGGGTTTTATGTTTATTAAAATATGATCTAAGTTTAATTAATACCAGTAAATGACAATTTCATGAAAAAATCATTCAATGGAATTAAATGCGTGCTATGCAATTATTCTTCAAGTAACTATAACCGTTATGAACTGCAGATACCTTGGAAAGATGCGCACCATAATTATACTTTCAAAGCTTCATTAAAACACAAAAAAAAGTAAAAAGTAAGAAAAAAACTATCAAATCTAATAAAATTAACGAGATATCCTCACATGATGTACGACTACACATTTCATTCCAAACCATTGAAACCTACGGTGGCGCGAAAGTGTTAAGATGTTACATCGGGTTGCCTAACAAGAAGGAAAATTCATTCCTTCATAAATCTAAAGAAAGAAGGAAATAACGAAAGATTTCGTTTATATCATGTGCCTGATAGTTTTAATGGAGTTTTAACAATGTTTATTTATTTGTTTAGGATCTCTCACTAATGATGTACACATCTTCATCATCATTCTCTTGCTCTTATCCCAATTCATTTGGGGTCGGCGCAGCATGTCTTCTTCTTCCATACTTCTCTGTTACTCGTCATTTCATCCGACAACTCTTTGCGTGCGATATCATTCTTCACACAGGCCATCCATCTTTTCTTTGGTCTTCCTCTACTCTTATAGCCATCCTCAATCATACTCAAAACTTTCCTCACGACATTTTCCACATTCCTCCGCATCACATGCCCATACCACGATAACCGATTACTACACAACTATGATGTACACAAACACACGAAATAAATAATGGAAGAGAAAAGTATCACGTAGGTCAGTAGGTGTACTCCTTCACTTAAAGGAGACCACAGTATGCATAATAAAATGTAAAACTAAATTAACAAATAAAAAGTAAAATCATCTGCCTAGCCTTTTCCCAACTATGTTGGGGTCGGCTTCCAGTCTAACCGGATGCAGCTGAATACCAGTATTTTACATGGAGCGACTGTCTATCTGACCTCCACAACCCAGTTAGCGCTAGGTAATACGATACCCCTTGGTAAGACTGGTTGTCAGAATTCGTGTCACTGACTACCTGTAACGACTGTCAAAGATCTACAAATGACAGCCGGGACCAACGGTTTAACGTGCTTTCCGAGGCACGGAGGAAACTCGGTATGTAATGGGTGGTCACCCATCCACGGACCAACCTAGTCTCGCTTGTGACCACTGGACCAACGAGGCAGTATTTAATTGGATAATAATGGTTGTATTGTGATGATATGTGATTCTTTTGCAATTTTAATTGTTATAGAAATCTATAGACTACAAAATAACAGACGGTATGTGTTATATTATGGTTGGTAAATATTTTCAACTGTAATTGAGAAAACCGCAAGAACAACCGAGTTACATAATATAAAGTAAGAATGCAATAGACAGACATTATCTATTTTATAAAGAGGTATTTGTTTATAAGTTTGCATGTAGGGAGTAATCTTGGAAACTACTGATCCGATTTCGAAAATTCTTTCAAACATTATCCCCGAGTGTCATAGGATATAGTAATTAAAAACGTTCCCGTTAACGTGGTTAAATTTTCTTACATAACGTAAGCGAAGCCAAAGCAAAGGTAGTACCTACCTTCATAAAATAGCACAGATACCGACGTCACGCTATCTCTAGCCCAATGTGTAGACCTCCTTACTAAAGTAATATAAATCGCGAGTTTATGAGCTGATCCTCAGGAACACATTCTTCTTCTTCTTAGCGTATCGATGGCAATCTAAATTGTATCAGCCCAGAACTGAGCTACTAGTTTGGCGCTTTCAGTAGCGTCCATCAGTTCCTGTAGCGAACAAACAAAAGGACACGCAGGACACGATATTAAGTGCCCCATCGTTTGTAGTAACAGCACCACATTTACACTCCAGGTGCTCCAGGGCAGAGTTATTAATTAATCTCCACCTGAGCTTCTTGAGGTTCTCCTTGCTGCAACCAACCTGGGTCCGGAGTCTAATTAAAGACTCAGTAAGCCATGGAAGGAACACATTAATTAACTATTTATAAAGACTAGTTCGTCTATTTCATCTTTGTGCTGCTCGTTGCAGAGTGGGCTTGATAAGTTTCTCGTTATAGTTATTTTTTTTAGGGATTACAAAATGGGCCTGCTCTTGACCGTGATTGAATAGTGATTTGTTTTGATGATTTGAGGTTATCGTATCAATCTAATTGATTAGGTTCATAACTGTTTAATGCAGAACAGTGGTCTTCTTTCACCTATAGACATTAATAACATCTGAAAACTAAGTAATAATTTAGGGATAGGTGAACATGCAATAGAGAAGAATGGAAGAAGAAGACATGCTGCGCCGACCCCAAATAAATTTGAATAAAAATAAATATCATTTTTGCGCATAGTTACTTAGTTTGTTTGTTGCTTGGTTGACGTCTTCGTGAAGGTTCCGTTTACAATATTTGTTGGTGGAATACTGCATATAGGGTAATCTGTGGATATAATCGACCCATCTCGGACACAATACGAGTGTGGAGCCACAGCGTAGGATATACCACACCTTCTGTCCTGCCCGTCGTGCACAACTAATTGCACTCTCCAGGGCTTGAATGAGGCAAACGACAGAGTTGTCCAGGTCGCTAATACTGGTCGGACAAAATCTTAGTCATCGATTCAAGAAGAGTAAAATCGAATTGCTTTGAGTCTATCGTAACATAATGGATAAAATGTTAACGTTTGAACGATAAATATGTTTTAAGGAACTGTCTTCACCGACTTCGCCTCGTATTAGTCGGAAATTATCTCTTGGAATTGTAATACCGGGATGAAATGTATTCTTTGTCTTGACCCACGTTAAGGTCCAGCTGTGAGCCTTTGATTGAAATCCGTTCAGCTTTTAAGGACTGAAGTCGTGATACTGAAGGAAATACCGATATTTGTCATGTCGTAAAAGCAGCTGGGAGGGTCGCTACTCAATACTCATGTTAGAAACAAATAGCGAGTGATGTATTTAGGTATAGTGACATAGCCTAAAATATAAAAAGATCTATGACACAAGATGAGATCTAAAAATCCATCGCGCATTCAAAGGATATAAATATGTTACGGGTAATGCTAGAAGAAGAAGTAAACCTACATATAATTTAAATACGGGGTGGAATGGGACACCGACGCGAAAACGGTTACGACGTTTTCAGTATTTCATTCTGCGCCCCCACATAGAAATTCGTTTTCGTTTTCGCGTTGGTGTCCCTTCCACCCCGTATTTAAATTATTAGAAACGCCATAAAACGATATAATTATGTTCGCTTTATTCGAAAAAATGTGGAGGTCAACAGACGGTTTATTTTTCTTCTGAATTCAGATACTCGTCGTTGTGGGATACTTTTATTGTGGGGCACCCTTAATTATAAATTTAATTAAAAACGTTTATAACAGAACAAAAGTGAATTTTAATTGAATCTTTGTTTACCCTTAAATTGATGAAAATAAGGATCCATATATAAAACTCCATATCTGTTACATATCTATAATAATAATATTATAAGTATTCATAATTCATAGCATTTTGCTTGTTCATAGTTTGTACCGTTTAATAAACCTAATATTTGACCACGCTCCAGCTGGAGCAACTAGAGGTGTCGAAAACAAATTCGAAGCTGTGGCAAGTAAAAAGTGGTTAATTAGGCGCTAAAATCAACAGTCTCCTTTAAGCCGCGGTCATAATAAAGTTATGGTTGTAGAAGGTCCATCGTATACAACAGATACTATAGTACCTCAAGGCTAATTCTTAAATAAAAAGTCGTTAAAATATCCTTTTAATCGAAATAGCAATCCTTTAATTTTAAATTACTGATTGTTTCCGTGTTTTCGTTTTTATATGCTGGAGGGGAAATTGACGCACAAACAACTACCTCGTACTCAGAATATCATTCTGAACCCCCCCCCCCCCATCGAAATTTTTCATCGGTAATTTTAAAGAAATTGCTAAAACTGCTGTTTCCTACAAAAGTGCAATATCTACACGACCAAAATGTATGGATACCTGGTCTACGTGGCCAGCTGATAAAAAAAAATAGTGATGAAAAATTTCGATTTCCCCCCATCGAAATCTTTCATCAGTATTTTTTTTTACTGGACAACTCCCATAAGGTCGGAGGATCCACCCTTTTAAATGGAGGTTGAGAAAGTTTAACCCTTTTTTTTTTTCGGATGGGAAATCATCAAATGACTCCTCCCGATCTGGGCGGAGCGGAAGGGAGTGTCAGACTTTTACTGACTAAAAACCATCCATGTTCCTTCTTTTGCCCTTTATGTTCCAGGGCCGCGGTATCTCTTTCGAACAGTCCCGCAGCCCTGGCAGGCATCGGCCCTTGCGGGCCCCTCACGTTTGCTGACATCTCTTTGAGGCGCGCGTGGAACACGTGGACACGGCCTGTCATCATAAGACGGACGGACGGCGAGTTAGCCCATTACTCACCGTCCACAGGCAGAAAGTTTAACCCTGTCTTCACACCTCTACGGGGTGGAAGGGACACCAACGCTAAAACGGTTTCAACGTATTCAGCACATCATTCTGAAACCCCCACAAAGAATTTTTTCGTCGGTATTTTAAAAGAAAACAGCTGTCTCCTACAAAACTGCAATTTCTACACGGTCAAAATGTATGGAACAACGTCGGTGTCGTTTCCACCTTGTTTATAGTTTGCTTTACAGTGAATTTTGACAGCAATAAACTGTCCTTAATCGTTGTCAGCAAAGCAAAATACAATAATGTTGACTTTCTGCAACTTTCCTCTCCTATAACTCCCCGCGATAGAATTTAAATTTCATGCCAGCAGACGTGTCAATGTTGACGTATGAAAAGTTGTCTAACCCATATTTAAAGCGATTAAATTTAACTTTTTTTGCTAATATTTTTGGCTGTTTGTTTAGGACGAGCTGTTTTTAGGTCAACGGTGTAAGTTTGTGTGTACTTACTTTGATGTTTTTGAGATTTTGTTTTGATGTTTTACTTATTTATATTTTTTTACTTTTATATTTCTGTGGTTCAAGTGCGGAATCTGGAGTTTTGAAGAATTCGGTATCTAAAGTTATTTTTGGGTATTTAATTTTTACCACTGCCAAGAAAGGGTTATAGTTTTCGCGAATATCTTGTATATTTCTTTGTTAGTTTTTTTGTAAATTTTTTTATTACCTCGTACCTATGCTTCAAATGGATGGATTTCGAAGATTAAGATATCATTAGATTCGTCTCAAAAAACCTCTACAGTCCTTATATAGGTGTTAAAAAAGGAAAAAGGAGATTACAAAAATAAACATAATAAAATTTGTAGTGGGATTTTTTTATACTTTTCATTAAGTGTTACTTGTTATATAAACCTTTTATAATGCCATGGTTCTTATAAAGCAGAATTGTTTATATAGCAGTTTTGTTAGTTGGGATTGCTTGAAAGTGTGCTTCAAAAAACCTGACAAAGGGGTATCGTATTCCTTAATTGAGTTGTGGAGGTCAGATAGGCCTAGGATACTGCATATAAAATAATGGATGATGATGCTTGTAAGTGTGCGATGACCTTAAATATTAATTTTCTCTTAAGATCTTTAATCGATCAATACGTCTAGTTTAATAAGTGAAACAATTAAGATAGGTAACTAACCGTAGTATTGAAATTAATATAACGGTCATGTGCGCAGACGCATGTGGTACGATTTGCTATTAAAAATTTATCAGTGTGTAATTGAATGCGACTAAATATTATACTTTCCTTTCGACGAACTTAATCTATTGTTTAATTATTTTGACTGTATCGTTGGAATTGTGGTCACAAGCGCGACTGTTGAGCATGCGGTCCTGGATTCGATTCCCAGGTCAGGCATAGTGTTGTGGGCCTGTGGACGGTGAGTAATGGGCTAGCTCGCCGTCCGTCAGCAAACGGGAGGGGCCCGCAAGGGCCGGTGCCTGCCAGGGCTGCGGGAGTGTTCGAAAGAGACACCGCGGCCCTGGAACATAAAGGGCCAATGAAGGAACATGGGTGTTTTTTAGTCAGTAAGAGTCTGACACTCCCTTCCGCTCCGCCCAGAGCGGGGGGGGTCATTTGATGATTTCCCACCCACCAAAAAAAAAAAAGGCATAGTGTTGTTGGTTTTTGTACCTGGAATTTCTCAGTAGCAGCCACGCAGCCCGAAGTTGTGCCCTGTTGATGGCAATAGACTCCCCCCTATTATATGTGACTTAAACATAATTGGTGAAATGTGCTTGTACTAATAGGTACACCTCTGCCTAACCCCTCGGGTATTACAGGCGTGATGTTATGTTAATCTATTTTGTAGGATTTCTCAACGGCAACATGTAAATAACCTTAGTGGATGAGATTCCAAAGGAAAATGACACCTACATCTAACTTGTATTTATAAACATAATTATGAGCAAATAATTATGATATTTGCTTAGTTGAAATAACGTTTGCCACTTTGTAAAAACACCTATTCTATACATTCCACTATGCTTATTTTCGAGAATACTAGTTTATTAATATTCTCGATTGTTCTCCCAAGGGATAGGCAGCTAGGTATTTAAACAAAGTGGCATTATAAGTGTCATCAGAACTGTAACTAAAAGTGATTTGCCGATCCGAGATTCGAATCCAGAACCTCATGCAATAGAAGTTGCGATATACAACATTATTTTTAGTATAGGTATACGAAACCTGAATACAGTTTGTTCAGAATAAGTAACTAACTCGATTCCAATAATTTCAAACCATGTTATATTTTGTCCCAAAAATATTTAAAAATGTTGCAAGTTGGACACCGAGCGACACTAAGTACCTATCCGCAATCATACGCGCACAACACAGGTCACGGCAGGTCATAGCAGCACCAGGCGCGGGCGCACTGCTGTGCGCTGCGCGGCCGGTGTCGCGGCGAGTGCCAGCGCCGGGCGCGCCGGCGCAGCCATGAGCCTCACAGTAGTGTTTCGGTTGATCGTGTACCTATCTATTGTACGTAAAAAGTGTCGTGTAACTATGTGTGTGTGATGATTAATATTTTAAACACGCCAAGGTGGTTAATTATAGGAAGTTACTTAAGCGATAGATACATTACTGATGTGGTTCAGTAATGTGATTATGTGATTTTTAGCACTTTTCATCCATTTTGAACTTTAAATGGTTGGCATAACAACAACAAAACAAACAACAAATCCCATTTACTAAATTTTATCACTTACGGCTACATTTACGAATAAAGTACATAATAATATCTACCTTCACAAAGCTTGCAAATGTGATGGAAAGTATTATCACCTGTTAATTACAATACAATCGCCAATCACATTATGGTAAGGTACCTACTGCCAAATTATTATCAATAAGTGCAAGATGACACTGGAGGCGCGGGCGGCGCGCGGTGACCATGTTTTTGTAGGGACAATCAGGTAACAGAATAATCTTATAACTTTGTGATTTTTCACGATAAACTTTTGAAATTTTGTACATAGATTTTTTACATAAAAATACTAGACACGTGTTTCGGAGTTTCGCATATACTAAAACTAATGTTGTATAAAACAACGTGGCAGTCCTTTTTAAGTTAGTTAAAAACTTTTCCGGCTGAATTTGATATCAAGACGTTTCCAATTTATTTTTCCATTATGTTGCAATGGACCGAGGCGCAGGTAACCGATGGCTCAACTTAATAAATACGGCTGATTCTTAGATATTAACTTTTTGTGTTGTTACTACTTACAGAAATCAACTTGACTCAAATCATGTGTTTTTTATATATTATTTTATTCGCCCATTTATTTTCATACTGCTTAAAAACAGTAAGTATAGAACATCGCTGATTTCACCACAAAATATACAATTAACCTGAATTTGCTGTTAAATAACAATGTGTTGTTATTTTCCAGGTTTATGCTGAGAATATGACATGTATATCGGCTCAGGTAACTATAAGTTATAGGGTGCGGCTAGAATATGTAGAACTTTTTTGGCCATTATTTCGGTTTGAGATCTGAAATTCATTTGCTAGTAAGTGTGGTGGGGTGGTTTACGGGGGAAGTCGTATTCGAAGTCTCGAGTTACCACTTGCTTCAGTGAAGGAAAATATCGTGAGGAAACCAGCATGCCTGAGAGACATTTCGATGATTCGATGGTTCGAATCTCATCCGGCCATATGACAACTTTTTGTATTATTCTTCACGATGTATGTATTTGAAGTGCTAAGTTGTTGTAGCAAAGTTAACACAACTGGGGTAACTTCATCGTTTTATGTGAACCTAAATCGTTGAACTTTGTAATTCAATTCATTAAAACAGGTACAGTACATTAATTTAAATAAGTAACGGCATCTAATTCATTAACAACAATAATAAAAACACTTTTACTAAAACTAAAATTAACAGTAAACAATCAAATAAAGACTTTACTTTCGGTTGGCACTCCGGTGGACTTCGAGCAAATACCTGCAGATCGGGCTGTTCTATTCCTAACTAACGACCATCAGCTGTTGATTGGTAGATTTCCTAAGAATGCTGCAGAACGAAACTACGCGCGAACGAATAACGGCATAGAAAACCTACTCTTTCTTCAGAGAACATTCTCGACGCACTACAGTACCGTGGAAATTTTATTATAATGCGGTAAGCATCGTTGTACTGTACACGCACGGTACTGAATGATGATCTTTTAAATTTCGTCCATAGGCTTTGGCATGTGTGGAAACAGTGACAATAGGCACGGAACAATGTATTTTTGCTAGCACGTGCTCTTAAGTGAAAATCTGCCTGCAAGCATATTGCAGCGAATCGAGAGTACCCCGTCTTTCTCGTTCTATGTCATCTGTGAGAACGTCATTGAGGATGTGGCCTTGATTCGAAACGTTCGTACAACCATTACTTGTGAACAATAAATATATACTTGGGGGACTTTCTCCTGACCCTTTACAGCTAACTAAACTAAACTAACATTTCTGTTTTACCGACATTACCAGACCATGAGTACTGGCATAACGCTAAGAGATAGCTACAAGCTGCCTAAGGTTCTTTATTGAGGGGCCCAAGAGGACCATGTTATCGACGTAGCTTATATTACTAAAGCACACGCCGCCTATGTGGCAACCGACCTGCCCTTCTCAGCTCCTCAATAAGACCATTCATATAAATATTGAAAAGGTCCGGAGAAGATAGCCCACCCTGACGCACGCCGCATTTTAGCCTGCACTCGCTAGACTGGACGTCGCCTCATCTAACAATGTTAGTTTGATTTCCGTGCCAGTATTGAAGCATACTTACTAAAACCGAGTGGACCCCTGAGTCGCACAGTTTACCCCAGAGAATATTATAATTCACCAGGTCAAAAGTGCGACTCAAGTCCAGGAATCCGGTATAAATCGAAGTGTTACGACTTTTGTAATGATTTACCGTATACTTCATTGAGAGAATCGCTAGGTCAGTCGATAAACCAGGATGGAAACAGAACTGAGTATCATCAACCTTAACATTCCTCAACAGTAAGGTCTGTACAGGCAGCAGGACAGTACTTAGCCAGATTGGACGGTAGTTGGCACCAGAACTGAGATCCCCTGTAAATTAATAAATTCTTTGTGATTGGTACAACTATTGTTCTGTGACTATTTAATCGTGACGTGTATGAATTCCTCCGCATGAACCAACTGTTCAATGCTCAGGTTATCATGACCCACAGATTTGCCACGTTTCATACGCCTAATTACGTCAAAAATATCCTGCGGTGAAAATTGCAACTGCTCACAATCTACACCTTTAACCAACTCCCGACCACACTCCCCGACGCCTGTGCAGCCAGATCGACAGGCATGGGCTCTATTTTAAATTTGTCAGCAAACATATTTGCGATTTGACATGGCTCCAGTAGGCCGTCTATGGATAACGGTTTTAACGGGATTTTGTTTGTGATTTAACTTTTTAAGGCTTAGCTAAAATTTTATAAATATTCGGTTTTTACTATGTGTAGCTAAATTTCCATTTTAATTCATTCTTCATTATGTTGACATCACTTTAATTTATTTTTAAATATCTTAGGATTGACAATCATTTTATCATACAACTCACCCATCGCCGGCCGACCCATCAATTATAATAAAATTTCGCAGTGCTATAACAGTTGTCAGTCGTTTCAATTTAGTATGTAGAGTGTGTGTATACTTTTTTTCAAACTCAAACCTTTTATTTCAATTAGACCATAACAGGCACTTTGGAATGTCAGAAAAACAAAGAAGGCGAAGGTACAGTCACAGACACAAAGCATAATAAATTTGTGCTTGCCTTATCATTAAGACTTTGAAGAATTGACTGTGTGAAGAATGATAAAATATGGCACGAAAAGAGGTGTCTGATGATATGACGAGTAACTGAGAAGTATGGAAGTAGAAGACATGCTGTGCGGACTCCAAATGAATTGGGACAAGGGCAAGAGAATGATGACTAGGTTAAGACTTTTACTAACAACTTATGGATCTTGAATTTGATCTGAAATAAAATATTTATTATTTCTTTATTAATTTTTGTACACATTAATTACATTTTTAAATATTTCAATCAAAAGTTATATAAAAAAACTTTAAAAAATAGTAGCCCACCGGTATCGGGAACAGGGTCCAAGCTACCGGCGGTCAGGCCTCCAGAGAGAAGATTCTCTTAATAATACACGCCGTGTCCAGGAGTACCACTTACTGAATCAAGCTCTTAATCCAGCTGCCTAACGAGAGCCTCAGGTATTGCTACTATGATATAACATTCCTGCACATGATAACTCCATCCCGTAACCGGTTTACGCTTACGTCCACCGGAGTTCAGCCCATAACTTAACACAGCCCCTTCTTGGAGTATATCAACAATATCACATTATAACTTCTTAATAAAATTGTAATGCTCCTCAACTTGATCACGAAAACATTTTTTTTCACAGTTTACATAACATAAAACATAATTTAATTTTTCCAGGGGATATCACAATAGGTAGTATATTTTGAATTTTGCTTTGCTACAATCCAAAGCTAGACCACTGCCGGTCCCTCCTATATCGCAAACAATGCGTAAAGGAAAGAATCCATCACACACAAAATTGACTGACCTGACAGTGTTGTAAGCAGACTCGGTGACTACGCAGTGATCTATAATCACTTGTTGCAGCCATGCGGTTCACTTGTAGAAGTATGCGTATCTGACTCCAAGCCTAACATCATTATATCCGCACATATAAGCTTTTGTTCGTCACAAAACAACAATAATAATAAATAATAATAATATATCATTTATTTTCTCTACACAAGTTACAATAATTCCAAACATAACCAAACGGTGCGTTTAGATTAAACCAACATATAAGCAGCACACACATCGGATTCTTCTATGATTGCACTCATGCGAGCGAGACAGTCCGTGTACTCAGTTAAATTGTCTGATTTATCTGTAGGCAGATAAACACTAAATACAACGGAAGAACTCACGCCACTGTTAACGCGGATCGCAATTAACCTACAAATTACCACAAAACAAAATATGACAACAACAAACAAAACAAACAACAAATGACTCAGAGGCAGGCGTATCATTAGTCATTCATTATAGTCACATTTGGAAACGGCTGCTTTCTCCAGATTTGTGCAAGCCCACCGTCAGGTCTGCCGCGTAAGATACCGGCCGATGTGTCGACGAAAAATTTAGCTATATATGTATATTAATCCTTATCGATGTTGATAGTGGAGAGCATTTTAATTTTACTCATATGTTCGGTGAACACTTATTAATAATAATCAAATTCATGCATTGTTTCAGGGCAAAGAACTTGTTTTCATTGAAGTGGAAGAAACCAAAAGCATGGCTGGTGATACTAATATTCTCAAAAACAAAACCTTGTTTTATAACTGTTCTGCTGCAGAAAAATGTTTACCTGTTACATTTACCTCTATGACTGACCTATTTGCACCCAATCTGACATTGATAGCCTGCTTAACAAAAACAACTAAAAATAACATCCGTGTTTGTGAAGCTATAAGAATTCAAAATTTAAAGAGCATGGATAAAGTATTATTCTTATCTGAGGTTATGTCCAACAAATCTTTTTATTTAGTCAATTGTTTTAAAAATTCAAATGGTACCCAATTATGCCACAGGAAAGACACCGGACTTATTAACAATTCAACTAAAGCGCATGCGAGTGAACTGAATGAATTTATTTGTGAAAAAGGCAAAGTAAAAGATGCTAACCAAGACAAACTTCTGCTCCAAACTAAGTCTCGAAAGTATTGGTATGATAAAGACCCGTGTGATCCGGTGCATCGGAAAAATGATTGTTCAGAGCCAATCTGTATAGGATACCATGAGTATATAGGCGGAAAAATGATACCCTTTATAATTGATTGTAACCGTATAAGCTTAGATGATTCAGAACAGTTTAAAGAGTTTTTTCATTGGACGAGTACGCCAACCACTACGACTACGCCAACCACAACGACTAAGCCGACCACTAGGATTACGCCAACCACAACGACTAAGCCGACCACTAGGACTACGCCAACTACAACGACTAAGCCGACCACTAGGACTACAACAACCACAACGACTAAGCCGACCACTAGGACTACGCCAACCACAACGACTAAGCCGACCATTACGACTACGACTATGCCGACCACTAAGAAGACTACTACGACTACGCCGACCACTACGGCCACGCCGACCACTATGACTACGCCGACCACTACGGCTACGCCGACCACTACGACTACGCTGACCACTACAAAGACGCCGACCACTGCAAAGACGCCGACCACTACAAAGACGCCGACCACTAGGACTATGCCGACCACTACGACTACGCCAACCACTACGACTACGACTATGCCGACCACTATAACTACGCCGACCACTACTACTACTCCGACCACTACGACTGCGCCAACAATAGTATTGTTTGATATATTAGGATCAATATTATTTAAAGAAGGTGAAACTGATGAACCGGTGTTTGAGCAGACTGTCTTTATTTCTGCAATACATAATAAATGCCATGATGATGAAAATTGCCATAATTTTCTGCAATATCAAATGCCCCCAACAGTATACACCAACAACGAGAAGTAAACCACGACCACAGAGAACCAGAAAGCGGGTTCATTCCAACACCCCTCACAAACGAGACCGCGGAGTCACAAGATTGAGCAGAGATGGCTAAAGGTGTCTTGGCACAGTGAGGAGTAATGAGACAAGAATATTCAAAATTGATTGATTTACAATTTAAATTATAGCTTATACACTACTTTTTCTTATACTCGTATAGTACCTAGAGACGTTCGACGTATGAGTATGATTCAACCAAAAAGTCATTATACAAGTAGGCCGCGCTTAAGCTGGGCCGAATGCTGAGTCAATGTCCAAAGGTAACATTGAACAAAACGGAAACAAAAATGGAAATAGAATCTATTACTATTTAATATTAAAAACGCCGAATAACCGTGTGTACTTTTATGGTTATTTAAGTAGAAAGTCTGGCACGTTGTGAAGGAAAGGAGATAAAATTTCAATTCTTGTAATTAGAAGAATAAGAAGAGTTGAGGGACAGCTAGGTGTCCGTCAAAGTGATGACGATGTAAAATAATAATTGTCTGAATTTTATGGTCAAAACTCGTTTTATTTATAAAATAAAATTAGATCCATAGAGTACTAATTGTTTTCCTTGAGTCAACGGCGCAAGCAAGATCATCAGCAAGATGTGCTTCTGATGGGATTTCTTATCGACAATTCTTAAGAACCCTGATGGATGAGATTCCAAAAAAATATGATACACTTCTCTGTGTAGAACAGGCGCGGTGCTCGCACTTCCCGCCGATTAACAGTCCTAGGTAGTAGTACCTATTCCATACAAGCGTAATATTTTGTACTGTTTCATCATCGTGGCATATGCTATAATGTCATATAGCCTGTTTCAGGCTACACCGGCTTGACACTGTTCGAAGTAGTCTTCGGACATACCGATGCTCAAGCACTTTTGCAGTAGACTTTATAAGAGCTACACCCAACAGATCATATTAAGCGTACTAAATAACTATATAATTATTTAAGCAATAAAATGGAGCTACTAGTAGACTTGAATAATGACTAAATGACTGACTCGTCGGTCTAGAGGTTGCCGCGCGCCGGCGCAACTGCAGAACATGAGGTCTAAGGTATCGATTCCCAGGTCGAGTAAAGTTTTTCTATCAGGAATTTCTCAGTGGCAGCCACGGAGTCTGGATCTGTGCCGGGTTGATGGCAATAGGCTCTCCCTCTATTACACGGGTCTTAACATAACTTGTGAAATGTGGGTGAACTATTAGGGTACACCTCTGCCAAACCCATCGGGGATTACAGGTGTGGTATTATGTATGTCTAAAGAAAAAACAAAAGAAAAGTGTGGCGGAGAAAATCAATTCTATATTAAAATTGGTGATAAAATTGATATGAAAAGAGTTAATTCTATACCTAGCAACCAAAAAGCGACAGTTATAGACGAAGTAAATACAAATACGGTAGTGGTTCAAAATAAAGCCCGTAATCCCAAGAGAAAAACCGTTAAAGACATTAACATTATTATCACTGAGGATGATTGCGGATCGACCAGTATCGCCAGTGGTGGGAAGGCTCATTCGGCTCCACGTCTCCTGTTGAATTTAAAGCTTAATCAAATTATGGTTCAATATAATTGGACATAATTTGTTTCAATTCAATTTAATTTATTAATCTAGATCCTTTTCCAACGTATAATCCCCACCTTTTTTTTAGGATGGGAAATCATCAAATGACACCCGCTCTGGGCGGAGCGGAAGGGAGTGTTAGACTTTTACTGACTAAAACCCATGTATGTTCCTTCTTTGCTCTTTGTGTTCCAGGGCCGCGGTATCTCTTTCGAACAGTCCCGCAGCCCCTGCAGGCATTGGCCCTTGCGGGCCCCTTCATTTTTGCTGACATCTCTTTGAGGCGCGCGTGGAACACGAACGCACCGTCGTCATGGTCTGTCGTCATAAGGCGGACCGACGGTGAGCTAGCCCATTTATCACCGTCCTCAGGCCTGCGCCTACGGTGGCCAGGAGCCACCACATGGCCCCCGACGCCCGGGACGTCTCCCGCGGCGGCTGGGACATGAGGTTCTCTCGCGTCCAGCCCGACGGCACGTGTTCCACGTGCACCTCAAAGAGATGTCAGCACACTGTAAGGCCCGATGCCTGCCGGGGCTGCGGGACTGTTCGAAAGAGATACCACGGCTCTGAAACACAAAGGGCTAATAAGTAAAATAGATGGGTTTTAGTCAGTATAAGTCTGATACTTCCTACCGCTCCGCCCAGAGCGGGAGTCATTTGATGATTTCCCATCCGAAAAAAAGGCATTGTCACGAACTACAGACCGATTCCAGTGTTGAACACTATTGGTAAAGTTATAGAGAAAAGCACTTAACAGTCGATTGGTTAACTTCCTAAACGCAAACAAGATTCTAACACAAAATGAATTTGGATTTAGAATCGTTAGTTCGACTGAAGATGCAGTATATCTAACATAGCACTTTATTAAGACACTCTTTCGTGGCAACAAAAGCTTCGGATTATTACTTGATTTGTCCAAGACCTTTGACACTGTCTCGGTGTCCGTCCTTGTCGATAGGCTAGAATTCATAGGAATTGTTTTGTTCTTGATACTTTTCGTAACTATCTAGATTCTAGCGGAACGAAATCAGTCTGTTAAGGTTGGTTTTCTTATCAGGAATGAGCAGTTTTTCAGTTACGGTGTGCCCCAGGGCAGCGTGCTAGGTGCAACATTGTTCTCGATCTACATCAACAACTTATGCTCAATAGTTCTACCCCATACTAAGATGTTGTGCTAAGCCAATGACACATTACTGCTTATTGATTGTCCGAACTGGGAGCAGGCTAAAGGCTATGCGGAAGACACCTTTAGAATTGTTATAAATTTGCTATCTGGCAATCTCTTAACACTTAACCTGGACAAAACTTCGTTTGTAACTTTCTCCCTATCGCTGAAAAGCCAACCTTATGGTCATGCTATATAGGCAGTCTTAGCCTTGTAAAATGCTGGTATTCATCCGATTAGACTGAAAAACGACACCACCAAAGCTGCCTTTAGAAGAAGACAGCTTTGTATCGTACGTTTGTTTTAAGTATTCACGCTCGTAACCATACCAACTCCATAAATGACGAACTTGTTTATAAACTCTCTCCTTTATGTGGTGGATTTTACTACAGCTGTCAGGCTCTATTCAGCTTCTTCGGCAACTTGGGCACTTGCAACAGTATAAAGTGATGTTCTAATTACATGCTATTTGAGATTCATTCTGTTGTTTCCACACCCAAACTTCATGGAAAATTGCCCTTCATTATTTTCAATGTTGTAGGTTTAATATTAATAGTTTACGCGATTTCATGATAAGTCATTCAAGGAATAATAAGTGGAAAACTGATACTGTTAGTCTGCGTCATCCCATTGCCATCGCCATGAGTTTTTTCGAAATAAATTAAAACTTCAATTTAAGATAATATTATTTCCACATCACTGTCTAGCGAGGTATTATAAGTGTCATCAGAACTGTAACTACAAGTGATTTGCCCTATCCGCGACTCGCACCCAGAACCTCATGCACAATAGAAGTTGCGATCTATAGAACAACGTGGCAGTCCTTTTTAAGTTAGTTAAAACTTTTCCGGCTGAATTTGATATCTAGACATTTCCAATTTATTTTTCCATTAAGGTGCAATGGACCGAGGCGCAGTTAACCGATGGCTTAGCTTACTTTAAATACAGCCAATTCTTAAATATTAACTTTTTGTGTTGTTATTACTAACAGAGATAAACTTGACTCGACTCATGTGTTTTTTATACATTATTTTTTTCGCGTATTTATTGTCATACTGCATAAAAACAGTAAGTATAAAACATCGTTGATTTCAACAGAAAACGTACAGTTAACTTGAGTTTGCTGTGATACTTAAATAACAATGTGTTGTTATTTTCCAGGTACATGCTGAGAATATGACATGTATATCGGCTCAGGTAATTATGAAAGTTTAAAGTTATAGGTTGAGCGACTAGAATGCATACCACTTTTTTGACATCATGTCGGTTTGAGAGAGTACTGCTACTCTATCGTATCATCCATTCACGATGGAGATCGGAACTGTTCCTTCTAAACACAGTTTATATTGTCGTAAACCAGTCAACCTGCAAACTTCGGCATTCACAAAAATAATATTTTCGATTATGAATTCGAAATGTCGAGAAGATAAGAACAGAAGTAGTATATTATTAATAAAAAAATGAGCTTTTAATTTAGAAAACTAATGTAATTATATACTTAGCATATTTTATTTTTGAACAAAAAATTTAACATTCGCAAAAAAAATGTATTTATAAAAATAAATAAGTAACAAATTATCTTCGTCCATTTTTTTTTCCATAAAATAACATATTTTTTTGAAGTGCATAGTATATTTTTTATAGCTCATTTTGAAAAATAATATATTTCGCCGAAGAAATGTTGGCAACCCTAGGAAGTTGACCCATGAAACATCCTAAAATCCTCTTTGCTTGACTGATTAAAAAGTGCAATTGCATTCTTCCTTGAGGAGACTGCGCACTACAGGGTGGAAGGGACATCGACGCGAAAACGGTTACCACGTTTTCAGTACATCATTCTGAGCACCCCCACATTTTTTTCATAGGTTATTAAAAAAAAAAAACAGCTGTCTCCTACAAAAGCGCAACACCTACAAAAAAAATCTGAATGTATGGATCAGCAGATTTTTTTTGTCGGTGTCCCTGCCACCCTGTAAAACAGATGTTTCTATAACTATGACTGGCGACAGCTGGCTGAATTAAGATTCTTAGGAACCTTCTAGTTACGGTGAAATGAGAGATCAAAATTCCAACAATATTCGCAAGTTGTATTTTTTAAATACAAGTTTTATGTTATACATAATTTAACTTTAAATAGCTCCATGGCCCCTGTACTATCCAATGCAGTCAACATCACAATGTTTTGAGTACTGCACATTGAGCCCAACCGTAAGTCGTGATTTGGCACCCCAAAAAAAAGTCGTGTCCCAGCAATAATTTTTGCGTAGAGTTACTTAGTTTGATGTACAGAATGCTTGATTGCCGGCTTCGTGAAGGGTCCGTTTACACAGTATAGATAAACAAATTCATGTATTGTTTCAGGGCAAAGAACTTGTTTACATTAAAGTGGAAGAAACCAAAATAATGGCTCGTGATACTAACATGCTCAAAAATAAAACCTTATTTTTTAACTGTTCTGCCACAGACAAATGTCTACCAGTTACATATATCTCCATGACTGACCTATTTGTACCCAATCTGACATTGTTAGCCTGCTTAATAAAAGCAACTAAAAATAACATCCATGTTTGTGAAACAATAATAATCCAAAATTTAAAGAGCATGGATAAAGTATTATTCTTATCTGAGGTTATGTCGAACAAATCTTTTTATTTAGTCAATTGTTTTAAAAAGTCAAATGGTACTCAATTATGCCACAGGAAAGACACAGAACATGTTAATAATTCAAATGGTGCGCAAGCGAGTGAAATGAATGAATTTATATGTGAGAAAGGCCAAAAAACCGATGCTGATCATGACGAACTGAAGCTCAACACTCCGTCTCGAAGACATCGGCATTATAAAGCCCGGTGTCATCCGAAGCATGGCAAAAAATGTCCAAAGCCATTCTGTATAGGATCTTATGGCAGTATAAAAGATGGAGGAAAGATAAAGAAAGGTTATATAATTGATTGTAGCCATGTAAAGTTGTTTAATATAACGGCTACGACGACCACTACGACTACGACGACCACTAAGAATACGACAGAATCAAATGTATTATTTGATTTTAGTGGTTCACTACACTTTGATAATGATCACACTGAAGAATCGCAGCGCACTAAAGCGGTCATTGATATGAACTATAAATGCACTGATGAAGACAATTGCTTTCATTATTTGCATTTGAAAATGCACAAAGTATTCTCCAGCAACTAGAAGTAAACCACAATAAATGTATTGCAATCATTAAAATAATGATTTGGTTTAGCTAGGCCGCGCCTGAGCCGGGCCGAATGCTGAGTCAATGTTTAAAGGTGACATTGAACGGAAACTGAAACAGTAACTTCTACTGTTTAATATTAAAAACGTCCATTAACAGAGTCTACTATCCGCAGTGTCATACATATCATCAGTATCAGACATACCACTTAAATCACCATTAAAGTTACGTCTAGAAACGTTACCTTAACAGTCATTTTAACCTCTCGGCCGTTACTACATCTCCAGGAGATTTACGTCAAAAAGCGCGCATCGGTTACAAATCTCCAGGAGATTTCTTGGCTCGGGTCGGAGAGTTGAGGGATAGCTAGGTGTCCGTCAAATTGATGACCATTTAAAAATATATTATTTCTATGATAATAATTATCTGAATGTAATCGTCAAAACGCGTTTTATTTATAAACTACACCCAAAATACGGGCACAACTCAGTTACATCCCAAGAGAATTAATTGTTTTCCTTGAGTCAACGTTCATCCCTTGCAAGATGTGCGCCTGATGAGATTTCCCATCTGCAACTTCTACAGAACCCAAATGGATGAGATTCTAAAATATACTGATATGTCTTACTGCAGTCTAGGTATGACTGCATAATCAAAAATATTGTATCTCTTTCCGCAATATTTGAAATCAATACCTATGCTCGTGAAATAGCGACTGCAACTTTGGAAAAAAAATCTATTCTATGTAACTATGGTTTTGAGAATACTACTTTTTAACACCATCACAAGTTGGTTTAGAAGAAGTCAGCTTTTGAATTTGATTTTCCCAAATGTTACGTAATTCTATTTTTTTCTGTACCTACAGATATAAAATGCCGAAGTTCCGTATAATTATATTGCTGGTATTATTTATTTTACCCCTTTACAGGGTGTATTTTCAAAAATCATTCCTTGCCTGTTAATTTAATATACGGTATATTCAATTACAAAAATAACTTGCCAAAGTATGATGGTCAAAACGCTATTGCAACAAGTACTACTGTCGCCGGCGACCATTTAAATACGCTTTCCTCGTGAAACTATGAAAAAAGCCCAATTCCATAATATTATAGTTTCAAGAATATTGTTTACCACATCACGATTCTTCTATCAATACTTAAGAAGCATTTGGATCCTCTGTTAATGTTAAGAATTTATGCTCGTAACTATACCAAATTCAAAAGTTACGAATTTTCATGTAAACTCTAATCCCAGGGACGAATTAAAAAAAAAAACAACATTTCTTATTTATACTCTGTACAAGAACTAACTTGCCTAAGGAGGATGCCCAAAATGCTTTAAAGTACCAAAACCCAAGATAAAGTCAAATGAAATTGTTTGATTTTGCAGAATTTGCCATACATTTACAACTGACAGACTCTATTTCTATTCTCCAGCGACTTTGGAACTTGCTGAGTTGCTGCCATAGTATGAAATGAAGTACTAATTACAAGTGACCACTTGAGAGAAATAATTTCAGTTCTGTTTACCCTACGCCGTGATCTCCAAAGTTTTAGGCTTTCTTTAACTTTTATTTATTAACAAAGGTCTGCATCTGCTATGATAATAACTTAAATTTCAGTACAGTCGCGCCGTAAATCATTTTTAAATTGGCTTCTACTGATTACATCTGGGATTTTTCACAAAAAAAAAAAACTCAAAATCTAGCTATAAACTTAAAAACTACTGAATTTCGGTATATTTGGTGGCTTAATTTGTTGCATTTTAACTCGTCTATGAAGTCCTGCAAGGAATACGTCGAGTTACCAGAAACCCTATATAAAGGGTGTAACAAGACCAATAACGAAGGCACTTGTTCTCCCCGTCATTGCGATATTTTTTTTGTTCTAGACCATTTATCAACGTTTTCACAATATTTTTTTAAAATACCTGTTTTTAATGTAAGATTTTTCAAACACCTCCACGATCCCCTTAATATTCAATTCATCCATCGCCACAATGTTTTGAGTGCGTTACGTTGAGTCCTACCGTAAAACGAGATTATTCACCCCAAAAAAAAGGTGGTTTCCAAGCTATAATTTTTGCGTAAAGTTAGTAGTTAGTTTCATTAATTCCTTTAAAAAACATTCTTTAACTGATATGTATTGGGTTTACTGAATACTAATATACCATAATTTACAATGTTAAATGATTTCGACTTAAAAAATTGAACAAAATAAGAGATAAAAATGTGTGTGGGGTTCAAAATGTGTTTGTGTCGTTGGTCTAGTGGTTGCAAGTACGACTACTGAGCATGAGGTCTTGGGTTTGATTCCCGGGTCGGGCAAAATGTCATGGGTTTTATCCATCTAGAATTTCTCAGTAGCAGCCGCGGAGCCTGGATTTGCGCCAGGTTGATGGCAATAGGCTCGCCTCCTATTACATGGGATTTAAACATAACTAGTGAAATGTAGGTGTACTATGTATTAGGTACTTGTATACCTCTGCCTATCTCTTCGGGATTATAGGTGTGATGTTATGTAATATAAAATAAAGAGATTGTAGATTGGCCCATTTTAGCTCAATTATAAACGTATTTCTTGTGATTTGTATACTATTTTTATAATTCATAGTCCGAATTTAAATGAACGTTTTCAAATTCTTTGCTGTTACTTTTTATTTTAAAAAAAGTTGTTTGATTGTTAAACGCAGGCCGCAATTCATGACTTTATTTAAATTCAAAATAGGAACAAAAGAACTGCATAAATCCGATAGCCAATATATCATTCGATTACCTCTGCTCCAAATTCAAAATGTGTTTGTGTATAAAATACGAATCAAGCGACGCAAACATAACTTTGTCTCTTTCTAGCAAACGAAAAAGGAAAGAGAGGTAGTTTTAGCGTTCACTCGTTCAGTGATGTGAAAAAGATGGGGTAAACATATTACTTTTGCGCTCAGAATGGTGCTTATAAATATATTGTTATTGGCAATGGAATATTATTTACCTAGTGATGGAATGTTTTTTTCTGCATACGTTCGCCTGTTAGAATAGACGTAAGCTGTTCGTATTGTATCGTAAAGATCGATATTGTTGACATTACCGATAGTTAGTAGTCAAAAAGATTTTTTTATATTTCTGTAGTGAAAGATAAATCGACGTTAATTATAACAGAACATATACTAAACAAAACAATGTAGAATACAGGTGTTCAGCTGCATCAGGTTAGACTGGGAGCCGACCCCAAGATAGTTGGGAAAAGGCTAGGCAGACGATGATGATGAAACTAAACAAAAAAAAGAGATTAATTTGGGGATTTATAAATACTCATTATATCACGTTGGAAGTTGAAATCCGTTAAAACAAACAAATTTTTTGTTTCTGGAACTTTTTTGTATTTCCATACTTTTTCACGGCTACACGGCTAAATGAATTAGGAAGAAACTGGCACACGGATATGTAGATCACGACCTGGATTAAATAATAATAAATGAATGAATGAATAGACAATATATTAATGTATATTCATTCATTCATTTATTATTAAGGTATAAGTAAGTGTACGAGCATCGCCACATGATATCAATTGTTTTAGTTTTTAACTGAACAAGCGGTTGCTAATTCACCGATTCATGTACATTCGCTGACTATGCTATTACGCCCGCCACAAGTCACCTTTATGTTTTACCTAATAAACTGTCAATCATTAACGGACACAAAACAGTGATTTTATTTCCTGTACACATCCCACGTGATACGTCCACCTAAATACTACATCTCAGTGTGCGGAGCTGCAGCCCGTACAGTAAGTTCATTTCAAATTATTTCCACATTTTCCCCGCGTAACATAAAATATGGCACCAAACTCAATACAATACGGACACAATCTTGAATAATAATCTTGATACATTCCCTCGCTTTTGCTCCTGTACGTTCACGCAGTGTACGCTGATCATTAATCTTGATCTGTTTCGAAGCATATTATGGCTAACATTACAAACTTCGTCAATTTCTTATTGTAAGTTTTTTTCTTTTTTTTTTGGGAATAATGTTGAGACTGCATGCTAAGGCTTTTTGGAATCCAAGAAAAAGTAATGAATTATGAGAAACGTTTTTATATAAAAATGGAGTGATTATATCGGTATATTATTAAGTCGTGCAGGGAAAATAACGGGGAAAACTTTTTAAGGATGATTTCTACCAAACGGCTCGCATCATATCGGATCGGAAAGGATACGAACGGATGCGACGACAGCCGATCGCTTCCGGCAGGTTTTCGACGGATACGATCGGCTTCGTACCGGCGGCACTTGCGAATGTATCTGTTTCTGCGCCTAGTCAAATAGTTTCATTCCTACCGTGTCGGATACGACGACAGGCGAACGCAGCCGATCGCGCATCGCAGCATACTTTCGGCTACGATCGCGTGTCGCGGAAGACGCTCGCGGTCCAGTTATGTTGCTGTGCGCGGTTTGGTAATATAGACTTTCAATACTGTGAACACGATTTAATATCATTTAAAGATTGTAAAATCCGTTCCAATTCGATGCGATGCGAGCCGATTGCTGGCAATCATCCTTATCACGGTATTTGTTTCTATTGTCCTGTAATTTATTTAATGAAAAGATAGAAGTGTGTTGAAGCAATGCATTGAATCCTAATGATAAATTATCTAAAAACCAAATATCAATTGGTCCGACCCGGGAATCGAACCCTCATGCTCAGACTACTAGAGGCCGTCCAGGCAGTTAGAAAGATAAAATAAGAGCTCGTAATGACAACTACACTCGAGAGCAATGAATCCGGGTCACTTAAAGAATCCTAAAAATCTCGGAAACTAAAAATGCTAGGTTAATGCAATAAATTGTATTTAATAGACAATGTAATACTCCTTAAATGAAGGTATTAAAACTTCTTAGTTACTGTAAAGTTATATCATAAAAAAATCAAATTTGAAAAAGGGCCACTTTCGAAGATGGAACTACGAAATTACAGCATTTGGTTTTGCTTTTGTTTGTAATCTGTCATTTATGTGGGTACATAAACCATGTTGATAGTGCTCTATATTCATTATTCAAGCTGAAATTATGTCGCTTACGCCTGAAGAATGCACCAGAATACTTACAATGCTGGAAACCGGCCGGAGTCAGCGCGATACAGCCAGGACTGTCGGTGTGTCGCCGTCAACAGTACAAAGAGTTCTCCGACGTTACGAAGAAACTGGTTCTAACCTACGCAGACCAGGAACGGGCAGAACCAGGTGTACCACAGCACGAGAAGACCGATACTTGGTGAACACCATGCTTCGAAATCGCTTTCTCACAGGAACTGAACTCACAAATCAGTTTCGACGCCTCGGAGGAAGTAACCCAAGTGCATGGACAGTAAGACGTCGGCTTGCTGAATCTAACTTAAAACCCCTTAGACCTGCAAACGGCCCTAAACTGGAGCGTGGGCATCGTATTTCAAGACTAAGATATGCCCAGAGCCACGTAAATTGGAGTATTGAAGATTGGTCAAAAGTTATGTTCTCCGACGAAACAAAATTTATGCTCTACAAGCACGATGGAAGACACAGAGTGTATCGAAGACCAGGGGAAAGATTCAAGCAAGCATGCATCGAAGAAAAAGTAGCCTACGGTGGTGGGTCTGTACTTGTGTGGGCCGGAATTTCTTCTGAAAGTCGCACAGAGCTGGTTATCATAGAAAACGGATCTTTAACTAGCATAAGATATGCGGAAGAAATCCTCAATGACCACGTTGGTCCATTTATGGTCAATTTAGGTGAGGATGCTATATTTATGCATGACAATGCCCGACCTCATACAGGTAGGATTGTGAATGACTACCTTCAAGAGATGAACATTACTCGTATGGAGTGGCCAGCGCGCAGCCCGGATATCAACCCGATCGAGCATGCTTGGGACGAGCTAGGCAGATGCGTAAAACAACGAAACCCTCCCCCAATCACGCTTCGTGAGCTCAAAATTGCTCTCACAGAGGAATGGGAGAATATTCCCCAAAATCGTATAAGGAACTTGGTGTACAGCATGCCAAACCGCGTAAACGCAGTAATGGAAGCACGAGGAGGCAATACGAAGTATTAAAATTCAAGAAAATCGTAATAAAGTTCAAAAATTTCATGTTTCCTATTTTTGTTTTAAGGAGAGATCAGCAGTTTTTTTCTTTATGTAATTTTGTGTTAATAAAATGTATGGCGACTCATATTTTTTTTACTTTCATTTAAGGAGTATTACATTGTCTATTAAATACAATTTATTGCATTAACCTAGCATTTTTAGTTTCCGAGATTTTTAACATTCTTTAAGTGACCCGGATTCATTGCTCTCGAGTGTATTAATGAAAGATAAAACACAAAAAAAAATACACTACAAAGTCGTTCCTCGCCAAATTAACATCTGTTTAAAATTTTACACCAAAATTAATGTTACAATTACAAATAAACCTGTGAAATATATATCACTGAACACCTCAATGCTTCAGTTGAAATTAATTACTAATAAAATTAACAGCACTGTCGAGTTAACAAACCGAGGTACAGTCACAAACATAAACACCTGACATTTTCGCAAAATTTAAAAGAGATTTTCTTGTGAAAGAGCGATTGCAACTTCGCGAAAATATCTATTTCATAATAGTGTGATTTTAAGATGCTATGTTCGTAAAATTATAAAATTTCGCACTAAGTTGATCCCGGATTTGTTTTGTATAATATCTGTGACAGTTGTTAAATTTAGCCAGTGGCCTGTCAGTCTGACAACTGATCAAAACGAGAGTTACCGCATTACCCAAAAACTGGGCTGCGGAGGTCAGATAGGCAGTCACTCCATGAAAATACTGGTATTCAGCTGCATCTGGTTAGACTGGAAGCCAACCCCAACATAGCTGAGAAAAGGCTAGGCAGATAAACGACTTTAGGAATAATAAACTTTTGAATGTTGAGTCAATGTTAGGTATATATGTTACGGCTAAAGATGGGTGTCAACATAAACTTAAGATTAGCCGGCTAAACTCCGACGTCAGGGGCACCCCGAGGTTCGGTTAGTTAGGTTCCTGTAAACCTTGCAGACAGAAATAGGAGCCCCGCGCAGCGGGGATCCGTCGACCTGCTGATGGAAACGCTAACCCTAGACGGTCGACGACAGGGGCACCCCGAGGTTCGGTTACGTCGGAGTTTAGCCGGCTAATCTTAAGTTTATGTTGACACCCACCTTTAGCCGTAACATATATACAACGTGTAAGGGACACCGACGCGAAAACGGTTACTACGTATTCAGTACATTATTCTGAGCCCCTGTTAAAAAATCAGCCGGTCCATACATTTTGACCGTGTACGTATTGCACTTGTGTGGGAAACAGCTGTTTTTTTTAATAACCGATGAAAAATTTCTATGTGGGGGGCTCAGAATGAATAACTGAATACGTGGTAACCGTTTTCGCGTCGGTGTCCCTTCCACCTCGAATTTTATGCTCGTCACTGTACAAACTTAAGTTAATAATGTTTTAAGAGGTATTTCAAGTAATTTGTAACGAGTATTAAAGACACCGCTTTTTATTGCTTTCTTGGTCTGTTGAGAAGATTTTCTTGTGGTTCATTTAATTTAATTTTGATTTAAAATTTTAATTTTTGTTTTAATTATAAAATAAATGTGATTTAATTGTTTGATCCAAAGTTGGTTGAAATAAATAAATATAATATATTTGTTTTGATATATTTGTAATTTCTGATGGTATTTCTGTTATTGGAACACGATATAAAATCGTATTATAAACACTGGAGGTAACTGAAGGTAATCTAACCACAAGAAACTGCACGCCTACCCACCCTCACCAACTAAGAGGCGTGAACATACCCAGATCGTTTCGTTCACCTCATTTGCATACGGTAGCGGCTTGATTACCGCGAACTTGATGAGATTACTTGTAATTAAACGTAATTAAGTGGTTCTCATTGTGACTGGTACAAAGCTAGTTACTAGTCCGGATAGTACTATCTCTATAGTCCAGGAGACGCTCTTGGTTAAAATATTAACAGCCGGATGGGTCGGTCGTCAAGGTTAAGCCGCGCTTGCCTAGGTCGGTCCTTGGATGGGTGACGATCCATGCTGAGTAACCTCCGTGCCTCGGAAAGCACGTCAAGCTGGTGGAACCAGGTGTCATTTCTAGATCTTTGATCGTTGTTACAGGTAGTCAGTGACCCGAAAGTTTGACAACCAGTCTTACCAAGGGTTATCGTATTTCTCAGTACTAACTGGGTTGCTGATTTGTAGAAGTCAATAGGCAGTCAGTCGTTAGTAGCCTATGTTAGAACTTATGACATCAGCTATATCAGCTGCCAGACAAAATGTAAAAAAAAACTTTTTGTTTTATGTACCGTATACTTTCATAAGCATTCAGTGGAAAGCTGTTATTTTGACATTATAAACAGACAGACTAGCCAGAAATAGGCTAGGCTAGAAATCATCAAATGACTCCTCCCGCTCTGGGCGGAGCGGAAGGGAGTGTCAGACTTTTACTGACTAAAACCATCCATGTTCCTTCTTTTGCCCTTTATGTTCCAGGGCCGTGGTATCTCTTTCAAACAGTCCCGCAGCCCTGGCAGGCATCGGCCCTTGCGGGCCCCTTATGTTTGCTGACATCTCTTTGAGGCGCGCGTGGAACACGAACGCGCCGTCGACACGGCCTGTCGTCATAAGACGGACGGACGGCGAGCTAGCCCAGTACTCACCGTCCACAGGCCCGCGAGATAGACTAGCCTAGATTGCCAATGTGGTGCTGTTACACAAACAATGGGACACTTCATGTTGCGACTTGAGTGTCATGATACTCCACACTAAGGGGATTGCTGGTCGGTAGTCATCTGTCTATCCTTTTCCCAACTATCTTAGGATCGGCTCCCAGTCTTACCGCATGCAGCTCAATACCAATACTTTACATGGAGCGACTGCCTATCTGACCTCCACAACCCGGTTGGTCCACTGGGTAATACGATATCCTTAATAATACTGGTTGTCAGACTTTCGGGCCACCGACTAACTGTAACGACTGTCAAAGATCTACAGATGACAGCCGGGACCAACTGCTAACGTGCTTTCCGAGGCACGGAGGAAACTCGGTACACAGACCAACACGGCAAGCACGGCTTAACCTAAAGATCGACCCGAGCGCCTGTTATTAAACCACGAGCTCCTCACTCCGGCACCACACGACACTAACCAAATTACAGTGAAGTAACGAATGAGCCAACAAGGGGTTTGACTAATCCAATTAACAACTGTTGTCGATTGGTCGATCCTATTTGAATAGTCTGCAGGTCGGTGGCACCCGTTTATGTCAAACACGTACATGTAACTTTCGAACCATCATCATCATCTTCCTGCCCTTGTCCCATGTTACTTGGGGTCGGCGCAACACGTTTTTTTCTTCCATTCTCCTCTGTCAACCGTCATGCTATCATTTACTTCTTTATCTTTCATATCATTCCTCACACAATCCATCCATCGTTTCTTTGGTCTTCCTCTCCCTCTCCATCTATCAACGTTTATATTCATCACTCTTTTAATCACATGCGATTCGTCCCTCCTCATCACATGTCCATACCAAGACAGTCGGTTCCCTTTCAACTTTTCTGTAACTGGCGCAACTTTTAAACTTCCTCTAAAATACTCGTTCCTTACTTTATCCATTCTTGTCACACCACACATCCACCTCAACATTCTCATCTCCGCTACATGCAATCTTTTTTCATTCATTTTCTTCACAGCCCAGCATTCCTATCCATACAGTACGACCGGTCTAATGTAACTTTCGAACCAATTACCTAAAAAAAACCGGCAACGTGTGAGTCAGACTCGCGCATGAACGGTTCCATACCATCGTAGTAGGGGAGCCCTGTTCAATTTATATTTTAGTTTTATTACTTGTTGTTATTAGCGGCAACATCAATACACGTACTGTGAAAATTTCAACTGCCTACCTATTATGGATCACAAGATACAGCCCGCTGACGGACAGACGGACGGACGGACTGACAGCGGATGCTTCGTAATGGAGTCTCGTTGGTTATACTTCGCCTTCGGCTATAGAACTCTAAAAAGTTGACTAACGAATGACATGACTTTTTTAATATTAAATGGGCCTACTCTTGACCTCAATCTAGTCCTGAGGACAGAGATGAGGTCGACGATGGAACGAGCTAATCCAAAAGAAGCCTATTAACTCGCGACTTAAATAGATTGGGGTCATATGGACTTGGGAACACCGACGAAGGCAGGGAATTCCACTCCTTGGCTGTGCGCATAATAAACGATGTAGCAAAGCGCTTCGTGCGAATGTGTGGAACATCGACAAGGAATGGGTGATAACCCGCAGTGCGTCTAGACTCCCGATGGAAAAGAGACAAACGAAAAATTTAAATTTTAAGTTACAATCAAACCATTTATTTCAATTTGGCCACTAGGTGGAGTCTGGGCCACCAGAGTAGAGACGAGCTGAGCAGAGGAGAGACGTGGAAGATTCAATCATGGAAGAGACGAAAGAAAATGCAGTTCCCAAAACTTAAAATCAAAATGTAAGCATTTATTTCAAGTAGGCCAGTTACAGGCACTTTTGAATTGTCGAAACAAAGACAACAATGAAATGTAGTTACAGTCCCAGTCACAAGGCAAGAAAACTGTGAAAGTACTCAATTTGCTCAATTGCTCATTCCAAAGCGTAGATCTCTATGGAGAAGAATGGGCAAGAAACTCCACGGACACTCTTTTAAATCAGAGAATATTGTTACAAAATCTTGGTTACGACGAATGTGATTGCTAGATTCCCGCACGTCTTTACTCCACTCATCTTGTTTGTTGGTTGCTTTGGTCGAATCAGGGTCTAAAAGGGATTTCGGACGTCAAACTACTATTAAACAAAGAAAATTGTTTATATTGATTTATTAAGTTATTATATTTGTAGTTTCGTTCGGAGAAGAATGGGCAAAAAACTACATCGTTACTAAAATGTACAACAATATTTTTATAGGTACTTACATACATGAATAAAAAATTATAACTAAATGACGGCGATATGCCTACATTTAACCAATCTGCCTTCAAAGCAAGAGTGAACAGGCATCTTCTGGGCACGTTCGTTCCATCATAGAGCTCATCCATCGCTTTCCACCAGGCGTGCGTGATCGAAGTCAAGAGCAGCCCCATTTTGTAATAAAAAAAAAATGACAAAAAATATGAAAAATTAAGCTGTCATCATCATCTGCCTAGCCTTTTCCCAACTATGTTGGGGTCGGCTTCCAGTCTAACCGGATGCAGCTGAATACCAGTATTTTACATGGAGCGACTGCCTGTCGGACCTCCACAACCCAGTTAGTGCTAGGTAATACGATACCGCTTGGTAAGACTGGTTGTCAGACTTTCGGGCCACTGACTACCTGTAACGACTGTCAAAGATCTACAAATGACAGCCGGGACCAACGGCTTAACGTGCTTTCCGAGGCACGGAGGAAACTCGGTATGTAATGGGTGGTCACCCATCCACGGACCAACCTAGGTAAGCACGGCTTAACCTAAAGATCGATCCGAGCGGCTGTTCTTATTTAGCCACGAGCTCCTCCTCGCTCCTGAGCGAAAAATTAAGCTGTAATAAATTAATTAATTAATTGATCTTAATGATTCATAATATTTATTTTATAGCTTTGTTTAAACAATACTAGTATGTACGCCTCATTTTTTTTCAGTTCACTCGCTATTGAGCTAGTAGATCATACTCTAGTGTGTAATCGCCCACTATTTACTTCAATTTTAACATAGGTAACAGATCAATTATACACTTCTCATCAAAAAAATCGAAACACTTTCGTTTTTATTGTTTTTGTCCTAATTTTTTACAAAAGAGAATTAATTCCATGAAAAAAAAACATTATTGTGTAGCTGGCAGTTTGGTCATTACAGTAAGAAGAAAAAAATCAAAATTCGAAATTAGAATTTCATTTGTTTATCCTATAAATGAAATTAATCACTGTTTTGAGACAAATGTGTATTTAGGGTTGGAGTACGTTTCTCGTTTAAAAACTAAAAATTAGCGCTTGTCTTTAAACTTTTTGTTTCTTATTTCATTTACTGTGACTTTGGGACGTCTGAAAAAACTTTTTTTTCTAAAACATATGGATACTTCGCCCGCAGAAGCCGCCCAAGTGGTGGCATTGCTGGATTCTGGACTTAGTCAGCGTGTTGTGGCTGCAAGATTGCATCTAAGCTTATCATCTGTTCATAGAGTCTACAAACGCTATCGGGAGACTGGTTCGTTCACGCGCCGTTCAGGATCTGGCAGGAATCGGGTCACTTCTGAGCGAGATGATCGATTTATTGTAACAACTTCTTTACGAAATCGACGCCTTAACGCTTTTCAACTGCAGCAGCAGCTTCGCGTTGTACGAAGAGTAGCTGTAAGTGACTCTACAATAAGAAGAAGGTTGAAGGAACGCGGATTGGCACCGCATAAGCCAGCGAATGGGCCGAAATTAACTGCAGACCATCGAAGAGCGCGCCTTAACTTTGCACGCGAGCACCTAACTTGGTCATACCTTCAGTGGAGCAAAGTACTGTTTTCTGATGAGTGTAAAATTATGCTGTATGGTAACGACGGAAGGAACAAGGTCTACAGAAGAGATGGAGAACGCTTTGCACAATGCTGCATTGAAGAAAAGGTCAGCTATGGTGGCGGTTCGTGGACGGTTTGGGGAGGAATCAGCGCCGACGGTAAGACAGAACTTGCCTTTGTGTCTGGGCCACGGCTGCCTGCACTAAACTCTCATCGGTACATCGAACAGTGTTTTGAACCTCATGTGATGCCCTATGCACATTTTATTGGCAACGACTTCATATTCATGCACGACAATGCTAGAGCTCACACCGCGGGCGTCGTACGAGATTATCTTACCGAAGTCGGTATCTCCATTATGGTATGGCCAGCAAGAAGCCCGGACATGAATCCCATTGAACATCTATGGGATGAATTAAAGAGACGAATTCGAGCAAGAGATCCAGCCCCAGAAACACTTAGCCAGCTGCAAAATGCAATCCAAGAGGAATGGGATAATATACCACAACATGTGATCGTGACTCTCATCCGATCGATGAAGAACCGTATGGAAGCAGTAATAAGAGCTCGCGGAGGGAATACAAGTTATTAAATAAACGTTTCTTACATTTTTTTTTCATTTACGCGTGTTGTTTTACCCATTTCCTTCATATTCCATACAGGGTAAAAATTACTCATTATACAAAATACGAAACCTATGAAGACTTAATTTGAATTTAGAACAATAACATTAGGATTTAAAAACCTCATACTACTCACTATTAAATGACATTTTACATTTATTCCTAAATATACACATTTTTCTGATAATCCTTATCAAATCATAAACTGCGAGGTGTTTCGATTTTTTTGATGAGAAGTGTATTATATAAGATATGGTTTTACAATTATCTTGTTTTTTTTTATAACTTGGTGGACACAATATAAATTATGATTTCGACTGACAAAAAGACGTGCCATAACCGTCTCGGCCATCAGAAAATGTTCGACCAATACGAGCCAAAATCAAGCCAAATACACTTTTATAAAACCATTATCTTAAAACAAAAGGAAAGCTTAAATACACCATTTTCCAGAAAAAACAACAATTTGCAGTCATAAAAATTTACCCGAAAATTTACGCTTGCAGCAGATTTGGGCGAAAAAATACAAAATTTTCGCCCATCCGCGACGTAAAAACCGCACAATTTGAAAACTGCGCGTTGGATTTAAAAAAGGCACGGCTTAATTTAACGCTTTGGAGCGATTGAATGGAGTCATTATTTTTTAAAAGATACAATTGATCAGCTTTCGTTCGTAGGGGTCGACAGAAAATTGGCGCTGGAGTTCGTAGAATATAGATAACAAAGGTAAAGTAGGTTTTTGGTAACATGAAAATCCCTAAATAATAATATTATAATTCCAAACTACAAACAATACCTTTCAAGTCTAATATTTATCACAAAGGAAACACGATATCAATTGTACTGTAATTAATTTTGATTAACTAAATTATTATTTTAGTTTCTACATAACCGAAGACAATGGAATTAATTTAGTCAGAATTAATTTAATTTTAATATATTTGAATTTTGCTAAAGGTAAAAGAGTCGTTCATTCATAATTTCTAATATTTAAATTGGATTAGAACTCGACATTTTAACCATATTTCAGTCACTAATTAAAATTATTAAATATCTCACTAATAAAGGTTTTAATTTTGTGAAAACTATATCAAAAGTTTTAATTTGGGCTGACCTTTTCGTAATAAGCCTGTTCTAGTAAGCTTCCTGAGGTTTAAGTAAATACCATTATTTTCATAAAGTTGTAGCCCTTAAAATAGGGCCCTCAAGGGGAAAATCGGCATAATAGGATCAGTAAATCAGTAATGTTTGATAATTTATTGAAAAGATTGGAACAAAAGTTAATTGTAAACTTTACGCTAGTCGGTGTAATCCCTTTTAATGAAGGTCTTTACTAATTAATTTATTCTAACCAAAAAGGTTAAAGAACTGTGCAGAATTTGAGTGAACTTTGTATCAGATTAATTATTATTGTTGTTGGAATGTTTTTGTTAATGATGGGCTAATGTGTTACTGCTTCTGTTGACTTATGAGACAGAAGAAGAAGACATGCTGTGCGCAGACCCCAAATAAATTGGGATAAGGGCAGGAGAATGAGATCTCATGTCATCTAAAAAACTGTCGTACTACCAAAATATTCGGTTTTTATTATAAAATCTCACTCAACTTCAATTATCTTTGCTGTATAATTGAAAAACAACCCTGCTTACTTAAAAAAGGGTACTGCAAAAATAAGTCACCGAATGGCAATAGTCACATTTTTTTTACGGAAAGCATCGGCAAGCTCACAAAAAACTTTTAATAGCCTTATAATTATCTCAAAACTGTTATTTCTGTGTAACGACAGGTTTTTTTTTGGTGACGTGCTATTACATAATTTACAACATAGACCTACTTAAGTCACATAAGCAGGTAAATAGTACAGGCTTCGCCCGCAAAGTAAGGCCAGATGCATTTATTTTAAGATGTCTACAGTTACTTGGTTGATGTTTCAAGCTACTTGGTTAGTACGCCGTCGTAGCCGCTACGTCTGCTTCGTTGTAGCAAATCTTTGAGAAAAGTGACCTTGATCTACCTCTTATCTCTTTAATCAAACTTAGTTCTGACAGTAAGTCATCGTTAGTTCGTCGCAGGAGTTAATCGCGGGTGTGCGCCCCGCCTCACTTATCTATTAGACGCAAGGATTAATGTACGTCTGGAGGCGTGCCGCGTGTGTGTACGGAGTTGGAGGAGTTTTCGATCAATTGAATTGTTTAATTCAGATGAGTTTTTATTTGAAAACCTTATTACAGTTTGTTGAATGAACATTTTTTTTGCTCCACAAAGTGATGTTTGAATTTTATAAGTTTTTCAACGAAACCATTAGAGTATTAATATTTTTTTTTACTTTAAAATAAATGATTCGTAGTAGGTATGTACTGCTAAGTAACTAGTTAGTTACATCTGAAGATGTGGCCAAACCGATCCAACTGAACTCCTGACCTCCAGAATTTGACAAAAATAATGTATGTAGGTACTGAAATATCGGCATAAAACTGGAGTCTGCAGCCAATTCTAACTTAGTAGTTAGTGCAGATATTGCCAGAGTGACAGCTTTTTTCACTAAAAAAATTTCTGAGTAGTGCCTAGTAAGTAGGTAACATTTCGAAAAATTATTTAAAAAACCGTGAACTAAGATTTAGGCCGCGTTCCTTTTCTCGTGAAACATAAATCCTTTCATCGGTCTGCAACCTACACTATCAAGAAAATTACTTAACCTCCAAAACTTGAACACTAACAACCCCACTCTCCCCTAAGTCTGTACATATACGCACCACAAACCCGTCTAATCGGAATTCTGCCATAAGGCCGGGTTAACGAGACGTAGCCATTTTTGCCCGACCTCCCCTAGTCTTGATTAAAACACGGAATTGAGTTGTAGGACAGGAGATCAATGCTTCATCGGAACAATGGGCCGAAATGTATTAGGATTTATCCACTTTCTCCACTTCTACTCATTTCTCTGATTAGATAGATTGGAAACTGTAATCCTAGAGTTCGAAGAAAAGTTTGATTTGCTAAGGAGAAGTAATTTTATTCTGACAAAGAAAATTCAACATTTCTTGGTAATGAAAAAGTTTGATGTTTTTTATGTATTCTGTTTGATGTTTTTAGGGTACCGCAATCAAATAGCTAAAAACGGAACCCTTATAGATTCGTCAATAAAAAAGTTATTACAATGTTAAGTTCCAGTTACGCTACTTACTGAGCGTAGTACTAAGTTAAGCTTCTAGCTAATTTACTTGACAACATTTACCGATAAGTGAAGAATGCTATTCATACGTCCATAAACACTCGCCTTTTTCTCATTAAGGTAGGCAGCATAATCTTCTACCACAAGCTACTCGTACGCGCCGTACTCACCGTCACTGAAGCAAAGGACTTGGAAAAGTTAGCTAATATCGGTGACGACGTGTATGAAGTTACCAAAGCGGGTGTAATGGCGGCAGTATCACGGCAGCCCTCAACATCGCAGTCAAGCGAATCAGAGAAGACAATAAAAAAAATAACAAAACGAAAATGAAAAATGATGATGATGTTTTAAATGAAATACAAAATATCTCAGAAATAATCCATAATCCAAAATAAAATGGCCCGAGTGCGAGTCTCCTTTTTAAGGAAATCTCTCGCGAACTGGTCGAGACTTCGCGTGACCAGAGGGCTGGCTCTTTCTTTGGGCAAAGAATTAGCATTGCCATTCGACGTGGCAATGCTGCCAGTCTTCTGGGCACTTTTCCAGATGACAGCGATGCGGAGGAGTACATTGACGCCTAAGATGTGTCCTATTGTCGTCGTTGTATATATATAGGTACTTTATTTTAGTCTTCTTTTTATCTTTATTTCTACACTAATATTATAAAGAGGAAAAAAAAATTGTGTGTGTGTATGTTTGTAATGAATAAACTCAAAATATACTGTGCCGATTTCAAAAATTCTTTCACCATTGGAAAGCTACATTCACCCAGAGTAACATAGGCACCTGTGCAAAGCCGGGACGAGCCGCTAGTTAGTTATATTTGAAGTCTGTATATACTCGTAATATGCATATTTAAACAAAATCAATAATCCATAATTCATAATCCTTCTAGCAGCAGCACTCAAAAAATTCCTTTCTCAAGCCTCCCTCTGAATTAATATAAGTTTTACAATACATTATTGGGCTCGTCCGCCTGTCCGTCCATTTCCGACGCTGGCCTCCATTTCCTGCAAGCGTCTCGACCGTAGAACTAACGTCTGCGTATGAATGAGACAAACCGGTCGCAGAGAATTTTTAAATTATTTTTATTAGGTTTAAAGATTATGCTTATATAACTGCACTCTTTCCTAGCACATTCTTAGAGTGCCTCGTTGGTATTTTTTTTATGAAATATTCACACGTTTCAGCTCGATAACGTTCAGCTCGCTTTCTATTCTATTATATATATTTTTATGATTTACTCACTGTAGATTTCCCTTGTATATAATACGTTTTTTAATTACCACTTTTGCCAATCTGCACATGTAACACGTACCAGAGCCAATCAGTACCTAGGGATCAAAACTGTGCCTCCTAAACACAGACTATTTTGTAGCCTAGCTAGTAGGACAGAGCTTCACCCACCTTATTGTATTGCCTGCCAGGGCTGCGGGACTGTTCGAAAGAGATACCGCGGCCCTGGAACATAAAGGGCCAATGAAGGAACATGGGTGTTTTTTAGTCAGTAAGAGTCTGACACTCCCTTCCGCTCCGCCCAGAGCGGGAGGAGTCATTTGATGATTTCTCACCACCCAAAAAAAAAAAAAAAAAAGGGATCAAAACTGTGCCTCCTAAACACAGACTATTTTGTAGCCTAGCTAGTAGGACAGAGCTTCACCCACCTTATTGTAGACTACAATTTATTCTGTGTTACCTGTTATTATTTAAGTTAAAAAGCTGTAATCTACAATCTGTTTATTTTGAAATCAATTATTATTATTATTCGTTTTCTGTTTCATTGGTGATATTCCACCACTCACTCACACACACACATCACACACTCACTCACACACACTCACGGACACGGTTCACTCTAGGACATTACATGACATCTCGTCTGTTACCCCCGAAGGTTTAGGTAACAGAAATGTACCTAATAGAACACCCACATTTCGCCAGTTATGTTTAAGTCTCATGAAGTAGAGGGCGAGCTTATTGCCAACAACCGGGCACAATTCCTGATCCGTGGCTGCTACCGAAAAATTCTAGATGAAAAAAAACTCAATAACAATTTGCATGACCCAGGAATCGAATCCAAGACCTCAGCAGTCGCGATTGCAACTATACCAAAACCAATCCTAAGTATGATCAAAAAAATTTAAAGAACGGTTTATGGCGCAGTGCTTTTATAGATTGTCTTATGCATACTCAAAGTAAAGCCATGTCTGGTCATCCGTTTTACGATATTCGGGATGTTAGACATTGTGGTCTATAAATTGCCCGATAGACCTAAATTTCGGAACGAAATGCCAATTGTTATAGAACAAGGATTGTGTTCAATGGACAGTTCAATTGTTGACATTAATGATTGTACAGATACACTTCATTAAAATTGGCTTTGGTGTTGTTCATATTTTAAGGTTATCTAGAATTGGAACGAAAAAAAAGTACTATTGTTTCCACAAGGAATTTCTTAGTAGCAGCCAGAGAGTCTGGATTTATGCCCGGTTGATGGCAATAGGCTCGCCCCCTATTACTTGGGACTTAAACATAACTGGCGAAATGTAGGTGTACTATTAGGTACACCTCTGTCTAACCCTTCGTCGATTACATGCGTTATGTTATGTTATGTACTATTATATGCTCTTTTTGAGGGAATATAATTCATTTTGCACATTGAATTTTATGTGCATTATCAAAGAAGATGTTAAATTGGCTGAATAATTTAAGTGCTTTTTCACATAAAAGTCATAAAAATACGTTAACTCACTTCGAATTATGACTTGTTTCTTGAAATACTTAGTTTTTCATTAATTGGCTGTAGTTTTTGTCTCCTACCTACAGTTTTCGAACCTTAGAAATCCTCGACTCTCACTGACGGTCGACCACTTTTCAACCTTATAACTTAGGGCATAAGGGTGAAGAGTAGCAGACCCTCAGTGCACCTCTAACAAACAAATTCAAACAGAAATGAAACAAAAGAATCCGCTCAACCTCAAGACCTCACTCTAATTAGCTACTAAAACCATTTCCTAATAAAACAAACGAGCACCGGCTGAAGTAAACCGAAACCTAGCTCGAAGCACTGATTAACTGGAAAATTAACTGTAAATTCAAGCTTTGCTAGGCGCCCGTCCCATCACTGAAGAGAAAACGATTAATTGTAGCTATCGACTATTTTCTCCCCCAAGAATAAGAATAATAGATGAGAATGCATTTTTATTTTAATCATTGTAATTATTTGCCAGCTAGGGATAAAAATATTTTTTGCGTGGAATCTATATCTATACTCTATAAAAATAAATAAATTTGATGTGTCTGTTTGTAATAATAAAATAACAGTTTTTTAATGAATACACATGAAAGTATATACGGTCCATAAAACAAAAACACATTTTGTCTGTCTGTCGGTCCGTCTGTTTGTTCCGGCTAATCTCCGAAATGGCTGGACAGATGTTGACTGGACATTTACTGACAGATAGCTGATGTTATTAGGTCTAACATAAGCTACTTTTATTTTAGAATAAACATTAGGGTTCCGTGCAAACAAATTAAAACCTGTGAAATTGGTAACTAAATTCGATTCAAAAAGGGAAGTAATATATTATTATTAGACTAATAATTTCACAAGCAACAGTAAAGAATAAGAATAAGAATTTTATCTTTCATCTGGCTCTTATCCGGCACACATACATAAATGAAACAAAATCTCTTGGACTTCCCCACATAAAACCTAAATGTAACAACATCAGCTCTAAGCCAGCCTAGCCCAGTAATCCTCACAATCTTGAGATCCACAACCGTTCGACAAGGTTTTATCTTCACGCTGTCAATTTCTTTTCAATGAAGTTGCAATAGAATTTATGTGGCTTTTCGACACAAACTATTGAAGAACATTTATCAACATGAAGATGATCAGTTACTTGATTGAATTGGTATGATTTGTTGAGCTGTTTTTCATCATCTGCCTTTCCCAATTATGTTGGGGTCGGCTTCCAATCTAACCGAATGCAGCTGAATACCAGTATTTTACATGGAGCGACTGCCTATCTGCCCTCCGCTACCCAGCTGTTGTTGTCTGTGTTATAATATGAGTGCACTACGTGACCTCGACAAACGGATATTCGATTAACGCTTGTGCGGCAAAACTGTACTGCGACTCACCATAGTTTGAATGTACCAATTGCGTCAAACTGACGATGATGCTGGACATCACGCTAGTGCGATAAATGCTTGTGCGACAGTAATTCGACACTACTCAACTACGACTAACGTTAATGTGACACTGCCGTCTTTTCAAGGTCTAGAAGGACCCTGCACAAGCCGTCAACGAAGCATTCTGCACCTCAAACTAAGGAACAATTATTATAATCAAAGTCAAAGTCATAGCATTTATTTCAATTAGACCATTACAGGCACTTTTGAAAGTCAAAAACAAAAAAGCTAAGCTACAGTCACAGTCACAAGGCATAATAACTTGCGAAAGTACTGTAGTTGCAAATTCCAAATCGTAAATCTCTATGGAGAAGAATGGGCAAGAAACTCCATGGACACTCTTTTAAATCAAAATATTGTTACAAAATCTTGGTTACATCATTCATGTTGAGATTATACTTATATGTGAGAACGATGTACAAAGACGTGCACATTAAGAGCGTCCAGAGTAAAAGATTAAACCAACAATTTAAAAATAAAGTAATTAAAATAAACCGTGGCTGCTAAGAGATGACCAGTCCCAACTTACAGCGCCCGTTCACGAACATGACGCATGGATCAGCGCCATTCAACTCAACCATATTGAAGGGAACTATAGTCATTTAGTTCCCTTCAATATGGTTGATTGAAGGGAACTAAATGACCCGACACACCCGCCACCATCAGCGAGACATTTGAGTGAGCATGACATTCTCTCAGCCACCAGGACACATCACAATTAAACTCATGATTCGAAAGGCCCGTGGCGCCCTCTATTGTCATAAGAACGTTATTGTTGTTTTCCTCGGGAACAGTACTTTTTTTCGGGATGAAAGGCACCCTATGTCCGTTTCTGTACACCTGACAACGTCTATGCAAGATTTAAGAACGATCGGCTCAGTGGTTTAGACGTGAAAAGGTAACAAATAAACTTACTTTCACATTTATAATATTAAGTTAGGATTAGGATAGTTAGGATAGGACTAGTTACGATTAGGATTTGATCTATATACCTACCCTTGAATCTTCAATTCTCTCAATGACTGACAACGCCCAGCCCAAGCCACGGGGTTTTTTGGCTTAGAATTCCTTTTTCAACAAAGGTGACTGGATTCTTCAGGAATCATTCCTTACAAAATCACCACAAAGCATGATCCTTACAAGACCTGGGAGGTTACTATGACGTCTTTAAGCAGGACATATTCCATTGTTGGAAAGAGATGGCGCTAGACGACTTGTATAGCTCTGTCTCTTTCCCACACTGGAATTTCTCCTGCTTTAAGATGTCATAGAAACCCCACTGAACTTTGTATAGACCTACTTACAGAAATTAATTATGTCTTTATTTTCTTGTCATTTATGATGGCAACACTTAATATTCGCCAGCATAATATTTAAGATAACGACTTGTTAGCTGTAAGAGCAAAAACGTGGTAGGTATTTACTTTAATCCTCTTTAATGAAAACCATTTGTCTTCCCATACAAGCGAGGGTACCTTTGCAAGGATACAAGTTATTAACATGGCGTTATTTATCTAGGGTAATTACGAATATATAGCATAAAGCTAAGACAACCATGGCACTATCTCATGAGATTTTATTAGATAATGTTGAAAGAGGAGCTTGTGGCCAAATAATATCAGCCGCTTGGGTCGATCTTTAGGTTAAGCTTCGCTTACTTAGGTCGGCCCGTGGATGGGTAACCACCCATTACATACCAAGTTCCCTCCGTGTCTCGGAAAGCACGTTAAGCCGTTGGTCCCGGCTGTCATTTGTAGATCTTTGACAGTCGTTAAGGTAGTCTGACAGCCACTCTTACCAAGTCGTATTACCCACTCAGTACTTTAACTGGGTTGTGGAGGTTAGATAGGCAGTCGCCCCATGTATTCAGCTGCATCCAGTTAGACTGGGAGCCGATCCTAACATAGTTGGGAATAAGCTCGGCAGATGATGATTGGAAAAAAAAAATAGTTTCTCAAATTATTTATTTGAACATGCGTTCATCAAATTATTACATTAAAATAACGTTCATTCTTTTTGAGATAAGATTATGTGCGCCATCAATCGCCACACGTAAGTCCCTCCCCCATTCTAAACTTTTCAACGGTGTTTCATTACAACCTCCTTTCTTCCTTCTCGAATTACTGCAATGACCTGACGGCCGCTTTCAGAACTTAAATTTGAACTTCGAATCGAACGTCATACAGACGTTAATGCGGCCTGTAAAAAAAAAGAAAAAAGACTAGTACATTCTAATTTCCAAACCGAACGTTACGTTTAACATTGTGTGTGTTGTGACAATTTATCTGCCCATTGGACAAGCTGGACTGGACGGGACGCAAGTAGTTTTGAGGTAAGAATTTTCTTTCCTTTCTCCTAGCAATCGTTCTGATCGTTGCAGCCTCTTCGAATAGTTTTCCTAGCCTGCCCCCAAATGTGTGGAAGCATTATTCCTCATACAAACGGTAAAGTAGACTTTAATTTGTCGAGATCTTTTGTTTGCTAATTTATTGGCTATTTCACAATTCATTTAGAATGATTGGAAGAGCATACGTCTAGACCCTTTTACTGTATTCATTATTTACTTCGGCAGTTCATACGTAGGCTAGTACGACAGGTTACGAACAAAATTTGGTCTCGTGTTTTTTTTTGTAATTTACTCATATCATTTGCCTAGCCTTTTCCCAACTATGTTGGGGTCGGCTTCCAGTCGAACCAGATGCAACTGAATACCAGTATTTTACATGGAGCATCTGCCTATCTGACCTCCACCCAGCTAGCGCTAGGTAATACGATACCCTTTGGTAAGACTGGTTGTCACACTTTCGGGTCACTGACTACCTGTAACGACTGTCAAAGATCTACAAATGACAGCCGGGACCAACGGCTTGACATGCTTTCCGAGGCACGGAGGAAACTCGGTATGTAATGGGTGGTTACCCATCCACGGATCAACCTAGGTAAGCACGGCTTAACCAAAAGATCGACCCGAGCGGCTGTTCTTATATAACCACGAGCTCCTGTAATTTACTAATAAATTATGTTTATAGTAATCAGAGGCCACAGCTAATTTCACTTTATCAAATAAATTTATGACTTTACAAGATTGGAATAACATATCATAATCGGGTTTATAATCGAGTTTAATTTTGCCGACTGCCTCGTGGTCTAGTGGTCGCAAGCGCGACTGCTGAGCATGAGGTCCTGGGTTCAATTCCCAAGTCGGGAAAAGAACCTTTGGGTTTTCCACCTGGAATTTCTCAGTAGCACCCATGGAGTCTGAATTTGTGCCCGGTTGATGGCAACAGGCTCGCCCCCTATTATATGGGACTTAAACATAACTGGCGAAATATGGGTGTACTATTAGGTACACCTCTGCCTAACCGTACTGGGATTACAGGCGTGATGATATGTTTAATTTTATATAGTTAAATGGGGAAGAATATTTGTATGGCACTGCACCATTTTTGCGGATGAAACCCTGTCGAGACATACACGTGTACACAAGCATAAACAACAATGTTTCATACTACATTAAGTAAGAGTCACTTACTTAGGTAATCAACTTGAGCAGATGGCATCAAATTCTCTTAATACACCTCTTATTTTATTGCAACACTTCCTCAAAGGAACTATAACTATAAATCGAGTCCTTAAACTAGCAAAAGCTGAGACAGTCGCTTCGTCCACGTCCTCAGGCGTTGCAACTTACGTCAAGCGATTTGCGCGTGTGTCATTTTTTTCTTCCTCGTGAGTATCGTCAAGATACAAGACAAGTCTGGCTGGTTTCCACTAAAGCGGAGACGTGTGGAGATTTCCAAAGCAGAGGACAGGAGATGTTTAAGAGCTAGAATGTATTAACCGAAGCTGTGCGGAGATGTGCAAAGCGGAGCGGAGCGGAGATGTTCAGGAGCTAGGATGTCTCCACCGTACGCCGCTCACAGCATGCCACTCACGTGTCTTCTGCGAAGACAGGCTTAAACATATAATATACTAGTTTTCTTCCCGCGGCTTCGCCCGCGTCGAGTTCGGTTATATTGCGTTTCCAAGAGAACTCTTCAAAAGTCCGGGACAAAAACTATCCTATGTTTTTTCTCAAGGTCAACTCTATTTCTGTACCAAATTTCATTTAAATCAGTTCAGTGGTTTAGACGTGAAAGCGTAACAGACAGACAGACAGACAGACAGAGTTACTTTCGCATTTACAATATTAGTAGGGATGAGACATGCCCTCTCCTCTATGCTCTACCGTTTCTACTAAAGCTAAGCGGAGATAAGAAGTGTAAACAACAACATTTTATTAGTGGTTTACAACACATCTCTCTCGTCTTGTCTCCGATTTGGCTGAGGCCGGGCCTTACTCTCAGCAATTTATTTCATTTGCTCCGCAGTTGCTATTACAACAAAACGTTAACGTTAAGAGTGAAAGAACATTATCTTTCCAATTGGCCATAGTTGCATAGGTATTTATTATTATATATGCTATGTATTATACTGTAACTTATTTTTGTGTTATATATTTTGTCTTTTTACTCGTAAATATGTAAGTATATTCTTGTATTGTATGTTATATTTAAATTCGTTATTTGCTTTGTTATGTATTCTATTTTCTCTTCTTTTACACACTATGTCTACATCTCTTTTTTTCTACTCAGCTTTCGCGGGTATGCTGGAAGAGATTTCTTTAGAAATAAGCCATTTTTTTCTGTTCCTTTCTTCTTTTCTGTATTTGGTCTGTACATAAACTGTTAAATAAATAAAAATAAATAAACGTTTGCTTCTTGAGTGTGTGGCTTGTGGCTAAACAGTGAAGTTCTACCTGCACATATGCTCCAAAATAACCTGCTGCATGCATTCAGGTGTTCAAGCTGTAAATAAAAGATTACTGCGACCGACGCCGCTTTGGCTTTTCGGAATTTGCATAGTGCTCCGTTTTGGGCACTTAGTGGACCAAATAGTTTGCTAGTAAATGACTTCAAACTGCGGGGTTTTGCATTGTGTATTGATTTTGAAAGGATATTACGGTCGAAGCACCATTTACAGGTTACATATGGTTGACAAGTATGGTTGCATGGTATTCGAAATATGATTTGCAACCTGAACAGGTAAGAATTTATAGGAATATAATTAAAACTATCAACAATGACAATGTGAGTTCAAATTGTCCTATTTTTAAGGACTATTTCAGGCCATTTGCTAACTTACTTTTACGTTTCCTGTCTGTAATTTTATTCTATAGACACATACTTGTAAAGGTATTCAACACATACAATAAGATACAGACTTGGAAATTATAATAAACGGAACAAATATTCCACGAAGCTTATGAAGTGAAACTTTTATTCTCAAGCGAAAAGTGAGAAATACTGGGTTTGGGATCCGTAAGTCAAAATGGAAGAATCCTCCTGTGATCCCATTTTGACCTTTGGATCCAAAACCTGGTCTTTGACAAACATTCAAAAGTTAAAACTCAGGTTTGCCAACGAGCAATAAGAGACGTTGGTCAAAAAGCCACGTTTGTCGCATTACCAATGAGCTGTGTGCCAAACAAAATCTACATATATAACTATGTGGGTTATCTATCGACAGCTCATAAAAAAATATATCGAGGATCCTGATGATTTTTAGGGTTCCGTACCTCAAAAGGAAAAAATGGAACCCTTATTGGATCACTTATTTGTCCCTCCGTCCGTGCGTCTGTCTGTTTGTCAAGACCTTTTATCTCGGGAACGCGTGGAGGTATCGAGTTGAAATTAAAACGATATTTTAATCAAGTTTACAATATTTTGAAGCTATAAGTTTATGCCGCAAAAGACCCTTAGAGTAATGAAACAATCAAACTCAACAACAGTCAACGCGATCAAAAGATAATGACTGTTTAAGTCGCCTATTTTTCGATTTCATAAGCGAAACATATCTCGACACTCTAAAGGGAATAAAAATTTATAGGGTACTTCCTGTTGACCTAGAATCATGAAATGTGGCAAGTAGCAATGTCTTACAGCACATGTAAAGGAAAAGATCTGAAAACAGTAAATAATATGTAGTTTCATAACAAAATACCTACAAGTTTATACGGAACCCTTAGTGCGCGAGTCCGACTCGCACTTGGCCGGATCTTTTCTTAAGTCAATGGTTGATGAGACATTCGCTTCTAAACCCGTAAAAATTGTGCTCTCCCTCTAATAAAAAAAGTTAGGTGAAGAAAAAAATATTGTTATTATACTTTTTTGTGCTACGGAACCCTTTGTGTGCGATTCCGACGCGCTTTTTGTTTAAGTACTTCAATGTGCAGATGTAGGGACAATTTGATAACAATGCTGACCCAAGCCAGTGAAAAAATTGAAACCATCGCAAAATCGTGCCATTTACAAGGCAAGGGGAATCTTTACATTCTACCAAAGCGTAATAGAAAACCCTATACTACCTCTCAACAAACCTCCTTTTTAAATCAAAAATAAACTCGACTATCTCAGAACCAAAAGCTTACGAGAAACTATAGGAAACCACTTACATAAACATAAGTTGCTCGCACCATATTTTTCCACGTAATTTTCTCTCAAGCCACACCTCGTATATGCCTCTAGCCAAGCCTGCATTGCATTCAGGTACAGTCATGCGATGATACATCTGTACGTAGCAAAAACGATTTAGTCATGAAATAACGATTTTAAATAGGTTTGTGTTTTTTAAATGTTTGACCTGTTTGTATGTATGTATGTAAGTCAGTTTTCTTGTTCCCTCGTAACTCGTTAAAGAATAACCATCATCATCATCATCTTCCTGCCCTTGTCCCATGTTAATTGGGGTCGGCGCAACATGTTTTTCTCTTCCATTCTCCTCTGTCAACCGTCACGCTATCGTTTACTTCTTTATCTTTCATATCATTCCTCACACAATCCATCCATCGTTTCTTTGGTCTTCCTCTCCCTCTCCATCCATCAACGTTTATATTCATCACTCTTTTAGTTACATGCGATTCGTCCCTCCTCATCACATGTCCATACCAAGACAGTCGATTCCCTTTCAACTTTTCTGTAACTGGCGCAACTTTTAAACTATACGTCGTTAGATTCGTCTTGGTGGCGACTGAATGTTTAATTTTGAAACAACATAAAATTAAAATCAATGTATCATCGATGTCGTCCTACCGTTTTCTTATGTTACTTGGGGTCGGCGCAACATGGTTTTTTCTTCCATCCTTCCCTGTCAACCGTCACAGTAACGCCGAAACGTGGTCGCTCACAATGGGCCTCATTATAGCCTTTTGGCTGAAATGATGATAATGATGAATCGTCACACTCTCGTTTACTCCTTTTTAGGTTTCCGTACTCGAAGGGTAACCAACGAGACCCTATTACTAAGCCTCCGTCCGTCTGTCAGCGGGCTGTATCTCATGATCCATAACAGGTAGAAAGTTGAAATTTTCATAGAATGTGTATTTCTATTGCCGCTATAACAACAAATAAAAAATAACATAAAGATGAAGGGGGCTTAATACGATAGTACAGAACCAATCATGCATTTCCTGTCCCCCTACACCATCAACATTTATTAAATACAAATAAAACTTAATACAAATAAATAAAATTACCTACAATCAATGCAGTAGAAGAAAATCACCTTTGAAATTTGCTACCAAACAAATCATCCAAACTACACGCCATGTAAGTGGTACTGACTGTACGCCACTAATATGGCCTGCATCGTATTCAGGTACTCGGGCGGTAAATAAAAGATTATGTGGTGGCGTCTACATTTTCAGCTAGCCACGTAGCCACGAGCTATGACTACTTGTAGTCAATTTTGGGATGTGCAGTTTCTGAGCGGTTTGAATCAAGCTCGTTTTAGCTCCTTAGCAAGCAGGTTATTTGGTTAAGTTTGTTTAACGTTTAAAAACACAAGCGATACTGATGGTTTATTTTTGTAAACGACTTCCAAAAGTAGGAAATGATCAATTCGTCTGAACGTTTTTTCTCGTGTGTATTTTTTGCCTATTGTGAAGTGATTTCGTTGATTCTTTTTAGGGTTCCGTACCCAAAGGGTAAAACGGGACCCTATTACTAAGACTTCGCTGTCTGTCTGTCTGTCTGTCTGTCTCCAGGCTGTATCTCATAAACCGTGATAGCTAGAAACAACAAATACTAAAAATTAAAAAAAAAAATATTAAGGGGCAATATAAAACGGCAAAAAAATCATATCTGTTGTATGGGAGCCCCCATACAACAGATATGATTTTTTTGCCGTTTTTATAGATAATGGTACGGAACCCTTCGTGCGCGAGTCCGACTCGCACTTGGCGGTTTTTTTTGTGTTTCGAAGAATATTATTTTATGGTGTTCCCGTTTAAATTTGGGAAAGATCTGATGCTGATGTTCGAAGATATACAATGGAACTCTCCAATAATAGACAGTAAATCTGTCGTGACTCCAGATTTAGGCAGATATGTACAGTACACTCACATTTCGCCAGTTATGTATATTCATTCAACCAAAACTTTGCCAATGGTAAACTGATTTTTATGATTCTTTTTTTGGTTTGTGGTTTGTGATTATTTGTTGGATTTGGGATGAGGGCAGGAGAATGATGAACAGTAATTATCCGAGGTGGTCGCGTTTAGCTGAAGACCTGATGCTGACCATCGTAGAAAGCAATTTGAACTCTTCAATAATAGACAAATCAGTGGTGATTGATGCAATATCGCTTGTATGTATTGTTTACACAATACTATAACATAACACAAAACATTGCGACGCGACTTGGTATGCGATGGAAAAACGAACGCGTGTGTCGTTGAACGCAAAACACATCGCCTGATTTTGTGAACGGGGTGTTATTTTCAGCTGCAGCGTTAATAAGCTACTTGCAGTCGAAATCGATGGAGCCGTCTAAAAGCCTTCCACCCATGCCTAGTAAGTCATCATCATCATCATCTGCCTAGCCTTTTCCCAACTATGTTGGGATCGGTTTCCAGTCTAACCGGGTGCAGCTGAATACTAGTATTTTACATGAAGCGACTGCCTATCTGACCTCCACAACCCAGTTAGCGCTAGGTAATACGATACCCCTTGGTAAGACTGGTGTTCTGACTTTCGGGTCACTGACTACCTGTAACTGTGCTTTCCGAGGCACGGAGGAAACTCGGTATGTAATGGGTGGTCACCAATCCACGGAACAACCTAGATAAGCACGGCTTAACTTAAAGATCGACCCGAGCGGCTGTTTTTATTTAGCCACGAGCTCCTCATGCTCCTCGGCATGCTTAGTAGGTGCTCTTACGTTATCTAGGTATATCTATATCTGTACTGCATTATCCTCAAAAGCCTTAACCGTAAGCATTACAAAACATTGCTCCACCAACTCCCATATAAGTTACTCCAAAGTTTTAAAAGCCACTGTAACACTGCCTTAACTTAGAACTTAGGAGAGATAGCCAGCACTCTGTTGACTTAAATATTGTTAATATTACAAAATTTTCTGTCGTTCTATGCCACCAAAAGTTGGTATCTCGAGTACTGTATTAGATGAGAATAGTTTTTGTTTGAACTTCTTGAGAAATTATGACTTGAATTTTAATAATCTATTTCTCAGTCATTTTAGGTGAATTCCATTTAGTTAAATAAAGTTTTATCAACGTCGTGAAAATTCTCCATTGCTTAGAGCATGCTGCGAGTCACTCACGCAAGAACATCCTCACACAAGAAAAACAAATGACGCGCGCGCGTGCCTTTTGACAACAGTGATTAAGCAATGCTTTTTGTGCTCTAGTGTAAACTGTGTCTACTGTCATTTACTGGCACATTGTAATCAGTTTTGTCTCAATCTGAGACCGGCTCAGCGAACGGGTAACTTGCTTGTGTGCTCGTAAGAAACCATCATAGTGTACAATAACCTCGCCTTCATGTGCAACATTACACACGGCTCGATGACCTACATCATTCTGTGTGTACACTCACCAGAAAAGTATAAAACCAGCGAAGTAAGTACATTAACCAAAAGTACTTTACACAGGAAGACCCAAAACCTCACACTTCATTACGTCGTACCTAACGAAATAATCTCAACTCGTATGAAGTTACAGAATTTATAATATCAGCACAACTTTGGGTAAGGCTTTAGACTAAATATTTTACCTGCTCCAACCTTAATAACGCTACACCCTTTAAAATTTGCATCAATTACGCATTAGAAATTTTGAATGACATAATTAAGTCTTTGGACAGACGGAAGGTTTTATGTTTTCTGTTTTATGACTTTTTTAGTCTGTCTGCCTGCTGTTTTAAATTATATTACGTCACAAACTTATCTATTGAGCGGTAATTTTTGGGACTATTCTTTTTATTTTCATTGCGTTTTAGGTTCTAAAAATTTTCTTTTTGTATCCTTAATGTCATTTTTTTGTTCGGTTTTTCTTGTCTTTTTATTACAGACGTATTCAGAGAAATCATGAGAACTTTATAGATACTACGCTTGCTGTGTATTTCCAGTAGAGTACGCATAATCGCACTGTGAGAGCGAGTGGACTACAATCTACTACGCAGGTTTCGTGAGGTGCTAATACTATGATTAAGGATTTTTAGGTATTACGTTACCCCCTCGTATGCTGCTGGAACGTATACTATATTTATGCCTGTAAATCTGTAGTCTGCCAGAGAGTCCATCTCCGCGGAATTTCTAAACGAACTACCGTGAGCATGACAATATATTCAGCGACAGACAACGCATTCGGTGCACGGTGTCGCCCGCTCCCATCCAAGAGATTAATCGTACTATACATATTATAAATGCGAAAGTTTGTGAGAAAGGATGGATGTTTGTTACTCTTTCACGCCAAAACCACAAACCGAATTTGGATGAAATTTGGCACACATACAGTTTATAACTTGGATTAACAGATAGGATACTTTTTATCCCGGTAGTATGATCCCGTAGGACAATTATCAAACTTCACGCGGGCGAAGACGCGGGCAAAAGCTAGTCCAAGATAATTTTTACTCGCTCAAGTTTCCAGTACAAAAAAAACAGCGTTGAACGCTGAACTCCTTCGATCATACTCGCAAGTGAAAGAGTACTGCGGTCTCGTCATTACGCAGCTTCAATATCAGTTTCTTACAAATTAAACGACACGTGTCTTCAGTAACTTTGTAAGAGTAATCTTTAACGTCAAAGCGTGGTAAGTAATCTGAACTACATAGTTTCGGTAAAATTGTTTACGACGGCTTGTAACACGAGTGTTGTTATCTCGACTTAACTCGAGTAAGTTGATCAAATTAACCAACTAATATTGTTTTGTAGTTTGTAAGGATGCATGGATGTCTGGGTGTTTGTTACTTTTTCACGCAAAAACTACTGACCGGATTTGGATGAAATTTGGCACACCGATAGTTTATAACCTGGATTAACACATGGGATACTTTTTATCACGGTAGTACGATCCTGTGGGACAATTACCGAACTCCACGCGGGAAGGCACATGATTTAATGACGGGTATGACAATAACACGGACGGAACAAAGCGCTCGTGGCTAAATAAGAACAGCCACTCGGATCGATCTTTAGGTTAAGCCGTGCTTACCTAGGTTGGTCCGTGGATGGGTGACCACCCATTACATACCGAGTTTCCTCCGTGCCTCGGAAAGCACGTTAAGCAGTTGGTCCCGGCTGTCATTTGTAGATCTTTGACAGTCGTTACAGGTAGTCATTGGTCCGAAAGTCTGACAACCAGTCTTACCAAGGGGTATCGTATTACCTAGCACTAACTGGGTTGTGGAGGTCCGACAGGCAGTCGCTCCATGTAAAATACTGGTATTCAGCTGCATCCGGTCAGACTGGGAAAAGGCTAGGCAGATGACGAATATGTATGTATTTTACAAAAAAAAAAAATGTATATATCGACGCCTCAGAGTGAAAACCTCGTAAGTGTAAAAGAAGTAACTTTTCAGGAGGAAGAAAAAACTGCGTGCTGTAAAACTTTTGTACAGCGACTTTTATGCTATTTTAATTAATGAATATGGAAATTTAACCCGCTTTTATATCCAGAACTGTTCGATACTATAAGATTGTCCGAAATGCATAAAATGCTACTTACGAAGTATTAGTACAAACAACTCGACCGAAAGCATGCAAAGTTCTCATTTAGTGTCATAGTTAGCGATACGAGTATCGAATAAACAAATTAGTCGGATCAGGATGTGCGTTGCGAGGTTTTCTTCCTAGAAACGCAATAAAATAAATCTGAGCAAAAATGCATTCCCGAGGTTTTCACTCTAAAGCGACGATATGTAGTTTATCAGCCATCTAGCTACCATAACACAAGCATTAGGTTGCTTAGCTTGGGACTAGATGGTGCTGTGTGAAATGTCCAGGGATATTTATTTATTTATTTAATATCTAACCTTTACTATTTTATATGCGAAAGTTTGGAGCAGTCACGGAGACTTATGCCCGGTTTATGGCTATAGGCTCGCCCCCTATTAAAAGCATAACAGGCGTAATGTGAGTGCACTATTAGGTACACGTCTACCCCTCAGAGATTACAGGCGTGATGTTATGTAAATTATATTCCTAGAATCTTATGTACATACGTTATATACTTTCTAAAACCATTCGTCTTTAGTCAAATATTTCCCGCTGTCTACCGAACACTTTTCTGGCAAAAACACTGCCGGTTTAAGATAACGATATCTATGGGACTGACACTATTAATTCTCTTTTATACATGGGGATGAAAAATAATGTTGCATGTGCTTAAGGCGGTAGTGGTTTACTACATAAAATATGGGAATAGATTAGTGTGGGGAGTAATTTTGGTTTATAACATTTTTCTTGCTCACGAGAAGTGTTTAGAACAGTATTTTAAATAGCGCTAAAGAAGAAACAGTGGAAAAAGCACGTGAATAACGTGTTTGTATTTTGTTATCGAGTGGTTTCTATTATTATTAGTTCTGAAGGTTTGTAGGTATCGGAGGGGGTTCGCAAGGGACGATGCCTGCCAGACCTGCGGGATTGTTCGAAAGATACCACGGCCCTGGAACACAAAGGGCAAAGAAGGAACATGAATGGGTTTTAGTCAGTACAAGTCTGACACTCCCTTCCGCTCCGCCCAGAGCGGGACGAGTCATGAAAGGAATTTTATGCCGGTCGAGAACATTCTCGGAACGTGTCATCACAGGTAAATACGCAGCTTCTTATAAAAAACACCGCCTGTCTAGTATTTTGATTGAAAACTATTCAGCGTGGTACGTATTTCCCAACGAACCTGACGTCAAAGGAAAAGTTGTATACTGAGCACAAGTCTGTTAATCAAAATTACAAATTCTGTTAGACCTAAAAGGGGCTTAAACATGAGTATCTTTCTAAAATATGGGGTTATTAATCAGCCTATAATGTCCCCACTACACGCAGACCTGCAAAATTTTTGATACTAGTCTAGGAAATCACTTGAAGGACCTCGCGACTAACTAATAATAGCCACTCGGGTCGATGTTCAGGTTAAGCCGTACTTGCCTCGTTTGATCCGTGGATGGGTGACCACCCATTACATACAGAGTTTCTTCCGCGCCTCAGAAAGCACGTTATGCCGTTGGTCCCGACTGTCAATTGTAGATCTTTGACAGTCGTTAAATAGTCAGTGGCCCTAAAGTCTGAAAACCAGTCTTACCTAGTATCGTATTATACATTACTAGCTGGGTTGTGGAGGTCAGATTTAAAAGAGTGTCCATGGAGTTTCTTGCCCGTTCTTATCCATAGAGATCTACGGTAGGGAATGGGCAACTACAGTACTTTCACAGTTTTTATGCCTTGTGACTGGGACTGTAGCTACATTTAAATGGTGTCTTTGTTTCGACAATTCAAAAGTGCTTGTAACTGGCCTACTTGAAATAAATGCTTTGATTTTGATTGATTTTTGATTTTGAAAAAGGCGAGGCAGATAATGAGTCTCGGAAATCACTTAGTCAATTAACATGAGCTGGGGCCCTTTTAGCATTTAAGCATTGTTTTCTATCTGTTTGCATATATCAGGTTCTGTTCGTTTGCTAAGAATCGCTGTTTTCCGCCTGAAAATCCAACAATCCCATAAACAGCTAAAATACTCCACGGTCACTTGAAAAAAACAGGATGAAAAGTGGTTTTCCCCCTCCTCCTCTTGCTATAATACGTAGGTATGCGAGAGACAAACATATTTATCGACACCCACAAAGTGCTGTAACGACTTAGAGCTTTTTACACCCATGACAAATGGACCTTTTAACCGTATATGTAGCGGTATGGCCGTGTTCTCACGCTACGACAAATGTGCGAGAGTAATTTCAGAGAGGTAAATTCGTTCCTGTATAGGATATGACCGATGATGAATTGTTATGCTTTAATAGTAAGTGTATCGTTATGGTACCTGTAACGTGATTAAACCTTTTCGAAACGAGCATCTGGCTAAATAATAATAGCCGCTGGAGTCGATCTTCAGGTTAAGCCGCGCTTGCCTTGGTTGGTCCGTGAATGGGTGACCCATTACATACCGAGTTTCCTCCGTGCCCTTGTACACGTTAAGCCGTTGGTTCCGGCTGTCGTTTGTAGATATTTAACAGTCGTTAAAGATAGTCAGGGGTTGTCTTTCTATACATATAAAGAATACAGAAGTCGTAAGACTGATAGGACTAATAGAATTTCGACTTCTGTCTTAATAGGGGTATCGTATTACCCAGTACTGACTGGGCTGAGGAAGTGAGATAGGCAGTCACTTCATTCCATATAAAATACTGGTATTCGCTGCATCTGGTTAGATTGGATGCCGACCCCAACATAGTTGGGAAAAGGCTTGGCAGATAATTGCAAAGAAAAAAAAATACTTTATGCATTTGACAGGCAGGATATTATTTTTTATTTTTATTTTACTGCACTTTGTCAACAGAGCTTTATAGCTTAAATCTACGCAACGTATAAAACTGATTTTATTATGCTTACGTCATTTTTTTAAACGTTTCCCAGCGACCGCCATTTTGTTTTGTTTGCTCAACGTATAATGCGAGAGCGCGTTGTTCATAAAATGTGTGCGTGCATTTTGAGTGGTCAAGTAAACAAAGGTTTTTAACATTATAGTGTCTGACATTTTGGAGCTGGCCACGTTTTTATGTTATTTATATTTACGCTTAACGATCATCATTGGCCACGGTTTAAGCGACACGCTTCATATATTTATTTATTTTACGATCTCCAACAAAAGATATAGTACACAAAACATTAAATATAGATAATGGACACAATAAAGTATTACGTAGGTGTATTCCTTCACTTTCAGGAGACCACAGCATAAACCATGCACAATAAAATAAACAATTAAGCTGACAAATTAACTAATAAAATATTTTTTGACAGAAAATAAGAATCTATAAACACAACCGATTCGTTAAAAAATTGGAACATAAAATAATAAAATACCTTAAAAGTTTATTGTAATACACAGTTATTGTAATGATACATCTTTTTTATTTTACGAGAGATTAGCAGGCTGGTCGTCAGATTAATTATGTATAAAATAATATATAATTTTAATATATATATTTTTTTAACCACCAATACCTACTCATTAAGTGTGGCAACAAAACGTTGCCTTGTCTAATGTGTCTCCAGCCTAAGAAATTTTAAGTCTGATCAATGATCATCACCTTCATTGGTTGAAAGCCCGCTTTTCCCCAAGCTAATCCACTGGTTCTGCAATTGTTGTATCCCCGTGACGTTCAGCAGGTCATTGATCCAGCTTGTAGTCCCCACTTCAGAAAATTTCTACATACAAGGCCTATATTATATGCATATTGTCGTCCACAACCCAGGAATTTCAATCATCATCATCTGCCTAGCCTTTTCCCAACTATGTTGGGGTCGGCTTCCAGTCTAACCGGATGCAGCTGAATACCAGTATTTTACATGGAACGACTGCCTGTCGGACCTCCACAACCCAGTTAGTGCTAGGTAATACGATACCCCTTGGTAAGACTGGTTGTCAGACTTTCGGGCCACTGACTACCTGTAACGACTGTCAAAGATCTACAAATGACAGCCGGGACCAACGGCTTAACGTGCTTTCCGAGGCACGGAGGAAACTCGGTATGTAATGGGTGGTCACCCATTCACGGACCAACCTAAGTAAGCACGGCTTAACCTAAAGATCGATCCGAGCGGCTGTTCTTATTTAGCCACGAGCTCCTCTCAACCCAGGAATTTCAATCATGAAATAACAATAGCCTAAAAAATACTTCGTACTGGATTTTTTTCAGAATTAATTTTTATTGTATTTCAGTCCGCTTGGAAATCACTCACGTTTTCTGACATTGTCATTTTTATCGGACAATATTTTGTTTTTTATTACACAATGGTACTCTGATTTGTGTGGGACGCGTTATTTCATTTTTATTTCTAATTGGAAAATCTGGAAATGAATTCTGTGAAATGGTCTATTCTCTCTCGCTCTCGTTCTTATATTTTACTAGCTTTCCGACCGCGGCTTCGCCCGCGTCGAGTTCGGTTATATCGCGTTTCCAAGAGAACTCTTCAAAAGTCCGGGATAAAAACTATCCTACGTTTTTTCTCAAAGGTCAACTCTATATCTGTACCAAATTTCATTAAAATCAGTCCAGTGGTTTAGACGTGAAAGCGTAACAGACAGACAGACAGACAGAGTTACTTTCGCATTTATAATATTAGTATATTCCAAATATTTATGTTGTCTTGGCTTCCGTAAGTTTTTTCTCAGGTGATCACTGAAAACCAGCGCTATGCTGTTGGCCCTCCATAGCACAGCAACGCAAGTCTCTACAACCAAGATGCGTTTCTCGCAAGCATCATTATTGCGACTGAATTTTTTCGTTATTATTAAGCGATCGAAAGTTTGCGACAGCAGCGTCGGTACCCATGTCGAGACTCGGCCCTGGCTCGGTTTGCTACGGTCGGTCCTGCGCTGCGTGTGAGTGAACTGCGGGGTGGGCCGGGAGTGGCGGGATGGGTGAGTCGAACGGTTCGGTAGTATTTGATACAAAGACGTGTGTATGCGCTCGGTAAAGAATCTGTACCGAAACTACTCAGTGAGGAAGCTCTCATTTAATTTCATGCGCTCGGTAAAGAATTGTGACAGATTCGATACAGAAACGAAAACGCACCGATCCGGTGAGGAAGGCGCTTTAGTGGTAACCAACCTACTTGTCAAAGTCACGACGTGCAAGCGGTCAACTTTGTTGACAACAATATATCTCTGGACCATATCCTACCCTAACAGGTGTGCAAAAATAGTTCATTATTATCATCATCTTCCTGCCCTTGTCCCATGTTATTTGGGGTCGGCGCAACACGTTTTTTTTCTTCCATTCTCCTCTGTCAACCGTCATGCTATCATTTACTTCTTTATCTTTCATAAATAGTTCATTATTATAATAAAAATTAAATAAAATCAAAATTAAATAAAATCATGGGGAATTGGAATGCCAATAATTAAAACAAATGACACCTTACATACATTACATTACAATATGACGTCAAAAATTAAATTAATTACTTCTATCATTTATGTCAGGAATACATAGATGACACGTTATCAAAATCCGTCCTGTTGTAATTAAAAATATTTGTTAAGCGTTGTATTTTTAGTGTTTATTTTTTTTACACTTTATATGCAAGTCATGTAACTCTACTACAAGTTAATATTTTTCCTTCTTTATTTCTTCTCTCTATTCATTTAACATAATGTTTTGTATTGTTATATTGCACTAACTTTTGCCCGCGGCTTCACTCGCCTTCAATAATATATAGAGTAAGGGGAGGTATATCGGTGATATAAGTAATTTGGTGATATTTTTTTAAACGGAATACCACACTGTTCCTTATGCAAGCACATTCAAGAGACATCTCTATACAGTCTCCCTCACACTCGTAACAACTCGCTAGCGCTGTCTCTTGAATGTGCTTGCTTAAGGAACTGTGTGGTATTCTGTTTAAAAAAACATCATCAAAATACTTATATCACCGATATACCTCCCCTTACCTTAATTGGTGTAAAAGCACCCTTAACGAAGCCGAAAGGCATTTGTTCTCTCCGTCATTGCGATCATTTTTTGCTGGGGACCAAACCTGGGAACCTTCTAGTTATGGAGATAATGGAAGTCAAAGTTCCAACTTTTTTATAAGTTTTTTTTTTTTTAATACAAGTAGTTTTTAATGTTATAACTTTACTTTAAATACCTCCACGACCAGCGTACTATTCCTAATGTCCTAGTAAAACCTGAGGTTTCGTCAAACAAAAAGTCGTTTACCAGCAGTATTTTTTTTACTTATTTTGATAAACAGAATGCTTGGTTTCGTGAAGGGTCTGCTTACTTAATATAGGATATATTGTATGACACTCGGAAATAATGTAGCTTCCTATTAGTAATAGAATTTTCGAAGTGCGAAATTAGAAGACATGTGGCATTTACCAACCTAACATATTACTCTGATTATGCATGCATTGTTATTGTGGTGTTTAATAAATAAGTTATGCGTGCTGTAGTGGGGGTTGCGCGATCGAGGGAGTGCGCCGCACTCTCAGTCTGATTCGAGCAGTCGTAGCGACAGTACGCCTAACGCAATAATATCGAAAACAGTGTTTTATTGTGAAACCTCACACGTGGACACCACAGTTATATTTATTAAATAAATTTAAAAACACATACAGAATCAGAATCATTTATTGTTAAACATAGGTTTAAACATTAGGGATCTTATAATTAGACACACACCTGTTTTCCTTTTTGTTACATTGTTTTAAACCGAAACGGTTATTTAAATGTTGACCCAACTTGTGTTTTAGGTGTTTTCTTACACTCATTGCTACTCACGCTCCTACAATAATCAAAATAATAGATAAAGCTTAAAACCACATCACTGGAAAACTGAAAAAGATTCAATAGAAATAACACTTCCATGACAAATAGATTAAACGAACTAATAATAAGAAAACAAAACCAAATCAATAAAGTGAACGTCAAACAGGAATAACGCGGGAAAATGTCGAGAGGATAAAAATGGCCGCGATTTTCAATATGGCGAGACGGCGCGCGGCGGTTTAAAATCGGGCATCGAGTGTAAATTTATATCTTAAACCATTCACGGTGAAAAGCTATTTATTCTTTCAGCGACTACCATGGATGAGTCAACCCTGTTCATAACTTAACATCACGCCTTTTATCCCCGAAGGGTTGGGCAGAGATGCACCTAATAGTACACCCACATTTCGCCAGTCATGTTTAAGTTGGCACTGGTTATAGGCAGCGAGCCGTGCAATCGGGCACATATCCAGACTCCGTGACTGCTACTGAGAAATAGAAATTCAATAATACAAAGGTCCGACCAGGGAATCGAACCCAGGACCTGTTATTCAGCAGTTGCAACCTACCAACAGGCAGTCTATCAACCTAACCCTGTTCAACTTAGTTATGAATGATTTGAAAGCGTTAGTCACTTGTCTATGCCTTGTAGTAATGAATCGTCATCTGCCTAGCCTTATTCCAACTATTTTGAGACTGGATCATAATGGATAAGGTAAGGAACGGGTATTTTAGACGAACTTTAAAAGTTGCGCCAGTTACAAAAAAGTTGAAAGGGAATCGACTGTCGTGGTATGGACATGTGATGAGGAGGGACAAATTGCATGTGATTAAAAGAGTAATGAATATAAACGTTGATGGATGGAGAGGGAGAGGAAGACCAAAAAAACGATGGATGGATTGTGCGAGGAATGATATGAAAGATAAAGAAGTAAATGATAGCGTGACTGTTGACAGAGGAGAATGGAAGAAAATAACGTGTTGCGCCGATCCCCAAGAAACATGGGACAGGGGCAGGTAGTTGATGATCAAGAGAGCGACATTATTCGTTCAGTCTCCTGCTCATTTCCCAATTTATTATGGGACGGCAGCAATTCTTCCATATGTGCTCTCTATTAGTCATCGTCTCATGGTCAAGTCGTCAAGCCATGGGTCCCGGCTGTCATTTGTAGATCTTTGACAGTCGTTACAGGTAGTCAGTGGTTCGAACGTCTGGCAACCAGTCTTACTAAGGGGTATCGTAATACCCAGCACTGACTGGAATGTGGAGGCCAGATAGGCAGTCACTCCATGTAATAATGGTATTCAGCTGCATCCAGTAAGAGTGGAAGTCGATCCTAACGTTGGGAAAAGGCTAGGCAGATGATGAGTCGTTGTCTGATGGATTTTCATACCCTTTGCAGTTGTATCACCTTTCATTAAGTCAAATAATCTCTTCTTTGATCTTTCTCTACTTTTGAAGCAATCTACATTCATTATCAAGACATTCCTAAACATCAGTTATCCTTATCCAGCTGTCTCGAAGAAAACCTTGTCCCAATACGCACGATCCAATCCACAATTCAGAAAGGGAGTTATATCAAATTCAAGTTCGATAATTTATTTGTCGAACTTGGCGAAACTTCTGCAGTACAATAATGGCATATGTTTGATAAATCATTCATATATATGAACTTGCCAAAGGGAAGGGTTGTAATCGGAATGTTTATGAAGGTCTGAGCGACCTTTCCAATGTGGATATTGGTCTATTCTAGTTTGAGTGATCGTTCATTTATTTTTATATAGACCCATTTATCCTTTTGTTGAAGTGTTTTGGCGTATGCTTAGGATTTTTGCTTGTAAATAAACATCCATTTTCTTTTATCTAAAAAAGGAAAGTCTTACCACTTGAAATTCTATTTTCAGATAAATTATATTCCGTCAACACTCATAACTATTTTTCTTGCGTTATGCATTCTAAGTAAACCCTGGTTATAAAGTGCCCATTTGTAATACAAAAAGTACCAATATTTTTATGATGGAATATAATTTGAACTTTGTCGTCTATGATAATTATTTAGTTTGTTGTGTCAAAACTTGATCATCGTTTTTTAAATATTTATTTATTACCTAGCTGTTGCAACTTCAAAAAAGACAACTGTTAAGCACAACTGGCGAAATGTGGGTGCACTAATAGATCTTACTCCTTACTTACATATATATATAAATATATATATATATATTTATGTTTGTGAGGATAGATGAATGGAAGATTGCTACTCTTTCACGCAAAAAACTACGCGGGCGAAGCCGCGGGCACAGGCTTGTATTATGATAAATATAATCAATAAGCAGCTGCTGTCGCCAAAACCTCGCACTCCACCGCCTCAGCCATTCCGTCCAAATATCCATTTACGCCATAATGAAAAAGGTACCGTGAACCAAAACAAATAAGGTCCAGACAGACAGATGCGGACGGGAGAAAAACCTATATTTGCGGGACAAACACGATTAAACCCAGAACCGCTGGGAACAAAGAGATGACGCAGTTTTATCGGGCTTTTTTGCAGTTTCAATCTGTTTAAACCGTTGTGGTGTATGAGATATAGATTGGATTCTTTTCAAGATTGTGTCGTCCATTCCAAGCGTCATTTTTGGAAACCGTATTAAAGGATACGTTACCTAGTAACTGGGCTGTCGATGCAGTCATTATCTGCCTAGCCTTTTCCCAACTATGTTGGAGTCGGCTTCCAGTCTAAACAGATGAAGCTGGATACCAGTATTTTACATGGAGTGACGCCCACAACCCAGTTAGTACTGGGTAATACGATACCCCTTGGTAAGACTGGTTGTCAGACTTACGAGCCACTGACTACTTAACGACTTTCAAATATCTACAAATGACAGCCGGGACCAATGATTTAACGTACTTTCCGAGGCACGGTGGAAACTCAGTATGTATGTGTGTGTGTTTTTGTCTCCCATCCACCATCATCAACCTAGGCAAGCGCGACTTAACCTGAAGATCAACCCGAGCGGCTGTTATTACTTAGCCACGAGTTCCTGTCGAAGCAGTCGGTCCACGAAAAATTGCCAGTATTTTCAGCTGCATCCGGTTAGACTGGAAGCCTACTCCAACATAGTTGGGAAAAGGATAGGGTCTCATCACTAATCAAGTAACCAAGGCACTATTTTACTTAAAAGCATTACGTAATTAATGTAATGGCACATAAGTAACATAGTTTACACACGCGACGTAAATAAATAGAAACTCATTTATTTAATACAGAAACACATTGTTTTCTATTCAATTCAACTGTCTTCCCAACAAGACAGCTATGCAAATTCCTCTTCAGTTAGTCGGATTACTTTCTGTGTCATTTTGTTCTGTAGCAAGCAGGGTTGCTAGATCGAGCTCTGCATTCTCCCCATATTCAATTTTTTTGCAACTTTTCTCCCTATTCCATTTTTCAATCCGGATTGAAACAAATGGTGAGATATAATACTTCTAGTTTCCGACCGATTCATGTTTTCGCAAACATTTTATTTATAAATTATAGCCTAAGTGTTATTCTGATGTAAAAGTTATGCTATCGAAATTTTACCAAAATCCACTATCTAGTTTTGTCGTGAAAGTGTAACAAATATCCGTCCATCCATCTTTTGCATTTAAAATATTAGTAGGATAAGAAGTAAGATTCATAAAAGATACCACTTGGTATCGAATTTTGTGTCTGTGTCACGTATTGTCTGATCCTGTGCATGCTCGACACCAAGCAATCGGCGAATTATTCGGAAGTTATTATTACAATGCTGTTAATCAATGTCTCTTGATTTAATCATTTTTTTTAGTCTTGCTCTATCTGTCCTTGGGTAAATTATCTCCAAGAATTTAATTTCCCCTAGAATGTTTTTTTTCCCAAAAAAAGGGGAAACATCCCCAATCTACCAACACTGGTAACAGCGAACCCTACTTGGTTTGCTACTACTAAAGTAACAAGTTTTCAATTGTGTGAAGTCAAAATGGGTTTTATCTCGTGAGGTATTAGTTTATATTTTCTTGGCAAAGTTTTTAACCGCAATTTGCAGCAGATTTTGTGCTTAGTTTGTGAACATGTGGTATTAATAGTCTAACTGAGAGTTTTTTGGTGTCATTACGATTTGTGTACTTTGTAATTTATTATTGCAGACTGTATGCGTGATAGAAACAGGAGTTTGTAGCTGAATGATTGTAGCCGCTCGGGTCGATCTTTGGGTTAAGCCGTGCTTGCCCAACCTAGGTCCGTGGATGGGTGACCACCCATTACATATCGAGTTTCCTCCATGCCTCGGAAAGCACGTTAAATCGTTGATCCCGGCTGTCATTTGTAGATCTTTGACAGTCGTTATTGGCCCAAAAGTCTGACAACCAGTCTTACCAAGCGGTATCGTATTGTGGAGGTTAAATTGGCAGTCGCTACACGTAAAATACTGGTATTCATCTACATTCGGTTAGACTGGAAGCCGATCCCAGCATAGTTGGGAAAAGGCTTGCCTATGATGACAGTGAAACGTGATGGAAAGTCTGACAACAAGTCCTGCCAAGGAGTATCGTCAATCAAATCAGCCCATCACACTCCACTGGTCGATATGGTGCTGCATTTACCTCGTCGTTCAGTAGTCAGGGGTCACAAGCACTGCTGAGCATATGGTCTAGGGTCTATTTACAGATTAGTCAACATTTTACTGGGCTTTTCCATTAGAAAAGTTCGGAGTCTAAATTTATTCCCGGTCCCGGTTGGTGGCAATAGGCGCACCCCTTATTGCTTGGAACTTAAATATACCTGGCAAATTGTGAGTAAATTCTAGTTGTACCTCTGCTTAACCTTTTGAAAATTACAGGCGTGATGACGTGTATGTGTTTATAATGTACATAAATGTTAGTAAAGCGAACTTAATTCCATAATAAAAATATAAAACAATCTGCATTTTACATTACAAGAAAACAATAAAATCCTCACCAGCAAACTTGGCTCTAGTAATGCCCTTTAAAAGTATCAAGTCAAATTCAGTAACACAAACCTTAGTTAGAATAAACGACTCGTCGCATTCTGCGGTCCCTACCCAATAGAACTACCCAATTATTTACCACGGGTATCGTAAAACTGGGTTCAGGATAATGCCATGGGATTCGTAATGGTTCTACCGATTGTCTTCTGTTTCACAATTATTACCGCGACAATTTTGTGAGGAGCTCGTTGCTAAACCATTACAGACAGTCGGGTCAATCTTCAGGTTATATCTTGCTTGCCTAGGTTGGTCCGTGAATGGGTGACCACCCATTACATACCGAGTTTCCTACGTGCCTCGAAAAACACCTGAATCCGTTGGTCCCGGCTGTCATTTGTAGATCTTTGATAGTCATTACAGGTCGTCGGTGGCCCAAAGTCTGACAACCAGTCTTACCAAGGGGTATCGTATTACTCAGTACTAACTGGTTTGTGGAGGTGTTAGGCAGTCATCCATGTAAAATACTGGTATTCAGCTGCATCCGGAAAGACGCCGACCCCTACATAGTTGGGAAAAGACGGCGGAACGAATATTCTAAATTATATTGAAAACCTCATCGAAACCGAGTGTAGTTACAGAACTATACTGCCACAGCGTCAATCACGAATTATTTTGTCAATATTATTGAAATCGTAGCTGATGCTGTTACCAGCATAATTATTTTAAAAGTTCTAAGATGATACTGAAGTATCATGTTGCGTAGATGATAGAAACTCCATTCTCGGTGTCCTTTACAAGGTCTATAACACCTTATTATGACTTTAATATCGTTTTAAGATCTGCTCTTATTTCCATTTTTTACAAATAACCAGCAGATAGTCGAGATACCGCTCATAATTAATATCACTAAACGTCCTCAACAGTTAGCTAAAGTAAAACCGTAATTGATAAGGAAAAATGGAGAAGTATTAAGAAAAGGACCTAATTCTGAAAGTAGCAGCTATAAATATCCCGGAACAAATAGAAACATAGGATCTGGGGTCTATTTAGATGGCCTTATTTATTACGTTTTAGGTACCTAGATGCCGTTCTGTGTTCGTAATTAGAATTTTCACAAAAAGGTTTTATGCAGACGGGCTACAAAGAGTTGTTTATCAAAAAAGCCGTGGGTTGTTTGTAAAAAAAAAAAAATCGTAAGGGAAAAACAGCTGATAAGTATGAAAAGTTAAGAATCGGTCATTCAAAAATTGGTCACCGAGGAACGTCGCAAAAAGACGTAATTGTAAAAAAACGTTGCAATTTTTTTCTGTAAAAGAAAGGTAGATGAAACAATTTACTTTAGGTGGAACATCTCGAGAAAACCCACATGTCCTAAAACCAAAAATCCGAAGACACGTGATAATCACCAACCGTAATACTTACTGGACCCGTATAGTGGATTGTCTCGCTGGATCCCACACAAAAAAACCTGTTGCCCAGAAATGGGAACTTTAACATACATATTACTCGCTGACCCGTGCCCACATCGTTGGGTGGAAAACATTATTACTTTGTAATAATTTTAATATCAACCAAAATAGAGTTAAAACTCTATTTTGGTTGATATTAAAATTATTATATAAAAGAAAACGACTTTTTGTGACTTAAATATAAAAGTTAGACATATGATGTTGCCAACTTTTTTGTAGGCATTATCAAGTTCTACAACTTTTCTCTAGAACTCAATCATATATCTCTCTTTGTTAAGGCAGCGTTAGTAAGAAACATTTCCGTTCGACCGTTTTTTCTCCGACTTACTTTGCAAATCCGACTACCACGAAAAAGTATTTTGTTTTTTGGGGTTAATATATAGCCCATGACACTCATAAATAACGTGGTTTTCTATTGGTAAAAGAATTTTCAAAATCGGTTCAGTATATCCAGACATTACCCTCTACAACCTCCCAAACTCACAAACTTTACCAAAACTTACCTTTAAAAATTAAAAACTTTTTATTTCAAAAAAAAACATAACATTAATTTTGGTTAAACCCACATCGCTTAATCTTATGTGCGAGTGAGGCGTCTCGCTTGTTTAAAATAATGTAAATAAAATGTAATGTAAATAATGTTGTTTATAATGTAAAGTATAGATAAATATTCTTAACTCCAATTCTTCTGGTTACATTATCTGTTTAAACATCAAAACCATTTACCAAATAGTTGCCCAACCATCGCCTTCAACATCCGTACCACAAAAAGTTGCCCGTCTACCGTCAACCGCTTAGGCGACACCATTTGTCTGTTATTTGTTGCCATCGGCCGAACCCTTTTTCCGTGCCATTTGTTCGGACCTATTCACTGATCGCAACGATACATTTAACCAGAGATTAACTGCCCGATTTGTTTACTGGAGTACCTATCTGGGGATTTATTAAACATTTCGTTAGTTTTTAACGATGTGTTTTTTGGCAGTTTATGATTGCGGTGGATTTTTGGGGAAAGAAAACTGTTAGTGTAAACGGGACACGACCAGTGTTTATTGCGGCTCATTAGGTTCAGTCAAACCGGTATGAATAGAATGCAGACTGACTGTGGACTATGGACAATGACAGATACTTCATACATAACATCACACCTGTAATCCCCGAAGAGTAAGACAGAGGTGTACCTAAAAGCACACTCACATTTCACCAATCATGTTTACGTCCCATGTAATAGGTCGCGAGCCTATGCCATCAACGTGGCACAAATCCAGACTCCTGTAGCTACTACTGAGAAATTTTTGATGGAAAACCCAATAACACTTTGCTCGACCTGGGAATCGAACCCAGGAACTCATGCTCAGCTGTCGCGCTTGCGACCACTAGACCAACGAGGCAGTAATAAAACTGTTAGTGTAAACGAGACACGACCAGTGGCGACTCATAAGTTTCATTTAAAGCGGTACGGATATAATACATATTGACTGCGAACAATTGACAATGACAGATACTTCAGTATATAATCTCTCGGACTTACCTATGACTGCACCTTTGGTCAAGCGTGACTGCTGAGCATGAGGTCCTGATTTCGATTCCCGGGTCGGGCAAAGTGTTATTGGGTTTTCTATCAGGAATTTCTCAGTAGCTCAGCCACGGAGTCTGGATTTGCGCCCAGTTGATAACAATAGGCTCGCTCCCTATTACATGAGACTTAAGCATAACTGGCGTCTGTATGTACTATTAGGTACACCTCTGCCTAACCCTTCGAGGATTACAGGCGTGATGTAATACCATCTTACCTACTGGAGTCTGACAGATTATGAGGTCCATACAGGTTATACCAGACCTCTTGATAGGCCTTTTTATCGAAGACAGAAAGCTCTGCAAAGCTTGGAAAAAAAAGGACTTTGTTTAGTTTCGACTTGCTCCATACATATTGGCTTTTTGCATGTGATGCAAGAATGCTTTATCTTTCTGTCTTTGGCTGTAGGGCTGTCCCTACATCTGGCATACTTTCACACTTTATTGGGAGGGCCCATTGATGATGGCTCTCTCAACCAACATAGATACACCGACATGAGGTCGGGTATTCCGAACCAGCTCTATGTTTACGCACGTGTAGTTCACTCCGCCGCCGGCGCAACACTGTTATTGTCGCATTAATTCACTCCCTGCATCACCCCCTCCAGCTACCGAGCCAGCCGAGCTCCAGGAATCGCACAGTTAAGAAATATTTAGTGTTTTAGAAAACGGAATGAGATACCCGACCTCATTCACGCCGGGTTTAAGTTCATAATGCTTCACTAAGGCTGGTTTTATAGTCACGCCGCTAGACGCGCCGTTGGGCAGCGCGCTGTTGAACAGGAACACCGAACGGCGCTGCTCAAGCGCGCGAATTTGAAACGGTACTACTACCCCAATACATATCCGAGCGCGCGCACTCCGACGGCGCTGCTGAAACGCGTGACTATAAAATCAGCCTAACACTGCGCGCCTTCTAATTGTACTCTATTAACATTAAACGATACATAGAAGGACCTCGTGGCTAAATAATAACAGCCGATTGAGATACAAATGGTAAAACAAGAAATATTGCTTAGGCTCTCTGCTGACGTCGCTTTGCGTGAGGTTACTGAAAACGGCCATTAAAGGAATTACGATCTAAAATCTTCCAAACAAACTTCACGTAAATGCCACTATCAGTACCGTCAACATCACAATCTTTAGTCCCACTAAAACACTAAAGTACCACCTTAGTACCATCTTAATGTCACTTGTAACGACTTACATAAGTGTTATGAAGAAGATGGGGAACTATTCAAATAAAAACTCCTTTTAACTTCAATTCTCTGAAGTGTCAGCTTTAGTTTTACATGTCATCCGAAGCCGATAAAAGCTTTCATGTTTAGTGCTAAGCCTTGCGAAGATTAGTTATGATTTTTAAAAGAAGTTATAAAACTTACCTCGACTGCCTCTTTGGTCGAGTAATCGCAAGCGTGACTACTGGGCATGAGGTCCTGGGTTGGATTCCCGGGTCGGGCATAGTATGAGTGGGTTTTTCCATCAGGTATTTCTCAGCAGCAGGCCACGGTGTCTGAATTTGTGTCCGGTTGATGAAAATAGGCTCGCCCCCTGAACATAACTGGCGATATGTGGGTGTAATAAACCCAATAACACTTTTTTCCGACCCGGGAATCGAACTGTTGAGGAATTTAAAATTGACAAAATTAAATTGTGAATCGATCGACCTTGTAATAATATTAACTTTACGTAAATGTGAAATAATAGATACTACATTATAATTATATACCTATGACTAAAATTAATGAATGAATTGAGAATTGTGATTTATTTTATTGATGTTTAATATAATTAATGTAAAATTGTAATAATTAGAGTCAATATTAGAATTATGTAATTTAATAATATAACATGATATATAAAATATGTCTTAATACTGTGTCATGTTTTAATGCATGCCTACTAACCAGGTGTTTTACATGTTTGCAAAAAAAAAAAAAACCAAAACCTCATGCTCAGACCACTCGATCAACGAGGCAGTCACTAGGAATAGAATACTGGGTACCCCTTTCGGGGTTACAGGCGTGATGTTATGTTATACAATTTCTAGACATAATAAAAGACAGGTCTGTAAACTAGTAACTACCCATTCCTGTGCAGAACCTTAAAAATCAGGTGAAACGCAGCTGCTACTTTTGCTGGGGAGTTTGTTCCCCAATTCTTCTTCGCAGCTAAAACACGGCAGTGGCGAAGGGCGCGCATTTTAGGGGACTGTCGTTTGTAATTGACATTCAAAAAGTGCTGATCTTCAGCCTAGTTTGAATAAATGACTTTTAATTTTATTTTGGTGATCTGGGGGTGACTATGACGTCTTAAACCAGGAGTAATTCAAGTGTGGGAAAAAGAAAAAGCTATTCAGGTCGTCTAGCGCCATTTCTTCCCCACACTGGAATTACTCCTGCTTTATGACGTCATGGTAGGTGTATTGTTTATTTCTGTCCGTTGATCTTAATGCTGTTGTTAAAACAGTTCAAACAAGATTTAAAGATTTTCAACTGTGTGTGTACTTCCTACTAATATTAAAAATGCGAAAGTTTGTGAGGATGTATGTGTCTGAATGACTGGATGTTTGTTACTTTTTCTCGCAAAAACTACGAACCGGATTTGGATGAAATTTGGCTCACGTATAGTTTATAACCTAGATTAACAACTAGGATACTTTCATTCCGGTAGTACGATCCTGTGCGCGTTCGTGTTCCACGCGCGCCTCAAAGAGATATCAGCAAACAGGAGGGGCCCGCAAGGGCCGATGCCTGCCAGGGCTGCGGGACTGTTCGAAAGAGATACCGCGGCCCTGGAACACAAAGGGCAAAAGAAGGAACATGGATGGGTTTTAGCCAGTAAAAGTCTGACACTCCCTCCCACTCCGCCCAGAGCGGGAGGAGTCATTAATTTGATGATTTCCCATACCAAAAAAAAAAGTACGATCCTGTGGGTCAATAAACTCCACACAGGCGAATCAGCGGGCATAAGCTAGTTTTGCTCGCTCAAGTTGCCAGTACAAAAAAGCAGCGTGTAGGACAATTACCCAACTCTATGCGGGCGAATGCTTTGTGATAATGGAATTGTTACGGCGTAGCCTTTAGATAGTCAATAACAGTAGTTCTCCTAGGATTCCTTATTTTTCGTTCTTTTATGATGATAATGTTATCACCAATTACGATAATTATTACTACATACCATCTCATTTAAAATACACAAATGAAATGGATTAATCCTCTTAATAACAACAAAAGTGCGTACATTTAAAATTAATTCGTATTCCCAAAGTCTTTACCATCGAATCAGAGATAAAAGGAAAGTCAAACACTCGCAATGATTGAAATGCAATTAATTAATTCACTGATCGTGAATGTGAGCTCGTGTTATCTGTTAACAATTTTCAGGAACACAATATTTTCAGGAAATTTGGTACTGTTGAGTGTTGATTCATGGAATTAAAGTGGAGAGATGGTTCGTAATTTAACTTTTAAACGCTTTACTCGAAAATAAAGTAATTGAGACTGTAGAATCGTTATAAGCTGGCAAAACAATGATGCAAACTTGTACCAAAAGCTCGTAATTGTAAACGATAGCTATGGTTACTGTTCACGCCTACCGTTAGCGCCACCTACCGACGAGGCACTGCACTCGGTGCGTGAGCGCAGCGGCGCTGCTACGTTCATTCTTTTGCACCGTACATTCATATCGCTCATTCGAAGCGGCTATAAAAGCCTTGCATTGTATAGATTCATTCCTTTTTACCTCAAATCCACCATCCAGTACAGACCCCAGACCCAGAGATGTAGTATGTAAGATAGATTCATTTTCACAACGGGAACAGACCTAATCCTCAACAGTTACCCTTTTTTTTCTGACTAAAACCCATCCATGTTCCTTTGTGTTCCAGGGCCGCGGTATCTCTTTCGAACAGTCCCGCAGCCCTTTTTTTTTTTTTTTTTTTTGGGGTGAGAAATCATCAAATGACTCCTCCCGCTCTGGGCGGAGCGGAAGGGAGTGTCAGACTCTTACTGACTAAAAAACACCCATGTTCCTTCATTGGCCCTTTATGTTCCAGGGCCCCGGTATCTCTTTCGAGTCCCGCAGCCCTGGAGATATCTTTACCCTAACTATTTGCTAAATTACATATCGCACGGGTATCCATAAGCGCAACAAGTTTTCTTCATACATTTCGCCCGTCACCATTTTAACTATGACAAAAGTTCGTTTTTAAATGCAAACGGTCTCGAACACGCTACCTCTGTTTAGCCTGTGAGCCTACAGAGCTACGCAACAAAAATTGGGTAAAGAAACAAACCAACATTCTGTTAAACTACCATTGTTTCCCAACAATACGTTGCCCTGGTTTATATAACAGAATGCCTTATACACCTGAAAGAGAATACGCCTTTCTTTGTACAAATCTATTCATACGACTTACAGATGTACCGTTGTTACGAATATGTGCACCATTGTGTTGTCGTTAAAGGCGAGAATCGCGTGACGGTTAATGGAGGTTTTTTTGTTAGTTATGTCCTTTTGTTGTTTTTTTGGGAGAGGTTGTTTTTTGGGGGAGTTTAAGTTAAATGTAGGAGTTGCGTTTTTTGGTGTATGGAGCAGTTAAGGCAAAGTCAGGTCATAGCAAAATATACTACATTATCTTCATAATTAGGGATCGGATATTCGGATGCCTATTTACCTTAAGTACATTTTTTTCCGTTAAAGGGTACAAATGTGTGGAAGAGGCTTCTTATATTATATTTTTTGCCCCCCATTATGCGGAATTTCATAAAAAATACAGTGTGTATAAATTATAGTATTCCTAAGAATAATAAATATATCTCTTCTGTTTAAAACTAGTCAAGAAATTTGTGATGAAAATGACTTAAACTTTAAATTTAAGCTGGCTAAATAATTGAATTCCAATTTTGCTGTTGAATATTAAAATAGAATAAAATGGAAAATATGACTGGGCTTTTATCAATGATTATTTTGATACTGGATTTCGCACTACATACTAGTCAACACTCAAACTTTAGGTAAATATGGATTCGAATATCCAATCTCTGCTCTTAATACCCGCTTACTACCAGTAAGATTTTTCAATTAAATTATGTCTCAAGCCGCAATTCTGACAAGCAACTAAAAATATTTTAGACTGTGACTGGATTAAAACCAGCATTGATTTATTACTTTATAATCTTGATTCTGAATCCAGTCCACGAATGCGACAGCATAGTGAGGAGGTTTCTCTGTGTTGAGACCTGATCACCGGCAGACTGGGCCTTGTTCCGGATGCCGGTGATTATGAATGTACATGACAAACAAGGTGTATACATACAGACCCTTCCCGAAGCCGGCAACCAAGCATTCATATCAAACTATGTAACTACGCAAAAATGTTGGGAAACGACTTTTGGAACGTAGTTCCTTATCGCGCGTTGCGGGGCTAGACGGAAAAAATTCAGACGAAACGTGTGTACGACACTTTTACCCGACTGCGCGACGCAAAGGAGGGTAATGTGTTTTTGCTATAGTAAGCTATTGTAAGCCGTGCGGTGGTGGTGGTGGTGGTTTTTTTTGTGCCAATTTTTTCTTTTGCATTTCCTTCACTACTTAATCGAAAGGAACTTCGTTCCATCCGAAAAAAAAACTAGAGAGGTGTCCCTTGACACCTCTCTAGTTTTTTTTTCACGTTTAACGGTAGGACTCAATGTAAAGCACTCAAAACACCGTATTGATGGATGCATTGAATAGTACGGGGGTCGTGGAGGTGTTTAAAGTAAAAATCAATTCAAAACATGTATTTAAAAAAAAACTTGTGTAAGTAAGAACTTTGACCCCAATATCTATATACCTAACTAGAACGTTCCCAGGTATGGTCTAGAAAAAAAAACAAAATGACAATGACGGGGAGAACAAGTGCCTTTCGGCTCCATTAAGGGTACTTTTACACCCATTATAAGATAAATGAATAAAGGAAACTATACTAAAAGTAGGGCTGAACGGCTGCAAAGCATTTCCAAACTACCTAAATGTGAATCTATACGAAGCCTGCCAGGGCTGCGGGACTATTCGAAAGAGATACCGCGGCCCTCGAACATAAAGGGCAAAAGAAGGAACATGGATGGTTTTTAGTCAGTAAAAGTCTGATTCTCCCTTCCGCTCCGCCCAGAGCGGGAAGAGTCATTTGATGATATACCATCCAAAAAAAAAACAAAAAAAAACTATACGAAATGTAGGGCTGAACGGCTGCAAAGCATTTCCAAACTACCTAAATGTTTTTTTTGTGCCTGTTTTGTCATGTTCAATACGAATGGTTAATTTTTTCTTTCACAATGTCGTTGCAGCTGGAACTTCCATAATCCTCTTTATCGATACCAGTAATTCTTTTAACACAGACAACAAAGTCTAAAACACGCAATTCCCTCTCAAATGCTTAGTTAATACAAAAACCATTAACAAAATGGACGTTACAATCGAAAGAGAAATAAAACCAAACGTAATCTGTTTCGTTCTGGCTGTTAAAGTGAAACGTCTTTTAATCTAACGTCTTGAATATTTGTTTTAGAAGTATTACTTTGTATAAGCTTATAATTTTAATCTTTGTTTAAAATTCTAATCCTGAGATTAGAATGTGTCATAAAGTTGTGGGTCATAGTGGGTGTAAAAATAACCTAAACCAAGCACCTGTTCACTCCGTCATTCTGATAATTTTTATGTTTTAGACTATACATAGAATCTTCTAGTTACAGAAATATTTTGAGTCAAAGTTCCAAATTTTTCACAAGTTTTTAATGTTATAAATTTACGTTAAATACTTGCATAATCTTTGTTACATTCAATGCATCCATCAGCACAATGTTTTGAGTGCGTCACATTAAGTCCTAACGTAGAACGTGATTTTGTACCCCAAAAAAAAAGTCGTTTCCCAGCAATATTATAATATAGATTTACTTAGTTTGATGTACAGAATGCCTGGTTGACGGCTTCGTAAAGGATCTGTTTACACCTAGTATGTTCTGAGGATTCAGTTTCATCGGTGAAGTTCGGTCTAAAATTTTTACACATCATCAAACTCAAACTCAAAGCATTTATTTAAACTCGACCACCTTTTGTATTGTCAGAAACAAAAAGAAAAAGCTACGGTCCCAGTCACAAGGCATGATAACTGTGAAAGTACTGGAGTTGCCTATTCCAAGGTATAGATCTCTGTGAAGGAGAATGGGCAAGAAACTCCATGGGGACTGGATCATCATCATGAACCGTTTACTAACTGTGTTGGGTACGACTGCCAGTCTAACCGGGTGCAGCTGAATACCATATTTTTCATGGAGCGACAGAAAAATTGAAAGGGAATCGACTGTTATGGTATGGGTATGTGATGAGAGGGGGCGAATCGCATGTGACTAAAAGAGTGATGAATATAAATGTTGATAGATCTCTATCCAATGTTCAATGAAAAATATGGTATACATCTGCTACAAGGAAACGATGGATGGATTGTGTGAATGATAGCGTAATGGTTGACAGAGGAGAATGGAAGAAAAATAACGTGTTGCGCCGACCCCGAATAACAGAGGACAAGGGCAGGAAGATGATGATGACTGCCTGTCTTACTTCCTCAACCCTTGACCCATGATTCTATTATGATAAGGTTGCTCTTGCTTTGTCACATTTAAAGTGCTTTTTTATTATTTTTAATATTTCCATAGAACTCGGTTTTAACTGGTAATTAAATCCTTGATTTCCAATAATTTAAAAATTATACAAAAACACAAAATACAATAACAAGACAACACGACAACAACAATACAATACAAATGAATCAAATGATAATGATATTTTTACAATATTAATGAATAGGATTAAAATGAAATGGGGCGTGACTTAATGAGAACAGTAATTTTCCAGCAGGTTTACCAAAATTCGTAATTTCTGTATTAAGGAGAGAATTATAATTTTATTACCGGCGTCGAAATAATGAATTAAAAAAGCCATAAATTACCTACATGAACATTATTATTTTGTACTATACATTTAATTTTTGTTACCAGCCGGTTTGGCCACCTCTGGATAATCCAATCCAATCCAAATTCCAATAATTGTCTTAACTGACGGATTTTAAACAGATTCATTGTTATTTTATTAGCGTTACTGTTATCTTGCGTCATCCCACTTCTGAGCAACGGCCTCTCCCCATGACTTCAAAGTGTTCTGATCCAGGGCCAGTGTGGACCAGTGTTGTCTTGAGCTTTTAAATGATTCCCTTCTCCCTTCATAAGCTCTTTCATGGACCAGTAGCACTTCCAAGCATTTTCGTTTCGTCTTACGACTTCTTGTCTGAACTGGAAAGAGAGTAACTGACCCAAGTAGATGTACTCATGGACATTTTGGAATTCTTCACCATTCTTTTTGATTCTATGCGAAGACCAAACTGATGTCGAACACCTAGTGGTATTTAACATGTTCATCGCGAGTATAACAAGGCTTGCATCACTGGTTTAAGTTTTGTATGTAATTAATATTTTTTCTCGACGTGACATGAATCGCATGAACGCGGCTGTTTAATGTGGATGTAGAACGATGTCAATGTGGAGATACCGGATGATAATATCGCAAGTCTTACAGAAGGATATACTAAAGCAATTGTATAATTATGTTAGTTTATAAGGTATATGAGGAGCTCGTGGCTAAATAATAACAGCCGCTCGGGTCGATCTTTAGGTTAAGCCGTGCTTGCCTAGGTTGGTCCGTGGATGGGTGATCACCCATTACATACCGAGTTTCCTCCGTGTCTCGGAAAGCACGTTAAGCCGTTGGTCCCGGCTGTTATTTGTAGATCTTCGACAGTCGTTACAGTGACCCGAAAGTCTGACAACCAGTCTTACCAAGGGGTATCGTATTACCTAGCCCTAACTGGGTTGTGGAGGTCAGATAGGCAGTCGCTCCATGTAAAATACTGATATTCAGCTGCATCCGGTTAGACTGGAAGCCGACCCTAACATAGTTGGGAAAAGGCTGGGCAGATGATGATCTGGTTTATTCGGTATTTGCCGACTTTCGCTCTTTGTCGATCTCTTTCCTTGTCGTACATTTAATTATTGTTTTGCCGACTTTTTCTGCAGTGCATATTTTTGCATGTATTTTGCTGACTTTTGTTGTTTCCCGACTGGGCCATTGTAGCCTGAAATAAATGGTGTTGTTGTTGTTTAACATTAGCTCTAGTTTTTCCACTCTTGTGGAGAATACGACAATATCGTCAGAGAAGCGGAGATTTGTTAACGCGCTCCGCCGGTTTCAATACCACTTCTCTCCCAACTAGCTCAAGAGCGCTGTTAAAAAGCTTAAGTGAAAGCAGGTCTCCATACTTTATGCCTTTTTCTATGAAGAATACGGTCCGGTTGTTTGTAATTTAAATGAGGATGTGTTCAGATGTATTAATTTGTAAGAATTTTGAAATTGGATTTTAGTTTTGATTTTAATTTATTTTGATTTTAATTTTGATTTTGATAAGTAATTTACATCCCAATGATTTTCTTATGTTGTATACAGAATTGAATGGTTTGATAATTTTCTTTATTATTGCTTGTTATTGTTATTTTTTGAATGTATAAATTCTAATTTCAATATGTTTTATAAGCCGTTTTTTGTGCATGTGGTGTTAACCTGTAATTAATTGTTGCACTTGAATATGTTACTCTAGTTAGTAAATCAGAAATGTATATAGTGTAAACAATAAAATTGTTGGATAACCTAAATAAATAAATAATAAATGTACCTTACAAAGTAGGTTGATGTAGCTTGAATCGATTTCTTGGTTGTTCAAAGAGTCAAACATTGCATTAAGTCAAGTCAAAGTATTTATTTCAATTAGGCCATTACAGGCACTTTTGAAAGTCAAAAACAAAAAAGCTAAGCTACAGTCACAGTCACAGGCCATAATAACTTGCGAAAGTACTGTAGTTGCACATTCCAAAGCATGAATGGGCAAGAAACTCCATGGACACTCTTTTAAATCAAAATATTGTTACAAAATATGGTTACATCATTCATGTTGAGATTATACATATAATGTGAGAACGATGTACAAAGACGTGCACATTAAGAGCGTCCAGAGTAAAAGATTAAACCAACAATTTAAAAATAAAGTTATTAATTATTCATTCTGTGTCAAAATATCAAAGCTTTCGAACAGTCAATGAACGTGAGATATATTGGCATATTGATCTCTTGGTATTTTTCAGTTATTTAGTTTATGCAGATGGTCAGCAGAAGAGAAGCAAGGCAATTATTTTTTTCGTTATTTAAATTATTTATTTACTATCTCGTTGGTCGAGTGTCTGTAAGCGCGACTGCTGAGTATGAGGTCCTGGTTTCGATTACCGGGTCGGGCAAAGTGCTTCTGGGTTTTTCCATCAGGAAATTCTCAGTAACAGCCACGGAGTCTGGATTCGTGCCCGGTTTGGATGGTAATAGGTTCGCCTATTACATGGGGTTTAAACAATACTGGCGAAAAGTGGATGTAATAGTAGGTATACCTCTGCCTTACCCTACCGGGATTACAAGCGTAATTTTATGTTATGTTTAGGAGAGGCTTAAATAAAAGCGGTTTTCGAAAAAATGTGACATCCATAGATTTTTCACTTCCCAACCAACGTGGTGGATTACAACCGTACAATTGTACAAGCTAGCTGCTATATCCTCCAAGTTCGACCAAGAAATGAAATAACTAAACAACCACGATATGCCTTTAAAATGAAAAACGACTGAAAATAATTTGATGGAAACAGGAAAAGCCGTATGTTAAGCTACTATTCATGCTATTTTCCTTGGAAAATTTTAAATTTAACTAAATATAGTGCCACTAATGTATATTGGGTGTTTGCCAAATCGAATGGCAAGGGTGAACTCGCATATCTTTTGTTCTTTTTTGCCAGTTTAGCTTCGATCCGCCATTTTATGCTCGGCAGGAATATTGTTATCTTTAAACTATATTACTTATGGCTGAATGAAATTCAAGCTGTTTTACTGGGAAGGTTTTCAGAAACACTGGTTACTGAAAAATAACCATTGTTCTCCTGCCCAATGCTAATTGACTTGTGGCTTCTGGTGCTGGTCAATTAGTGTGATCCATATCAAGTGTAACACATGTGTCAGTCTCATATCTTATCTAGTCCTAACTATCAACCAACCCAAGTGGGCCAAACTGGGGTGTGGAGATCAGATAGGCAGTCGCTCCATGTAAAATATTGGTATTCAGCTGCATCTGGTTAGACTGGGAGCCGACCGCAAGATAGTTGGGAAAAGGCTAGCAGATGATGGTGATCTAGTCCTAACTTAATATTATAAATGAGGAAGTAAGTTTGTTTGTTTGTTACCTTTTCACGCCTAAACCACTGAACCGATCATCCTGAAATTTTGCACATACGTTTCCAGGTGTACAGAAACGGACATAGGGCACCTTTCATTCCGATAAAAATTACTGTTCCCGAGGAAAACAACAATACAATGAAATGAAATTTATTTATTTATAGGAATATAGGTACATAATAATATCAACATGGTAAAATAATTTTAGTCTCACTATATTCGACATAACAGTCGTGCAAATATCAATAATGTTGATGTTGTTAATGTTTTTTGTTGTGTTGTAAATATTAATAATGTTCGTATGATAATAGATGGCGCCACGTGTATTTCGAACCATGATTTAACTATATTTTACAAACAGAGTATAACCCGAATTGATCGTCAAATTCTAAATTAACGCGAGCAAAGCCGCGGGCAAAAGCTAGTCTTCTATACATACAAATAAATAAAATTGAAGTGTCTGTTTATAATTTCAAAATAACAGCTTTTTACTGATTGCATTATGGCAGTATAATTTATACGGTACTTATAACAAAAAAAAAACATTTTTTAAATGTTTGTTTGTCTGTGTTTCCGTTTATTTGTTCCGGCTAATCTCCGAAACGACAGGACCGATTTTGACGGGACTTCACTGGCAGATAGCTGATGTTTCAAGGAGTAGGCTGCCGGGCTGGCATACTTAGGCTACTGTTATTATAAAAATAAAAGCCTATGAAATTGTTAAAAAAATCCAATTCAATTAGGGAAGTAATATTTTATTATAATAAGTAGCTGTGCCGCGCGACCTTCGTCCGCATGAAATTAGCGGTGTCAAATATACTTTACGACTTATCCTCAAACTTATTTTGATAAACCTAAAACTAATTTGGATAAAATAAAAAAACTGCAAATCAGATTCATGAAACTATTAGTAGATAAAAACACAAAAAACCTTTGTAAAAGTAGTGATTATGAAGACTTATTTTTGGAATGTAAAATGCTGCCGGTCCATGAGAGGGTAGTGATGTCAGTAGCTTTGGAACAGTATTGTAGCAATGAATTTAAAAACAATATTATACGCACAAGATCTCAAAGGAACAATAACATGAGAAGATTTGTAGTGCCGACTTCTAATAATTTTTTTTAGTCCCTACTATTTTTAATAACCTTCCAGTTGAGATAAACAGTTGTATCACAAAAACCGCCTTTAAAAATAAAATACATAAATCTTTAATGTTTTTTGTCAAAGCCTCACTAGAGAGAATAACTAAAAATAAAAATGTCTGTTTTTTAAATTTAAGAAATAAAGGAATAGTTTTAATTACATGTATGTGAAAAAGTGTCAATAAAAAAATTAAATATGTAAATAGTTACAAAAAAAAGGAGCTACGTCTGCCAACAATCTGTTTTGCAGTTTGGCGGAGGTAAATATAATAATGTAAAAAATTGTTTCTGTGAATAAACACTTTTTCATTTTTTTTTCATACCTACCAAATCCCTACTTAATATTATAAATGCGAAAGTAACTCTGTCTATTTGTCTGTCTGTTACGCTTTCACGTCTAAACCACTGAACTAATTTTAATAAAATTTTGTACAGAGATAGAGTTGACCTTGAGAAAGAACATAAGATAGTTTTTATCCCGGACTTTTGAAGAGTTCTCTTGGAAACGCGATATAACCGAACTCGACGCGGGCGAAGCCGCGGGCGGAAAACTAGTATACATTATTTCATAAAAATCTGTCGAGCCGTTTCGGAGGAGTGCGACCACAAACACCGTGACACGAGATTTTAATATTTAAGGTTTCACGTGAATTAATGTCGCGGGCAATAGCTTGCCTAGAAAATAAAATCTAGACCTTTTTACTAAACTACGACTTATGCATTTGATTGAATAAACTGTCTTTATTAATTGCTTAGTAACGGTTGTTAGTAATAAGAAGACCTTGAAACTATCCTTTAAAAGAAGGCATGAAAACATGACGTCAGCATAGATTTTTTCATTAAAAACTTGTAAGTGCTACGTCATTGCTAAGAAGTGACGTCACGGAGCTCGGTTCCAAAAAAGTTTTGTTTATTACTTGCGAGTTTAAGTTGCCAGTTCTAGTCTATTTTTGGATGGTTATAATACAGAATATACAATATTCATTTATTCTTACTATGAATTGGTTGCATGTATTTTACTAAGCTATGTTTACTACACATTTTTTTTTTGGGATACCAAATCATCAAATGACCTCCTCCCGCTCTGGGCGGAGCGGAAGGGAGTGTCAGACTTTTACTGACTAAAACCCATCCATGTTCCTTCTTTTGCCCTTTGTGTTCCAGGGCCGCGGTATCTCTCTCGAACAGTCCCGCAGCCCTCATAAATTACCCTAGGATGATAAAATTAACGTTTTTCCGAAATCATATTAATATAAGTATAAACAAAACTGACTTCAACAAAGACACTACAATATAATGTCAGTGCTTATTTCCCTCCCACTGAAACATTACGAGAACGTTCTAGAAAATAAATCTCTTTAAATGCAGCGGTATGAAAAGTAAAGCCATCCTGCAGTAGCAATCTTCGTGACATCATGCATAGTTTAAAATCATAAATGTAGAAAACTTCCTATGTACTTTTTTAAGAGAAAAAGTAATGTAGAATTTGCCTGTGAATGTGTTCCTTGGAAGACATAGAACTCACTTTGAAAAAGTTCATCGGAGTCAATTAAACCCGCTAAATACCATAAACTATCTTAAATATACAAACTAAATATCTATAACGAAAAAACCGGCCAAGTGCGAGTTGAACTCGCGCACCGAGAGTTCCGTATTAAACTTATAGGTATTTTGTTATTAAAATACATGTTTACGGTATTTTTGCTTGTTGCCAAATTTGATGATTCTAGGTCAACGAAAAGTACTCTATAAATTTTGATTCCTTTGAGAGTGTCGAAATATGTTGTTTTTCACTTATGAAATAGCAAAATAGGCGACATAAACAGTCATTATCTTTTGATCGCGTTGACTGTTGTTGAGTTTGATTTTTTCATTGCTCTAAGGGATGGTAGACTTGAGTATTTGATATTAATTTCAGCTTGATACCTTCACACGTTTCTGACGAGAATAGTCTTGACAGACGGACAACAAAGTGATACTATAAATGTTCCGTTTTTGCCGACTGAGGTACGGAACCCCCACGCCGTGATGGCTCTCGGCCATCGTAGGCGCGGGCCTGTGGACGGTGAGTAATGGGTTAGCTAGCCGTCCGTCTGTCGTATGACGACAGGCCGTGTCGACGGCGCGTTCGTGTTCCACGCGCGCCTCAAAGAGATGTCAGCAAATAGGAGGGGCCCGCAAGGGCCGATGCCTGCCAGGGCTGCGGGACTGTTCGAAAGAGATACCGCGGCCCTGGAACATAAAGGGCAAAAGAAGGAACATGGGTGGTTTTTAGTCAGTAAGAGTCTGACACTCCCTTCCGCTCCGCCCAGAGCGGGAGGAGTCATTTGATGATTTCCCACCCGAAAAAAAAAAAAAAAAAAGGTACGGAACCCTAAAAATTACTAAATCAAGACTAAAACTAAGTACTTACATACAACTTGTAACCGAGCCCATTAAGGTCGTCCATACAGCTGTCAAAGAGTGACATTTGAGATTTACGAACAGAAGGTATGTACGTAAGTTGCTCGTCAATTTCCTAAACAGTGAATTTCTCTGACCTTTACAAACATCGTCTCCACCGAACCCTGGTCACCAAGCCTCATAATATGAACGAAGGCATAACTTAATCAGGTATTCTATCGTTTTCAGTCGATTAGCAATTAAACTCCGCAAACGATGAGGGTGGGTACGAACGAAACGATAAAATCCTATTCGTGGTCTGACTAGTTAATTTTAGGGCTACATTTGGCTACTAATATCTTGGAAGACGTTGGAAATTGCGTTTTTTAGGGTTCCGTACCTGAGTCAGCAAAAACGGAACCCTTATAGGATCACTTTCGGTCCGTCTGTCTGTCTACCAAGACCCTTTTTATCAGGAATGCGTAGAGGAATTAAGCTGAAATTAATATCAAATAGGTACTTAACTCTGCTACCCCTTGGAGCAGTGAAAAATCAAACTTGAAATTCAACGCGATCAAAAGACATGATTTCACAAGGGAATCAGAACCAGTAGGGTACTTTCCGTTGACCTCGAACCATGAAATGTTGAAGAAACAATGTTTTATAGCACCATGTAAAGGAAAAAAAAAATTAAACCATTAATATGTAGTTTAATAACAAAATACCTACAAGTTTATACGAAACCCTCAGTGAGTGAGGCCGACTCGCACTTGGCCGGTGATTATTTGCTGAGTCGAAGGTTACAGAGTGTTTTTGCCCAGCATTTAAAAGGGAAGATTACTGTGAGCTTAATACAAGTCTTGAAGTTCGTTTACTGCTTACAGCCTTTTCAAGGAAATTTCAAAACGCTTAGTGGCCACTTCCCGTGTCCCAAGGGCTGGTTTTGGCCTTGGCAAGAGGCTGCACTAATAAAGGACCTTTGGAAATTCATGTGAATGAATAAATAGCGTATGCAAGTTTGGATGTAGCGGTTTTGCTGACGAAAAATCAAATCATAGGTTTAGTAAGAACTAAGATGTGAATAGGAGTCTACATTTTGAGTTATTAAATAAATTAATCAGCAGCTATTTCAGTCGTTAAGTTGCGCTTGACTAGATTGGTCCATGGGTGGGTGACCACCCATTACATACCGAGTTTCCTCCGTGCCTCGGAAAGCACGTTAAACCTTTGGCCCCAGCTGTCATTTGTAGAACTTTGACAGTCGTTACAGGTAGTCAGTGGCTCGAAAGTCTGACAACCAGTCTTACCAAAGGGTATCGTATTACCCAGGACTGACTGGGTTGTGGAGATCAGATAGGCAGTCGCTCCACGTAAAATACTGATTTTCAGCTGCATCCGGTTAGACTGGAAGCCGACTCCAACATAGTTGGGAAAAGGCTAGGCAGATGATGATGGACAGTTGGTTTAACTATCGGTATTCATTATTACGTACAAAAGTTGGTTCTGTAGAACCAAAATGAATAAAACTCAGATTATCGCACATCTTTCTGCAAAAAAGGACATTTATTTAAATAAAATGTAATCCACTGGAAATCAGTGGGGATTAAAATGTTGTCGAATTTAAATGAAAATCAGATTTTAATTGTTGGGTTACGAAGTTTAATGGTAAGTGTCGTTGTGCATTTATTAATACTTGTTCTAGGTTTTAATACTTTGTCTCTTGTATATAATAACTAATGATATTGTTTTTATTCCAAGAATACCTATAATTGCTAACAACTTTCCTTTCTCTTTCAAACGAGTGCAATTCCCAGTCAGTCTCTGTTATGCCATGACGATTACTAAAGCTCAGGGCCAGACATTATCCGTTGCGGGGGTGGACCTAAGTATTGGATGCTTTTCCCATGGTCAACTATACGTAGCTCTTTCTCGCGTAAACAACCCCAATAACCTTTTTGTGTACGCTCCAGATGGTTCCACAGCTAATGTTGTTTATAAAGAAGCACTAGCAAAAGTAAAAAAAAATGATTTGTATCGGAATCCTCCAACAGCGCTTCGCACTAAAAAATACATTGTTAAGTTCCGACATCCACGCGAACGAAGTCGCGGGCACAGCTAGTAACTAATAATAAGTTGATGAGATGGTTATTAAAAAATATGTGGTAAAATACAATATTCATTTATTGCGCTATCGGACACAAACATGACAATTTATATAACATTAAAAATTTAACACTTCAGAACTCCCTCCGTCTTACGCTTTTTCGATCAGGTCACGTGTCCTGACGCGAGTTTAAGATTTTATACCCATTACAGAAAAAGTGCTCAACGCCGCTAAAGAAGTTTTCACTTCAAAATCTGCTGTTCCATACATTTTGACCGTGTAGGTATTGCACTTTTGGAGGAAACAGCAGATTCTCAGAATGATGTACTGAATTAAAAATAACCGATGAAAAATTTCTATATAGTGGGGCTCAGAATGATGCAATGAATACGTAGTAACCGTTTTCGCATCGGTGTCCCTTCCACCCTGTATTGTTCCTCAAGCACTTATCCCACTGCCAACGAATGATCGACTAATTTATCAACTGTGGCTCAGGTAACAAAAGAAGGAATATGAAGAACAGGGTGAAAAGTCCTTCATCCCCCATAGATAAGGGAGGATCCTCCGACCAGACAGGTGTTGTGTCTGGTAGGCTACTGCCCAACAGTTCTTGTCGGGTTATTCTATATACAGGGTGAATTTTTCAAGTGGGCGTGTATGGCCCAATCCGAAACTATGAGGAATAGCGAAAAATACTCAAAGGAGTCTTGAGCCCTATTTGGACGAAAACTAAAATAGCATCATTGGATTTTTGAAAAATCAATATTACTAGCCAGGAATCGAGCCCATTGATTTGGGAAAAAAATACACACTGTATTTGATAGTGTCGCTAATAAGGATCAAATTCTGGGAAATAATGAAATGATTTTTACAGGTGCTACGAAATTACAGGCAATAAGGCCCAGACCCTCCTAGCTATCTACAATATTTTGAGAAAGTTGTAGAATCTTCTTAAAATTATATGCGTAGATGCCTATTTAGGAGGTCAGATAGGCAGTCACTCCATGTAACTGCCTATCTGACCTCCACAAACCAGTTAGTACTGGTATTAGTACTGTTAATACTGGTATTCTGCATCAGGTAAAACTGGAAGCCGAATTCAAATTTTCGGGTCTAGGACATGCCGGTTTCCTCACGATGTTTTCCTTCACCGTATTTGAGAGCAATGGTGATGAAATAAATTACACAAAGTAATGCGCCAGCCTGGGTTCGAACCCACGACTTACTGTTGGTAAGTCGGGGCCGCCACCACTGGGCCACCGCTGTTATCTGGAGCGGAGAGGAAGATCTAAAAAGCACTGCACTATGACTATGCGTGGGGAAGAATTAAAACACTTTTTCACCACGGTAGAACTACCGTACAACACGATCAATGTTCACTATATTGTCTTCTCCAGAAATATGACTACCAAAAACAAAACTTTCGTGGATTAGTTATATGGACAGTTCATGTTTCAGGCAAACGAAACTAGAACAACAGAGAGCAGTTCAAAGTTCATTCATTATTCAGTAACTGTCATTCAATAACTTCGGCAGGAGTTTAAAATGAAGCAAACATTTTAACTGAACTGTCTCATCAAAAATAACAACTTTGAGATAAAATATCATCTTTGATCTCACTGAGCTTCTAAAACAATAAGCAACAACATTTAAACTGTACACTTTCCTAAACCGTACAGTTTACTCCGGAAATCTTCCCTTCCGCTTGCATTAAAACTTCATCAATCTACAAAGTACCTTACATCTAAGTCTCAAGACACAGAATTTATTGGATGAAACAAGTATCTTACGTACATTTTCCACAAGCTTAGTTGCAACTTACAACAATGTTTTGAGCGTATAATAATAAATCTTATAACGCGGATATAAGATACAAATTGGATTGGTGATTTGCTTTTATGTGTTCGGTGCTTGCGCGGGGAATGAAGCCTTATAATGAGGGATGGGTTACAAGTTGGTGCAGAATAAAGGGGTAGGTAGGTATCCGATATGAAGATGTAGAACTAGCTGCTGGAGTTAGGATTTTTTTTCCACGGGAACGTATGACCTGGATGAAATATTATTTTCTATGTCCTACTCCAGGAGTAGCTCCTAGCTAAATAATATCAGCCTCTCTGATCAATCTTCAGGTTACGCCACGCTTGCCTAAGTTGGACTGTGGATGGGTGACCACCTATTACATACTGAGTTTCGTCCGTGCCTCGAAAAGCACGTTAAGCCGTTGGTCCCGGCTGACATTTGTTGATTTTTGGCAGTTTTTACTGGTAGTCAGCGGCCCGAAAGTCTGACAACCAGTCTTAAAGGGGTATAACCCAACACTAACAGTGTTTTAGAGGTCAGATAGGCATGATCATGATCATAGGCATGATGATGACATGATAGGTCTGATAGTCAGATGGTTTTCAGCCGCATCCGGTTAGACTGCAAGCCGACCCCAACATATGTGTTGGGTTTTGAGAACCAATGAAAGACAGTTATAATTTCCACATAATAATTTATTATATTTATTTGGTAGGAGAGGTGTGTGTACACTCTCGGTTGGTGCAGACCCGTGGTGCAGACGGAACACTAGCGTCTAAACTATATTAGTTATGCACAATGTAAAAAAAGTATGAAAGAGAAAGACTCTCAAACTATTCCAGTGGGACGGATATATTTTGTTGTATTCCAATGTAGTTGGGAAAAGGCTCGTCAGATGATGATGTCCTACACCAGGTCACGGATTTGCTAATTAGTAATTTCGCTTAGTACGCAGCCCAAATTTTACTTGAATCCGTCAATCATTTAGGGCGTGAAAAGTTAACAGAAAAATCTATACAGTTCCTTTTGCATATTTAAATAAAATTAATTGGGAAAGATGGTGTATATTGCAAGAAGAAGTGACTTTCTCTGTCTTCTGTAACTTGAAAAGGATTGCCAAAGCCTTGAAAACTACTGCAAGAGACGATAAAAATTTACTTAAGCCTGTAATATTTATGGAGCTTATACTCCAAGATGATGACGATTAAAATAGGTACTTGTTTTTTTTCAAGCTTTTATCCAACTTGCAATGTGTATGGGTGTGTGTTGTATGTTTCTTTAAGTCAAATCTTGCAAATGAATTTTACAACAGTTATCCAAAACCGAATGCTCTGAATTTTTGCAAACACGTTTAGTTTCGAAGACTCAGCCGATGCTGCCTAAGTGACGTATATAAATTCAATATGGCGGACTCCCAAAGATGGCGGACTAGTTATTTATTATGCACCTCTCTGATATGGAGTATTTATGTCAATTAAACCGATTGAAAAACTTTACTTGAACAATTTTTTTTTAATATTTTCATAAACACCTTACAAAACAGACATCTTACTCTTCCCCTACTTAAGAGAATCACAAACCCTCCTTTCCCACCGTCGCATTTTTGACCTCGAGCTCCTAAACTAGGTCGCAGCTAAACCGCGTAATCCTGTGGCTTCGGATCGGAGTGACTGGCTCTTAAACTAATACTCTCTTAACGTGTCACGTTGGAGTATTTAAAAATAATTAGATAATAAAATTAAGTTTTTAACCAGTTGATTTACGTTACTTTGAAATTCCATTGTGGCTAACACTGACAAAGAGTAGACTGACCGATAGACTGACAGGCAGACTGACAGACATACTGACTGACAGATAGACTGACTGACAGACTGACTGGGTTCGATTTCCGGGTCGGGCAAAGTGTTATTGGGTTGTTCCAATAGCATTTTCTCAGTAGCAGCCACGGAGTCTGGATTTAAGCCCGGTTGATGGCAATAGGCTCGGCCCCCTATTACGAGTATATGAGACTCAAACATAACTAGCGAAATGTGGGTGTGCCTTAGGCAGAACGGCAAAACTGTTAGCTGTTCGGGGATTACAGGCGTAATGTTATGTTATGTATTTTTATGTTATGTTGTTTTGTAATATGTTATGTGTTATTTTTTTTTTAATACTAAATGGGCCTACTCTTGACCTCAATCTAGTCCTGAGGACAGAGATGAGGTCGACGATGGAACGAGCTTACCCAGAAGAAGACTATTAACTCGCGACTTAAATAGATTGGGGTCATATGAACTTGGGAACACTGACGAAGGCAGGGAATTCCACTCCTTGGCTGTGCGCATAATAAACGATGTAGCGAAGCGCTTCGTGCGAATGTGTGGAGCATCGGCAAGGAATGGGTGATAACTCGCAGTACGTCTGGACTCCCGATGGAAGAAGGGAGATGGTGGAATGATCTCGTGGAGCTCTTTGTATTCATTCGAAAACATGAATAGGTATATTTCACAATTTACAACTTACATCTCAACGTCAGACAGAATAATTAATGTCTGATTAAGTACCTCAGAATATTTACTGCGAAAATTACATTTAAAATGCAGATATTGAAAGCTTCACTATAATAAATCCGTTGGAAACCAAACGAGAGTTATATAAAAGTCTTTCAGGCTATTTGTCTGTCCGATAAAATCGTCTCTTTATGATATTTTAATAAAATGATTAATAACGTGAAAAACTCAACAGTGGAAAAGCTGAATTTATTTGTCGGGTGCAGTACAATTCTTTTTATGGTAGTTGTTGAATGTTGTAAAAAATTGTGATTGTTAAAATGCAGTTTTTTTTTTCTTTTCAATATGAATTATCTTCTTAGTTTAGAAGATTTTTTATATTTTTTTTTGGTATTTATTTATTTTACTATTTATGTACACAAAGTATACAACACAGGAACACAGGTGCGGTTGTTGTGTTTTGTAGTAACATTTTTTGATAAAAAATACTCAATGGATGGCGAAAATTAAATGTAGGCACACACATTTTTATTCTTATTTACATAAAGGTATAGTTGACATGTTTCTAATAATCCTGGTTCAACCATAATCTTGATTTTCATGACTGCACACAATCGTCTAAAACAAGATGTGCTCCTCTTAGAAGATTATAATCACGATAGGTTTTCATTGTGATATTCACTCTCGGCCGACCACACAAATTGAAAAGAGGTATCGAGAAAGACGTCTTTAAAATCTCTGAAACAAAATGAATTACTTAAATACCCGACGTATTAGCTCCCCTACCGTAATATCGTGAAGCCAACATAAACCGTTTAAGAGCCTATTCAGTAAAATTTTAAGACATTTAAGAAGAGTTCAAAAATCAAGCCCGGTGGATATCTCTTAATTCCCTAAGTGAGACTGAACCGATTTTTTATGCTAACGTAGTAAGTACTGTGAACAAAGTCAGATAAAATTGCTGTTTTTCTTCGAATACCATGGTGTAATTTATTTTAATGGTTTTTTAGGTTCCGTTAAACAGGGATGGCTAGTTTAAGTGATAACTCTCAATAGCAACCACGGAGGCTGTATTTGTTACCGGTTGATGGTAATGGCATCGCGGTAATATCCTGAATGAGGCTGGCACAAAGACGCGGAGCTATCACTCCATGTAACGTACTGGAATCAGCTAAATCCGGTTAGATTGGAAGCTAACCTTAACATAGTTGGGAAAGCCATTATAGTAATCATTGCAATGGCTAGCATTGCAATGATTACTATAATGGGTGAAATTTACCCAAAAAATTACCCAGTAAAAGCAGTTGTTCTCCCCGTCATTGCGATCATTTTTTTGTTCTAGACCATCGTTGGGAACCTTCTTGTTATAGAGATATTGGAAGACAAAGTTCCAACTTTTCACAAATTGTTTTTAATACAAGTTTTTCATGTTATAATTTTACTTTAAATACCTTCCCGACCCCCGTACTATTCAATGCATCCACCAGCACAATATTTTGACTGCGTTACATTGAGTCTTATCGTAAAACCTGATTTTTCACTCCAAAAAAAAGTCATTTCCCAGCAATAATTTTTGCGTAGTAACTTAGTTTGATGTAACCCAGGACTAACAGGTTTGTGGAGGTCAGTTAGGCAGTCGCTACACGTAAAATACTGGTATTCAGCTGCATCCGATTGGACTGGAAGCCGACCCTAACATAGTTGGGAAAAGGCTAGGTAGACGATGATGACTGAGTTTGATGTACAGAATGCTTGGTTGACGACTTCGTGCAGGGTCCGTTTACACCTGGTATAGTTAGAGCCAAGTGAAAATTTGAAATACGTTTAACTTTTTAAATCGTTATCGTAATTCGCGACACTCATCAAAACGTTGTGCTCCATTCAAAATCAAAATCAAAATATTTTTATTTCACATAGGCCTACATGGGCACTTATGAAACGTCGACAAAAAGGTGCACGGTTCGGGTTGGTCGTTTCCTATGGAGAAGAACCGGCAAGAAACTCCATGGTTACTCTTTTAAAATGATTAGATTTTACAATATTATAATGTTACAGCATTAGCACTCAAGTATGGGGTTACAGCATAGGCCCGACAATAAGTCGTTGCTTACTACACAAAAAAAAAACGGAAAACAAGATAAGAGGTTAACAAAAGTTATCACACCTCTAGGAATCTACAAGGCCTACACTGTTCACACATTCACAATGTTAGTGTTATCGTGGAGCTCGACTTATAACTCAAGGAGCTCAAGGAGCTCATTAAAATCTTTAGCAAACAAACCATACATACTTCCCGTTTGTTACCATGGGAACAACTCCCGATCACAGAAATTCGATAAAATTACGGAGACAGATTATAAAGTACCTCATCTTCGGAAAGGAAATTAGATTTCAGGCGTGCCCTTTCTGAAATATTTTAATTTAAAACATTATTAACTGGTATTGACAGGTGGAGTATTATCTTATGATTGAATTCAATGGTTTTCATCACGTAGTTTACAACAGTAACGTTCTTAGAGAGTCTTAGTCTTTAGTCATCTTTGTTTTAAAGATTTTGATCCCTTGTGTCGAGAAGTCGTGGCTAAATAATCACAGCTGCTCGGATCGATCTTCAGGTTAAGCCACGCTTGCCTAGGTTGGTCCGCGAATGAGTGACCACCCATTACATACCGAGTTTCGTCCGTGCCTCGGAAAGCACGTTAAGCCGTTGGCTGTTAATTCTCAATCTTTGACAGTCGTTAAGATATGAGTGGCCCGGAAGTCTGACAACCATTCTTACCAAGGCTACACCAATCCAACAATCAATCAATTCAATCCAAATCAAACAATCAATTCTAAAACCAACAATCAATCAATTCAATCCAAATCAAACAATCAATTCTTAAATTTTTATAACCAACAATTTTAGAAACAAAATGATTTTTAAAACTATCTTGCAAAATACACTTCTTACAACCGAATTTTCCTCTATTTGACAATGTTTATAGTAACTAAAAGCACTATACGTTGCATTCTTATGATTTCTGATCTTCTTTAAAGACCAACCCACGCGTAAACACAACCATCAAAGAAAATGAATTTCCGATTTTTAATCGTATATGAGGGAAAATGGTATAAGTAAGGTCGCTTTTCGGATAGGGAAATTAATATAGAAGTAATATCCGTTTTGTAACATGTGTCCGGATTATCAATAGATTACTGATATTAAATATTTTGAAGCAGTGCCAGGAGCTTAGTATCTCAAAAGGGGAATAACAGACTTAGGTCAGTCACGTTTGCCCCGCTGAGATCAGATTAGTTCCTGCATTGTGCGAACATATGTGGCGCCAGTAGTGATTCACATTATCTAATTTAATTGTGAATGTTTACTCTAATTTCTGTCTAGTTACTAAAAATGTTTTGTTTACTTTTATTCTTACATCTACCATAATGTTTACTTCCTAATATTATTACTATATTTTATTTTATTTTTTATTCTAATTTGTCAAATTTTATGTGATTTTACTTGATTTTTATGTTCAACCAATAACTTGTGTGTGTGGTGTAATCTGTCAGTATAAGTTGGTTATAATAAATAACTATCGTCGTCCTTTGTATGGTGCGCTTAAGGCTTCGGTAGGGCTCATCTCATTTGTTTTAGATAGCTGTTGTGATACTCAGCAATGTATTTATTAGCTAGCACTTCGTCCGCTAAAATTGAGATAGGTAGCTCAGCTAATATGCATGATATAAATATAATTTATAGCCTATAGCAACCACGAATAGTGCATTTTTCTGCTAGTGAAAGAATTTTTAGAATTGGGTCATTAGTTTCGGAGATTACCCCCTACATATAAACTTACAAACATATTTTACCTCTAAAATTATAATTAACACTACAAACGGTTTTTTTTTTATTTATTTTTTTATTTATTTATTATAATGTTAGTGACCATGACAGTTTAAAATCTTAAATTTTACCTCTTTTTATAATTATGATAAGTTAAATATTGTTACTTAATATAAAGTGAATTTTGATTTATTTTATGACACTGAACCCTGCCACAACTGTGCAGTGCCACTTTATTTTTTAAAGTAAGAAAAGAAGAAAAAATACAGGTTTCTAGAACACACAAAAGAACTTTGAATAAAACAGCTGTTAAAAATGATAATAAGCTACCTAAAATATATTTTTCTTCAGTCAATGATTGACGAGATATTCTCTTCTAAAGTCGTAAAAATTGTGCTCCCCGCCACTCTACGTTTATTTATTATTTTTTGGCATTAAGTATGCACGTCAAGTCTCTGCGACAAATAAATATTTTTCTATCTTTCTCTATTTTGTAAAGTAAAAGTAGGAAAATTCTGAAAAAATTTGGGTTTGTATAACATAAACAGCAAGTACACAATTTTTAGTTGGTCACACAATTTCAAGTATTCAATTCAATTCATTTTTATTTCAGATATATTACATTACATGTAATAATCCATACATGATTTTTTTTAAAATAAATAATGCGCTAAACAAACAACACAACAATGACAACAAATAGATTCACCGTTACCACCTATGAAAACATTGGATTAGGACCGCACTACTTGTACATGGAGTTTCGTCCAATGCTCCATGAAGGAACACTTCAAGTCCATTCTCCCAACAATGAGCTGCAGATGGCTGTTAATATAATAATGGTGATGGAAATCATTTTGTTAATTATTCACTCCAAAGTGTTTTACCTGAAAATTTTAAGTGCTTAAGTAGGTAAGTTTGCCGAATACCTGAAACGTCTAGTTTTTCTTGTAATCCTCGTAACAGCTTCAAACTAAATAGGTACTTAGCAGTTTCGTAAAGTACTTTAGATATTTTACGAAAAGGTTAGGTACAGACGATCACGCGACATTGGTGTGAAGACCAGTATTTGCTGGTCTCGTATTCTATTGGAACTCTGTACTACGCAAATACAGGTTAAGGTGAAAGTTCTACCACTGAAGTGGGTTGACAGTACCTGGGAGTATAACGTGGATTATATAGGTGCTTACAATATTTTCAGAAAATAATTAATTATTCTTTCTAGACCCAAACGCAGGCTTAGTTTCAGAAAGCCAATGACCTGAAAAACCATTTTCTCTGAAAAAACCGTTGTAATGTTGAAGTAAAAATAATAAGACCCTTACGCTTCTGTAGGAACATCAAATAAAACAGCAGAATGGAACAATTTTAGATGTAACATTTATTTTTGGTATAATTTAAAAATCTTAGTTCCGACGGTCGGACGGACGAGCGTGTTGACAAGCCGTCTTGGGCCGGATTTCGTGTTCCGGAAAATCTGGGGAGGGTGGGGTGCGTAAGTCATAGGCGAAGTTATGTAAAAAAAATATTTGCTTAGTCACTGACATCGCTAAAGGAAAACATCGTGAGGCAACCTGGATTATCGTAATCCTAACAAATATTAAAAGTAAAAGTATTGTGTTCTTAAAATTAATTCTTATAATCATTCTCTTATACACCATTTTCAACTAATTACAGAAACCTGGATTATTACTTTAATAAAAGTCTAAAATTGCTGAGAAAAGGTCTTTAAACTGCAGTGAGACAGTTATAATGACATGCTGGTATTTTATTCTTATTACTTAGCAACCATGAAATGAGATTCTGTAGTTAAAAATAATGTCTAAAAAATAAATGTTGCAATCATTACATACTAGCTTTTTCCCACAGCTTCGCTCGCGTTAATTTAGAATTGAACAATTAATTAGGGTTGTACTCTGCTTGTAATAATATAATTCAGTCATGATTCGAAAGACATGTGGCGCCATCTATTATCATAAGAACGTTATTGCTGTTTTCCTCGAGAACAGTAGGTACTTTTTCCGGGATGTGAGGTACCCTATGTCTGTTTCTGTACACCTGATAAAAAGCATAATATAAGCAAAATTTCAGAATTACCGGTTCAGTGGTTTAGGCGTGAAAAGGTAACAAACAAACTTACTTTCGCATTTATAATATTAGTAAGGAAGTAAGGATAAGGAAGTAAGCATATAATTTTAAAATAAATTGGTTTCAAAAGTATTTCGGTAACAAAAATAATTATAATCGCCAAATTCTTATAACTTGGACACCAGAGAAACGGCTGTACATTTTTACAAAAGTATTTTTCCTCAGATTAATTTTCGCAAATTGTTTTTCATTTCTCTTATAGTTCCCTCTTACAAGATGCTGTTTAATACTGTCCGAAAGGCGCCTGTCTTGTTTTTTATTTGTTTAGCACGGAGCTTACCGAAAGGTCCAAGTTTAGGGATTCCTTGAAAGGAAGAATAGGAATTATTGCGTAAAAGAATTCAGGGCAAGCATAAGCCTTTCATGTTCTGACTGCTCTATCACAGGCCCAATGCTGGTTGCAGGATTTTAACATAACGTAACGTATCATCACGTTTCATCTCTTTGGTCTAGTGGTCGCATGCGCGACTGCAGAGCATGAGGTTTTGAGTTTGATTCCCGGGTCGGGCAGTGTTATTGTGTATTTCCATCCGAATTTTTTTAATAGCAGCCACGGAGTTTTGGATTTGTACCTGATTTCTGGCAATAGGCTCGCCCCCTATTACACGGGACATAAATGGCGAAATGTGGGTGTACTATTTAGGTACACCTCTGCCTAACCTTTCGGGGATTACAGGTGTGATGTTATGTTAAAAGCAGCAGAAGTATGCATGGTCGAACTCGACCTCTTTCTAAAGATAAAATATAAAATTACTAGTTTTCCGCCCGCGTCGAGTTCGGTTATATCGCATTTCCAAGAGAACTCTTCAAAAGTCCGGGATAAAAACTATCCTATGTTCTTTCTCAAGGTCAACTCTATATCTGTACCAAATTTCATTAAAATCAGTTCAGTGGTTTAAACGTGAAAGCGTAACAGACAGACAGACAGAGTTACTTTCGTATAAAATTTATAATATTAATAGTAGGAATTTCCAGCTACATTTTCTCATCTTCCCGAGTGGTAATTTATTCATAAAAAAAAAGAAAAAAAGCGTTGCAATGTAACAAGAATTATGCGGGTGATCAAACTTCCATTTTTAAAGTTCATCTTAGAAAGGCCCAACTTTAAAATTGTATTCATTCACTAGTTCCCCTTTTTACCCGACTGCCAAGAACCAAGTTGTAATTGGGTTTATCCATCAGTAGCATACCCCAGTAGCAACCACAAATCTGGATTTGTGTGTGGTTGATAGACTTAAACTAACAGGCGAAATGAAGGTTATTAGGTACATCTCTGTTGTACCCTTCAAGGATAACCGGCCTGATGTGTTGAACAGGCGATAGCTTCGTGGAATAAGGATCCAGACCAGACTATTCGTTACTATATTTATATAAATAAACAACTAAAAACAATACCTACAGTAAGAGAAAAACAGTTTTGATCCGTTTGGCGTTGAAACACTAGGGCCAAGGGGGCCGAATGCCCGCCCACCTAGTGTTTTGGGAAATCACCAGGCGGTTGATCAACTCTTCACGTGACCAGAGGGCTGGCCTTTTTTGGCCAATGAATCAGCATTGCCATCCATCATAGCAATGCTTCCAGTCGTCTGGGCACTTTTGCTGTTCACAGCGATGTAGATTTTTTTCCATTTTGATACTAGTACATATTTTTGATCATTATTTTAGATCTATTTGTAGTTTGAAAATAATGTGTAATGTACATATTTTAAGTGTTGCTAAGTGTAAACGAAGCACAAGTGACTATACATATTTCTGGAGTATTTTTATGACTGTATTATTGACAGATCCTCAGTCACAAAATTCGGTGCTACCACTATACAGGGTGAGTGGGACACCGACATAGAAATTTTTCGTCGGTTATTAAAAAAAACAGCTGTTCCATACATTTATACCGTGTAGGTATAGCAGTTTTGTAGGAAACAGCTGGTTTTTTTTCTATGTGAGTTCAGAATGATATTGTACTGAATGCGTGGAAACTGTTTTCGCGTCGGCATCCCTTCCACCCCGTATAAACTTTTTCCAGAAATTAGATCTTCTTGTCAAGCCACCGATGTTTACTTTCTGACTATTTTTCATAAGAATTTCATATAAACGAATCAATCTCTTAAAGGTCGGGGCCTCTTTTATAGTCTAGATATTTCTTATAAGATTATATTATAATCTGGAAATCCCTGAAAATGTTAGGCATTCCCTGAAATGCTAGGATCAAAGTGAAAGTGTATTAAAATAGAGATTTTGACTGACAAGAGAGGTAATGATTTTGTACTTAATAGTGATCACCCGTCGTTTGTCTTGGTATGGTCACATAATGTGGACCGATGAAACGCATGTTGACTAAAAGAGTGAAGGGTATGAATATTGATGGATAGAGACAGAGAGGAAGGCTAAAGAAAAAATGGATGGATTGTGTGAGGAGTGATATGAAAGAGAAATGTAGATTATCCCACAGGATCGTACTTCCAGGATACAATTTATCCTACGTCTGACCCCAGGTCGAAGTATATCTGCGTACGAAAACTTAACAGACAGAGTTACTTTGGCTAGAAGATATTACTAGCTTCGGCCCACGACATTACCCGAATCGAAGAAACATATTCTATGGCACTCGGTAATACATCTTTATATTATCAGTGAAAATAAAATCGTTATCGGATGTCAAGGGCTGGCTTTTACCTTGGCCAGAGGCTTAGCGTTGCCATACAGCGTGGCAACGCAGCGTTGAGGAGGAGTTTGACGGTATTTTTTTGTTTATTTTTATGTTAGTTACTTTAGGTTATTTAATTTATAAGTGTATACAATGTTGTTATGTTATGTTTTAATAAAATCGGATGTCTAATTTTCGGAGATTTTCTCCTACACTCAACGTACAGACTTTACTTGGTTTTTAACTTTCAGGCGTTACACCCTGCCGCCAGCGGAAATATGCACATGCAGGAAAAGTAATAATAATTAGCATGCCATGCTCTCAAACCTATACATAACGTATTTATAAATGATTTTTATAAATATTGTTTATTATTTTTTCCAATGATTTTTATCATATACTTACTTTTATGTTTTTTTTTTATAATTCATCTCAATTTATTAATTTTGTTTTATAAGAGAAATACCCTTATAAAACAAAATTAATAAATATGTAGATTGCCTGAATTAAAACATAATTTATTTAATTTTATACTCGACACGTGTTTCAGCCCCACGGGGCAACCGCCTTTCATAATAAGTTTTCCTTTTTCAAAAATTTTCTTTTAAAACTTATTAACAAGAAAAAAAAACTTACAATTATTGTGTAGCCAGCTGAAAATCAAAGCATCCCTCTAAAACCTACCCAAACAGAGCTTGAAAACGTTCAAAATCAACCGACCGCAAAATAATTCCCCATTCGATTATTTTTATTCCCTCGTTTCCATATCGCGTCTGTGAATACAATAACAATTTGTTACAATCCATCTGTTTCATTGTGTTCCAGAGGTTTTCTGAGACAATTTCAAAATAAGGAGTATTACACGCTTTTGCGGGTCTACAAGTGTGAGGGTGTTTTAGGGGGCTCGTGGCTAAATAATAACAGCCGCACGGATAAAACTTTAAGGTTAAGCAGTGCTAGGCGAGGCCGTACCGTGGATGGGTGACATCACATAGCGTGTTCCCTCCGCGACTTAGAAAACACGTTTAGCCTTTGGTCCCAGCTCGAATTAGTAGATCGTTGACAATCGTTACGAGCCCACCCCTTGATAAGACGGGATACCCGTTGGTAAGACTGGTTGTCAGACTTTTGGGACACTGACTACCTGTAACGACTGTCAAAGATCTAGAAATGATAGCCAGAACCAATGGCTTAATGTGTTTTTCGAAGCACGGAGGAAAAATTGGTATGCAATGGGTGGTCGCCCATCCACGGACCGACCTAGACAATCGTAGTTTAGCCTGAAGATCGACCCGAGCGTCTGTAATTATTAAGCCACTACTTCTTGACCCAAAGGACCGAAATCTTAATGTCCGACTGATTACTGAAAATACGCATGCGATATTATATTATGAGACATTCTAGCGACAGTTAGTATGGGTTGCGATAGCTATCGTTTTCAATTACGAGTGTTTGGTACAAGTTCACATTCACTTGTTTTGCGTAGGTTAAAACTTTCTATAGCCACAATTCAAGCTAAGCTGAGCGGGCTTTTCCTGAATGTATGTATATCTGCATATATTTATTTATTCCAACTGGCTGTACTTGTCCGCTCAACCCTTAGACACTGGTGAAATTGAGTGAGCTGTGAGAACTATGTTTTGACCCTTTTTTGTGTCTGCCCTTTGTCGGCAAGTATGTGTCTACTGTTTTTTGGGTTGACTCTATTATTATGTGGAGAATTTCTAGTTGCGAGTTATTCTGTAGGTATGTTAATTTTCTGAGACTTAGGTTCTTTAATATTTACTAGCTCTTGCCCGCGACGAAGTTATTATAAATATTACTTCCTTAATTTTATTAATTTATTTTCTTAACAATTTCAAGGGTTTTCATTTTTTAGCACGGAACCCTACTCTCCAGAATGACAGACTGACGAACTAACAGACTAACAAACTGACTGACGGACTAACAGACTGATAGACTGACAAACTGACAGACTGACAGACTGACAGACTGACAGACTGACAGACTGACAGACTGACAGACTGACAGACTGACAGACTGACAGACTGACAGACTGACAGACTGACAGACTGACAGACTGACAGACTGACAGACTGACAGACTGACAGACTGACAGACTGACAGACTGACAGACTGACAGACTGACAGACTGACAGACTGACAGACTGACAGACTGACAGACTGACAGACTGACAGACTGACAGACTGACAGACTGACAAACTGACAGACTGACTGACAAACAGACTGACTGACAGACAGACTGACATACAGACTGATAGACAGACTGACAGACGGACTGACAGACAGACAGACTAACAGACAGACCGACAGACAGACCGACAGACAGACCGACAGACAGACCGACAGACAGACAGACAGACAGACCGACAGACAGACCGACAGACAGACCGACAGACAGACCGACAGACAGACCGACAGACAGACCGACAGACAGACCGACAGACAGACCGACAGACAGACCGACAGACAGACCGACAGACAGACCGACAGACAGACCGACAGACAGACTAACAGACTGACAGACAGACTGGTTTTTCGTTATCAAGTGCCGTTATAATCATACTTTCATAGGCAAAGCTGTCATTTTGAAATTACAAACAGATACTTCAATTATGATAAATATGATGAAAATCCCACAGGAACGGACTCCCAGGATAAAAAAGTGTTTAAAGTTCTAAATCCTAGTTGTAGTAAAAATATCTCGAAAACAAGACGATTTAGAAGTTTTTTTCCCATACAAAACTTTTTGTGTAATTGCCAGCTATTAATAAATACAGGCTTTATGCGTGGCCGCTATTTTGAAAATAAAATAGAAAAAGAATTAAAATGAAAAAAAAAGTAGAAAAATTTTCCTACCCTTTTATCTCAATCTGTTAAGCCGTAAAAAAGTAATGAACAGACAGACAGACAGAGCGACTTTCGCATATGTAATACTACGTATTAGTGTGGATATTTATGTTTCTTAATTTTATTATACCGCTTTCTGAGGTCTGAAGGTTCTATTTCAGAAAATGCGTGTTGTATTACAAATAAAATAAATGTACTCTCTCATATCAAAATATAATTTATAGCTCTCATTTGTAAGTTTTCTTTGAAGTGTTAATTTAATTAAACTGTTATACTCATTTGATTAATAAACCTTGTACATAACCACCGTTTATAATTATGTTGACAGCTACTCAACTAAGATTCTGTTACTTTGACTAACACTAGAAAACATCTAATTGATAGACATCTAATTAAATAAAGGTGGGTTTTTAATATTTGACTGCTCCAGAAGTTAAAAATATTATAGATACAGAAACTTGGCGACGTCGCAAATAGCTGTCAAATATTTCGCTGTTTTAATTATTTTGGCAATATATTACTGTATGGAAATAAGAAATATGGCAAACTAGTGAACTAAAATATTGATTATTTATTTCAATAATTAATATCGTAACACCGAATATTTAGATTTAGATTTAAAAAAGTATTTGGAAACTTTCCTAATGCCTTTTTTACACCTAAAATATTTACAACACCAAATTCAGTGTCTTAATTGCAATTAATTATGAATATTCTAGCTTACTAGTTAGCCATATTTCTTATTTCCATACAGTAACACGACACGGTTGACACGGTTGGCGCAGTGGTCAAGCGATTGACTGCTGCGCTGCATGTCGCGGGTTCGATTCCCGTACGGAACAAATATTTGTATGACCTACAAGTAGTTGTTCCGGGTCTGGGTGTTTTTCTATCTATAATATGTATGTATTTACAAAAAAAATGTATAAATATGTAGTTTATCAGCCATCTAGTTACCATAACACAAGCATTAGGTTGCTTAGCTTGGGACTAGATGGTGCTGTGTGAAATGTCCAGGGATATTTATTTATTTATTTAGTAATATTGCCAAATTAATTAAAACAGGTAAATATTTGACAGCGAAATGCAACGTTGCCAACTTTTTGTATAAACGGACTTAAAAATAACTTGATTAAAGTGACAGCTGCCAAACTCAATTAGTTTGGCAGCTGTCATTTTTACTTTTTAAAATTACAAATGCATAAATTTATGCAGTCAGTAATTTACGCTATGTAAATATAGGTATGAATGAGGGTCAATTAAATTAAACTAGAAACAACATAGTCTGAATTAAATTAGCGGCTTTATTATTTTTTTTGTAACTAACCCGTGGATCATTGTTGTCTGAGCAAAAATAAATTATTATTATTATTATGTCCTTTATTTATCTTTATCTTTTTATTATTATTATTATGTTCATCCTGACAGATGTCATTTTAATTATGTTAAATTTTAAGAACTATAAGATAAATGTTTTCTAGTGTCCAGTGGAAACTGTCATATAATTTGTACCGAATACATTTGTGCATAAGACTAAACAATACTAGATAATCATAATACCCACTGACTATTACAAAGACTTGACACTTCGCTCGCTTACAGATTAAACTAATAATCCATTTATATTTGTTTCAGGTCGAGGACGAACCTTTGAAGGGGTAAGGAAAAGTTTCATCCCTTTTGTCTGGGTCCCAAAAATAACAGTATCGATTGCAGTATCCTTATCTGACAACCCCTTACCGTCACCAGTCAAGGGCGATTGGCGGCCATTTTTTTTTCGACCAACTTAAAAAGGTTTGATCAACTTTGAGGTCCCTTGCGTATAAAAAGAACCCCTTTTTTGGTTTAATTTGGATTGTGAATTCGGTTTGAAAGAAGTGAAATTAATGATTTTTAGTTGTCGTTCTTAGTGGTTGAATGATTTTTCTTCGGGGTACGGGTAATGATCGGTTAGTTTTTTTAAGTTTTTTTTTTTATATTTTATTTTTTTATAAATCGTCGTTGAGGTTCTAATCAAAAATAGCAACTTTATAGGAGATTGAAAAAATTGTTAAATGGTATAAAACCATTTTATAACTTCTGTTTACTTCAAATTAAATAGAGACGTTGCTTTCTGATTGACCGATTCTCAAATGGCATCAAGAAACCGCCAAAAATTTACTTACGTGATGATTACTATGTAACATGAAAAACACTAGGTTTATTTTTGGTATAGACTGATACAGTATTCAATTACCTAAAAAAAATATTGAAAATTATATTCGTGATTATAGTTTCACGTAGATCTTTTGGTGCGTGCTCGAATTTTGAAAAAACACCACGCCACCATATTGTTTTTTTAACATTTTCACTAAATCATATTCAATTCTCTGTATTGGCCTTTTTACGCAAGTTGTGGCTTCGTCTATCATCCAATTGCCCTGTCGCAGGTCTGATGAAAGAAATTACTAATGAAATTAGCATGACTTTAAGCTCTTCTATTTTTAAGTAATTTCATATAATAAGTGTTTTTGTTGTGTATATAAATATACATTATATACATTACGCTTGTAATCCCGGAAGGGTTAGGCAGAGGTGCACCTAATAGTACACCCACATTTCGCCAGTTATGTTTGAGCCCCATGTATTGCGTGTGAGCCTATTGCCATCAACTGGGCACAAATCCAGACTCCGTGGCTGCTACTGGGAAATATCTGATGGAAAATCCCAATAACACTTTGCCCGACCTGGGAATCGAACCCAAGGCCTCATGCTCGGCAGTCGCGCTTGTGACCACTAAATCAACAAAATCGTATTCCAACATAATTATATTTAATATCTCCTGCCATACTAAACGTTCAAGAAAGCGGCTTGACGATACAACGCGCGCTTAGTAACCCAATTTATTTGACATCATTAAGAATAAATAGCTCATTAATAATCCCCAAGAAATCTATTAAATAAATTACTGGTACAATTTGTTAGCGCAAACAGATTTCGTTTACAATGGACATTAATTTTACTGTTTACAATGCTTATAAAACCAATAAAATGGTTTTGAGTTTATCGTTTAGGTCATGGATTTAGCCCGCCATAACATCGCGCGTGTAATCCCCTTAGGGTTACCCAGAGGAGTAGGTATCGAATAGTGCACCCACATATCGATAGTTATGGGTACCATGTAATATAATAATTCAATTACTTATTCAAGTAACGTAAAGAACTCACAGTGTTAGTAACAATTTGACTTATACCTATGTTAGTAAACTAAATTATATAGAAAAATGAACAAACAATGAAATGAACCCAACATAAATAAAGAAATTATTAGGTTCATTTTTCTATATAATTTAGTTTACTAACAACTTGCTGGACCTGCAGCATAATAACGATGTGCCACATCGTTATTATGCTGCAGGTCCAGCAGAAATTTTACAGCACCGGCCAGTCCAGTCGCCTTGAGATAATTTTTAGGATGGTGCTACCCCGCACCCTGCGTACCAGGGATGCGCATCTCTTACGCATTTTTCTGTATAAAAGCAATCTACACGGGCTTCTGAAAACATCCCTGAAGCATTACAGATACATTAATAGCCTGCCATTAATTGAGAAAATGTTGACGGAAATACCGAGTAACTCTAGCAATATAATACAATTTCTTTTTCTTCTATCGTGTTGAATCAAACAATAAAAGAAAAGCTCAAATGCAAATTCGATTAACGTATCTAATCGAATCTGGGCCGAAAAAAACATTTGCGCGTATGGACTTTTGCGCGAACGGTCACTTGTGCAAATGGACATATGCACGAATGGACATCTGCGCTACTGATACTTGTGCGAAAGACAATTGTGCGAATTTTCTTTCCAGAAATCAAGGCCAGAGCGTACCTATACCTACTGATATGCACTTCATAATACAACCTTAAGCAGGGTACGGAAGAGGGCGAAAGAAAAAGGTTTCCCTTGTTATTCAAATCAGTGACAAACTCTTGGCGAAGTGAGCAAAGATCTCAGATTTTGCACTCGCAAGTTCGCTACTTTTTTTCGCAACGGTATTTTCAATATTTCGTCATTATGGAGGGCAATACTTCTTAACTTTACCGTGGATAAAGTTGTGTAATTTCGTATATAATTTTGTGAAACGGGTGAGTTGAGGATACTGTGTACAAGTGAATATGGTATTTTATTATAACCAATAAGTCTAGTGTACTGGAAATGTGTGCTCATATTTCAGGATGTGATTTAGACCATCAAACTGACCGCTTTCTCCACGGGACCAACACCGAAATTGCGAAAAAAACCGACCAATGGCGATTCGGACTAGCACATGAAGGGTTCCTTACCATAGTAGTAGAGCTGTCCCCTTTATTTTATTTTTATTTTTATTGTATTTTATTGTTATGGCGGCAACACAAACTAGGTCTGTGAAAATTTCAACTGTCTACTTTTTACGGATCATAAGATACAGCCCGCTGACAGACAGACGGACGGACGGACAGCGTAGGCATAGTAATAGGGTCCCGTTGGTTAACCTTTGGTTACGGAACCTTAAAAACAGCTTTGCATGTTATTTAGAAAAATTAAACCGGTGAAAATTTAAACAGAAAGCGGAAAATAAAATCTTAATTAATGCAAATAACTTTTGAGCCGGTACCATACTACAAACAAAATTCTGATTTGGCTTTAATTTTATTTGGCTGGTCTTTGAAATAGTGTCCGACCGAATTTCCGGCCGAAGCCAAAGGCTTGAAAAAACCACGAAAAAAAAACAATTAACAATCGTAATCAGACTGACATGTGGGGTGCAATCCAGTGTTTATCAAACTAACCGAGCCTAAATTCAATCCGCTTTCGAAATAAAAATTCAATTTTTGACCAATCCATCAGAAACCCATTAAAATGCTACCAACCGTTTTATCGCTGTAAACTATGAATATTTAAAATCAATGAACTCTATGACCGTATGTCAACATGGGATAACAGTCACCCGCGAAAAAAATATTATGCAAAAAACCGGCCACGTGCGAGTCGGACTCGCGCACCAAGGGTTCCGTACCATTATCTATAAAAACGGCAAAAAATCATGTCTGTTGTATGGGCCCCACTTAAATCATTTTTTATTCTGTTTCTTAGTATTTGCTGTTATAGCGGCAACAGAAATACATCATCTGCGAAAATTTCAACTGTCTAACTATCACAGTCCATGAGATACAGCCTGGTGACAGACGGACAGACAGACAGACAGCGGAGTCTTAGTAATAGGGTCCGTTTTACCCTTTGTGTACAAAAACCCTAAAAAGTTTTTAGCTAAAAACAGGCCAAGTGTAAGTTGAACTCGCGCACTAAGGGTTCCATACTACTATAATTTTAATTATAACTGGCTATGATTGAAGCTACAGTAACACGTTATCTATTCATTTTTTAACTGCCCTTAGGGCCGGACTCCACCGAAGCGGAGACGAGAGGAGAGAAGATGTGTTGTAATCCACCAAGAGAACCGCTTTGTATATCTCCGCTTTGGTGGAGTCTGGGCCTTAGGGTACTTAGCATAATCAGCTTATACTTAACGTATCTGTCGCAGTAAGATAGTTATAGCCGTGATATATACCTTACCGCGACATATCCACTGGTGGCTCACAGGCCTTCTCTCTACAAGCCGTAGTGTAATATTATAATCCACCATGTGTGCCCAGTGCGTTTTCGTAGAAGTCACATGCCTTCGTATTTTTGGTCCTATTACATGTCGGTTTCCGGTATAAAGTACTGATTGTGGTTAAAATACAATAGCCCTCTAACAGACAGATTGACAGACGCCTCAGGTTCAGTAGGACCTTTGAGTCATCATTATAGCCTATAATATTCCCACTGGTGAGGCAGGCCTCCTCACTATAAGAGGCCAGTGCGGATTGGTAACTCTAACATGTTTCATCAAGATGTTTCCTTCACTGTTCTGAAAATAGTGGTGATGAAATGAATTACACAAAGTAATGCGCATACCAGAATTCGAGATCACGACGACTCGTGAGTGAATAAGGAACCCTAAAAATGTACATAAATGTCAGCTACGAAAACAAAAATATAAAAAAAGGTTTTATTAAAAAAAAAAATCGCATTGTTCTTGCGTTTTACAATCAAGTTGTTGCGTTCATAAATCGAATCAGGCTGACGGTAAAACAACGGAAAACTGTGGTTCAACCGTTGATTCATGTTGAAAACACTGCCATGAGACATGAAAACTGGTTTTGTCCACTTTTCGGTGATACTTTTGTGTCGTTGATCGGTTGACTTTTTGATATTGGGATAGCTATTTCAGCTCAGTACCTATCTGTTAGTGTAGAGCTCGTGGCGACATAATAACAGCCGCGCGGATCAATCTTCAGGTTAAGCCACGCTTACCTAGATTGGTCTGTGCATGTGTGACCACCCATCACATACTGACTTTCCTTCGTGAATCAGAAAGTACGTTAAGCCGTTGCTCTCGACTGTCATGTAGATCGTGGACTGTCGTTACGAAAGTCTGACAACCAGTCTTACCAAGGGGTATCGTATTACCCAGTACTAACTGGGTTGTGGAGGTCAGGTAGGCAGTCGCTCCATGTAAAATACTGGTATTCAGCTGCACCCGGTAAGACTGGAAGCCGACCCCAACATAGTTGGGTAAAAAGCTAGGCAGATAATGACTTATCAGTCAGGGTCTGATCTGTACCCACGTCTGCTGGTTTCTCTGACTTCGATGTAAGGTCATATATTGAACTGTCTGGTAAATTCAAATTGTTCTTAGCTGTCATTTCAGAACGCCATCAAACGTAAAAGTTTGGTGAGTTTAGAATTAAGTAACACCTCTGTACTATAAATTTCATTAAATAAATATTGAAAAACAAAAAGAGTTACTTTAGAGTTTCCCATTGTATAAGGGGTCCCCAGTCCCCAAAGTAAGGGTGCGGTCCCATTGGCAACTATTACCTACTAACTAGTAGATATTTTGATGTGCAATGAGAGCTAAAGTGCATCTGATCTAAAATGTTACACAAAAATGACATTTCAATATAATAGTTTACTAGTTTTCGGGTCACATTATCCTCAATCTATGCTAATGTTATGAAGAGGTAAAATTCGTTTGTAAGTTGGTATGTTAGGGGGTAATCTCTTTTCACTGGCAAAAAGCTGCATCATTCGTGGGTACTATAGGCTATACGTTATATTTATATCATTCATATTAACCGAGCTATCATCAATTTTACGGACGATGTCGCAGGAGAAGTGCTAGTTGCCAGGGCTGCGGGACTGTTCGAAAGAGATACCGCGGCCCTGGAACATAAAGGGCCAATGAAGGAACATGGGTGGTTTTTAGTCAGTAAGAGTCTGACACTCCCTTCCGCTCCGCCCAGGGCGGGGGGGTCATTTGATGATTTCCCACCCACCAAAAAAAAAAAAAGAAAAGGCGAAGTGCTAGTATAGTTTATTAAGTCATTTGTACTGACTGACTATCGGCGCACAGCTCAAGCTACTGGACAGATCCAGCTAAAAGGCACACATTATAGCTATTATGACGTAGGCTTCTGCTAAGAAAAACTGTTGGAAAATTCAACCCCTAAGTAGAAATACAGCTTCCGCAAATTGTGAAGCTGGTGCAGGTCAGCTAGTTGACTACTAAAATTTCAGCTCGACTACTGTGGCTACTGCAGTATCTACTAGCTCGCATCGATATCAACTAGAGGAGTCAGTCTAGGGAGGGCGCGAACTATATTGAGTGTTGCCGATTTGTACCTACAGTTGTTTGTGACATTGAAACAGGTATTTTGACAAACTACCCTATGAGGTAATATGTAACTACTATTACGGTTTGAAACTCTAAAAGGTACGTAATTTAACAATTAATCCAATAAAAATGGAATTAGGAAAAAATATAACTATACGTTAAAGTTACAGACAGAACAAAATGTGTAAAAAAACGGCAATTTCATAGTAAAAGACCTACTAATAGGACTCCAAAATCTTCTAGGTAGCATTCTCACCAGTATAGCTTGCTAATGTGACCACGTTACTAAGCGTTACGCGTTAAAATCTATTTATTTGCACATACTAACACTTATAACCCTTTGTGCAAGAGACACACAGGAGATGCACATACAATCATGTTGAGTGTAAATGTAGATGGCTGTAAGAGTAGAGGAAGGACAAAGTAACGATAGATGGACTGTGTGAAGGATGAATGGCTAGAAAGGAGGTGACTGCTGAGACGACGAGTAATAGAGAAGTTTGGAAAAAGACATTGGGATAATGAGCAGAGCAGTTCGGAAGTTTTATTTAAAGTCAGACTAAATTGCTCACGATCTAGTCATTACTAGAGTCATAGTAATTATTATAAGGTTTCTCGTATTTCAGACTATTTGTATGTATTATAATAAATATGAGTTTATTTTATCTGTATCCATATATGTATTAGTATGTACCCATTTATGTGTATCAATTTCTGTTAATAAAATGGTAATTTTATATATATTTTTTTTGTACTGTACCACAATGCTGTCCTATTTGACCCAATGGTTGACTGGTAGAGAATGCTTTGTGGCATTTAGTCCGCCTATGTAACACTGTTGTACATGAAGTTTAAATAAATAATTATATGAGAATGATAATGATGATGGTACACATGAGATATAAGGGAAAAGAAAAGAAAAACTGTAATGTGTGCCTCATGGCTGCGCCAAATACACTCGAGAGCAATGAATCCGGGTCACTTAAAGAATCCTAAAAATCTCGGAAACTAAAAATGCTAGGTTAATGCAATAAATTGTATTTAATAGACAATGTAATACTCCTTAAATGAAGGTATTAAAACTTCTTAGTTATTGTAAAGTTATATCATAAAAAAATCAAATTTGAAAAAGGGCCACTTTCGAAGATGGAACTACGAAATTACAGCATTTGGTTTTGCTTTTGTTTGTAATCTGTCATTTATGTGGGTACATAAACCATGTTGATAATGCTCTATATTCATTATTCAAGCTGAAATTATGTCGCTTACGCCTGAAGAATGCACCAGAATACTTACAATGCTGGAAACCGGCCGGAGTCAGCGCGATACAGCCAGGACTGTCGGTGTGTCGCTGTCAACAGTACAAAGAGTTCTCCGACGTTACGAAGAAACTGATTCTAACCTACGCAGACCAGGAACGGGCAGAACCAGGTGTACCACAGCACGAGAAGACCGATACTTGGTGAACACCATGCTTCGAAATCGCTTTCTCACAGGAACTGAACTCACAAATCAGTTTCGACGCCTCGGAGGAAGTAACCCAAGTGCATGGACAGTAAGACTTCGGCTTGCTGAATCTAACTTAAAACCCCTTAGACCTGCAAACGGCCCTAAACTGGAGCGTGGGCATCGTATTTCAAGACTAAGATATGCCCAGAGCCACGTAAATTGGAGTATTGAAGATTGGTCAAAAGTTATGTTCTCCGACGAATCAAAATTTATGCTCTACAAGCACGATGGAAGACACAGAGTGTATCGAAGACCAGGGGAAAGATTCAAGCAAGCATGCATCGAAGAAAAAGTAGCCTACGGTGGTGGGTCTGTACTTGTGTGGGCCGAAATTTCTTCTGAAAGTCGCACAGAGCTGGTGATCATAGAAAACAGCTCTTTAACTAGCGTAAGATATGTGGAAGAAATCCTCAATGATCACGTTGGTCCATCTATGGTCAATTTAGGTGAGGATGCTATATTTATGCATGACAATGCCCGACCTCATACAGGTAGGATTGTGAATGACTACCTTCAAGAGATGAACATTACTCGTATGGAGAGGCCAGCGCGCAGCCCGGATATCAACCCGATCGAGCATGCTTGGGACGAGCTAGGCAGATGCGTAAAACAACGAAACCCTCCCCCAATCACGCTTCGTGAGCTCAAAATTGCTCTCACAGAGGAATGGGAGAATATTCCCCAAAATCGTATAAGGAACTTGGTGTACAGCATGCCAAACCGCGTAAACGCAGTAATGGAAGCACGAGGAGGCAATACGAAGTATTAAAATTCAAGAAAATCGTAATAAAGTTCAAAAATTTCATGTTTCCTATTTTTGTTTTAAGGAGAGATCAGCAGTTTTTTTCTTTATGTAATTTTGTGTTAATAAAATGTATGGCGACTCATATTTTTTTTACTTTCATTTAAGGAGTATTACATTGTCTATTAAATACAATTTATTGCATTAACCTATCATTTTTAGTTTCCGAGATTTTTAACATTCTTTAAGTGACCCGGATTCATTGCTCTCGAGTGTATATTTACGCCGCTTGAGATTTTTCACAGAACAGCACGATGAACTAGGAAGTTGGGATAGTGCAAGAGTATCGACACATCCCAAGTAACACAGGAAGCATTTTAAAATATGGATAGTAAACTTATATAGAACTTAAGGTCCGTATAAACTCTTATAAAAGTTCACCGAGCATCTTGACGCTTTATATTGGTATTTCAAAACCATTATGATGGATTCATTGCTCTCGAGTGTAGGTCAAAGACAATAAATAGTTTTCAGCTGGACCTGGAATAGTTAGTCATGACGAAAGTAAACCCGCTTACTCTCAAATAGTTTCCATTAGTTAAAAGTTCACTATCTAATAGCCAATAGCTCTCAATGGGTCCTTACCTTTACTAATATTGAACTTCACAATCAAGATGCTCGGATGATACCGAAGGCACCATCAGTTACGTCATTCCGCACCCGATCTGGATAATAATGAACCATTCGGAATCTGAACATCCATCTTATCAGGGATTACTTCATTCTACTCGATTCCTGTTTTTAATCGAGTTGATTTATTTATCGATGCTTTTTTGTAATCAATAGTGTTGGGAAGCGGTTGTTTTTTTGGGATTTAAGTGTTGCGTTGATTTACGAAAGTGAGTATAAAATATTAGTGGCTTTTATGAAACAGTTTTATGACTGACTTAAATTTCGATTGGGCTCTGACATATAAAGTACTGAAGTATCTGTCTTTATCTGGTGGCACAATCTGGCCGACCATAGCCGAAATAATATAACCACACCCATGATAAAAAAGAAATGTAATAATATTTTCTTTAATTACAGATTTCTGTTCCTTTTCTACTTCATTCTTCTTTTTTGAAAACGTTGCCCCACACTAGGCATTTCTCCTGTATCATGGATGCGTTAAAAACATTAAAACTCACACTCACATACAGCCGGACCCGGAACACCTACCTGTAAGCCATTCAAATATTTGTTCCGTTTGGTAATCGAACCCGTGGCACGAAGCGCAGCTGTCAATTGCCACTGCGCTAACCGTGCTGTAAAAAAAAGAAATGTTCACTGATCCACTAAGTTCGATCTCAACTTAAAATGGATGACCTTCCGACGTAAAAGTAGGTCACAAATTCAACATTTATTTCATGTAATACTCGTAAAGTTTTACAAGTTCCAGGGTACAGGACAGTGCTTTGATTACTTCTCTAAATACAAACAAAACTACCAAGAAATAAACTAAAAAATGTAAGGCAAACGAAAAAAAAAAAACAAATAGTCAATGAGCCAGACTACAAGTTTGCCATTAAATCTTCTACTTCTGCATATTTTATTTCTTTGAAAACCGTAGTCAAAGAACAAGCGGGTAGTTCAAGAAATCGTACTTTTTTTGTTTATTTATCATATCCCGTTTGACCGAAACTTTCTAGTGAATGGACGACTCGAATAAACTCACCAAGTTCAGACCAGCCTTTGGTATAAAAATAAATTATTCGAAAACTCAGCGAACATCTCAAAGCGTATGAAATGCAGACTTGGCTCAAGTTTTTTATAAAGTATGATTGCAGTCTCGGATTTTGTATGAACCTGAAGTTTTGTTTGTATGGTAATCTATTCCTCGGGCAACGTGAAATTCAGAGAATAAGTATTTTTTGTTGTTGAATTTCACGAGGTATGCTGAAAGAGATGACGATGGACGTAAAGCAATCCTATCGCACTCCCGTCAGTCGCTAGACGTAGGCCTCACGCAAGCTGTAACACAATAGCTGGTCCTCCCTGGTACGGATATCCTCTCCTACCCTCTCTATAGTTCATTCGTAACTGCCACTAATGCATTTGTGACAATCTGTTTCTAATGCTCAATGCGTCAAAAAACATCCGTGTACTGTGTCCCTTTTTTATCAGCATCAAATCACGCAACAAATTCAAAAGTACCCAAGTATCTTCCCAAAACATTTACACAAACAACAAACCCGACGAAAGGGAAAATTCAATTGTTCGCAGTGCTCGCACCTTTTCAAGTTTTCCAATTAGGTGGCACCGTGTCTTGAGTCGGCACATTTAACTCATAACCACGATAATGCGGGGAACATCTGGGACACACAATAATACGAGTACCTACTGTGTCTCGATATGAAGAAGCTTGTCCTTCGATGGTCGTTTTCTTGGAACTTGGTTTCGCTTACGTTGTGTTTTGTGCCTATGTACATATGTGTGTGTGAGAGTTATTTACTTATCTACATTATATTCTCTTAGTCCTGTTCTTCTGATAGAGGGTATGTCTTTGTTAGATATGAGGAAAGTTTTGTGGTTTAAAATAGATAGATAATAATAATTGTGTTCCGTAAGTTATGGGTTATGGAAAACTATTCAGTCATGTTGGGTTCAATATTTATAAGACTTTGTTGGCACCGTGGTCAAAATTGCAACTGATGAGCAGAAAGTTCGCGTTTTAATTACTAGTTAGGCTACAGAGTGATTGGAGTTTTACCTAGCGGTAAGTTTTTATTTAAATTTTTGATGGCTAGTATTTATGCCAATGTAATGGTAATAGGCTCGCCCCTTATGAGGAAACCAATTAACTGGCGAAATGCGAAGTAACTAACGAAATGTGGTACGTTGGAGATTGCAAGCATAATGCTATGTTATGTTATATTTTATATTGGGAACTAATTTTTTGAGCTGTTATTTAAATATTCAAGATGACATTATCATCAGTTGAAAAATATTTTGAGCAGTTATTTAATTTAATGGCGGTTGATTAATTATTGCGACAGTAAACATGGACAATAATAAAAAATCAATTAGTCGGTTATTTTATCATACAATGTCAATTCTAAAAATAATTGAGCAGTCCAATAACTGAATGAGCGGTTTAATAAATAGTTCGGCAGTTCATAGGGTGCGGAGACACCCGGACTTGGGGTACCCGGACTTGGGGTACCCGGACTTGGGGTACCCCGACTCGGACAGGTTAGGTTCGAAGGGGATGGCGGGGTCTAGTGAGCGAGCGGAGGAGTGAGCGAACTAAGACCCCGACATACCCTTCGTGTTAGGTTACTGTAAACCCTGCAGACAAAAATAGGAGCGGGCTACGCTCACTGCGCTTTTTAGGCGAATAACTGCGGACTCGTAACTGCCCATTTAGTAATTTTACTGCTCAGTATAATTATTAAATGATCCATTTTATTCTTTTTTACGATCACATTTTTGTTTACTTTACTGCTAAGTTTTAACTGCTGAACTAGTTATTAAACGTGCCATTTATAATTTTTAACTTACCAAAACCGCTATTCACAACTGCCTCTTTAAATCAGTGCCTTTTATATTTATGTTGTAACTTACAAATTGTACGCTGACTAACAAAACACACATACTTTGTTTCTCATAAACTATACCAGTGCTGTTGACCATTTGATTTAAATCTCACTCCTGTTAACTCTGTGGTCAGTTAAACCCTCTGACACCGTAAACGGATGTTATTTTACAACCTGTTGTCGCCCGCAGCCTGGTCTGACTTTAACTGGTATAATATTAATGAATTGGATCCATTTATTGGTACACTTTGTATCTGAATTAATAATAGTTTTATTTGTTATTATAATGGACGATTGTTGTCTTTTAAAGAGCATGTAAGACAGACTTCTATTGTAGTTTATTTAAAGTATTTATATTTAAAAAATTATATTTTTGGTCTAGGTTTAGTAAAAAAAAGTTGTTAGGCGAAAAGAAAGTGATGCACTGTAGGGTTTGTTTCACTGGATAAAAAACCGGCTAAATGCGAGCTGGAATCGCCCACCGACGGTTCCGTATAAACTTGTAGGTATTTTATTATTAAAATACATATTTACGGTTTTCTGATTTTTCTCTTTACTTGTGCTGTAAGACAATGTTTCTTGCCAAATTTCATGATTCTAAGTCAACGGGAAGTACCCTATAAATTTTGATTCCCTGAGAGTGTCGAAATGTATGTTTTTTGTGGCATAAACAGCCGTATCTTTTTTTTCGTTAATTTTGTAGTTTGATTTCTTACAGCTTCAAGGGTCTGTAAATTTGAGTATATGGTTTTAATTTCAACTCGATACCTCCACGCTTTCCCGAGATAAAAGGTCTTGACAGACAGACAGACGGACGGACAACAAAGAGATCCTATATGCTTTCCGCTTTTTTTCCTTTTGAGGTACGGAACCCCTTAAATAAACTTGCAGGTTCAGATTTACAAAACGTAAACATAACATCACGTCGTCATCCTTAGGATCAAAGAAGGGAGAATATCTGAAATAGGCATACATACCAGCACTTTTATATTATTTTTATTGGTTCAAATTAATTCTTAGTACGTACTGCTGTTGTGTGCTCCTAATGTCACAGTACACTACTTTCTTGTAACTCATACTCGTTAGTATACGTATACGGCAATGATATGGAAGCGCGGAGTCTCCTAATACAGGCAATGTTTTGAGGAGGCTCCAAACTCGTTTAGTACTGGTTTTGCTAATTGTGACAATAAACTATTTTGTGTTTGTATTTTTTTGGTGTACTAAACAAAATGAAAATCGCGGATGAGCTCTCAAAGTGAGAATGTGGGCTCAAAGTAAGACTACTAACTTGTTTTATCAACTAACTGAATTTATTTTTAAGGCAAAAGGGTTAACACACGTCTTTGTCATCTTATAGTTTTATGCCATCTTGCTAAACGTACTCTCTCTCTCTCACTCCTGATACACTCATCCTTTCGCTCACTCTTACATTGCGTTTCCCACATAAATAAAAAAAGTAGCAAACATAATAGTAAACTAAAAAACACGACTGCAAAAAATGTGAAACAAAAAACAAGCACATTTTAATTTAAACAAAAGTAGGTAGGTAGCATATTCAAATGGGCCCTCATTTGAATATAAAATTCTGAAAATGGTATCGGCAACGTTTAAAAAAAGGGTGATCTGTAGGTGTGCCTCAATATTTAAACTAATTAGAAATGTCAGGCATTACTTTATTTATTAAAACTGCAAGTATTCTATCGTCAAATTCAAAGTTTATGTTGCCTGAAAAAAATACACAGAAAAAAAGTATGGATGACTATTAATTAATCATCAGATTTTTTTTTAGTCTGATTCGATGAAAGCCCAAACAACAGAATCTAAAACCGTAATCTAACACAAAGAAATATATATAACGATTTATAAATACTCGATTAGCAAAGTCTTTCATAAAAACCGGGTACCCAGAACCGGGATATTAAGACCAGGATATTAAAGGGCGAGCAAAAACGTCGACTCATAATGACCTTGTGTTTCTATAATCAATAAACCGGTTTTTTCTTTGCAATGTTTCCTTATTAGCTCTTCTGGAAAGATCGCTGATGTTTCAATTTCGTGTTTTGGAAAGTTTATTGACCGTTACACTGTTTTAATATAACATGGCGCCTGTAGGCAGAGGTATACCTAATAGTACACCCACATTACACACTTTATTGCTGCTACTTTGTGACGAAAACGTATCATGTTTCAACAGTTATATGTATTAAATCTTATTCAAACCTTTCGTTTGAAAGTTCTTTTTAAGTTTTAGAATCCAAATTTTTTTCAGGATTTTCCTCCTTTTTCTTTAGAAATCAGAGTGATACAATATTCACGGGTTAAGAAGCAAATATGTCAACCATTTACTTAAGAAAAAGTATAATTTTCTTCGAACCTTAATAGCATAAAAAAGAGCTATCGAGTTACTCCTCACACAGTTACATACGTAGAATATTGTTATTAGTATATAAAAATATTATTCATTCAGCAAGTCTGACTTTCGTATCTTTTCTGAGTACCGTTGCGTAGTAAGTCTCTAGGCAATTTCCTTCATTTGTTTTCTCCGCTGTCGCTCTCGCAATACGCGTGTGTCGTTTGAACGTGTACCTCATGACCAAGCTATTAACTTTTCAGCATTCTAAAAGACCGTAGGTACTGAATAACAAATTTCATATAACCAAAAATTCACACCTCAAAAAAAAATCCTCAAAAAGCCTCGAAACGTCCAGCTCATATCTAGCCTACAAATGTAATCTGCGTTTAATCTGCAAGTCTAAGTCGCAATTTACTTGTCAAAGGACGAACCGCGGCCGCCCCTGGCAAATTGCTACCCTGATAGCCGGACATAGAGCTAGTATAGAATGGACAGGGGAATTCTAATATTTTAAAACAAGGTATTTTGTGTTGCCCTTTTTTGTGACCAGATCTCCTACGTTGGGGTCGGGTTTCCAATATCATGCAAAATCAAAATCAAAGCATTTATTTCAAGTAGGCCAGTTACAGGCACTTTTGAATTGTCGAAACAAAGACAACAGTGAAATGTAGCTACAGTCCCATTCACAAGGCATAAAAACTGTGAAAGTACTGTAGTTGCCCATTGCCTAAGGTAGATCTCTATGGAGAAGAACGGGCAAAAAACTCCATGGACACTCTTTTAAATCAGAATATTTTTACAAAACCTTGGTTACATCATTAATGTTGAGATGGTACGTTATGCATGTGGTTGAATACCAATATTTTTCACAGTGTCTGCCTGGGTTTACGCTACCTGCCATTTTTTGTGACTATGTTGCACTAGCTGATGCCCGCGCATTCGCCCGCGTGGAGTTCGATAAATAAAAAGTATTCTATGTGTTAATTTAGGTTATAAAATATCTGTATGCCAAATTTCATCTAAATCGGTTCAGTTGTTTTGTTGTGAAAGTGTAACAAACATTCAAGCATCTTCACAAACTTTAGCAATTTAAAATTGTAAGATAGATGGACTGTGAAAGGTGATAAGAATGTTATGGCTAGGAAGAAACACTGAGGTGACTGGCCTTAAAGAAAATAAGAAAAAAATAAGGCAGTCGGAATTTTTCACATTAATTTGAAATCATCAATCCTGTTTGTCGATAAGTCAACTTATTGATAAATAAGATTGATCGTAAAGTAGTACAAAAAGCTGAACCATGATCGTGTTACTATTAATTAAATCTTGTGCTCTCTTGTTTCATTTGTAGATCTTTGACAGTCGTTACAGGTAGTCAGTTCCCGAAAGTTTGACAACCAGTCTTACCAAGGCGTATTGTATCACCCAGTACTAACTCTGCTCAGGTCCGATAGGCAATCGCTCCATGTAAAATACTGGTATTCAGCGGCATCTGGTTAGACTGATTGCTGACCCCAACATAGCTGGGAAAAGGCTAGGCAGATGATGTTGCTCTCTTGTGGAAGCAAAAGGAGTACATTATGTTATAAGGTGCGTAACGCTTCATATTTGTAGTTTCTGACTAATGTTTTGTTGAGTTCTGGATAACTATAATACCAGACAGCTCTATCTGTTCCTAACTCTGTGCATTGTGGAAATAGCCAGGGCCTCTCTGAAGCACGACACTAATTCTCGTACACGGATGTGTTAAATGAATTAACTACACCATTAATATCCATAAATATTTACACTTTATGCATGTATTATGAAGGGTCAACAAGAATATTTTGGTTGGATAATGTGGGAATATAGGAGCTCGTGTTTAAATAATAACAGCCGCTCGGGTCAATCTTCAGGTTCACGCTTCCCTAGGTTCGTCCGTGGATGGATGACCACCCATTACAATGCAATTAGGTACTAATTCAAATCAAATCAAATCAATCTTTATTTGTGAACACAGGTATTATAATAAAGGTCTTATGTATACATTTTAGTCGAGCTCTGTGTCCTACCAATGTAATTGGTGTACAAATATTAGTTTTTTAGTAAAATGTCTGTATCTGTAACACAAAGTGGAGTTCGAATAAATAATGTGAATTCAGCGTACTATTATTAAATGATTAATCAATTAGAATTTATTTTTACATGTAAGTCAATGGTAAATTATATAAAATACTCGTAATGTCATATTTTATAATTTTGTAAATGATGTCAATTAAATGTATTATTAATAATTCATCAATAACAATTTATTTTTACATGTATGTCAATGTTCAAATATAATAAAAGGCTAGTAAGAGACCTTTGGAGCCATTACAAAAATACTGTTTTTGTATAGTGCAGTACTAGATCCGACTGTTTGTAACAGATCACAACGACGCTGACTAGTTACTCGAGCAAATTTATGTAAATTATTTTTGACGAACATAGACGTTTCATAGATGTACAACGACGGCATAGTTAGTATTTTCGTATTTTTAAAAAACGGTTTGTAATTCATCTTTACAAATAAATAAAATTGAAGTTTCTGTCTGTAATTTCAAAATAACAGCTTTTTCTGAATGCATATGAAAGTATGGTTAAGTAGTTATAATAAAAAAATAAAAAAATTGTCTGTCAGTCTGTATAAAAATTTTTCATGAAAAAGTCATTCAATGGGATTAAATGAACTAAGAGGGTTGTATTGATGTTGTTTGTTATTAGGTATAGTTCTGTAAATACATGAGTATTTGTACATACATATAATTCTGTAAATGTATACCCCGCAAATTATATTTTGCTCAACATAAAGCCTGACGCTGACCGGCAAATTGCAAAAAACGTAAGAAAATTTCGCTTTCATCTTAATTATTACAATGAAAATACTTATCCAATAAGTCCCATGTGACATTTCTATCCAGAAAACTGAAAATGCAAACTAATGACAAAATGACACAACTGTCGGACAATACAATTCAAACAACAATCACGGTACAAGAAACAACACACAAAGCTGAAAGCAATACAAATTAACGTATTTCGTTCCACACACTCAAAGTACAACTTCAAGTCAGATCCCCTTATTAAACCTTCAAGATTAAGATCAAAAGGATGCCGAAATGAAACCGCGAAATTGCGCAAACCTCACGAACAAACATTGTTGGATAACAGATTTTAACATGCCTATGCTATGTAGGTATGTATGTGTGTTTGTGTGGGGTGAGCCCGGAAACCGCTGGATTGATTCTGATTGGATTGTGGCTGGTTTATTATTTAATTTGATTTGATTGGTATGGATTTTATTGTGTACTATCTTATGCCCGCGGCTTTGCCTGCGTGGAGTTCGGTAATTGTACCACGGGATCATGCTGCCGAAATAAAAAGCATTCCATATGTTAATTCTGGTTATAGCCTATATTCTATGTGCCAAATTTCATCCAAATCTGGTCAGTAGTTTTTGTGTGAAAGAGTAACAAACATCCAGACATCCATACATCCTTACAAACTTTCACATTTATACTATTAGTCGAACTTCATTACCATTATGCATAATACAAGGTGCAGTTTTGCATCCTAATCAAAATTCAAGAGCTTGTCACAAAAGACAAAAATAATCAATTTAAATTACGGTGCCTGGTCAATAATTAATAAAGCTGCTATTTAAATTGTTTAAATTTGACAGTATTGCAGAATCATTCGAAAGTAAACGGGAATACAATAGCAAATAAACGTTAACGTTTGTGTGTGTGACGGCGCGGTTTAGGGCTAGGAGCAGACGGGCTGCGTTTTAATACGGGTGGTTTACACTTACCGTTTTCCGTAAATAAGGAAAAAAAATATATTAAAAAAAATAACTACCCATTTTATCATCGATTCGTGTCGAGAATCATTAGTCTCGTACCTCCAATACCTCCAACCAATACTCGTACCTCCATGAATTTGACCAGGATGCAAAACGACAGCCTATACATGTCAAATAGCACGTTATTTATAGCCCTATCACCGGATAAATACCCAGATACAGGTATAAACAGTAGTTTTACATAGAGTAACACAGCAAGCCTGAATATTTGATTATAAATCCTTTGAAAGAAATTATAATTGATAATCTATAAAAATTGAAATACCTATGTAAGTGCTGCGCACGCCTTTAAGTGACAAATTCACTCTAGATTTAAAGTTTAATTGTTAAATTAAACCAGAGAATGTATTAGTGAATAAGTCGTTGGAGTGCCATAATTAAATAAATAAATAAATCTTACATTTCTCATATTAAAGAAAGAAGAAGGAGAAAATACATTTATTTGGCACATGCCACAAGTACACACAATAGAGACAAAAATAATATAACAAAAAAAAGAAAACAAACACTTAAATCTAGACGTACTGCGGCGTACCATCCACACTTGGTTGATATCCCGACAAGTCGTAATCGGCGCTTCTCCTCCACGTTTATCATGCGCACAGCAAAGGTGTGGAACTCTCTGCCCGGCATCTGTGTTCCCTCCCACATAATATAACCCGTCTGCCTTCAAAGCAAGAGTGAACAGGCATCTTCTGGGCACGCTCGTTTCATCATAGACCTCATCCATCGCTTTCCACCAGGCGAGATCGAGGTCAAGAGCAGGCCCATTTTGTAATAAAAAAAAAAAACAAAAAAAATAAGACTGTGTGGCTCACGGCTGCGCCAAATAGGCCCAGTTAAGACACGCGTGAAACATTGATTTCATTTGTATCAAAAAAATCATCCCTAAACGAATACCTACTACCCAATCTATTTATGTCGCGAGTTAATAGGCTTCTTTTGGGTTAGCTCGTTCCATCGTCGACCTCATCTCTGTCCTCAGGACTAGATCGAGGTCAAGAGTCGATAGGACGAGAAAACCTAAAGAATAACATGAAACTAAACCAAAATAGAAATATCTCTTCTAGTCCAGTAACTCTAGCTAAATATTACAAACAGCCCAACCTAAATCCCGAAAAAACCGTTAATTTCATATAAAACCCTATTTTATTCGAACATGTCATATAAACCCGATTGCAGTTCCCGCTTTCCAATCGAATTTTTATCGTTCCATAATAGATCTTTCATTTCAGTCCGTTTTAACTACGTAGAATGTCGTAAAAATACACTTCTTTAATCCGGAAAATGCTTTCCCAACAAGATATATGTGTTTTACTGAATTTTCAAAACGTTTTTCTCTGTAAACGATGATTTGGGTATGAAATAGGGGTTGTAGAGATTTATGTTTCCGCTTGGATGAAGTTGTAAATAGATTTTGGTTTATATTACTTTTTAGTTACTTTGAGGAGCTCGTGGCTAATAATAAACAGCCACACCGGTCGATCTTTAAGGTTAAGCCGCGCTTGCCAAGGTCGGTCTATGGATGGGACCATAATTACATATCGAGTTTCCTCCATGCCTCGGAAAGCACGGTAAGCCGTTGGTTCGGGCTGTCATTTCTGATCTTGTGTGGCTCGAAAGTCTGACAATCAGTCGTAGCAAGGGGTGCCGTATGACCCAGTGATAAATGGGTTGTGGAGGTCAGATAGACCTTCGCTCCATGTAAAATACTGGTATTCAGCTGCATTTGGTAAGACTGGAAGCATAACATGACGCCTGTACACGTGTACCTAGTAGTACACCTACATTTTGCCATTTATGTTTAAATCTCATATAATTGGGGGCGAGCCTATTGCCATCAACCGGGCACAAATCCAGATTCCGTGGCTGCTACTGAGAAATTCCTGATGAAAAAACTCAATAACAATTTGCCCGACCCCCGAATTGAACCCAGGATCTCATGCTCAGCAGTCGCGATGATGGCCACTGGACCAACGCGACAGTCCAGTAAATTGGATAAGTACTGATTTCTATAAATCCAGATAATTCAAACTAACGGCTGTTTGTAACTTTTTTACATTACGTAAACAGAAACAGACTTTGAAATTGAAGCTGACTGAAGACCAAACGCTTCAGTTTGTTTCTTTACACAGAGAACATGACTGTGTTTGTGGGACATCACGTCGGAATCTTTAAAAACAAAAACATGCGCCAGTTCCCCCTGCAAAACATTAGTACGAACGGAGATTCAAATAGAAGGTTTCACAGTAAAAGTATTACATTTTATTTATATATCAATCAAATCAAATCAAATCAAAATATTTTTATTTCACATAGGCCTACATGGGCACATATGAAACGTCGTCGACAAACTAGTTTCAACCAATCAAATGGCTTGAATCTAGTTTTAAATGATGCTTGAGTATTGAGTGACGTTCTGTAATACGGGCCTAAGTGTTATATATTATTATGTAGGTTATCGTGTGATATCGTTGACTGCATATTAACTTGTCTTTACGTGAGACTACAAAAATGAAATCGTCAGGTTGGCCCACGAAATTAAAATCTTCTTAAGTTTTTTGCAGTTGTCAGGTTGTATGTTGGTGGGCCGATGCCTGCCAGGGCTGCGGGACTGTTCGAAAGAGATACCGCGGCCCTGGAACATAAAGGGCAAAAGAAGGAACATGGATGGGTTTTAGTAAGTAAAAGTCTGACACTCCCTTCCGCTCCGCCCAGAGCAGGAGGAGTCATTTGATGATTACCCATCCCAAAAAAAAAAGGTTGTATGTTGGTGAAAATATGACTCGCGCAAGTAACACGTATGTAATAACAGTCATTCAATGGGGTTAAATGAACTTAGAGGGTTGTTTTGTTGATTGTAATTCTGTAAGAACATACGTGTTACTACGTAAATGTGAGAAAATTTTTATTTCGCGGGTTACCCTGGCACTTTTACCTTAAACTTAATTAATAATTGATTAATGGTGATTTTGACATTACTTATTTTTAATGATTTTGACATTATTATTATTAATTATTTTGACATTATTAGTAAGTAACTATTACCAAAATTTTCCAAATATAATTATGTACTAACACTAGTGTTTAAGATGTGTATGTATGATTTTACTAACAAATTGGATTGTATTATCTGGATAATAAATGATTTGATTTGATTTGATTTAATTAAAATTCAGTCCCATTTTACGTCACTTCATAAACAAAACGAAAATCAATTAAACATTTTGCTAACAAAACAAAAATGGAATAATACGTAAAAAATCTAAAATGCCCTCTAACATTTTAACATGAACGCTGTGATTTTAACCGTTTGGCTTTACCCGGTCGACCACCAATAAAAAATCGGATTTGCATATGCTCGACCAATAAAAAATGTGGATTTGAATATGTAATCATAAGGTCGGATAGGCGACCGTGAGTACAGACACATTACTACGTTTTTAGAGCTGCAAAATTTAGGAGATTAGAGCTTGTTGCTATTTACTTTTGAATTGGATTTTGGACCTATACCTAACATTTTTATTTATTTATTTGGTTCACCAACGACTGTTTACACTAATAATAAACTTAATACTACTTTTAAACAAAGATAACAGTGTAACACTCACTTATAGGTAAACACCACAAGCGCAACATTAATATATTTTTAGTAATCTAACCATTATAATAACTTATCTAATGTTAGTGACAGAATAACATATTAACTATATTAGGTTAACAAAATTAAAAGAAAAAAAAAACAACTAAAAACGAGAAAACTGGTAAGTTTAGTACTTATTACAGATCAAACAAGGATTTCATGAACTTAGACTATAGCTTTGCTAGGGAGTCGTGATGTAAGTCAACCAAATCACTACTACTGTTTATGACCTTGCAAAATCGGGCGTAGGGTGAGTTAGATCCCAAAACAGTTCGTCTAAGTGGAGGACAGAGTGGAGTGATGGAGTTGCGTGGGATTCTTGAAGGAGCACGTAAGTTACAAAGTCCTAGCAGCCTAGGGCACTGAATATTATTTTTCAAAATTTTGCACATGAATAAAGCATCATTAAATTGCCTCCGCTTATCTAAACTGCACATGGCGAAGTGTTTCAGTCTCTCTCTGTAAGATGGCTTTTTTCTAGCTATACCGACCGAAAATGCTAAATGCCAAAGGAAGCGCTTTTGGACACGTTCAACGCGCAAGCTATGTTACGCGTAGTGTGGTCGCCAAACCACACTACAGTACTCTAATCTGCTCCTAACTAAACTGTTATATAAAATTATTTTTGTTTTAAGTTTGCGGAATGTCCTACAATTTCTTATTACAAAGCCTAGCATTTTGGACGATGATTTAATAATGTTGTCCAAATAAGGAAGGAAAGTTAATTTTCTATCGAACAGGACTCCAAGATCTCGTATCGTATCCACTTCCTGTATTATTTCTTCATTGATTTGATACTTAGAATGTATTATGCTACTTTTTCTTGTGTATTTGACATGGTAACATCATATAATATAACGCCTGTAATCCTCGAAGAGTTAGGCAGAGGTTACCTACACCCACATTTCGCCATCAACCGGGGAATAATCCAGACTCCGTGGTTGCTACGGAGAAATTCCCAATGGAAAATTTCAACACCAGCTAACACTTTGCCCGGCCTGGGAATCGAACCTAAGATCTCATGCTCAGCAGTCTCATGCTCAGAAATCTAGGTCATGCATTTTTCAGGATGTTTTCCTTCACCGTTTTGAGGGCTGTGGGTATTATTATATTGACGATCATGACTGTCTTTTTACAAGCTTTTATTTAACTTGCAATGTATGTTTGTCCGGGTGGAATCTTGCAACTGAATTTTAAATCAGTTACCTTTAACCGATTGAGCTGAAATTTTGCACACACCTTTGGTTCTAGTGACAATATACTTTCATGATAGACATTACTTCATCCTGCAGCCAGGATCGTCTCCTCAAGAGAGAACTCCTCAACGGTTAATAGCGCAGACACGAAACTTTGTATAATTTTGATAGATAAAGATGATTTTTATCATTACCTCATTGTGCAGCCAGGGTTGTCTTCTTACGAGGGAACTCATCATTATGTATTAACATGTAGGCAAAATAATTTAAATAAATAAATAAAATAAATTAATTTGATTAAAAAACGCTTCTCAGCAATCAATTTCCTTTTGAATTAACTGGCAATCTTTCAGTGGGTGAAGGCAGATTTTTTCATAATGATAAATTACGAATGTTACTTTTAAGAGATTTCAGAAATATATTTTTCTTTTAACAAGCTTTTTTTAATATTCAGAAATTTTCCACCGTTCCATCAACAGTTGCTTTTGTTATTGACTGTTTCATCTTTAAACCGCCCGACTTTAATTCTTTCAACAAAACCAATTTACAAATTCATCTTTACTTTCTACATTCACACCAATTTTCGTTGAAACGCAACTATATCAAAAAATTGAAGTTTGGTAATCCAATTCCCGCAATTGGCTAACAAATTCCCAGAATAACCGATACATTTCATTCATCAATATTAAATGTACCTTCAGAAAGTGAACCATTCATTCGTTCGTTCATATTTCGACGTTGGTTCGTATTGAATTCGTTCCCAAGTGAGCTTGTTAGCAATTTCAACGATTTCTGAACAAAAGATTTCATTTATTGATTATTAGAATGTCCATATTTTAGTAGTACGAGCTCCTTGAATTATAGGTACTATAAGTGCTCGTTTGAGGCGAAAGTATTACGCCATCTTTATTTCTGCTGCGTATCAACGCTGCGTTCCATTTTCATAACTTCAGCTTCCAGTGATTACAGGCACATGAGTTTTTGGTCTTCCACTGACTGATTTATGTTTAGCCCACGAACTTCAAATTTTCTTACGTTTTTTGCAATTTGCAGGGCAGTGGCGGGTTGTATGTTGATCAAAATAGGATTCGCGACCATAACAAATATGACTTTACAGGGTTATTATCATTAAAATCGTCAAAACCATCGAACCCTCTCAGTTCATTTAACCCCATTTAATGAATTTTTCATGAAATAGTCATTGCTGATCGACGTGGTACGTGACACATAACCAAAGCGTAATCTGCTTATAGGTACTTACTGTTCTGATTGCTGAAACACTAGCTATCCTTAAGTCATCCTTCCTATCCGTTCCTAGCTGTTAGAGGTATCGAACTTGATGATTAGATGGATTTAGCTGCATTGTGGCGTAGGTTAGTTTTAGATTTGAATCTAGATAGACCTACACTTTCGGGGGCCACGAGGTGGCTCCCAGCCATCGTAGGCGGGCCTGTGGACGGTGAGTACTGGGCTAACTCGTCGTCCATCCGTCTTATGACAACAGGCCGTGTCGACGGTGCGTTCGTGTTCCACGCGCGCCTCAAAGAGATGTCAGCAAACCGGAGAGGTTCCGCAAGGGCCGATGCCTGCCAGGGCTGCGGGACTGTTCGATAGAGATACAGCGGCCCTGGAACACAAAGGGCAAAGAAGGAACATGGATGGTTTTTAGTCAGTACAAGTCTGACACTCCCTTCCGCTCCACCCAGAGCGGGATCATTTGATGATTTAGCATCCAAAAAAAAGGTACTCCTCATAGATAGGAAACTTGTGTCCAAGCAATCGCGTCCGTTATATCTTTTGATTGCGTTGACTTACAACATTGTTTTTTTTGTTGCTCCAAGGGATGGCAGACTTTGAGTATTTGATATTAATTTCAGCTTGATCCTTTATGGATTCCGTTTTTGGTGACTTAGGTACGGAACCCTAAAAATGATAGCAATGAAGGGGAGAACAAGTACCTTTTGGCTTTCTTAAGAGTCTTTTTACACCCAATATTATTGAAATATCCTCATCATTTTTTTCGACCTATTGCGACCTCTAATCATAAGTTGGTGATGAGACAGAGTCATTAAACTCTTACTGGCAAATCTAAACCATTTATCTCGCAATCATTTAGTAACCAAGAGACAATACATAGACAGACACAAACAGACAAGGCCTAGACATTAACTAATGATCGTTCTCTCCAACTTCTATAATATTAAAGGCTACACTAGGCAACATCTAAATGAATACCGAAAAAAAAATACACTGTTGAACTGAAAATTAAACGCTCGTCTCTGTGCCGAGGGCTGAAATTCCAATAACATAACATAATATGTAATAGGGGACGAGCCTATTGTAATCAACCGGGTGCAAATCCAGACTCCGTGGCTGTTACTGAGAAATTGAAAGAAAAACCCAATAACACTTTGCCCGACCTGGGAATCGAACCCAGGACCCCATGCTCAGAAGCACTTGCGACCGCTAGAACAACGAGGCAGTCCCTAGCATGTATCTTTCTATTATTTACAATCTTTATTATTGACTTTGAACTCACCCCGCCCACCCTTATTTTTGACGGGAAAATTCCGTGTTTATATTAATATCCAAATATAGAATCTATTAGTGAAAGAATCTTTAATATCGACACAGTAAAATTGTTATTTGTTGCGTCGAAAACAAGGTCAAAGTGTCTCCTGTTTATAAAATATCAGAAATTGAAGTAACTGTTTCATCATTTTCCTTATCCCAATTTATTTGGGGTCGGCGCAAGATGTCTTCTTCTTCCATACTTTTCTTTTACTCGTCATCTCATCAGACACTTCCTTTCTTGCCATATCATTCTTTACACAGAACATCTATTGTTTCTTTGGTCTTCCTCTACTCTTATACCCATCCACATTCATACTCTTAAACTTTCCTCACGACATTTTCCTCATTTCTCCATTTACGTGTTTGTCTGTCTGTGTGATTTATTTGAGCTTTTTGACGACACATACTCGTAATTTATGAAATAATTTCAGGAGTAGTTGAAAATTTTTAAATTTTGTTCGACTTTGATAATTTATTTCCCAAACAAATAAATGTTGATTTTTATTAAAAAAATCACTGATTTTCTAGTTTTGATCTATATTTTAATTATATTTAGTTAAATACAGTCATACATTAACGTCACGAAACGATTTTCATACCATTTACTCCATTACCACTAAACAAAATTTAAACGAGCGAGCCTATTGCCATCAACTGGGCACTAATACAGACTCCGTTGCTGCTACTAAGTAATTCCTGAGGGAAAAACCCAATAACACTTTGCCTGACCTGGGAATCGAACCCAGGACCTCATGCTCAGCAGTCGCGTTCGCGACTACTAGACCAAAGAGAGAGAGAGAAATTTATGGACCAGCCATAACGGGAGTATCCACGTTTCGGCCCCGTAAGTCACAACAGGCTGGACGCACTGGTTGAAGACCTAAGTCTTTATGCTCTGTGGAATACGTGACGAGAAAAACCGACGAAGTATCATCAAATTTGGTAAGAATTAAGCAATGTCTTTATTTTGTCTCTACCGTTGTTAAACCGCAACGTTGACTTAACAAAATAAATCAAACTTCATTCATCATTCAAATTGCAACACACATACTTCGAAAGCTAAAAATTTAAATCATATTCTGTTTCTAAAGAAAAATGAATAACGATGTAATTACCCATGTTCGCAGTTTAACCACATACAGATGGGTCCTAATGCTATTCCAATAATACATTGCTCTGAACAATAATTTATTAAACCACTGCAAGAATGCAGTGGCCGCGTTTCCCCGGACGTTTAACCCCTCCTGACGAGGGTTGAGCAAGGTATGCTTACAGTGGAGATTAAAGATTTAATTTAAGGGATTTAATTTCCATAGAAGAATCTCGGGAATTTATGTGTCCAATGTCGGTGTGTTCTGTAAGTCGAATGACACTTTAACCTCAGTCTTGTCTTTGTCGCTTGATAAGATAGTGTGCTTTGGTTTGTGTTTTGTCACTGTTGATTGTTTTTTTTCTCGTTTTGTTTTACATTCATCAGCATCATGAAATATGTCAATTGTTGGCGTAGGCCTAAATGACAGTCCAGAGGGGCCCGCAAGGGCCGATGCCTGCCAGGGCTGAAGGACTGTTCGAAAGAGATACCGCGGCCCTGGAACACAAAGGGCAAAAGAAGGAACATGGATGGGTTTTAGTAAGTAAAAGCCTGACACTCCCTTCCGCTACGCCCAGAGCGGGGGGAGTCATTTGATGATTTCCCATCCGAAAAAAAAGGCCTAAGTGATAGTATTGTTACATCGTTTTAAAAAAAAATATTGATTCAGATTTTACGCCGCTTGAGATTTTTCACAGCACAGCACGATGAACTAGGAAGTTGGGATGGCGCAAGAGTATCGACACATATTGTGTCCTACACACAACTATTAAACTTATGACATTCCATGTGGTTTTTGTGTACTGAATTGACCTTTAAACACAGTTATCGCGTCATACCAACGTCATGTGTATGTCATTTGTTCGTCAATTTAATCAGAAACAAGAGGAGCCTATTCAATTATTTGGAGAGCAGTTTATACTTGTATTGTTTCGTCAGAAGACAGTTTTCGTTTTTTTATTTTTCTATATTATGTATTGTAACCCAACCAAATTCTAGAAGTATAGAAGCCTTCTAGTCTTCAGGTTGCAAAAACAAACCAAAATATTTCCAAACTTGAAACTTGTTTGTTTTTCAATTTTGTTTTTCAAATTGAATGAAAACAAAGGTGAGTACGTTCTATTTACATTTCACTTTCAATTTTCCAAGAAATCCGGCAAAAACTGCTGTCATAATAAAAACAGAAATCCAAGATGGCGGCGGCGAATGTTCAAATATATGCCCACTTATGTTATTGACAACCTAATCGAATCCCTTCCTATATTTATATACCAGATTGACAGTTGTCGAGATGTTTACCATCGTCAATTTCGAAGTGGTTGCTTCCATATTTAAGTGTGTTTAAGATGACATACTTTTTAAGGGGTAGTAATTTTGACGGGGTTTTTTATAGTTTAGTGGAGGTAATTCTATATGTAGTCCATATCCTTCCATCCATACCCATACTAATATTATAAATGCGAAAGTAAGTTTGTTTGTTTGTTTGTTACCTTTTCACGTCTAAACCATTGACCCGATCATCCTGAAATTTTGCATTATACATTCTCAGGTATACAGAAACGGACTTAGGGTACCTTTCATCCCGAAAAAAAGTACTGTTCCCGAGAAAAACAACAATAACGTTCTTTTGGTAATAGGTGGCGCCACGTGTCTTTCAAATCATGATTGAATTATGTTATTACTAGCTTTTGCCCGCGGCTTCGCTCGCGTTAATTTACAATTTGACAATCAATTCGGGTTGTATTCTCAGGGAAATCACCAATGTACCTGACGAGTTTATGAGCTGACTGTCTCATCATTGCTATGGATTCTGGACAGTGATAGCTCTTGAACGCTTTTTAGATTGCGTTGTGTTTTCTATCGTTGTCACCATAGTATAACACCGGCACCACACGTTGCCGCCAACGCTCGTACCAATGTTGGTCGGTTAATTTCGTGAGGCGTCCACACGTTGGCTATGATGCCAATCCTGTCCCGTCAGAGCCAATGTGAAGATGTCCGATACAAAAATCGAAATTACTCCATATTATAGTATTTTTTATTTCAAAGATAATTAAATTATTTACAAACTACAAAACTATAATAGTAATAAAGATGTACACTTAAAAGGGTTACAGGGCGTCCAAAAATTCGTCCACATCGCTGTCAACAGGAAAAATGCCTAGAAGGCTGGCAGCATTACCACGTTGGATGGCAATGCTGAATCTTTGGCCAAAAAATAGGCCCGCCCTCTGGTCACGTGAAGAGTCGACCAACCGCTTGGCGATTTCCCGAAATACTAGGTGGGCACTCGGACCCCAGGCCCTAGTGTTTCAACCCCAAACGGCTCAAACACATGACTACCAATTAAATTATTGTATTTGCGCCGTTTGAGGTTTTCAGCACCTGCAGCAGCCGCCCCAGCACAGCCCACTGTGCTAGGAAGATGATATATTATTGGATGATCGCGAACGTTGGCGCAGATTCCTTTTATAAAACCGACACACCTCGGTCTACTCCCAACGCTCGTCCCAACGTGCCAATGCTATTTTCTAGATCCACACGTTGGACGAGTGGCGTTGGGATCAACGTTGGGGCCAACGTGTGGAGCCGGCCTAAGCATAATCAGCCCATTAAGTTCCCACTGCTGGGACAAAGGCATCCTCTCCGTAATCCATCAGTGCGTTGCCACCATCATCATCGACATTCTCCTGCCCTTATCCCACTTCATTTGGGGTTGGCGTACCATGTCTTCTTCTCCTTCCATACTTCACACTCTTCACTGTCACCGTACTCAATCAAATTCTCATTACTTCCCGCTTTGAAAAATCCACACTCACACTTTGCAAAATCCTCCCGTCATAAGCTTATGAAATTCAAAGAAAAAATCATCTCAATTTCTCGAGGATGTTAAATGAATTTCCTGAAAATGATACGGTACGTGTCACTGACATGGTATTCATAATAAAATACATATATTATTTTTAAATTTCGTAAGGCTCAGCTACAAGGCGAAGTAATTTTGTCAGATGAGGTACTTGAAGTACTTCAAAAAACCAACAAAGAAACAAATGAGTATCTCATGATTAGCTGACTATTAGAAAGACCTTTATGTTCTATCGGTCGATAACTGTTTAGTCGGGCGCTTAATCAGTTTCAACATGCATGCTAGTGCGCATATTTACAATTCTTCGGTATCGGCCGATAAATCAGTTTGATGAGCGACATGATTGCCTTCAAACTATCAGCTAACTGTTAGATCAGTATGGCGTTCTTTTCCCGCGCGCACACTTGCCGATTGTTTGAAGCCGCCTAATAACTAGCAAATGGTTCGAGCGCAGCAACCGACTGTTGGTTTGGTTTACGCATTCATTGAAGCCAGAAGTCAGTAATGGTTCAATGACAGTTTTCTCGTAAAAAATGGGTATGGAAACTTGCACTACGAATGAAAAAGAAATATTTTAAGACCTGGGCCCGCTTCCACTACAAATCATCGTTCTATCAAACTCAAACTCAAAGCATTACGGCATTTTTGAATGTCAAAAATAAAACTAAAAGAAGCGAAGCTACAGTCCCAGTCACAAGGCATAATAACTTGAGAAAGTACTGCAGTTGCACATCCTAAAGCGTAGATCTCTATGGAGAAGAATGGGCAAGAAACTCCATGGACACTCTTTTAAATCAAAATATTGTTACAAAATCTTGGTTACATCATCATAGATAGATAGATAGATAGATAAAACATTTATTCAGTGCACACAAAAGACACAGCACAACACACAGAAGCACAATTACATAATGAAACAAATTATAAGAACATAACTTAAAATAAAAAAAGTAAAAAAACAAGGTGCCAATATACAAAAAGACAAACAAATATCTACTAGAGAGATATAGTGACACCATGACATAATAAAAAAAATAATAAAAACGGGAATCATCATGAGATTATACATATATGTGAGAAAGATGTAGAAAGACGTGCAAAATAAGAGCGTCCAGAGAAAAAGATAAAATCAACAATTTAATAATAAAGTAATTAAAATAAATATCTATTTCTTTTGACGTTTTGAAGACGACCTAGACAGAATTATGTTTTGAATATGTTTTGCGAATTTAATCACTTTTTAAGTTGCTGCGCTATAATCAAGAGATTGATATTAGAGCGTGTCTGTACATAAAGCTCCACTATTTTCTATTGCAGGTAGGAAATTACATATAAATACAGAAATTACACAAAGTAGCTTTGTGTAATTTCTGCCTACCCGCAATAGAAAATAGTGGAGCTGTTACGATGCTTTTGCTTTTTTGCAATTATTATCTTCTGTCAGTAATGGCTCATCGCTCGAAAATATTCAAAGATTTCTGGCCAAGCGCAAAACTTTGATGATTTTAAAGATTTTTAATCTAGAATGTCTATGTAATTTGTAAGTATTTTGAAAATGGCGCCGGTGATCGAAAAAATGAGAGGTAATCGGCTATCGTGGTATGGATATGTGATGCGGAGGAATGAGGAAAATGTCGTAAGGAAAGCTTTGAGTGGAAATATAGCTATATTAAGATTGGAGGAAGACCAAAGAAAAGATGGACGGAGTGTGTGAAGGATGATATGGCTTGAAAGGAGGTGACTTCTGCGCAATATTATTAAAATAACCTACGTTTCTTTTGGTGTGTTAGAAACAGTATTTTAATTTATTTTGTCCAAGACAGTATCAGGTAAGTTCTGAGCGTTTATACAGAAAGTGAGCAACGTCGCAAATAGCTGATATAAATAATTTATTATTAATATTTTAGTTCACTAGTTAGACATACTTCTTATTTCGATACAGTAATATTAATTAAAGCAGGTAAATATTTGACAGCTATTTGCGACGTTGCCAACTTTTTGGATGAACGCTCTTAACATAGGACACAAATAATATTTTTTAGGAACATAGTACTCAATATTACGTAAACATATTACAAATTAATGAGAAATAAATTTTTAACATCCTTAACTCACGGACTTGACTTCTTGTTGCTGAATAAAGCTTAGAATATTTCTTTTTTCTTTTATTTTTAGAAGGTTATTTTCTACAAGAAAATAATTTACGTGTCGTTTTTTATTTTAATTACCATTTGTGATATCGTTTATTCCCTTGTAACTGGTATGTGAAGGTTAGAAATAGGCAGACGCTGTATCTTCTTTCTTTATCGTATGGTTAGTGCCTAACCTGGTGTCAGAGTTTTTATGCCGCCCATGTTTGCTGACTTGGCTGTACATGCCGTCAAGAAATATCTCTCAGGCATGCTCGTTTTCTCACGATGTTGTGCTTCACCGAAGCAAGTGATAAATTAAGCAATACGCATGTGAATCCGAAAAATCAGAGGTGCGTGTCTTGGGTTCGAACTCGAGATCTATGACTTGGCCGTCGGACGGTCACACCAGTAAATCACTGCCTACTTAAGCCCTGTTTGAAAATAGTAGTTGGAATTACCTTCTACTAATCTACAAAGCGTTACTGGGTTTTTCCAATAGGAATTTATCACCAGCAACTTAACTGTCTTGGATCCCGCAATGAAATTAATCAGAAAAGTATAGCGGAGGAATAAGAAAACCATAATTTCCACTTCCTTCTATATCAGCAGGAGACAGAACGAAACAAGGCCAATAGGCACAAAGGGACGTTTACAACTGGGGTAACCCCAGTTGCCTAGTACCACGAATAAATATTATCATTAATGGGTCCTAAGTTGTGAGTTGTTATATTTGATTCCAATAATAGGTATGGCAAAAACGCTAGAACGCTCGGAAATTTGTTCTAGTTTCTACAAGGTCAGTATTGTAAATAATAATAAGCCGTTTATTTCAGGCACCAAGACCCATAGATTTAAATAACTCCGGATGTAACCTGTACACTATCCAACATAATATTGCGTTTATTCTGCCAAAGACTACACTCCCATAAAATGTGATGTGCAGATTGTTAATATTCGCAGTCAGATGTAGAACATTGATAAAAAGGTAAGGCAACAAGCTTGAAGGAAAAAAAATAAAAAGCCCAGTGTTTAGAAGTAGCTGGATGAACACTCTCGTGCCTTGATAAGTACGTTAGGCTGGTCTTGCGCCTGATCTATCTCCGGTCGTGCCGGCCTATCGGACTATGTGAGTGAGTTCAGACATTTTATGAGTGAGGGAAGAGAGAAAAGACCTGTGTTTGCGCGGGCATTTGTTTACTACAATGTCTTCCGCGTTGATAGCCAGTGTCTGCTGAGGTCAGCCGCCATGGCCGAAAGTGGTCTAGAAGACTGTGGAGTTCAGAAATAGACAGTGTCTCCTTGTGATATACTGGTATTCAGTTACACCCGGTTTAGCTTTTGGCTAAATAATTACAGCCGCACAGGTTGATCTTCAAGGTTAAGCCGCGTTTGCCTAGGTCAGTCTGTGGATGGGTGACCATCATAACATACCCGGCTTCCTTCATGCCTCGAAAAGCGCGTTACGCCGTCGGTTCAGGCTGTTAGTTGTACATCTTTGACAGACGTTGCAGGTAACCAGGGGTCCGAAAGTCTGACAACCAACTTTCCAAGGGGTACAGTATTACATAATGCTAACTGGGTTGTGGAAGTCAGATAGGCAGTCGATCCATGTAAAATACTAGTATTCAGCCCCATTCGGTTAGACTGGTAGCCGACCCCAACATAGTTGGGAAAAGGTTAGGCAACTAATCCTTTTTTTTTTTTTTTTTGGTGGTTGGGAAATCATCAAATGACCCCCCCCGCTCTGGGCGTAGCGGAAGGGAGTGTCAGACTCTTACTGACTAAAAACCACCCATGTTCCTTCTTTGGCCCTTTATGTTCCAGGGCCGCGGTATCTCTTTCGAACAGTCCCGCCGGCAGCCCTGGCAGGCAGGCAACTAATCCTACCACTGATCATTGCGCCATTAATCAAAATCGACTGACGGAAACAGTTATATTTCATGTTATTATGCCTTCATTCTTATAACCAAATTAAACTCAGTTCTTATTATACTCATTATTGTAAGACTGGCATTTTACCAGAAAATAATTGCCTTCCTCTAATATTTGTTAGAAACATATAACTAAAAGTATTCTATTAAGGTGAATGCTCCAACCAGCCCGCGAAATTCAAAATTTCTTGCGTTTTTTGCAATTTGCAGGCCAGTGCTAGGTTGTATGTTGATTAAAATATTATTCGCGGCTGTAAGACATATGTAGTTACAGAATTATAATCATCAAAATCACCAATACAACCCTCACCGTTCATAAAGGTGTAGGAACAAAAAAAAAACAGAAAAAGTCATTCCTACAGCTTTATGAACTTAGAGCGTTTTATTGATGATTTTGATGATTATAATTCTGTACCTACATATGTCTTACAGCCGCGAATAATATTTTAATCAACATACAACCTAGCACTGGCCTGCAAATTGCAAAAAACCCAAGAAATTTTGAATTTCGCGGGCCTGGTTGGAGCATTCACCTTAACTGCTTTTGTTGGGAAAGTAAGTTTTTTTTTTATGGTAAAAATTACCTACAATTTTGACATTATAATTCTTGTTTTTTCCTGAAGTTTTGTTTTATGTTTTATTTATTGTTTAGTTATTTGATAACGATTACTCAGTAAAAGTATTACCTGAGACCCTAACACGTGCGCCGTGTAAACGTAACGTAATATTACGTCGATTTTAAAATGATAATACCCGTTTCACATAAATTTAATATTTTCATAATTTTTGGAATGTTTTCATATCCAATAAATGTTAATGGTTGTGCTTGTTGCAAACAATTTAACTAAAATGCTGTAGGATAATATAGTCAAAGACATAGTCAAACACATAGTCTAAGAGATACTTAAGAAAAAAACTTACTACTATACTTATAATAATAATAGCTGTTTATTTAATCTAAACAAACCATTTATTACAATTATAACATAAGTGGTTCTTATGAAGTGGAATAAATGCCAAGATTTGTAATAGATATAAAGCAACTTCCTTTGTAATTAAGACGCATAAGTATAATTTATCATCTATATGTAGTTAATATTAATCAAAAGAGTAAAACAGCTAAATACTGGTATTTGACAGCGCAACCTTAAAATCATAACCGTAGAAAACTTAGAACTTCCAAACAAAAACAAACACGAAAAGGACGGTGTGAAAAGAGAAACCAACATTATCATCCTTACCTAAATAGGTTTCAACAACGAAAACAGTTTCAACAAACTGGAAACTTATTATTGATGGAGAAAAGTTCATTTTTCCTATAACAAACTGCTTTCCGTGACAGTAAATTATACCTTCCTATTGAGAATTGCTAACGGTCGAGATTTAGAGACTCCAGATATTTTTACCTGGAGTGTTTTTAGTTTTAAGAATTTTCTTTGTTGAAAAGAGAATGACCAAAGTTGGTACCAAAAAGTCTCGCGCCTCAAAACCAAAATATTATAGTAATTAGTTTCATATTTTTTTACGGCATTACGCGTCGGGGATTTGATTTTTGAACTGGAAATATACTTTTCGAGTTTAAAAGTATGAATATTGTTTTACTCCCTTTATATGACGTTCCGTTTCAACTGAATATAAATGACGTTCCGTTTCAATTGAACAAATCCTTGTCTGTCGAGCGGACTCTAAAATTAATTACAATTAAGTAAGATCTGTACACCAAATCGATTTAGTTTGGTTTATTGCTATTTGCAACAAAATACTTGATTTTGATTTATCGATTACATCCCTAAATCCCGACTAGTTTATAGCACTTACTATACTCTATGGTTTATAGTTATCTTATCTGTGGCATCTGACATATGTACTGTACTACTAACTGACTATTGGCAATATAAAGGTCTAAAATAAAATCGAGTTTCAGTCAAGCATACTGTGGATGTTACTTTAACTCGTAATTCTTACTAATATTAGTGTATTACGCTGTTTTTAGAGCGATAATGTAATGTATGTGTGTTAAAATACGTCGTTGGTAGCGTCGAAAAAATAGACCTACTTTTTAGGTTAGTTTCGATTTTATAAAATAACTCTGAAACGCGGGTTTTTTTTTCAAAAATAATTTTTGTAGGAGTTAATACGATCAGTGTAGTCTATAAAAAACAAGGTTTGATTTTGATGCAGCATGGTACGGGATTCCATACTTCCATGAGCATTCTCTTTTGGAGTGGGAAAAGTATTTTAAATAATGATGCTGATACTGTAAGTCTACGTCATCCCATTGCTGGGCAAAGGCTTCTCCCCATGACTTCCAGTTGTTTCGATCCAAGGCCAATGTGGTCCACTGGACGCTGGTCTTATCCAGCTCGTTCCGCCATCTTCTACGAGGTCTGCCGAGACGCCTTCTGGCTTAAAAACATCATTTATGTATTTGTTATTTTTTTAAATATTTTATGAGACGTCATTAATGAAATTGGTTACAATGATAATTATAATGAAAGATGTAGATGAATGGGAAATCAATAAAAATATACTAACACACCATTTTATTCAGAAGAAAAATATTAAACTACTACTTACGACCTAAACGTTAATAAACGACACCAAAAGGAATCAATAAGCAATAAGAATAAACAGCAAAAGGAGAAAAAGAATATCTTCGCGATTAAATTCAATGATATTTCGTGCAAAGGGTAAAGAAAAAATAATAATAAATCCAAAGCTAAGGGGATGATTAATATCTGCCGTCTCCCGTGTTATCGGGACGGGGTACTCTTATTTACTGCCGTCTGAAGATGTAAGGATGCTGGAAGAGACGTTGAGTTGATTTTATTACATGTATAATTTGAGATGCTTTCAGGCATTTACGGTACACGGGACGATGTGAACGAAAAACGTTCTTCCTTCAAGAGCTTATTGGTTCTTGTCGGTTCAAGTTTCACGTGTCGTTGGCATTTTGATTTAAGACGTCACGGCGACATGAGATCCTCATGGGTACACACTATACAGGGTGTAAACGGACCCTTCACAAAACCGTTCACCAAGCATTCTGTACATCAAACTAAGTAACTTTACGAAAAAAAAATTGCTGGGAAACGATTTTTTTTTGGTTTAAAAATCATGTTTTACGGTAGGACTCAATTTAATGCACTCAAAACATTGTGCTGATGGATTGAATAGTAAGATCGTGGAAGTGTTTACAGTAAAAATCTTACGTTTAAAAAAATAGAATAAAAAAATGTGAAAAAATTAGAACTTTGACCCCCATTCAATATATCCGTAACTAGAAAGTACCCAGGTGTGGTCTAGAACAAAAAAAATATCACAATGACGGGGAGACCAAGTGCCTTTCGGCTTCGTTAAGAATCTTGTTACACCCTTTATACCTTAATTGGCAAACGATGAAATAAACTAAAGTAAGTATACCAAGAGACCGGCCGGTGTTGCCACATTGCAAAAGTCAGCCCTACGGTCAAGGGAAGCGTTAACTAGGCGTTTAGAAATTTCCTTAAAAAGGCCGTGTGCTGTGCTATGCATGGTTTGCAAGTGATGATAAATGTTAAAATTAAGACGAGCACTTTTCAAATAAAACTCTAACTCATTTGCAATCGCACTTTTTTCTGTTCCCGCTGTTGATAAATTTTCAGCAGCGACTTCGTCAAAACAGTGCCAGAAACTTTGTCACCGCCGCACGCACCGCATAATAACTTGTTAGCATCGACGTCAATTGTACTGGATCACCCGCCGAATATTCGGCGGTCGAATATTCGGTATTCGGCTGAGAGCGCCGCCGAATATTCGGTATTCGGTACTCGGCCAAATCACTATTCGTTGCATCTCTAATTATTACTTCTTTTTTTAAATATTGTATGTCCACCAGTACTGCATAATTCATTATACAGTAATGTAAATGGAACTTTTTCTTCAAAGCTGAAAGATTGTGTTGAACGTTTATAATACAAATCATTATTATTTATGTCTCCTAATTTAGAAAATGTTGTACGGAGTATATTTTGTTAAGTTTAATTTTAAGACAACACTGTTTATGCTTAATTATACTATTGTTTGTTTTCCCAAATGTAGTACATATCCATACTTAATATTATAAATGTGAAAGTAAGTTTTTTTTTTGTTACATTTTCACGCTTAAACAACTGCACCGATCTTCCTGAAATTTTGCGTAAACATTGTCAGGTGTACAGAACCGGAGATAGGATACCTTTCATTCCGAAAATAACGTACTTTTCCCGATCAAAACAACAATTACGTTCTTATGATAATAGATGGTGCCACGTGTCTTTCAAATCATGATTTTAATTATATTATTATAAGCAGATTACAACCCAAATTGATTGTCAAATTATAAAATATTAAAGCGAGCAAAACCGCGGGCAAAAACGGGTAAATAAATAAAATAAGAAAATGATTACAATATCTCTTCTAGCGCCTCTATATTCATCTACTGAGTAATATTTTATTTATATTGTAATCGTTCACGAAAGAAATTGTTCAGAATAAAGAAGTAGCCTTAAACGATATAAAAGTTGAACATTTTTTTATCATTAAGTAATCATGGAGCTTTTACCTGTTCGTTGGAATGGAAAAATGAAGCTTATAGGAGTTATGATGATTACAGGGTAATCAGGATATTTAATCCTACCTCAGTAAATGATGAATAATAAATTAAAGATTTAGTAAATTACAATATTGACTAAATGACGACGCAGAAAAGACATCTTTGGAGAAGAATGATTAGGAGAGCCCACCCCAAATAAAAAATGGGAATGCCAGAAGAAGCAGAGTAAATGATGAATAATAGATTAAAGTTTGTGTGAGTAAATGTTATTGGATTTCTACTAAAGAAACAATAACTTAACGTCATAGTATCACGCTTATAATCCCCGAAGGGTTAGGCAGAGGTATAACTAATAGTACACCCACATTTTGTCAGTCATGCTTATGTCCCATGTAATAGGAGGCGATCCTATTGCCATCGACCGGACACACATCTAGGTTCCGTGGCTGCTACTGAAAAATTCCTGATGGAAAAATAAAATAACGTTTTGTCCGACCCGGGATTCGAACCCAGAACCCCATTGTTAGCAGTCGCGCTTGCGATCACTAGAACAATGACGCAGTCAGAAACATGAACATGAGACAACGCATTCTACTACTACTATAATTATAATAGGACGTATTTAAAATTATATTAATAGCATCACACACTTCAAAACAAAAGTTCCTAAAATGTTCATCAAACAAAACTCGGCACCCACAAATCCAAAAACTCTGCCATTAATAAACCCGCTGTGAATTCATTATAAAACTCCGCACCAGTCAACAGCAAATAATCAAAAAACATTATTCGCAAAACCAAATTCTAAAAGGCCATTCCTTTAAACCTTGTTAAACAACTTTAAAAAACGCCACAAAACAAATTTGTCCCGAACAGGTAACTTTGGTTCAGCTGCCATTAAATTGGGGACGGGGGGAATTTTCATAATTAACAATTTGCAAGACCAAGTTTGGTGCCAATCCATCAATTTTGTACTGAGTTTGAAAACCAATTATGTGGAAGAAAGACGTAGTTGGCAACACTCGGAATGTTTCAGCTCCTACCTTTGTTCAGTGTTGCAAGGTTCCTAATGTACTGAATAAGTTGTGAACACTGTGAATTAAGTTTCTGTATTTGCATTGCATGAGGTTTCTTTTGGAGTCGACTTTTCTCCGACTGTCGTCCGTGTAAACTTTGAGTTCAGTTTGGGAGCGAAAGTTTTTCTTCTTGGCGTTCTCATTGTCTAAAACTAGGGTAGAACCCCTCCCGGTCCAAATGCTTCGTGGGCTTATAAACAATTACTATTGTTGTTCTGTATTGAATGTTATTACTTACACTAATGGTGTTAAAAGTTTAATGGAGATGGCAAATACCATAGGAATATAATAATCAATTGATCAATGTAACGCACTCAAAACATTGTGCTGCATTGAGTACAACAGGGATCATGGAGGTATTTAAAGATAAGGTATAATATCATAAACTTGTATTTAAAAAAAAAAGTTGTGGTGTATGTTCCAGAACAATAAAAAAATCAATAAGGGTATTTTTACACCCATTATGAAAGAAAAATATAAGTTTAAAAAAAAAAACGTTGTCCCACACTAGGAACTTCTCCTGTATCGTGGGTGCGTTTACAAACATTTAAACTCACATACACAAACAACCAAACCCGGAACAACTATCTGTAGGCCATACAAATATTTGTTCCGTGCGGGAATCGAATTGCTCAGCTACTGCGCCAACCGTGCCGTCCAACCTGCGCTGACCCTAAATAAATTTAGATAATGAGAAGATGTTGAAAAGGATAATGATTGGGTAATGCATGTGTAAATACTTTAAATAGAGCCAAAAATTTACTAAACCACACAGAAGCAATAAATTTATGATAATTTCCAAATCCAGCACGTAACTGCCAATTTTAATACCATTCCGTTCCTACCCAACGATTGACCATGACCTCAAAAATAAAGGGTTTAACCAGGATTTATTACCATAAATCAAATAGGTAATCTGAATGCTTCCCGCGATATAAATCTAAATATTGAATATGTCGACCCGAAAAAGGAAAAGTAAAATATTCATGGAAAAATTTTAGCCTTTCGATTGTGCGGTGGTGTGTTAGCTATCGACGTATTTGATCTAGATTGAAATAGAGATTTATTGGGTAGACTGACGTATTCTCCGCAACTTTCGGATGACCTAGGGCATCAAAAAAGAGATAAATAAATTAATAACTTGGAAGATTTAATTATTGTGATGATAGTTAGTTTGAGGGCGATGATAATGATAAACTTATTCAACTTTAAATGTGTCTTGTGTTTCAGAAAATATCAAAATAAAAACAAATAAATAAACCTACTGGGAGAAAAATACTGGCTTATAATTAAACTTTGGTTACGGCCGATATTTTATTTCATAACAATATAACGTTCATTAATACATTAAAATAACCTAAAGAAACTTCGAGCAACTTAACAATAAACTAAAAAATGGCGTCAAAAATCTCTTCCGCAACCCTGTCAACAGGTAATGTCTCCATGAGACCAGCGGCGATGCGACGTTGTGTGACCACGCTTATCATATGGCCATGATAATTAAACCGACCAAAAGTTGACGACGACCAATTAAGGTATTGAATCTTAAGACCCATATCCACGACGAATGGACTTGGGTAATGGATACCACCAAATATTAGTAGTAGGAGAATATATAGCCTAGCCCCAGTTGTGTGTACATTGTACCTACATGAGTGTGTCGACAGTAAGTTATTGCAGGATCCCGTGACGGAGAGATATATAGCGCAAACTGCTGCTACTGCAACAAGTGTTACGTCTTGTTGTCTGTTTTATCTTGTGTATCTGGACGATGTTGTTGTTTGTTTAGTTTCAGTTTAAACTATTTAAGTTTGATTGGTACTGTAACTAGTATCGTGTCATGTAAATATATTTATCTGCTAGCATCTTTAGTGCACTGGTTTTATACCATAGCTATAGTTTGAGAAGTATCTTCTTATTTATATGAAAAAAAAAACAAAAAATAAAATAAAAAAAGCAAACAGCTGAACCATTTCTAAGGAGGGGTTCCATGGGGGTTTAGAAATTTGTTCGTCGGTGTCCCTTCCACCCTGTATAATAATAATATCAACGTCAAAAGTTGTACGGGCAAAATAAACAATCACAAAAGTTGAACATACCAAGTCGCTCATCATGACAACGAAATATATTACGGCATATTGCAATTTGGGACCAGACACTGCAGTAACTTCAAGCCTCAATAAATTCACATAAAACGCCACAGTTTAATAACAAAAAAGCCTTCAAAATCGTATATTAGAACATGAATAAAAATTGCAATAAGCCCCCACGATATATTTAGAAGATCGCCAACAAAATATACACCCTTCCCGCTATAAGTTTATTTAACGCCTTTACCTTTCATGCCAAACTATCCCCTAGCGTCAAAGTCATAGGTTAGAAATTGGTGTAACAGGTTCACAACTCCATTTCCCGAGTCATTATTCTTTTTCAACGTTGTATTACAAGTACAATGGCTCTCTGAGCGATGGCTACGAAACATTCGAGATGTTTCGTTAGTCGCAACATTTAATATGTCATGTGATACATTGCTATGGGCGGAAAGAAATTGTGGTAGATGGGGTAGTGTGTGGTTTAGTGCTCGTACTTTTTCTATTACAATTTGGTTGTGGTTTTTGGGATGAAATCAGCCATGTGTAATAAAGGTGTAAGGGTATAAAGTAGCTAAAGTTGACTCTTACCTGGGTCGGGTCAGCTGCTTCATTTATTTTGAGCTCTTGATTTGCCTTCGAGCTTGAGCATGGAGGTGTTCGTGGCTAAATAATAACAGCCACTCGGGTCGATCTTCAGCTTAAGCCACGCTAGCCTAGGTTGATCCGCGGATGGGTGACCACATATTACATACCGAGTTACCTCCGTGCTTCGGGAAGCATGTTAAGCCGTTGGTTCCGGCTGTCATTTGTAGATCTTTGACAGTCGTTGCAGGTGGTCAGTGGCCCGAAAGTCTGACAACCAGTCTTACCACAGGGTGTCGTATTACCCAGTACTAAGTGGGTTGTGGAGGTCAGATAGGCAGTCGCTCCATGTAAAATACAAGTATTTAGCTGGATTCGTTAGACAGGAAGCCGACCCCAACATAGTTACAGTACTCATCCGATGTCAAAAAAAATTTCACTGTTGGAAACCTACTCATGTATTTTTCACGCGGTCGGTCGGTCGGTTAGTAATAAATAATGATGAGAAAATGTCGAAAAAATATATAAATTCGATACTGCTACTTCTCTGAATCTTTGTAGTGTTTTATATTCATGTTACAACATTGCTTTTGAAATGTAAATTCAATTTATCCTATAGCAGTATCCATAGATATGAATATATTCTTAAAATTGTGAAAATATTAAATGTGAAACGGGTACTTTTAATTTAAAAATCGACGTTTTTACTCATGACAATGTAGCAAATTATACCTCTATTGGTAAAAATTTAAATAATAGTCTTTCGCCACATATACACTTTTGCGTCGGCTTAGAGTCCCTTAATTCAGACAATGATTGTAGAAATAACAAAAATTGCAAATATAGTATTCAGATAAAGGGATAAGAAATATCACTGAAATAAACTTCAACGGTCTTATTTGTAGTAATCTCTGAAACTACGAAGCTCGGCAGTATTTCAAGTCAAATTAATGTACCATTATTTTATCTTGTAGAATGAATTCGGTGGGATTTCATTTTTAAAAAGGTATTTTTCACTGCTTTAATGGTAGACGAAATTATTTGGACTGTATTTACTGAAATGTATTATGTCTTAAGTGGAATTGAGATAGTCATTAATGCTTAAAAATCTTTTTATCTTAAGTATTGCTGAATAACTCATCTTTTTGCTGATTTTCTAAAACCTGTAGGACAGGGTTGTGCTGAAAACATTTCTTAACTATTTTTTTTTTTTTATTATTTGTGTTCCAGTAATTTGATACTACGATCCATTTTATTTTAGGCGATTTTTATTTTTAAGTCGTTATTTAAGTAACTGGCCATACAAATTGAATGCAAAATCAAATAAATTGAATTCGTGTTATGTAATGTATACCACCAAAAAAAAAAACGAAAATCCTTCCGGGAACAGAATTAAAAATCACCAAACACCAAATTTTCCAGATAGATGATTGAAAAAATAAAAATACAGAAAGACGCAGAGTAAATTAATTTCCAATCAAACAGTAGAAAATGTCGCAGATAACAGCTGCACAATACACGGCCGTCCTGAACTCGTTTGAACGCAACTGCTCTGTGCCATCGAACAAGTTTTCCACTTAGCCACCAATCAGATGGACTTCGGTCCAGTAGTTCTTTGTGACGATATATTTATGGTGGGGGACATACTGTTCGATAGTTTGTCTGCGATTTTGACGATCAATTTTTATCAAGGATGATTCTAACCTATTTATTTACTATTATTACATGCAAACATAATTATATAACATGAGAACTGTAATCATCGAAGAGTTAGGCAGAGGTGTATCGTACACCCACATTTAGCCTAGTAGCAAGCCTATTGCCATCAAGCGTTCACAGATCCAGACTCCGTAGCTGCTACTGAGAAATCCCTGATGGAAAAACAAAATAACTCTTTGCCCGACCCGGGAATCGGACCCAGGACCTTTTGCTCAGTATTCGCGCTTGCGACCACTAACCCAACGAGGCAGTTATAAGCCTATATTGTTCCACTTCAGAACAAATACTTCCCTTACCTCCTCCGCTTTAAGCGAACTAATGTGATTGATTCTGACTTAAAAGACTGATATGTTGCAGAGGAGAATGAAAAAAAAAAAGTATATTTTTATTATTACATAAGCTCCATATATACTGAATTGTGTTTGGAGCCTCCTTTTAGGCAATCAATGCCTGTGTTAGGAGACTCCGCTCTTCCATATCTTAGATATTATGATACATTCAAGTATATTGTTTTTATTTACCGATATTATATAGGTATATAAAAAGGCTATGTATCATATCATGTGGTAAGAAGCGTGGTATGCTTTGTTTTGATGTGGTGTGTGTGTAAGATGTATTGTGGTTTGATGTGATGTGGTGCGGTGTGGTGTAGTGTGGTGAAGCGTGGTGAAGCGTGCTGTGGTGTGGTGTAGCGTGGTGTAGTATGTTCTGTTACTTCTTCTTCCCTGCTAAAACACAAAAAAATGGTAAAACCCCATCCTGCATCGCTTCTCGGTGTCCTTTTGGGGTCTATTTTATGCCTTTTAGAGTTCTAATATTCAGACAATATTTTTTTATCACTTTGATTTTCTGTTGTACAAAACAGTTCATCATTATTTTTCTTTAGTCCACTGCTAGACGTAGGCATCTCCATTTGTACGACGTTCAACTCCATACACGTCAACTCTCAACCTATGATTATCTCATCATAATATTCGTCCTGGCAAATTCGCTTTAGGTGCATAATTCATACCTTTGTTCATGATTTATTGCAAATACTTTCATCTTGTGATTTTGAGGTCTTGGATTTTTTATTTTTATTTTCAAGCGAGTTGCTAATTGCAACCACTTGAATATAATTATATTTTAAACTTTCCCATCATCATTGCTGCCGAGTAAGGCCTAGAAAACGCTGGCGTGACGACTTAGAGGCGGTTGTGAGAGATTGGTCAGAGAAAACCGCACGGAGAGAAGAGTTGAAGGCTTCGGAGAAGGCCTTTGCCCCGCAGTGGGACAATATAGGCTAAGGAAAAAAAAATCTCTAATTCAATATCACTTTAGGTACTCTGGACAACACTGAATTCACATTGCTTCCCACACTAATCTCAAAGATCAAACAGAACCCGCTATCACAGCTAACTAACACACAAATAATTGCATTGCACGTCTGTCGGTTACCTAAGCCTTACACACACATTCGCATCAAATCCTAGTTCCTAACGTAAACAGATCTTAACACGTCCGACTTCCGAAGGCTGCTTTGGCTTTGAGCGTCCAGTCACTGCAATAAATCGGTTTAGCTAGTCCGCTCACAGGCTGACGTTGAACGTAACGTGACTCCGGGATCTGTCCTTTCATTTGATTCGAGTGGACGTGACAAAACGAGCTTTTTAGATGCTGGATTACTGTGTGGAGCTCTGATGATTTGGTATGGACATATGTATTTATGTTTAAATTTTAGATGATTGGGGAGCAAGTTATATTTATTATCGTCATCTAAAACCTGAATTCATTGGGTATAAGTTTTAATGATCGACTGTTAAAAAAGGAGGTGGTTGTGTTCCAACAGTACCTTTTTTTTCTTGTATGTGCACCGATTTCTCCGTGATTATTGGTCCGATTTGAATGATTCTTTTTTCATTTGATAGATGAAGCTTGCGTGGTGGTTCCATATATTTTTTTATTAATTTTGCTTCGGTATATAATGATTTATGCTCTATAATACGCATTTTTCTTCTTCGATTATGTTTATATTCTCTTAATATCTTCTAGTTACAATGTAAAATAAACACATGGCAAGAATTTAAAAAGGATAAAGTAAAAAAAATACTCAAAAAATTTGAAAAATACTTTACTTTCGGAAGTCGGACACTTGTTTGTTTCATATTTCTGTACACAGTTTTAAGTAAGTACCATGTTATTTATTTTTGGCACCAAATAGTTAATTCATTTCTCGGCTTCAAATAATGAAATCACTGGTAAAAACAGGTATGCATGTCTTACAAACATTTCGGCAACATAAAATAATGCTAACGACTAGATTTCCAAGCAACTACAAAAAAAGTTTCTAAAGTACTCACAAACAAAGTAAAATAGCCAACATAACAAATATTCACCACAAACACAACAGCAGTATGTCACAAATGCAGAGACAAAGTTGTACCCAGGCGCTTCAAAACTTCTACTTTTTGTCCTATTTTATTTTGCTACAAGCATTTTTTTAAAACGCAATGAAAAAGTTAAAAGCGAAGAACTTTTGGTATTTGTGATTTTTCCACTTGTAAAGTATGTAGATTTAGCTGTATTTCGTCGACCTCAACATACTTTGGAAAATAGTTAGAATTAAAAACAATTGTACAGTAGACAAAATTGTCAGTGACAGTTTATTTAAGCAATGAAAATTGTGATAAATATGTGCAGGGGTGATACGGTACGAGCACGTTTCATTAAAATAAAGTTTATTTTAAAGTAACATTCAGAATGTGAAAAAAATAAATATGATATTGTAATATTTAATCTCTCAAATTGCTTTCGCTGGAAAAATAAATACAAACTTAATATTATGTCGCAAGTAACAAAAATATGAATCACTTGCAGTCTCCTGCGACTTTGTTTGCATAAAACTTTAACCCGGGTTTTATAGCACTCAGACGTAGAAGTTTCGGAATATGCTCTCTTGGTCTATCTACGTTCCACATGTCACCAAGTGAAATATCTTTTATTTTGGGAAGGGTGTTCAGTTTTCAGACTCCATTGAACAAAGAGGTGTTGAGTCTGCTGAGTCCAACGGTTGCTGGCGGGATTCAGTAATACCTAATGTTATTTGTAAGAGCTTTAAAGAACAAAGAAATGATGGATGGACTGTGGGGAGGATGATATGGCAAGAAAGGAGATGTCTAATGAGATGACGAGTACTAGAGAAGTATGGAAGAAGAAGACATGCTGCGCCGACCGTAAATAAATTGGGATAAGGGAAGAAGAATGAATGAATGGTTTGTGCGAAGTCTGATATTATAGCGATGTCACCACATATAATTGAAATTACGTAATTATCTCAGTATTTAGATATTATCTTAAAGTAAAACAGTAGTTAGTTACAAAAAGTATAGCCATTATAGTAAAAAAAAAGAAAAATGTCCATGTTTATTGATCGCACAACTGCGTGTTAGTTATTAAAATTAATCCATTTCGATAAACGTGACGTTACAAACAAACAAAAATAAACGCTTACATAAACAAGTAAAATAAATTTAACACCCCTCACCAAAACGAGAAAATCTCTTTAAAAAATCCATTTTCATTGAAATCATTCGTGTTTGTCAACGTTTTTTTTTTGTCGATATTTATGTCAACATAACGTTTGAATGTGTTGAATGGTTGTCAAATCCGATTCGGATATTTCGAATAATGTATTCAGTTTAAGTGAATTCTGTTGGTTTATGTATGCGGGGATTACATTGATTTTTACTTGTCATTGATATTTTTTTAAACACTTTAGAAGCCGCCGGCGGAAGCAAGTATTTAACCAACTTCAAAAAAGGAGGATTGTATTTTTTTTTAAATATCTTAATCGATATTTCTGTCAATTATGGACCGGTTTTGCTTTTTTTTTTCATTTGGTTGAGGAAGCCAGCGCGGTGAATAAAAGCAAAACTTTGCTTGAGTGGTATTTGAGTTAACTCCTTTAATCCTCTCCTCGGTCTACGGTACCGAAAAATTAACCAGGGATATTCTGACGTCCTCACTGGTCGATTTTGAGGTGCCGTATTTGACTGATGCGTTGAACGCCTGGAAAATGGTTTGTCCCAATACGGATGTGCCCGACAACCTGTCCTCCCAGAGACAGTGGGACGTGCCGCTCTGCAGTATTGTACGGAATAACCTTTTAAACACGTCAATCAATACTGTGGAGCGTGCCCGTCTGCTGGCCGTGGGGGAATGGGAGTCGGGCTTGTGGCTTCAGGCACTTCCATCTTTCCATTGGCACTATGATGGATGACGCATCGTTCCGGGTCGCTATGAGTCTACGCTTAGGCGCACCTTGTGTTGCTCCGCATCGGTGTCATTGCGGTGAAGCTGTCGACAGCCTCGGACACCATGGCCTGTCCTGCTACAGGAGCGCAGGTCGCATTGCACGGCACGCCAGCATTAACGACATGATTTGTCGAGCTCTTGCCAGCGCCGGCGTACCAGCGGTTTTAGAACCAAACGGCTTGGTACGTGACGATGGGAAGAGACCAGACGGCATGACGTTGGTGCCTTGGAAGGTGGGTAGGCTTTTGGTGTGGGACGCAACTTGTGTCGACACCCTTGCGCCATCTCACGTTTCAAGCACGGCGGGCTGTGCGGGCGCTGCTGCTGCGGCTGCTGAGATCCTCAAGCGGCGCAAATACTGTAACCTTATTGGTAACTACAGTTTTGAGCCGTTTGGGGTCGAAACGCTCGGGTCATGGGGCCCGAGTGCGCGTCTCCTTTTCAAGGAAATCTCTCGCCGACTGGTCGACACTTCGCGTGACCAGAGGGCTGGCTCTTTCTTTGGGCAAAGAATTAGCATTGCCATTCAACGTGGCAATGCTGCCAGTCTTCTGGGCACGTTTCCAGATGATAGCGATGCGGAGGAGTACTTTGACGCCTAAGACGTGTCCTATTGTCGTCGTTGTATATATGTCGCAGGCATTTTGTATGATTTCGCCATTTACATACGGCGTCGGCAATTTATAAACGCTTTTTTCATAACAGCGAGCGTTTATAAATTGCCGACGCCGTATGTAAATGGCGAAATCATACAAAATGCCTGCGACACGTACATAACAACAGAGAATCGAGGAGCCCCGCGCAGCGGGGATCCGTCGACCTGCTGACGGAAACGCTAACCCTAGACGGTCGACGTCAGGGGCACCCCGAGGTTCGGTTAGTTAGGTTCCTGTAAACCTTGCAGACAGAAATAGGAGCCCCGCGCAGCGCGGATCCGTCGACCTTTGTTTCGGCATATTAGATAATGACACGGCATTATACATTTTGCCTTCGGCATTTTTCATAACAGCGAGCGTTTATAAATTGCCGACGCCGTATGTAAATGGCGAAATCATACAAAATGCCTGCGACATATATATAGGTACTTTATTTTAGTCTTCTTTTTATATTTATTTTAGTTCTATTTGTAGTCTGTATATAATGTACATAGCAATAATATTAAGTACTTTATAGCATATAACTATATAACTTTTAGTTAAAATGTTTAATTAATTCATGAAAACAATTTATGGAAGAATAAAAAAGGTTTTTTCAAATAAATGATTTAATCGAATTTGATTAAATCCGTGAACTACTCCTTTGCGTCGCCAGTATTCAATCACGTGTTTCATATAATAATCTTTACCAGTGGTGTGAAACAATTCTTTGTTTCATTATTGCTATTGCTGATCAGATTTGTTCTACTGTAATACAAGAACATGTGTTTCGGCGTGTCCTCTGACGTCAGCATGTCACGTCGCGGTCCATCTGTCAACGTCTCGCGGAATTATGCAACGTTGCCAGACATGTTGATGTCACGTGTTGCGCGTCAATTGTTGTCTTGTCACTAACATGTAAATAAATGGCTTTACTATAACGCTTTGCTGTTATGTGTAGATCAGCCAAATGTACGTTATTTAACACTGGAACAGCTTCCAAGAGTTGCCATCTGCTTAGGTCTCACACTAGCGTCTTTGAAAAGTTGTGTGGTAATGCGGAGGAATGAGAAAAATTTCGTGAGGAAAGTTTTCAGTATGAATGTGGATGGGTATAAGAGTAGAGGAAGACCAAAGAAACGATGGATGGACTGTGTAATGAATGATATGGTAAGAAAAGAGGTGTTTGATAAGATGACGAGGAGTATAGAAGAAGAAGATATGCACCGCCGACCCCAAAAAATTGAGATAAGGGTAGGAAAATGATGATGGCAAAGTTACAATCTCACTATGTAATACAACTTTAAAGTTTATCCTTAAATCGTGATGCAAATCATCCTTCTAGGCTACGCTTTACAATGTTACCGATATAATATTTTTAATGTTCGCCTGTTATGGCGGCCTCACAGCAACGCTTTAAATTTTTTATCGTTTCGGTATCAGAAATGTAATAAATGTTGCCTTTATACGTAATATGGTCTGAATTTATGTTGAGACTGTTTTGTTGTACTTTTTAATCATTGGTTGTGATCATAGAAGATCGCTATAGTATTTTTTTAAATGTTATTTACAAGTTAAGATGACAAGCAAGCTTATAGATCATGCGATTCTCACGCGACATCACTTGTCCATACGGTCGGACCTTCCACCTGGACATGAGTTGCCATTGCTGACCAGGATATCTGTAAATATTCTCCGGACCTAGGTCGGTCCCAGAAAGGAAAACCTGATCAGGTGGAGATTCATTGATGATTCTGCCCTTTTTTTTTGGTATGGGAAATCATCAAATGACTCCTCCCGCTCTAGGCGGAGCGGAAGGGACTGTCAGACTTTTACTGACTAAAACCCATCCCTATTCCTTCTTTTGCCATTTGTGTTTCAGGGCCGCGGTATCTCTTTCGAACAGTCCCGCAGCCCTGGCAGGCATCGGCCCTTGCGGGCCCCTCCTGTTTGCTGACATCTATTTGAGGCGCGCGTGGAACATGAACGCGCCGTCGATACGGCCTGTCGTCATAAGATGGACGGACGGCGAGCTAGCCCATTACTCACCGTCCACAGACCCGCGCCTACTGTCTTGCTGTTCCACAAACGATGGGGCACTTAATAGCGTGTCCTGCATATTCATTCAGCATTACAGAAACTGATGGTAACTATTAAAGGTGTAAAACTCGTGGCTCAGTTCAGGGCTGACATAATTGAGATTTCCAGCGACACGCTAAGAAGATGTAGACCCTAACATTATTGGGAAAACGTTAGGATTATAAAGAAATAACATTAATTCAGACCTGTAGTCCCCGAAGGATTAGGGAAGGCCTTTTTCCAACTATATGGGGGTCCCCACATAGTTGGAAAGAGGCCAGACATGATGATGACTATTAAATATCTTTAGTACTGCATAAAGTTAAATATACTAACTTCTATAGTAAGCGGTCGTTAATAAGTGTCTTATTCCAAATGTCTAGATTTTGGAATATAGCCAGAGTAACTTTACTGCAATAAGGAAGAAAATTTGTAGTCCATTCGTCATGTGCCAGTTTGAAATATAGTGTGCAGGAGACTTGAATTTTACTTTATAATTTTATAAAAATAATTTCACATTTAGGTTTATACTGAACTTTTGGAGACGACAGCTAGTAGTGTTCTACCATCAAACCAAAAACAGAAGAGAGCAGATAGTCTGGGCAGCAGAGGGGCCAGCAAAAGTTAAAGACTGACAACTGCATAATTATGCAGAATTGAGGATCACAGACGCTGATGGATGCTACGGAAAGTGATAAACTCGTTGCCAAATTATAGGCTGGCTCCATTTAAATTGTCATCAATATGCTAAGAAGAAAATTACTGGATTGGTAAAAGTGGAGCGAAAAGGCCAAGAGAGTGGACCATCATGTGGACTAGAGTAAGCGAGAAAGAGAGATATTAAATAACTAAAGAAAAAGCAAATTGGTATCAAAGTCGGTCTTCGGATTCGACTCATTATAGAGCTCCCCTACTCCTGACAAAACTATCGGTTACTGGTACAGCGCTGCTGTATTTTTTTATTTCACATAGCGGAGTCGCGCCCGCGCATCCATCCGGTACGGTCGCGCATATCGTTAGCGCTAATTTTGTTAAAATGACGAACGTGGTAAAGTGTAGCAAGTGTAATATTGTAATAGACGAGATGTTATCGTACATTCAAAATAAGGTATCCGTGATTGACGAAGTAACCTTAGTGCGGATCTGTACTTCATCGTTTACGAGTGAAGAAATTAAAACCTCTAAATCGCTTCTATTTGACTCCATGCCCACGGAGTTGCGCAAGATTGTGCGGAAAAACAAAGGGAAGGAAGAACGAGACATGGCAGACATAATCAAGGTGTTTAAATCTGCAGAACCAACCGAAATCCCAGTGTTTGTGGCTCGGCAGCTAGAAAAGCTACCGCCGATAACGTTTGATCACTTAGACTGCACGAAACTTCTAAAGGACATAGTACGGATGCAAACTACTATTAACGAATTCAAGACCTCATATGCAACCTTGAATGATTTGAACGAGTTAAAAGATGAATTCCTTAAAATTAAATGTGACTCATTACCACCAACGTCCGCATTTAAGGTAAATTCAAACAGTGATGCATGGTTACTCGACTGTGGCCCTATGGGACTGTCAAATGTGCATAATTCGTCGATGAGTGAGGAGTGCATCATCAATAATAGTGGCCTGGGCAGTGATAATAATCAGAAAACTCCACCGCGATACGGACAAATTATGCGGGTAGATGAGAAACAACGGCAAAACGGTCAAAGTTCAAAGTTGAAGGGATCCCGACAACAACGGTCGGAACCAGCTGGCAGTGTCAACATTGCGTTGACGCATGAATGTGACGAAGCGCCGAACGCTGCGGTTACGTCCGAGTCATCGATTCATCATTCGCGCGTACAGTCGCCTGGGCCGCCCGCGGCATCGCAAGCGCAAGTAGCGATATCGAGTCAGCTGACCGGCGCGGAGAACACTATGGCTTTTGTGGCGAATATGCGGCGTATGGATGCAAGCGACTTATCACCAAAGCGTCGTAATAAAGACGAGGAATGGCAACAAGTCTCGTATAAGAAGCGTACACAATACCGTTATGCGGGCAAGTCAGGAGTTGCGAAGGATTTAAATTGTAATTTTAAAGCAGCTGAAAGGAAAATTCCGATTCTCATTACGAATATTCACAGCGAAACAACGGAGGACGACATAGTTACATACATTTACCGTAAAACACAGGAAACTGTATGTCTTGAGAGAATTAGAATGAGAAAAGAGAAGGGCCATAATGCTTACAAATTCTTTGTGTCTGAATCCAAACTACCGTTATACCTGAATGAAAATATATGGCCTGCCGGTATCATATTTAGACGCTTCATTAATTTTAGTTATAAAAATACGAACAGATTCTCTTCTGTGGACGGCGCTCAGCAGCAAAATAATGAATAGCTACCAATTTGCTAGCTTTAACTGTAAGAACGTCAAGCGATCAGTAGATAGTGTTCGGGAGTTGTGTCGCACCTGTGACCTAATTGCTCTGCAAGAAACGTGGTTACTGCCCGAGGAAATAACGTATCTTGGCACGATCGACAGCGACTTCGGATACACAGGGACGTCGGCGGTGGACACGTCCGCTGGCATACTGCGCGGGAGGCCGTTTGGCGGTGTCGCCTTACTATGGAGAAGCAGTGTTTTCCAACAAGTGTCAGTGTTGCGGTGTAATAATGCCCGTATTAGTGCATTAAAAGTGACAACAAAAGACCGACCTGTGCTTGTGATGAGTATATACATGCCTACTAATTGTGCGGATAACCTACCGGACTTTACGGACTGTTTAAGTGCGGTAAGTGCTATTATTGATGAACACAATATTCAATCGGTTTTTATGTTAGGTGATTATAATGCTGACTTATGCGAATTATTTTATAGTGAGCTTTCTAGTTTCTGTAGTGAACAGTATTGGACATGTGTTGATGTTGATATGCTCGGTGTGGACTCGGGTACATACACATTCATTAGTGACGCGCACGGTACGTGCAGCTGGTTAGATCATTGTATAGTTACGCAGTCGGCAAAGCGATCTGTCACTAATGTTTACGTTAATTATGATACTCTGTGGTCTGATCATTTTCCTCTGATCATAGAGTGTGACCTTGATTTACTTACACCTAAGTTGCAGGATAATGTGTCATTGAACGATAACACGGTAGTGTGGGGCACTAGAAATAAGGAACAAATCGCGAAATATACCACAGAGTGTCATAAACGTTTAGGGTTGGTTAATTTTCCTGCCGAGTGTATTAATTGTGCTGATTATTACTGTAATGACCCCTATCACCATCGTATTCTTGATGTGATGTACTCTGACATTGTGTCCGCCCTTCGTGCTGCGTCTTTGGCAGGTCGGGAGGGCGTTGTGAGGAATGGGAGTGGGCCGCGCGTGGTGGGTTGGAATAAACACGTCAGCGAGGCTCACCGGAGGGCTAGAATGAAGTTTACGGAGTGGGTATCGTGCGGTAAACCTAGCGTTGGCTCCATGTACGATGACATGTGTGCCAGCAGGAGACTTTTTAAATCACAGTTAAAATGGTGTCAAGATAATCAAGCCCAGATTAAAATGGACAGTCTTGCGGAAAAGCACGCCAAAGGTGATTTTCGAGACTTTTGGAAAAGCACCAACAAAGTAAACGCCAAGCCTGGACTTCCGGTGAGTGTCGATGGGGTGAGTGATTGTAAAGGCATTGCTGATATCTTTAAGAGTCAATTTTCTGTGCAGTCACCGCTGGGTCCGGCGTGTGAGGTTAACAATGATGAGTTACCTGAAGGGATTGTAGGGGTGAGGTTTAGTGCCAAGGATGTGGCTGTAACCCTTAAGAGCATGGCTAAAGGCAAGAGTCCTGGTCATGATTCTCTGTCCATTGAACACCTAGTTCACGCTGGCCCACATATAAACAGAGTATTAGCGATGTTCTACTCACTATGCGTGAGCCACTCTTATCTTCCACCGGATCTTATGAGAACTGTGGTTGTGCCGATAGTTAAAGATAAAACCGGTGACTTAGCTGATAAATGTAACTATAGGCCCATATCTCTAGCTACAGTTACAGCGAAGGTGTTTGACGGTTTGCTTAATACACAGTTAAGTAATTATATAACTCTACATGATAATCAGTTTGGATTTAGGCCCCAATTATCAACGGAAAGTGCTATACTGTGTCTTAAGCATACCGTCAGATACTATAATGACCGTAAAACCCCGGTATATGCGTGTTTTCTCGACCTGTCCAGGGCCTTTGATTTGGTGGCGTATGATCTCTTGTGGGAAAAACTTGAGAGTATCAGCCTACCACCAGAACTTATTACCATCTTCAAGTATTGGTATACGCACCAGGTCAACAGCGTCAGGTGGTCGGGGGCAATGTCGGAGCCATATCGATTACAATGCGGGGTAAGACAGGGCGGACTGACCTCACCCACATTATTCAACCTCTACATGGACGCGCTGATCGTCGCGCTGAGCAGGCAGCACGTCGGCTGTCATGTAGACGACGTGTGTGTCAACAATATAAGCTATGCAGACGACATGGTTTTGCTGAGCGCGTCGATCTGTGGCCTAAGGAGGTTGATGGTGACATGTGAGGATTACGCTGTTACGCATGGACTTAATTATAATGTTAAGAAAAGTCAGTATATGGTGTTTGAGGCGGGCGGTGCTAGATGCCCGGACTATGTACCACCTTTGAGTTTGAATAGTGTACCCTTAGATAGGGTGCATCAGTTTAAATACCTAGGGCATATAGTCACCGCTGACCTCAGGGATCATGCTGACTTGGAACGGGAGCGGAGGGCGTTATCCATTAGAGCTAATATGCTGGCCCGCAGGTTCGCACGGTGCTCAGATGGCGTAAAAGTAACTCTTTTCAGAGCTTATTGTACGTCTATGTACACCTGTAGCCTGTGGGCGAATTACACTCAAAAATGCTTCAACGCCCTCCGCGTTCAGTTTAACAACGCTTTCAGGGCGGTATTGGGCCTGCCTCGCTGCTGCAGCGCTTCAGGGATGTTCGCTTGGGCCCGCACGGACTGCTTCTATGCGACCATGCGGAAGCGATGCGCGTCCCTTGTGCGCAGGGTGCGTGCCAGCTCCAATGCCGTTCTGAGAATGATTGCTGATAGGTTGGACTGTCCTTATGTGCGACACTGCTGTGATAGACAAGTCACATATAGTGTCGCCCGTAAGAGACTAACAAAATTGTAAATTAATTATTATTATTATTTTTATTAATTAATTGTGTATTGAGATCTGTGTTATTTGCTGTTTTTGTATTTGTTTTTTGCAATATGGGTTACGTACCTGAAATAAATGAATTTGAATTTGAATTTGAATTTGATAGCTGTATTTAACTTGCTTAAAGGGAGCGATACACTTTGTGTTTGGGTGGCTTGGCCACTATACGAACTGTGACCTTAAAAAGTCTGTTCGCCTAAATACATAAATAAATAAAATTTTATAATCAGACAGGTTATAGCGTGGAAGAGAAAACAGGCTGTCAGCAAACCAAATAAATTTAGGTAAGTGTCGGAGATTGATGATGATAGTATAATCAGACGGTCCAGAAAGGAGTGGCCAATTCCGCATCGGGAACTATAAACAATACATTTCCAACTCAAGGTAAAATAAACCAACGAACGAAATAAACAGCAAACTATCGCAAAGCTCTGTATAAATATAGAAACGGCAGTAGGAAGTTTTTATCGCAGATAAACAGTTTACAAAGGAACATCGTTACTGTAGCATTTGTATTTAACGATTGGCCTTTACCCAAGGCTATAGAGGAGATGTCCATTCAACTGTAACCGTTTTATGTGATACTTATTCATCTAGAATCCTACGTCTTTATTTGCTTTGAAATGCTTAATATTGTTGGTGATAAATTTAAAACGAATCCATCGCCGACTATTTATATACGGTGGTGATAGATTTAAAAGTAGTGTCCGATGGTTTTCTGGTCGAGCGACATGTGAGAGAGCGCGAGAGCAAGAGACCTTAAGAAATTCAGTTCCAGATTGGCATAAAGCTGGTAGATCGAGTTCCTAACGTCGAAATCCGAAGACGTACAAAGGTTTTCGATATTGGAAATCGCGGTATGGAACTCAAATGGAGTTGGGCAGGACACCTAGCAAGACGCAGTGATGACAGGTGGACTAAACGGGGAAAAGAAATTTGTGGCATCCGGCCGCGAGATGGGCAGACGACATAGTTATCATCGGGGGAAAAACCTGGATGAGGCTGGCACAGGAACGTGGAGATTGGCAAAATAAAAGAGAGGCTTATACTCAGCAGGCTGTGGAAGATGATGAAATAATTAAATGATTTTTGATAAGGCCGCCACTACCGCTATACCCAAACCACTGCAACTCCTGAAAGCCAGAATAGAATAGAGAGACAATGAAGCTCGACGAAGTCCCAGAGAAACAATTTAACTGTCTTGGATCCGACAACAAAACTCTCAGAAATAAAAATAGCGCAGGAGTAGGAAAAACATCTTACGCGTATGTTGACTGTATTTAAACAACTTAACGAGATTATTACAATTATCTTGTAAATTCTCAAAATTAATACTTTACTTTCCTACGTCGCTTCATCCATAGCGCTCTCGCGCATTTGTAACAGTTCGTCGAATTTCGGTGCTCGCTAGAAACCTTCGGCTTTGACCAAAACTTTAGTCAATTTTGGACAAAGTCGAAAGTATGGCCAAATGTGGCCAAAGGTTACTGAAGCTAAAACTGAAGCCGAAGCTTTGGTCGGACACAATAAGAAACTCAAAATGTAATTATAAATTGAATGTCACTGGTTATCATTCTGAGAATCTTGAGTAAAATAATAAAGGTAAGGAAATGGATAGTCTTATCGTGATATATGAGGTTGTAGATACGTCCAATGGTCTAACAGAAAACAGCACCTTTTAATGAAGTCTTAAAGCCTTCATCTAGATATTAAATATAAAAAGTAGCAGTTCTAGACAAGACACAGCTCGTCTTTTTTTCAATCTTGTTGAAAGAGGCAGAAATATGGACCGCTTAAGGTTCAGTCAAACCGAATGAACCGGATTCCAGACAGGTTGCACACCCTGGACTTTGATAGATACATCAGCACATAACTTTACATTTAACTGCACATTTATAGAGCGATTTCGACTCTCTGCACCCTCAAATGTCTACAAGCGACAGTATAGTTATTCCACCAGATGAACCTTCAAACTATTTGCCAACATAAAAAAACTGACCACAAAACCATAGTTCATAAATTCAATTCAACACAACCATTTTACGCACTCAAAAAATGGCTGCTCTAAAAAAAGCGCGCCATATTTTCACGCACCAAAAAGAGTGTCACAAAGCAAAACAAGTCAGGCCAAAAATATTTGGCCGACAAAAGCAGGTGTAGCTCATACCAACCAACCATTGTTCGGTAACCGCGATAAATTTGTACCAACCAAAATGTCGCGACCAAGACATACATTTTTTCATTGTCCTTTACACGAGCGACCAATGTAATTAATCGTTTTATTCTGTTGTGTACTCTTTTATTGTAAAGCTGTGCTTTTACGGTTTCTGTTCTTTGTTTTCTGATTCTTTGGTGTGGATAATAGCCAGTGTTTTATGGACGGTGCAGCAGCATTTGGGTATCTTGTGTGAGATTTTCAATAAAACATTTCATATTTTTAACCGAAATCTAAAATAATAGGTGGTTACATATTCCACCAGCTTCTTTATCCATACTTCCATACTTAATATTATAAATGCGAAAGCAAAGGAGATCGCCAGAAATCCATACATCGTTGGGCCAAATATGAACAGTAATCATTTATGTATTATTTAATAGATAAAACACAAACATATTCATATCAGAAAGATTTTTTTTTAAATTCTATGGGAATTGGGAAGAAAATAAGTTTTTGGGTCACTAGGTTAGGTTTTGCGGCAGATGGTAAGAATTGTACCTATATAGCGCCAAAATGTATTGTAAATACCATAATCAAATAAACACATTGATTTAATTGTTTGAAAACATATTTGTATGTTACTATTAGCATATTATTGCATAGCACAAAAAAGGAATTAGGTAGGTAAAATAAAAACAAGTTATTTTTTCAATATTTTTTCATCTTCATTTTCATACTCAATTAATATATCATACAGGAATGGTGCTGGAGGTGTGATGGTATTTTGGTACCTTGCCACTGTTTGACGACAGTCCTTGCCCTTATTATGGAAAGAACTGCTTCATCATGTAAAGGCAGAGCGAGTTTCCAGTAGCGTTGCTACGATCAGTAGGGATACCTACCACAACTCACGCAATTCACCATTATCCAGTCGATAAGCAATCGGTGTCCAAGTTCATAAAATCAATCCAAAGTCGTCAGTAAAATAGCAGAAATCGAATAAGCACATCCACACGAGTACGAAAACGAATGACGGGACTTGACGGGAGTGACTTGACATTGACATTTTGACAAACATCGATATTTTTCGTTTTGAAACAGTCAACCGATACACGATTTTGAACGATGTTATTGTTAAATAAATAAATAACTATTACTAAAACAACAATACTTAATTTCATCAAAAATGTCCTTTTTTCTTTTATAAATGATTATTATGTTCATGACCAATGCTAAAACAAAATAGATATCGATTTTTTAGTAACTTCTTTAGAACTACTAGTTTTAGAACGAACTAGTTATGACCTGACAGCTTGTTTACGGAGCTAGTTTTAGAACTACATTCAATTTAAAACCATATTTCAAATTATAATTTTTAGCTCATTCCGGTAGAAAGTTATTATTGTTACATGTTATTTTTAATCAGTAAAAAATCTAGTCTTTTTTAATATACATATCGTTTCTGTACATACTTTGGCCCAAAACTGGCCATCTCCTTTGTGTGTTACCTTTTCACGCCTAAACCAATGAACCGAGCATCCTGAAATGTTGCATATACACTTCTCATCAAAAAAATCGAAACACTTTCATTTTTATTGTTTTTGTCCTAATTTTTTACAAAAGAGAATTAATTCCATGAAAAAAAAACATTATTGTGTAGCTGGCAGTTTGGTCATTACAGTAAGAAGAAAAAAATCAAAATTCGAAATTAGGATTTCATTTGTTTATCCTATAAATGAAATTAATCACTGTTTTGAGACAAATGTGTATTTAGGGTTGGAGTACGTTTCTCGTTTAAAAACTAAAAATTAGCGCTTGTCTTTAAACTTTTTGTTTCTTATTTCATTTACTGTGACTTTGGGACGTCTGAAAAAGCTTTTTTTTCTAAAACATATGGATACTTCGCCCGCAGAAGCCGCCCAAGTGGTGGCATTGCTGGATTCTGGACTTAGTCAGCGTGTTGTGGCTGCAAGATTGCATCTAAGCTTATCATCTGTTCATAGAGTCTACAAACGCTATCGGGAGACTGGTTCGTTCACGCGCCGTTCAGGATCTGGCAGGAATCGGGTCACTTCTGAGCGAGATGATCGATTTATTGTAACAACTTCTTTACGAAATCGACGCCTTAACGCTTTTCAACTGCAGCAGCAGCTTCGCGTTGTACGAAGAGTAGCTGTAAGTACTCTACAATAAGAAGAAGGTTGAAGGAACGCGGATTGGCACCGCATAAGCCAGCGAATGGGCCGAAATTAACTGCAGACCATCGAAGAGCGCGCCTTAACTTTGCACGCGAGCACCTAACTTGGTCATACCTTCAGTGGAGCAAAGTACTGTTTTCTGATGAGTGTAAAATTATGCTGTATGGTAACGACGGAAGGAACAAGGTCTACAGAAGAGATGGAGAACGCTTTGCACAATGCTGCATTGAAGAAAAGGTCAGCTATGGTGGCGGTTCGTGGACGGTTTGGGGAGGAATCAGCGCCGACGGTAAGACAGAACTTGCCTTTGTGTCTGGGCCACGGCTGCCTGCACTAAACTCTCATCGGTACATCGAACAGTGTCTTGAACCTCATGTGATGCCCTATGCACATTTTATTGGCAACGACTTCATATTCATGCACGACAATGCTAGAGCTCACACCGCGGGCGTCGTACGAGATTATCTTACCGAAGTCGGTATCTCCATTATGGTATGGCCAGCAAGAAGCCCGGACATGAATCCCATTGAACATCTATGGGATGAATTAAAGAGACGAATTCGAGCAAGAGATCCAGCCCCAGAAACACTTAGCCAGCTGCAAAATGCAATCCAAGAGGAATGGGATAATATACCACAACATGTGATCGATCGTGACTCTCATCCGATCGATGAAGAACCGTATGGAAGCAGTAATAAGAGCTCGCGGAGGGAATACAAGTTATTAAATAAACGTTTCTTACATTTTTTTTTCATTTACGCGTGTTGTTTTACCCATTTCCTTCATATTCCATACAGGGTAAAAATTACTCATTATACAAAATACGAAACCTATGAAGACTTAATTTGAATTTAGAACAATAACATTAGGATTTAGAAAACCTCATACTACTCACTATTAAATGACATTTTACATTTATTCCTAAATATACACATTTTTCTGATAATCCTTATCAAATCATAAACTGCGAGGTGTTTCGATTTTTTTGATGAGAAGTGTATGTTGTCAAGTGTACAGAAACGGACATACCTTTACTACCTACACCTTTCATCCCTAAAAAAGTAATGTTCGCGAGGAAAACAACAATAATGTTCATAATGATAAATAGACGGCGCCACGTGTCTTTTGAATCATCATTGAATTATATTATTACAAGCAGAGTACAATCCGAATTGATTGTCAACTTTAAAATTAACGCGAGCGAAGCCGCGTGCAAAAGCTAGTCCTCTATAATAAGCATCTTAAATTCTTCGTCTATGTGGATGATGTGCTAATATTTTCTTGTTACAATGTAAAATTGATATTTGACAAGGATTTGTGTGAGAAACCAATTTTAGTGTTTTTTTGGAAATCGGTAATTTTTATGTTGCAAAAAAAACTCAACTGTTGTCTGACTAGCTAAACTCATGGCAACTTGAAAATCAAACTCTAGTCTGCCCAAATCATCAAGAATTAAAAAAAAATAAACAAAGAAATAATAATCAAAGAAAGAAAGCAAATCTATACCTATCTATGTATCTAGACTTGGCCCGCGAGGTTGTCGACATGTGGGATATGGACTCAGCGATCATTGTGCCGATAGTCGTTTCAGCCAATGGCTTAATTGTCAAAACCCTCGACCAATAACTGGGAGGCTCCCGTTAGGCAGCTGAATCAAGGGCTTGATTCAGAAAGCGGTACTCCTGGACACGGTTCGTATTGTTAGGATGTTCCTCTCTCTGGAGCCCTGAGCGCCGGTAGCTGGGACCCTGTTCCTGATACCGATGGGCTACTATTTTTATACTTTTATTTATATGTTTTTTTATATTACTTTACATTGAAATATAATGAATGTGTACAGAAATAAATAAAGGAATAATACTCACAGAAACCACTGTTTTGAAATCCAGGAATACAACATATTTTTTCCGTATCTATTATTTATCTTTTGTAGGGAACGCGTTATTCTCGAGTTAATTTAATAATGTTCCCGCAAACCGTTTTTTACGATTTCAGTCCGTTTTGTTGTTTTGATTAGAATTGTTTATTTTTGGTTAAAATACAGAAAATGTACGGTTATTTACAATTATTTGTTCCGGGAAAAAATATTGAAATTTTTTATCTAAAAGCTTGATGTGCACCAGCACTGTTGCACCTGTCTGTACAAGGCAACTATAACCACTAGGAGGAATGAATACCACGAAAACTATTACAATTTCTAGAAACATGAATCGATCGTTTCTTATCTCATTATGCACTCCTAGTACCTACGTTCGAGTAGTTCATCTTTCTCCAAGCATCTGCCATTCCAGTTACCGTCTGCCAGTCGTAAATCATACTTGACTGGCATTGAATTATAAATGATTTCGTAAGTAAAGTCTTGTTCGTCTAGAAAATATTTGTACGCACAACGAGCAATCAAGTTATATCAAACCAGTGGAAGCGGATCTCTCATTGTACGGGAAATCTATACAAAGCAAGGCCATTTTACTCTGGAAATAATAAAGCTTGATGTGTCACCGTGTGTTCGTAATCTGCTTTTATCTTTGTTTCTTTATTTATATTTCAGAAAAGTCTATTTTGAAGGAAAATAGTGATACGTAATGGCTTACTTTTCTCGTTTCAGTTTTAGGGTTCCGTACCTCAAAAGGAAAAAATGGAACCTCTTATAGGATCGCTCGCTTGTTTGTCTGTCCGTCTGTCACAGCCAGTTTACTCCGAAACTACCGTACCGATTGAGTTGAAATTTGGTACACATAATATGTAAGTCGGTGATCCTAATACGAATGTGAAACATCAATTAATGAATTTTAAACATGGGGGCACTACTTTTGGGGTAAATTAGAAAATGAATAAAAAAGTTTTGAAAACTATGTCGTGTTACATATCAAATGAAAGGGCCCATTGTGAGCATCTCAAATATATTTATAATATATAATTTTAAGATAAACAGATTTTAAGTTATTTAAGAAAACAGGCGAAAATTAAAACCCTCCCCTAACCTCGAAACTGCATGGCCGAAAATTTTGAAAAAAAAAATACAAAAAATAGTTCTTTGCCTATAGGTTACAGGAAAACCTATAAGAAATCTTAGATTTAAAACAACTTACGGAATTTAGATACTTTACGTAAGGAACCCACTCCTCGCGAGTCGAACTCGCACTTGTTTGGTTTTTTATTTATTGTTTAATCGAAGCAGTAAATGTATCTAAAATTTTCTTTTCAAGTTAAAATATTGGGTAACCATAATAACTGGGTTGTGGAGGTCAGATAAGCAGTCGCTCCATGTAAGATACTGGTATTGAGCTGCATCCGGTTACACTGGGAGCCGACCCCAAGATAGTTGGGAAAAGGCTAGGCAGATGATGATGAATGTCCCCACTGCTGGGACCCAAGCTTCCTCTCTGAGAAGAAGTATTACTATTGCCGCTATAACAACAAATACTAAAAATTAAAATAAATAAATATTAAGGGGGGCTCCCATACAACAGATATGATTTTTTTACCGTTTTTATAGATAATGGTACGGAACCCTTCGTGCGCGAGTCCGACTCGCACTTGGCCGGTTTTTCTCGGAATTAAAACTAAATATGGTACATAACATATTTAATGTCATGGATTTCCGCAAAGTAACGCCTGATTCTAACCTACTTTACATAGCAGTGATATCCTAGTGGTGTGACCGTCAGACTGCCAAGTCATGGGTCTCGAGTTCGAACCCAAGGCACGCATTCTGATTTTTCGGATTCATGTGCGTATTGTATAATTATCACTTGTTTCGGTGAAGGAAAACATCGTGAGGAAATCAGCATGCCTTTTTTTTTTTTTTTTTGGTGGGTGGGAAATCATCAAATGACCCCCCCCGCCCTGGGCGGAGCGGAAGGGAGTGTCAGACTCTTACTGACTAAAAACCACTCATGTTCCTTCATTGGCCCTTTATGTTCCAGGGCCGCGGTATCTCTTTCGAACAGTCCCGCAGCCCTGGCAGGCACCGGCCCTTGCGGGCCCCTCCCGTTTGCTGACAACTCTTTGAAGCGCGCGTGGAACACGAACGCGCCGTCGACACGGCCTGCCCGTCGTCATACGACGGACGGACGGCGAGCTAGCCCATTACTCACCGTCCACAGGCCCGCGAAATCAGCATGCCTGAGAGATATTTCTTGACGGCATGTAAACCCAAGTCAGAGACCCATGGGCGGCATAAAAAATTCTCGACACCAAGTTAGGCACTAACCACACGATAAAGAAAGAAGACTTATTTTATTCCAAAACAACTGTTCAGAAAGATTAAACTCCCAGTTGTATAAAAAAAAATTAAAGAAAGCACTTAACTATATAGATTTTTCTCCTAACTTTGAACCTCCGACAATTTCAAATTAGTAACTGTCGTGTATACAATTGTATCTTTCACAAAGAAACGTATCTTCCAGTATCTAGTTACGGTATAACTTATATCTTTTCTATTGTAGTTTGTTTCTTTTATAAATGACTGAGGATAATGTATTTAGAAGCTTCTTTTTTTTAGGGTTCCGTAACTCAGTCGGCAAAAACGAAATCCTTATAGGATCACTTTGTTGTCCGTCTGTCTGTCCGTCAAGACCCTTTTTCTCAGGAACGCGTAGAGGTATCAAGCTGAAATTAATATCAAATACTCAAGTCTGCTACCCCTTGGAGCAGTGAAAAAAAACTTTTAAGTCAACACTATGGTTGCCAGAAGACGGATGGTGCCGCCGAGGCCGGCCCAGAAAGTTGTGGCGAGACGATCTGGACGCATACCGCGAGAGCTGGTTCGATGAGCCTCGGGAAAATAGCACATGGAAGTAATTGGAGGAGGCCTTTGCTCAGCAGTCGGACAGTACTGGCTACAAAAAAAAGTCGACGCTATCAAAAGATATGACCGTTTACAAGTATGTCTCATATTTTGTTATTTCACAAGGAATCAAAACCTAAAGGGCACTTCTCATTGGCCTAGAATCATGAAATTTGACAAGAAGCAATGTCTTATAGCACATGTTAAGAAAAAAAATCTAAAAACCGTTAATATATTTAGTCTAGTAACAAAATACTCACAAGTTTATACGGAACCCTCGGTGTGAGAGTCCTCTCGCACTTAGCCGTTTTCTTCTTTCTTTACTACATTTGAATGAGGCCTCTCTAGATGATTTGTTGTAGAGATCTGTGAATGAAAATGCTTGAATAGACTGAATATTCGTGATTTGTTTGTTTTATTATGAACGTTTTTCGTATTGACATTGAAAAATATTGTTGGTATATGAATGAGATTGACGATCATAATTTCTTGTTGTGAAAGAATGAAAACAAATCGATGAAATAATGATATGGTTTTTGTTATGATATAGTTTAACATAAGACTAAGATAGGCAGGACACAGAGAACTGCCTCGTTGGACTAGTGGTCGCAAACGCGACTGCTGAGCATGAGGTTCTGGGTTCGATTCCCGGATCGGGCAGTCGATTATTAGATTTTTGCATTAATCATTTCTCAGAAGCAGTCATGGAGTCTGGATTTGTGCCCAGTTAATGGCAATAGGCTCGTCCTTATTACGTGGGACTTAAACATAACTGGTGAATCGTGAGTGTACTATTAGGTACACCTCTGCTTAACCCTTCGAGAATTACAGGTGTGATGTTATGTTATGTAAGACACAGACAAATTCAGTTTATCACAACTTTGCAGTTCTTTCTCGATCAAACCATTCTTAATTTACATTGCTTTGTAATTATTTGTAGTTGGCAAACTACCTCTCGGTCACGACTTCAGTGCTTTCATTATAAAAGTACCGTTTTTTTTTACAATTCCTTCACTACTTCATCGAAAGGAACTTCGTTCCATCCGGGTGTCCCTTGACACCTCTCTAGTTTGGCTCACAATGATGTACTGAATACGTGGTAACCGTTTTCGCGTCGGTGTCCCTTCCACTCCGTACGCTACTCTCACCTCACTCGATGTTATGGTCATTTGATCATAAAGTAAAAGTTTGACTTTCTACTCATTTGAGTATAAACTCAAACTTTCATGTAACTTTCAGTTCAGTGCATACTCGCTAAAGTGATATATTGTGGGAGACAGTTAATATATTACCCGGCCATGGGGTGTAGCTCCAGTGACAGAAAATGGAAGACCGTTTTTTTTTTATTTCGGTCAAGATTTTTAATAATAGGTTATGTTGTGGTAAAACTGACTGCCTCGTTGGTCTAGTAGTCGCAAGCGCGACTGCTGAGCATGAGGTCCTGGGTTCGATCCCAGGTCGGGTAAAGTGTTATTGGGTTGATGGCAATAGGCTCGCCCTCTATTACATGGGACCTAAACATAACTGCGAAATGTGTGTACTATAATTAGGTAGACCTCTGCGTTACCCTTCGGGGATTACAGGTGTGATGATAATGTCCTGTTATGTTATCAGTAACAGCCTTTTTTTTTGGGATGGGATATCATCAAATGACTCCTCCCGCTCTGGGCGGAGCGGCAGGGAGTGTCAAACTTTTACTGACTAAAACACATCCATGTTCCTTCTTTTGCCCTTTGTGTTCCAGGGCCGCGGTATCTCTTTCGAACAGTCCCGCAGCCCTGGCAGGCATCGGCCCTTGCGGGCCCCTCCTGTTTGCCGACGTCTCTTTGAGGCGCGCGTGGAACACGAACGCGCCGTCGACACGGCCTGTCGTCATAAGACGGACGGACGGCGAGCTAATCAGTAACAACCTGGAATTTGAATTCCTGCCCCGTTCTTGGTAATAGGCTCGTTCCCTTTTACATGGGATAATATAACCGGCGAAAGTTGGGTACGTCTTCTTAAACTTTTGGGAATTACAGAAGTGATGTTATTTTGTGTGTTTATGTACTTATGTATTACCGAGTTCACTGACGGTCGACCACCTTTCAACCTTATTTCTGAGGGGATAAGGGTGAAAGTGGCAGACCGTAAGTGAACTTGGTAGTACCTACATACTCAATCACTTTATGTTTTCGACCACTACACCAATGAAAAAGCCACAAGATGAAAAAACACGCATTAAAATTCCCTCTGCCACTGTGACCCCACCCTTCCACCACAGCGGAATCACATTAGTTAATTAAATCCTTAGTTATTTGTTACATTTTATGCAGTCCAGTGTGGTTTTATTTTAGTTGGGAAAGAAGATAAATAATGTAGAAGGAAAGCTGAATTTAAATACGGAATTTCGTGATTTCCTTGTTGTTTTATAAGAAACAGTGACTGAGTGCGTCAGCAAGATACTGTTTCATTTCTGTTAATAATGTAAAATGTTCAATAGTCGGATAGGAACAGACCTAGGGTCTAAAATGGCCGCTTTAACAGAATCATAATAGGATAATAATATGAATTACGTTTAAATTCGTAAAATGGTCATAGACTACTATTATATTACATTATTATTTTTATTCTAACAGACATTTGCACACCTGTTAAGGTAGGATATGGCTTAAAGAACTTCTGTTGTATGTATCACCTCATGTACCTTCCCATATTCAAGCAAATAAGTGATTTGATTTTTTTATGAATTGTCACCTTGTGACCATTTTACGAATTTAAACGTAATTCATATTATTATCCTATTATGATTCTGCTAAAGTGGCCATTTTAGACCTCCTGCTGTATGGTATAGATCAGAATGTTGGGCCACAAAAGGGATGAATGAAAGGCAATTGCATGGTGCTGAGATGAGAATGCTAAGGGGGATGTGTGGAGTAAGGTGAATGGACAAAATAAGGAATGAGTACATAAGAGTAATGAACGTGGTGCTGGTGACTTAAAAATTGCGTGGTAATCGGTCATCGTGGTATGGACATGTGATGTGGAGGAATGAGGAAAATGTAGTGAGGAAAACGTTGAGTATGAATGTAGATGGCTATTAGAGTAGAGGAAGACCAAAGAAATGATGAATGGACTGTTTGAAGGATGATATGGCTAGAAAGGAGGTGACTGTTGAGATGAAGAGCAATAGAGAAGTATGGAAGAAGAAAACATGCTGCGCCGACCCCAAATAAATTGGAATAAGGGGACGAGAATGCTGATAATGATGAATTTAGAAAAAAAAAAGGTTTTTATTAAGTGGGTTCATTTTACCCAAAGACATTCAAATATTTACGAGCGACTTTTAAATCTCTTTGGTTTTACCAAACAGTTTGCCAACTGCATGATTGTATCTTGCGAAGAAAACCACAAACATCTTCAAACTAAACCGTTTATCACTGCAACACTGTTTCCTTCGATACGATGATTTATAAGCACCCACCAGCACAAACGATGTACCATAAATTCTGCTCACCCCGTAACGTCGTGAAGTTTTATTACCAGTAAACTTGCACCGATACCTGGGAGGAAAATGAATTTGCTTGTTTTACTTTGCTCTTAGCATGCAGGAGAATAAAAAGGGTCGATTAAAAATTATTCTTGGGGAAAAAATGGCTGAAAGTGTTGTGGCTAGATTAAGACTTTATTGGTTTTCTTTCATGATGGTCTTTGTCGGTTATAGCATTAGCTGATGTTTATTGGTTTCTTGTAAAATAACATAACCTCACGCCTTGTAAACCCCGCTGGGTTGGGCAGAGGTGTACAGTCACGCGCACTAATATGTATTTTTTTATTTTATTTTTTATTTAACAGTTTATACACTACATACAGAAAAGAAGAAAGGAACAGAAAAAAAGGTACAAAGGTGATGCTTATTTCTAATGAAATCTCTTCCAGCATACCTGCGAAAGGAGAGTAGAAAAAAAGAGATGTAGACATAGTGTGTAAAAGAAGAAGAGAAAATAGAATACATAAAAACAAAGCAAATAATGAATTTAAATATAACATACATTACAAGAATATACTTACATTTTTACTAGTAAAAAGACAAAATATATAACACAAATATAAAATACAATATAATATATAATAATAAATATCTATGCAACTATGGCGAATTGGAAAGATAATATATTCTTTCCTTGTATAATACACTTTCCTAAGTTTAAAACTTGGTAATTAAGTAATCATTGTAACTTAGAGATAGGATCTCTTTCATAAAAATATGAGATCCAGAATACTATGTTCGTAACCACATGAAATTTTAATCAAAACAGTTAACGTAAAAACACTTTTAAAAGTTGTTAAGTGTTTACATATTGGTGCTCGTGACTGTACCTAACAAGTACACCCACATTTCGCCAGTTATGATTAAGTATAGTATGTAATAAGAAGGCGAGCCTATTGCCATCAACCGGGCACAAATCCAGACTCCGTGGCTGCTACTGAGACAATTCCTGATGCAAAAACCCGATAACACTTTGCCTGACTCAGGAATTGAACTCAGGACCTCATGCTTAGCAGTCATGCTTGCGACCACTACACCAATTTATTATTGTGATACTGAATATCAATCCACACGTGTGTTCTCCTGTCAATTTCAGCCATTCTACTCCTCAAACCCACCTTTTCCAGCCCTCAAACTAACACAAATGGTAGATCTCCTAAAAGTTTGTGAAAGCGTAACGTTACTACTCCAACAGTTTTCAAGTTTTGGCACTTTGACCGCAACACTGGGATTCCGCAAATTTTCTACGTTTGACAAAGTTTCCAAGAAAATTTGCCTTTTGATAGACCTTTTACGTTGAAGTTTAGTACATGACATGTGACAGCTATATATGAGGTGGTTGTGTGCTGCAAAAAGGAGTTTTCGTAAGAGGAAATATGATAGACAAATGTGTGGTTCTCAAGTTTTTGTGGTTTTCAAGTTAGGCCTCGACATGTGGCAGTCTCCTTTCAAAATGTTACATATTTCTAAAGCAAATTGAAACGTATCAACAAGACTTAAAGTTGTATTTCTTCTTTTAGCTAATAGTTTTCGTCGCTGGCCAATCTTATAATTTTATAATTTTATTTTTGACTTTTCCAGCATCTTTATCATTGTCTGTGATCACTTTCTTGGTTCTAAAGTCTGGGTAAAATACGTAGAAAAACATCGTAAGAAACATTCATTACTCGTAGATCTCTCGACCTCTCCGATGATGGAGTCGAAGTGACGAATTGACTGCTGCTCCATCATTTGCATGGCTTTTCCCCAACTATGTTAGGGTCGGCTTCCAGTGTCACCGGATGCAACTGAATACCAGTATTTTACATGGAGTGACTGCCTATCTGACCTACACAATCCAGTTAGTACTGCGTAATACGATACCTCTTGGTAAGACTGGTTGTCAGACTTTCGGGCCACTGACTGACCAGTCGTGGAACGGATACGTTTGCAAGCGACGGTACGGAGCCGATCGTATGCGTCCTCTTCCTGCCGAACGCGATCGGCTGTCGCCGCATCCATTCGTATTATTTCCGATATTATGCGATGCGAGCCGTTTGGTGGAAATCATCCTTTATTCTATATTCATGATTTGTGGCTGCGTTAAATAATACACAGGGAGGTACTCCTACTCGAAAAGCTAGACCAAGAACAACAGTAACTGTCACACCATTTGTTTTATTGATATTTATTGTATCTCTCTGATTAATACCTAGTATCTTACTATTTCGGAAGAGCTCGTTGCTGAATAACAATAGCCGCTGACATCAATCTTCAGGTTAAGGCGTGCTTGCCTAGGTTGGTCTTTGGATGATTACATACCGAGATTCGTCCGTGCCTCGGAAAGCACTTTAAGCAGTTGGTCCCGGCTGTCATTTGTATACCTTTGACAGTAGCAGTAGTCAATGGCCCAAAAAGTCTGACAACCAGTCTTACCATGGGGTATTATTAGATTACCCAGTACTAACTGGGTTGTGGAGGTCAGATAGGCAGTCACTCCACCTAAAATACTGGTATTCAGCTGCATACGGTTAGACTGGAAGCCGACACCAACATAGTTGGGAAAAGGCTAGGCATAATGATGATGATGTATAAGAAATAACTCTACTGCGCCTAAATGTACACTTTTGTATTACTTCTTTAGATAAATAATTCTTATTCTCAAATTATTCTTAAAAGTTTTACAGCTACAAGTTGGCCACCGTTATGTTCTTTCTTAAAAAAACCTCCAAGAAAACAAACATTTTAGAACAACACTCTGGCGATTTACGATGTTGTCCTAGTACGGGTGTAACAATATAATTTAGGTACACCAAGGTATAACAGTTTACTTAATAGCTATAAGGACTTGCTTTTACGATGGTCCCCAAGCGGTTTACGAGTTACTTCGAGTAAGCTTAGCTTTGGTGTTACTTAATCATGGCTGCAACTTCATTCTACAGTTATACAGTTAGAGAAAAGGTATTGTTTTAGGAGATTGACAGACTATGTTACTTTGTAGTTTTTCAAACAGTGATAGCCTAGTGGTGTGACCGTCGTCGGACTGCCAAGTCTTAGCACTCAAGTTCGAACCCAAGACACGTACCTCTGATTTTTTGGATTCATGTGAGAGATATTTCTCGATGGCATGTTAAGCCAAGTCAGAGGCCCATAGGCGGCATAAAAAGTCTGTCACCAGGCTAGGCACTAATCACACTATAAAGAAAGTAGATACAGCGCCTGCCCATTTCTAACCTTCACATCCCAGTTACAAGGGAATAAACGATATCACAACTGGTAATTAAAATCAAAAACAATATGTAAATTATTTTCTTGTAGATAAAAATAACCTTCTAAAAATAAAAGAAAAGAAAAAATTCTAAGCTATAATCAGTAACAAGAAGTCAAGTCCATTAAGTTTAGGATGTTAAAATTTTATTTCTCATTAATTTGTAATATGTTTACGTAATATTTAGTACTATGTTCCTAAAAAAGATTATTTGTGTCCTATATTAAGAGCGTTCATCCAAAAAGTTGGCAACGTCGCAAATAGCTGTCAAATATTTACCTGCTTTAATTAATTTGGCAATATTACTGTATCGAAATAAGAAATATGGCTAACTAGTGAAATAAAATATTAATAATGAATTATATATGTTACTGTAAAAGCTCGAACTACGGTAAATCCTAAGATTTTCCAGTAAAACCTAAGATTTACCAACTCTTAATGGTAAAAGTCCGAACCGTTCTAGGAACATCATTTATTTCGAACTTTTACCACCATTCACTTGGTAAATCTTAGGATTTGCCTTAAAAACACGGTAAATGTTGAAATAAATATGTCAGAACGTGTTAAAACAATGCTTGTGTATGCGTTTGCAAGTGATCAGGATTATTTTATAATAAGTCATAAGTCATTTATTCATTTGTTTAACATAGGTAAAATAATAATGGTATATCAAAGAAATAAAGAGTGCGCTATGTAATTCTATATGCCATAACACCGCTCCGAGTTGTAACAAGTAATTTTTTTTACTACCTCTTAATAATAGACAACATATTAATTGGCTTGTCTACGATTTGTTTATTATTCAATAAATATCAAATAATAAGAAAAATACTGATTCAGTTAGATTACCCAATGTAAGCGTTATGTTTGTGAGGAAATAATTTAATTTTTACTATTCAAGAAGTATTTAAAAATTGTTTAAAATTACTAGTTATTAATAATTAATAAATAAAAAATCCAAATAAAAAACCTACAAGTAAATATTTGGCTAATTAGTATTATAAATGATTAACAATTACTCTCATATGATACATAAAAATATGTAAGGTTTTGACTGATAGTTAATTCAAATCAGTGGTAAAGAAGTACTCATTGTTTTATTCCCAACACCAACATTTACCAACCATCACTGGTAAAACCCCTAGTATGTACTAAATTCTAATGGCAAAAGCCCGAAAAAATCGTTCCTTTTTTATAAATTCTTACATTTACCAACTCGTGTTGGTAAATCCTAAAATTTACTGGTAAAACCTAAGATTAACCAATATTCTAGCTTTTACAGTAACATATATATCAGCTATTTGCGACGTTACATACTTTCTGTATAAACGCTCTTAAGAACTTACCTGAAACTGTCTTGGACTGAAGAAGATTGTGGTTTTAAACCATTACAGACGATTGACGGTGTTACCGCACCAATCGATCGATGCCTTAATTCATTCGATGGTAGAATGGATTAGTCGACGTCGATTCCTTCTCTCTTCCTTTTCTTGTAGATTCCTAGAGGTGTGTTTACTTTTGTTGACCTCTTCTCTTGTTTTCCGTTTTTTTTGTGTAGTAAGCAACGATTTTTTGTCGGGCCTATGATGTCCCCCCATACTTGAGTACTAATGCTGTAACATTGTAATATTGTAAAATCTAATCATTTTAAAAGAGTAACCATGGAGTTTCTTGACGGTTCTTCTCCATAGGAAACGACCAACCCGAACCGTGCACCTTTTTTGTCGTCGTTTCATAAGTGCCCATGTAGCCCTATGTGAAATAAAAATATTTTGATTTGATTTGATTGATAATTACTCTTTTTCGACTAATCCATTCTACCATCGATCGAAGATCGATCGATTGGTGTGGTAACACCCAGATAAAGAATGACAAACTCAGTGTTTGACAGCTGTGTAAAGCGCTAATTGGTCGCATATATGCTGTAGCAACGCTGCGTTCCACTCATCGTTTTGAGAAATAATCAGGAGGTCTCGACTTGTTGTCTATTCTTTGTTGTAATACTGTTCTAAGGCTGAAGTCTGAAGCGTCCGTCATCAAGGCAAGGGAGCTTTCGGGAACTGGATGCTTGAGCTCAGCGGCTTCAAGAATGTTTTGACGGCCCTTTTCACAATCCAATTCTGCCTCTGGTGTCCATTCTATGGGCGTTTTAAAATTGTGGTTCTAGTAGTACAGATAATTATTGAGCTCGTTCCGTTCGTCTTGACGGGGTAAGTAGTTGCGATAAAATTGAGCATGTCAAGAAGGCATCGTAATTCAGTGATTGACTTTGTTTTTGTATTTGGTTTGGTTTGATATCGCTTCAGATTGCTCTTCAATTGGCTTGATGCCGTTTCCTGACACCTCGTAGCTAAGGAAATTTTCAATTTTCAATCTTCAAAATGACACCGTACTCCTTGAGGCGCTCTAGTACTTGACGAAGATGACGTGAGTCTATTCACTCTCTGAATACAATTTAACATCGTCGGCGTAACAGAAATAGTTGTTTATGCCACGCAATACTTGATGCATATCTCTCTGAAACAATTGGCTAGCGTTTCGTAAACCACACGTCGTGCACTTGATCAAACAGCTGAACGTCTTCATCTGCTATCGGAATCCAGGGCCGGCAGTCTCGACATAGATACCGACACTATCGTAAACTTTCGGTCGCTTAATAATAACAGAAAAAATCAGTTGCAATAACGTTGCTTGCGAGAAACGCATCTTGGATGTTGAGACTTGCATTTCTCGCAAGCAACGTTATGTACGTTGTTTTTTTCTGTTATTATTAAGCGATCGAAAGTTTGCGACATTGTCGGTATCTATGTCGAAACTGCCGGCCCAGGAGTCCTTTTATTAACCAAATTCAGCTTAACACTTTGCCCCATAGGTTTCTTAAGTATTTAAGTAGACATTACCCTTGATTAGGCTTCAATGAGTAAAGTAAGTAAATATAATATTTCATTTATTATGAAAGGCTACCTCCATCCACATGTTGTATTGTTCAACTATGATATACGACCACCATTTTCGCACAAAGCCTCCAGTTGAACGAATTACGTATAATTAACCACAGTCCATTTGTTGATCCATCAATCATTCTCGATATATTTTCGTTTCAATACAATGGCCGCGCTTCCGGTTTCCCGTTACCGCCATTTTGTCCGCCATTTGCAAAATGGGAGATCGGAGATTGGGGTGCTTGCTTTGTTTGGTTTCTGGTATCAAAATGTTCATGTTTAGGTGATTAGAGTCGAGTTACTTTAGCTTGTTAAGCGGGAAAACTAATGTTAGAATCTAAATGTTAGGAAGTTACTAGAAAAATGATTTGGTATTTCCTTATAATAATCGGCAAAGAGCGTGTCTGGACACGAACAATCAAGGGTTCCATAGTCGGGATGAATAATTAAATAAATCATAAGATCAAACGTAGATGACGATAAAAACATGTTCTCCCATACATTCCAACTGAAAATGCAAAGGAGAACATAGAACACAGAGACCGGCTTCCTAAAACGAGGAGGTTCTCAATTCGTCGGAATCTTTTTACCTTTTTTTAGGGTTCCGTAGCCGAATGGCAAAAAACGGAACCCTTACAGATTCGTCATGTCTATCTCTATGTCACAGCCACTTTATTACGAAACTATTGGGATTACACAGTTGAAACTTGGTAAGTATATGTATAGTATTATGTAAACCGCGTTACAATTTTTATACAAAACAAAAATAAAAAGATTAAGGCATTTTAAAAACATTTTTTCATCAAACCTTTGCGGGGTATTCATAGATCTTTAAAAATTGCATTGAGGTTCCTAAAAAAAGTTTTTCTCAATGTCAATCCTTTGAAAGATAGACACTTCCCCATGTGTCCCTGCTCTCCAATTTCTAAAGTACGAGTAAGAATAGGAAAATTCTGAAAAAATGTAGGATTGTAGAACGTAAAAAAAATTTTCAACGAAAATTAGTTTGAATAAGATTTGATGCTTAGTTTTTGAGATGTGGGACTTTTCATCAAACTACAGCAGTAACTTTGTTTTTCATTAATATACTAAATTTAGTTTTGCTGTTGAATGTAATACAATACAACATGAATGCCTTCAAATTATTTTTATTATATTGTTTGCTGCTACGGAATCCTCTGTGCGTGTAAGTACGACTTGCACTTGGCCAGTTTTTATTCATCCATATCTGACGATTTTGAAAGCCTCTCTCCAAAAAGACACACAATTCACCAAACCCTTGTCGAATTACTCAAAAATAATACCAACTCGCATAACACGACTTCGAAAAATCTCCAACTTACTAAATGAACCTTACAGGTTTATTCGAATTTCGTATAATTAGCATAAAATTAGATGACGTGTAATACTGCACGCGTATGATAAATGGCGGGTGGCGCTTGGGAGCTAGCTGATATTAATATAACTTCGTTTAGTGAACCACCTGGGTTCGCTTGGCATTATTAATAAGTTATTAGTAAGTTTTTTGTGAATTTAATTTTAAAGTGGCATAATATAAGTAGTTGAAATATAGGGTATTCAGATCATAGATCCGAATACCCTATATTTCACAGTTCGACCATTCGAGTATCCCTATATTTCACTATTCAAAATGAATGCTGCATTCAGATCGAAATGAGACATCTTTTCATAATTGTCTATTTAGAATACTCAATGATAGATTTCTTACATTTCTAATTATTTTCATTTTTCACTGAACTAAGTAATAGAATACAGGTCAGTTTATAGCTTAGACATTCACACTTCGATTTATAAGATTATTCCAGTAAATCATTTCAGTTTATTCCTCTGTAACCTCTTTATTTAATAATTATTCAAAATGCTCATTTCAGTTTATACCTCGTACTTTCAATCCAAGCCACTTGTAACCATCCTTTCTTCGTCAAGTCTTAAAATGGTCTAGTAACAATATTCTAGAGTTGCCTATTCAAAAACATTTTTTTTTTAATTAAAATCCTGTATAGTAGTAGTGTAGCATACTCATCAACTACATACGTTCGTGTGTGTAAATAAACAGAGCAGTTCAATATGAACTGCTCATTATAACAAGCTGTTCAGTATGAACTGCTCTATGAACTGCTCTCGATGTCGAACTATTACATGCGGTTGGCAGGCTGTTAACAGTTGTATTAATATTGTTAGTGTTTAAGTAATAAAACATATAGGTCAGGTTTAAATATTTATTTCTACATAATTATAAAAATATTATTTTGTACACATCATTTTATCAGTTTTAGGTACTGGTATAAAAGCAATGATACATTTCTTACATTACTATTATTTACATTTTCACAGAACTAAGTAATAGAATACAGGTAAATTTATAGCTTAGACATTCACACTTCGATTCATAAGTAGGTTTAACATTCTATATTCATTAATATCTACTAGGATCGTTTTTATCTTATCTTACTGACAAAACACTTTATTTTCTTCACACCATTTATTTAGGCAAAACACATTTTTTAAGGCACATATATTGGTGTGATGTAGACAACTTATAATCTCAGATGAATCTGAATAATTGCTATATAATGTTACCAAACTTGGACAGTTTTTACTTTCTAAATTGTATACATTATTAATTTGGAATATATCTTTTAACCATAACACTTTTTCGTTTCCTTTAGTAAATATAGATTTATTTTTAAAAAAATTGCCAAAGTTTGCTTTATAATTAAAATATGGTACAAAGCCTTCGTCCCAGTTTATTCCTCTGTTTTTTTCAATCCAAGCCACTTGTAACCGTTCTTTCTTCGTCAAATCATAAAATGGCCGTGGTGGTTTTATCAACAGTACTTGTATATGTCCTTTGTACATTATTGCTATTTCTTTTGGAATAAACTCGTTTCCTTCACTCTTAAACCCTTGAACATCTACGATGACATTCATGATAGTTTTCTCACAATATTACTTAATGGCTTGTATTCGAACAGTCGATCGTTTATTATTAAACAATAGGCAGTTGTATTATCTTGAATATCTTCAGAGCATTCAATTTCTAATCGCACGTCAACTGGTCCAGTTTTAAGTGAATCGTTTTGTCTTGAACAGTCAATCACAAAAAGTGGAGCAATTTCTTTAAACTGGTTTAAGCTAAGCAATGGATCAATGCCTAAGTTGTAATACGACTGACGAAAATTAGCATACATTTCATATAATATACTAAATTTACCTTCATCAAATTTCAAATTAAGTGAGTCATACGGATAGTATTGAGAATTCAAATATAATTTAATATTGTTTACATTGCAGTGATCAAATATCGAAGAACTTCTAGTTTTATTATTTTTTCGAGCTGTTTGCAAACCAAATATAACAAACCTCGGTTTTTCTAGCTGGGAAGTTGTCTTTACTGACCAGGAATGTTTCGTTGTTTTTGGTAGTAATGGATATTCGAAATTGGTATAAATGTTGCTTCGAATATTCCAAAACGGTAAATCCAATATAAATAGGTCTATCTAAAACGACCTTTTCACGGTACAATTCCACAGCTACGAAATTTTCTGAAAAAATTGATATACTTTTTAAATTTGGTTTACATATCAATTTCTCAGCGTCAAGATGCTTATTTGTTTTATTTCTGTTATCTGTCCATTTCGTTACTAATTTTACATCGGCTTGCTTGCGTTTATTTTCGATAGTTTTTCCGAATATGGCATTATTCAATAATTTAAAAAAGTCCTTCTCGAACGCAGTTTTGGAATTTTGACGAAGACTAGTATTCAGATCAATATATTTTTTGAGAAAGCATTCTTGTCTGAAGCTTAGTATACGATGAATCTTTTTTAAAACCAGACCTTTTTTCAAACATTCTTTCAAGTGAACATAATGAATTACATAATTTTGCTTATCATAGAGATTTGCAACCAATTTTACTGATTTTCCATAAGGAGGTACTATTTTTTCAACTGCGAAAGGTAAGTCTTTATGCTTGGAATGTAAATAATTTGGATAATTTAAATCTACTTCCAAAATATATCCATAATCATTGTCATCTGACACATCATTTACATCAAACTTGCTAATTTCTTTCAGACTCAAGAACTTAAATTCTTTAATAGGAAGTTTCTTCATCATAGCATAGCCATATAGATTATTACAATCAAGATATATTAGATAACTACTTGGTTCAAACTCATTAAAATGTGGTAAATATTTATTGTTTGCTACAGCATGACGTAGAGAACACTGTGCTAGTCCACCACGAATTCCTTTTTCTAATAACTCGTACATTTGTAAATCACTTATCAACTCAAGTTCAGTGTCGGTATATAAAAGCATTGCATCCCAACTTAAGCTTGGAGACGTTACATAATAAGCCGGATCCAACTTATAGTAATGTAAGCTTGTTTTTCTAAATTTTTCAAATATATCACATAGTAAAAGAACATCACATTTTATGTATAAATCTGTATATTCACCAAGAGATTTTATTTTGAAAATATTCCAAACTGTTTGAGCGTGTAAATATTCTTCATTAGTTATATGTTTTTCGCACAGACTGTTATAAAAATTATACTTTAAGGGAAGTTTCGTCTCGTCAAATTTAGACCACGAATCAATATAATCATATGGATAAACACCTTTTTTCCGCATTAAATCAAATTGTTTTTTATCAGTAAACTCTCTTGATAAGTTTGAAAAATCGTCTTCTGATAAACTTTTACTTAGTGCATCTAGACTAGAACTAAGAAACTGAAAGGAATCAATAAATTTGATTTGTATAGGGTGATTGTTTTTTTCTGTATTTATAACTTTTATTATTGAAAGGTATTTTTCTTTAGTTTTTGGGATTATATTAATAGAGCCTTCATACTTTGCTAACTCTTCAATGAATAAATGTGAGTCATATCCAGACAAATTATGAAAGACAACGGGAATGAATGAACAAACTCTATACATCAAATTACAATGGGAGTGCGCTGCTCCACGATACTCAGATGTAATATGATCATGATCTCGGACTTTATCATTCAATAATAATTTTTTGCATATGTGACATGTCTTCGAATTTTGATAATCCATCTCTTGTTCTGCTGATAATGGGGTCATTGGCTTTTTACTACTTAAAATCTTATGTATATATTTAACGTCTTCTAGTAAATATTTAACAAATATTTCCACACAATCTGTACCTCGATACGTAACATACTTGTTTAATTGATCATTATGTGCGCAACAAATATAATAAGCGAAACATGAAGGTTGGTGTGTTTTTAGTTTCTGAGTATTCAAAGTATTTAAATTACTTTCATTACAGTCTATTAACATACATTCAAAATCAGCATAAATTATGAAATTAATTTTTTGCTTCCTCTCATAATGTTTGAACTTTAGTACAGATTTATTTTCTGGTAATATAGTCAAAATCTTAGAGCAGTTATGAGTCTTGTGTCTATTTTCGTTACTAAATAGTTGTAGACATGCATCACATAAATAAAGTTTTCCTTTAGAACGAGTCACTTGACGTCGCACTAGACGTATTAAATCTTTAATTAGACAGTAGTGTGCGATAGATTTTTTTTCGATATAAAGTAAATTAAAATGATTTTTTCTTTTATTTTGTGTTACATAAAGAGGTCCAGTCACAATATTATTTTGTATACCATATATATTTAAACTGATGTTGGAATTATTTTTTTCTAACGTTTTAATATCATTTATCGTAGGAGGAAATGACATTCCCTCAATATTTAAAACAGAGGTATAATGAGGGTATGAACTTGTTCTGCATACATTATGTTTAGCTGGGTATAATCCAGCAACTATACTCCATAATAAACAACAATTATCATTATTTTTAATATTTATACAACTTTTCGAGTGCTTAATATCTGAGGGCAGTTCTATATAAGACCCACCTCTCATAGGGGAATACTTGTTTATATTAATTTCGAGATGACTCATAGAAACAAATGTCCAACCAGATTGACAGTGCTGGAACTCGGTTAATTTATTATTTAGTTTATTTATTACTCTGGTTAATAATTCATTCAAATCAGTGCTCTTATATATAATTTCATATTTGGTATTAAACGACTTTAATTGTTGTTCGTCTGATTTTGATAACATAAAAAAGGCAAACAATTCAAAACTCAATTTTATGCAATTGTGTTCATTAAGTGACATATTTATCAATTCTGTTATATTCATGAGATGATCACCCAGGAACGCCTCTAAACCGAGGTACTCGTCTTCCTGAGTAACATTCAATCTGTATGTCATTAATCTGTTTTTGAATGCTGTTGCAATAATATGAATATCTGTGAACTTGGTATTCAATAAACAATTTGCTTTGTGTATATTCGTTCTCATATGATAGGAATACTGATTTTTTGGTATTTCAATTTTACATTTATGACAGGTTATTGACTTTCTAGATCTCGATTTGCTGTTGAGGTGTGTAACTGTAAAAAAAGAAATCCAATGACGAAATTACTAATACAATATTTATTTATACTACAACATCATACTTATAAAATATAAAACAATTATTAATAAGACATATTATTATTTAAAAAAACAACTAAAAAGAAGATACAATGTAAAGAAAGATTAAAAGCAAATATTCACAGACAAAAAATCAAATAAAAACACACGTTAAACATCATAGGCACCCATGTGGGTGATGGCACAGTTTTTAAAATCATTTTGAGTTGATTTAACAAACTCCTTTAAGTGGACCCAAGATTCTTTACTATCATCTAGTTTCGTCTTGATGGTAGTTATGGCCGAGCGCCATCTATTTATAGGCAATATTTTTTTAATTTCTTCTGTATTGTAAATTTTCACCTCTACATAATATTTTCCCTCTTTAGTCTCGCTTATCTGTCGAGAATATCCCTTCGCCATCCTTCTTGTAAAATATGAGTAAAGTGGTGGTATATTACCAGTTTTGCAGGATCTCGGTGTGGGGGTGACGCTTTCTTCATTACCGCTGTCTTCACCGAATAATTCCTTAGCTGTAACTCGAGCTGGCAGTGTTACTGGCGAAATGATCGTTTTCGATTTTTTTGGTCTTGATGGCTGATCTTCACTCGACTTGCTGGACCTTTCTCGCTTCGTTTTTCTTTCCTCTGTCTTCCTCTTCGACTTCACTTCTTGATCAGAGTCATCGCTGGAGAGGAAAAGGTCGTTGTTGAGTAGTTCCGACCTGTGAACAAAAAAAAATAGTGCATTACAATCAATCCGTTTCCTTCCTAATTCCTACATTTTGAAAAAAAAAAAAAGTGATCATGACGAAGATAAATAATTGACACATAGTAATATCGTTTGATTTGTGCAGGAATCGAATCCAGGACACAAATGCTTACAAACATCGATCAGTCAGCCTCTGCGCTGACTGTGTTAAAAAACAATTTTTATTAGATGAATATACATACCATTCTATATGTGCAGGAATCGAACCTGCAGCATAGAAAAGCAACACTCAGTCTCTGAGCTAAGCGTGTACCGAATACATCAATTAATACATTACTCTAACCATTCAATAGTTAGCTAGGATTATGAATAGGTACTTACATTCTTGATTGATGCTTAGACTTGATTGATGCTTAGCTTGATTAGGGAGCTCGGAGCGTTGATTCCTTGCAGAGTGGATTCGTTCCAGAGAGGAATTGTACCGGAGGCTCATTTGTGAAGCGTTTTTATAGCCCTAAAATCACGTCATTCAATCCAAATTTGTAAAACTGCATACTTGCAAAAATTGTCAATTGTGTACACGGGTACACGAGCGTACAAATCGTAGCGGTTATGGTTTTAAGTTTACAGCGTTTTTTATAAGACGAATGTTAAGCGATTTTGAATCTTATGTAGGTACTTACTTAAATCAAAAATAGGGGAATTTCATACTTAGGTACTTAGAAAAAAGTTCGTAGGTTGTTGTTTTTGCTGAATATTTTCCACGCCGGCGGTACAAACGCTGCGGTTTGCACGCTCGCATGTAACTCCTAGACACGTTGAGGAGTGGAAATATGACGAGTCAGAATCTCAGATTTCGGTATAAGAGTAAGCTTCTTTTTTATCTTATAATTTTGTGATGTGTTTATCAACCTTTATTTTAAGCGAACATTTCTATGATCACTATTGTTTTGACTCAAGATCTACTGATAGATTTTTAAACAGTTTTACAGTCTTGCTGTAATAATAAAAGCAATATTTATAGTATACAAACAATTCTGTATCGGGATATCTACCAGTAGTTAATTTTAAGTTAATTTTAGGTGACTTTAAAAAATATAAGTTTGAATAACGACATAATAATAGTAGGCAAAACCAGGAGTAACGATAGTATGTCGATTTGCTATTTTGTTTTGATCCATCTCCATATAAATAATTACAATTTTGCAAAGTCATCATCAATGACATACTACTAACATACGATGATTTTGCCTGCTGAATTTTCTAAATAAAATGTATGAAATAATACTAATAACAAACGTACAGTAGTATTTATTTTATCAATATAACTTTACGGTAAACAATAAAATGTTTGGCGCCGAGATGTCTTGAGGTTTCAATTTCACCATACCATTTTGTCCGAGGATATCAAAATCTAGCAAAAAAGAAAACGTACGACTTTGAACTCTATTGATAAAAATTAAAAGATATATAAATGGAAAAAATAAAATAAAATCGATCATTCAATTTCTGCACCTGAGTCCTGACTGGGTTGGATCAGCTACAACAAATTTTCATATAAGTATAAAATAAAAAATAAAAAGATACAGTTTCACTTTAGTTCTTTATTTCTTTTAGTGTGCTACTAATTCTACAATGTCGGTAAGTGTCCAAGTTTAAAAAATAAATACTCTGAATTATGTTATGGCCTTAATAATACCAGTACTGCAACGATAATGTGTTCTGTTTCAGACACCAAGCTGGGTTTATTCACCAATTTCACCTCCATTAATGATAGATCCTGATATGGTTGATAGAGCCATCAATTATTTGGATATGGATGAACGACGCAGAACCCCACCTACACTAAATACAACTAATGAAAACAAGAAAGAGTTAATGAGTTTTTACAAAACATTTTCCATCGGTGGTGCTAAAGTTATACGGATCGAAATCTACGATGCGAACCAATTTCAAAGTAATTCTATGTGCCAGTGCAGTGCGGAAATATGTGTTCAGCATATTGTGAAGGATATTCACAATGATAACATATACTCACGTGTCAAAGACTTGCTACCATATTTGAATAATACTTTTTATCAATCCTTGTAAAAGAAAACTGGAAGGGATGTTCCTTTAGTGTATTAGTTCATAAGTTGTATGCATCATATGTATGTGCCTTAAAAAATGTGTTTTGCCTAAATAAATGGTGTGAAGAAAATAAAGTGTTTTGTCAGTAAGATAAGATACGAACGATCCTAGTAGATATTAATGATAATAGAATGTTAAACCTACTTATGAATCGAAGTGTGAATGTCTAAGCTATAAATTTACCTGTATTCTATTACTTAGTTCAGTGAAAAATGTAAATAATTAGAAATGTAAGAAATCTATCATTGGAGTATTCTAAATAGACGATCTTGAATAGAGTCTCATTTCGATCTGAATGCAACATTCAATTTGAATTGAGAATTCTGAATGCAACATTCATTTTGAATAGAGAATTCTGAATGCAACCTTCATTTTGAATAGTGAAATATAGGGATACTCGAATGGTCGAACTGTGAAATATAGGGTATTCGGATCTATGATCTGAATACCCTATATTTCAACTACTAATATAAAATTGTTTGGTTATAAATTCATTTTTATTATGTTGTAGTTAATTTGATGATTGGTTTTGCAGTTTGCTTTACCGCTTGGCCACGAACTAAACATTCAAGCGACACGCGTCTTAAGCTGGCCATAGACGATACCTAGTTTATGCATGTGCAATTTTGCCTGTACAGTCAAACTGTGCAGGCATGCATGAACGTGTGCAGGAGTAAACTGTACAGCTATTCTGGCCTGTACATGCAACCTAGAGAATATCAAACGACGTCTGCGTAGACTTAACCGAGCGTGGGTTGCTGGTCGCATGCGCAGCTCTCAGTTCTCAGTTGTTTTCGTTTTTTACAACAAGCAATAAATCCACTGAAGCAACTATATCGCCGTGTGTTGCCGGTATGCCATGCTTGCAAATGAGCTAACCAACAAGCTTTTCGTTATGTACACGGGGCAAACTTAATCGGTTTGCAGGGCACACCACAAAGATGTTGGTGTGCGTAAATTGCAGGGCACACCACAAAGATGTTGGTGTGCGTAAAATCAACTGGTGTATTACTTCGCCTATTTGTTAGTGTTTGCTTCACTATAGTATATGTATAATATGAGGTAAAGAATATGAAGCATCAATTTAACCCTATGACTAACCGGTGTCGTGGCATAGATGTGTAATCATTCGGCTGGTAAATCAAGTGTCGTAGGATCGAATCTGCGCCGCTGGCGTCAACTTTTTGCATTATTAAAAAACTTTTATTTTCATTTTGTTGAATTTTTATTGCAATTTACCTGATAATAAGAACATTATTCGAAAAAAAATATGGAAGTAACAATTAAACAATTTGTATTAAGAAATCAACAACATTTATTGACTAGGTTTTTTTTATATTATAATCACAAATTAAAAAGTTTTGTGCATGACAAATATTCTAAGTCGGACAAGAAATAACGTTACTTTTCTTATTCAAGTGGGTAATTGCACGAGTACGCAAACTCATATATGTTTTTAAAAATTTGCGGCACGCTGCTGAGCCTTATCTGCTAAAACAAATTTATTATGCTCTAGCTCAGTCATTATTAAATTATTGCATTTCATCCTGGGGAGGTACTTTTAAAACCACTATGAGGTCCATCGAAATCGCTCAGCGCGCAATTCTTAAGGTGTGTATATTTAAACCTATCCTTTTTCCTACTGTCTCTCTATATCAAATTTGTGGGGTTCTGACCGTTAGACAACTTTTTATCCTCAACATTATTCTTAAACAACATACAAAACTACCTTACGACCCACTCGCGCAAAATCGAAGAAATAAAAAAGTTTGTTTGGAACGGATCACTAGTAAAACCAAATTTAGTGAAAGATTTATTGAATTTCTTGGTCCGTTCCTTTACAGCAAAATTAATAAAGAATTAAATATTTACCCACTTACTAAATCTAAATGTAAACTAAAAGTAAGTGAATATTTGCAACAACTAAATTACGAAGAAACGGAGTTATTACTAAACGTTGAACAGTAATTGGAATGCTAGGTTCGAATTAGTTAAAATAACCTAAGATTAAACTATGTTCATGCACTTCAATCACACTCACTCACCCCCACACTCACCCACACTCACCTTCACATACCCTCATACACCAACACACACATGCACCCACATCACTCAAACTCTCATAAATCACCTACACAATAACTCAAACACACACTCATAAACACTTCTCACTCACGTATAGGCCATTTGCTTGTTATATTATAAGTAATTTAATTTTAAACAATGTAGCATTTAAGTTAGTTATAAGTTTTTTGAAATTTTTTAGTAGTACAACCATCTATATTTTCTTTGTTGGCATTTTATTGCTAAAATATCGAGGGAAAAGGCACTGTAAACTGAAATACAGGCATTGCCTAGTTCGGTTGCAGTGACTACATCCACTTATTAGAAATTAATACTGCCAAACTATTTTTCTGTATTATATTACTAAGTTTTTTGAGAAATAAAAAATTTATTATTATTATTATAATTTATTTATTAGTGAAATGAATAAACATGTTAATAAGATAGATATTAAGATACAGGTATCCTAAATTGTTATCTCACTAACAATAACATCACTCACATAAAACAAATCGAATTACCCCCTGATATTTTTATTAATATCCTATTGGTGCGCCTTCGCTATCTATGACTTATTCATGCACGAAGTAAATGTCTCCACTAGACCTGCATGGAAGAATATTTTTTTTTATGATAGCGCTCACCATCTTTTCGCCACAATATTTTGCGACCGTCCTTGTCTGATTTAAAACATTTTTCATCTCTAAATATAACTATATTATTGCACCAATCAAAATCTAAATATTCTCTTGCGAAGCGTACCCGGTTTTGCCTGTGAATATCTGACATTCAAATTTTCTTGGCTGGCCTACAACATTTCACACCAGCTGCTCGCAAGTGGTTTCGTACAGTTTGTAATGTCACGTCATGTTTAGTTGCCGTGGAACGAGTAGTGAGGAAGGGCTCAGCGGTGTGCGTAGCAACTATATCAGATGCCAATCTGTGAATGCAAATCCAGCCTTTGGTCCCGGTCGGCAAGGATCAATGCTTCCCGAATCTGCATAACGATGGACCCACAATTGCACAGTCCTTCTCTGTGAACAATAATAAAATATTGTTACAAAAAACAACAATCAATAACATGTGGATTATTTAAACATATTAAACTTCTAAACATCATAATAACATTTTGTTACTCACCGATATCTTTAAACGTCTCGCAATTTCACTAATTGAAACATTTTGCTCATGCAAAAGAATTATTTCAGCTCATAAAAGTGTGGTTCAATGATTCATATTGATTCACAAATAAAAGCACTTCTCAAAAAACGCAGGGTATAATGTCTAAAAACGTAACGAAACCCCAATAGTCAATAGCATTATGACGATGAACTTAAACTACTAACTTAAACATGATTTGTCATTTTTAGAGGGTAGACAACTAATACATTCTAACCCAAATATAAAGAGACTTGCTAATAGTTAAGCAATAAATTGAACAAACAAATGTAAAATATTTTATTAAAACATACAAAAACATTAAGCTGTTGGCAGTCGGATTCGATCCTACGGCGCCGGCGCAGTAAGTAATTATTTATCGCACGCTCGACTAATGCGCCACGGAGACGATTGTATGATAAGCTAAATTTATGCGTCATATTCCCTGCAACATTAGTGACAAGAAATTTTATTGTGTGTGCGTGGACAACGGGTAGCAAACACTAATAAATAGGCGAAGTAATACACCAGTTGATTTTACGCACACCAACATCTTTGTGGTGTGCCCTGCAAACCGATTAAGTTTGCTCCGTGTACCTATGTGCTCTCTATGGAACTCTGTTCTTCACGAAAGACTAGCATGCACATTTAAAACTGTCATGAATAACCTATCGTCTTTGGCCGGCTTTATGACAGCAACTGTGGCGAAAACAAATGAAAGAATTAGTTTACAGTGAGCCACAAGTCACTGCGACGGTAACTACTTGCAGAACGCGATGGAAACAGTTGACGCGCACACGGGTTGCTTGGCCAAAGCGCATCGTCCAACGATGTGGCCGAGGTCTTAGGCTAACATAGAAGACATTCATACCCAGCTAGAAACAGTATAGTAAAGCGAACTTTCTCTATTTTCGAACCAAAACCACACCCTAGAATGATATACAAACAAACTACGACCAAAACTGACGAACATTTGAGACCAGTACTTTAAACCTAACATCGGTGCACAAAGGAGACCCAAATATGTCTCTAAGTGGATCCCTTTTGTTGGCAAAAAGATGATCACTCAGTAGAACGGCTAATGTAAGATATTTGTCAGTTACACAACAGGAATATATCTATGTGTTGTGTTGAAATTAATTTACGTTTTGTAAGTACTCACTGACGGTCGACCACTTATCACCCTTATGGCCAGAGTTATAAGGTTGAAAAGTGGTCGACACTCAGTGAGCGCGGTAATACGGTTTTGTTACCTAGGCAGGTAGAGATCTAAAAGACATTATTTATACCTGTGACTTGCCTTACATCCAAAGCCAGCAATTGTATTAAAAAAACTGCACAGCTACATTCAGAAAGAAATGTTAATTACTTTTTGTTTTTGATCGAATGTTGGCCAAAGTGGGGCCTAAGAAACCAGGGTCGTCCAAAAGCAAGCTGGGTTGACGATATCTTCAAAATTGAAGGAAACAGATGGGTGAAGGACGTGGAGAAGTATGGCAGAAAAAATGGAGACCTGTATTCAAAAGTGGTTGAATACAGGCTGAAATGATTGAATAAATTCATGATTGAACCTTCACTTTGTATTTGTTTGTTAGTAATTCTGAAAGTAGGCAACGTAGCAAATACTTGTACATATTTCGTTCTTTCTTTATCGTGTGCTTAGTGCCTAACCTTGTATTAGAGTTTTTATGCCACTCATGGGCCTCTGACTTGGCTTTACATGTCGTCAAGAAATATCTCCCATGCATGCTGGTTTTCTCACGATGTTTTCCTTCACCGAAGCAAGTGATAATTAGGTATATAATTGTATTTCGTTGTGTTTATTATGTTAAATAAAAGTTTGTTTAAACGTGCTCATTTTAAATTACTCGTAAAAAATAACGGTTACCGTGGTAATTCTGTTATTGAGCAAAATAATTAAAAAAATATTTTTAAAGATGGGTTCTAGATAGCAGTTAAAAGTTAAGTAAGGTTTTTGCATCTGAAGCCGCCACGAAGTCTGGATCCATGCCCTGTTGATGGCAATAGGCTCGCCCACATATAATGTTTTATGAATTGTTTCATCTCATTGTTCTGGTTATAAGAGTGTTACCACGTATTCAGTACATCATGTGGACCCCCCCCCCCCATATAGAAATATATTCATCGGTAATTTAAAAAAAACAGCTGTTCCATACATTTTGGCCGTGAACTGGTGTTTTTTTAATAACCGTTGAAAAATTAACATGTGGGGGGGGGCTCAGAACTATGTACTGTATACGTGGTAACCGTTTTCGCGTCGGTGTCTGTAGCATTCGCATCAGCCGAAATGGGTTGATGGCTTTCTGCTACCCTGGGGAGACCGTTTAAGCGGTCTTACGAATACGTTAAGATGAGGCTCACAATAGTTCTGTGCAGACAGCAGTAAAGATATATGCAGCGTACGTACCTTAGACTGCGACCTGCACCCGTTGACCTTCCAGCTGCCGTTCTTGATGATGATGATGACGATGGTGTCGGATGACGATAAATCTAATGGCTTAATCAAAGTTCACTCGAGATGCGCGTTGGTCGGAGGTAGGACACGAAGTGATAGAACGATGTTCTCACGATGGCGGATTCGGTGGTTCTAACGGTTGCGCGCTCCGTCCCAATTTTGACCTTTTTGAAAATTGGCCAGTCAGGGCGGCCAGAGACAAGGCACTCTAGGTTTTGATCAGTACGTACGCGCATGACAGCCGGATATATTGGCGTCTCGTTATTGCTGTGCACAGACGTACGTGAACCTCGATTTTTGTAACACGTTTCGTTATGGTAACGGAACATCCCGCCCACCAAAATACCTATGGTATTTTCCGATTAGATGATTAGATAACTAATAGTAGATAAGGTATGAATTGAGACTTTGACTTAACTAAGATGTGCTTAAAACTACGATAAACTTATTTGATTTTGATGAACTGATAAATTAATGACTATGGTTGGTTGTAGTTTTTACCGATACACTCCGAGCTATCCCATCGCTACCGAAGTGGAGGTTTAAAACTCTACCGAGAGGCCATTGTAATGGCGCGCGATTGTCGTTCTTGATTATCACCATCGAACCTATTGGTAACGGTTTTGAATCCTTGGTCCATTTGGCGCGTTGGGTTAAGGAGTTTAAGTACTCTGTTTTCCATCTGGGCCAAAAATGTGGCTGAAGCGCTTTTAACATTTCCCACCGATGAAGCCGGTTTACGTTGATTGGAGATAGATCTTCATCGGAGACAGCCATTAGAGGCTCTACAGTGAGAGAATGACCAGGTGTTAGGCAAAAGGAATCGTTCGGGTCAGTGCTAATAGGATAAGAAAGAGGCCTCGAGTTCGATATCGCTTTGATGTGGATAATAAGTGTCGTGAGTTCTTCAAACGTCAAGACCTGATCGCCTACAACAGGTATTACCGGTTTGCGTTCTTTCGTTTTTACGTTAGTTTCGTCAGCATTTGGTATCCGAATTACACTGATATGCCATGACGCATGGTCTTCGAGTAGCCAGCGCGGCCCCGCCCACCATAGCGGCTTGTCAAGCAGGTCAGTCGGTAGTTGACCGCGTGAACGAGCGTCTGCAGGGTTATCACCTGAAGATGCGTGGTGCCAGCATTCAGTGGGCATAAGCTCATGAATGTGACTCGTTCGGTTCGCAACGAAGTTGTTCCAACGCGATGAGTGAGAGCGCAACCGAGAGAGCACAATCCCAAGAAAATAAATACTTTCTTTGATAATTTAGCGCACATATTACGACAGTTTTGTTATAAAAGCAAGCAAAGAATAATGATTTGCGGTGACTTTAATATCGATGTTCTTCAAGAAACCAAAAATGCGACACTATTTAAGCTACTTTTAAACGAGTTTAATCTCAAATTAGAAATAAATGAACCTACGCGTCCAACCAGTGGTACATGTTTGGATAATATTCTCCACAATATGCGAGGGTGCAAAAGTGAGATTGTGGAACTAGGTGTATCTGACCACACAGCCCAACTTATGACATTCCCGGTACAACGAACGTGCTCTATGAAATATTACTATGTAAAAAAACGAGATTACAGCAAGGAAAATATTGATCTTTTTAGGAAATGTATCTCCAGTCTCAGTTTCTCTGATGTATACGAAGCGGATGACGTAAACAAAAGTTTTAATTCATTTTTTGATTTGTTTAAACTATTTTACGATCTATGTTTTCCAATAGTCAAAAGAAAAATGTATACAACTACTAGACCCAAGTGGATTACACGAGGAGTAAAACGTTGTAGCAGAACTAGGCGATCGTTATTGTGGAAGTATAGGCTAACACGAGATAATAATTCCAAAATCGCTTTTAAAAATTTCTCGAAAAGATACCAAAAAGTAATTAAATTAACACAGAAAGCGCAAAACAGCTATTTTATTGGAACGAGTACCAACAAATCTAGGGCTACTTGGAAGGTTATTAATTCAATAAAACCTAACTTTCCTAAAGCAGATATTAATTTCATTAATGTCAATAATAGGCGTGTTAAAAACCCAAAAAAGATAGCGCAACTCTTTAATGACTATTTCATAGACTCGGTTCAATCGAATAGTAGTACTCGTCAAGCAAATAATAAGTTTAGCGTGTCTGGTTCGAACAAATCTTTGTTTATGGCGCCAACCATACCGGAAGACATTATTTCAATAATAAACAGTCTGAAAAACACCAACAGCACAGGCTATGATGGCATTGATACCAGAGTAGTAAAAGCAGTTTCTCCTCATATAGCCCCCATATTAAGTAACATTATAAATAATTGTATTCAAAATGGTATTTTTCCCGAAAAGTTAAAAGTTTCTATAGTCAAGCCAGTACATAAAAAGGAAGACAAAACTGATATATCTAATTACAGGCCTGTAGCGCTAATACCAATTTTTTCTAAAATTTTTGAGAAAGTCTTTTATAATAGTATTTATAATTACTTGGAAAAGAATAACATATTTTGTAAGGAACAAATGGGCTTTAGGAAAACTAAAACCATTAATATGGCTGTATTTAATTTCCTTGAGAAAATACACCGTGACATGGACAGTAGAAAGCCAGTGATGGCTATGTATATGGATATGACCAGGGCTTTCGACTATGTGGATCATAAAATACTATTAGCTAAGCTTTATAAATATGGCATTAGAGGTAACGTGCTCAAACTCATCGAGTCTTATTTGGAAAATAGAAGGCAAATAACTCAGATCAGTCAAATAAACGCAAAGTCCAGAACTGAAGTAGTATACTCCTCTAGTTCCAGAATACTTGCTTGTGGTGTGCCGCAAGGTTCTGTATTAGGACCATTGCTGTTTATATGTTACATCAATGACTTTCCCCTAGTAATCAGACATCAAATGTCCCTTTTCGCTGACGACAGCACAGTTATCTATGACACGAACAACACGGAAGACATAGAAGAAGAGATAAACACTAGCCTTAATTCTATTATTAATTGGTTGACTGCTAATAACCTTATCATAAACCTTAATAAAACTAAATTTATGAATTTCAAACTAAGACAAAATGAAAAATCACGCATTCAAATAAATTATAATGAAACTCGAATACTTGAAACGAACGTAACAAAATTTCTGGGGCTTTTTATTGATAACGATATGTCATGGAGAACGCAAATAAGCAATGTATGTGGCAAACTTAGTAAGTTTTCCTATGCTCTTTATATGCTGGGTAAAATTGTAAATAAGACCGCACTACTGGCGGCTTATCACGGTTATGTTGCGTCTACTCTGCGGTATGGACTTATATTTTGGGGTAATGCCTATAAGGTTCATGATGTACTAATCGCACAGAAAAAGTGTATTAGAGCTATATGCAAAATAAAATCCACAGAGTCATGCAAGCAACATTTTAAAAATTTAAAAATATTAACAGTACCGTCACTTTATGTTTATGAATTATGTATTTTTGTCAAAAACAATATGTACTTGTATGAATCTGTTGAAAGTCTACGTCGCTCAGATAAATTGCACACATTGCCTACTAAAACAGAGTTTATGTATAAAAGTGTGTTTGCAATGGCACCCAGATTGTACAATAAAATTCCTAAGCAAATTAAAGAGTGTAAAAGCCTCAATGAATTTAAAAACAGACTTTCACAATTATTGATAGACAAAGTATACTACTCTGTTAGCGAATTTCTAAATGACAAACTGTTATAATTTTGACATTTTATTAATTAATTCTATTTGCCATTGACATTTCTTATATTGACATAACTGACATTTGATGCATAGAATTTTAATATTGACGTAGATGACATAAAATTTTTTAGTTTGTTGTTTTGTGTTATTTGATGATTTTAATTATTTAGTGAACCAAATTGCATTATTATTAATTGATTTTATTTTATTTATTTTGATTTTATTTATTAGATGACATAAAATTTTTTAGTTTGTTGTTTTGTGTTATTTGATGATTTTAATTATTTAGTGAACCAAATTGCATTGTTATTAATTGATTTGATTTTATTTATTTTGATTTTATTTATAGATTTTTTATTAGTTATTGTAATTTTTTGAAGCAATTTTTTTATGTACCTAATTGGAGAAACATTTTGTATGCCTAACGGCGGGACATAGACAGTTTCTGAATTTTATATATTATACCACCTAATGTTTACTTATGTTCACAAAATAAATGAATTTGAATTTGAATTTGAATTTGAACAATCGTCGAGCCTGACCACAGGTAAATGGTGTCAATGTTGATACGAGCGAGATAGGTATCTCGGTAGAATTTGTGACGATCCGCAATATGAACTGCTGCACTGAGTTCCAGTCGAGGCAATAAGATACGTTTAAAAGGTACTACACGAGCTTTTGAACAGACCAGAGAGATATGGACTGTACCGTACGTGTCAGTGGCGCGTAAATGACTTACAGCACCGTACGCTGTTTCGGAGCTGTCACAAAAGCCATGAAGTTCGAAAGGCTTCGATTCAGAGCACGTTAACTTACGGGGTGTATGAAGTTGAATTAATTTAGGTAGTTGGTTTTTATGCTTAGTCCATGCTTTGATAACCTCATCAGGCGGCGGTTGATCCCATCCAATACCGTTGATCCAAAGTTTTTTGATGTAAGATTTGATTTGTATTGTGATAGGCGATAAGAGGCCCAATGGGTCGAAGACTGCAGCGAGTTCACTGAGTGTTGATCGTTTCATACATGGACTATCGAAAGGTTTGATTTTCAACGAGGAAGCATCTAGCGAAGAATGCTGTTCGAGGCTGAAGGCCCTTAACGTTGAAGATTCAGAATTGTCAAAAGATTTGGAACCGGTGAGGCACTCCTGGGATCCGGGAAGATCAGAGAGAAATTGTAGATTGTTACTTGCAGGATCTGGACGTAGAACACAATGACCGCGGGAATGCTCAGACAGAGACTTCTGCTCACAGAGCGCTTCATCTGGAGTCAGTGTCACCTTCGGTGCAAAATCGAGTTCCCGAGAATGTTGAACTACAGAGTTTAGATCGTTTTCTATGTTGGAAGGAGTATGCATCAACGTGTGGGAAGCTAGTTTGGTTTTCCCTAGAAGTAGCCAACCGAAGGAAGAGTTAAACGCGACAGGTTGGTGAGAGTTCCCTTTGACATGTTGGTTTAGAAGTGATTCCGCGAAAACATCAGCCGCGAGTAATAAGTCGATAGATCCTGGAGTATCAAAACCGGGGTCCGCTAATGTTAATGAGTCTATATGTGACCATCCAGACGTGTTAAGTTTCGCAGTAGGTTGATCGCCACATATGACTGGTATAACGTGCATGTTTAAATTAAACAAAGTTTCATTGTTGTTCCCTATTGCACAAGAGACGTCGCCGATAATGGAAGCTTGTGCTTCTCCGAGACCGCTTACGTTGACGTTTGTTCGAGTAGGGTGCAAGTTCAAGCGTTGTACAGCTGACATTGTTATAAAATTGCTTTGACTTCCGGTGTCGAATAGCGCTCGGAACGATTGCATTACTCCGGCGCTATCTCTGACCTGTACAATTGCAGTCGCCAACAAGACAGTAGTGTGTGACGTAGAGCTAGTGATCAGGGAAGATACGGTTTGGTTCGATTCGTTAGGTTTCTCGCGATGGAGTAAAGTGTGGTGTTGTCGTTTGCACGTACGGCATGAGAATATTGATTTACAATCTTTCAATTGGTGAGAAGGCTTCAAGCAGTTGAAGCACCAGTTTTTCTCGGAAGCAATCTGCATGCGTTCGTCTAATGATTTTTTAAGGAATTCAGAACACCCTGCAATGGAATGTGAGTCACCACAGAACGAACATTTACTTGTGTACGGAACAGTAGTTGCACCACTTTCAGATTGTTGATTGTTGGTCGCTACGAGTGTATGTGATGTGATGCTACGTTTAGTCTGCGGCGCTGGTACAACCTTTTGTGGCAGCTTGTCTACTTTATTGGACTCGATGAAGTGGTTATCGCGTAATAAAGCTTCGCATTTGGATTGTAAGAACGTTTTTAGTTGTACGTAGGTAGGCAGTTCCACGTGTGAATATTTTTCCTCGAAGTCCCGACGCAGTTTCGTGTCTAGTTTTGATAAAATATGATAGACTAAAACGAAGTCCCACTGACCAATCGGCAAGTTAATCGTTTTTAGAATAGTTAAATTTTCTTCGAATAAATCAAGCGATTTTCTGAATTCACGAGCGTCGTTACGTTTAAAATCGACGTTTAAAATATCCCGCCAACACGTAAAAGCTAGATCTCGCTTGTTCCTATAACGCGCAGTGAGCGCATCATAAGCATCGTGATAATGTTCATGTGCGATTGGAAACGCTTTGATCACAGTTAATGCGTCGCCACTGAGTGACGACAACAAATAGTGGAACTTCTCTGTGTCGGTTAAACTCGTTGAATTATGAATGATCGCATTAAAAGTGTCTATATATTCGGGCCACTTTTTGATATCACCACTAAATGTCGGTAGTGCAATTTTTGGTAACCGAATATTTGAAGAACCACTTTTCTGAGAACTAGACGGTTCGGTTCTAGTTAAGCTACGGTAGATCGCTAACACCTTGTAATACGCTTCATCGAAACATTCCTGAATTTCATCACTTTCAGGTTCATCAAGGATTTCCTGAATGGTGGAATGTGCATCTTCGAAAGTCGCGGCGATTTGGTTTACTTGTTCGTGATACGATAAAAATAAGTCTCGTTGAGTATGATCATTAATAGCTAAAGTACCTATCTCTAATGCCTTAGTTAAACGTTTGTGCGCGATTGTCCGTTTCCTACGCAAAGACGGTAGATCCTGAGAGGTGTATTCGATTTCTATACATTTAGACTTAGATCGCTTCAAAGTACCAGCTTTGCGAGACGAGTGTTTTCCTAAAAGCGACATGTTTGTTACGAGTGAATAGGTACAAGTGCAGTTAAGTTGATTCTATCAATTGTAAATCTCGGGTAAATTATTTTTATAGTACCTATAGGTGGGTAAGTAACGTTTCAGTTTTGTGCAAGATATAGTAAGTTTCGTGGGTAATTAGTGTAACGGTCTAATGTACTTACGTAGGGTTATGATGTAGCTACCTGTACACTGGAAACTGTAACTGCGCACCGTAACAAACAACTCACGAAAACAAAACTTGTTCAACTTAGTTCACTGTGAATGTGCACTTATTTTGCTGAAACACTATGATAGGACGATGTATTAATAGTTATTAACACTTAAAATTCACCACCAACAGGCTTGAGTGTTTAGATTAAACTGAGTGGTGTTTTTTTTCGTTATGCTAGTTCCACAGATTACTTATTAAATGAGTAGAAGTACGCGACGACTGAGTATTATTTTGATCTACCCACAGAGTGAAAAAACGAATAATTGCAAAATTAATTTACGAATACCTCCCGATTTCAACACAATGAAAGAATACGTTTGAAGACGTAGATTTTAACGGTAATTACATTCGGATCGTAAAAGGATATGAACAATATTTATAATAGATAATATTATTGCGAGCCGACGTAATATTCTGCACCGATGGTTATTTGATAGGTAGTGATTGCAGTTTTACGGTTCTCACAATAATTCAACCTTTAATATTGTCGAGCGGTTACGAACAGTAATACGGCGGTATTCGTTTAGGTTTATGCAAACCTTTGTTCGATGGTGATAACTCGTGAACGTTGATTAAAAGTGATATACGATTTGTACGTATATCTGACGGTTCGATGGAATAACTTAGAATGCGATAAATAACTACGGTTTTTAGCTAAAACGATAGGTTGATGATATTCTAAGTATCGATTTGACCAATCAGAAATACCACAAGTGCGGAATGACCGTTAGAACAGTGGAAGGTCCCTGGTTTCGGCACCAAACTAATGTAGCATTCGCATCAGCCGAAATGGGTTGATGGCTTTCTGCTACCCTGGGGAGACCGTTTAAGCGGTCTTACGAATACGTTAAGATGAGGTTCACAATAGTTCTGTGCAGACAGCAGTAAAGATATATGCAGCGTACGTACCTTAGACTGCGACCTGCACCCGTTGACCTTCCAGCTGCCGTTCTTGATGATGATGATGACGATGGTGTCGGATGACGATAAATCTAATGGCTTAATCAAAGTTCACTCGAGATGCGCGTTGGTCGGAGGTAGGACACGAAGTGATAGAACGATGTTCTCACGATGGCGGATTCGGTGGTTCTAACGGTTGCGCGCTCCGTCCCAATTTTGACCTTTTTGAAAATTGGCCAGTCAGGGCGGCCGGAGACAAGTCACTCTAGGTTTTGATCAGTACGTACGCGCATGACAGCCGGATATATTGGCGTCTCGTTATTGCTGTGCACAGACGTACGTGAACCTCGATTCTTGTAACACGTTTCGTTATGGTAACGGAACAGTGTCCTATTCCACCCTGTATATGATGTGATAGTCTCATAAACAATTTTACTGAAATTACTTTTCAAATGAGGAGCTCGTGGCTAAATAAGAACAGCCGCTCGGATCGATCTTTAGGTTAAGCCGTGCTTACCAAGGTTGGTCCGTGGATGGGTGACCACCCATTACATACCGAGTTTCCTCCGTGCCTCGGAAAGCACGTTAAGCCGTTGGTCCTGGCTGTCATTTGGAGATCTTTGACAGTCGTTACAGGTAGTCAGTGGCCCGAAAGTCTGACAACCAGTCTTACCAAGGGGTATCGTATTACCTAGCATTAACTGGGTTGTGGAGGTCCGACAGGCAGTCGCTCCATGTAAAATACCGGTATTCAGCTGCATCCGGTTAGACTGGAAGCCGACCCCAACATAGTTGGGAAAAGGCTAGGCAGATGATGATGATGACTTTTCAAATGAATTCTATTTCTAAAATTCTATAAATAATATTAATGTTTCGTTGTATTTGTTTATTTTGTATTTTGTTGTCCGTAACATAAAAAAGTTAGTCTATATCGAAGAACTGTCAAACACAATGATTGAATTTTCGATAGACTTAAAATGAAAAAGACTTGATTAAATATTGAACTTATAATGGTCTTCAGAATTTTTTATTCATCAAGTATTTCTTTTGACCTTAACGAAGTGACATTTTGTCAGCAATAAGGACGATTTTTTACCGTCTGAGGTCGGCTTAAGAAATAAAAAGAAAGAAAGAAGAAATAAAACATATTTATTTGGGAAATGCCACAAGTGCACACAACATAAAATAAAAAATAAACTTAAATCTACACAATAAAAAATAAAATCTAAACAGAAAAAAGAAATAATGTTGTGTGTCTCACGGCTGCGCCAAATAGGCCCAGTTCAGTAAACTACCGAGCGAGAGAATTGGGTTGAAAGCGATTGTCACTTCACTGGGCCCCATGGTACCTGGGTTAACATGGATAGTGAGTTCTAATTTAAAACACACAAGATTCGAAATAGTTATCTACCAGTAGGCAGTTTTCAATCACTTGAATTGTCCGTATTAATAAATATAGTATAAAAACCGGCCCAGTGCGAGTCGCACTCGCGCATAAAGGGTTCTGTACCATCGTAGGGGAGCCCGATTAAATTATTAAAATATGTATTTGTTGTTAATGCGGCAACAGCAAAAAGGACACAACACACATACACAGAGGACACATTCTCTAAAAATTTCAACTATCTATCTATTACGGATCATGAGATACAGCCCGCTGACAGAGAGACGGATGGACGGACGGATAGCGGCGGCTTAGTAATAGGTTCCTGTTGGTTACCTTTCGGACACGGAACTCTAAAAAAGGTATCTAACAGATCTGAACATTTTATCAACTTTTTTACTAAAATCTGACCACAGTACAAATACTCAACATTCAAGAATTACACGGGAAAAAACCAGTAAATCCTTATATTCCTAAACAAATACAAATATTTTATTTACCAGCTGCGCTGATACCATTTACCACTTATTACTAGCAAAAGCTTCTACAGTAAATAACCTAATAAGCGTGGACCCTTCTCAAAGATTTCGACAGGAGTAGAAAGGAAACAACACTAGACGTAATATCAACATATCAAAGATTTTTTGTGACAAAAATATCTAAGTAGCAACCGGCCTTTTCGCTGTTGAAAATATCGAAGACTAGCGGCCCGTCCCGGCTTCGCACGGGTGGACATTTATTTTTTTAAACATTTTGGGATTTTTTAGTAATAAATATAGCCTATGTTACTCAAGAATAATGTAGCATTATAATGGTGAAAGAATTTTTGAAATCGGTTTTTGAGTTTATTCGTTACAAACACACAAAATCGAAATTTTTCCTCTTTATTAGTAACTAGCGACTCGTCCCGGCTTTGCACGGTTGCCTAATGTTACTCAGAGTGAATGTAGCTTTCCAATGGTGAAACAATTTTTGACATCGGCACAGTAGTTTTTGAGTTTATTCATGACAAACATACACACAAATTCCCTGCCTTCGTCAGTGTTCCCAAGTTCATATGACCCCAATCTATTTAAGTCGCGAGTTAATAGGCTTCTTCTGGGTAAGCTCGTTCCATCGTCGACCTTATCTCTGTCCTCAGGACTAGATTGAGGTCAAGAGTAGACCCATTTAATATAAAAAAATACAAATTTTTCCTCTTTATAATATTAGTGTAGAAGTATAGATATTTTTATATTTTTGTTAAGTTTAAAAACTAGTAGGCGGTCGACGAATCAGATTGAATCAAGGCAAAATTCATCATCATCTATCTGCTAAGCCCCAACTAGTCTGGGTTCAGCTTCCAGTTTAATCAGAAACAGCTAAATACGTATTTTTTACATGCTTATTGACAAATCATTTTGTTTTGAGAATGAGTATCTTACCTAAAAAGATTCACATTGATATATTTTCCCTATTTATTAATTGACAAATCATTTATTTATTTGAGATAAAACATGTATGTACACTGGAACAGAGAAATCCAAGGTTTCTGGTTTCAAGGAAACATAATATTTACATGGAATGACAAAAATATTAAATAAAATAAAAATTAAACTTAAAGAAAAAAAATGAAAAGTCACGATTCATTGACATTCTTCATATCAACTCTATTAGCTTAACTTATTTGATTTATTCTATAATTTTTCATGCTAGTTTTAGCAAATTCCTTGAGCTTTCCTTTTTTACAGTTGTAAACAAAAAACTCAACCATCTATAATGTACACACATGACACATCATCAAGCTATAAATTTCCAGCATAACATGGCCTCGCTTTATATAGATTTCACGTACAATACGAGTAAAAGATCCGCATAAAGCCCCGTTGACACGATCAGAGTATGCTCGGACCGAGTGGACTCGGAGACCTACTTGGAAGCAACTCGTATTGTGGCAACCCATACCAACGTTTTGAGAGCAGCGGTGGTCCAATGGTGGCGGCCCGGACCTACACACAGTAAGTCGTGGGTTCGAACCCAGGCAGGCGCATTACTTTGTGTAATTTATTTCATCACCACTGCTTTCAAAACAGTGAAGGAAAGCATCGTGAGGAAGCCGGCATGTCCTAGAACCAAAAATTCCAAGACATGTGACATCTACCAACCCGCACTGGGCCCGCGTGGTGGATTATAACCTCTCTAGAGAGGAGGCCGTGTGTCCCAGCAGTGGGAACATAATAGGCTGATTATGCTATGCTATACCAACCGATCCAAGTGCGCTCGGATTAATGGGTTGCCAACATACGAGTTGAGTCCGAGTAGGTATCCGAGTCCACTCGGTCCGAGCATACTCTAATCGTGTCAACGCGGCTTAAACTGGTTTTGTATTGCTTTATAGGTCATCGTATGTCATACAATTCTAGCAAATAAAAATTTCATTTCTGACATTCATGACAGGACTGGCTGTCAAACTTTTGGGTATCTGTACACCCGTAACGACTGTCAAAGATCTACGGGCAATATTAAAACGATCAAATCAGCAACTTCAATCATTTCGGCAACCTAGTCCATTGGCTGTTTGCAGGATTCCGTGCCAACACGTCGTTAGCCTATATTGGCCTTTAATGAGCCGCACATATTGTGCCCAGCCTACAATTGACTGCACACTCGTGGCCAGCCATTAAAACACCAGTTCGCGCCGGATTTCACAGGTTTTCACCAGTTTAAACCAGTTTTAACTAGTTTTACACCTGCGCACTGTTAAATCTTTATTGTCAATTTGGAAATCCGAAGTTTTCGTTCGGTTTGAATTGTTGTTTTAATAGTTATAGTTTAGGAAGTTTCGCATTGGATTTCTTTTTTGTTTTTGCATGTAAATGAATCAAAGTTTTTATGTTCATATTGCTCGTAAATATCATAACAAGAGTCTTTCAAAATTTGTTATAGAGTGAATGTTAAAGACGTTTTTATATTTTTTTAATCATGGACAACGATGACGTTATGATCAAAACTGCTAACCCTTACTTAAAAAGGTTGATGCTGTGGGCCGAATCAAGATATTTTCTTTATTTTTATCTGACGCCTCAGCATGATTGCGCGGTGTAAACATAACGTAAATACATTGAATAAACTCGGTTGGGACTTTATAAGAAAACAACGAATTTTGATGCGGTTTATTTAATAGATAGAGTGATTGAAGAGGAAGGTTTATATGTATAATACATGCACCCGTGCGAAGCCGGGGCGGGTCGCTAGTACCATAATAAACATCAATTAAACGTGTGAAGATCGTACAAAGAAACTCTGGTAACAGCTGGATTTGGCTGGCACCGGCTAGGTGATCACAGCCGTGGCAGAAGCATAAGAAAAATCTGTCCAAAATGTCTCCATTGCTAGGGCACAGGCTTCTTCTCTGTGATAAGAAGTGGACAGTAATGGTGAATGTCACCATGACTTCATATGTTTGGTTCTAGAACATGCTGGTATCCTAACAATGTCTTTTCAACGTTTTGAGCGCAGTGGTGAAGTAATAAAAGCATCTTATTTTGAGGAATGATACAAAGGACTTTTTTTGCGTATGGAAATCCTCATGGATGTCCTCCGCCCTGGAGTAGGCGAGGTCTGTCAGACTTGTACTGGCTAAAACCACACGGTATTCGTCGACTACCTTGGTGGTGCCGGGGTTCTGGTGTACTTGCGCAGTTCGTCACACTCCCCATAGTACTCCCAGTAGTGGTCGAACGAAAGCGCGACTGCTGAGCAAAAGGTCCTGGGTTCGATTCCCGGGTCGGGCAAAGTGTTATTGTGTTTTTCCATCAGGAATTGATCAGTAGCAGCAACAAAGCCTGGATGTAGACCCTGTTGATGGCAATAGACTCGCCCCATATTACATGGGACTTAGACATAAGTAGCGAAATGTGGGTGTACCATTAGGTAAATAAATAAATCCACCCCTAATCATACCAATACATGAAAACACGAATATTTTCCGTACTCCGAATCGATGCGATACTTCCCCATGGTGTGGAAATAGCCCATCGATACGCATATATTTTAGCCCCTGTTCATAAGGTGAGAATTTGCGAAACAGCTTGAGGAGGAAAGTGTTTAAATATTTATATTACGACTATCGTTGGGTGTAACCGGATGAAAAATCTTTTCCTATTTGCATAGAGTATTGAACTGTACATAATATAATATTTATTTTATACTATTTGACTTGACTGCCTCAAGGTCTAGCGTTCACAAGCGCGACTGCTCGGGAAAAGTGTTATTGGGTTTTTCCATTAGAAATTCCTTTGTAGCAGCCACAGAGTCAGGGTTTGTGCCCGGTTGATGGCAATAGACTAGTCCCCTATTACATGGAACTTAAAACATAACTAGCAAAATGTGGGTGTACTATTTGGTATTAGGTGTACCTCTGCTTAACCCTCCTAGGATTACAAGCGTGATAAGATGACGTGGTGGCAGATGTCTGTTTTACTTTTCCGGGAAAATAGGTGTGATGTTATTTTATGTTTAAGTACAGGACGAACCTATTTCGATTTTTGGTAAATCAGTCAAATTGGAAAACTTACAGACTAGCTTTATGGTCTGTCTCCTATAATATCGTTTGACATATTCTTATTTACTTTGAATGGTTGTTTTTTGGATTCTAAATAGGCTTGCGTTTGACCATAACTCGCCTTTTTTTTTGGGATGGGAAATCATCAAATGACTTCTCCCGCTCTGGGCGGAGCGGAAGGGAGTGTCTGACTTTTACTGACCAAAAATCATCCATGTTCCTTCTTTTGCCCATTGTGTTCCAGGGCCGCGGTATCTCTTTCGAACAGTCCCGCTGCCCTGGCAGGCATCGGCCCTTGTGGGCCCCTCCTGTTTGCTGACATCTCTTTGAAGCACGCGTGGAACACGAACGCGCCGTCGACACGGCCTGTCGTCATAAGACGGACGGACGGCGAGCTAGCCCATTACTCGCCGTCCACAGGCCCGCGACCATAACTCGCCTGATGTGAAGCGATGATGCGGCCTAGGCTGAAGCACACTTGTCTTGTCTGGAAGAAACTGATTCACTCGAACTTTGAAGAGATCTAGATTATGATGATCGGGAAACAGAGAAGCCGGCAGTGAATTCTACAAGCTGATGGATCGCACAATTACTTATTTATTTATCACAAACACTACTAACATAACAGGAAAATTAATTAATGTGGAAGCATAGCACTTTGTTTGGCTTCGGGGATCTTCAGCCATATGACAGTGACATTTCGCCGTATCTCTGCTCGTCCGATGATATTTAATGCTGGCCAGTTCCTTTGATACAAGTAAAGCGTTTTTTTTCTTCGTCGTGGTCATGAATTTGTGACGTCAGAAACAAAACACTACCGCCCACAAAAACATTCGAAGTCGTGTAGCGAAGCACAATCCATCTCACTCACACATATATGCGTTTTATTTGCGAAACCGTTCCAATTCACGCAATACAAAGACCTCGCACAGGGTGAGAAACTTAGCGGATGCTAAAGCGGATAAGCTTAATTGGCATAATCAGCCTTAAAATTTCACTGTGCTGGGATGTAGGCTTCACCCTGTGGCATGGGCTGCAACACGCGGGCTCCGTGCAGGTTTTGTTACTAATCTCGTGGCTAAATAATAACAGCCGCTCGTATCAATCTTCAGGTTAAGCCATACTTGCCTAGGTTGGTCCGTGGATCGGTGACCACCCGTTACATACCGAGTTAGCTCCGTGTCTCGGAAAGCACGTTGGTCATTTGTAGATCTTTAAACTTTGTTACAGGTAGTCAGTGGCCTGAAAGTTTGACAACCAATCTTACTTAAGGGTATCGTAGTACCCAGTATTAACGGGGTTGTGGAGGTCAGATAGGCAGTCGCTCCATGTAAAATACTGGTGTATTGGTGCAATATAGTTGGAAAAAGGTTAGGCAGATGATAATGGTCTTGTCTTTATTGGATCAGTAGTTTCCATGATTATCCTCTTCATCCAAACTTACAAACTTTACCTATTTATAAAATTAGTATAGAAATGTAGATTAGTATAGATTTAGTGGCCAGCCAATTTTCACCGTTATGGCCTAAGTAATAAGGTTGAAAAGTGGTTGACCGTCAATGAACGTCAATATACATATGCGTAATTTCGATTACATATCGATGCTAGTAATAACTTGGTGATAATGGACATAAGTGACTTAGCCAGAGAGTGGCCGTTTATGGATTTACCATGGCTAGCGAAGGAGGTGGCGGAACGTGAGAGGGAGAGAACCTCACGTTCCAGCCGCCGCAGGTGACGCCCCGGGCGTTGGGGGCCACCTGGTGGCTCTCGGACACCGTAGGCGCGGGACGGTGAGTAATGGGCTAGCTCGCCTTTCGTCCGTCTTATGACGACAGCCCGTGTCGACGGCGCGTTCGTGTTCTACGCGCGTCTCAAAGAGATGTCAGCAAACCGGAGGGCCCGCAAGGGCCGTTACCTGCCAGGGCTGCGGGACTATTCGAAAGAGATACCGCGGCCCTGGAACACAAAGGGCAGAGAAGGAACATGGATGGGTTTTAGTCAGTGCAAATCTGACACTCGGGAACCCGGGTCATTTGATGACTTCCCATCTCAAAAAAAAAAACTCTGCCTGCAACAACAACTCGCGATGTACTGTGGTCGTCTAGTAGTGCTTGCCACAGGTTCGCGAGTCACCGTCTAGTTACCGCTTAAGACACTATAGCCTACCCCTTATATCCCTCGTCCAATATAACGTACGTGGCCTGAAAGCGAATTTATTATAAACAAAAACTTGAGGTTTTCATCTATCAGTACAGAAACGTTTGAAACTTATGTGAATTATGTGCATACGTTTACCTTCGGATCAAATATATGGAGATCGAAAATATCGAATGTTTTATTATTTATATTTCTTGTTTTTTCTGCACGGCTATATGGGCAGCCTCCTTTGTTTAAAGAATTTGACATTTATAAACGATCTATATTCTAGGTGGGTAGGTACTTGTCTTAACCATTAAGGTAGATGGATGCATATCAATGAAGGACTGTATCAGCCATTTCAGGTAAAAGAAGACGTGAAAATGTAGTCATTCACTTTTTATAGCCTTACTTGAAAACGCAATATAAATACAAACGTGGGGGCTCAGAATGATGTACTGAATACGTGGTAACCGTTTTCGCGTCGGTATGCCTTCCACCCCGTTATTTTATATTAGGTTATAATTGCGTCAAATGTTATAATAACATAACAAATGTTATAATAACATAACATAACACCACACCTGTAATCCCCGAAGGGAATTTCGTCAGAGGTGTACCTAATATGTTTAAGTCCCATGTCATAGGCGGCGAGCCTATTGCCACCAACCGGGCACAAATCCAGACTCCGTGGCTGCTATTAAGAAATTCCTGATGGCAAAACCCAATAACACTTTGTCCAACCCGGGAATCGAAACCAGGACCTCATGTTCAGCAGTCGCGCTTGCGACCACTAGACCAAAGAGTCAGTCCTGACGTCATAATAACTAACTTACAAAATGATAAACGTTTGTTTGTGAACTAAAACTTTGTGATTTATTACTTTCACAAGTATTTTCGGACCGGTTTTGATAAAACTTAATTAATTATGGCTATTTTGATTACAAACCTGGATAAATATTTTTTCTTACTTAGCTAGCCTGTTCTGCCTCTCCCCTGGGCAAAGGCTTCCCTCCACTCTTCCCACTTCGCACGAACCCGCGTATCCTCCTTCCAGCTCTGACAGAACCTATCAAATTCGTCCCGCTATCTCCTTTGTAGCCTGCCCCGCATCGCCTCCCGGTCTCAGGGCACTAGTCTTGCGCTATTTTGGCCCACAGTTGAACTGTCATCCGACAGAATGTCAAGACAAGATTTTCGAGTTGTCTGTCTCTTGCCTTAAGCCAATTGTAGCTTTTAATTCACGCAAAACGATGTTCCAAGTGCTTCGATGTTCGTCGCATGCTTTGTTGAGTGGATCGTAGAATTCTTCTACTTTGTCGTCTGGGTAGGTCGACGTTAGGCCGTTGATTTGGACGATGTATAGTGTTTGGGTGCTACAAAATTATAAATTTTAGGACTGCAATTTGTCGGAGTAAGTTATGAATTCTGAAATGTTGAAGTCGTTAAAAATATTGAGGAGCACGCATACCAAATCACTACAGGAAATTACAAATAATCTAGTAAGAATAAATAAAGCAATTAAAAAAAGGAAAATGCCAGAAAATTTATAATTTAAAACTCTTATATAAAAATTGTAATAACAAAAAAAAAAAAACAATTACTCCGCCAAAAAGTTTACCATTCTCTAAAAATGGAAGCCGAAAGCTTTCAAAAGATTTTCAGACCCCGACCTTCTGTAAGTGAAAAAGTTTAGTTACTCCTTTAAGATTTGGAAGAAAGACTATGATTTTAATATACCTTTTAAAATTTCGTCCAATATTATGAGGGACTGTGATTCTCCATATAAATGTATTCCCCTTTTTTCTTGCTGAATAATGCCGAGAGCAATCATTTTCATAAAATCAAGGTCTATTAAAAAGCTGATTTGAATACACGTCCTTGTTATTTCATTTTTTTAAGCAACTAGTAAGTTAAGAAAATATGACCCCACAAAAATGACAAAAAATGCCCCATTTTTACGGCCGTGAAAACTACCAGACAAACTCTAAAAAATGTAAGCATAAAATTATATATATAATAATTGATAGCAAAGAAAAATGCAAAGCGTCGATCTCGTCAACATTTTTGTGATTTAATCGGTCTGAGCTGCAGGTGCCTATGAAACTCTACTGGGACAGGCTTGACGCAGCGCTACTGCAATAGTTTTTTCAAAATTCTCGCAGGTTCTATTCCCATCTTAAAGTTGGACTATTAATAGCATTTTGTTTGTCTTTCTTTGAGTCATAGACGAATATGTAAATATTTTCTCTATTGGAATATTTTTCAGACAGTATTCAAATCAGCTTTTTATTTTAGCTTAAAAACTATAATAATTGTTACTTCACTATTCACATCAAAAAGAAAACAGGTGACAGCAAGTCGGTGGTAACATCTTGAATTGGCCTAGCTTAGCACTTAGTTTCAATAGAATGAGAGGTCAGCTTATACTAGTTTATCACCAAAGACGTAGATCCTTAGCAGGTTTCTCTGCATAACTATATTTCAAACAAAAATAGATAACAATAAATAAAGAAGGAACGAAGGAACTGTACATCATGGGGCATGGGGTCTTTGCCCAGGCGATTTTTGAAGTATTCCTTGGGATTACGCATGCTAACAGTAACTGTAAAACCGGACACCTTAGCCTATAATATTATATTATGTACTAGTATACTCCAATGAAAATAGAGAGAAATAGGGAGGAGCTCGTAGCGGGTTAATAACAGTCACTCGGGCCGATCTTTCGATAAAGCCGCGTTGGCCTAGGTTGATCCGTGGATAGGTGACCATCCAATTATATACCGAGTTTCCTCCGTGCCTTGGAAAGCACGTTAAGACGATGGTCCTGGCTGTCATTTGTTGATCTTTGTCAGTCGTTACCCCACCAGTCGTTACTAGTCTTACCGTTACAGTTAGTGCTGGCAATACCCCTTGGTATTGCCAGCACTAACTGGGTTGTGGAAATCACATAGGCATGCTCCATGTAAAATACTGGTATTCAGTTGCATCGGTTAGACTGGAAGCCAACTCCAACATAATTGGGAAAAGGCTAGGCAGATGATATTAAACTCCAATTAAAAACTGTACCTTCAATTAAGCAAAAAACAACTCAAAAATTAAACACAAAATGACTAACTGAATAAAAATGTCAATATTAGGGCTCAGTACGAAATTATTAAAGTCAAAGACTACCTAATTAAAGTGTCAAAAATTGGTCTAATTTACTTTCGTCGGTTCATTTCTGAAGTCCTCTTGACAGGAGCGTGTTTTTACGATCTCTACTAAGTCCGTCGTTATTATAAAGACGATAGAGCTTATTATAGCGATGTCCACATCTTTGTTGCTGAGCCTTTTATGAGGACACTTCTTTATTATTATAGTATAGTGCTAACTGATGCCCGCAACCTTCGTCAGCATAGTATTATTATAAAACACTATCTTTTGGCCGCGGCTTCGCTCGCGTTAATTTAAAATTAGACAATCAATTCGGGTTGTACTCTGCTTGTAATAATATAATTCAATCATGATTCGAAAGACTCATGGCCCCATCGATACATATTTATTATAATAATAATAAATACTTTATTTCATAAAATAAAACGAACGAACGTTGTTGATGTTTTCCTGAGGAACAGTACTTTTTTTCGGGGTAAAAGGTACTCTATGGCCGGTTCTGTGCATCTGACAACGTATATGCAAAATTTCAGGATGATTGGTTCAGTGGTTTAGGTGTGAAAAGGTAACAAACAAACAAATTTAGTTTCGCATTGATAATATTAGTTAGGAAGTTAGGATAAGATAGTTAGGATTAGGATTACTTGCCTACTTGTATCGGCTTGTGTTAACAATATCATGGGTTTTAATTTTTTGCACGGAGCCCTAATTTTTTTTAAAAATTATAGTAGTCTAAGTTACTTCTTATAACATCAGCTATCTGTCCAAAGTCCCGTCAAAATCAGTCCAGCCGTTTCGGAGACTAGCCGGGGCAAACAGACCAACAAAAATTTTAAAAAATTGTTAAAAGTACCGTATTATGCATTGAGTAAAAAGCTGTTATTTTGAAATTATAACCAGACACTTCAATTTTATTTATTTGTATAGAGGAAACACGGTGTTTTGATGGGATATAGGAATGGGTAAACGCATTTCATAATTATGGATTTCCAAACATTTAAAAAACATGTAATACCTACCAAAACGTACTAGGTCCGCGTGCTGGATTACAGCTCATTCCCTCCATAGAGAAGAGACTTTTGTCCCAGCAGTGGGAATATTATGGGTTGATTATGCGTGCTACGTGGATAACGTGCTTGAATTCATACAAATATAATGTGCATGTAACTCTGTGTCTGTCCTTTTTTAATAAAAACGTATTTCAATGTTTGACACACACATAGACACACACATAGGGATACCTAACCATTGTAGATTTTCAACCTCCAGGTGGGTAAGCCGTTTGATTTTTTTAGTTTTATTTTTACCCGACTTTTTCACATTCTTGAACGTTCACTAGAGGCATAAATTAATGGACGGTGAGTAATGGGCTAGCTCGCCATCCGTCCGTCTTATGACGACAGACCGTGTCGACGGCGCGCTCGTGTTCCACGCGCGCCTAAAAGATAATTATGTCAGCAAATTGGAGGGGGTCCGCAAGGGCCTATGTCATGAGGAATCTATTTTTTATGACACTGCTGTTTGGACTACTCTGTTTATCAAACAAATTTATAATTGCTGATACAGAGAAAATAAAAACATAATAATGAAAAAAAATTGTAAGGTTGTTCGATAATATACAATACAAAAATAACACATGAAACCGTATTCAATCAATCCAATTTCCTACAAAAAAATCCATCGTACGAGTATTACATTGGATAAGTTGTTTCGAGATACCCACATAGGAGGATATTGAGCGGTCATTAATCATGCTCTTAAGTCTATACTTCTTCATTTGTCACCTATCCCCCCTCTCCTTTGAGAGACTTTGAAAAATGACTACCCACTTAAGGAGTACGGGCGTTATCGGCTTAAATGGCCCCGTATTGCGGTTCGAAGTATTAAATAGAAAAGTTATGGGATGTGGAAATAGATTTGTGTAAATAAATTTTATATTAATGTAAGATAAGGGGTGTATTTTTTAATCTCGATTTAATTCTAGATTTTGAGATTAAGAGTTCGTTTAATATTCAGTATTATTTAATAAATATATATTACTATTTTTAGAATTACCAATGTTAGAGCAAATCTCGTTTGACACAAATATGCAGGGTGTAACAAGACCCTTAACGAAGCAAAAAGGCACTTGTTTTACCCGTCACTGCAATCATTTTTTTGTACTGGACCATACCTCCTTCTAGTTACGGAGATATTCCAACTTTTTCACAAGTTTTTTTAAGTACATGTTTGAATGTAAGATTTTTACTTTAAACACCTCCACGACCCCCGTACTATTCAATCCATGCATCATCACAATATTTTGAGTGCGTTACATTGAGTCCTACCGTAAAACGTGATTTTTCATCCCAAAAAAAAGTAGTTTCCCAGCAATAATTTTTGCGTAAAGTTACTTAGTTTGATGTACAGAATGCTTCGTTATGGGTCTTGTTTATACCCTGTATATCCACTGCTTAAGATTCCTACAAAAAATCTTAGAAATTGGTTTTATATTTTAGAGCTTCCAATATTTTGTGTGTTAAAATTACATTGCTTATTACTACTACTGCTCAGTACACTGTCCTATAAAAAGACCATGCTACGAACGTATCTGGCACGGAAAGAAATTTGACACGGACTACACTATGCCCACTACAAAGTATCAACAGCGTATCATACGTGCCGATACGATACGACATAGTCTCATACTTTTCAATACAAAGATTTTTTTTGCCTAATACGTTCATAGCACTGTCATGGTATGGTACGGTGTAGTGGGCAGAATCCTTTATATGGAAAATGGTGAAGGAAAACATCGTGAGGCAACCGAAGACATGTGACCTCCTTTCCCTCTTGCAAAGAGGAAGCCTGTGTCTTACCTAGACTTTTATGTTTTTTTTTTAAAAAACGTTGCCACCCTGAATAACTATCTGTAGGCCATACAATTTAGCTCGCCGTCCGTCCGTCGTATGACGACGGGCAGGCCGTATCGACGGCGCGTTCGTGTTCCACGCGCGCCTCAAAGAGTTGTCAGCAAACGAGAGGGGCCGCCCGCAAGGGCCGATGCCTGCCAGGGCTGCGGGACTGTTCGAAAGAGATACCGCGGCCCTGGAACATAAAAGAGGGCCAAAGAAGGAACATGGGTGGTTTTTAGTCAGTAAGAGTCTGACACTCCCTTCCGCTCCGCCCAGAGCGGGGGGGGGGTCATTTGATGATTTCCCATCCACCAAAAAAAAAAAAAGGCCGTACAATTTATTCCGTGCGAGGATGGAACCTGCGACACGCAACGCAGCAGTCAATTGCTCAGCTACTACGCCAGCTGTGTAAATTTTGTTCAATAAAATACAAAATATTTGTGTTATCAAAATTCATATTTTTTTTTAATTTACGGCATACTTATACTAACTAACGAACCATGTTTGATTACTCAAGCTGTCTTGACAGCAGTTGATAGTATCTGTTCACGCCAATCATCATCCGACATTGATTGACGTTCAATTAATTTTGTTTACGGCCAACAAACATGGAACCATAACATAACATCACACCAGTAGTCCGCGAAGGGTAAGGCAGAGGTGTACCTAATAGTACCCACATTTCGCTAGTTATGTTTAAGTCCCATGTAATAATGGGCCATTAACCGAGCATTAATCCAAACTCCGTAGGTTCTACTAAGAAATTCCTGACGAAAAAATCCAATAATACTTTGCCTGACCTTGGAATCGAACCCAAAATCTCATGCTTATCAGTCGCGCTTGTGACCACAAGACCAACAACATTGAACCTGCAACTAACATAGAAGCCACCGTAAAATCGAAACTATATCTCTCTGTCTTTTTAGAAGATTTCCAAGACTAAACCAACTAAGCCGATTTTGATGAGATAGAAAGGTACTCGGATAAGAACGAAAGGATACTTTTGAATATACAGTTTTATTTTTTTCTTCCTCCCCAAATCTTACCCTCGATAATAATAGGCACCTTTACCTTAAACTTGATACATAATATCGCATTTTCTCTCTTGTTACAGATGAACCGATATAATGACGTCACACGAAGGTAGAACGTGGATATAGAACACACCAACATGGATATAGATCAAGTAGTGTTGGACAAAGAAGCAATCAGCCGGTTCGAACAGTACACATTGGCAAAGCCCTCGCTAAACGGGGGGATCCCTTTGGACAGATGCCAAGATGTCGACTCCATGGTATCTAATAGCAGAAAAAGAGCACAAACGTCACGCCAAAAAGTTGTATGCTGTTTTTGTCTCAAAACTACGAAGTATAGAAGAAAACAATTCATCATCGGTTCCCTCACCAACGTTGTAATATTCGTCGTACTTTTAGCCTACACGTTCTTGGGATCCTTTATTTTTCTCGCAATAGAAGGCGGCGCAGAAGTCCCAGCTAGGCCCAGAATTCTTCCAGACAGACAGAAAATTAGTCATAGAGATACAAATAGTACGCACAAAAAGACAGACGAAGAATACGATTACGGGAATATAACTCTGTCAGCAAATTACTTTTGGGACGCTAGAAGCAGAGCGGTTGAAAATATTTGGGAGATAACAGTGTCTCTAAATATTTTGTATAGAGAAAATTGGACACGCTTGGCTGCACAAGAGATTCTGAAGTTTCAAAACGAGCTCGTACAAAGGGTTACTACCGAAATGGCGTCCCAGTATGGCGTCAGTTACCGAGAGATGGCGCTTGGTGAATTTGGGAGCGACCTCACAAACCATTATGAGGAGCACGAATGGAATTTGGCGCTTGCGTTTTTCTACTCACTCACCGTTTTAACTACGATAGGTGAGAATTTTTCGCACTATATTTTAAAATTGTAGAAGTAATTTTATTTTGCTTTGTACTGCAGGACGAGAATGACCAGACCAACACTACGGTTATGATGCGCCATTACATTGTATTACTGTCATTGTTTGAAATCATTTAAAACTACTGGCGTTGTGTCGGAATTAGCTTTAGACCGTTTAGTAAATAACTGTCCATTTCTAATTACCCTTTTGCATACAAGGTGTCAACGGATCCTTCACAAAGTCATCAACCAAGCATTCTGTACGAACGGACTCAAAACATTGTGCTGATTGATGCATTGGAACTTACAGGGGTCTTGGAGGTGTCTGAAGTACAGATATAACATAAAAACATGTATTTAAAAAAGTGTGAAAAAAATTGGAACTTTGGCCTCCAATATTTGCGTAACTAAAAGGTTCTGAGCAACAACAAAATGAAACAATAAAATTATCACATTGAAGGGTAGAACAAGTGCCTTTCAACTTCGTGTAGGGTCTTTAACACTATGTTGGAAGTTGACTCATTAAACAATTTATTTTCCTTGGTGCTTTAGTTGTATGAGGAACAGGGTGTATAGCTGTATTGTTTCTCAATACTCCATTTTTAGTCCATAATTTACGTCATACGAGTAGATGTCGCTAGTGTTTTTTTTGGCAACTTAATTAAATATGTCTGCTACAATGCCATTAAATATAAAAAAAAAACTTGAAACTGTTTTCCGTTGCCTTTAAAGTCAATGTTTTAATAGTTCCTTTTTTTCCACAGGTTACGGTAACATCGCACCAAGAACAATTCTCGGTAAAGGTGTCACCATAATCTACGCTTTAATCGGCATACCATTAACCCTGGTCTACTTATCGAGCGTCGGTTCCCTGCTCTCCAAGATGGCGCGAAGTGTCTTCAGTCGAGCCCTTTGTTGCTGCCTCTGTTCCAACTGTGGCTACTGTTGTTACGATGAACGAAGAATGGCAGAAAAGGAACGAAGAATGAAGCTGAAGAGACAACAAGAAGAAATGCTTAACAGCCAAAACACGAGCAAAACACCAACAGAAGAATGTTACGTGTTAAAACCAGACAGTCAGAAAGATCTGTCATTATCAGAAAGACCAACGACGAGTACCGCCAAAGATGATATTATAAGTTGGCCAGACACAGACTCAAAGCTATCTATGCATGGTTTAAGCATACTAGCTCCTGTGCTCTTATGTTTAGCAGCAATATTTATATACATAGTTATTGGAGCAGTAGTCCTGTTTAAATTAGATAATTTGGGTATCGTAGATGGTTTCTATTTCTGTTTCATGGCGTTAAGCACTATTGGATTCGGTAATATTGTTCCTGGTATGACTTATACAACAATAAATGGTGTTAGGTACTACACTATCAAATCTACTACCCTGTGGTTTTGCTCTGCGTACACGTTAACGGGTTTAGCATTGACAGCCATGTGCTTCGGCGTAATACACGACGAAATTATTTATAGGATAAAGCATCAACAGAAACAGTGGTCCCAAAAGGGAAACACAGTCAATGATGGAGTCAATATAAACGATCCGTTTTACATGAATTCCTGACAAATGTATAGTAAAAGTAAGTCAGAAAATCTGTACAGCATTATGGAAGATAGTTCTTTAGAGCGTAACAGAATCGAAATTGACAATAGAGAAGTAGTTCTTAGTGTAGATGATATATCGGCGGCCGTGGATCCTAATGCAGAGTTCCCACCCCCGCCACCAGAAGAAGAAATTGTTGCAATAGTAACCAAGAAAGAGCCTAAGGGTTTTGGCAACATGGTAGCATACAATGCGTTACCAGAAATGTTGGAACATGTAAACACATAATCTAAAAAGACTTGAGGTTTTTGATTCATTTTATATTCAATTTTTTTCTGGCTTTTAATATTAATTCTTAGTTTATACAATTTTATGAAATATCATAATCGTCTTTGTCGAATTTACTTTTGTCAAATGTAAATATGTAAATAGTTTTGTAAATATTGCAATTAATTAGTGATAGAAACTGATGTCTGACATCTTTTATCGGATCTATTTGTCAACTGTTAATATCAAGGTAATTGTAATGATTTTCATGTGAATAGTTTCTTTGTAAAAAGATATGAGTTTAATAAAAAAATGGAAAACTGTTTTGCTGATTTTTATTTTTACCTTGCTTTAGATTGTAATGTCATACAGAAACAAGAACTTGATTTGAATTTCAAATAGGATACAGTACAAGAAAAGATCTATGCTCAAAACTTGACTGGATACTAACCACTACTAAAACAAAATTAATATTTGAATGTCTAAACGTTTCAATCTTACATGAACACTAAACATTAATAACATGTCGCTTCATAAAGAAAACTGATTAACCTGTTATCAGAGACACTGAAAAAAGGTATTAATAAAAGATATTCTCTGTGGACTCTGCTCCAGACGCCGGCCGGACTCAGACAGATAAATAACTGAAGCATCTCTCCACCAAAGCAAAGACGGGTGGCTCGGAGAGTAAAGTGCGGGAATCGACCAATCATGTTGGTTAAAATCCGCATCGTCTCTCCTGTGATTGGTCGAAACTTTCACTCCTTTGCACCGCTCCGCTCGTCTTCGCTTTGGTGTAGTCTGGGCCTGTCCGGTGTCTACAGTCAGAACGCAATCTGTCCGTACCGATTTAAAGAAACAAGACATTTCTCTAACTAGCAAAACTCCAGGCGATTGCACAGCATCGTTGATTCACAAAGAACCTCCAGGCCTATGAGAACCAGTTCCAATTGGAGAAGTAAGTATCAAAAGAAAAAATAGAATAGTATCATATAAATGAAACACTCTATAGATAGACATTAATGGGCAAGAGAATGATGATCTTCTCAGCGTGTCGATGGCAATCTAAAATTGTGTCGGCCCATGACTGAGCCACGAGTTTGGCGTCTTCACTGGTACCCATCAGATCCTGTAATGAACAAACAATAGGACACGTAGTGGTGTGGTGTTCCACATCGTTTGTGGAACAGCACTACATTTTACACTCTAGGGCAGAGTCATCAATTCACCTGAGCACCACCTGAGCAGGAACTCGGGAAGCAAGGAAGATGATGATGAAGTACCAAGATGTCATAAATAGGAGTTTATCTCGCGTTTAGAAAGTAACTCATGCCTGTAAAGTACCAGACTGTCATGAACATATAAGAGCTTAGCTTTGACTCTTTGTTAGCTAGCAATCGACTCTTGAAGTCAAAACGAAATCAGAGACAACTAATTAAACTGACGAGTGTGAGCTGGCTGTGGACAACACCACGCATGCAGCGATGGATACGATTTTCAGAATGAGCAAGCGAGAAAACAATATTAAAAATTTCATAGCCAACGAAACAGAAACATGGTATCTTGGTGTAGTGGTCGCAAGCGCAACTGCTGAGCATGAGGTTCTGAGTTCGATTCCCAGGCCGGGCGTAGTGTTATTGGGTTTTTCCATCAGGAATTTTCTCAGAAGCACTTAAATAAAACTGGTGAAATGAGGGTGTACTCTCAGGTGATGTTATGTTATATTAAATCTCTGGCTACATTTATAAAATCTATTTGAAAGGAAGAGCCACTATCTATTTAAATGCATCCTTGAGTAAAGTTGAGCTTCCCGACGATTGCCACGACATTTGGCAAAGGGATTAATGGCTACACAGGTGGATCATAAAGGCACGTACTTTCTTGGCACGGAACCTTACCAACCAAATCGATAGTCGACAGTAATAAAAATAAACGTTTAGATTTCAAAAGATGGCCGCCAGAGGGTTGAAAGTGAAGAAGTTAATTTGCAAAGTAATATTGAAATAGATTGTTTCTTAATGTGTCTAGTTCATTCGATATGTTGCATTTATAATTACTATTGTGTTTTTTTTACCGACTTCAAAAAAGGAGGAGGTTTCTCAATTCGACCGTATATATACCTATATTTTTTTTATTCTAAAACTAAAAAAGGTTGACAGATTTTATGTAGTTCTACTTGATTTTTATGTTCAACCAATAACTCGTATGTGTTATTTACACTGTTATGTAAATAAATAAAATAAAATAAAAATATTTTATTGTCTCAGGCATCAAGGCCCCCATAGGGTGTTAGTATTACATCTTACTTAAAAACTATGTTAGTAACATGTAGGAACACTAAAAAGAAAAGATAAGAAAGAAAATGAAAAGAAAATCACTCACATTCACGGGAAGGTTTAACAAAAACAAATAGTTGGTTATTAATACATTACTAGCTTTTGCCCGCGGCTTCGCCCGCGTGCAGTTCGGGAATTGCCCACGGGATCTTGCCTACTTCTGGGATAATAAGTAATCTACTTGTATCAGACTATAATCTATCTCTGTGCCAAGTTTAATCCAGATCTGATCAGCCGTTCTGGCGTGATTGAGTAACAAAGATCCATTCATCCAAACTTTCGCATTAATAAATAGTTAATGTAAGATATATATGTAATATTAGTATTTAGGGTTCCGCACCTCAAAGGGAAAAACGGAACCCTTATAGGATCACTCGCGTGTCTGTCTGTCTGCCTGTCCGTCTGTCACAGCCAATTTACTCTGAAACTACCGGACCGATGGAGTTGAAATTTGGTACATATATGTAAGTCATTGATTCAAAGACGGACGTATAAATTAATTTTAAACAGGGGAGCCACTTTTGGGTCGTAAATTAAAAAATGAAAATGAAAATATTTCTAAACTACATCGTGTTATATCAAAAACTGTGATACACGTGTCTCATAATTTTAATTGAAGAGTGATGTGTACATTAAGTTTTGAGTCAACCGACCCAGAGAATATTAAGTTTCACAGAAAATTCAACCCCCAATTCAAAACAAAGAATACATCCTTCAAATTTCATGTCATTAAGACCAGTGGTTGATATATCAGCCCAGTCAGTCAGGACTTTGATTTTATATTGCGGGATGATTTTGGAAAAACTGTAAGTAGAGTACTTTCAAGTCTATCGACACCTAGAATAGAAAGTTTCACAGAAAACTCAGCACCCCATTTTGTCCTCATAAGGGTGGAATTTCGGTGCTATCATTGCGAGGATCGCCCGGAGGACACGGTGGAGCACACCGTGGAGGTCTGCTCCACTTGGGCGGAGCACCGCCGTGTCCTCGTAGCGGCGATTGGCGGCGACGACCTCTCGCGTCCGGCCCTGGTTCAAGCCATGGTCCGGGGCGAGAGGGAATGGAAAGCCGTCGCCTCCTCCTGCGAAGCAGTCATGCTAGCGAAGGAGGCGGCGGAACGTGAGAGGGAGAGAGCCTCACGTCCCAGCCGCCGCGGGTGGAGAAGCACCGGGCGTCGGGGGCCACGCGGTGATGGGTCTCGGCCACCGTAGGCGCGGGCCTGTGGACGGTGAGTAATGGGCTAGCTCGCCGTCCGTCCATTGTATGATGACAGGCCGTGTCAACGCGGCGCGTTCGTGTTCCACGCGCGCCTCAAAGAGATGTCAGCAAACGGGAGGGGCCCGCAAGGGCCGATGCCTGCCAGGGCTGCGGGACTGTTCGAAAGAGATACCGCGGCCCTGGAACATAAAGGGCCAAAGAGGTGGTTTTTAGTCAGTAAGAGTCTGACACTCCCTTCCGCTCCGCCCAGAGCGGGACCGTCATTTGATAGAATAGAATAGAATAGAATAGAATAATATTTATTTGCTTAAAAACATGGTATAAAAGATGGTAAAATACAAAAAAAACAAGAGCATACATGTTTTTGCTTAACAGGGATAAGCGTACAAAATTTAACATTTGTTGTCAAAGAAGTCTTTGACACTATAAAAACTATGACTACACAACCATTCATGCAATTTATTTTTAAATGAACTTACATTTAACATCTTGAGACTACTTGGTATTTTATTATATATACGCACACACATAGATATACAACTTTTATTATATTTAGCTAGTCTTGGAAGGATATCCAGAACTAGCTTATGAGGGTCTCGTCGGTTACGAGGATATAAATCATCTGCATTATGAAACAATTCTTTATGCTTCCTGACAAACATACATGTTTCGTATATGTAAAGAGACGGTAGCGGTAACAAGCCAAGCTTTTTAAACATCGGTCTACAGGATTCGTCAGGTCGAAGCCCGGTAATTGCTCTAATGCATTTTTTTTGTGCAATAAATGCTCTATTTTGATCTGTGCTATTACCCCACATTATCAAGCCATAGCGGAGCACCGATTCGACGTATGCATGATATGACGTTATTGCCGTTTTAACGTTTGTTATATTTTTAACTTTTTTAAGTGCATAAACAAACTTATTTATTCGTTTTGAGACGGTATCAATATGTGCCTTCCAGTTTATGTCTTGATCTAAAGTTACACCTAGAAATTTTGTGTGAGTTACTTCGTCAATTTTATGTACATTCATTTTAATATTGTATTTAGCATTATTAGATTTATTAAATTGTATATAAACAGATTTTTTTAAATTTATTGATAAATTAATTTTATTTAGATATTCAATTAGTCTTTCAATAGTGTTATTAATATCAGTAGCATGATCGTCAATCGTATTATTTTTCCTATCAGTTGTTACAATAATAGAAATATCATCAGCAAATAATATACATTTATGGTTGGTTATATTTATAATGGAATTTATGTATAAAAGGAATAAAATTGGTCCTAACACACTTCCTTGTGGGACGCCATATGTGTTGTACTTGAGTTCGGATAAGTGTGGTATCATGTCGTTATTTCTATCTACCTTTGTAATGATAACCCGCTGTTGTCTGTTATTTAGGTATGACGATATCCACTGAAGTACTATGCCTCTAATTCCAATTGCCTCCAGTTTCTGCAGTAACAGGTCATGGGACACTAGGTCAAAGGCTTTAGATAAATCAAAGAATAAGCCTGTGGTAAGACGGTTTTGATTAATATTCGTCATTATATGTTTCATAAGAGTGAAAATAGCTAGTGTTGTAGATTTGTTTTTTTGGAAGCCGAACTGTTCGTTCTTAATTATGTTAAATTTATTACAAAATTCGTTCAATCTTTTGTACATGCACTTCTCAAATATCTTCGACAAAATAGGTATTAATGTTATTGGGCGATAATTATTAACATCAGATTTTTCTCCTTTTTTAAAAAGTGGTTTAACAATTGATACTTTTAATGCTTCAGGAAAAGTACCAAGTGAGAAAGATAAATTAATTAAATGTGTTATAATAGCACTTAGCTCTATAGTGCATGCTTTTATAATTTTCGTGTTAATTTCATCGTATCCTTCAGAATTTGAATTTTTCAATGATGTTATCTCCGTCCTAACTTCATTTTCAGACACTGGTTTGAGGAACATCGAATGAGCTGCTGAATTGTTCGTAGGGCTTGTTTTTACATCTGTATTCGAAGTATGCGCCATATTAATGTAATGGTTATTGAAGGCCGTTGCTATTTCTACAGGATCCGTGACTACTGTGTTATCAATTTGATGATTTCCCACCCTCCAAAAAAACAAAAAAAAGGGGTGGAATTTCGAAAAACCCTTTCTAAGTGGACCCTTTGCCACTGGTAGGTACCAGTGGCAAGAGGGAAAATTGAGTCAGGGGAAACCGAAGAAAAAAATGAGAATTGTTTTTTTTTCCTATGTTTATTTGGGCCTCATTTTCGTTATCAGTGACCTCAAAAACTATGAAAATGATAACCCTGATGAAAAATCAAAAAAAATGGTTGGTGCCATTTAGAATTTTCATTTTGACCTAATTTTCGATATCAGCGAGCCTGAAAACCATGAAAATGACATCCATGACGAAAAAACCAAATATTTTCGTCCGCACCATCTTGGATTTTCATTTTGACCACATTTTCGTTATCAGCGACCCCAAAAAACACGAAAATGACATTCATGAAGAAAAACCAAAAATTTTCATCGGCGCCATCCTGAATTTCATTTTGACCTAATTTTCGTTATCAGCGACCCCAAAAACCACGAAAATGACACTCATGACGAAATAACTGAATTTTTTTGCTGGCGCCATCATCGATTTACATTTTGGCCACATTTTCGTTATCAGCGACCCCAAAAGCCATGAAAATGACACCCATGACGAAAAAACCTAAAATCTTCATGGGCGTCGTCTTGAATTTTTATATTTTGACCTCATTTTCGTCATTGGCGGCCCCAAAAACCACGAAAATGACACCCATGACGAAAAAACCGAAAAAAAACCTTTAGTAGAATTTCGAAAAACCTTTTCATAGTGGATACCTACTCTTCACAAAGAATACGCTCTCCAAATTTCATTTCTCTAGGACCAGCGGTTTGGGCTCTGCGTTGATATATCAGTCAGCCAGGACTTTGAATTTTATATTGGGGGATGATTTTGGAAAAACTGTGATACACATCTCTCACAATTTTAACTGCAGAGTATGTACACAAACTTTCAAGTCAATCGACCCCGAGAATAAAAAGTTTCACAGAAAATTCAACACCCCAAATTACCCTCTTAGGGGTGGAATTTCGAAGAACCTTTTCTTATTAGATATCTACTCTTCACAAAGAATACACCCTCCAAATTTCATTTCTCTAGGGCCAGTATTTTGGGCTGTGCGTTGATATATCAGTCAGTCAGGACTTTGAATTTTATATTGGGGGATGATTTTGGAAAAACTGTGATATACATTTCTCATAGTTTTAACTGAAGAGTATGTAGACTTTTAAGTCAATCGACCCGAGAATAAAAAGTTTTACCGAAAATTCAACACCCCATTTCTCCCCTTTAGGGATGGAATTTCGAAAAACCCTTTCTTAGTGGATACCTACTCTTCACAAAGAATACACCCTTTAAATTTCATGTCTTTAACACCAACAGCTTAGGCTGTAAGTTGATATATCAGTCAGTCAGTCAGGACTTTGAATTTCATATTGAGGGATGATTTTGGAAAAACTTTGATACACGTTTCTCATAATTGTAACTGCAGAGTAGGTACACAAATTTTCAAGTCCATCGACCGCGAGATTAAAAAGCTTCATAGAAAACTCAACACCCCATTTTACCCTCGTAGGGGTAGAATTTCGAAAAACCCTTTCTTAGTGGATACCTACTCTTCACAAAGAATACACACTCCAAATTTCATTGCTCTAGGACCAGCGGTTTGGGCTGTGCGTTGATATCTCTGTCAGTCAGTCAGGACTTTGAATTTTATATATATAGAAGATGATAGATGATAACTATAATGATAGCTTCTACACGTGGTTTCGCTCACTTGCAGTTCGGAAATATCCCACGGGATCGTCCTGGAGTTATAAGTTTGTGGTTTTTCAGTAGCTTGAATATTGGTTAGAGACAGTCCAAATTATCACAGTTGGTTTCGGTCTTGTCTAAAGCATTTGGTCTAAAGCTTCGTTCTCTAGAGATAGATGAATTGTCAATTTAACCACATGTTTGTCAAAACTGAGGACCTAATTTTATAAGAGGCGAGATCTACTTACCTCAGGCAAAATGCAATATTCGAAATGTAGGAGTGTTGTGATCAATCTTTTCTCTTCATGGCCTCTGATCCTCGCAACTGCGTGAGAGGGAGGCCTCTGACGACAAAGTCTACGGTTTACATGGCCTCGCGACCAACCATTCCCGTATGGGGAGGTCCTATACTGCCTGCAACTAGATATCCTGCTGCATCCTGTTGCTGACTCCGAGCGTCCTGAGCGGTGCTGACTCCAAGTGTCCTGAGCACTGCAGACTCCGAGCGTCCTGAGTTGCGCGAAATCAAGCGTCAAGTTTTATTTTTTATAATTATGTTTTGTGTCTTTTTACCTGACTGCGGCGAAGCCCAAAAGGAAGGTTATTTTAAATTAGTATTTAATTAAAATAGCGATGTAGTGTTACGATTAGCCCTGCGGCTTATCGTTACACAACAGTATTCTATATTTTTCTACAAACAACACCTGACTCTTACCTACTTACCGCATTTGCATACCATATTGAAAAATGTTAATAAAATAAGAGAAAAACTGTAAGTAGGATACGTAGATTTTCTTCGGAAAATTTTTCCTCGGCTCTAGTATTTGCTTACATTTTCTATTACACACTTGGCACCGTCATTTTGTCCCAGTTTGCTAACCGAAGAGATCCAACATGTTTGGTAAAGATTGAATCTAGCCCGCGGAGCCTTGTTACAACGGCTTGTAGATACATTCTGTTTTATTTAAATAAGTGTAGATTTTTTCTCGTTATCCTTTTTTTTTCTGGCTAGATTTTCTTTTTGTGCTTTGGATATCGTTTTTTTGTCTGGTTCGTTGACTTCTAACATACATATTATGTATATGTTCAGGACTAAGGGAATTTGTTTTTCTATCTACCTATTCTAATATTCCGTAAGTTGAAGTTCACGGCTCCATTTTAAGCTCAGTCACACCCAGGTTTTAGTGTCTGCAATCATCCACAGAAAATTCTGTGAGAAAGTGTCTGCAATGTTTCAACATCATCAACTTTACGGAAGAAATCGTGAATGATCATCTTTGACGCTCCGTTCACGACCGTGTTTACTAAACGCGTGTTGCTTGCTAACTTCAACAAGTAAAAAAAACAGATCATCTGTTCATGATGATGATGATGATGATGTTCTGTTGATGTGGTCTGTGTTGTTGTTGTGTTGTTCTGTTCTGTGTGTGAGGTTCATCTGTTTTTTTTCTCTAATTAGGCTTGTGTTTTGCTACAACTCCCCTGGTTCAAAGCGATGACGGCCTAGGATGGAGCACGCTTGCCTAGAAGAAACCGATACTCACGAAATTTGAAAAGATCCAGATTATAATGATAGGGAAACAGAGAAGCCGGCAGTGAATTCCACAGACTGGCGGTCCGGACAATAAATGTAGAAGCATAGCTTTTTGTTTGGGTACGTGAGATTTAAAGCATATTACGCTTCGCCGTATCTATGATAGAATAGGAAATTGGGGATAGGGGAGTTAAATTGTGCCATTCCAAAGCACTCCCCAAAATGTTACCGATAAAAAGTCTATTTCTTCCGCAGGTCTTCCCATTTTGCGTCCATAGTGACTCGGTTTCGTTGCTCTTCCGCTCTTTTGAGCGTTGTGTTACTTTGAGGCGATTTTCAGGGCTTTGAAGCTTGGCTTAACAAGGGAGTCGTTGTCATGTTTTCTCTGCAGTCGCTGTTACATCGCGTGTCATATGGTATATGTTCAGTTAAATTTCTCTTTTCGAAAGGTTATTTATTCTACTTAGTATTATAAGTGCCTCATTGGTTTAGTTGCCGACACCGCGACTGCTGAGCATGAGGTCTTGGCTTCGATTCCCGTATCGGCAAATTGATATTGGGTTTTTGAAGGAGTCTGAATTTGTACCCGTTTAATGGCAATATGCGCCGTTCCCTATTACATGGGACTTAAACATAACTGGCAAAATTTGGGTGTGTACTATTAGGTATACCTCTGCTTAAACCTTCGGGGATTACAGGCATGATGTTATTTGTTATTGTAAGAGAAAATAATTGAAGTACAAGTCCTTTTAATACACTGGAGGCAATGTAATGTTGCCAAATGATTTACAAAATAATAAAGCTTCGTAAACAAAACTAAACCTAAAGTTTTGATATTTAAAGATAATATTAGGTCTAATCAAAACTTGTTTGATGGTTACTAAGAAAAACTAGTTGCTTGTGGCAACATAATAACTGCCGCAAGGGTCGATCAAGGTTAAAGCTCGAACTTCACCAAAGCGGACACGAGTAGAGATGTGCGCAGTGGAGAGGAGAGGACATGTTGTATCCACCGCACGCTGCACACAGCACATCGCACACCGCCGCACGCCACTCATAGGACACCGCTTATATATACACCATTATTTTTAGGTCGTTCTGGAGCCGAATACCATGACCTCGATCATCGAACTCGAATCGATTGGGACTATTTTTTTCAAAAAATAACAATAAAAAAAACACGAATGAATAAATTTAATGTTTTTTTTTTTGAAATAATGAGAACTCAAATGCATATGTGTGTGTAAAACGTATCCACGATCGGCAACACATGCGAACGATACCCATTGAAAAATTCATTCATCAATCGATTCTCATCTCGTCTCCACGAGAAGTGTAAATAATGAAATTGTACTGGTGGTTTACAACACATCTTTTCTCCGCTGGTCTCGTATCCGTTTCAGTGGAGTCCGACCCTTGGCAACGCTAGCTAGTGAGGTCTATCCGTGAGTGGGTGATCATCGATTTTCACCAAGATATATAACAGTCGTAACGGGTAGCCCGAGATCCAAAAATCTAACAACCAGACTTACCAACGGGTATCGTGTTATCCAGTAATTGGATTGTAGAGATCACATACGCCGTCGCTTCTTATCGTCATCATCTACGTAGCCTTTTCCCAACTCTGTTGGGGTCGGCTTCCAGTCTAACTGGACGCAGCTGAATACCAGTATTTTACATGAAGCGACTGCGAATCTGACCTCCACAACCTAGTTAGTACTGGGTAATTCGATACTGAAGACGAAGACTGGTTGTCAGACATTCGGGCCACTGATTAACTGTAACGACTGTCAAAGACCTACAAATGACAGCCGGGACCAACGGCTTCACGTGCTTTCTGACACGGAAAGATACTCGGTATAGAATGAGAGGTCACCCATCCACAACCAACCTCTAGGCAAGCGCGGCTTTTTTTTTTTTATTTATTTAACCTGAATATTGAACCGAACAGCTGTTATCATTTAGCCAGAGCTCCTCCAGAAGCCAATCCCAACATGGGTGGGAAAAAACTAGACTTATGATGATGAATACTAAGTGAGTCGACAATGCTGACATTGGATTCTCACATAAAATCAACTTTTACTCACACACGAAAATCTTCACTTCACATTTCGTATAAATATCTCATTTCCACCTTCGTTCCTTAACAGAATTAATTTATCAAAAAATTCGCGAGCGTCGCCATTTTTTACACACGACGTCATGAGTCGAAAAGTTCTCGTCTTGTCGCAAAAAAATGACGAAAGATCTGAAGTTGCTAGTGATAAATTAAGAATGTATTTATTTGACGGCTAAGTGTAACTTCTCGTGATACTCGTAGAAGGATGAATGTAGACTGTCTTTCTATCTCTAGGGATCAGTTAAGCGAAATATTTGAGGTTGTGTATGAAGTTTCTGTAATTATGCCACCTTCTTGGTAGTTACTAATTAAGTGGTTCCTGGGATTTCCTATGAGATTACAATGTAATTACTGGAGGAGCTCGTGGCTAAATAATAACAGCCACTCGGGTCGATCTTTAGGTTAAGCCTCGCTTGCATAGGTTAGTCTGTAGTTGCGTGACCACCCATTACATACCGAGTTTCCTCCGTGCCTCGGAAAACACGTTAAGCCGTTGATTCCGGCTGTCATTTGTAGATGTTTGAGTCAGTGGCCCGAACGTCTGACAACCAGTTTTACCAAGGGGAGGGGCTATCGTATTGCCCAGTACTAACTGGGTTGCGGAAGTCATACAGTCAGTTGCTCCATGTAAAATACTGGTATTCAGCTGCATCAGGTTAGACTGGAAGCCAACGGGTTATATCGTTTATTATGCGCACAGCCAAGGAGTGGAATTCCCTGCCTTCGTCGGTGTTCCCAAGTTCATATAACCCCAATCTATTTAAGTCGCGAGTTAATAGGCTTCTTTTAGGTTAACTCGTTCCATCGTCGAACTCATCTCTGCCCTCAGGACTAGATTGAGGTCAAGAGTAGGCCCATTTAATATAAAAAACCCCAACATAGTTGGGAAAACGACGTGGCAGATGCCTAGCAGTTGGGATGCCTGCAAACTACTAGCATGACGTTCTGGGTTCGAAGCCCAGGTAAAGTGGTTTTGAATTTTCAACCAAGAATTTCTAAGTACCAGCTATGGAATCTAGTTTTGTGCCTGGTTGACAGGTATCGGCTGCCCCTTTGATTATTTGCTTGCTCTTATCCCAATTTATTTGGGATCGGCGCGATATTGATTTAAAAGAGTGCCAGTAGTGTTTCTTGTCCAGTCTTTTCCGTATAGCTGGGCGTTAAGAAGTTGGTCCTGGCTATCATTTGTAGATATTTGACAGTTGTTGCAAATGTCAGTGGTCAGAAAGTCTGACAACCAATCTTACCAAGATGTATCGTATTATTCAGTACTGACTGGGTTGTAGAGCTCAGATAGGCAGTCGCTCCATGTAAATAACTGGTATATTAAACTGGTATCCGTTTAGACTGGAAGCTGACTGCAACATAGTTTGGTAAAGGCTAGACAGATGATGATGGTAGCAATAAGATCACCCGTATTACATGAGATTCAAACATAACTTGCGAGAGGTGAATGTACTAATGGTAGATACCATAGTAATCTCTAGTATCTGTTGTTACTTTTTGTTTTTCGTTCCAGCATTTTTACATGTTCAACATACTCGTACCATCTTCTTTTTTTATCGTGTGGTTAGTGCCTAACCTGGTGTCAGAGTTTTTTAAGCCACCCACGGGACCGTGACGTCGCTTTAAATGCAGTCAAGAAATATCTCTCAGGCATGCTAGTTTCACACGATGTTTTCCTTCACCAAAGCAAGTTATAATTATACAATACGCTCATGAATTCGAAAAATCTAGGTACGCGTCTTGAATTCGAACTCGAGAGCAAAGACTTGAAGATAACATAGCAAATGACTATCTATACTCAATAATAATAAACACACCTTGCCTTCGACAGACGTTCCATTATGAATAAACATGGCTAGTTTTCGCGTCTACCTGATTGTGGATATCATCTGGGCCGTTTATTTTCACCCCTGTCATCCCCATATGACGACAGCAGCCCGGTGATATGAGGTATTTGTTTTCATATTCCACGATGTCTGCTGAGATTTTGGATAGAGAAATTCTGGAAAGCTTTTACGAGACTTCAACAATCCAATGAGTATGTTAATGATTGAGTTCCCATACTACTATAGAAACTTTGTTTATAAACATATACACAGAGTTTTAGTCGGTTTGTCTGCCAGTCTGTCTGTTTTTATTTTCACGCCTTGATTTCGATGAAATTTGGCACTGCCTGAAATCTGAGTTTTCACCCTTTTTTTTTTCGGAGGGAAAATCGTCAAATGACTCCTCCCGCTCTGGGCGGAGCGGAAGGGAGTGTCAGACTTTTACTGACTAAAAAACATCCATGTTCCTTCTTTTGCCCTTTATGTTCCAGGGCCGCGGTATCTCTTTCGAACAGTCCCGCAGCCCTGGGTTTTCACCCTGGCAGTAAAACCTGAGGGGATGCGGATAATTACCGACCTCTCGATCGCTTCTCGTGTAGTGACAAACAATAGACGATAGAATATACACCGTGACTTTTGGTCGTCTTACAACGGTAGCACACTTCATGTATCCAATGACTAGTAAACATTCGTTAAAAAAAATAGATATTTATGAGATTTGAATAATTTCAAAATAAAAATATTATTCATTATTAAGACGCATGACGTAGTTGAAAAGCCCTGTTGCGACCGAAGATGTTCTGGACTTGTGCGCTGGGTAGGTATGTTCTACCATTTGACACGTAAACATTATTAACAGGATGTTTCATAACTGTAATTTATTATTTAGTAAAAAAATCGCGCCCCGAGGTATTTTATACCTTTGTAAGACGACTAAAAAGTCACAGTGTATATGCAGAAGATAATGCTGTCAAGTTTTAAAAGTTTGTTAGAATATTAAGGGAAATGATGGTAATTTGGGATCAAAATCATGCTTTTTAAAATTTATTAATATTTTTACTTTTATGAATATTAGGTATACAATTCTTAATTTAATAATAATGTCATTAGACTACCCTTATGCCCCTTTCGGATCGGATAGACTTTTTAAAAAAATAATTATTGTATCTACTTAAAAAATAAATAAAAGTAGATTTTTTATTAATCTAAAAAGTCGCCCTGTTAGAGGTACAATATTGCTCTAAGTTAAATAATACAAGCGATAGAGTTATTTGCAAACTTTTCCTTTGTCTTTTTAATTAGTTTCCAAGTGATAATTTAATGTAATGGCTTGAACAAAACAATGGGATTTATTTATGCGAGTTTCAACGTTTATACAGGATGTTTTTTTTTAATTTCTTTATTTTACTACAGATGATTTTACATTTTAATTGAAGAAGGACCTATGCTTAGATGATATTGTCATGTGGAGAAGATGAGTCAAAGGTGACTAACAGAAGTTATAACAAGCCAGATGTGAGAGACAACGCCGGAGGGGACGCCCTAGAAGGAAAGAGGTACACTAACCTTATTGGTGAGGTTCTTCAGAAAGGTCAGGTGCTTAGTACTTCTATCGGCAAATCAAATCAAATCAAAGTATTTCTATTTCACATAGACCTACATGGGCACTTATGAAACGTCAACAAAAAGGTGCACGGTTCGTGTTGGTCGTTTCCTATGGAGAAGAACCGGCAAGAAACTCCATGGTTACTCTTTTAAAATGATTAGATTTTACAATATTATCATGTTACATAATTAGTACTCAAGTATGGGGGGACAGCATAGGCGGCGAGCATTTTTGACCAGATGTATGAACGTGGACGCGGCAAAAGTACCTAGTATGTATGGATCGAAGCAGTTGGCGTTCTGTGGTTTCTGCCCCTATAGGAACCCCCCCCCCCCTAATTTTTGGTCAGGAGTTTCAAATTTTATTTATTTATTTCTAAATAGGAGAACCAATAGCTATAACAAATGAGTAACAATTGTATTATGCAACACAGAGCCAAATACAGGTTCCCACGAGTAAACACAGAAAAGGTATTCGAAAGCTTAGGATCACTAGTTAACAAGCACGATGTAAAATAAAATAAGATTCAATAAGCACTTTATTATTATACACTTTGACACCAGGTTAGGCATTAATGACAAGGGGAAAAAAAGAAAAATAAATCAGTACGCGGTTTAAAAAAAAAATAGCATTCAGCCGAGTGCGTGCAGAATAGGTTTTGGTGGTAAATGGGTCAAATGAGATCTCTTTACAAAGGATATTAAAGTCCTTACTCGCTTGCACTAAGTATGAGTTTATGAAAATATTAAAATTAAAAAAAACATACTTACGGAAAATCTCGGTTTCAATTTTGGGTTTTGTCTGCTTCTAACAATTAATTTTCCATCCACCCGCATTCTCCAGTCAACCCGCGATCATGGCTTGCAACAGCGTCGAAATATCGGGAGCTCAAAATCTTGAACAATCACGGAAGATATCCCGTAAGTGACAGTATAAGTTTCGTTTTAAACCGTGAAAGCTTCTAGCATTGTGTAAAGTATTATTTTAGATAGTTTTTTTTAATAATCATTATATTATCTAGAACACTCTTGACAATAGCAAACAAACGACTTATCTACATTCTAGTCACAATACGATCTGCCCATTAAAGGAAGGTATTTACAACAATAGCCCTATTTATTACTATGAAAACAATACACTCAAGCCAGAACAGCGAATAACGAAAATCAAATAGCCATTGTTTTCAAGTTAGGGTATAAATTAACGATTAATAGCACACAATGAAGGCATTTTATGGGTATTTATGAACAGTTTACGGGATCAAAACTGTCGTCAAACGGCTTATGGGAATAATTTTAGGGTTCCGTTGCTGAATGGTGAAAACGGAAAAATGCGTAAAAAAATGTAGACAATATTTAAAAAAAATATATCATGATTCTTGGGGCTGGCTTCTCTATTTAATTCAGCATTTTTTTTTGATATTTCAGTTCCCGAAGTAGCTTTCGTTTTCCTTTTTTGTTGCCAGTAAGTCAATAATGTGCATGCGTAAATACCGGTATTCACCCAACTACGGTACCCTTCACTATGCGTGGTCTTTTTTTTTTGGGATTGGAAATCATCCCGCTCTGGGCGGAGCGGCAGGGAGTGTCAGACTTTTACTGACTAAAACCATTCCATGTTCTTTCTTTGCCCTTTGTGTTCCAGGGCCGCGGTATCTCTTTCGAACAGTCCCGCAGCCCTGGCAGGCATCGGCTCTGGCGGACCCCTCCGGTTTGCTGACATCTCTTTGAGCCGCGCGTGGAACACGAACGCACCGTCGTCACGGCCTGTCGTCATAAGACGGACGGACGGGGAGCTAGCCCATTACTCACCGTCCACAGGCCTACTATGCGTTTCCTGACACGCACTTGTCCGGTTTTTAGGGTATTGTAGCCAAATGGCAGAAAACCGAACCCTCACAGATTCGCCCTGTCCGTTCGTCTGTCACAGCCATTTTACTTCGAAACTGTTGGCACCACAGAGTTGAATTGTGGTGTCTATGAAGTGTAACACAAAAGTGATGCAAAATTATTATGAACAAAAAAATTGGGGTGGCCCTCCATACATGACTATTTACGTATAATTATAACTATTACGTAAATATTTTTTACGAATATAGTCATATTTTGTGTTTTTACTTTTTGTTCTATTTGTTATTTTTTTTTATTTTGTTTCAATATAATATCTTCACATAATTTGTTTTAATACAATTTAATTTATTATTTATTTGCATTAGTTAATCTTGTCAATTCAATCTTGTTTATACAAACGATTGCCACTTACCGTAAGTGTCGATGCCCCTTCCACCATGTATTGTTTGATGCTACGGAACGCTTTGTGTGCGAGTCCAACTCGCGCGTGTGCCAAAATACTATTAAACGTACGTGAGTGTATTAATTTTGTCATAAAATACCTTAAATCCTCTTTTGAAGATAATATTCGACTTAATGTGTCATTTTTTCTATTAAGTGCGATGATTATGGCTATATTATACAGCATCCGTATTAGAAAGATGTTATCATCATTCTAACATTTTCGCAACTATGTTGAGTACGGCTTCCAGTCTAACCGGATGCAGCTGAATACCATTATTTTACATGGAGTGACTGCTTAAATGACTTCCAGAACAACCCAGTTATTACTGGGTAATACGACACCCCTTCGCCCCTTGGTAAGACTGGTTGTCAGACTTTCGGGCCACTGACTACCTGTAACGAATGAATCTATTTTTTTTCCAATGCGCTAATATTATTTAGCCGATAGCTCTAATAATAAATAATATTATCATAATAATAAATTCCGAAACCTACCTCTAACGAAATAAATAGAAGATTACAGAGCTATATTGAAAAGGCATTTTGTTAGACCCAATGTGTGTTGAGCCGTGCATATTGTAATCATAATAGATATCAGCGGCGATACGATCTCTTTGACTACTTATCCGTTATATTAAAGGTGGCTGTTTTTTGTTATAAAGGATATTTTACCGGCGTTATTTTGTTTTTGATAAGCAGATAGGCAGAATTGATAATACTGGCTGAACACGGAAAGTTATCGGGTATGAGGGAGTTATCTTAAGGAGTAAGGGCCAGGGTAGCCCGCGAACGCGAAATTCATCTTAAATTATGTTTTTTTTTTTCAATTTGCTCAGGTCAGTGTCAAGGTGTTGATTAAAATACTACATATTCATAAAAAAAAGTCTTTTAAAAGGATTAAATGAACTTAGATTTGACTTGAATTGATGATTTTAATGATTGTAAGTTTGTAAAGCCAGCCACATTGGTTTATTACGGTCGCGAATCATATTTTAATCAACATAAAACCTGACAGAGAACTCCAAATTGCAAAAAACGTAAGAAATTTTGAATTTCGCGGCCTACCCTGGCGGTTCCACCATTTTTTTTTCGCGAGGGAAATCATCAAATTTTAATGCGAACAGAGCGGAAGGGAATGTCAGACTTGTACTGACTAAAACCCACCCATGTTCCTTCTTAGCTCTTCGTGTTCCAGGGCCGTGGTATCTCTTTTGAACAGTCCCGCAGCCCTGACAGGCATCGGCCCTTGCGCGCGTGGAACACGAACGCGCCGTCAACACGGTTGCACTTCCATTTTAAGGCTGGTCAGGAGATAATGACAGGTCATTGTACAAGTTTTACATACTAGACACCTTTGATAGCCTTTCTTCTACTATTGTGGGGTCAGCTTCCAGTGTAACCAATTTCAACTGAATACCAGTATTTGACATGGAGCGACTGCCTTTCTGACCTCTGCAGCCCAGTAGCAATAGCAATAATATACCCTTTGGTAAGACTGGTTGTCTGACTTTCAGGCTTTTGACTGCTCGTAATGACTGGCCAAGATCTACAAAATCGCCGGAACCAACGATAGGCTTAACGTGCTCTCTGAGACACGGAGGGAACTCAGTATGTGATGGTCACCCATCCACGGACAGAGATGGATGGCTTTGGCAAGCACTACTTAATCTTGAAGACCGTCTCGTGAAGCAAATTTTGATTAGCCACAAGTTTTATAACACCATCTAAACCCTTTAATTTTATTATTTACATCTGAAATTTTACGACAAAATAAATCGAAACACTTTTATGAAACTGATGCTTAAAAACGACTCCTATAAAATCTATAGTGTAGTGTTTCTATTTAATAGATATGGAAACACTGTCTCACAGCCACAAGTAGTCAGGTAGCTGCCACTAATGTCAACTAAGAGTCACCATGAATGGCGAGAAGTTGGAAGGTGAAGCGTCAAAAAAAAAAAAAATTAAAGCATTTATTTCAATTAGGCCAGTTACAGGCACTTTTGAATTGTCGAAACAAAGACAACAATGAAATGTAGCTACAGTCCCAGTCACAAGGCATAAAAACTGTGAAAGTACTGTAGTTGCGTACCCTGGAATGCGGCTTGGTGGTGTGTGGTGAGCCTGTGATATAGTTAGTAAATTGCGATAACAACCTATTAGCTCTGCTACAAGTGAATCCTAACTAATATGTATTATAAATGCGAAGTAAGTTTGTTTGTTTGTAACGTTTTCCCTCGTAAACCACTGAATCGATCATCCGGAAATTTTGCATATACGTTGTCAGGTGTATAGAAACGGACATAGGCTATCTTTCATATCGAAAAAAATACTGTTCTCGAAGAAAACAACAATAACGTTCCTATGATAATTAATAGATGGTGCCACGTATCTTTCCAATTGATTGAAAGTACAACCCGAATTGATTGTCAAATTCTAAATTAACGCAAGCAAAGCCGCTGGCAAAAGCTAATACTACATCTAGGAAAAACCTTTTCCTATAACATGGCGTTAAATAAGAAATGTTCATATTATTTATTCATGAAAGTATCCTGATAAACATATTCCGAGCCGACTCAAAATTATTGCTGCACACCCAGCAGGTACAATCGGGAAAAGAGGTATTGTGTATTAGAAACCCAAAAAAATATACGGCGAAATAGAAAAGGGCGATTCTTTATCTCAAACAATATAGATTATTTTCATAATTTAATATAGAAAAAAATAGCCATAGTGAACATCTAATAGCTTTTGAAGTTAGGCTGCGCTAACTAAAATCAGCTTTTGGATGTCTCAACTATTATCAATTATTTATGTCGACATCTAAAGATGTGCGAGTGTTTTATTCCTACTTTGTGGAGCCCAGTTTTATATAGAACAAGGTGGAAGAGACATCGACACTAAACGGTTACCACCGGTATTCAGTACATCGTCTCCAACATAGAAATATAAATATATCTATGGTCTAAAACTGTTGATTTGTTTTAAATAACCGACTTAAAAATTCTATGTGTTAAATTACTGTTGTCAAAATGATGTGCTGAATACGTGCTAACCATTTTAGCGTCAGTGCCCGGATCGTTTTCGGTCACGGCAGCCAACCTTAGAGGAAATAAGCCGTCGGCGCAGGAGGTATTATAGGCAGGTGATGCACTAACTGTTCTTTAACTTTCATAGTCCCACTGGACGGCAATCAGACACGACCGAAGAGAGATTATGTGCAAGAACATCGGCTTAACGTGCTTTGAGAATCACGAAATTTCTAATGAAAAAACCCAATACCACATTTTGCCCGACCTGGGATGACCCATTTGTTATGCTGAAATTGGCTGCTACTTGACCTCCATGAAGATATTGATTATTAAGGGTGTATAAACTTTTTCATGAAATATTCATTCAATGAACTTAAAGGAGTTGTATTGATTATTTTAATGATTACTAGCTTTTGCCCGCGGTTTCGCCCGCGTGGATGTCGAAAAATATCCGACGGGAATGTACTACCGGGATTAAAAAGTAACCTATAGGTTTATCCAGGTTACGGTAACAGGCATAGTTACATACCTTCATCCCCCTTTCTGGGATAGAATTATCAAAAACGCTGAGACTCGTATAAATCAATTTTCAATCGTCAGCCTAAACACAAAATTTAAAGATCCTAGCTGGACTTTCATATAAACTTCCATCCCCTATTTTACCCCTTTAGGGGTGGAATTCCCAAAAAATATTTCTTAGTGAAACTTACTCACTTACTCTTCACAAAGAACACACCCTCCAATTTTCATGTCTCTAGGAACAGTGGTTTAGCTTGTGTGTTGATATATCACCCAGTCAGTCAGTCAGTCAGTTTACCATTTTATTTATAGATAACTCTCTATAGTCATATTTGTTACGGCCGCTAATCAGTCAACATACAACCTGGCACTAACCTGCTGATTTGCAAGTAACGTAAGAAAATTTGAATTACGCGGGTGGAAAGCCACTAAATCTGCCCATCACTGAGATCATTTTTTTGGACAGTAACCGGGAAACCACAGGTTCTGGAGATTCAAAAAGTCAGTGTCATTTTTTTTTTGTTTTTTTCAAAATCGAATTTGAAGCGTTATAACAAATTTGTCGTCCTTACAAACATTATCAAAAAAACACATTTGTCTTAATTATGAATTTGAAGTTACAAAAATGCAATGAATATCAAACGCGTGCACCCACATTAACAGAGCCGCGAAGTCTTTCCACGCACACAAGTGCGCGGTATCAATTGTGCTGTGCCACTGTCCCGCGCACATCGAGCACAGCACACCACATTCAAGTAAAAACGTATGGTATTTTTTTTTTTTATAATCAGTGAATCCTACCAAAATAATAATAATTGTAATTAAAGATAAAGAAAAATCAAAGATAAATCTTAATCCTACAAAGATGTGGAAGTAATCTGTCGCACATAAACAAGTTTAGTGTGCGATGAGTCTTTTCACAGGCGCTTAGGAAGCAGGAATGCCTCATTCGCTCTAACTAAAAAATTAGCTGAGAATTTATCTTATTCCTTCCTTCATCAGTTAATACCAACAACACTGTTTTTAGTGAACATTGCAAAAGGCACGGTTGATTGTCCCGAACTACTCAGCAAAATACTTCTTCGCACTAATTTAAACAACCTAAGCAAACGGCCGCTACTCCATGTACATACGCCAGCTCATCAAGCTATGTACTACAATCTGTCAAATTTCTTTAATAGATTTTCAACTTCATCGCTACAGCATGAGGTTCAAGGTTGATTGGGAAAATTTGTCAGTTTCGGGTAGCTTGATATGCTGGCGTCTGTGCCATTCGCATCGATAAAATACAGGCGCAACGCTTTCTGCATACGTAGTGTTATTATAGGTACCTATTATAGCTTTCAATAGTTTACCATTACACCTGGAAATCGATTTATTTTGTACCAGCCACACAAAATTAGAAAGATTTTAAATAAGGAGTATTTTGGTGACAACCATAAATAGTTTTTAATTTTGATTTTGATATTGCACGACTTGATATACCTAATATAATTATTACATCTGTTTACCTACTCAAATCGCTGCAACTGTTCCACGCAAATAACTCGTAATCTACATAAGTAGATCTGGGGGTCTAAAAGGGCCGCTTTAGCAGAATCATATTATGATAATAATATAAATTACGTTTAAATTCGTAAACTGGTCACAAGGTGACAATTCATAATAGTAGGTGTACGTCTATGACCATTTTAAGAATTTAAACGCAATATTCATATTATGATTCTGCTAAAGCGGCCATTTTAGACCCCCAGATATAATACTTATGGAAACTATTTAGGATTGTTATTAGTCTGTAAGCTTTCTTTAAAATTAAATAAATAAATAAACACCCATACTTTTTAACTTAATTGAAATCATTATTTTAATAATGATTAAAGATTTTTTTTTTGATGTTTTTTTTTTTGTCTTAAGTTTATTAAAAAACCCTGTTTTAACAGGCTTAGACTTGATTTTACCAAACAATGAACGCCTTTGTGAAAATGTTTAGCAATTTAATACTCTGAACGTATAAGATTGAGCGGCTTTATTTTTCTTATTTAGTTAAAATATCATTATTGTGCTTGCATCTTAGAAGTTTTCACAAGCACCTTTACTACTTACTTCACTAAGGCTGAACTGATTGCTGCGCAATAATATTTAGTTTGAGATTGAAGTACAGAATGCTTGGTTGACGCCTTCGTAAATGGTCCGTTTACACACCGTGCACCGTAATAATCTCTTGGCTTACACAAAAGCTTTGAAATGTCTGACACAAATAAAACAAATTCAAATTATAACAACATATTTATTTGTGTCAATCAAATTGATATTGAAATAAGGTTACGTACATAATAAAAATCTAAACACATAATAATATCAGCAGCAAAAGCCTAACTGCGTTTCCACATTTTTGTATTTGTGATTGTTTAGATAGATGAAGAACAGTGTTGTGTTGCTAATCACTTTCCTCAAAGAAATGCTAGTTTCCATAAAGGAATTCTTATAAAAGGTTTTTATAAGAAACAATACTTTGTAAAAAAAATACATTTAGATTTTTATGTTTCATCCCTACAAAAATTCTGTAAAACCCATTCAAAATACATATTACATATAATAAACTGATATCATTTGGGAATAGATGGCGGATGCTTAGCTTGGAAACAATTAACTATGGTTATTTTATATTATCATCTAACCACCGGTAACATCAGCCAAAAAAAATAATTGTGAAATGTTTATTTTAATGCAGTCCATTATAAAAAATTACAGCCAAAGCCAACGGATTACGTGCTTTTCGAGTCAATATGGCTACCCGGTATGTAATGCATGGTAATTCATCCACGGATGAACTCAGCAACCACTGCTTTAAGTTAATGATCTCGAAGATAGTTCTGGGAGAAAATGATCGCACCAAACATTATCAAAGATTTTATTAGATAAACAATTTATTTCAGTAATCAATTTTTTTTTATCCCAGGAATAAATATAAAAGTTAAAATTCTTTCCACGATTCAGTCTAAATTAAGTCACTATTATGCAACATCTACTTCACTTCCAGTATCCTTCGTCAGGAATTTGCTCATTCCGACCTTGACACCGACAAACACTTGGAGACGTTTCAGGAGTTGTAGCACACCATCATCTTCATCAAAATCTGAGTCATCGTCTTCTTCGCCATCATCGTCACCTTCTCCATCGTCGTCACCTTCTCCATCGTCTTCTCCACCATCATCATCTCCTTCTCCATCATCGTCTCCATCTCCACCTTCATCAGAGTCATCTGGTGGTCGAGTAACATCTCCCTCGGGAGTAGTACCATCGGGGTCTTGTTCTCCAGATTCAGTAGTAGTACTGGAGTCGTTGGGGTCAACAGTTGTGCTAGAGTCGTTGGGGTCAGCAGTTGTGCTGGAGCCGATGTCGTTGGGATCAGCTGTAGTACTGGACTCATTGGGGTCAGACGTCGTGCTTGAACTGACATCGTTGGGGTCAGCAGTAGTGGTCGATTCGTTGGGGTCTACAGTCGTGCTGGAGTCGTTGGGGTCAGAAGTTGTGCTGGAACCGACATCATTGGGGTCAGCAGTAGTGCTGAAGTCGTTGGGGTCAGCAGTAGTGCTGAAGTCGTTAGGATCAGCAGTTGTACTGGAGTCATTGGGGTCAGTCGTAGTACTGGAGTCGTTGGGGTCAGCAGTTGTGCTGGAGTTGTTAGGATCAGCAGTTGTACTGGAGTCGTTGGGATCAGTCGTAGTACTGGAGTCATTGGGATCAGCCGTAGTACTGGACTCGTTCGGATCAGACGTAGTACTGGACTCGTTGGGATCAGAAGTTGTGCTAGAGTCGTTGGGGTCAGCAGTTGTGCTGGAGTCATTAGGATCAGCAGTTGTACTGGAGTCATTGGGTTCAGTCGTAGTACTGGACTCGTTGGGATCAGAAGTTGTGCTGGTGCTGGTATCGTTTGGATCAGCAGTAGTGGTGGAGTCGTTAGGGTCAGAAGTTGTACTGGAGTCATTGGGGTCAGTCGTAGTACTGGACTCGTTGGGATCAGCTGTAGTACTGGACTCATTGGGGTCAGACGTCGTGCTTGAACTGACATCGTTGGGGTCAGCAGTAGTGGTTGATTCGTTGGGGTCTACAGTCGTGCTGGAGTCGTTGGGGTCAGAAGTTGTGCTGGAACCGACATCGTTGGGGTCAGCAGTAGTGCTGGAGTCGTTGGGGTCAGCAGTAGTGCTGAAGTCGTTAGGATCAGCAGTTGTACTGGAGTCATTGGGGTCAGTCGTAGTACTGGAGTCGTTGGGGTCAACAGTTGTGCTAGAGTCGTTGGGGTCAACAGTTGTGCTGGAGTCGTTAGGATCAGCAGTTGTACTGGAGTCATTGGGGTCAGTCGTAGTACTGGAGTCGTTGGGGTCAACAGTTGTGCTAGAGTCGTTGGGGTCAGCAGTTGTGCTGGAGTCGTTAGGGTCAGAAGTTGTACTGGAGTCGTTGGGATCAGCCGTAGTACTGGACTCGTTGGGATCAGAAGTTGTGCTGGTGCCGATATCGTTGGGATCAGCAGTAGTGCTGGAGTCGTTAGGGTCTGAAGTTGTACTGGAGTCGTTGGGATCAGCCGTAGTACTGGATTCGTTGGGACCAGAAGTTGTGCTGGAACCGACATCGTTAGGATCAGCAGTTGTACTGGAGTCATTGGGGTCAGTCGTAGTACTGGAGTCGTTGGGGTCAACAGTTGTGCTAGAGTCGTTAGGGTTAGCAGTTGTGCTGGAGTCATTAGGATCAGCAGTTGTACTGGAGTCATTGGGGTCAGTCGTAGTACTGGACTCGTTGGGATCAACAGTTGTGCTAGAGTCGTTGGGGTCAGCAGTAGTGCTGGACTCGTTGGGATCAGAAGTTGTGCTGGATCCGATATCGTTGGGGTCAGCAGTAGTACCGGTGTCGTTGGGATCAGAAGTTGTACTGGAGTCATTGGGGTCAGTCGTAGTACTGGACTCGTTGGGATCTGAAGTTGTGCTAGAGTCGTTGGGGTCAACTGTTGTGCTGGAGCCGATATCGTTGGGGTCAGCCGTTGTACTGGAACCGATATCGTTAGGGTCAGAAGTAGTGCTGGAGTCGTTAGGATCAGCAGTTGTACTGGACTCGTTGGGATCAGAAGTTGTACTGGAGCCGATGTCGTTGGGATCAGCAGTAGTGCTCGAGTCGTTAGGGCTAGAAGTTGTGCTGGAGCTGATGTCGTTGGGATCAGCAGTAGTGCTGGAGTCGTTAGGATCAGCAGTTGTACTGGAGCCGTTGGGATCAGAAGTTGTGCTGGAACCGACATCGTTGGGGTCAGAAGTTGTGCTGGAGTCGTTGGGGTCAGTAGTTGTACTGGAGTCATTGGGGTCAGTCGTGGTACTGGACTCGTTGGGGTCAATAGTTGTGCTGGAGTCGTTAGGATCAGCAGTTGTACTGGAGACATTGGGGTCAGTCGTAGTACTGGATTCGTTGGGATCAAAAGTTGTGCTGGAACCGACATCGTTGGGGTCAGCAGTAGTGCTGGAGTCGTTAGGATCAGCAGTTGTACTGGAGTCATTGGGGTCAGTCGTAGTACTGGAGTCGTTGGGGTCAACAGTTGTGCTAGAGTCGTTAGGGTCAGCAGTTGTGCTGGAGTCGTTAGGGTCAGAAGTTGTACTGGAGTCGTTGGGATCAGGCGTAGTACTGGACTCGTTGGGATCAGAAGTTGTGCTGGTGCCGATATCGTTGGGATCAGCAGTAGTGCTGGAGTCGTTAGGGTCAGAAGTTGTACTGGAGTCGTTGGGATCAGCCGTAGTACTGGATTCGTTGGGATCAGAAGTTGTGCTGGAACCGACATCGTTAGGATCAGCAGTTGTACTCGAGTCATTGGGGTCAGTCGTAGTACTGGAGTCGTTGGGGTCAACAGTTGTGCTAGAGTCGTTAGGGTTAGCAGTTGTACTGGAGTCATTGGGGTCAGTCGTAGTACTGGACTCGTTGGAATCAACAGTTGTGCTAGAGTCGTTGGGGTCAGCAGTAGTGCTGGACTCGTTGGGATCAGAAGTTGTGCTGGAGCCGATATCGTTGGGGTCAGCAGTAGTACTGGTATCGTTGGGATCAGAAGTTGTACTGGAGTCATTGGGGTCAGTCGTAGTACTGGAGTCGTTGGGGTCAACAGTTGTGCTGGAGTCGTTGGGGTCAGTAGTTGTGCTGGAGTCATTAGGATCAGCAGTTGTACTAGAGTCATTGGGGTCAGTCGTAGTACTGGACTCGTTGGGATCAGAAGTTGTGCTGGAACCAACATCGTTGGGGTCAGCAGTAGTGCTGGAGTTGTTAGGATCAGTAGTTGTACTGGAGTCGTTGGGATCAGAAGTTGTGCTGGAACCGACATCGTTGGGGTCAGAAGTTGTGCTGGAGTCGTTGGGATCAGAAGTTGTGCTGGTGCCGATATCGTTGGGATCAGCAGTAGTGCTGGAGTCATTGGGATCAGCCGTAGTACTAGAGTCATTGGGGTCAGCAGTTGTACTGGAGTCATTGGGGTCAGCCGTAGTACTGGACTCGTTGGGGTCTGCAGTTGTGCTGGAGTCGTTAGGATCAGCAGTTGTACTGAACTCGTTGGGATCAGCAGTTGTACTGGAGTCATTGGGGTCAGCCGTAGTACTGGACTCGTTGGGGTCTGCAGTTGTGCTGGAGTCGTTAGGATCAGCAGTTGTACTGAACTCGTTGGGATCAGCAGTTGTACTGGAGTCATTGGGGTCAGCCGTAGTACTGGACTCGTTGGGATCTGAAGTTGTGCTAGAGTCGTTGGGGTCAACTGTTGTGCTGGAGCCGATATCGTTGGGGTCAGCCGTTGTGCTGGAACCGATATCGTTAGGGTCAGAAGTTGTGCTGGAGTCGTTAGGATCAGCAGTTGTACTGGACTCGTTGGGATCAAAAGTTGTGCTGGAGCTGATGTCGTTGGGATCAGCAGTGGTGCTCGATTCGTTAGGGTCAGAAGTTGTGCTGGAGTCGTTGGGGTCAGCAGTAGTGCTGGCGTCGTTGGGATCAGCAGTAGTGCTTGAGTCGTTGGGGTCAGAAGTTGTGCTGGAGTCGTTAGGATCAGCAGTTGTACTGGAGTCATTGGGGTCAACAGTAGTGCTGAAGTCGTTGGGGTCAGAAGTTGTGCTGGAGTCGTTAGGATCAGCAGTTGTACTGGAGTCATTGGGGTCAGCCGTAGTACTGGACTCGTTGGGATCAGAAGTTGTGCTGGTGCCGATATCGTTGGGATCAGCAGTAGTGCTGGAGTCATTGGGATCAGCCGTAGTACTAGAGTCATTGGGATCAGCAGTTGTACTGGAGTCATTGGGGTCAGCCGTAGTACTGGACTCGTTGGGGTCTGCAGTTGTGCTGGAGTCGTTAGGATCAGCAGTTGTACTGAACTCGTTAGGATCAGCAGTTGTACTGGAGTCATTGGGGTCAGCCGTAGTACTGGACTCGTTGGGGTCTGCAGTTGTGCTGGAGTCGTTAGGATCAGCAGTTGTACTGAACTCGTTGGGATCAGCAGTTGTACTGGAGTCATTGGGGTCAGCCGTAGTACTGGACTCGTTGGGATCTGAAGTTGTGCTAGAGTCGTTGGGGTCAACTGTTGTGCTGGAGCCGATATCGTTGGGGTCAGCCGTTGTGCTGGAACCGATATCGTTAGGGTCAGAAGTTGTGCTGGAGTCGTTGGGGTCAACTGTTGTGCTGGAGCCGATATCGTTGGGGTCAGCCGTTGTGCTGGAACCGATATCGTTAGGGTCAGAAGTTGTGCTGGAGTCGTTAGGATCAGCAGTTGTACTGGACTCGTTGGGATCAAAAGTTGTGCTGGAGCTGATGTCGTTGGGATCAGCAGTGGTGCTCGATTCGTTAGGGTCAGAAGTTGTGCTGGAGTCGTTGGGGTCAGCAGTAGTGCTGGCGTCGTTGGGATCAGCAGTAGTGCTGGAGTCGTTGGGGTCAGAAGTTGTGCTGGAGTCGTTAGGATCAGCAGTTGTACTGGAGTCATTGGGGTCAGCAGTAGTGCTGGAGTCGTTGGGGTCAGAAGTTGTGCTGGAGTCGTTAGGATCAGCAGTTGTACTGGAGTCATTGGGGTCAGCCGTAGTACTGGACTCGTTGGGGTCTGCAGTTGTGCTGGAGTCGTTAGGATCAGCAGTTGTACTGAACTCGTTGGGATCTGAAGTTGTGCTAGAGTCGTTGGGGTCAACTGTTGTGCTGGAGCCGATATCGTTGGGGTCAGCCGTTGTGCTGGAGTCGTTAGGATCAGCAGTTGTACTGAACTCGTTGGGATCAGCAGTTGTACTGGAGTCATTGGGGTCAGCCGTAGTACTGGACTCGTTGGGGTCTGCAGTTGTGCTGGAGTCGTTAGGATCAGCAGTTGTACTGAACTCGTTGGGATCAGCAGTTGTACTGGAGTCATTGGGGTCAGCCGTAGTACTGGACTCGTTGGGATCTAAAGTTGTGCTGGAGCTGATATCGTTGGGATCAGCAGTAGAGCTGGAGCCGATATCGTTGGGGTCAGCAGTAGTGCTGGAATCGGTAGGATCAGTAGTTGTACTGGACTCGTTGGGATCAAAAGTTGTGCTGGAGCCGATATCGTTGGGATCAACAGTAGTGCTGGAGTCGTTGGGGTCAGAAGTTGTGCTGGAGTCGTTAGGATCAGCAGTTGTACTGGAGTCATTGGGGTCAGCCGTAGTACTGGACTCGTTGGGATCAGAAGTTGTGCTGGAGTCGTTGGGATCAGCCGTAGTACTAGAGTCATTGGGGTCAGTAGTTGTACTGGAGTCATTGGGGTCAGCCGTAGTACTGGACTCGTTGGGGTCTGTAGTTGTGCTGGAGTCGTTGGGATCAGAAGTTGTACTGGAGTCATTGGGGTCAGCCGTAGTACTGGACTCGTTGGGATCTGAAGTTGTGCTAGAGTCGTTGGGGTCAACTGTTGTGCTGGAGCCGATATCGTTGGGGTCAGCCGTTGTGCTGGAACCGATATCGTTAGGGTCAGAAGTTGTGCTGGAGTCGTTGGGGTCAACTGTTGTGCTGGAGCCGATATCGTTGGGGTCAGCCGTTGTGCTGGAACCGATATCGTTAGGGTCAGAAGTTGTGCTGGAGTCGTTAGGATCAGCAGTTGTACTGGACTCGTTGGGATCAAAAGTTGTGCTGGAGCTGATGTCGTTGGGATCAGCAGTGGTGCTCGATTCGTTAGGGTCAGAAGTTGTGCTGGAGTCGTTGGGGTCAGCAGTAGTGCTGGCGTCGTTGGGATCAGCAGTAGTGCTGGAGTCGTTGGGGTCAGAAGTTGTGCTGGAGTCGTTAGGATCAGCAGTTGTACTGGAGTCGTTGGGGTCAACTGTTGTGCTGGAGCCGATATCGTTGGGGTCAGCCGTTGTGCTGGAGTCGTTAGGATCAGCAGTTGTACTGAACTCGTTGGGATCAGCAGTTGTACTGGAGTCATTGGGGTCAGCCGTAGTACTGGACTCGTTGGGGTCTGCAGTTGTGCTGGAGTCGTTAGGATCAGCAGTTGTACTGAACTCGTTGGGATCAGCAGTTGTACTGGAGTCATTGGGGTCAGCCGTAGTACTGGACTCGTTGGGATCTAAAGTTGTGCTGGAGCTGATATCGTTGGGATCAGCAGTAGAGCTGGAGCCGATATCGTTGGGGTCAGCAGTAGTGCTGGAATCGGTAGGATCAGTAGTTGTACTGGACTCGTTGGGATCAAAAGTTGTGCTGGAGCCGATATCGTTGGGATCAACAGTAGTGCTGGAGTCGTTGGGGTCAGAAGTTGTGCTGGAGTCGTTAGGATCAGCAGTTGTACTGGAGTCATTGGGGTCAGCCGTAGTACTGGACTCGTTGGGATCAGAAGTTGTGCTCGAGTCGCTAGGGTCAGAAGTTGTGCTGGAGCCGATATCGTTGGGGTCAGAAGTTGTGCCGGAGTCGTTGGGGTCAGCCGTAGTGCTGGAGTCGTTGGGGTCAGCAGTTGTGCTAGAGTCGTTAGGATCAGCAGTTGTACTGGAGTCATTGGGGTCAGCCGTAGTACTGGACTCGTTGGGATCAGAAGTTGTGCTGGTGCCGATATCGTTGGGATCAGCAGTAGTACTGGAGTCATTGGGGTCAGCCGTAGTACTGGACTCGTTGGGGTCAACAGTTGTGCTGGAGTCGTTAGGGTCAGAAGTTGTACTGGAGTCGTTGGGATCAGCCGTAGTACTGGATTCGTTGGGATCAGAAGTTGTGCTGGAACCGACTTCGTTAGGATCAGCAGTTGTACTGAACTCGTTGGGATCAGCGGTTGTACTAATATCATTGGGGTCAGCCGTAGTACTGGACTCGCTGGGGTCTGCAGTTGTGCTGGAGCTGATATCGTTGGGGTCAGCCGTAGTACTGGAATCGTTGGGATCAGCAGTTGTACTGGAGTCATTGGGGTCAGCTGTAGTACTTGACTCGTTAGGGTCTGAAGTTGTGCTGGAGCTGATATCGTTGGGGTCAGCAGTAGTGCTGGAAGGGTTGATTATGTCGTTTGGGTCAGCCGTAGTGCTGGAAGGGTTGATGATAGGGTTGTTAGTAGTGCTGGGGTCATTGGGGGTTGTAGTAGTTTCATCATCATCTTGAAAGTTATCGAAGTCAATTCCCGTTACGTCTTCGAACCAGTCTAAGAAAGGTCCAGGACGAGTATAACCTGATGGAGATAAAAAATAATATCAATAAACAGAAATGGTGGCTGGGTAGAATCTGAGTCAACAATCAAACTTAATGCTATCTCAACCGTTTTCAAGAGCTGTCATTTCATCATTGTTCTTTAATTGACACTGACACCTCTTGATTGTAGTTTCACTTGTAAACTCGCCTCCAATAAATATATGATAAAATAAAATGTTAATTTGTTTAAAAAAAAACTTTACACGTCATAAAAGGGAAATATTTTTAAATTGCATGAGGTTGGTTTCGAATCAAAAATCTGCAAAAAAACACTGTTCTAAAGTCAGAGGTCACATGTTATTCTCTTTTCAAAACCAGACATAATCTTTGTCAAAATCAGACGAGGACCATACAGATTAGTGTCTGATACAGTCTTTTGAGGGACAGACCCCTCAGTCAGTGCACGCATTTGTCAGTTAATGTATTATGTTTGTGAAAGAAATACAAAAATTACCTGTAGGCCAGCCTTTATCGCAGCCAGTAACGGATGCAGGGTAGAAATAGGAGACTCCAATGAGGGTTGGTACGCCGTTGAAGCCAACATGTACCAATGGGCCACCATTGTCACCCTGAAATGAAGTTTTTGTTAATGTTGGCAAAATTTAGGAGGTTCGTTGTTAAAATTTAAATAAATAAATTTTGGGCATGACATTTCATGAAATACACATTACATAATAGATGTAAAAATATAACGAAACCGAAAGACACGTCTTGTTCACCCCGTCATTTGTTGAAAGCATGCCACGTCATTCTCATTCATTCATTAATCATTTCATCATTGTCATTTGTGTAGTTGTTCATTTGTCTTTTTTTTTTGTTATAAACCGTACCTGGGAATGTACGGAACAAAAAAAAAATTGCAATGACCTTCTAGTGATGAAGATATTGGGGGTCAAAGTTCCAATTTTTTTTGTTGTATAAATATAAGTTTTTAATGTTATAATTTTACTTTAAATACCTCCAGGATTCCATTCAATCCATCCATCATCACAAAAAGTGATTTTTCACACGAAAACAAATAGTCGTTTCCCAGCATAGATTGATGTACAGAATGCTTCATTGGCAGCTTCGTGAAGGGTCCGTTTACACCTTGTGTATTGCCCATTTAAACTAAAATAACGTTAAGTGTTGCCACAAGTTGCATCAAGCTACACGTGCGTGCGTCACTCGTTGCCATCGCGTCACTTGTTTCGTCACGATGACTCGTGGCATGCTTTCAACAATTGCTTTCAAATGAAAGAAACCAGTGTGGCTATCATAATACGCGTGTCGCGAGAGCCTTAATACTTACGAAGCAAGTAGACTGTGACGTCACGTTGTAGTATTCCGCGCAGATGGTGGTTTCAAAGACGCCAACGCCATATGTTTCAGCACACACCCTGTTGGAGATCGCCCGAAGGTATACCCACTGCAGCACGTCCGATAAGGGACCTTTAGAAAGAAAATATTAGGCAACCGTCACAAAGCTAACGTTCAGCAAAAACCGGCCAAGTGCGACTCGGAAACGCGCACGAAGGGTGCCGTATTATCTTTAAAAACGGCAAAAAAATCATGTCTGTTGTATGGGAGCCCCACTTAAATATGTTTTTAATTCTGTTTTTTAGTATTTGTTGTTATAGCGGCAACAGAAATACGTCATCTCATCTGTGAAAATTTCAACTGTCTAACTATCACGGTTCATGAGATACAGCCTGGGGACAGACGGGCAGACAGACAGCGGAGAGGCCCGTTTTACTTTTGGCTACCTACGGAACTCTAAAAACCGAGTACAGCTGCTAGTAACTAGAAATGAGTAGGTGAGCAACAACGAACACGCAGTGTGAAAGTAACGTCGATTTTTGAATTGAAAATACAATTAACCTATAATTAAGTTACATTATGTTCAATAAGCACCAGCAGTATCATCCATAGATATGAATTAAATTCTTAAACTATGAAAATATTATATGAGAAACACATACTTTTAATTTTAAAATCGACGTATTTAAGGTACGTAAACACCGCGCGCTCTTGCTAAAGCCTCAGATAGTTTTGTGCCTGGACTATGAGTAAGCGAGTGCGTCGGGCGATTTGCTAGTATACATACAGTCACGAGCACCAATATGCATACACTTTCGCGAGAAATAACGGTTGTAATTTGGAGATTATAACTTTAATTTTTCATAAAAATGAGTTCCAGAATACTATGTTCGTAACAAAATGAAATTTTGATCAGAGTAGTAAGAAAAAGATACAGTGTTTACATATTGACTGTACGCTCCAAGTGAGAGTATTTTAGATAATATTTTGTCCGCCAAGCGAACGACACTCGACGAGATTTTTAATTTAAGTCGGTTACTAAAAAACAATCAGCTGTGTCATTTCAACCGTATAGATACTGCACTTTAGAAAAGTGGATTTATTGTTTCTTAACAAACGAAAAATTTAAGCTCCTATGTCCAGTATGGATTATGTAAGTTCTGGTGATGTAAAAAACTCAAAAATACATAACATACCGTTCACATAACATAACATCACGCCTGTAGGGTTAGGCAGAGATGTACATAGTACACCCACATTTCGCCAGATATGTTTTAATATCTCATGTTATAAGGGGCGAGCACAAATCCATACTCTATGGCTGCTACTGAGAAATTCCTGATGGAAAACCTAACAACACTTTGCCCGACCCAGGAATCGAACCCAGGACCTCATGCTCAGCAGTCGCGCTTGCAACCACCGAGGCAGTCAAAAATATTGGCTGTGAAAGGAAGGCTTACCCAAGGTTTGTGTGTTGCCGTGTCCACTAGCATAGACCTGGTTGCCGGTGTAGTCCCGATACGCGTCAGCACGTGGCTGTATACGGATCGGTTTTAGCAACGCTGTATAAAGAAAATAAAGGCATTAAGTTAATAATAGAAGAAAGATAAAGAAAGTAAGAAAATACATTTATTTGGCACTCAAGACGTCATTAGAATACTATTCTTATCCTTCCTTACTTAGTTACTTAATATTATAAATGCGATAGTAAGTTTGTTTGTTACCTTTTCACGCTTAAATCATTGAACTGATCATCCTGAAATTTTGTATATACGTTGCCAGGTATACAGAAACGGTTATAGGGGTAACTTTCATCCCGAAAAAAAATACTGTTCCCGAGAAAAAGAACAATAACGTTCTTAGAATAATAGATGACACCACGTGTTTTTCGAATCATGATTGGATTATATTATTACAACCCGAATTGATTGTCAAATTTAAAATTTACGCGAGGGAAGCCGCGGGCAAAAGCTAGTACAAAATAAAAAGAAACTCAATCTTTAGAGAAAGAAGAGGAGGTGTATTCGCGGTCCCAGTGCGGGTTGGTAGATGTCACATGTCCTCGATTTTTTGGTTCTAGGACATGCCGATTTCCTCACGATGTTTTCCTTCACCGTTTTGAGAGCAGTGCTGATGAAATAAATTACTAGGTAAAACGAGGTCAATATAGACACAAGGATGAATAATAAAAAGAATTTTAACTTTTGATCTGTGACCAAAAAGTACTCATTTTATTTAAGAACAATTATATTATAGGTACCTTGTTGGCAACATATCAAAATAATTCACCTCGTTTTACGGTACATAAAATAGTGCATCAATCAAAATCAAAATCAATCAAAATCAAAGCATTTATTTCAAGTAGGCCCGTTACAGGCACTTTTGAACTGTCGAAACAAAGACAACAATGAAATTTAGCTACAGTCCCAGTCACAAGGCATAAAAACTGTGAAAGTACTGTAGTTGCCCATTCCCTAACGTAGATCTCTATGGAGAAGAACGGGCAAGAAACTCCATGGACACTCTTTTAAATCAGAATATTTTTACAAAACCTTGGTTACATCATTCATGTTTAGATGGTACATTATGTGAGAGCGATGTAGCAAGATGTGCACGTTAAAAGTGTCCATAGTAAAAACAAGGAAAAGAACAATTCAAAAAATAAAATAATTAATTCAAATAAGCCGTGGCAACCAAGAGATGACCAGTCACAACTGACAGCGCCCGTTCACGAACATGACGCATGTATCAGCACCATTCAACTCAACCATTTTGAAGGGAACTAACTGATCCGACACACGCGCCACCATCAGCGAGACATTTGAGTGAGCATGACATACACTTAACCGCCAGGGCAAATTCAAGTCATAAAAAAAAAAAATGACGTAGGTTATCAACGAAGGATAGCTTTCTATTACATAGTACTCACATAATATGGGCTATGCGGTTATATAATACCAAAAGAAATTGAATCTATACAATGCAAAGATAGTTGTACAATCTTCAGCAGCTCCAACAATACTATTTAATGCTATCCATTAATCAGTTTATGCGCCCCTGTCCATGTGGAGCAGGACCGGCATTGAGCCAAGCATTTTTATCAGAGATATAATCGTCCAACTTGTAATATGCTTGCTTACATAGTGTGCGTTTAATGCATGATTTAAATTTCGTCTCATTCAGTTCAAGAATACTTTGTGGAATTTTATTATAGCATCTTAAACAGTACCCCATGAAAGATGAGTCTACTTTAGCGAGTCTGAAGCCCGGCTGAACTAATTGGTCTCTAGTTCTCGTACTGTAATTGTGTCTGTCACCTCTTTTATTAAAAAGATGTAGATTTTTTCTAACGTACATTATGTTTTCGTAGATGTATTGACAATGTACCGTCATGATTTTGATTTCCTTAAACAGTTCCCTTAGAGAATCGCGCCTACGAAGATTATATATGGCTCTGATGGCTCTTTTTTGCAGAATAAATATAGACTCAATGTCTGCAGCCCGTCCCCATAACAGAATGCCATAAGACATTATACTATGAAAGTAACTAAAATAGACCAGTCTAGCGGTATCTACATCAGAAAATTGACGGATTTTTCTAACAGCATATGCTGCTGAACTTAGGCGCCCCGCAAGAGATTTCAAATGAGAACCCCATTGTAGCCTTGAATCAAGCGTAAGCCCCAGGAAAACGGTTTTATCTACGAATTCAAGTTTCTCTTTATTCAATACTATATCACACTCGTTACTTTTAACATTTGGTAAAGCAAATCTTATGCATTTCGTTTTTTTTTCATTTAATACTAAATTGTTTGCTGTGAACCAATTATGGACCTGAAGTAGGGCATTATTTACGTCATCTAGATTTTGGGCCCGTCTATTTATCTTAAAAATTAGAGAAGTGTCATCAGCAAATAACACCATATTTTGAGGTTGGTTTTTCAATAAATAGGGTAGATCGTTTATATATACTAGAAAGAGGAAAGGACCCAATATTGAGCCTTGCGGAACCCCCATTTTTACTTTTAAACCCTGTGAATTAACACCATTTATTTGAACATATTGTTGTCTATCACTTAAATAAGATTTTACCAAACTAAGTGCAAGTTTACCTAGTCCGTAATGCTCAAGTTTCAAAAGCAATGTGTCGTGATTTACGCAATCAAATGCTTTGGAGAGGTCACAAAATATTCCTATTGCGTCTTGGGATGCTTCCCACGCAGAAAATATGTGCTTTAATAAGGTTACACCGGCGTCAGTTGTACAACGTCCCTTAGTGAAACCAAACTGTTGGTCGTGTAAGATTCTGTTGGTGTTAAAATGATTGAGCATTTGATTAAGCATTACTTTTTCAAACACCTTGCTAAAAACTGGCAACACGGATACAGGTCTATAATTATTAGTATCTTTACTATCCCCGGATTTGAAAAGAGGTATGACTTTACTGTTTTTCATTAAATCAGGGAAAACTCCTTGGTCTACACACGAATTAAAAATTAAAGCTAAGTATGGTGCTACAGTCTCAACTATGGATGTACAAACTTTGATAGACATTCCCCAAAGATCTTCGGTCAGTTTGACTTTTATTTGCCGGAAAGCTTTAATAACTATCATAGGGTTTATGTGTTTAAATTTAAATTCAGCCGGGCAGCCAGACACATTCGCCTTTAATAAACCAATTGCTACTTCAGGAGAGGAATTAAGAGACTCCGTAGTTTTTAACGGTATATCGGTAAAAAAATTCACAAATTCTTGAGCTACTGCCTGATTAGAGCTTTTAGGACCACATGCTGTATCTAAGGTGTAGCTAGTGTTACGTATTTTCTTCCTGTTAGTCTCGTTATTTATGACTTTCCAAACTGTCTTTATTTTATTTTCTGCTGTTTTGATCTTGTTGCTAATGTGCAGGGCTTTGGCAACCTTGCATGTATTTCTAAAAATGTTTGAATACTTAGCAACATACTTATTAAAAGTTTCAGTGTTTATATAAGATTTAAGGTCATAAAGCTCAAATAGTCTTTCCCTACTTTTTCTGATACCTCTAGTTGCCCAATCACTAAATATAAATTTAGGGCAAATACTTTTTGTCTTCTTTTCAAAAGTTTTGTTGTATTCAGTGTGAACTATTGAAAAGAAATGATCATACAATTGATTTATATTAATATCGTCCATATGATGGCTCATAACACTTAACTTGTTCTGCAGGGAAATATTATACCTATTTAATTTGCTAGTAGTTATAGGTCTAAATTTAATCTGAACATTTTGCAATGGTGTGTTACACCTAAAAGTTACAGTTTGTCCGCTGTGGTCAGACGGCAGGCAATTTACTATGGCTTTATCTAAGTAATCGCAATCGCAGAAAACATTATCTATACAAGTAGCAGAAGATGGAGTGACTCTAGTAGGTTCTATAAAAATGTTGGTCAAGTCAAATGACTTAAAAAGATTTAATAACCGACTGCTATTTGAATTGTCTTCTAAAATATTGATATTGAAATCACCACAAATAATTGTAGATTTATTACTGGCTGCAAGTTTTGCCAGGACATCTTCCATTATTGATTCAAATAAGGAAAAGTTTTGATAGTTTGGGGGTCTGTACACACACACAATTACATGCTTATCTAGCTCAACACAGGACAGTTCGACGCAATGTTCAACCGAGAGACCTACTATGTCAATACGTTGTTTATATTTAACACAATTTTTCAAAAGTATTAGGGAACCTCCACGCAGCATAGATTTACGGTTAAAGCAGCTACCAACCGTATAGTTCTCATAATTAATCAGCATTTGGTAATCTTTTAGCCAATGTTCGGTAAAACAAATAATGTCAAACATATTTTTTTCTAAAAACAATTCAATTTCTAATAATTTGGAAGAAATGCCTTGGATATTTTGGTGGAATAATTTTAAGGTGTTCTGCTGAGGCCCTTTTTTACTAACTAATTGAGTGCAAGAAGATACCTTGTTGTTGATAGGTTTAACAATATTGTTAAAGGTACCTTCTTTTGTCTCACTACCTAGTTTAAATTAATATTAATATCTGGAGTGAGCCCCGAGACTCTACTACCAGTGGATTCTACTTGAGAATCATCTATAATTACGCATGGATCCTCCGATTTACAGTTATTATAAAAATGTTTATTAGTATGATTACTAATAGTCGCGGTGTTAATAATATAACTAAACTTAGACATACTATTTATGTCTGTGTGAATATTATAAGCTAATAGCCTAGCTATTTTGTGTCTACATCTAATTGGTAGATACACCTTACCCCGTGTCGACTTAAGTTTATCAACAATAGTGTTGATATCCAGATATATAAGTCTGTCACTATAGTGACCTACTAAGAAATGTACATGCTTATTTAACATATGTATGTAATTGTTTTTTCTACTACTTAAATTTTTAAAATATGGAAAAGCACACAATATGATCTTACTACAGCTTAACTTTAACAACTCTGATACATAGTCGGTGATGTCTTCCTTTTTAATATTTGAACTATTTCCAACACATATAGTAATGGTGGTATTAGGATTACAAACATTATTTATTACCGAAGCCATGACCTGTTTGTAGGTTGACCCGGGCGTGCAATAATTTTGGGTACAATAACTAAGGTTATTACTGATGCATCTGCCGGGTTCGAACCCGGGACCGATTCTTAAGTCATGGCCGTTACCACTGGGTCACCATTGCCCACTCATTATCGGCCACGGCGTCGAATCTCAGCGGAGATTAGCCATAGTGCACAAGTGAGTGCGCAGACGCAGGTGCGCTGTTCCTTTACTCTCATAGTCCGACGGGACGGCCAGCCGACAGGACCGGACAGAAGTCAGCCGCAGGCCCACCGGCTTAACCTGCTTTTCGGTATCACACCGCCAACTTCCAACCGGGCTACTACTGCGATCCCAATAGGAAAACCTAATAGCTCTTTGTGCCCGACTTGGTAATCGAACCCAGGACTCACGCTCAGAAGGTGGCGCTAGCGCGAGACCGGGCAGCTAAGTTGGTCAAGTAATAGCTAGATTAAACAATAGTTATACTTACTTGAATAAACAACAGGTCGATGTAACTTTACAAGTGCGATGTCGTACGCCTGCAGTATTGTAGGCCGAGAGGTGTTGTATTTAGGGTGGCTATACCATTCTGTTGTCTCAAAAATATACTCCGGGTTTATGAGAGACACCACGCCAGCACGGACCACTACAAGAACGCGGCTGGAAAAGAATAGAATACTTACTGTTGTAGGTGGTCAATTAAAAGTGGAAAAATAATAACGAAAATTGGGGAAAACGAACCGACTTCCAAAAATAAAGTCTAAAATAACTTCGCTTTCGGAAGTCGGTGACTTTGACGACGTTTTGTTGACTTTTTTGCCACCGAGTTCCGAAAGCAAATTTACTTTAGAGTTTTTTTGAAGTCGATTTTTTGTTTTGTTTTTGTTATACCTAAAGATTTTTATTGTACCCTTTTTTACCCCACTTCAGCTTAGCGGCTTTTTGAGCAACGTCAGTAATTTAGTATAGTATAATGTCAAAATCCGGTGGCAAGTGTCACGTTCGCAATGTGATCCTGCTGGTTTGACCCAACCTTTATGATAGATAAGATAGATCATCATCATCATCTGCCTAGCCTTTTCCCAACTATGTTGGGGTCGGTTTCCATTCTAACCGAATGCAGCTTAATACCAGTATTTTACATACAGCGACTGCCTATCTTACCTCCGCAACCCAGTTAGCACTAGGTAATACGAAACCCCTTGGTAAGACTGGTTGTCAGACTTTCGGGTCACTGACTACCTTTACAAAGTTAGCTATTGAAGAAAAGGAAGTAAGCTAGTCATAATCCTCATCATAATTTGATGCTGAATGCATTTAGTTAAGATTGTAAGTTTACAATGCATTTTGAACAATATAAAAGTTGCGTCTTTTACTATGAGACAAACAAATTGTAATAATCGTGAAAAGAAATTTGCTGGTCGCAAAAGAGCTTGGAAGATTTTTGTGTGAAGCGTGGCTTGCGTTAGGCAATTTATTTTCCCATTTTATTTTATTTTAAAATACAAACAAGTTTTGTATGAGACAAAATGTTCTAAAGTGTCACGTTTTCGAGATATAAGCTATCAAAGTTAAATTCCATTCACTGATGGCATCTTCAGCACAATTTTGATTTAATTAGCAACGCATAAACCCTGTATCAATCAATAGCTGATATCAATACAAACAAGTATTATTTGAGACTAAATATTCTAAAGTGTCACGTTGCCCAGATATAAGCTGTCAAAGTTAAAGTACATTCGAGTTATACGAAAATAGAAGTGCAGAACAGCAGTTTTATTCGCGATTTCAGGGTTAATCCCAATGTGAAAGTATTTTCGGTCCTCTGATTACATATATACATACCTTTTTTTTGGGATTGGAAATCATCAAATGACCCCTCCCGCTCTGGGCGGAGTGGAAGGGAGTGTCAGACTTTTACTGACTAAAACCCATCCATGTTAGTTCTTTTGTGCTTTGTGTTCCAGGGCCGCGGTATCTCTTACGAACTATCCAGCAGCCCTGGCAAGCATCGGCCCATGCGGGCCCCTCCGGTTTGCTGACATCTCTTTAAGGCGCGCGTGGAAAACAAACGCGCCGTCAACACGGCCTGTCGTCATAAGACGGATGGACGGCGAGCCAGCCCATTACTCACCGTCCACAGGCCCGCGCCTACGGTGGCCGAGAGCCACCACGTGGCCCCTGACGCCTGGGGCGTCTCCCGCGGTGGCTGGGACGTGAGGTTATCTCCCTCTCACGTTCTGCCACCTACTTCGCTAGCCTGACTGCTTCGCAGAAGGATAAGTTACATACCTGACAGTACAAAATGCTGAAGTGACAACCCATTCCTTAGCCACAATGGACCCACCACATTGGCGAATATCACCAAAAGGGCTTATCATACGCAGGGATGCGTGGTGAGGCAGTTGACCTGGCTGTGCATCCCATCCGGATACTACACGGGAGGCCGATGATAGCAGCGATGTGGGTTCTGGGTGAAAAAGTTAGAATATAAAATATTTTATACGGGAAGGCCTATATTTAGCAGTGGTGTGTTCTGGACTGAAATGGTGATGATTTTAGACCCAGATATAGATATACCTAGATAACGTACGTAGTGCGACAGTAACCACGTCAGTTAAGCATAAAATGCTTAAATTTTATGCTTAACTGACGTGGTTACTGTCGCAGCAAGCCAATTTATTCATTTTATTTTATAAGTACTATTCGGGTAACATACAGCTAATAAAAACAATAGTCTTAAATAATACGAAACGATATCGGTATCGGTCGGTAGCGGAATCGGTTACGGTTCGATATTTGTATTTCAACAACAATGTTACAACTCAAGATATTAATTCTATACATATACAAAAACGTAGTCTATTTTGTGAGTAACCTGTTTGAATAGTAACTAAATGGTGCTTATGCCGTCATAGTGGGTAGTCAAAAAATGGCACGCTTGGTTTTCATACGGATCGTGATACTTGTGTTATCTAGACTGACTGCTTTGACTTTCAAAAGTGCCTGTAATGGTCTAATTGAAATAAATGCTTTGACTTTGACTTTGACTAGGAATATCTGTGATTTTACATGTTTGTGAAACTCCTGACAAGAGAAGTCAAGGTGCTTTCTTATACAGGGTAAAAGGTCACAAAAGGGACATATCTTAGGGGTGCGTAGCACTCATGAATGTGAACAACTTTTACCAGGGGACTAACTCTCAAATCTGACAAAATGAAATCAGCTTCTCCATACACTTATGTTCGCATAACTCAAAAAAAAAATTGGGAAAATATGTTTTTAATTCACGCAGGGTTAGGCAAAGGTAAACCCTCATTTTGCCAATTAAGTTTAAGTCCCGTATTGTAATAGCGGGCGAGCCTATTTCTATCAAACGGCCACAAATTCAGACTCCGTGGCTGTACTGAGAAATTCCTGTTGGAAAAACCTATAAACACCACTCGATCTGAGAATCGAACCCAGGACCTCACGCTTAGCAGTTTTGTCAGCGCTTACAACCTATAGATTTGATTCAATCATGGGCTTATCAATTATTATGTTTTTTTACTAACCTGCCCTGATTTCCTCTTCATCGGTGGCTCTTTTCAAGTTTGTATATCGCGCAGATACCTGCGAAGTAATACAGGAGACCAAAGCCTTAAAAATAATGTATAATGCGTGGTTCTTTTAGAGCGTGGCCCCAGAACTAATGCCGACATGTTTTTTTTTTCAACGTTTCCGAAGATAATTGCACATATGTTTATAAAACACTGCCCGACCTGGAAATCGAACCCAGGACCAGTAGTCACGCTTGGGACAACTAAACCAACGAGGCAGTCCGTAATTGTACATGTTGTGTCAATATGTCGTGACATACGGACGAACAGACAGACAGTCATGACGATTCTATAAGGGTTCCGTTTTTTTGCCATTTAGCTACGGAACCCTAAAATGTCTATACAACAGTAATAAAAGAATTTAAAATAAATATTGAGATGCATTGGAAACCTCCTCGTTTTGGCAGTCGGTTTAAAATACAATGTCTACTACATAACAATTAACTCTGTATGGTAACTCTGTATTTTAAGAGGAATAAATCTTACCTGCAGAATTATCGCTAATAACAAACACCAACCCGGTTTGACAAACATCATGTTTGTGACTAAATATTTCAGCTAAAAATCTTCCTTTTAAATAGAATTAGAGTGCAGTTGTCACTAGAATTGATTAGGAACTGGCATTGCGATTACTATTCAGATCAATATCACCAAAGTTATCATGTTATGTTAACTACATGAATTATCTGGCGCTAAAACGTGCTTAAATTAACCTGATGAAGTGGGTTACATTGACCATTTTTTTTTTCCACTTATTATCTAATGAACTGTACAGACTTATATTTCCATATACATTTAGTGGTAGCAATGGCGACTGCTGAGCTGGTCCTGAGTTTGATTTTCGGGTCGAGAAAATTGTTATTTGGTTTTTCCATCAGGATTTTCTCAGTAGCAGCCACAGAGTCCGGATTTTTGCCCGGTTGGTGGCAATAGGCTCGCCCCCTTAAACATGGGACTTAAACGTTATTTTCTTTAAAACCGTATCTTTCCGGCATACACTCATTCAGAATTTCATACAAAGTTACACCACACGTGCTTCGCAAGGAACGCGTTTCCACAGCATTAGTTTTACATTCATGTCTATTTCTCCACACCCACCATGCATAATTGTACACCGTTGTCGAGCCTTTTGAGAAATTAACTACTTGGTCTCAACCGCATATATACCACCACACACTACTAGTTTTCTAGAAATTATTATTTTTTCTACATCTCAATCTTTCCATCTTCCATAACTGTTACGTCCTCTTCTCTTTCAAACACTTTAACCGGAGTCTTTTTTACATTTACTCCTTTTTTCTTAAACGTGTCATTCATTACAGTTACTTTGTACCGTGCCTTGCAACTGTTGATTGAAGAAGTACAGTCAGCATCAAAAGTTGATGACCACATTTAGATTTTCAAAATCGCTGTACACCGTATTATACCTAAATCGCTGAACATGACAAGCGCCAGAAATGAATGATTTTAATAAAAGGGCATAAGTAGGTGACCATCACTTTTCAAAAGTCGCTAAACAAAGTTATAGTAAAAAAAACATAACATTCTTCGTCTCTAAAGTTTCTGAACAAATTTTTGACAAAAATAGCATACCATCGTTTATCTCTAAAGTCCCTGAATAAAATGAAATGTTTTTTGAGTTTAATATGTGTGTGTTTTTTTTTTCGGTAGTTAAATTAAGTAGACACATGCACATGTAAATCGCCACCCTTTTATTTATTATCAACAAAATTAAATTAAATGGTCGATCATTAAAATTAACACTAGAAACGGGATATTTACCATGTCCACTGTTAACAACTTAACTTACAAATGGAACACTACAACTACTACTACTACTGGAGAACTTATAAATGGTCGATCTTTAGGTTAAGCCGACTACCCATTACATACCCACCTCACCCCTACTTAGGGCAAACATTCGTGTGATGATGTGATGTAGATGATAAATAATTGCAACCGCAATGGTCTACATCCGATACAAAGTGATAATTAAGTAGAAATATTATTTTTAGATTAAAGGGTAAACAGTTTTTCAAATACCCACAACTATGTTTCCCAAAGAATTGAATTTAAACGGAATTTATGTGAATTAGGTTCTAATTCAATCGTAACTATAAAAATCATAAACTAAGGCTGGGTTGCACCATCTTACTTTAACAATAACAAACATCGAAACTTCAGTTAAAGTATGGGTTAGGTCAAAAATGAGTTGCACCATTTAATAAATAGTTAAATGACGTCATAACTTTAACCCTAACTGTAACCGCTCACTTTCCGCTGGTTAGTGCTATTGTTTGTGTTAAATTATCCGTCAATTGTCAAACGCGTTGAATATAACCTCTAAACATCTTGTCCCTGCTCCAAGAAATACTCGCGGAAACCAGTTCTGAAGACGAAAGCGATGATCTTGTCAGTGTTTGCAAGAAAATTGTCGTCCATGTTTTTATTTTCTAATATATAACTTACCGGAATCCGAAAAAGTATAGTAAATTAGAAATTAAAAAAAGCTTTCTTGAATAATTTCGTTGTTTAGATAACAGACTAGCGCGGTGACCCTCATTAGGTCGTCCATTGAGCGCAGCAAAATGATGACATGTCATTATGTGATTGGATCATGAATAGCAGGTAAAAAAACAGTTTTTTTTTGTGCCGAACTGACGCATAAATGAAATGAAGTGACACTGATGACAGCACTAGACAAACGAGTTTTTACGGTTATGTTTAGTGTTGCCATATTTAAAAATGTTACTCGCATCGAATTTGGGGTAAATCACGCCTCATTTGACTTGCAACCCCTTTAACTTTAACAAAGCGAATGAATTCGCTGGTGCAACACATTTTGCTATACCCGTTAAAGTCAGCGTTACTGTTAGTGTTAAATTTGACACAAACCTTAACTTTGACTTCTTCTATGGTGCAACTCAGCCTAAGTCGACGGTATGAATTTGAACTGAATCTGCGTGATTTTTTAAAATGAGTCTTATTGCTTTACGAATAAGGTTATAATTCAATCGAACTAAAAGAATCATTAATTACGTCGATGGTATAAATTCAAACAGAATCTGCGTGATTTTTGATTGTGAGTCTTATAGCTATACAAATAAGGTTACTAATCAATCATAATACAGAGAGCTTAGATGACGTCGATGGAATAATTTTTAAGCGGAATATGCTTATGCACCCACTTCTAATATTTCTCGTTGATACTATGACAAAAAAACAAAATTATTTTGGAAAGTTACATTCGAAATTGACATCCATATTTTTTTTTGACATGATTTTGTTTGGATAAGACAAGATTATATTTATAACTCTGAAGATAGTAACGAGCACTTTTTAAGTTTGCAGTTCAGCTACTTTTGATAATATAAGTTTACACGCTACGTATCCGAAACAAACTAATGTTCAGTAACTTTTGTTATTTAAGATGTTAAGTTATTTTTGGACGTTGTCGTGATTACACTAGATAACCAAAACAAGCATTCTATATTGTTCAGTGACTTTTGTAAAACTGAATGTTATGATGTTTTCGGATACTATAACGATCAGCAATTTTTGACAAAATGGTGTTCAGTGACCTTTGACGAGTAGTGTTCAGTTAATTTTGAACTTTAATGATGTTCATTCAATACTGGCGCCCTTCTTGTTGAGCGATTTATGGGTGATATAATGTACAGTGATTTTGAAAATCTGAATGTGGTCATCGACTTTTGGTGCTGACTGTACTTGATTATCTGTGTGGAGAAGGTATTTGACAGGCAACTCATTTATTCTCAATCCACTCCATGTATAGGTTGAACAGCCAAGATTTTTCAGCCACACGAACGCACAGGTTGCTTTGCAAAAAACATATTTATATATCATATCAGGCAGCTTGACAAATTAACTGATCGTGTTCGAAACACTACACTGCGCTCCAAAACGCAAATAGTTCACGTGGCTCAAAAGGCTGTCCAACTTAACGGGACTGACCAGGATAATGTCTCACGCATGCCGAAAGAACTGTAGGCCCGTAAAACTCCGGATTGGTGGCCTGAAACAGGGACACTGGGTTGCGTCAGACCACGAAGGATATGGCGGCACAAACTGGATGTCTTCCTTGAGAATTGGAAAGAAGTAGTGCAGAATTGTGACCGTCTGAAGGAATGGGGGGAGACCTTTGCCCAGCAGTGGGACAATATAGGCTAGCTCTAATAATAATAGTCATCTTGGTTCATTATGGCCCACCATTATACCCGCAGGTTAGAGATCGTTATCTCATTTCAATTAATGAAAGATTTGAGTAAACGTTTACTTGAAAATTTTACTGATAACAATATAATCTGACAACAAGGAAGAACGTTAAGAAGCAATAAACATAATTAAATAATTAGATATTAATCAGAACAGTTTGATAATTAATCATTGATATGTATTTACTTAGTAAGATAATGTAGATAGCTGTGTTTGTATTTTGTAAATTTTGAGAATTTTACGACTAAAAGTGACCGGAAAAGCTGTATTTTTATACAGATTTTCCTCTATTGATTTGTTAAAACCTAACCTGTTTCTAGGCTCTTACTCGTATTTCTAGTACTTAATATGCGAGAGCATACATCGTCTGCCTAGCCTTTTCCCAACTATATTCGGGTCGGCTACCAGCCTAACCGGATGCAGCTGAATTCCAGTATTTTACATGGAGTGACTGCCTATCTGACCTCCACAACTCAGTTAGCACTGGTTAATACGATACCTGGTAAGACTGGTTGTCAGATTTTCGGTTCACTGACTACTTAATGACTGTCAAAGATCTACAATTAACAGCCAGGACCAACGGCTTAACGTGCTTTCCGAAGCACGGAGGAAACTCGATATGTAATAGGTGGTCACCCATCCACGGACCAACCTAGGCAAGCGCAGCTTAACCTGTAGATCGACCTGAGCGGCTATTATTAATTAACTACGAGCTATTCACGCTCATGTGCGAGTGCATACCTACAATCTTATAGTTTGGGACTATTTTAGTTTAGACTCATCCGTACTGGTCACCTATATCTTTAAATGCTAGCCCAGTACTCCATTTTAAACATTGATGTTGTCAATGTCAATCTATTCTAACCTATTGTATAACATCCTGGGGTGGCGCGGCAAATTCAATTTTTCTCCGTCTAGAACGCGCTCAAGGAGCAATTTAAAGGTTGCTATCTATCGCCCTTTTAGATTCCCTACACACCAGCTCTACAAAGCATGTAATGTACTGATAGTACGGCACTTATTTATTCTTCACAATACTTTATGACTCAGCTCTTTCCGATGGGAGAAGGAAGGGCTTGGTTTGCACAAAGAGAAACTAGACTAATCGATTTTATGTGTTTTAGTAGTAAGCTCAACAAGATACTAAACTTCTATAGTTTAAGTTATCAAAAAGGTAGTTTTGTTATAAATAAATTGCAGATTACTTATATTGTAAAAATTACTTATGTTAAATATGTAGATTTAGATTACTTAATTACACAGACACAGAACAAGTTCTAGAAGTTGTTGGTATGATTAGGTTATTCCCTCGTATCTAATTGTACATATTTACTTAAGCTAGTTTTAGTGTTTTTTTTGTACAAATTTCATTATTTGTTGTAGTTGTTAATAGATTAAATTTATAATGTTTCTGTCCCAATGAAATTGTACCATGTAAAGGAATGCCTTGAAACAAAGGCTTAAATAAACCTCGATCGGGCATTTTAATTCCTTATTATCTTTACTTGCAACCGTTCAATATATATTAGTTAAAAGCAAGTATCATACCATTGCATGAGAAATAATACTACTAATGAGCTTAATATAGTATACTAGTACTGTAGTTTCTGGAACACTTTCTAATTAAATTATTCTCCTGCCCTTATCCCAATTTTTTTTTTACACTTTTTTTCTGGTCGGCGCAGCATTTCTTCTTCCATACTTTTCTATTACTCGTCATCTTAGCAGTCAACTCCTTTCTAGCCATGTCATCTTTCCCACAGTCCATCCATGGTTTCTTTGGCCTTCTTCTATTCTTATAGCCATCCATATTCATATTCAAAACTTTCCTAATGTATCCGCTGGATAAGCAATATTAATATTACCAATTACCAATATAAAACACCAAATGCCACTCAATAAAAGCGCCAATTGCCCTTAACTGTTTGATCACGGCATAGATTGTGGCGAAAAAAAAAAGAAAGAAATTATTTATAATAGACTACGAGTCATCGCGATGACGCGCTGACGGAAAAAATTGAGACACGCGCGAGTCGATGACGCAAAACTGAGCCTGAGGTCGTGTACGGGGTGTTAAGACGGTCCCTACACGTAAAAATAATCATCATCATCTCTTATCCCGAGGAGCTCGCGGCTAAATAAAACAGCCGCTCGATCTCCAGGTTAAGCAGCGCTTGCCTAGGTTGGTCCGTGGAAGGGTGACTACCCATTGCATACAGAGATTCCTCCGTGCTTTGGAAAGCACGTTAAACCGTTGGTACCGGCTGTGATAGTAGATCTGGGACACTCGTTAAAAGTGGCCTGAAATTGTGACAACCAGTCTTACCAAGGGATATCGCATGACGCAGTACTAAATAGGTGGTGGAGGTCAGATGGGCAGTCGCTCGATGTTAAATGCTGGTACTCAGCTGCATCGCCTGCATCCGGTTAGACTGGACGCCGAACTGTTTGGGATAAGGCTAGGCAGATGAATACACCAGGTGCGAGTAATACACTCTTGCCCTTTCTGAAGAACCTCCACTATAAGGTCATTGTATGTCCTTCTAGGGCGTCCTTGTCAGCTGCATCCGGTTAGACTGGATGATCTCTTGCCCAGGGGATCTAAAATGGCCGCTTTATCAGAATCATAATAGGATAATAATATGAATTACGTTTAAATTCTTAAAATGGTCATAGACCATTTACTAAAGACTAAAGTGGCCATTTTAAACCCCCTGATCCCAATGACTTTTGGGTCAGCGCAGCATTTCTTCTTCTTTCATATTTCTCTTTTACTCGTCCTCTCAGCAGACACCTCCTTTCTCTAACCCTAAAAATAATATTGCGCAATATTATGCAAAGTCTCACATCAACCGAATCCTCGAACAATTCTTTACTGCTTAAAAAATGAATAGAACACAGTTTTTTATCGCGACATTGTCCATTTGAAAGTCAACTCAGTTTCTATCTATAATATGAATGTATTGACAAAAAAAAAAGTATATATGTAGTTTATCAGCCATCTAGTTACCATAACACAAGCATTAGGTTGCTTAGCTTCGGACTTGCTGTGTGAAATGTCCAGGGATATTTATTTATTTTATTTATTTATGTAACTAAACTACACGATGAATCCTTTGGCACTCGGAAATAATATAGCTTTCTATCAGAGAAAGAAGATCTTTCAGAGATTATTTCTAACTAACTGCCTCGTTGATCGAGTGGTCGCAAGAACGACTGATGAGCATGAGGTTCTGGACTCGATTCTCAGTTCAAGTTAATGGGTTTTTCCATCAGGAATTTTTCAGTTGCAGCCACGGAGTCTGGATTTGTGCCAGCTTGATCTCGACTTGCTCCGTATTACATGGGACTTAAAACATAACTGGTGAAATTTGGGTGTACTATTAGATACACCTCTTTTTTTTTTTTTTTTGGTGGGTGGGAACTCCTCCTAACCCTCTGCCTAACCCTTCGGGGATTACAGGCTATGTATGTTATGTATTTCTAACAAACAAAAAACTTTAACCCCTTAAAATAAAGATAAGATTAAGATAATAATAGAGCCTACGTTATAACTTTGGTACGACTTACTATAAATTGGGCCTATGGCCCTTGTTTTTTTTTTTTCGGATAGGAAATCATCAAATGACTCCTCCCGCTCTGGGCGGAGCGGAAGGGAGTGTCAGACTTTAACTGACTAAAAACGTTCCTTCTTTTGCCCTTGTAGGTCTCTTTGAGGCGCGCGTGGAACACGAACGCACCGTCGACACGGCCTGTCGTCATACGACGGACGGACAGCGAGCTAGCCCATTACTCACCGTTCACCGGCCCGCGCCTACGGTGGCCGAGAGCCATGAGCCTATGGCCCTATCAATGAAAAATCAAGGCAAAATAATATTTATCAATTGAACTATCGGATCCTGCCGTTTTGCCGAAAAGATTTTGCCAAATTTTCATTACCCAAACAAATTTTAGCAACCTTTTTTTAGGCCAATGTAATATTTGGAATAATTTTAGTACGCACATTTTCATTTGGTCAAATGTTTACTTGGCAGATTATTACCAAGCAAAATGTCATTACGGCTTTTGGTCTTTAATCAAATGATTTATTACAGCAAACAAAATTTCGACAATAAACGTTTAGTCAAATGATTTGTTATGACAAAAAATATAAAGGCAAAAATTTTGGAATGAAGACATAACACAAATTGATTTAATATAACGTAATTGAAATTTAACAGATGCTGACAGAAACCCTAACCCTAGACGGTCGACGTCAGGGGCACCCCGAGGTTCAGTTAGTTAGGTTCCTGTAAACCTTGCAGACAGAAATAGGAGCCCCGCGCAGCGGGGATCCGTCGACCTGCTGACGGAAACGCTAACCCTAGACGGTCGACGTCAGGGGCACCCCGAGGTTCGGTTAGTTAGGTTCCTGTAAACCTTGCAGACAGAAATAGGAGCCCCGCGCAGCGGGGATCCGTCGACCTGCTGACGGAAACGCTAACCCTAGACGGTCGACGTCAGGGGCACCCCGAGGTTCGGTTATTTAGGTTCCTGTAAACCTTGCAGACAGAAATAGGAGCCCCGCGTAGCGGGGATCCGTCGACCTGCTGACGGAAACGCTAACCCTAGACGGTCGACGTCAGGGGCACCCCGAGGTTCGGTTAGTTAGGTGCCTGTAAACCCTGCAGACAGAAATAGGAGCCCCAACCGAATCCAAATAGGAGATTCCAACTAGTTAATAGTGCTTTTGACTGAAATGGTAAGTTTAAAATTGACGACACCAAATATTTGGCTTATTTAATTTTGCATAAAATATGTTATACCAACTGAAATATTTGACTAGATAAAAAATGGTAAAAGTACTAGTTGGTGAACAAGTTATTGTTCAAACGTTCACTTGCCAAACATAGGTTTTCGTAACAATTATTTGTAAAGAGATTTTTTGGTAAGTAATAATTTGGCAAATGAAATTATGCGAAAATTTGTTTGGGAAGTGATAATTTGGCAATTTCTTTTCGGTCAAACAAGGGAGACCCGAAATAGTTTCATGCATTCAAATCAGACAGGTCATTCTTTGAGAATGGTATGGAATAGATATAACACGGCAAATTGTCAAAGGCTATCTGTTTAAGAATTAATTTTTTTAACGATATCTTTGAACGTCCAGTGAGTACATTCTCATATCGTTCACAAAATCCAAGTCTGATAACAATCTTTATCAAAGAATCAAATTGTTCGTAAATGTTTACATTCATGTATTTTAATGTATCTTATCTTGTCACTTAATTGATAGAAATCTCAATATAACTGCAGTTTAGGCCTCTGTTTTTCACAAAAATTGTCATTTGCAAATAAGATGCTAATGGAACCGGGCTTGTTTCTTTTGCTCCTGGCAGTACTGCAGGTAAGGTTTCAACTAAAACCGTATTTTAAAAGCCCTCATTAATTAGATTATGTTCTTCTATTTTAATAGTATTTATACACAATTCAATTATATTTTAGGATCTGTAACCCTTTTAAGTGTACATATTTATTACAATTATAGTTATGTAGCTTGTAAATAATTTAATTATCTTTGAAATAAAAATATATAACCATATTTTTAGTTGAAACTCTCTGACACCATCGCGCATCCATCCATCCATCCATCTTCTCTGACCGCATCCTTATGAGTAACTTTTACTATAATGCGAATTCAGTAGCCACAGTCTCGCCGAGGACGGTCGCACAGGATCGCCCTCTATTCCATGGGACTCAAAACATGACTGGTGAAATGTAGGTGTACTATTAGGTACACCTCTGATTAACCTTTCGGTGATTACAGGCGTGATCTTATGTTCCTCTTTCTTTATCGTGTGGTTAGTATCTAACCTGTTGTCAGAGCTTTTATGCCGCCAGTAGGCCTCTGACTTGGTTTTACGTGCCATAGAGAAATGTTATGTTATGTGTGTAATTATAAGCTAGGTACAGACGCCAGCACCTAACCTTGAACATAATCGTAGCATAAACTTGAAAATCTGTTATAGAAACTTGACAGATTGTAGTAGCTGGATGTGCTGGCGTCTGTACAATATCAGAAATGCTTTATCTAAACGATTTTTCGTATCTTACAGGTATCCGCACGATACAATAACGTAGTGCCAGATGTCGTAGAGGATGTAATAGTAAAAGGTAAGTTTTTTTTTTTCACATTTTTTTTTTGACAAAATTGAAAAAAAATTCGGCGCTTACTTTCCAATGGTCTACAACATTGGAAAGTAAGCGCTGATTTTTTTTCTATACTATACTTTTATGACGAATTGTTTTTTAAAGGAATTATTCATTCACGAGCTAACATAAAAGTATCAGTTTAAAACCCTGAACGGCGTAGATTTCTCACAATCAACAGTTTGTGCTGAAAAGATTTTGAACTACCAGAAATACTTTAATATAGTTCGATTTCTCCAAAACAAACCAGTTTAGACCAAAATTGTTACTAATCAATTAAAGTATTCTTGATGAACTGGAAGCATTCCTTGAAATGGGTATTTCAAGGAATGCTTCCAGTTACCAATCACCCTGTATATCCGTAAAATAATAATGCCCACACCTTTTTGATACAAGCTGTATAGAAAATATGAAACCGGAATATCGTCAAACTAATATCACTATAACACCTTGTTCACCAGAAACCGATGAGCGTATAGTATCAGGATGGGAGGCCCAGCCTGGCCAGCTTCCTTACCATGCATCTCTTCGAATGATCAGCCCTACTGGTACTGTAGGCCGCTGTGGAGGTGCCATAGTAGCCAGACGATGGATCCTCACTGCAGCACAGTGTACAGCCGGGTTAGTTATTCATCGTAGAACTCATTATCATCGTACTGACCATGTTCCACATAACTTGGGGTCGACCCCAAGTTATGTGTTGTTGCGCAGTAATATTCTTTTTTAACTTCATAATGTTTATGACATTAAATTGAAAACATGGATTAGCAATCGGAAAATCAGTTCCAAGTATATTTCAAAAAGATACATTACATTTTTCAAAACAATGTTGTTCTGTTTAATGAGCTGTACGATTACTGACAAACTGGTGTTTGGACAGTTCTACGCAAATCAGTAATCCGCATGGTCCGCATACGACTAGTTCCAGATTATGACTGAACTATAAAAGAGAGTAATCTCGAGTTTCTTCTGGTACTTATTCTAAGAGTAGTAAGGTCGGAAATACCGCCCCTATCTTATTTTAAAACATGATTTATTTTTAACGTGTAAAACTGTTTCTTACAACCATTTTACAGAAATAACATAACATTACTTTATTCTCAGGCAACTTAGGCTCATACCTTACAAAACATAATTATTATGATGAAATACCATTTGTATTAGTAAATAGAACCTTAAAACTATATAATGTTGGTAACATTTCACTTGTGCACTATATACCACTGTGTACAAGCTTAACATAAACTTATATGAATCTCATTTTGTCTTTAGCCGTGTAAGCCTGGTAGTTCGCGTTGGTGCGTTGTTGCTCAACGACAACAACCCAGAGAATATCTTCGAGACCACAGAATGGTACAACTTCGTCACGTTTGACAACTCAAGGCCGACTCGCGTGCAGCCAAACGACATCTCACTTGTGAGGCTGCGACGCCCTGTTGAGTATTCCAGTAAGTAAATTATTGACCAACTTCGGCGAAGCAAACAGGAGGGTTATGATTTTTACAATCGATTCGTTCGATCGATTTTTAAGTTTGTGTGTGGTAACTAAGCTTCCATTTTCTGTACTAGTCTTAAGTTAAAATAAAAGTTTATAATAATTCTAAACCTTTCACAAACCATACGGGGTGGAAAGGACACCGACGCGAAAACGGTTACCACGTATTCAGTACATCATTCTGAGCTACATAGATTTTTTTTTACGGTTATTAAAAAACATCAGCTGTTCCACACATTAAGACCGTGTAGGTATGAACTTTTGTAGGGATTTCTATGTGTGGGGCCCAGAATTATGTATTGAATTCGTGGTAACCGTTTTCGCGTCGGTATCCCTTCCACCGAGTACTTTAGCTCCACCTTTAGGATCACCAGGTTGGGAACCAATGGTCTAGAAGCATTTTGCAAGAGTTAGAGAGAGTTATAAGAAGAACATTTTGAAAATTCGCTCCCTAAATGGGTTGAATAGGCGATGAAAGTTCTTTTTTTTTCGATTGAAAATCCCATATAGCGCACAGCTTAAGCTACCAGGAACAACTTTAAAATAAACATTAAATACTAGACTTGTCTTCAAATTAATTCTGGCATGTCTTCCTTTTTCCTTACTCAGATTTGGTGAAAGCGATCCGCGTACAATCGGGTATTGATGCCTACCGCGATTACTCCGACGAACAGGTCACCATAAGTGGCCATGGCTGGACATCCAACTCTGGTTAGTATCCATACTCACTTAAAAGCTAAAGTATCTCTATATGTCTATCTGTTACCTGCTCACTGGGGCAGTGGAAGTCGCATTAGATCCCGCTGCCCGCCGGCACAAGTGTGCGAGGGAACACCGGTGTGGTTTTAGTCAGTACCAATCTGAGAGACCTCACCGCTCTCTCCAGGGGCCCAATTCTGCTATTACAATAGTGTCAGAATGGTCTGTCATTGATTTCATAATTGTTGATTTTGACTTGTCAAAACTTGTCAAAATCAACAATTATGAAATCAATGACCGACCATTAGAATTACCATTAGAATGGTCTGTCATTGATATCATAATTGTTGATTTTGACTTGTCAAAACTTGTCAAAATCAACAATTATGAAATCAATGACAGACCATTCTGACACTATTGTCGTCTATTGTAATAGCAGAATTGGGCCCCAGGGCCGAGGACATCCATTGATGATTTCAAAATATTTAGTTGCAAATAATAACCATAGAGTTTCTTACTGTTTTAAACACCTAATTTCTAATCTTCCTTAGGTGCCCAAGTCGGTTTCAATAAAGATTTTAAATTATCAATGTTATAATTTTTCCTAATTATATAGGTGCTATTGGTGATGTGCTGAGATGGGTTAACCTGCGGGCGATCTCCAACACTGACTGCGCCAAGTCATACTCGGACGGCATCGTCCTTAACACCATTGTCTGTGCAGAATACTACAACGTGACCTCACAGACTGCGTGCCGAGTAAGATTTAAACTAACAAACAATTCCTTTTTGACAGCGACTGCTGAGAAAACAAATGAATGCAGACGAAAGTCCTTTACTACATACGCGGCGAGAGTAAATTCCCTGCATTTATCGCAATTTTGGTCAGTGGCCTAGTAGATAGCGGCGGCGCATTGATTAGTTAGGTCAAGGATTCGAACCCAAGCAGACACTTTTACTTTGCATCATTTATTTCATCCGCTGCTATCAAACTGGCAAATAAAACATGCCTGCGAAAACCAGCATATCCTCGAACCGAAAATTTAAAGGCATGTGACATTTTCTAAACCGCTCTGAGCCCACATGTACGGTCCACCCCCTCTCCTCTGCCCCAGCAGGGGAAACGTTACTTTTTGCTCTTCATTCTGAATGTCAGTTCATTTTGATCACTGACTTTTTTCTTGGTACCAGGGTGATTTTGGTGGCCCTCTAGTACACACTGGCGCCGACGGCGTTCCGACCCTCATCGGCCTCTTCGTGTTTACTACTGCCGAAGACAACTCCTGCCCTAGTGGCATGCCTACTGGTAATATAACTTAATTATATTTTTATTTTTATTAATTACTTTACCTGAAGATTTTTTTCAGCAACTGTCATAAATCCTGATATCAAACGCTGGAAACCCTTTTAGAAATATTGTGTTATTTTGCAATTAAAATCAGTTATGTGTTCACATACATCGAAAATGTTGTATTATGCACAATAATAAAATGTAATTTATTAAAATACATAATATTTTCGATGTAGGTGAATGTTGCTGCTGATTTTCACGGTTTCAGATTTGCGCCTCGTTTAAGTTGTTTACATTGTTAACCCTTAGCACCACTCGCTATTTCTAGCCTCACAATTACATTCGTGGGGGAGCTAACTCCCCCATTTATATAACGACTATTAAGAGCTTTATTGTAAAATAAAAATTGGATTTCTTTTCGATAAATAAATTAAAGGCTTATTTTAAATGTAGGAAAAAAGTTTTATTAAAATTGGAAACATACAAAAGACATTCTTAGCGTCTAACCAAAAAATTGCCAAAATACACTGTCACATTTTCAGAGCCTGGTTCAAAGGTCACACACCAAATAAACTTAGTAACTAAAAACAAACTTAGTCTTTTCTCTCAACAGTCTTATAATCTAAAATACAAAACAATTATAAAATTCTATAATTCTCATATAACATGCAAAATCACAGGGGTAACGTACATCTTTGTACACTTATCAAATAATCATCGAACTCGTGATCGTGAAGGCGGTGTTTTTGCCCACTTTTACCGGGTTTTTTCCATAAAAACCATTAGATCCATCACCCTGTTCTTCTGTGTTCTCTAATTCTTCATTTTCCAAGTCATTTTCAAGCTCTGCCTCGCTTTCTGTGTTGTGGTTGCTAACTTCTAATTCCGCGTAACGCAAGTCGGATAACACCCAATAAAACCTCCTCATTTTCACTATCCACCAACTCTGGATTATGTATCACTTCTTCAAGCTGTTAAGATTCATATTATTGTATGTATTATGCCACAAATCCACAAAAACACAAATATATAAGAAATTAGTTAAAAAATATGACTTACGTAACTACACTCGTGGGGGAGCTAGGTCCCGCAAAAGCACGTATCTCCTGAACTGTATGCGGTAGCCTGACGCTCGTCTGCCAATCACGAGCTCTCCTATGGCACTGGGAATACACGGAGTCACAACCGCTTGACCGCCAAAATAATAAAAATATTCATGCAAATGTGTGTGTTGGGGGACCCTACTCCCCCGCGAGTGGTGTTAAGGGTTAAGTACGATGACGTATTTATAGTATTGATCACTTAAAACCATAAGAAAATAATCTAGTAGTGCATTAAATAATTTCCAGTAAACATTATTCAAAAAAACTACCCATCCTAGCCATCCTCTTAAAATCATGTACGATTCCCGCTACGAATCTTTATTAAAATACAATTATTTCTATCACAGGATACACCCGTCCAGGACCTTATCTACCTTGGTTTAGACAAATAACGGATATTGACTTTGAAAATCCACGAGATGATGACGATGATGATGAAGAAGAAGATATTGCTACCACTCCCTGGCTCCCTGTAACCACTACGGTGGGGCCCACCACTTCCCTCTCTCCCACTACGGTCCCTTCCACTACGGATACTCCAACTCCTACTACAGTTGCCCCCACTACTTCGACAGCTGGCCCCACAACTACCGCCGAAAACCCCACTACTACTACTGAATCTGGAGGACAGATACCAGATAGTACTACTCCAGACGGGGATGCATCGGAGGGCTCTGGAGAAGGAGACGACTCAGACAGCTCAGAATCTGATGATGATATGGCGCAACTCCTGAAACGTCTCCAAGTGTTAGTCAAGGTCAAGGTCAGAATGGACAAATTCAACTCGACGAAGGCAGTAGGAATTAAAACTGATCATCACCAACACTAACTTATTAAAGCCGATTAGTGATTACAAACTAATTAAGATAATTGTTTTGCTTTTCCGATGTCAGCGATGGCCAAGATAAAGTTATAATTAAAATATGTACATATGAAAAGAAAAAGTCGCATTGGTGACCTTACGAATGACAGGTGCAGCATTAATTAACAACTTGACCTTCACTACTATTCACATTACAATAAATAAAATATAATAATGTTAACATGTTGTTTTTCAATTGAAAATCCTTTTTTACTAAAGTAGTGCACTGAGACTATCTATACTCATAAATTTAATTTAAGTGTCTGTTTGTGATTTCAAAATAAATGCATTTTCATAAGTGCGTATAAGTTTTATACGATACCAATACCAGGGTAACACAAAACAGCCACAGTAAATAATAACACTTCAAATTCTGTCGAATTTTATTAAGCAACATTTCATGGTCTACCTCGTCAAAGGCCTGGCATAAATCTGCGTATAGTGCGTCTACTTGCAGCCCATTTTTGTGGCAAACAAAAGGTGTATGTATAACGAAACCGTGTTGTTGCTGTCTAATGAGTGGTATTATACTGAAATAGAAATATTTTATTTTGACGAGCCAAAACCCTTTAACGAGATGGAGAGACTAGACGATAGTTTCTTCACGTTACCCTTTGAACCACCCTTATTGTGATGTTTGCACGTTTGGAAATACTCGTAGTCACACAGTAACGCATTTATTATAAATATAATTATAGTTTACGACTTACAGATGTGAGCTGTTAAAATAAATACCACCTTAAATTCATGCAACCTAGTAACTACCTAGTATTTTTTTTTGGTACTTACCAAAAATAAGATTATAGCGTTTAAACACATCAACACCATAAACCAACCACCATTTCTCTAGCCACTACGGCAACGAACTTCCTTGATAGTTTGCTCAACAATCAACTGGATAAATACCTGAACATCAGTGATAACCAGGTCGGTTTCAGGCCTAGACTCTACTGAGACACTCATCTTGTGCGTGAAGCAAACTATCTACACGGAACGGCAAACTTCAATATATGCTTGCTTTCCCGACCTTTTAGAGGGATTTGGACCAAGTTAATGGTGATATCTTGTGGCGAAAATTAAAAGATATATCCCTACCAACTGAAGTCAACAGGATCTTTAAATTTTCAAATCAATTTCGTACGATGGTCGAATGCATATTCCGAACCGTACAGGTGCGACTAAGTGGAGGACGAGTGCGTAAGTGGGACTAACCTCTCCTAAGCTCTTCAATCTGTACGTCAACGCACTCATAGAGAAGCTCAGCAGCACCCGTGTTGGTTGCCACATTGACGATGTGTGTCTCAATTATGTCAGTTAGGCGTACGACATTGTGCTGTTAAATGTTTCTGTTTGTGGTCTCTATAGATAGACTGTTGCCATCTGTGGAAAGTACGCTCTCAGCCATGGCTTGATTTATACAGACAATAAGAGTGAATGCCTTTAAGGCCAGAGGAAAATGTCCGGCAAGGATACTTGTCATTAAAATAATTATGTGGTACACCACTTAAGAGGGCAGACAGTGGGAGGGTGACATTTAGAAATATCTTGGAAATAATTATTCTGTTATTCTCTGATCTGAAAGGTAACGCAGACATTGAGAAGGGGCGCAGGGCGTTGCCTGTGCGGACAAATATGTTTGCTCGTTGTATCACTCAAGTGGATACGACTTTGTTCAGAGCATATTGCACAACTTTCTACACGAGCAGTACAGTACAATGTCCGGCGTGTGCTATATAATATAATGTGTTTAGGGTGCAGATGAGGCTGCCACGATTCTGTAGCGCATCAGGGGTTTTCGCTGAGTCGCAAGTAGACTGTTTCTACAGGACTATGCGAAAACGGTGCACATCACCGCAGGGTCCGGGCCAGCTACAGTGGCATCTGGAGGGTATTTGCACAGAGGTTTCATTGCCAGTACCTCAACCATAAATAGTTGTATGGGTCATTTACAGAGCAATCAAAATATTTAGTGTTAGGAACTTGTCATTTAATTTTTTTTTTGTTATGTTGTATTTTATGATCCTTTGTTGGTTGAAATAAATTATTCTATTTTTTTTTTAATAAAATTGTGTGACAAATAAAAAAATAAAAAAATTGTGACGTTTTATCAATGCCGTCTAATTACTACTGCAACCGGTAGGTGCACATCTTGGAATACTCCTGGTGTGAATAAATGAATGCATTTATGTAACAGAATATTATACAAAGCTGTAATGTTCATAATGTACTAGGATCATAATATCCTGCCGTTTCCGGCTTACAAACATGGTTTATAAAATTGTGGGTCGTCATAACATTAAAATAAAACTATTAATCATTAGAATTGGAATTACAAATAATTTAAATAAGTTGAAAAATGAAAGAGATGAATTATTTAAGTCAACAATTCAATAAAGTCAAGGAGACAAAATGTGATTGGGCAATATTGCCAAATGTTTAAGTAAATAAGGTCCAGCTCTTGCCAGCGCCAGCGTACCAGCGGTTTTAGAATCAAATGGCTTGGTATGTGACGATGGGAAGAGACCAGACGGCATGACGTTGGTGACTTGGAAGGCGGGTAGGCCTTTGGTGTGGGACGCAACTTGTGTCGACACCCTTGCGCCATCTCACGTTTCAAGCACGGCGGGCTGTGCGGGCGCTGCTGCTGCGGCTGCTGAGATCCTCAAGCGGCGCAAATACTGTAACCTTATTGGTAACTACAGTTTTGAGCCTTTTGGGGTCGAAACGCTCGGGTCATGGGGCCCGAGTGCGCGTCTCCTTTTTAAGGAAATCTCTCGCCGACTGGTCGACACTTCGCGTGACCAGAGGACTGGCTCTTTCTTTGGGCAAAGAATTAGCATTGCCATTCAACGTGGTAATGCTGCCAGTCTTCTGGGTACGTTTCCAGATGACAGCGATGCGTAGGAGTACTTTGACGCCTAATACGTGTCCTATTGTCGTCGTTGAATATACGAGTATGTATATATAGGTACTTTATTTTAGTCTTCTATTTTATTTCTATTTGTAGTCTGTATATAATGTACATATTATATTTAATTGTGTTTTATAAATAATTTAGGTAAATTTTTCAGTCATAAAATCTTCAGTCAAGTCTAATAAGAGTACAATGGAATAGAATAATATTTATTAAGATGGTAAAAAAAAAAAAAGAGCATACGTTTGTTTTCGCTTAACAGTAATAAACGTACAAAATTTTCAACACAATATTTCACATTTATTGTTAAAGAAGTCTTTGACACTATAAAAACTATGACTACACATATGATACACAACCATTCATGCAATTTATTTTAAATGAAATTACATTTAACATCTTGAGATTACTTGGTATTTTATTATTTTTATTCGCACACACATAGAAAAACAACTTTTATTATATTTAGCTAGTCTTGGAAGGATATTCAGAACTAGCTTATAGGGGTCTCGTCGGTTACGAGGATATAAATCATCTGCATTATTAAAAAATTCTTTATGCTTCCTCACAAACATACATGTTTCGTATATGTAAAGAGACGGTAGCGGTAACAAGCCAAGCTTTTTAAGTATCGGTCTACAGGATTCGTCAGGTAATTGCTGAAAGTAAAAAAGAAAGTTAAATAATTCACATTTAAATATTCTGAGGCTGAGGGTTTTAAAACCATCAGGTAATTTGTTACAAACATTAGCGGACATGCATTACACATTATTAGAAAACAGTTGATTATAATGATCGGTAAACAGAGAAGGCTGCAGTGAATTACATAGACTAGTGGTTCGCACAATAAAATGTAATGCGCTTTGTTCGGGTTCCTGGAAGTAAATTAAGATTTTGTAGTTGTAGGGTTAATTTCATCAGGCAATAGTCTAGTATTCAGATGTCTAAAAAGTATTTTTCATTCGGTAAACAAATGTGTGAGGTTGATCTGAGACGGGATCTCAGAATATTGGGACACGGGCGCGATCTGTTGGAGTTTCTTGATGTTTTTTTTTAGTTTAGTGTTTAGTAAGATTATAAAAAAATAATGCGTGACAATGTGAAACATGACCTTGTGCATTGTAGTTGATTACTGATTACTAATAAATTGATAGTGTTTAATTAAGTGTGATGTTTTTCCTCGTTGTCGAATTATCATTTTTCTGAAAAATTTCTTAATCAGATACAAACCTAACCAATACTACACTGGGTCATAATGATCCAGGACGTCGCTTCTCACTACATCACGATCCACTTTTTATGTAAGATTATTTTATCGATAGGTGTAAAAAGAACTGAAAAAAAAAACACACGCGCAGTCTTTGTGATCATTTTTTTGTTCTGGACCATACCTGGGAACCTTTTAGTTCCGTTTTACAATATTTTTAAAAACCCTGATTCGAAAGGGGCATACAGATTATATGTTTCCCAATCCACTACCAAATAAAATAAGAAATATAAAATATGCATGAAAGTAATATTTATGATTTTTAAAATACACGATTAATGTGCCCAAACCAACATTGCCCCCAAAATCTAACATTTTTTTTAAAAGGATATCATATAATTATTTGATCGTCAATTGTTTATTTATGACGACACTACCCGAGAAGCGACCTTAGTACTACTGCTAGCGCCCCTGTATTGCCATGTCAGATTCCCCATTTCATTAAATTGCTGTATTTTTTATCTTGACTGTATAAGATTACTCACATATTTATTTATAATGGAATCTCGATACCTAGCCCTCTTCCTACCTCCTTCACGGATCGGACAGGGTTTTATTTAATAATTATTATCTAGTTATATTGAAAGTCAAAGTTCCAATTTTATCACAAGTTTTTTTTTAATCCTAGTTTTTATATTATTTCATGGCACCTGTACTGTTCAATGCATCCATCAACACAATGTTTTGAGTGCGTTGCCTTGATTTTTCACCCCAAAAAAGTTTCGTCGTTTTCCCGCATTCATTTTAGTGTAGAGTAGTTTGTTTGTAGTAAAGTTCAGTGCAATCGTCAACAATAACGGGCAAGTCATTAATATAAATGATAAATAGTGAAGGTCCTAATGCACTGCCCTGAAAAACACCTATGCAAGTGAAATTAATTTTCTGTTTTTGACTTAGGCATAATTATGATATTTCTGTTGCCTGTTCTGTTATATAAGATTTTATAAGTTTGTGAAATTTCCCATAATTCCTAAATACATTTCCTTCAAAAGTATGTCATGTTTCACAAGGTCGAAAGCCTCAGTCATGTCCATTATATAGACCATGCGTTGGTATTCCTTTATCAGCTTGTATTGTTCATCATAAGAATTGTTAATGTATCCGTGCTAGGAGTTATATGAGCATGTTACTGGTAAATCATCAGTAAATCAATATAAATGAGGTTGTAAATTAGAGATGTGCCTGATTTTAAATAAAAAAATCGTTTTACAAATATCTAGTATCGTTAAACAAAATATCGGTCGTTTATACCAACGTTGTCGGTGACGGTTTTAGCGCCTGGTTAACTAATGTACTTTATCTTGTCAAGTTTTAGATTTTCATCGGAATAACCGATATAATGGTATAAATAAGAAAGCTTAACTTTTTAGAATAACGGTCGTTCGCATACAAGATGTTTACCAAATCGGGGTTGTTTTTATTTCTGCTGACGGCTTATCAGGTAATATTTTTTATTTTATTTTTTACACGTTGCCCTACACTAAGAATTTCTCTTGTGTCGTGAGTGCGTTTACAAACATTGAAACTCCACAAACAGCCAGACTCGGAACAACTACCTGTAGGCCATACAAATATTTTGTTCTGTGCGGGGATCGAACCCGCGACACACAGCGCAGCAGCCAGTCGCTCAGCCACTGCGCCAACCGTGCCGTTATCACTGTAATATTACAGTTGCCTAGCTATTTTTATACGAAATTACGGCTTGTGATGCCCCACTGTAGAGCAAAGTCCCTTTTTAAAAGACATCAAACTCAGGTGGTCATAATTGTGCAATATTCGTAGACTTTTACTCTTAACACGTGCGCACGTGTTTTAAATAACTTCTAAAAAGTAGGAGGCTATGTATTCCATCAGCATATTTTTTTTTGTTTTTATGTATTTTTATTTTACTGATTTTTCCGTGATTACTGGTCCGATTAAAATGATTCTTCTTTTCATTTCCATATAAATTTAACTTCAATATACATATTAACTTTGCTTATGTTCTTTTTGAGTTACCTCTATGCATTTTTGCTTCTTCGTCTATGTGGATGATGTGCTAATAACTTCTAGTTACAAAGTAAGATAGACACTAATGACAATGATTTGTGTGAGGGAACTTAACTAAAATATATTATATTGCTGGTTCAATATGGCAAAACATGTTGAACCAGCAATCTAAACTTGTTTCCATCCATGTCACACATGTTTATACAAATAAATGCATCTTTATCTTTATCTTTAAAATCTTTTTGCAAGAAAATAAACGATTTCCAACAAAGTGGTAAAAATAGTCAATAAAACTACCAAAAAACACCGACTTCCTAAAGTTAAGTTATTTTCCACTTTTTAGGGAAAAAAAAAACGGCGTCCGAATGGTCACTACTTACCGAATAAATTCAAAAATGGAACAGAATTTGTATGAAATTATCTGCCTAGTAAATTAACGGAAACTTAATCATAGGTGGTGAAACAGCCCCTTAGTCTTCTTTTTTTGAAGTCGGTTGTTTTTTTTCTGCAAAAAAAAAATATATTTTTTCCACTAATAGTACTACTAACTAGTATTTCTCAGACTAAGGACTTTCCTTCTCACTTCTCTAAAGATGCTCGACTTTGCTAGAAGCAAAACATGGCGATAGGAGTTGAACGTATTTGCCCAACAAGATGCCTCCCTGTTAAAGGGCCTGAAAACACAGATCCTACCACCTACCGCCACCACCACCACCTACCTTCTTTATGTCACTTACCTTAATTTTGCAGGTATCCGCGCGGTACCAAGCCGTGGAACCAACCAATATTGAGAATGAAATCGACTTTGGTAAGAAAAATATCACATTTTATCAGTTATCCACTGAAGTTCAAAGGTTCACTGACGGTCGACCACTTTTCACCCTTATGCCCTGAGCAATAAGGTTGAAAAGTACCGCAAATGAGCGTGGTAGTACCAACAAAATTAGGTGACAGAATGAACTAATTAATTGCTTTCTTTATCTAGAAAACATCGCAGTGGCATCGTCATCGTCGCGTATAGTGTCGGGGTGGGAAGCACAACCGGGCCAGTTCCCTTACCATGTAGCCCTGCGTACAGTTACCACTGCTGGTGCTTTGTGGCGTTTTGGAGGAGCTATCGTGTCGAAGGAATGGGTCATCACTGTTGCACAAGCCACTGTGAAGTAAGTGTAGGATTTAAAGACCTAAGGTCTCTTTATAATATGAGGAGCTCGTGGTTAAGTAAAAACAGCCGCTTGAAGCAATCTTCAGGTTAAGCCGCGCTTGCCTAGGTTCGTCCCTGGATGGGTGACCAGTCATTACTTACCGAGTTTCCTCCGTGCCTCGGAAAGCACGTTGAGCCGTTGGTCCCGGCGTTACAGGTAGTCACTGGCCCAAAAATCTGACAACCAGTCTTACCAAGGGTTATCGTATTACTCAGTACTAGCTGGGTTGTGGTCAGATAGGCAGTCACTCCATGTAAAATACAGGTGTTCAGCTGCATCTGGTTAGATTGGAAGCCGACCCCAACATAGTTAGAACAAGGTACTGATTAGCCTCGTTATAGTATTTGTGAGTTCTAATTTGATCATTTCTTCCTCAGCCTCGCGTCTGTGACAGTTCGCGTTGGGTTGTCTTTTAACAACCCGGATAGCATTTACGAAAGCACGGAGTGGTACATCCATCCATCATACAACAACGCTTCATTAGTTGCGCAGCCAAACGACATTGCACTTCTGAAAGTGCAACGCCCTATTGTTTATACCAGTGAGTACACTTTTTTCTTTCCAAATACCGTAGAACTTCAGTAGCAGTTGTGTTGTTTTAAGAATGTCACTATGTCAGTAAGCCTGATATAGTGGAGGTGGATCAATTAGAGCGGCGCGCAATGATTGTCGAAATAACAGTCCCTCATGCGGAGAACGTCGTGAAAGCAGAGAAAGATAAGCAAATCAAATATCTTGACTGGGCTCGCGAGGTTGTCGACATATAGGATGTGCACTCAGCAATAATTGTGTCGATTTAACCAATGGCTTAAGTGCCAAGAGTATCCTCCAATACCTGAGGAAGTGCTTGTTAGGCAGCTGGATCAATGGCTGGACACGGCTGGTATTGTTAAAAGGTTCTCTTCTCTGGAGCCTTGGCTGCTATTACCTTGGACCCTGGTCCCGACACCGGCGGGCTACATTTTTTTTTATGTTAAAAAAATTAGTTAAATTGGCAAGCAACCGTGACAACGATTCTGGGCCCATGTTTTTAATTGCTCCACAGATAAAGTCATCCACCTTTTATTGAATTTTGCTGAAATTGTTATGTCCGCATTCAGATTTGGTGAAACCGATCCGCATACAGCCGAGTGCTGACGCGTACCGTAACTACAACGGCGAGCAAGTCCACATTAGTGGACATGGAAGAGTATGGACTGGTGGTCAGTAGCTTCTATCATTATGCTTATCTTTACAAATATTTTTAAGAGGTAAAGTTTGTGAGGTTGTAGGGGGTAATCTCTGGATCTGCTGAACCGATTTTGATAATTCTTTTACCAATAGAAAGCCACGTTCAAATTATTTTTATTATATTGTTTGGTGCTATGGAACCCTGTGTGCGTGTGAGTACGACTCGCAATTGCCGGTTTTTTAAAAATCTATTTTGTTTTAGAATAAATTTAACATAAGTGTTTTGTTTGCAATGGCAACATTTATATGTTTAGGTTTAGTTTTTATGTTCTGGTAACTTTAAGAAGATTAGAATTTTTTCTCTCTCGGTGGCATGTTACTTTTGCTCGTTCATTTTTGAAATACAGTCAACTACTAAAAATCTGCAAGCATTTTATTGTAAATGCTTAATGTGATCCTTCGAGCCGGATATGAACCAGCGACCTATAGATCAGTCCACTAAATACTACACTAGAAACTTGTACTGAAGTCATGATAAAATTTGTACGTGAATATCCCGTACATAGTGCACAAAGATTCATTTTTTCTTAATGTTATAGGTGATTTGTCGGATACGCTGAAATGGGTATATCTCCGGGCAATATCCAACAATGAATGTTCAAGAACATTCGTCACCAGTATTTTTACCGCGACCACAATCTGCGCACGTTATTACAACGTTACCTCACAGTCTCCTTGCAACGTAAGGCTCAGATTTTTTAATATCAACTTTATTCGTAATATAATTTTAATTATACAAAGTGTTATTGAAATAATAACTGAAAACCTTTTAAGGTTTTAGTTGCCCTAGTTAAGTTGTTACGACCTGTATGGGATTAAACTGTCCACACTGCAGTGCCTGCTAGCTTAAGTAAGGCATATTAGTGCCTGGGTGCGCCTGGACCCAGCCAACAGGCACACTTGCAATTAGGCTCTTCTATAACCATGAAACTGTCGGCACGGCGACCTTAGCTAGGAGGCGAGGTAATTTTATCGCACAGAGGAGTTCAACAGACTCCTTCAGCTGTTCCTTTACTTGCCTTTTACGGCACTCACGGGCTGAGAGATAGTGGTTTACAATTTTATTTAGAGAATATTTGACAATAGCTAAAGCCGTATCATGATTATCAGCTTTAATAAAGATCACTGTGCCCTAATATCTGATACCATAGTAATCACAGAAGATATCCCGTAAGTGACAGGGTAAGTTTTGAATAGAAATCATCTTAAGTCCACTCCATTTTCTCAATTCAAACACCAAGTATATTAAGTTTCTTTCTTGGTGGCAGGGTGACTTCGGTGCTCCACTAGTGCATGTTGGTTCCGACGGCGTTCCTACTCTCATCGGAGTCTTCTCCTTCAGGATGTCAGGAGCTGACGCCTGCCACTCTGGTCTGCCTTTTGGTAATATTTCTTTTTATAATATTATTTCCTTTAAAATAATTACAATTTTATTTCATTTTACAATCACAATTTACATAATCTTGTTTCATATTAGTTACATAATTATTTGTCAAGTTAAGATATTCTATGGTAAAATACATTTATTTTTATCAGGCTACGTCCGTCCGGGTCCTTACTTATCCTGGTTCGAAGAAGTAACGGGAATTGACTTCGAAAATTTACAAGAAGAAGAAACCACCACCACTACTACTACAACTACTACTACTACTACTACCACCACCCTCGCCCCAACTACTACCACTACCACCCTCGCCCCAACTACGACCACTACCACTCTCGCCCCAACCACTACAACTCTCGCCCCGACTACTACCACTACCACTCTCGCTCCAACTACGACCACCACCACTCTCGCTCCAACTACTACCACTACCACCCCCGCTCCGACTACTACCACTACCACCCTCGCCCCAACAACGACCACTACCACCCTCGCCCCAACCACTACAACCCTCGCCCCGACTACTACGACTACCACTCTCGCTCCAACTACTACCACTACCACCCTCGCCCCAACTACTACCACTACCACTCTCGCTCCAACTACTACCACTACCACCCTTGCCCCGACTACTACAACAACAACACCCACCCCCACAACCACTACTACCACTACCGCTGCCCCCACCACAACTCCATCTACCACCCCCACCCCCACCACGGCAACCCCCACCACCACCCCCACAACTACCACCACAATAACAACTCCTATCTATACCACTACCCCTAGTACCACTACTACCCCCACACCCTCCACCACCACTACTGAGCTCATCACCACAACCGGTACTACTCCCGAAGCAGATACTACTGCACCACCAGAGGACTCTGAAGAAGGAGAATCTGATAGCGATGATGATATGGCGCAACTCCTCAAACGTCTTCAAGTGTTAGTCAAGGTCAAGGTCAGAATGGACAAATTCAACTCGACGAAGGCAGTAGGAATAAAATCTGATCATTACCAACATTAAATTTATTTAAATGGAAACCCGATTACAGACTTCTATAAGTTTTATTTTTTGTATTAACTTATGTAAGTTCAGGTTTTCTAACGATGTTTTACTTAACCGGTCAGTGATGGCCTAGATAAACTAATAAAATAAAATACTTAAGTCTTACCAAGTCTTATTTGACATCTAATCCACATCCTTGTGCATTACTAACAGCTATGACGATGCTGTAACATATTCAGATCACAAATTAATAAAATATTTAAACGTATTCATGTTGTACTTCAATTGAATTTTATTTTATTTAATCCCTTACTCCCTGTTCGACTGTGCATCCTATTTTATTCTTATGTTATATTTGTGATTTTAAAATCCACTAGATGGCGCTAATACAAAAAGCTAAGTAGCAAGTATCAAGTAATATTATATAGTAAATTAAACATTGTCAAGTTATCTAAAATCATAATCCCAACTGTTTCTGCAAAATATACAAGGATAATTATAACCTTTAGAAAATTTGTTTTTATCGCTAAATTTATCTTGATCAATAAATCATTAGAAAATATACAACTTATTTTTTATTTTATTTTTTATGTTTGATGGGCCTTCTCTTGACCTCAATCTAGTCCTGAGGACAGAGATGAGGTCGACGATGGAACGAACTAACCCAAAAGAAGCCTATTAACTCGCGACTTAAATAGATTGGGGACAATAAACTTGATAGGAAAGCTGCAGGACAGTGTAGTGCAGCAAGGGAGAGGACTATATCTAACAGTGGACTACTATTTATAGGCTGAGTTGATTGAGACCTGAAACAAAAACGGGTAATTATTCAGTATTTTACTGTCAAGTCGAGTCGATCCATCATCATCATCTGCCCAGCCTTTTCCCAACTATATTGGGGTCAGCTTTCAGTCTTACCGAATGCAGTTGGATACCAGTATTTTATATGGAGCGACTACTTATCTGACCTGCACAACCCAGTTAGCACTAGGTAACACGATACCCTTGGTAAGAGTGGTTGTCAGACAGACGGGCCACTGACTACCTGTAACGACTGCCATGTCAAAGATCTACAAATAACAGCTAGTACCAACAGCTTATCGTGCTTTCGAAGGCACGGAGGAAACTAGGTATGTAATGGGTGGTCACCCATCCACGGACCAACCTAGGCAAGCGCGGCTTAACCTAGAGATCGACCCTAACGGCTGTTATTATTTAGCCACGAGCTCCTCAAGCGCAAGTCAAGTCGATCCTTGTTCTACTTTAGAACACTCAGAAAGTCTTACTTTAAAAATCAATATTTTCCTTAACCTCATACAAAACCAATTTCAAACTACGCACTTAAACATACCTGTATAATAATAGAAGCCTTCACCGCCATCAGGAATCAACTTATATGTATAGTAATCTCAAACCGGAACATAAGCAGAGCGTTGATTAAACAGCCCTACTGGATCGAGGGACTTAGACCACGGAATAGACAGGTTCAGAAGGACGACTCTTTGCAACGAGTAAAAATTCGCAAACTTAAAGGCGCGTATCAACATCATCATTTTAGCCGAAAGACGTCCGCTACAGGACATAGGCCTCCCTTAAGCGTCGCCACATTGACCGGTCCCGTGCGTCTCCCATCCAGCGGAACCCCGCAACCTTCACCAGGGCATCGGTCTACCTAGTGGGAGGTGTTCCAACGCAACGTCTAGTAGCGCGCATATCAATTGTAAAACCAGCAAGCCTGAGAGATTCTTCTCGACGGCATGTAAAGCCAAGTCAGAGGCCCATGGGCGGGATAATAACTCTGACACCAAGTTTTCACTAACCACACGAAAAAGAAAGAAATGTCAATAGTACTACCTCGTTGGTCGAGTGGTCGCAATCGCGACTGCTAAGCATGAGGTCCTGGGTTCGATTCCCAGGTCATTCAAATTGTTATGGGGTTTTTGTAACAGAAAGTTCTCAGTAGAAGCCACGGAGTCTGGATTTGTGCCCGGTTAATGGCAATAGGTTCGCCCCCTGTCACATGGGACTTAAAACATAACTGTCGAAATATGGGTGTAATACAAGGTACACCTCTGCCTTACCTTTCGGGGATTACAGACGTGATCTTACGTTATATCAATAGTAACCGTACGCTAGGACAGCTCAGTGTTAGATATAACTTCAGCTCTGAGTCAGGCGTGGTTATAAAAGTAGGCGAAAATCAAATAAACGATAGTTGGAATGTGTGATATTGTGGCTCAGGACTACTGAGATAAAGCCTTACAAAATGCAAGGACAAGGCCAGGAGATGGTCTCATTTGCCTAGTAGTCTCAAATGCTTCTGCGGAGGACGTCTTCGGTGTTCGGCAAAAAGTTTACTCGGTTTTATCAGTAGCAAGCAGTCTTGGAGCCTGAATTTGTGCCCAGTCGATGGCAATGGACTGTCGAAAACTAAATCATGTGGCTGCAAGCACTATGGTATGTTATAAGGGCTGGAGAATGATGATGATTCAACCTTCTGAATTTGTCTTTTCTGTGGTTTATACCGTCTCTTGGGAAATTACAACAGCCTGAAGCGTTACAACTAAAGATGTGTGTCGTACTAATAGTTTCGAGTTTCTTTTAACGGTTTTTGACGTTAGTTTTATGGGAGAATGTAGGGGAAATGAGCTCAAGGCTAAATAATAACAGCCGCTCGGATCAATCTTCAGGTTAAGCTGCGTTTACCTAGGTTGGTCTATGGATGGGTGACCGTCCTTACACACCGAGTTTCCTCCGTGCCTCGGAAAGCTCGTTACACCGTTGTCCCGGTTGTCATTTGTAGATCTTTGACAGTCGTTAATTAAGGTAGTCAGTGGTTCGAAAGTCTGACAACCAGTCTTTTCAAGGGTTATCGTATTACCAGCACTAACTAGGTTGTGGAGGTCAGATAAGAAGTCGCTCCATGTAAAATTCTGGTATTCAGCTGCATCTGGTTAGACTGGAAGCCGACTCCAACATAGTTGGGAAAAGGCTAGGCCGATGATGTAGGGGAAATGGGTAAGGCTTCGTTCGTGAGGCGTCACTCGATATCAGACGATTCTCTAGAGTGAATTTATTACACTCGAGTGAATGGTCTTTTCCGATCCATTCCACAAATTCATCTGATCCGATCCCTAGATGCAAAAAAACACCTAGTTTGGGGATCAATCAATCTAGTTTACGTATAATGTACTCTATTAAAAAAAAAAAGCTTCATTTTCCATATGCGCGTGAAAGATGTTGAATGCCGAAATACCACACCGTTGGATTACTACACTTATGAATTCATTTTTCATTCATTTTGTGATTAAACGCTTTCCTTCAAGTGAAATAAATAAAAATGGACAAAAATTTAAGCGTCTAGTTTACAATCACTACATAGTATAAAACAAAGTCGCTTCCCGCTGTCTGTCCCTATGTATGCTTAGATCTTTAAAACTACGCAACGGATTTTGATGCGGTTTTACATGCATAATATAGTAGAGAAACATTGATAATTTTAGAGGTTTCTAGTGTGATGTCATAAATTTGCGCTTACATTGCAAACACTGGCTGAACCCTATGAGATAGATCAAAATAATGTACTACAGTACTGTACACCTTAAAAAGGTCTACAAAAATGTCCACAATGGTATATGTCTACCTCTTAGAGATAACCCACAATAACCATTTTTTATCCTTTACTTTTTACGAGAAATAATGACTTATTTACTAAGCCATTCTTAAATACATTATGCATTTAATATACTCGTAGATCAATTACTTAAATGCATATTTTCGAAGATATCACAATTTTTTTTCGGTTGCGGCGGCGATATCAGCATTGTACCAGTGCGAAGCCGGGGCGGGTCGCTAGTTATTCATATAAGAGAGGTGATATATCAAAGCCGTTGTTTAAGATGAATAAATTGAAATTGATAGGTACCGCTGATTTACCTTGGTTGAATTTTATAAGTAGGTATTTTATCCAAAACGAGGCATTCTAAATAATTTCTTAGTCCTATTAATTCTTCTTTATTTATACACTTTCATATTTTATCTTAATTTAATTTAGTTTTAAATCTAGATTCATTACATTCATGATGATATAATATGACATTTTCATAAAATACGGCCTTTTTTGATTATTCAGAACATTTATACTGAGTTTGTCTTGGAAAAACAGAAATAAATTATAATTTTATTAAAACTACTCAGTAAAGTCGACCTCGCAATTACTTTACCACCTTTTAGTTGAATATCACTATATAATTCTGCGATAACGATGTGAAAGTAAAAGCTTATGCCAATACTGTAGAAGATTGTTGTAGAAATAACATAACATAGTAATTGTTGTAACACTTTTATTGAAACAGTGTTACAGTTATTTTTCCACTGCTTATAAATTCACAAGTACCTATTGCACGGTAAAATAAATCACCTATATCCTGTACTAGTTGAAAAATGGTATCACACGAGACAGGGCCTTTCATTTAGAAAAGATATACTTTTAAAATTGTTAGCGAAATAAAGCCAATTTTATTTTTTTCTTTTAAAACAGTGGCCCCTTGTCAAGCTCTACCTATCTGTTGTTGGAGATATGATTTTTACACAATTCTATAACTTAACATTACGCCTGTATACTTTGAAGATTATTACTATGACATATTTATTTAAAAATGTAAAATTAATCCACAGGAAAAAATTGTGTAGGATATTACAACAAAGAGAATAAAAAAATGCAAAAAAGAAAACCGACTTCTATAATATATTTTTTGCAAAACGTTTTTTTCTGAGTTATAGTGAGATGTTTTTAATCTTAATTTATTAACAAATTGCTTGTAGGTAATTCAACAAAAGTGGTCAAGTAATTACGAGGTCGACAGAGACACTTGTACACTAAAAGTTGAACAAACCGTTCTCTTTTATGAACACAATCACCTCATAGCACTAAATAGTGACTAAAGTTAGCCAAGTTTAGTGCATTTTAACTGTCAGTGTACAGTGTGGAGTATAATATTTAGTGCGGTTTTAGTGTCAGCGTTGCCTATTTAGTTGAGTTTAGTATTGTATTAAAAGTTAGTTGAATTTAAACTGAAGTATTAAGTGGGCGTTGAGACAGTTGTCCCAACGCCGGCGAGGAAACAACTAACTATCGGATATTTTCTCGCTTAATTAGAAACGTACCGTATCGTACGTACGATCGTGTAAACAAAAGAGATGCATATATTAATAGTTTATCGCTGGCTGTTTACACTGCCGGCGAGGACTCGCTCCACTAGTTTGTCGCTAAGCGACAAAAGCTATCAAAGATAATACTCGCTCAGCGATACTTGCTCATTGATGCTTGCTTGGTAGTCAGAACTCACGTCAAGAGACCAACCAGCGGTTTTTTCTACCTAGAGTGCGGATCTGAGTGCACATATTTGAATTCAGAACAATTACTAGAACTATCATTGTTAATAATATAATTACAGTATGTAATTATAAACTCTAATGTTGCGCAGGACTAGCCGCCCCGAGCGAGTAGTGCGAGTAATTGCCCGTCGCGCTCGCACACTCGCTTATAGCCCAGCGACAAAACTATCGGAACTACACACTCGCTTTTCGCTGAGCTCTACTTGCTTCTCGCTCATCGTTGGTGGTGGGACAACTGACTAAAACTGATATAAAAACTATTACTTACTCTTAAGTGTGGGTGTAAGGTGTTAAGTAATTTTGAAGATGTATAAAATAATGAAGAGAGAAAATGTCTTGTACGAAAACTGGAGTATTAATTTATTTAGTACGTGTTTAATATTACTAATCAACGTTTTCTTCTTGTGTTTTGCAAGGTGGAACAGCTCACCAGCACTAATGATTCTGGTCCATTCGACAATGTTTCTGATCGCGACGACAGGCCGTGGTGGAATCGTAGCGGCGATTGGCGGCGCCGACCTCTCGCTTCCGGCCCTGGTTCAAGCCATGGTCCGGGGCGAGAGGGAATGGGTAGCCGTCACCTCCTTCTGCAAAGCAGAAGCGTCATGCTAGCGAAGGAGGTGGCGGAACGTGAGAGGGAGAGAACCTCACGTCCCAACTGCCGCGGGAGAAGCACCGGGCGTCGGGGGCCACGTCGTGATGGCTCTCGGCCACCGTGGGCGCGGGCCTGTGGACGGTGAGTAATGGGCTAGCTCGCCGTCCGTCCGTCTTATGACGACAGGCCGTGTCGACGGCGCGTTCCTGTTCCACGCGCGCCTCAAAGAGATGTCAGCAATGATGAGGGGCCCGCAAGGGCCGATACCTGCCAGGGCTGCGGGACTGTTCGAAAGATATACCGCGGCCCTGGAACATAAAGGGCAAAAGAAGGAACATGGATGGTTTTTAGTCAGTAAAAGTCTGACACTCCCTTCCGCTCTGCCCAGAGCGGGAGGAGTCATTTGACGATTTCCATTCCGAAAAAAAAAAAAATATGCCGTGGTGGAACAAAATGAAATGTAGTGGAATGTATACAAGTGTATTAAGAAAACTCGAAGATTAAATTACAACGGTCGGTTGGAAACTAGTACATTAATATGAAATTATTAGAGACTAGGAAGACGCGGTAGCGCAGCCGTGCGTGGAGGCGTGCAGTTTCTCAGCCAAGACTTTTTTAGTCGGAGTTGATGGCCAAATCTTCAGTAATTGGAGAAACAACAGGTAGAGGAAGAATAACAATTTACTTTTCGTTCAAGAAACAATTTAAGAATACAATCATTAATTTATGTGTTTGAGCCGTTTGGGGTTGAAACACTAGGGCCATGGGGTCCGAGTGCCCATCTAGTATTTCGAGAAATCGTCAAGAGCTATCCAACGTGGCAATGCCCTCAGCCTTCTGGGCACTTTTTTTGTTGACAGCGATGTGGACGAATTTTTGGATGCCTTTAAACCCTTTTGATACTTGTACATAATTTTATGATTACTAAAATAGATTTGTAGTTTATAAATAATGTAATTATCATGAAAATAAAACATAAGTATCTTGTTCACAGTAGAAACAAAATAGGTTTATTTAATTTTGTTTTGTCATTAATTCTTCAATGTGCAATATTTATTGTCAATATTAAAAGCAAATTATGTTGAAAGCCTTTGCCCAACTACGTTTCATTAAATTATGGACTGTTATGGGTTAAAAGCTTACTTAGTTCAAGAAATATCACTTAATTTGGTAAATGTTCTAATGGAGCTTTAAGTCAATAACGTAACAAACTTAATATTGTTGCCAAAATAAAACACACATACTTCACGGGCGCAAGAAAGCGTTCAACCAATTCTTTGTCTGGGGTTTATTACCACTTATAGATGGCAATGAAAGAAATCCAATATGGGGTGGAGGTGTAAAAACATCCGGAATTCACCCTCAATAGAAGGGTGACCAGTTTAAAGAAAAACGTCGGACAAAATATTGAAAATGAACTACAAATAATTCAATTACATTAAGCTATTATAATCTGTCAAATTTCTTTAATAGATTTTTAACTTTATCATTAAAGCATTAGGTTCAAGGTTGATTGGGAAAATTTGACAGTTTCGGGTAGGTTGATGCGCTGGCGTCTGTACACCAAAATTGTAACACAGCTCTTTTACAATATTGCTGAATTTATAATATCATGTTCCGTTGAGGCCTTTTCAAATTATCACACGGTTGATTTAACTAACTTATTTTTCAAACTCAAAGCATTTATTTCAAATAGACCATTACAGATACTTTTAAATGTCAAAAAAACAAAAAAAAATCCCTTTACAAACAAGCGAAGCCATTACAAGCGAAGTAAATAATACTTAAATGCCAGTAGAAAATGTCCTAAGGATAACATCACATTTTACTAGAAGAAACTTCTCGTTCACTCTCATTTTGGTCACCCTACCTACCATCGTTGCGATACGTAAACTGTTGACAATGCATACACGGGTGAAAACACATTCCATGAGAAATATCACTGGAACTTTGTCTTTATAAATAAATAAATAAATATCCCTGGACATTTTCACACAGCACCATCTAGTCCCAAGCTAAGCAACTTAATGTTTGTGTTATGGTAGCTAGATGGCTGATAAATTACATTTATACATTTTTTTTTTTGTAAATACATACATATTATAGATAGAAAAACACCCAGACCCGGAACAACTACGTGTAGGTCATACAAAATATATTTGTCCCGTACGGGAATCGAACCCGCGACATGCAGCGCAGCAGTCAATCGCTTGACCACTGCGCCAACCCTGTTGTTCAAGCATCAGTCCCACCGTTGACTACAGTTAACTCGGCGCAACTCGTAGAAAATAAGAATTTAGCTATAAGTATTTTGCCAGGCGTTTACGGTACTGTCCTTGCTAATTTTCAATGTCATTTACACACAATAAAAGTTGGCTCACTGCGTGCTACATCCTGACTTTTTTAATTCCCTAAATTCCCGCTAAGTTCCTTCAGTTTTTATACATGGTCCATCGAACCGGATAATATATTATCAACATACTAGCGAAGTGGAATAAGCTGAATTGGATAATTTGGAAATTTTATATTGAAAGAGTGCTGGAGTGACGAGGTTACAAACACGTGCTTGGAAGAAGAGCGATCAAGACATTAAGTGAAATAAAACAGGAAGTGTTCAAGCATTATAATTTAATCAAATTCACCCAACACTCATTAATATTAAAACAGGTAAAATAAAATATAGGAATTAAGTATTTATCAATAAGGTTAGTAACATATTTCATATTACATTTACAAAGTTATATACTTATTTTTATTCGTTTGTGTACATATTTACAAGGAATTATTTACAGAGTATTAGGTTAAATCAGATTTGTATAATCATAGTTAACGCGTGCTTAAAATACAGTACAGTAGTGTTATTGTTAACCTACATTAGTTAGCTATTTAATTTTCAATATACAAATATTATTTTCCAATTTAGACTTTTAAAACTAATTGTTGCTTTGTAAACCTTTTAAAAAAGTAGATAATTTGTTTTGTTTGTTACGTTATTTCTTTAGAATAGTAAACCTTACATACTTTCCTATGGTAGTTATTTATTAGCAGTGATAGATACAACTAAGTCAACTTTGTACTATTAATAACTTAGCCTAATTTTGCTTACAGTCTCATCAGTAATTACAGTAGGTATTTTTGTTACGAAGAGTTTCGTTATTTAACATTGTAATTGTGTAATTACAGGTCTACGACACTCACCTTTCAAAAATGACTGATTTCAAAGATCTTAAAAAGAAGCGAAGCAGTTATAAAGGAAGATTAACAGTATTTGGAACCTTCTTAAGTACTTTAAAAGCTGATATAACCCCCTTTCAGGTAATGGAGTTGCAATTGCGAGTCAACAAATTAGAGGATCAGTTTAATGAATTTAACGAGGTTCAATCGAAAATAGAATGCATGTGTGAAGCTATTGACATTGAGACACTCGAAAGAACCACAGTTGAATCTCAATATTATGGGTTGCTAGCTCAAGCTAAAATTATGTTAGCTGACTTTTCAAAATCTGAGCAAGATGAAGTAAAATCGAATTGCAGTAGTAGTAAGCGTCAGTTTGTCAAGTTACCTACAATCCAATTACCCAAATTCACAGGATCCTATGATAATTGGCTCGAATTTCGCGATACTTTCGCAAGTCTAATACATGGCAATGACGAAATAGACGAGATTAATAAATTTCATTACCTGAGGTCATCGTTAGAAGGATCGGCTGCTATAGTGATCCAGTCAATTGAGTTTTCTGCTCAAAACTACAATGTGGCATGGGAGCTTCTGTGTGAACGATTCGATAATGAACGGTTATTGATTGAAAATCACGTTACAGCGTTGTTCAATATCGAGTCAATCACTAAGGAGTCCTCAACTGCATTAAAAGGTATTGTAGACAATGTAAACAAAAATATCAGAGCGTTAAAAACATTAGGCGAACCTGTTAATAGTTGGGACACGTTACTTATTTATGTAATTCGACAAAAACCCGATACTAAAACGTTTCGAGAATGGGAGGAATTCAAAGGGCGTATTGATAAATCTAAACGAATCACTTTTGATCAGCTTATTGAATTTATGCGTAATCGCGCTGAGTTAATAGAAACACTGGAAAAGTCACGTCATTCAACAACTAATGTAAAACAGAACACTAAAATAAAGGCCTTTGTTACGACAGAAACCACCAGTAGTTCTTCATCACATAGTTGTCCAAAATGTAAAGGTGATCACAACCTCAATTCATGTCCGCAGTTTCTATCATTAAACCTCAACGATAGAATGTCTTTACTACCTAGCTATAAGGTGTGCTATAATTGTTTACGTCACGGTCACTATCCCAATAATTGCAAGAAATCAGGGTGTAAAATATGTAAACGCAAGCACCACACACTTATTCATAACACAGATTTCAAACCAAAACCGGTTTCAAGAAAATCAGCTGATGGTACGACGACCGATAAGGCTGAGTCATCCTCCACGGCCGACGCAAACAATAGTCACGTGGCGCTCTCAGCTAATATCTCTGCGCATTCGCATACGAGCGGCACAGGCGACATTCTGTTGTCAACTGCCTTAGTTAGGTGCTACGATGTCAATAATAAAGAACACATCGTCCGAGCTCTGCTGGATTCTGGTAGTTCGTCGTGTTTGATGACAGAGAATCTATTTAATAAGTTAAATCTGCCTCACTTCAACACAGATAAATCTATACAAGGCATAAATAAGTCCATATCGCTTGTGGAGAAAATGTGTCGTGTGCACATTAAATCGTTGCATGAATCTTACGCTAATGATTTAATATGTTTTGTCTTGCCCACAATAACTGATAACGTTCCCGCTAGACAGGTACATGTCAATATACCCTCATATATTAATTTAGCTGATCCGTATTTCCACACACCCGCTTCTATTGATATTATTATAGGAGCAGACGTATTTTGGAGTTTATTAGGATCTAATAAGATATTACTAGGTGATGGGAAACCAACACTTTATCAAACTAGACTTGGTTGGCTAGTTTGCGGCCCAGTTAACGGCGGCTGTAGTAATATTTCATCTCAATTTTCACCAATTAAATGTAATTTTACTAATATTACCGATCATGGTGAAAGTTCTTCCAGTTCGATTGAGTTAGATGACATCCGAAACCAACTGACGCGTTTCTGGCAGCTCGAGGAAGTTTGTCATGAGTCATCGACTTACTCAGCTGAGGAGAAGATGTGTGAAGAACACTTTATAAAAAACACAACGCGCTTAGTAGATGGCCGCTTTAGCGTTAAATTACCGTTAAAGGAATCTTCAAATAGTTTAGGCGATTCATATCATCGTGCAAAACGATGTTTTCTGTCACTGGAGCGCAGAAATCTCAGCCAACCCTCACTCGACAAAATGTACAAAGATTTTATGACTGAGTACATGTCTTTAGGCCATATGTCAGAGTGTAATATTCATGAAGATCAGCTGTCATATTTTATTCCTCATCACGGAGTACTTCGCGAGAGTAGTAGTACAACTAAATTACGGGTAGTATTTAATGCTAGTGCACCCACTACCTCTGGTATTTCTTTAAATACAATACAGATGGTGGGACCTACCGTCCAGGACGATCTGACTACAATTATTCTTAGATTTAGAATGCATAAGTACGTCCTCTCTGCTGACGTAGAGAAAATGTACAGGCAGGTGTCTGTACATGCATCCGATAGGCAACTGCAGCGAATTATTTGGCGTGATGATGTTTCTAGTACTCTCAAGGCTTATCAATTGCATACAGTTACTTATGGCACGGCTAGTGCACCGTTTCTCGCTACTAGGTGCCTCAAACAGGTCGGTCTTGAATGTCAGGATCAGAAGGTCGCAGATGTAATCCTTCATGATTTTTACGTGGATGACCTTTTGACTGGTGCTGACGTGTTTGAGGAGGCTCAAATGTTGCGTCATAAGGTGACGGATGCTCTGGCTTCTGGTTGCATGCCTCTAAGGAAGTGGAAATCTAACGAACCCAGTTTAATTTCAGAATCATCTGGCGAGTCTTATTTTGATTTCCACAAGGAAAGTGATGTCGTCGATAAGACACTTGGTCTTAGTTGGCGAACTGACACAGATGATCTGTGTTTTCCTATAAAGATTCCTGAGTGCATAGAAAATACTAAGCGTGGCATGTTAGCAGTAATCGCGCGGATTTTCGATCCTCTGGGGTTGTTAGCACCGTGTGTCGTGAGCATGAAGATGTTGCTTCAGAAACTATGGCTGGACGGCATAAAGTGGGATGACCAGCTATCGCCTGAAGTTGGAGCAACATGGGCGAATATAATTAAATCCTTGCCGAGCCTTCATAATTTACGTGTTTCACGTCGTGTGGTCTGTGACGCATACAAACAGGTGGAATTCCATATTTTTACTGACGCTTCGGAGCGAGCTTACGGCGCTTGTTTGTATATTCGCAGCATCAATGAGCAGGGTGACGTCGACGTGCGATTATTAATCGCTAAAAGTCGCGTAACTCCTATTAAACCATTAACAATACCGAGACTTGAGCTCTGTGCTGCTGTGCTTGGTGCACGTTTATATCAAAAGGTTGCTAATTCCCTTCGCATTACACCAGTTAGTGTAGTTTTTTGGACTGATTCCATGATAGTGCTGGGTTGGTTAAAAATGTTACCTATTAAATTAAATACTTTTGTTCGCAACCGTGTTGCCGAAATACTAGATTTATCCGGTGCAAGCACTTGGAGACATGTGTCGACACACGACAATCCAGCTGATTTAATAACCCGCGGAGCGGAACCTACCGCTATGCAATCACTGGATTTGTGGTGGTGCGGTCCACGGTTCTTAAAGTGTGACAGTACTACATGGCCACCTCCTGCTATAAATCCAGAAATCTTACCAGAGGTTAAATCTAGTATTTTAGTTAATTTAGCTCAAGATCGTCATAGCGATGATTTATTTAAATCATTCATCGAATTTAATCGTTTTTCCAATCTTAATAGATTACAGCGTTCTATTTGTTACGTTTTTCGCTTTATTAATGCATGTAGAAGGCGTTCATCAAACACATCTTATTTAAACTCTCAAGAGTTACAAAATTCATTAAACTTTATTATTATTCAGTCGCAAAAAGAGTCTTTTCCTGAATATAATTTACTATTAAATAATAAAAAATTACCAAATAAAAATAAATTATTAAGTTTAAACCTGTTTCTAGATGAAAATAAAATTATTCGTGTAGGTGGTAGATTAAAGAATTCCGACTACTCGTTTGAAAAGAAACACCCAATATTATTACAGTCCACTCATCACTTTGTGAAACTTTTATTTAGATTAGAGCATATCAGATTAAAGCACGCAGGCCCTCAATTATTATTAAGTACAATTAGAGAGACTTACTGGCCACTTGCTGGTCGCAATTTAGCCAGAGCCTGTTTTCGACAATGCGTTCGATGTCAGCGCCTAAAGCCACAAGCAGTTGTCCCTCAGATGGGTAATCTTCCATTAAATAGACTCTCACCAGCCGATTTTCCGTTTCAAAGCGTAGGAGTTGACTACGCAGGCCCGATAATCTCGTCTAGTCGTCAAGGTCGTGGATGTAGATTAGTTAAGGTATACATCGTTATTTTCGTATGCTTCACTACAAAGGCCATACATTTGGAGTTGGTGGGTGACTTGACGAGCAGTAATTACTTACAGGCTTTACGTCGGTTCATGTCTCGAAGAGGAAAACCTCTCAACATTTACTCCGATAACGGAACATCGTTTGTAGGAGCCTATAATGAGATTGCTGATTTTTTGAAACGCAATTGTGTCTCCTTATCTGATAGTGCAGCTCAGGAGGGCATTACATTTCATTTCATTCCTGCTTACGCTCCACATTTTGGTGGTCTTTGGGAGGCGGGTGTCAAATCGACCAAATTTCATTTGTTCCGAGTGTTGGGCAATTGTCATTTAACATACGAGGAGCTTAACTCCGTTTTGGTTCAAATTGAAGGCATTTTAAATTCACGGCCGCTCACACCGTTATCGTCGAATCCAGAAGACCTGTTGCCTCTCACTCCAGGTCACTTCTTAATTGGACGACCTCTCACCTCTCTTCCTGTAAAGGACATCCGGGATCACTCCACTCATCATTTAACACGCCATCAACGTATTGAGCAGCTACGGCAGCATTTTTGGTCAAGATGGAGCAAAGAGTATGTCTCCGAGCTTCAGCAGCGTGTAAAGTGGCGTACGGGCAATGACAGCCTGAACCTGGACTCCCTCGTTGTCATTAAGGAGGATAACCAGCCGCCGTTAAAGTGGAGGTTGGGCCGCGTTGTTGGTCTTCATCCTGGAACAGATGGCATAAGCAGAGTTGCCGACATCAGGACCTCAACTGGGACTATCAGAAGGGCATTCTCCAAGATTTGCCCGTTACTGGAAGATAACAACTGTTGAAAGGCGAGCTTCCAACGGCCGGGGGCATGTTCAAGCATCAGTCCCACCGTTGACTACAGTTAACTCGGCGCAACTCGTAGAAAATAAGAATTTAGCTATAAGTATTTTGCCAGGCGTTTACGGTACTGTCCTTGCTAATTTTCAATGTCATTTACACACAATAAAAGTTGGCTCACTGCGTGCTACATCCTGACTTTTTTAATTCCCTAAATTCCCGCTAAGTTCCTTCAGTTTTTATACACCTGTCGTCTTTGTATTTCATATACGTGTCTTGTTATTTACTTACTTATACATAATGGTTTCTGTAGTGTAAACAAATTACGTTTTGAGTTGATACAAATGAAAAATAAAGGGTGTAACAACACCCTTAACGAAGCCAAAAGGCACTTGTTCTCCCCGTCATTGAGATATTTTTAGTTAACCCTTAATCACTTTGTTGTCCGTCTGTATGTCTGTCTGTCATGACCCTTTTTCTCACGAACGCGTTAGGATGTATACAGTAAGTAACAAAAACCCTGTTGTTCCTGTTAGTGTTAGGGACGTATACATTTACCTACAAGCACAACATTGATGAAGTTATAATTTAAAAAAATTAAGCATTGGCCAGTCGAGAGGCCAAAATCAAATAACTATTAAAATCGACACATTCAAAAAAATGTTTCGAGTATCTGATTTTACAAGTACATCTTTATTTCGCTAAATAGCCGAGCTCGGCGGCTTCCTTTGACGCGACAGAAGATGCCTAGAAATCAGTTAAACCTTAAAAATATTAATAATTTTTTTTTTTTTTTGTTGACCGTTTTTTATAAATGACTTCCTTTATTACGTGTGTATACCGATTCTTAAAACGTAGGTAGAAGGAACAACAGGGTTTTTGTTACTTACTGTATAGCATCAAATTAATTTTAAATTCATCATTTAAATTCATTCATTTAATTAACAATTCAATTTCGATTATAACTTGAAATTAAAAGATACAATGAAATATAATAAAATAGTGTCATAGGCTCATCAGAGTAAATAATACAAATTAGAAAAATTAAATATTAAAGTAATCAATCAATACATAGTATAAAACAAAGTCGTTTCCCACTGTCTGTCCCTATGTATGCTTAGAGCTTTAAAACTACGCAACGGATTTTGATACGGTTTTTTTAATAGACAGAGTCATTCAAGAGGAAGGCTTATTTGCATAATACATGCACCCGTGCGAAGCCGTGGCGGGTCGCTAGTTACTAATAAAATTATCATGTTTTACACAAGTCAAATTAATTTATCGTTTAGAAAATCGTCAGTACTATAATAGACTTTCTCTAATAGAAGGCTTTTTAACCTAATTCTTAATTTTTCTGTTGTATATTCCCGCCAATGTTTTGACAACGTATTTTAAAGAGTTGGCGCCATACAGAATATACTATTTTGCATTAGAGTTGTCCTGGATCTCGGGATACATAGTTTACTATTGTCGCGTCTATTTCTAACTACTTTATCTGATACTAGGGGAATAGGTGTGGATTTGACAAACATAATGGTCTCTAAAATGTACATTGACGGAAGTGTTAATCGTAATCGTAACTTCGTAACTAGTCGTAATCGTAATCGTAACTTCGTAATCGTATCGTAACTAATATTATAAATGCGAAAGTAAGTTTGTTTGTTACCATTTCACGCATAAACCACTAAACCGATCATCCTGAAATTTTGCATATGCATATAATTGTTGTCAGGTATACAGAAACGGACTAGGATACCTTTCATCCCGAAAAAAAGTACTGTTCCCGAGGAAAACAACAATAGCGTTCTTATGATAAACAGATGGCGCCACATGTCTTTCGATTGAATTATATTATTAAAGGCTGAGTAAAACCCGACTTGAATGAAAAATTCTAAATTAACGCGAGCGAAGCCGCGCGCAAAAGCTAGTAGTTTATATGCTTTAAAAAATGGTTTGCAACTCTCTGTAACACGAAGTCCAAACATAGCCCTCAGACGCCTCTTTTGCGGTTTAAAAATTACATCCTTATTGTTGAATTTCCCCAAGAAATGAGTCCATATCTTAAGTTAGAGGATACTAAGCCGTGGTAAGTAGTTAGCAACGCATCAACACTTAAGCGTAACACAGACTGATTCCCATAGCTGGAGTTGTATTAGACCCAAACGATAGACAAAACACTCAAGTTAGCAAGTACCTATCTGTAACTTTTGGTAAAAACAATACCGATCTCAACAAAAACTTGAGAATTACATCAATGAACTTAAATCCCTTAGCTGCTTAGCACTTCGTTTGAACTTCGCTAAAGTAAGTAAACGCAGAGATTATGTTCTAAAAGATTATTTCTTTGAAATCTTTTGCTTAGCCGTTCTTATTACAGGAGATTTCTTTTAACTGACTTTTGAACTTTAAGATTAGGCTCTCGTTAAAAGAATTACCATCAAAGAGGGGATTTGAAAAATAAAAAGTTAATAATCAAATCAATAATTTATTCGCATAAAATATGTTATAAAATATTGCCTGCATAATTAAACAAATAATAGGTATAAGTATCAAAAAATGTGTGGTTTTTGTTTTTAAATTAATAAACTTTATTTAAAACACTATTTAACTATTTACAAACAATAATAATAATAAATATGTACAAGTAAGATATGTGTGGGGGCGTGTGTCGGGAAACTCTCCAATGAATAAGTCCTTTTAGGTTACGAAATGTATTTCGAAGGTTCACCAATTACAGAGAAATTATAAAATTAGTTTCTTATGAATAAGGTTTACAATATCAGTGTCCGTTCCCACCGAAGTTAGGTAAAGAAAAGGCGATGACAATAGTCGGTGACGTCTGAAGCGCGGTGTCGTAATACGAACGGTCACTTTGGCGGTACGATGTGCTGAGCTTGTAGGTTGGCCTCGTAACACCTCCCCTGCCAGATAAGCAACTATTTGGTGACCTTGACGCCAAAAGTTGCGGCTCTCCTTTCATCTTCTGTCAACTCGGCATTAGCTGTTTCAGTTGTAATATTTACTTTCGCAGCTCGACGGCGGCGGCAACGAATGAAGTACCAGATGCTCAGTGCGCTTGCGCCGAATAGTATGATTGAATAAAATGGAATTGTGGTATGGTACATTCCAATCGTGTCTAATGATTCAACTGGTATTTCGTCTTGCATGGTAATTTGGTTCTGAATTTCGCGAAGACTGCTTAGATCTGTACTCTGCAAATGGAAACTGCGTGTCTTCGCCAATATCTGATAGTGCGGTAGAGCCATGAGTTCTAATGGTTGTCCGACTAATTTGTTATCCAAATTGATTATACTGATCTCTGGGGTTTTTATCTTGCAACCTTGAGGAACGGTGACCAAAAAGCTTCCTCGTAACATCTGATGTCGTTCTTTTCCACAGGATAGTTTTACTTTTGTACTGTTGGGGAAAGCAATTATGTAATGGTAGCTGTCTAGCTCAATCAGAGCTTCCTTGGTCAGAGAGATAGGCGTGGTTTTGCACGTTACATCTAACTCCTGAGATTGTATGAGTTTTTGAATACAATCTGTTTTTGACAAAATCTGGTGGACGATCTTCTGCTCGCATAGGTGCCAGGAGTTGACCTTCGGGCATTCAGCCTCTATATACACAAATTCCTGAGAATTGGATGCTATATAGGGTGCAGGTGGTACTATAATAACGCTATTGTTATTTGGAACAGGGCACAATTCATATAACTGATACTCAGTAGCAAATGTAATAGGAAACTTTATGACTACTACAACTCGGTAAAAAATGAAGCTAAGTTAAGGATCTCGTAATAATTTCTAATGTCTAAGTCAATGATTTCGTCGGAACTATAAATACTTTTTAGTTGGCTTATCATACTTTTAAGATCTTTGACAGAAAGTATGGAATGATGAACTGATTTATCTCGACTAAAGGCTAATATATTTTCTATTCTATTAATTTCACTCAGTAGTTCTTGTACATTTTCAGTCATAATCGCGAAAAGTTGCACAAGATGAGTGTAATGCATTATTCGCTCATTATCATTGTTAGTCATATTCATGACATAAGAAAGAGCTCTTTCCAATTTTCTCTGATTAATTGAAAGATTGCGGATTATCTGGTTTTGCTGAATTGTCATTTCTTTATATAAAGTTATATGCTTGTTAAACGATTGTGACATAGTTTGATCGTTTTTATTTAAGATACGTAATGCATTTTCAAATCTCAGAGCGTCATCATTATCTAAATTTCCAGAAATACTTTTGATGATTGTGCCTATTGGGTTAATCAGTCCTCTCTTAACTCTGGTTGGCCTAAATGTATCTAACTGCACCGAAACTTTTTCTAACTTTGTGTATAAATGTTTAATCTGATTGTTGAAGAGAGCGCTGTCCCCATGTGATAATTTATGTGTAGCGACAGCGAGTTGAGATTTCATAGTGTTTACTTGTGATTCAATTTCTTTGAGGTCAATGTCTTGCAAGAATGTGTGGAAGTGAGATATAATTTTGGTAGCACCGAGATTAAAAGGTAGTATACCCGGTCCATTGTCTAGGCTGTCAAAACGTATGTCTTGAGCACCAACAACAATAGTAAGTACCTGTAACAATGATATATGAAGAATGTCATTTCTTTGGTGGTCTTTTTAATCGTGATTTAGCGACCGGACCACGACTTTTTGCGGTGTAAATATGTACAGGTAAGTTCTTAAGTACTTTGTCTTGAATAAATCTAGGTGCCAATTTTTGTCTACTTTCCATTGGATTTCGTAAATGTATGACTTGATCTTGTTCACAATCTAAAACAGGTTCCCTATCAGCGTTACGCCGCGTCATTATACCTATACGATCTGATAGTGCAGAGTCATGAATAATTTTATACACCGTTTCCATTCTACTACGATGTTCTTGGATATAAGTTTGAAGATATCGGTCCGTCATATTTAAATCAATAGGATTCCGAGGATCAAAATGTCCAGAAATGACATCAAATGGTCTACACTTAGTTAAACTGTGGATAGAACTATTGTAGGCGATTAACGCGTACGGTATAAGACTTCGGGTGGGCTCGTTTTTATGCTGAATTTTAAATAATCGTAAGTGTTCCAAAAGAGTACTGTGGAAACGCTCTATGATACCATTTTCATTTGGTGCATATGCACTAGTCATATGATGTTCTATTTTATGCAAACGGAGAAATTCTGACACTACTTGATTGCTAAATTCGGTACCTTGATCCGTAGTTAAATTTAAAGGAAATCCATAATGAGTACTGTAAGTTAAAAGGGCTTTTAATATATTGGGTGCAGTACAATCGGGTAAAAGATACGCCTGAGCGTATTTAGAAAATGAGTCTATGACTGTCAAGTATTTGTCATGGTCAATAGTCAAAACGTCTGCGTGGGCTAATTCAAACGGATGAGTTGATGGAGGTACAACTCTGAACTGCGGACGTATCGGATTTCGGTCATATTTCGCACATCTGCATATATTACATTCGTTTATGAATGTAGTAATATCTGTTTTAATTTTCGGCCAAAAGTAACGTTGTGACAGTGAAAGGTAGGTTTCGTTGATTCCGCGATGATTGGTCTTGCCTTCGTGGTATTTTTTTATTATTTCAAGTTGGTTTGACTGCTCATTAACGTTTAGTACCTCATATTTGACTAAAACTAAGTTCATCGATGAATTTTGGAAAGTTTTCTGTAAAATCGGTATGATACTTAGCATTTTTCCGATAGGATTTACAAGAATCGCTGTCCGGAGTTTTGGATCGACGTGTGACTTTACAACGTCAATAAGATTGCCTTCAATGCTATGTTCGTTAATGTCTACAGTAGTTTTCTGAAAAGACTGAAAAAATTGAGTTGTGGTTGGTCTACTTCTAGGGTTACCATTTATTATATTTATGACTAACTGCCTCTTAAATTTATTTAAAGGTTCGTCCGATATTGGAATTTCCAGAACAGGGTTTTCTAAACTTGTGTGTATGGTTTCAATATGTGGGGAGGCTGTACCTTCTGGATGCCACAGGCCATTTGATCCTCCATTTGATCCATCAAAAACTGAGTGAGCCGTGAGGGTTGATGAAGAATGTATCGGGCTGTTTCCTTCGGCAGTTAGTGTAGAAGATGTATCTGAGTGTGCCGTTTCAGAAAGATTAACGCACAAGGACATGGTTTCATTCTGGTTTATTTGAATACGTGATAGAGCATCCGCATTAGTATTAATTTTACCTTTTTTATGGACAATATTATAATTATATTCAGCTAACCTTAGTCGCCATCTCGTGAGACGTGATCCTGGTTCTTTAAGATTCATAAGCCAAACTAAGGGTTTGTTATCCGTTATTATTTTAAATTCTCTGCCGAAAAGGTAAGGCCTGAAATATTTTGTAGCCCAGACTATTGCGAGTAGCTCTTTCTCGATCGTGGAGTAGTTAATTTCGCTATCGTTCAAAGTTCTAGACGCGTAGGCTATGGGTTTGTCAGAACCGATAGGTCCCTGAGAAAGTATTGCTCCTAAGGCCACGTTTGAGGCGTCTGTGGTTAAAATAAATTCCTTGCTAAAATCTGAATATGTTAGAATAGGGTCATTTGTAAGAAGAGTTTTACAGTGTTCAAAGCAGGTCAAGTACTCTGGAGTCAAATTAATTTTAGCGCCTTTTTTAAGACATGACGTAAAGGGTTTAGTGACACGTGCGAAATTCGGTATAAAACGTCTGTAGTAACCAAGTAAACCTAAGAAAGCCTTAATCTGCTTAGGAGTTTTCGGAATCGGATAATTTACAATAGCTGATATTTTATCCGGGTTTGGCTTCACGCCGTCTGTAGTAATTATATGACCAAGATAGGGTGTTTCATGTTTGAGAAATTCCGACTTATCCATCTGAATTTTTAAATTTGAATTTCTAAGACGTTCAAATATGGCGCGTAAATTAACTATATGTTCTTGCAAGGACGTTGAAAATACTAAAATATCATCCATGTATGTGGTACAATTTGGCAATCCGCGAAGGACATTGTCCATCACACGTTGAAACGTAGCCGGAGAATTTTTTAAACCCATGGGCATTCTAACATATTCAAAATGACCCTGCTCTACACTAAATGCTGTTTTTTGAATATCGGACGGATTTAGCTGAATTTGTAGAAATCCAGATTTTAAATCTAATGTCGAAAAGTATAAACATCTGCCTAACTTGTCTAAAATATCATTAATGTTCGGGATCGGATATTTATCATTAATCGTTTTTGCATTGAGTTGGCGGAAATCAATGACTAAGCGCCATTTGACCTTACCAGACGCGTCACTTTTTTTTGGTACTATCCATATTGGCGCGTTCCAAGGCGATGAAGATGGTTGAATAATACCTTGGTGTAACATCGATTCTATTTGATTGTGTACTTCTTTCTTATGTACGTAAGGGTATCTGTAACTTTTACTGTATACCGGGCTATCGTCCACGGTTCTGATATGATGTTTGATTTCATTGGTAAAAGTTAATGCTTCATTTTCGAGATAAAATACGTCGGAATATTCTTTGCATAGATTAACTAAATTGGCTGTCTCTTCTGCATTTAAATGATCTATGCGCAGGTGCGATAACACTTGCTGAGTTCGCATATCGGTATTCATGGTCGTGTCTACTCGAGTTACTGGCATTGTTTGTTCGTTATAAATATGTGCAAAGATAGGTTTTTTTATGGAAATTACAATATCAGTATCCGTGGGATTTGAAATTTGTACATTAGTATGATTATTTTCGGCGGATGATAAGCATTCGCTGATGTAGCAATCAGAAATTGATTGTTCTTCAATGTAAATATCTCCTTGCGCAATATTAGTAGGCACCTTGATTAACTGAGTAGTTTGTGCAGGTATGGTGATCTGATAACAGTTTAAGCATTCAGGATTATATAAAACTATTGGAATTTTTGCAAATTTAGTTTCTAACGTATGCGTAGCTAGGTCGATTTTTGCATTCCATTTTTTTAACTGTTCGCAACCTATCAATCCATCAAAGAAATTATGAAATCTATATAGGTATAACTTTATGGGCATAAATTCTTTAAGTTCTTCGAAACAGGGCACAGTTAACGAGTAATAATTTTGGGTGGTCACGTGGGTATTTGTGACCAAAAAGGGGTCATAGACAAGTGAGATATGCGGGTAAAATTTTTCGTATGCTTCCGGGCTTATAAAAGACTCATTTGCGCCTGTATCGATTAAAAGTTTTATTGGTGGATTATTTATTTGAATATAAGGTAAATGGCGTTTACCGTGCAAATTTAGCTCTATTTGAGGGCATTGTTCTCCAAGGTTGGGCAAAAATTTGAAGTCTGAAGGTTCTGTCCATCTTCAAAAAGTAAATTTTCAACGTCGAGGTCGGTCAAAAAAATGTTAGGGTTAGTTGTATCTGGATTAGGAATATCTGTGTTCTGGATATTGCAATCATAATAGCAATAATTTTCATTAAACGATTCGTTGAAGTTCGCTTCTTTAATCTGAGGAACAATATTCACATTCGGTGCCAAACTGCGACTGCCATTGTAGTTCGTGGGTGGCAGAGTACGCGCAACGGGGTAACTAATGCCACTCATAGGTTTTGGATAATTATTCTGAGGTGCTTGGCGTACTGGGATTCGAAAACCAGTTGACATGTTGGTAGGGGGTGCTCCGAACATTTGTTGAGTCTTTGTAGGTCTTGGGTAGAGTTGTCTGAACTGATCTGGTCGTGCAGGTTGTGGGTGATATTGTGGTGGATATTGAGATCCCAAAGGCAGGATTTGGGGTCTCGGGTATGTTTGAAAAGTTGGATTTTGATTTGCTGGCCTAACCGATCGAAAATTATTGTGTGACCAAGAAGTTGAAGGATTAACCTGCTCATTTTGTGCTTTATCTTTTGCTGCTACTGATTTGTTCCGTTTTTGGAGATATAGTATATTTAATTCGTCTTGAGCGAATTCAAGAGCGCTTTCAAGAGTTGAAGGTCTCATACATCTTATCCTAGATCCTAGTGGTTCTTCTAAACCTTTCAAAAAGCTCTTTAAAGCTAGTTTTTTATAAAGAGTCCGTTTGGATTCTATGGTAGTTTTTATAGATTCGTGTAATTCGACGTGCGTCATAATTGTGCATAACAAGTGTTGAACTTTTTCGTAAAAAACTTGTATCGTATCGGTTCCCTGAACTAAGAGAGAAAGATCAGTATACAACGACGATTCATCTCTGTGATCTGAAAATGTATTAATTAATGTTGATCTTATACCATTCCAATCACTTGGAATTCCGTTAGTTGCCAAAGTACGTGCAGCCTTACCAGTAATTTTGTTTAAAATTCCATTGATCAAAGATAAGTTCGAAAGCTGACGTCCTGGTTCTGGACTGATATAAGTGAGCACTAATTGATCGCACAAGTTCAAAAATCTAGTTAAAACATTTGGATTTCCGTCAAATTCTGGAACTAGTCTAAGTGATTTATAAATCTTATCTGCTAAATCTATCTGATTCATGTCAAATGTAGCACTACTACTCGATTCCGTCATGGTTTCTAAATTTTCTATTATATCTTCTAAATTACGAAAGGCGTCACTTCGCGCGATGCGCAGTTGATTGCGCCTACTAAGACTAAGATCCCTATTACTACGTGGGTGAAAAATTTTGGAAAATTATAGTACCTTGCGTTAGAAATATAGCAACCAATAATAGGACTTATGTACTTACATGAGTAGCATTGCTTGCGAGCGTTGTTTCATCGATTTTTGGATGTCCCAATCTCCGTAGCAACAGCTTCCTTGACAGCCTCCAATAGGTTCTTCGTCCAGACAGTTGATATGGCGTTTTCCTGATTTTTAGGTATTTCACTCACCACAGCTTAAGTCTGTAACGAGCACCGACTGCGCCAGATATGTGTGGGGGCGTGTGTCGGGAAACTCTCCAATGAATAAGTCCTTTTAGGTTACGAAATGTATTTCGAAGGTTCACCAATTACAGAGAAATTATAAAATTAGTTTCTTATGAATAAGGTTTACAATATCAGTGTCCGTTCCCACCGAAGTTAGGTAAAGAAAAGGCGATGACAATAGTCGGTGACGTCTGAAGCGCGGTGTCGTAATACGAACGGTCACTTTGGCGGTACGATGTGCTGAGCTTGCAGGTTGGCCTCGTAACAAGTAGAACAGGGTTACAGGGCGTCCAAAAATTCGTCCGCATCGCTCTGTCAACAGAAAAAGTGCCCAGAAGGTTGGCAGCATTGCCACGTTGGATGGCAATGCTGATTCTTTGTCCAAAAAATAGGCCTGCCCTCTGGTCACGTGAAGAGCCAACCAACCGCTTGGCGATTTCCCAAAATACTAGGTGGGCACTCGGACCCCATGGCCTTAGTGTTTCAACCCCAAACGGCTCAAACACATAACAACCAATTAAATTATTTTATTTGCGCCGTTTCAGGTTTTCAGCACCTGCAGCAGCCGCCCCAGCGCAGCCCACAGTGCTAGGAAGATGGGATGGCGCAAGAGTGTCGACGCAAGTTGCGTCTTACACCAAAGGCCTACCCAACTTCCATGGCATTATGGTCATACCATCTGGTCTCTTCCCATCGACGCGTCGACGCGTGCCATGCCATTGGATTCGAAGACAGCTGTGCACCCCGGCGGTGGCAAGGGCATGACGGCTGAGATCATAAATGCTAGTGTGCCGCGCAATCCGACCTGCATTCCTACTGCAAGAAAGGCCATGGCTATGGAAAATGATTTATTTAGTTTAATAACGTTTCTTTATTTTTTTCCCACTCTTGGGCAAAGGTCTCTCTCCACTCTTTCCACTTCTCACGAATCCGCGCGTCCTCCTTCCAGTTCTGAAGGAATTTATCAAGTTCCTCCATCTATCTCCTTCAAACCCGCCTCACTGTCTCACGGCATCAGTTTTGCGCATAAGTCTATTAACACAGGTTCCATTCAAACCTAAAATCAGATTGGGATTTGGTCCGTCGAAGCCAATATTTTGAATAACTTATTAGTAGCAGGTTTCGGGGAGTTACTAAGAAATTCCAGCCGAATAGCACTGTGTCATAAACGTGGGAATTTAACACACTACCTCACGCTCATCTTTAGCGATTGCCAACACTAGCTCGGACGTCATCATCTCTCTGGTCGTGTCCTTGGGTTCGACGCGAATGCAAACCGTTTTCTCCTTCCATTCTCTCCTGTTAGACATCACGGCATCATTTACTCTTTTCTCTTTCATAATTATCATTCCTCACACAATGCATCCATTTTTTCTTTGGCCTTCTACTCTCTCTCTATCTATCAGCATTCATATCCATCACTCTTTTAGTCACATGCGTTTCACACTTTGTATCTCTACACTTCCTTTCAGAGACCAAGGACTTCCTTTAATTTTTTCTATAACAGGCACCACTTACAAACTTTCTATAATTTACTTATTCATTACTTTATCCATTCATGTCACTACACATATCCATTTCAACATTCTTTTCTCCGCGACATGCAATCGTTTTTCATCCATCTTCTTCACAGCCCACCATTCTGATCCATACAATACGATAGGTCTAATCACGGACTAGTATACTTTCCCCTTAAACTTGAGCGGCTTGAGCGTCATCTCTGTATTCATCACATAAATGATAAATGTAATTAATTTAATTTTTGACGTCATATTGTAAATGGTATGTAAGGTGTCATTTTGTTTTAATTATTGACATTCCAATTCCCCATGATTTTATTTAATTTTGATTCTATTTAATTTTTACTTCATTTAATTTTGATTTGTATTTAATTATGATTTAATTAAATTTTGATTTTATTTAATTTTAGTTATATTAATGAACTAATTTTGCACACCTGTCAGGGTAGGATATGGTCCTGAGCTATATTGTTGTATTTCACCCATATTCAGCAAAATAAATGATTTGATTTGATTTTTGATTTGGCATCAGGCACAAACAAACTGGGTGGAATAATGATTAACTATACTTATAATAATTTCCTCTCCTACTCAAACTTCAAGGCTAAACAAATCTCAGACATCTGAAATGTCAGAAACAAACAGTACAACAATAAACTTTCTCACTAAGAGCGACAAGTTGTTTGGTAAACTATTGACATATTATACAGAATCTAGAGTGGCTCTGTATGTGCTGAGAGGCTCGTGGCTAAATAATAACAGCCACACAGGTCAATTATAATAAATAATAAATAATAATAAATATCCCTGAACATTTCACACAGCACCATCTAGTCCCAAGCTAAGCAACCTAATGCTTGTGTTATGGTAGCTAGATGGCTGATAAACTACATATACATTTTTTTTTTGTAAATTCATACATATTATAATAGAAAAACACCCAGACCCGGAACAACTACTTGTAGGTCATACAAATATTTGTTCCGTACGGGAATCGAACCCGCGACATGCAGCGTAGCAGTCAATCGCTTGACCACTGCGCCAACCGTGTCGTCAAATATATGGCTAAAGGACACATATGAATGACAACGGTGGGAGAGGATGCCTTAGAAGCACATACTCTAACCTTAATCGTGATGGTCTTCAGAATAATCAGGTACGTAGTACTCCCAACTGGCGTGTTTCTATGGCCAGATGATGTATGTACTAACAACCAACAGCAAAAGTAGATGATCAAAATCAGAAATTCAATACTAATGAACGGAGTTCGCGTTAGAACTGTGTGGCGTCGAAGTGAATTATTTGCCTTTAATTTACAATCACATACTTTTGAATCACTACTTTTGCTGTTGACTGTACGTGGACGAGGCGATAGGAGTATATACGGATCGTAAGATATTGTGACGTTCTGTTGTTTGTGCCTCCACGCGAAAAAACGTGGGTTTATTGTATGTATGTATGGGATGATCTTCTAGGTAAGCAAGGTCGGTCGGTGTATAGAGCATTATCTAACTACAAGGCTGGCGTAATCGCTCTGCGATAAAAGCCTTTTTTTAATAAAGAAAAACACACATTAAACAAAAACACCCTCTACGTAACAAGACTCGTCCGAGCCTCGGAAAGCATCATACAACTATATGTATAAATATATAATTATACTTATACAATAGTCTTTCTGACCGTTTTGGCCACAGCGACCAATCTTAGCGGAGATTAGCCATCGGTGTGGGGTACACAAGTGCGTGCGCAGGTCTAGACGTGCATTCGTGCAGTCTCTGTTTCTTTATACTCTCATAGTTCGATGGGACGGCAATTGGACACGACCGGAGTGAGATCAGGCGCAGGACCAACGGCTTAATGTGTTTTCTGCAAAATTTCTAATGAAAAAACCCAACAGCACTTTTTGCCCGACCGGGGAATCAAACCCAGGGACCCTCAGCAGTCGCCTTTGCGACCACGAGACCAACAGTAAATGTACGAAGCAGATAAAATACATCTTGTAAGCAAAGACAAGCACCAATCGGGCAAGAAGTGCACTAAGTCATATTGCATGTGCATACTTAAAAAAAAATGCAAAAATTTGGATCTCATTCAGGACCTCCACAGTCGCTTGACAACATGCCGTTTAGTGCTGAATCGGTACGCAGAGACTGTGTCCTTTTCGGTCTTCTTCGGTATTGGTTTATGGGCTCCATTCCTTAAAGTGTGGCATTCCATGGCAAAAAGATGTTTGTAATAATTGATGTCCTCAACAAATAAAAAATGAAGTAGAAATCTAATAAAATAATGCGAAAGCAAAAATTTAGCACAGCAACTAAGAATACAGTCAACTATTAACAAATGACTTACGATATTAGGTACTTATTCACCAAGACTGAGAAATGCACAAACATTACATTTTTCTCCAACACAAGACAAATATGAACCCCTCAAATTCCGCGACGGGTTAAACGGCCAAATTAAAGAGACCTTTTCAGTCTTTACATTCCGAACTTTTTTAATAGAACACTAGGAGTTTCAAGCGTTCCTCTTACACTGGTCGAAGTTTTCAAAGTTAGCCTCTTGTCTTTGCAAACTCTTGGTGCATTTAACGAGATAACTTTGTCAGCTGAGAAAGATGGGCAAAAAGACATTTAAGCACTTGAGTATTATACTGGGCAGCTAATTTAGCTGCCGTGGTTTTAAATTGAGATTCAAATTAAGATGAATATTTTTGTTCTTTCCAACAAAATTTAATCTATACATCTATACAAATAAATAAAATTGAAGTGTCTGTTTGAGTATCAAAATAACAGCTTTTTACTGAATGCTTATGAAAATATATAGGTACGGCGTTTATAACAAAAACAATTTTTTTTCAGTTTTTGTCGGTCTGTCGGTTGCTGCTCCGAAACGGGTGGACCCTTTTGACGGAACTTTAACTAGCAGATAGTTAATCTTATGAACTGCCTCCGTGGTCGAGTGGTTTAGGCGTTTGCCTTGTGACCCGGTGGTCGTGGGTTCGATTCCTACGGGAAGCATACTTTGTGAAGTTGTTTCCAGTTTGGTTAGGACATTGCAGGCTTGAATCACCTGATTGTCTGATAAAAAGATGATTCCGTGCCTCGGAAAGCACGTTAAGCCGTTGGTCCCGGCTGTCATTGGTTGATCTTTGGCAGTCGTTACGGATAGTCAGAAGCCAGTAAATCTGACTCCAGTCTTGCCATGAAATACCGTGTTACCCAGTTAATGGGTTGTGGAGGTCTGGTAGGCAGCCGCTCTGCGTAAAATACTGGTATTCAGCTAAATCCGGCATGACTGGAAGCCGACCCCAATACAGTTGGGAAAAGGCTAGGCAGATGATGATAGTTAATCTTATGAGGTCTAACATAGGCTAAAGCATAATCAGCCTTTAATGTTCCCACTGCTGGGACACACGGCCTCTTTAGAGAGGGAACATAAGCTAGAAAGGTTTTATTTTAGAAAAAAAACAATTAGGGTTCCGTGCAAAAAAATTAATACCATAGAATTTGGTAACAGAATTCGATTCAAAAAGGGAAGATACTTCGCGTGACCAGAGGGCTGACTCTTTCTTTGGGCAAAGAATTAGCATTGCCATTCAATGTGGCAATGCTGCCAGTCTTCTGGGCACGTTTCCAGATGACAGCGATGTGGAAGAGTAGGTACTTTGACGCCTAAGACGTGTCCTATTGTCGTCGTTGTATATATGTATAAAGGTACTTTATTTTAGTCTTCTTTTATATTTATTTTAGTTCTATTTGTAGTCTGTATATAATGTACATAACATAATTAAATCTGTAATTAAATAAAATAAAATTTGTACATAACTAAAAGGGAAGTAATATTTTTTTAATATTTTTTTTTAAACGAAAGAAGGTCGTGGGCAACCGCTAGTTAATTAACTACAGGACCTGCGCTTATTTAGTGAAATTTTCTTTGGACTTTGCAAAACGATTCGGTCAGTGGTGTTTTTGGAAAATAACATTTATTAATAGTATAAAACTTGAAGGGACACCGACGCAGAAACGGTTACCACGTATTCAATACATAATTCTCGTAGAAACGTTGAAATCTTTAGTTCCATACATTTTGACCGTGTTGGTATTGCACTTTTGTAAGAGTCAGCTGTTCGATGGTTCAAAATGATGTACTGAAACGTTGTAAGCGTTCGTGCGTCGGTTTCCCTTCCACCCTGACATATACACACATTTATTCTATATATATATATACACCATTATTTTTAGGTCGTTCTGGAGCCGAATACCATGAACTCGATCATCGAACTCGAAACGATTGGGACTATTTTTTTCAAAAAATAGCAATAAAAAAACACGAAAGAATAAATTTAATGTTTTTTTTTTAAATAATGAGAACTCAAATGCATATGCGTGTGTAAAACGTATCCACGATCGGCAACACATGCGAACGATACCCATTGAAAAATTCATTCATCGATCGATTCTCATTATTTCACAAAAAAAAAACATTAAATTTATTCTTTCGTGTTTTTTTTTATTGTTATTTTTTGAAAAAAATAGGCCCAATCGTTTCGAGTTCGATGATCGAGTTCATGGTATTCGGCTCCAGAACGACCTAAAAATAATGGTGTATATTTTTTTTTATATATTTTTATTTTTATTATTTGTTTGATTTTGATTATGATTATGATTGATTTATGATTTTAGCACATACGAGTTTATTTATTTACCTTCTCTTCAAAATAATTTCTGCACCGTAACGACAGATGTGAAGTTTTATAAATAAGATATGTGAAAACTTCCTTGTTTAATAAAACGTCGCTTCTTCGTAGACAGTTTGACATGGGATCTGAGAAGTTAGAATTAGGGTTGTCCCACTTGTAGGGCTTTTTTATCGAAAAATATTTTCTATGTTTTTTCAACGAAACTAATTATGAGTTTCTCAAGTCTTATAAGCATCGTGAACCCTTATTTGGTCGTGCTTAAAAAGTTACGTAATATAAATCAAATACGAAATACAAGCAAAATCACGATTATACTCTATACTTGATCATAAAGGACACGTGTTTTTATGAAACTAACGGAAACTCCAGCGCTCAAAATTCAGAATTTAAAAAGTTCTAAACCTTTAAGTATGCGCTCGGGTGTGTAACTCCCCACGCTACCAATTAAGGGGTAAAAAACTTAGAAAAGTAGTTCTTTGTTAGATTTGTTAAAAATGTAGTTTTTTTTAGGAAGTTAAAAATTATATTTTAAGCTTCCTAAAAAAAACTACCTATAAAAACTGCAAGTTAACTTTTAAATATATCTCATAAATCTATATTACTCTAATATTTACCACAAATACAACGTTTATATATAACATAAAATCAGACCCATAGTCCGGAAAGTGTACCAAATAGTAGACCCACATTTCGCCAGTTATGCCATGTAGTAGGAGGCGAGCCTATTGCCATCAACCGGGCACAAATCCAGGCTCCATGGCTGCTACTAAAAATTCCTGATTGAAAAACCTAATAACACTTTCAGCAGTCGTGCTTGCAACCCCTAGACCAGTCAATCCCAAAGTGGACGATAACGCCCCCTTGTGGGCGCTGTAGGCTTAAAGGGGGCGTTATACCCACACTTAAAGTTTAATCTCCGCTATTATAGAGCTCACAATAATTAATTTAACTTGAAGTTATAGTGGTTTTTAAGTAGGTGAAAAAATGGGGGCGCTAAAACATAATTTATTCTCAAAGTGGGCAGTAGACAAAATAAGTTTGGGAACCCCTGCATTAGACCAACGAGGCAGTACCAGTTTGTTTTATGTAACTATTTTATTAAAATATGCATGTACGTCAACCGTAGTCGTGTCATACTGCTAAGCGAAATTGAAATTATTATTATAAGCCATTTGCGTCCCTCTGCAGGGTAAAGGCCCCCCTTCCCTCCTTCCACTTAACCCTATCCAATGCTGTTATTTGACAATCCTTGTGAAAAGGGACGAGTTCGTCCCGCCATCTCCTTCTAGGCCTGCCGCGTTGCCGTTTGCTGCTACTTTAGACCCTTTGTAAAATGAAATGGAATTTAATTGCTAGAATTATAGTACATTATAGATGGTCGAGTTTTATTACAGTTGCTCACACAATTCGCTAAAACTAGCATGCAAAATTAAAGAATACATTAATACAATTAGTGAATCTAATAATTATAGCGCTTTGCTACATCGTTTATTATGCGCACAGCCAAGTAGTGGAATTCCCTGCCTTCGTCGGTGTTCCCAAATTCATATGACCCCAATCTATTTAAGTCGCGAGTTAATAGGCTTCTTTTGGGTTAGCGCTCGTTCCATCGTCCGCCCATCAAACATAAAAAAAAAAATATATAATTGGTATAATTTATAATAATAAGAATGTCAATAATTTTTCAAAAAAAATATAATAGCAACATGTCAACGTGAATCTTTAAGGTTGAGATACTCATTCACAGAACAAAAATATTTTTTCTTTATGCCATCTGAATAATGCCGTTATAAATCGATTGATTGCAGTAATTACCTATATGATTTTGGTAGTTTATTATTGTGGTGATTTTACCCCATAGTTTTTCCGGCACGCAACAGATGTGGTCAGCCTTTTGACCTACATCGGCAATTTGAGTTTTGGAACGCAGTTTCACCATCGCAGTTGTTCACTTCCTTAGACTATAATAAGTTTAACTCCAAGGATGATAATATAGGAATATTTTTTGTAAGGAATGCCAGCCCTAGTTACAATACCACTTATTTCTGTACTCGAAATATTTGTAATAAACTTCTTTAAATAAGTTCTGAAACTACGATGAAAGTTTTATGGGAACTGTCGCAACGGAGTTGATTTCGACAATATTTTCAACTGAATTGCGAAATGTATTATTTATGAAACAATTTCGGGTATCGATAATAATATAATGTTTAATTTACTTTTATTGTTGAAGTAAGGCTATTGTATTTTGTGTGGTAATATACTAACTTAGGATTAATAAGTTCTCCAATTCATATCATTGCGACAAGTACCATTCGCCGGAGACCAGGGGGTCTAAAATGGCCGCTTTGGCAGAATCATAATATGAATCACGTTAAAATTCTTAAAATGGTCACAGACAGTTAATATTATGAATTGTCACTTTGTGACCATTTTTCGAATTGTAACGTAATTTACGAGTATATTATTATTCTATTATGATTCTGCTACAGCGGCCTTTTTAGTCCCACATATCTAAGGCCAATTCAAAATGCTGCAACTGCTTGTGTTTGTTGAAAATTTGCCTGCAACAGTAACAAATATCCATGCATTTTGACCGTATATGTACAGTACTTTTGTAGGAAACATCTGTTTTTTTTTTTTAAATTTAATTACTGATGAAAAATTTCGTTTAAAATAATGTATTAAGTACGTGGTAACCGCACCGGTGTCCCTCCACCCTGTATAAGTATTATTGTAGAACTGGACTGCCTCGTCAATCTAGTGGTCGTTAGAGCTACTGCTGAGCATGAGGTCCTGGGTTTGATTCCTAAGTCAGGCAGTGTTGTTTGGGTGTTTCCATCGCAAATTTGTCAGTTGCTGCCACACGGAGTCTGGATTTATCTAGTTTATGACACCCCCTATTACAATGGACTTAAATATAACTAGCGAAATGTGAGTGTCCTATTAGGTACGCCACTGTCTTACCTTTCAAGGATTACAGGCGTGATGTTATTATTGTAGGAAGAGGAACTACAGACGCTAGCACATCAAGCTACCCGAAACTGTCAATTTTTTCCAATGAACCTTGATCCTAATGATTTAGCGATAAAGTTGAAAATTTATTAAAGAAACTTGGCAGATTATAGTAGCTTGATGTGCTGGCGTCTGTACCTTCGCCGTTTCATAAAATACCTCTAATTCAGAAACATTTAAACGCCTACAATATCATTTAAAAACCTGTAGCTTCATTAAAGCCAGCGAGCCAAAAGGGCACAAGTCTCCGACATGACAAAGTGTTCTACGTACTCAATCACCTGAAGTATAATGACGAAGAAAAAGGTTTTGTTCCGTACCTTGAGCACTTGAAAAATAATAATTACTGCCAAGCACTGGCGTTGTACGAAGATAAGAGTTCTTCTCTACAGAATAATGAGAGTCTCGCTTGCAAGGAGGTCAAGGGTCGAAAAAACATTTGAAATCGTTGTACGTCTGGGTGTTTTGTGCATGACTGTACTTTAAGGAAATGGTATTGTTTAGAGTGCGTTTAGACTTAACGGATGCTTAAAATAAATGTCTCACTTCGGAATATTCGCATGCTGAATGCTGGTAGATAAAGACACAAATAATTATTCGAATGCAATATTTATTATTATAGGCGTAAGGCATACTTTCCGAGAGCCAGTCGCAGTTTTAACGAAGTTTCTTGTGAACCCGGTATTGGCCAATAATAATTCTGCATCAATGCAAGCACAGTAAGGAGATCCTTAGCGAAGCAATTTTTTGTATAAGAGGCACCTGCCTGCACTTGGACCGTTTATGTTGGTTGGTGGTTTATGTAGTTGGCAGTTAAATTAATAACAGTTAAATAAAATGAACCAACTTCGTTAATTAGTCAATAATTTGAGAGTACTATATTGTTACATTTTTTTTTTTTGTATTTAAAGTTTGTGAGTTCTGTATTTATCTGTGGAGGCTTCTTATTAGCAATTCAGGTATTTCTTTTTTAATTATAATGTTATTAGTCTGTAAGCTTTCCTAAAATGTAAAAAAATAAAATAAAATAAAATCCATCCAATCTTAAATTGAGTTACTGACAGAAAAGGTGTAGCCTAAATCTAAAAAAGTCTAAACTTTAAATTGTATAGGTACAAAGTAAGTACTAAGACAGGGTGTTAAACATTGTTCTGCAATTTTTCGCAATTTTAGCAAATTTACAACAAGCATAAAACATCACAAAGCTCTGTTCAGCGCAGAGCCAAGACGCTCATTGGTGACGATAAGCTGGTGGGTACCATAAGCTGGTGGCTTCATAGCCTGGCCCACCGGCGCAAGGTTGCATGTCTGTCGGTCTTTTACAGGCTGTACTTCGGTGAATGTGCCCAAGAGCTCCACGAAATCATTTCACCATCTCCCTTCTTTCATCGGGAGTCCAGACGTACTGCGGGTTATCACCCCTTCCTTGTCGATGTTCCACATATTCGCACGAAGCGTTTTGCTACATCGTTTATTATGCGCACAGTCAAGGAGTGGAATTCCCTGGCTTCGTCAGTGTTCCCAAGTTCATATGACCCCAATTTATTTAAGTCGCGAGTTAATAGGCTTCTTCTGGGTAAGCTCGTTACATCGTCGACCTCATCTCTATCCTCAGGACTAGATTGAGGTCAAGAGTAGGCCCATTTAGTATTAAAAAAAAAACAAAGCCGTTATTGTCATCTGTCTAAGTCAGTGTACTTGGAGCTGAATACCAGTATTGTACATGAAGCAACTGCCTAACTGACCTCCATTATCACGGTTACTGGGTTATGGCATTCCACGGTTGGCGCAATCCCAGGTTCGGTCGCCGCAACAAATATTTTTATGGCCTACTGATAGTTGTTCCGGATCTGGCTGTTTGTGTATGCGAGTTTAAATGTTTGTTAAAGCACCCAAAACACAGGAGAAATTCTTAGTAAAAATATGACACTGTCAGGTATTGCATGTGCTTACCTGTAATAAGTGTTCGAACGATTGGCCGAAAGCGAAGCAGAAGCCGATAAATCGGCTATCGCCACAACCTTCACCCCAAGCCAAAGCCGGAGCCGAGGGTCTGATGACACCAAGAAATTCAGTGCAAGATTGGTCAAAAGTGAAACTTAATAATGATTTTTGTAAACTTTCGAATATAGTAAAAGTTTATAGATAACTCAATGAAACGATTAAAATTATCTAGTGACTTGTTCAAAATAATAAAAATTCTAAATGTGTGGACCTCTAACCCTCCTGCATCACCTGTTACATGGTGCATTTGTTACAGTTCGTTCACAATTTCGATACTGGCTGGAAACCTTCGGTTTCGTTTTCAGATTAGCCGAAGGTGGTTTTTATACCCGACGGTGGCCGATATCGGCCGAAGCCGGTCGGACACTACTTATAATCCAAGTCACAACAAAATTCCACATTTTCTTCTATCCCGAGATAAGCGCGCAAACATATCATATTTAAACACTTGAATAAGCTTAGTTTATGTAACCTCCATTAACATCTTTGCCTATAGACAACCCATCTAACATATCCTTTAAAATCCAGCTCTATCTTCTAAAGCATAAGGTGTATATCGTTGACAAACAAAACAATTTTTAATATTCATACAGGGAGACACATCTTGGGCCTTGGAGCTCCAAGTAATTCTAAGTCTATTGTCATATAATTGTATTACGTGTCTCGAATACAAGGGGATGCGAGAAAATTATATTTTCTAATAAACATCAGCTTTAATTATGGATACAGATGAGAGGGGAAGTACATATATGAAGAATGTGTGTAACTGGATACAACGTGTTTTGCTCAATTACTTGCTCACGTACAATTTTCTTCGTTCAGTTTCGATGTGACTTTGTTAAGGTCGTCCTTAAGACAGTCTTGTTTTTAGGACAAAGCACGTAGAAAATTAACATTGTTTTGAAAGTTATAATTGTGTGTCCGTTAGGCTAACATCTCTTGGATATTTAACAAGAGATGATGGAAGACGAAGACAGTTGTCTTAGTTTTTTTACCCTCTTTTTCATGAATGGAGGGCCAACTCTATATTTCACTTATTTTTTCTTTATTTCACCTCACTTTTTAGGGTTCCGTACCTAAAAAAGGAAATAAACGGAAACCTTATAGGATCACTTTGTTGTCCGTCCGTCCGTCTGTCTGTCAAGATCTTAGGAACGCATGGAGGTATCGAGTTGAAATTAAAACGATATATTCAGGTCTACAGTCTCTTGAAGCTGTGAAAAAATTAAACTTCTAAGTTAACGTAAAAAAAACGGCCGTTTATGCCGCAAAAAACGTGTATTTCGACAATCTTAAGCGAATCAAAATTTATACGGTACTTCCTGTTGACCTGTTGACTTAGAATCATGAAATTTGGCAAGTAGCAATGTCTTACAGCACATGTAAAGGAAAAAATCTGAAAACAGTAAATATGTAGTTTAATAACAAAATACCTACAAGTTTATACGGAACCCTCGGTGCGCAAGTCAGACTCGCATTTGGCCTGTTTTTTTCTCTTCACATGGTTTTCACTCATGTTGCAAAAGGTTTTGGCTTCGGTTTTCGGTCGGCCGCCTGTCAGGCACTAACCCTCCTTGGGAAAGCTATTGCTGGTGATGTACCCACCTGCCAGACACTAACCACTAACACTTGATGAATTTCTCAGTGATCTGAATTTCTAGACTACATAACATGATAATTAACAATGTTTTGACATGATCTATATTTTTTTTTATTGACATGATTATTTTTTGTTTACATGTTTTTTTTTATTGACATAATTTATTTTTATTTACTTGGTTTATCTTTTATTGACATGATTTACTCCTTTATTAACATGATTCATTTTTATTGACATGATTCATTTTTATTAACATTTTGTTTTCTTTGCTAATGTACCGAATTTTAATTGGTTAAGTGGTTTTTTTTTTTTTGTAAAGTAGCGTAAGTTTGTAACTGTAAAGCTTAAAAACCGTGTTGTGTTAGTTTTTAATGAGTTTTCAATACAATGTAAAAATTGTTTATGAAATAAATGAAATGAAATGAAATGAACACTCCTTGTGAATGCTATTGCTGGTGGTGTACCCGCCCGCCAGACACTCACCCTCCTTGTGAATGCTATTGCTGGTGGTGTACCCGCCCGCCAGACACTCACCCTCCTTGTGAATGCTATTGCTGGTGGTGTACCCGCCCGCCAGACACTCACCCTCCTTGTGAATGCTATTGCTGGTGGTGTACCCGCCCGCCAGACACTCACCCTCCTTGTGAATGCTATTGCTGGTGGTGTACCCGCTTGCCAGACACTAACTCTCCTTGTGAATGCTATTGCTGGTGGTGTACCCGCCACCGTGCGGGTGACCCAGAGTGCTTTATGATAACCACTGGGTCTTCAGCTCTCTTCTTTAGTCGCCTCTTACGACACCATGGGACGAGATGGTGGTCAGATTCATTCTCCATGATCGACACGGACAACGTGTGACAGTTGACAGAGGAGAATGGAAGAAAAAACGTGTTGCGCCGACCCCGAGTAACATGGGACAAGGGCAGGAAGATGATGATGATGACTTTTGTGTAGCGGTTAGAAAACACTTACTTTCGAAATTTCAACAATGTCGTTCCAACTGTCTCGGAGTGAAATGGCTGTGACATACGGAGAGGATAAATCTATAAGAGCTCCGTTTTTTGTCATTTGGCTGCGGAACCCTAAAAACAAAATGTTTAGAATCATAGATTTTTCATCCCACGAAGCATTCTAAAGAATATAATAAGACGAAGTAAATAACATTGCAGTAATATTTGAAACAAAATAAGAACGGGCTAGGTTCAGAAACACTTGGAAACTATTGATTCATATAGTTTCGCTTCAAACTTGTTCCAATGACGAAGTTTAAATTCTAAAGAGTTATTTTGAAAGGAATTCAATATCTCAAGTTTTGTTCGTTTCTGATAGGACATGGTGCCGAAGTTGATTGGTTTTGTTTAAAAGTTCTTGTTGAAATTCTTGAAAGTGCAGCTGTACTTGATTTTAGTTTTTCTTTTTTGTCGTTGGTTTGTCTCAGAGAAAAAGCCACAATGTTTCAGTACACGCCTCAAGCTTTAAAATATTAAAGCTACAGGGGTCAGCACTTACTGACGCTGTGTGTACATGGCACAAGACATGTTTTCAGATATGGAAAAAAACGTTAACCCTGAAGATCCTGATCAAGAAAATCGGACAAACTTATTAAATTATTGCATTGTCATCGGTCCTTGATAAGTGTGCGAAGATTCGACGTTTTGAAGTGGGTGAAAACCACGATCAAAGATTCGGTTACATAGACACACATACTAAGATAATTAAATTAAACCTTTGTGATCTTCCATGTTAATATATTGTCCTGTTAAGTATCTGTGTGTACATAAATAAATAAAATAAATCGTGATAAACTAGTAATGGGAGCGCTCTTCGATTCAGAAGTGAGTAAAACCGACACTTTAGCTTGTACAACTACTACTGGGAGCAATGGCATTGGTTCTCACACCTCACGGTCCACCATCCATCTCGCGCCGCATACCCTGTCACCTGTGCATGATGGCCTTAGGACTGTGTCAGAGACCAGGGTTCGCATAACTGATTTTTGGGTCCAACATAATTATTTAAACTTTTTCTCATTGATACACTAAGAAATATAATGACTCATTTCTGTGCAACGTGTTTCTCATTAAATCTCTTTAAACTCCTCCAAGCTGAGAAGCTTGCAGGATTTAATGGGATTGAGGAATCCCATAACACAACAATTAGGTTAACGTGTACCTAATAGTATAGGTAACCACATTTCGCCAGCTGTGTTTTTGAGGCGAACTTAGTCCCACTAACCTGGCAGAAATTCCATACTCTGTGGCTGCTGCAGAGAAATCCTGATGGAAAAACAATAACACTTTATTTGACTGGCCTGTTGGTCTAGTGGTTAGTGACCCTGACTGCTAGGACGGAGGTCGTGGGTTCGATTCATTCCCACACAGGACAAATCTTTGTGCGATGAGTACGATTATTTGTTCTGTATCTGGGTGTGTAATTTATCTATAATATGTATACATATTTAGAAATATATAAGTATGTTTATCAGTTGTCTGGTTTCCATAGTACAGGCTCTGCCTAGTTTGGGATCAGATGGCGGTGTGTTGGTTGTCCCAAGACATTATTATTTTATTATTCCCTTTATTTATCTTTACACATATTATTATTTACATTTTTAAATATTAGAATATAAAAATTAAAAAAAAACATTTAAAAATATAAAAAATAGTAGCCCACCGGCATAGGGAACAGGGTCCGAGCTACCGGTGGTCAGGGCTCCTGAGAGAGGAACCTCCTAACAATACGCGCCGTGTCCAGAAGAATTGTTATATTATTATTATTCGACCTGGGATTCGAACCCAGGCCCTAATGCTCAGCAGTCGCGCTAACGAGCACTATTTCAACGAACCAGCAACGAGGCTCGTCAATCCCTTCCATATTTAAACACAACATCATCTCCTATCACAAATGACTTAAAAACAAAACACTAACACCACTCCATATCATGACGTCACCAAAAAAACATGGCCACCTCTGCAATAATTCCAAACCGACCGAAACAAGAACACAGAGGTAGCAGTAAATTTCAAGTTGAGCCAGACAAGTTACCGAGTGTGAAATTAATTTAGGACCAAACTTGAGGGCAACTTTATCAGCATATTGAGTGCTGTAATAATAGGTGGGCAGCAGCTCTTTGTCGTGAGTTGTGATCAAAGGTTAGGTATTGCAAGTTTGGGAAGCTGTTAGTTCAAATTTTTGACGCATTTGCTGACAATCATGTGGGGTAATGAGTTTAGTTCAATTTAATTTGTAGTAAATGTTTAAGAGCCATGGCTTCGCACGGTTCGTGTCTAGGCAAACATTGAGATTTTTTTGTCATGTCCAAGTTTAAATGATGTTGAGCGGGACGAACAGGATCATTTTTTAAAGTATTGGCTTACAATTAAATAGCATAAGAGAGTGATTGATATGAATGTTGATGGATGGAGAGGGAGAGGATGGCCAAAGAAAAGATGAATGGAAAGTGTGCGGAATTATTATGAAAGAGAAAGGAGTAAATGATGCCGTGACGTCTGACAGGGGAGAATGGAAGAAGAAAACGCGTTGCAGCGACCCCAAGTAGAAGGGGACAAGGGCAGGAAGATGACGATGCGCATTCACAAGCCAAATTAAGCACAACATTTGTAGCAAAATGATCAAATTCGTAAAAAAATACAAATAAAAAAAAAACCTTCCGTTTTATGTAAACTTTTTAACACAGAATTACATTAAATTACCTTGTTTTATAGCGAATGGGCGATTAAACCTTAAAATACTTGAAACAAAATAATTAATCGGTCTCACCCCACCATTTAAAAGGAGATACGGTCATAAACTTTTTTTTTTCTACCGTTTAACACTTGAGACACGAATTTATTACAATTTTTTATCCCTTCACGGCGATCCGAGCAGCAATTAGCATAAAACGTTTATCCTTTTTAAGGATAATGCTTAGGTTTTGCTTAGCTATGACAGGAAAAATGTGGTTTACTGTTATTTTCTAATGAAAAGAAGTGTGTTTGATACTTAAAATAAGAACTAGATCGCAAAAAAAAGATTTTTTCAATTTATATGAATAATTTTCAAAAGTGAAGTTTTTTTTTCAAAATAATGTGTGTAATAAATGTAATAATACCCTTAACGAAGCACTTTTTTTGTCCTGGACCCCACTGATTTTTTTTTTGTTCTGGACCATACCTGGGAATCTTCTAGTTACGGAAATATTGGGGGTCAAAGTTCCAACTTTTTTTTAATATTTGTTTTTAAAGTTATAACTTTACTTTAAATACCTCCATGCCCTGTTTACTATTCAATGCTTACATCAGCACTATGTTTTGAGTGCGTTACATTGAGTTTTACCGTAAAACATGATTTTTCACACCAAAGAAAAAAGTCGTTTCCAAGCAATAATTTTGGCGTAGAGTTACTTAGTTTGATGTACTTACAGAATGCTTGATTGACGGCTTCGTGCTTCGTTTACACCTTGTAAGTGTCAAATAAAATAATATGTTATTTAACGATGGGCAGACAGCCCAAGCTGATCTGTTAAAATTCTGTTTGAATTTTACCGATGTATGGTAAAGCTGCCAGTCTCAAATAAATAAATAAATATCTCTGGACATTCCACACAGCACCATCTAGTCCCAAGCTAAGCAACCTAATGCTTGTGTTATGGGAGCTAGATGGCTGATAAACTACATACCTAATTATATACATTTTTTTTTTTTGTAAATACATACATATTATAGATAGAAAAACACGCAGACACGGAACAACTACTTTTAGGTCATACAAATATTTGTTCCGTACGGGAATCGAACCAGCGACATGCAGCGCAGCAGTCAATCGCTTGACCACTGCGCCAACCGTGCCGTCAATTGGGATTAGGCAGGTCTCAACACGATGGGTGCCTGAAGCTGGATGGCGCGCCCGAGGCCGACCTAGAAGGAGGTGGCAAGATGGTCTGGACGAGCATCACGAAGGGTGGTTCGAGGTGGACCAGGAGAAGAGTACCTGGGAGGATATGGGGAAGCCTTTACCCCAAAAGAGGGACATATAAGGCTATTAAAAAGAAAAAGAAACACACTAAACATTCAACCAAAATCCTAATCATTCCTAACTATATATTTAATATTATAGATGCGAAAGTAAGTTTGTTTGTTTCCTTTTCACGCCTAAACCACTGAACCGATCATCCTGAAACTTTGCATATACGTTGTCAGATGTACAGAAACGAACGGATAGGGTTAGGGATAGTTTTCATCCCGAAAAAAGTACTATTCCCGAGGAAAACAACAATAACGTTCTTATGATAATAGATGGCGCCACGTGACTTACGAATCATGATTTAATTATATTAATATAGAAACTGTAATAGTGTGTTAAGAGTTTAATTGTCAAATTCTTAATTAAAGCGAGCGAAACCGCTGGCAAAAGCTAGTTATTTATATTCGGATCGACGGAATGTTTCCTTTTTTTCAAATAATTTTGTACCATACTAGCTGTTCCCCGCGGTGTCACACGCTGCGCGGCTCCTAAGGGTCGTAGCGTAATGTTAATAGCCTATAGTCTTCCTCGATATCCAACTATCCAACACAAAAAGATTTTTTCAATTCGAACCAGCCGTTCCTGAGATTAGCGCGTTCAAGCAAACAAACAAACAAACTCTTCAGCTTTATAATATATATAATAATATAATATATAATATAATAATATATATAGTATAGAGTATAGATAGGAAAGCAAAATGTTAAAACAACTGAAATAACATTATCTTTCATTGAGTTACCTAAAATGTACAAAATGTTGTTATTTGATTTCGAGAACAATAAAATACAGGTACCTTTTATTGCCTGATTAGACAGCAAGATGGGGCGTTAATTTTATTGCCAGTCCATTTATCTATACAAATAAATAAAATTTAAGAGTCTGTAATTTCAAAATAACAGCTTTAGTGTCCGACCAAATGTTCGGTTTCGGTCGAGTTTCGGCAAAAAAACGAGTTTCGGTTATGTTCCGGTTTCGGCAGCAAAAATGCCGAAACTACGACCGAAACCGAAACTGCATTCGGGAGTTTCCGCGCTGTGCTCGGGTGTGTTCGGCGCGGTAAATGACATCCAAGCGACGATGACATTTGGCCGCGTCCACGTGCGTAATCATGTCGTAACCTGTTTGTTTGCCGTGCATTTTGTTTGTTGTGTTGTGAGTTTTCGTGTGATATGTTTAGAATTCGGTAAGTTTTCATGTGATATAATATAAGAGTACCTCGAAAAATAATTTAATATAACAAAGGAGTACCTAGATTATGATAGATATAGTAGATTAGATTAGATTATAATATTTCATTACTTAAATATTATGTACCTATCCACCTATAACTACTGTGATGTTAGGTAACAACATAAATAAATAAGTATTAAAGCTACCTGTGTGATTTAAAGAAAAAAAATTAAACTGACTGATTATAATACATTTTCTTTATTTTTCTCTGAAAACATGACCCTTATAAGAAAGTTTCGGTTTCGGCCGAAACTGAGACCGTTGCCGGAATTCGGTTTCGGTTTCGGTCGAACACTAAACAGCTTTTTTACTGAATGCATATGAAAGCCGGCTGTCATTTTTAGATCTTTGACAGTTACAAGTAATCATTGGCCCGAAAGTCTGACAACCAGTCTTACCAAGGGATATCGTATAACCCACTTTACCCAGTACTAACTGGGTTGTGGAGGTCAGGTAGGCAGTCGCTCCATGAAAAATACTGGTATTCAGCTGCATCCGGTTAGACTGGAAGCCGGCCCCAACATCGTCGCTTGAGCGCATAACTTGTGTGTAATGTAAACTTTATCCCACTATAGGAATTTCTCCAGTATCGTGGGTGAATTTAAAGATATTTAAACTCAAATACATTAACAGTTTCACTCGAAACAACTACCTGTCAGGACATACAAATATTTGTACCGTGTGGGAATCGAATCCGCGACACGCAGTGCAGCAGCCAACCGTGCCAACAAGACAAACAATATCACCATAACAGCATTCTAAGTGGTACCGCAGTCATGTTATCTTCCCATAAATTAAGCAAGCACTTAAACTAACTAGCTTAGTGAACTTAAGTTGAACTTAGTTTTGTAATCATAGTTAAGGGTGTGTTGTTTGACTGTAGATTGGCTTAAGGTTAAGTTTGGTTTGAACCACAGCTCCTAATGCTAACCTCAAATCTTCCAAAATAATATTGTCAAACAAGTTTATGGTAAAAAATATTTTATTAGACAATCAAACCCTTTTAATTGATAACCCATATCATGGAAGTGCAATAACTAATCCGCTATATTTGGGAATCCGCCATATTGGATTTAGAATGTCGTCACTTAACTAACCATTCATTGTCATCCAAACTAAACGTGTATGCATAATTTCAGCTCAATCGGTTAGAGATAACTGTTTTAAAATTCAGTTGCAAGATTTGAACTAAACGAACATACAAAAATTTTAAAAAGGCTTGTAATAAAAAAGCATAAAAACAATGAAACATAAAGACACAACCCATCTTCTATACAGATAGCAATCGCAATACTCCTTAAAAAATTTCAAACAATAATAAATTCGTTTCTTCACAAATTCAAAACCTTTTTTATTCGAGTACCTGCAGAAATGTTTTCACAAGAATCTTTATTACGGAACAGTATCTTAATTAGTAAAGAGGTGTAAATTCTGCCTAAGGGCTGTTTTATAATGATCAAGTTTCAGAGGAAATTAAATTGATTTTCATTATGTTTCAGACTTGGTAATATAATAATTTAGATGGTGGAAAATGTCGTCAGGATTTAGGGAGAAAACTTTATGATTTAGGGTGTTGGAACTGCGCATTTTAAACTAGATATTTTCAATATTTTAATCATTACATTGGTTGTCCATTCCTCGAAAAGCACGTTAAGCCGTTGGTCCCGGCTGAAATTTGTAGATCATTGACAGTCGTTATAGGTAGTCATTGGTCCATGAAAAACTGACCACCAGTCTCACCAAGGGATATGGTATTACCCAGTACTAACTGGGTTGTGGAGGTCAGATAGGCAGTCGATCCATGTAAAATTCTGGTATTCAGTTGCATCCGGTTAGTATGGAAGCCGACCCCAACATAGTTGGAAAAAAGATGGCAGATGATGACATTGGTGATCAATCTCAGACAGCTTAAACTATAAATTCACTAGGATTTATCTGGGCGCTAACAACCGCCGACTTATTGTTTATTTTTAATATAGGGTAGTAGGGACACCGACGCGAAAACGGTTACCACGTATTCAGTACATCTTTCTGAGCCCCCCCACGTAGAAATTTTTCATCGGTTTTAAAAAAAAAAACATTCGCTTTTCCATACATTTTGACCGTGTGGATATTGCACTTTTGTAAGAAATGGCAGATTTTGTTAATGATGAAAATAAACACTAGAAACGGGATATTTATCATGACCACTGTTTGTCCACTGTCACTTCAGTTTATCCGTGATCATGGTGCTTGCAAAAGCGCCGAAATATCTGGAACTCAAAACAAACAGTGGACATGGTAAATATCCCGTTTCTAGTGTTAATTATAATATAATGTTTGTGACCATGACAGTTTAAAAACTTAAACCGATGAAAAATTTGTATATGGTAGGACTCAGAATGATGTACTGAATTCGTGGTAACCGTTTTCGCGTCGGTGTCGCTTCCACTCCGTATAATGTCACAACTTTTGACAAAAAAGACCCTCCTGGCAATGACAGTTAAATGCTGAAAGCCCTTATAGCACTCACTGTAAATTGGTGTTATTTAGTAAAAATATGTTAGACAGCTTGAATAGAGGCAACGGAGAACATTGTCACTAAGGAGGTAGACAAACAGACGTATATTTTTTGGCAATGGGCGTCTCATCTTACTACCTACTATTGTAAATGTGAAATTTTCTGAGGATATGTATTGTATCCTCAGTATAAAATTTCGCATGGAATTTGGATTTCGGATGGAAGGATGGATGTTTGTTACTCCGTCACGCAAAAACCGCTGGACGAATTTGGGTTAAATTTCTCACACGGATAGTTTATTACCTGGATTAACACATTTACTTTTTATTGTAGTAGTATAAAACAATCCCGTCGGATAATTACTGAACTCCTCGCGGGTGAGGCCGCGGGCTTGAGCTAGTTTCTTTATAATTTTCGTCTGTCTCTGGTCTGGCCATCCTCCCAGTACTACAGACTGCGAAGCCGTGGTCCGATTTTTCCAGCACATATCTGAAATGAGAATCTTAGATAAAAAGGCAACTAACAAAAGGTATTTAAATGGTAGATGTGAGTGGCAACACCGGGAGGGGACGCCCTAGAATATACGTGTAATTAATGTAAATGATAAATATATAACAGATCCTAAAATTATAGCAGAGCAATTTAATGATTATTTTGTGGACTCAGTACAACCAAATGCCAATAATTATCAGACTAATAATAATTTTAATACATTGGGATCTCATAAATCTATTTTTATGGAACCAACCATACCTCAGGACATTATAACTATTATTAATAATCTTAGAAACACCAATAGTACAGGATATGATGATATTGACACAAGAGTAGTTAAAGCAGTGGCTCCTCTTATAGCACCGATATTAAGTGACATAATAAATAGCTGTATTCAAAATGGTATTTTTCCGCAAAAGTTAAAGATTTCGATTGTCAAGCCATTTCATAAAAAAGATGACAAAACAATTTTAAGTAATTATAGACCTGTAGCTCTCATACCGATTTTCTCAAAGATCTTTGAGAAAGTTCTTTATAATAGTATTTACAATTACTTTGAAAAACATGATATTTTTTGCAAGGAACAAATGGGTTTTAGGAAGAGAAAAACCATTAATATGGCCATATACAATTTTCTTGGAAAAGTACATCACAATATGGACAATAGGAATCAGTAATGGCAATGTATATGGATATGACCAGAGCATTCGATTATGTGGACCATAAGGTACTGCTAAGTAAGCTAAATAGATACGGCATCAGAGGTAACATGCTTAATCTCATACAATCTTATTTGGAGGATAGAGAACAAATTACGCAGATTAATCAAGTATAAAGTCCAAAACTGAAGTAGTACACTCGTCTAGCTCTAGAGTTCTCCGTTACGGTATTCCGCAGGGTACTGTGGTGGGACCCTTGCTGTTAATTTGCTACATTAACGACTTTCCCCAAGTGATCATTCACCAAAATGTCCTTATTTGCCGACGACAGCACGGTTATATATAACACTGGTAGTAATAAAGAAATAGAAGATGATATTAACAATAGTCTTGTTACGATTGTTGACTGGCTGAACGCAAATAACCTCAAAATTAACCTAGCTAAAACTAAATTTATGAATTTTAAAATTAGACAAAATAACCTCTCACATATTCAGGTAAACTACAAAGGTGACCAAATACATGAAACTACTGTAACAAAATTTCTTGGCCTGCATATTGATAGCGATATGTCATGGAGGACGCAAATCGATAATGTATGTGGGAAGCTCAGTAAGTTTTCATATGCTCTAAATATGCTAGGCAAAATTGTAAATAAAACAGCGCTCCTAGCAGCTTATCATGGCTATGTCGCCTCTGCATTGCGATATGGCCTTATTTTTTGGGATAATGCGGCTAAGGTAGAGGAGGTATTGATAGCACAGAAAAAGTGTATTCGTGCTATATGTAAAATAAAAAGAACAGATTTATGCAAGCCACATTTCCGAAACTTAAAAATATTGACTGTACCATCTCTCTACATCTATGAAGCCTGTATCTTTGTAAAAAATAACATGTCTATAAATAGATCTGTTGAAAGTCAACGGCGGTCAAAAAAGCTGCACCCATTATACACTAAAACCAAATTCCTCTACAATAGTATATATGCAATGGTTCCAAAACTTTATAACAAACTACCGGATCAAATTGTATCAAGCGACAACATGAATGAGTGTAAACGTAAGCTTTTCAAATTATTAAATGACAAGGCGTATTATTCTGTCAATGAATATCTTAAAGACAAATTAAAATAATATTTATATAAATTTAAATCTGTCTGTAAAATTTTGTTCCCTTATAATATTGAATTGATCGTTTTTATTGACATATTGTGCTGTGTATTTCATCTATTATTATATAAGATTTGATTGATTGATACTTCTTTATGTGCCGTTTTAATTTATTGACATATTATTATTACATTGACATATTATTAGCGTTTAGTGTTTGACATGAAACTTTATTGTGACATTTTCTACTTAGTTTTAACTTTATATTTTGCATTTTATTTTGTAAATTGACAGTTGAACACACTATTTTGTATGCCTTCTGACGGGACATAGTATGGACCAACATTTATTTATATAACATCTGTATATTTTTACCCTATGTTCACAAAATGAATAAATGAATTTGAATTTGAATTTTATTTATTTATTTATTTATTTGGATCTCCAACAGAAACTACACAATTACATGCAAGCATACATATAACAGGGACAAATACACGTGTGCGCTTCCAATTATAGGAGCACATACACTGACCTTATTTGTGAGGTTCTTCAGAAAGGTCAGGTGCGTAGTACTCGTAACCGGCGTACGTGTATGACCAGATGTATGAACGTAGACGAGGCTACAGGAGTACGTAAGGATCGTAGCAGGTGGCGCTCTGTGGTTTCTGCCTACCCCCATGGGAAAAACGCGTGAGTTTATTTATGTATGTATGTCTGGAGTCTGAAAATATTGTGCCTGGTTACAGGCAAACGTTAGGTACCTACCAGTCAGGGCTTTTTTTTCGGCTGGGAAATCATCAAATGACTCCTCCCGCTCTGGGCGGGGCGGAAGGGAGTGTCAGACTTTTACTGACTAAAAACCATACATATTCCTTCTTTTGCCCTTTATGTTCCAGGGCCGCGGTATCTCTTTCGAACAGTCCCGCAGCCCTGGCAGGCATCGGCCCTTGCGGGCCCCTCCTGTTTGCTGACATCTCTTTGAGGCGCGCGTGGAACACGAACGCGAAAAGACGGACGGACGGCGAGCTAGCCCATTACTCACCGTCCACAGGCCCGCGCCTACGGTGGCCGAGAGCCACCACGTGGCCCCCGAAGCCCGGTGTTTCTCCCGCGGCGTCTGGGACGTGAGGTTCTCTCCCTCTCACGTTCCGCCACCTCCTTCGCTAGCGAGATGCCGCGGCCCTGGAACACAAAAGACCAAAGAAGGAACATAGATGGGTTTTAGTCAGTAAAAGTCTGACACTCCCTTCCGCTCCAAATGGAATCCGCTAGGAATCAAGTTGTATGGAATTTTTGCCACTGGTACTTACATTAGCAAATTTAGTAAAAAAAATTGTAGAACCAACTATTCATCAAAAAAAAAAATCTTTATGGAATTAGCCTAACATGCAGGCCCATAGTCGCTTATTGTTGGCTGTACAAAAAAACTCGTAACAATAATAATTTTCGCTGGCAATCCTTTGTTTTTTTTTTATCAACGCGGGGCGCGATGAAACTTTTTTCTTTTAATACAAAAGTTACATTAGAATTGAATTAGCGAAGTTTCGTTCTGAACAATGCTTTGATTTTATTTTTAAAGTAAGTTTTTGTGTATTATGTTTATTTTAAAATGAAGAATAAGATCTACCTATCTACAGTATAGACCTAAGGCTTAGCACGCACTGCGATTAAACGCGAGCAGTTTAGGAATAGCTGAAAATGCAAAACCGTATACAACCACGCACTGTGGCTGACATTTTGCTTAATTTTATTATAGTACCACCATGGATTTCTGGCGAGTAGCGTGTGTTTTGGCTTTGGTTTTCAAATTTAGAAATAGAAAACGTAAACAACGCCTCCGCCATAAGTACTGGATACATCGCCTAAAAACAAATGCATCTAAAATAAATCAAAGACATCTAAAATAATACTTTTGCAAAATGTAAAACGACGTGCGACAGCATCCCGATTAGTTTTTAAATTACTACAGAATGTCGATTGGTACCTCTGATAAATTATTACAAGCTAGCCAGTATCAACAATATAAAGACACTGCATTTCATAATAATAATCCGAATGCGATTAACCGCTGTCCGTACGCCACCACACTATTACTATGGCATACATAAAAATCGCGCGCTTACAAACCGCGATCCAAGTGTATCAAGTTACGATTCTAAAATCAGTCACTGAAAATAGTCGCTATTAAGTGCGCTTGAATAGAAAGCTATGTGTTACTTTTTTTGCGATTTCAAACGTACGGTTAAACGCGTGCGGTTAATCGCAGTGTGTGCTAAGCTTAATACTAGAGGTGTGGACAAACCGACCGGACTACGGACCGGCTGTGCACATCGGATTTTGATAAATCATATTTTTATTTCTAACTACCTCGTTGATCGCAAGCGCGACTGCTGAGCATGAGGTCCTGAGTTCAATTCCCGTGTCTGTCAAAGTGTTATAGGGTTTTTCCATCGGGAATCTCTCAGTAGCAGCCACGGGAGTCTGGTTTTGTGCCCGGTTGATGGCAATAAGCTCGTCCCCTATTACATGAGTTTTAAATATAACCGGCGAAATGTGGGTGTAATATTAAGGACACCTCTGCCTAACCCTTCGGGGATTACAGGCGTGATGTTATATTCATTTCTGTGAATTGGTTTTAAAAAACACTATATACGAGTACGTCACAACTCGTCATGATTTTAAACTAGATGGGGCCGCTGTTTCGTACCTGACTACTCTGAGAAGAAACAGCCGAAACAAACTCAAAGGTCAAACTCTCTTTTAAAGTCCAGACATTAACCAGTTATTTCACTCCTTAAAAAAAAATCTCTTGTTTAATATTGTTTAGAAACCGGTTGTCCAAATAGTTATTATTAGAACGCTTATCGCCTGTGATACAGGTTTACCCTTTTTTTTTTTCGGGTGGGAAATCATCAAATTATGTCCCGCTCTGGGCGGAGCGGGAGGGAGTGTCAGACTCTTACTGACTAAAAACCACCCATGTTCCTTCTTTTGCCCTTTATGTTCCAGGGCCGCGGTATCTCTTTCGAACAGTCCCGCAGCCCTGGGTACAGGTTTACCCTAGTACATAACAGGCATCGAACATTGTTATACCTACATTATTTCTAAGATTTACGTTTTACTAGTTTTCCGGCCCCGGCTTCGCCCGCGTCGAGTTCGGTTATATCGCGTTTCCAAGAGAACTCTTCAAAAGTCCGGGATAAAATCTATCCTATGTTCTTTCTCAAGGTCAACTCTATCTCTGTATCAAATTTCATTAAAATCAGTTCAGTGGTTTAGACGTGAAAAAGTAACAGACAGAGTTACTTTCGCATTTATAATATTAGTAGGGATTGGTCAAGTCATTATGAGGACCATACAAATTAGGGTCTGATATGTTTTTTGAATAAGAACCACACAGATTTGAGTGAACCTGTCCAGTCAGTGCAAGCATTTGTCAATGACCGTGATAGATAAATGCACTGAAGTTTCTGTCAACGTCATAATGCCCGCTGGGTTTGACCACCACATAGAGCTTATCACAAGATAAAATCTAATGGATCTGGTTGTAGAACCTAATTGCATATACAGGGTTATTTGTAAAACACCAGCAACCTCTTAAGAGGTCATTGTACTCATCATTATGAACAACAAAAAAATCAGCTGTTCCCTACATTTATGATCGATTAACTCGTCAAAATGTAGGGAACAGCTGATTTTTTTTGAGATTTCTGGTTTGGTCCCATAATAAAAGTTGTTCATAATGATGAGTACAATGACCTCTTAAGAGGTTGCTGGTGTTTTACAAATAACCATGTATAACTATTAATCCTACTACTATTATACATGCGAAAGTGTGTGAGGATGGATGTTCGTTACTCTCATCATCATCATCTTCCTGCCCTTGTCCCATTCTTTTTGGGGTCGCCGTAACACGTTTCCTTCTTCCATTTTCCCCTGTCAGACGTCACGGCATCATTTACTCCTTTCTCTTTCATATCAGTCTTCACACAATCCATCCATCTTTTCTTTGGCCTTCCTCTCCCTCTCCATCCATCAACATTCATGTCCATTACTGTTTTAGTCACATTCGTTTCAACCCTTCTCAATACATGTCTATACCAAGACAAACTAATTCCTTTCATTTTTTCTGTAACAGGCGCCACTTTCAAACTTACTTCCTATAATATACTCATTCCTTGCTTTATCCTTATTCCTTACTCCTCCACAAAACCAAAAACTTGTACGGATTCAGATGACATTTGAAACACAGATAGTTTATAACCTGAATTAAGACATAGAATACTTATTATCCCGGTAGGACTATTTCCGAATTCCACATTGACCAAGGCGCAATTCAAATAAAATGTTCAAATCAGTAAGGAATAGTGTGGATATGGATTTCACCTCTTCACCCATGTCAGATATAAGGGCTACCACTCAAGACCTTATATTAGGGTGGAAGCGACAGGGTGGCCCGCGAAATTCAAATTTTCTTACGTTTATGCAATTTGCGGGCCAGTGTCAGGTTGTATGTTGATGAAAAATGAGTCGCACTAGTAAAACGTATGTAGTTATAGAATTTTAATTCCTAAAATCATTAATGAAACCATCTTCCATCTTAGGCCGCAGACGCGTTTAATAATAACGAGTTTCTTCCGTGCCTCGGAAAGCACGTTAGGCCGTTGGACCCGGCTGTCAATTGCAGATCTTTGACAGTCGTGTAGTCGGTGGTCCGAAAGTCTGACAACCAGTTTTACCAAGGGGTATCGTATTATCCAGTACTAACTGGGTTGTGGAGGTTAGATAGACAGTCGCTCCATGTACAATACTGGTATTCAGCTGCATCCGGTTAGACTGGAAGGCGACCCCAACATGGTTGGGGAAAGGTTAAGCAGATGACGAGACGCGTTTTGATAATACTCGTATTTTTAGATCCCATGTTTCATCTACTTTTACAAAAACCCAAATCATCATCTGACTAGTCTTTTCAGATATGCATATATAATTTCAGGATGCAGCTGAAGACCAGTATTTACACGGAGCGACTGCCTATCTAACAACAACCCACTTACTGGGTAATACGATACCCCTTGGTAAGACTGGTTGTCAGAATTTCGGGCCACTGACTATATGTAATGTAACGACTGTCAGGATCTACAAATGATAGCTGGGAACGGCTTAACGTGCTTTCCGAGAGAGTACGGACGTTGCACAGAGAGGACTCTGTATGTAATTATGGTCACCCATCTACGGACCACGGCAAGCACTGCTTAACCTTGAAGATCAACCCGTGTTGTTATTATTTAGCCACGTTCTTCTCACAGAAAAAAAAACCTACATTCTTCGAAAATGAGCATATTTTACGGACCCAACTTTCTCACACTTTTCAGAAATCCCAATGAAATCACTTGTACATTTTTTCCCGGATCACAGCGACTGAATTTCCAATTCAAAAATTCTACCCTTGCTTACCGTAACACTTGAATGAAAATATCCTCAATACAGACACTAGCTTTGAGTTTGCTTTATTTCTTTTCCTTTTAGTATCTTTGAAAAAAAAAACCGGCCAAGTGCGAGTTGGTCTCGCGCACCGAGTGTTCCGTATAAACTTGTAGGTATATTATTTACGGATTTTTCCCTTTACTTGTGCTTTAAGACAATGCTTTTTGCCAAATTTCATGATTCTAGGTCATTGGAAAGTACCCTATAAATTTTGATTCCTTTTGAGAGTGTCGAAAAATACGTTTTTTTGCGGGATAACAGCTGTATCTTTTTCACGTCAACTTAGAAGTTTGATTTTTTACAGCTTCAAGGGTACTAAAGATATGACTATATGTTTTTAATTTCAACTCGATACCTCCACGCGTTCCCGAGATAAAGAGTCTTGACAGGCAGACAGATGGACGGACGGACGGACAACAAAGTGATCCTACGAGTATTAGGGTTCCGTTTTTTCCTTTTGAGTTACGGTACCCTAAACATAACATTTAATTCTGTGCACGCTATATGTATATTTTTGACACAGACTTAATTAATTTGTGACGTACCTACTTAAGTAGAGGCTTGTAATTGAGCCTCGTTAGCTTTTAAATGAATAACAAGTGTTGGTGATAAATTAAGCTTTTATTCTGTTAGATAAACATATAACAGCAAAACATACACACAGAGCAGGAGCTTGGGGCTAAATAATAACAGCCACTTGGGCCGATCTTTAGGTAAAGCCGTGCTTACCTAGGTTGGTCCGTGGATCATTAATACAACCCTCTTCCCCCCTCTTCCACCTTAAGCCGCAGACGCGTTTGATAATAAGGAGTTTCCTCCGTGCCTTGGCAAGCACGTTAAGCACAACGCCTCACAACGCTCACGTCTCTTCTTGTCTCTGCTGTGCGCTACTGCCGAGTGCGGAGGCTGACCTAAACAGAATGAGACATCTCCTCTTCTCTCTGCTCTACCGTTTCTGTTTTGATCAATTTGTAGGATATTTATTATTCAACCAAACATACTACACAACAAGTGCAGTTCCGAAAACGAATAATTATTGTTGATGTCAAAATTGTCCCCAGATCCGTAAAGTAACCTGCATTTTTCTGTAGGTATAAAAAAATCAGAGAAACGAACTTTTTTACGGCAAAGCCTCGTTCGCAGCTATCATTTTATTGCCCTTATCCAAATTCATTTGGGGTCGGCGCAGTATGTCTTCTTCTTCCAAACTTCTCTTTACTCTTTCTTGCCATATCATCTCGTTCACAGCTAGTATTAAATTATTTTCCTTAAACACTTTTCTCTTTAACCAACAGCGCTAACATCAAACAAACGTTATAACAAATGGTCCTAAGTAAACCGGTGTTAATTATGACATGGGAAGCAACGAACTGATTGTGGTGTCCTTTCAACTTTCGTCCTTTATAATGTGTTACCCTTTTTGTTGCTTTTTCTGTAAAATATGTGGTCTGTGTCAACGGGTCGTCGCATTTATGGTGATAATTTTATGCTTTATTATGTATTTGCTTTGCATTTTAAATAAAAACGAATGATTAATATACAGTATTTGTCTTTGCTCTGTTGGGTCATTCTACTTACTGCAGGTTTTTGAGTCCCCCGGAAAATCTGAAACTGCCATTTTCTTAATAAAATAAAATAAAAACGTACGCAATATGTAAAACTGCCGTATTATTTCTTCAACTTCTATTAACATTGAAATTTCGTAAGGTGCAAATGATATAAATAAAGCTGTCGAAACAGACATTTGTTGTGAGCATTATGATAAAATTGTTGAAGTAGTTTCTGCACCAAAAAAAAATTTAGAGGTAAATGCGAATACTACAAATTAACTAATCCTCTGGAAATGTTCGAATAATAATTGCAATTAATAATTAATTTTCAAGTAACTTAGCCTGTGCTGTGTAACCGTGTTGTGATTTAACAAAAATATTATGGTAATAATAATTACTCAAATGGTCTCAGACGGAACTTGATGCCCTGGATAGGAGGGTCCGCTCACTGCTGACCACAAATCGGATGCATCACCCACGGTCGTCGGTGATGAGACTGTATATCCCGCGGAAGTGCGGGGGTCGTGGCTTCTTAAATGCTAAGACCCTGTACAACGGGCCCTACATGGGCCCGATGTAGACTTCTTAGCGTCCGTATCTTGGCTGCGTTTCGGTGACGTCTTTGGGGAAACCGAAGGTTTTGTCTGTGCAATAATGGACGAAGTTATGATGACGAATAACTACCGGAAATACATTGTGAAGGATGGCACGGTTGACATATGTCGGGCATGCCACCGTCCAGGAGAATCCATTCGGCACATTATTTCTGGGTGTTCTCGTCTAGCTAACGGAGAGTACTTGCATAGACACAACCTCGTTGCCAGGATTATCCACCAGCAACTTGCTTTGAAGTACAACCTTGTGGAATCAGAAGTGCCATATTATAAGTATGCGCCCGACCCAGTTCTCAATGATGGTAATATCACGTTGTACTGGGATCGACCTATCGTCACTGACAGGACTATTGTTGCCAATAAGCCTGACATTGTGGTAATAGATCGATTGGAGCGTCGTGCAATGATTGTTGATATATCGGTCCCGCATGACGAGAACCTCGTGAAAGCAGAGAAAGATAAACAATTCAAATATCTCGATCTGGCTCGCGAGGTTGTCGACATGTGGGACGTGACTACAGCAGTCATTGTGCCGATAGTCGTGTCAGCCAATGGCTTAATAGCCAATAGCCTCGACCAACACCTGAGGAGGCTCTCGCTGGGCAGCTGGATCAAGCGCTTGATTTCGCAGTTCTTCTGGACACGGCGCGTATTGTTAGGAGGTTCCTCTCTCAAGAGCCCTGACCACCGGTAGCTCGGACCCTGTTCCCGATGCCGGTGGGCTACTATTTTTTATATTTTTAAATGTTTTTTATAATCTAATATTTAAAAATGTAATTAATGTGTGTAAAGATAAATAAAGGAAAATAAATTATTATTTTCATCCTTTGTTGTAACTAAGAGACTGATTAGCAATTATAAGTTTTATTGTAAATATCCCGTTTCTAGTGTTAATTATAATTATTAGCAATTTTTTTTGTCAAAGGGAATGTTCTATTGAAAAACTTTACTGTTGAACAACTGTGCTACCATTATGTCACTATTTCTACAAAGAGGTTTTTCGATTTCAGTTATGTACAATTGGTTTATAAATTACATTACAAGTAGGTATATCAGATGCCAGATAATAATATATTTTTATCAATGTTAACTACTTTGCTAAGATATGTTTACACGTATACATGTTATGTCAAATATTTTGAAACAAAAGTGCAAAACAGTAACACAGTTGTCTTTTAAATGTGATTCATAAGACTTAGCAAATGATAATTTCAAATTAAAGTTATGAGAAAGAAAGATTTCTGTTCTTAAAATACGTTTTGTTAATTTTTAGGGTTCCGTATCTCGAAAGGACTAAACGGAACCCTTATAGGATCACTTTGTTGTCCGTCCGTCTGTCTGTCTGTCAAGGCCCTTTTTCTCAGGAACCCGTGGAGGTGTTAAGCTGGAATTAATATCAAATACTCAAGTCTACTGTCCCTTGGAGCTGTGAAAAAATCAAACTTCTAAACCAACGCAATCAAAAGATACAGCCGTTTATGTCGCAAATTTCCGCAAATTTTAGTCACTCGCAAGGGAATCAAAACCTACAGGGTACTTCCCGTGAACTCAGAATCTTGAAATTTGGTATGAAGCAATGTTTTATGGCACATATAAAGAAAAAATTCCGAAAACCTTAAATTTTTTGTTAAATCACATATTTTTATAGATAATGGTACGGAAACCTTCGTGCACGAGTCCGACTCGCACTTGGCCGGATTTTTCCTTCCTCTCCCCCTCCAACCCTCCTCATCACATGTCTATACCAAGACAGACGACTTCCTTTCATATTTTCTGTAACAGGCGCCACTTTCAAACTTCCTCTTATGTGCTCATTTCTTACTATATCCATTTCACTCCACACATCCATTTCAACATTCTCATCTCTGCTGCATGCCATCTCAAAATCCTCTCCCAAGTTAAGTAAAAAAAAGTTCACCAAACTACACAAATTTGTGACAAAATGGTAGGCGAAATTGTGGCTTGGCGTGGAGGGCACGCACGTCTGTTTATGCCCTGGCGTTCTAAAACGCCAGCAATTGTTACTAGCCAACTACTATCTCGGGTCGTTGGGCTACCTCGCTTGAGAACACATCAGCATCTGTGTAGCCTTTTCCCAACCATATTGGGGTCGGCTTTCAGTTAACCGAATGCAGCTGAAAACTAGTATTTTACATGGAGCGACTGCCTATCTGAGCTCCTTGACCCAGATACTCGGTAACCTTTGGTAGGAAGGTTATCAATTTTTTAGGCTTCTCATTACTTTTAACGACGGTTTAAGATCTACATTTGACAGCTGGAACCAACGGCTAAGGACGCGTTCCCACTCTATAGTGACGACAGATTATCGTGTCGTTTAAAACGTCGTGGCTTGTGTATTTAAATTGAGGTAAACTTATACTGTCACATACGGGATAGAGCTACAAAATTACAATATATACCTAAGTACAACGGCGAGCTTAACCCAAAGTTGGGTTTTCTAACAGGAAACCTTACTTCGATTGCGAGATTTACAGAAAAGGATATACCTACGTGCACAAACTTAAATTAACTTATTTTATAAACCAAACTAAACTAATAAATACAATATAATATACGTAATGCATACAATACCTATGTAGATAAACATACATAATTATTATTAAATACTAGAAGCATACTATCATCATGTTGACAGGAAATATTCTCTTATTCCCTTCTTGAACACATCTAACGAACAAACACAAATGTCTAGTTTTTGTACAACTCTCAACAATATCGACTTATGTTATAGTTTTAATATTCTCATGTGAGTGGTGTGTTTATCGCAAACCTGAATTAATGTCACCACACAATAAATAATAATGTCTCACCAACTGACCTACCTACCTACTACAGAACGTGCTGGATTAAAGATCATGATCGTAAAAAGTAATGCCATATGAATAACAACGGGTTTTTATAGCAATAGACTTGATATGCTGGTGCCTAAATAATAAAAGCAGCACTGGTCAATCTTAAATGATAAGGAGTGCTTGCGGAGCACGATTCCCCCCAAGAACAAGCAACAGCTTCGCCCAGTAATAGTTTTTCATACAAACTTGCAACCCCTTTTTCAGCCGCTTAGGGGGTGAATTTTCTAAAATCAATTCCTAGCGGATGCCTACAACACAATAACTATCTACAGTTTTTTTTCTTATAATGAACTTAGAAGTTGTTATTGTTATTCATAAAAAAAAATATAATTATCTTTAAAAAAAATACACATGTGCGTGTATTTTTTTACAGACCAATTACATCAAATAATGATTTATTTAGAATAAAAATACATTGCAGAATACAATAAAAGTTATTTCATGTAATTATAACCATGAACAAAAAAGTAATGACGATTTAAAGGCGAGATTTCGGGTAATTTATGGAAAAATAAAAATAAAACATATTAATTGAGGTGTTTATTTTTTTATTTTTCCTTAAATAACCGTGACACTTAGGATATGGAGTTCTAGGGTGTAACCTCGCAAATGACCCTCCCAACCCCCCAAAAAAATGTGTGGGTCCATGTGCCAAACACCCTGTATAATATGCTTGTCAAACAACACTCATTTAATCGCTGGCTCTTCTCGCTTATCGCTGTAGCTGGAGCAGGTACTTTAGATATTCATATAAATATTTCTTTTTTTAAAGTTCAAAAATTGTCAAAACATTTATATTTTAGGTGCAGTCAGTCGCACAGTGCAATAAATTACTTTTTTTTTTAATTATTTCGGAGCAATAAGGACGATTTTCGAAGTTCATAGTGGCTCGCGATCGTTGTATTGTTGCAGCTGGTGACATAAATATGTCCAGACTTATTAATATTCTAAACCTGATTTTTTATCTACCCTGTTCCTTTATCTTCTTAAGAACCAGCTGCTTAGTGATTTTTGAGTTCTTCAAAGGACTAAGAACTATATAATTAACTAACTATAAAATATAACGTCATCATAATAAATGGCACGTATATGTAAATGGTCGATCCCCAAATGATATACATTTTTATTTCTTAAAAATATTAAAGCAAACAATACTAACGAATGAGCCTCGTTTTATGATCCCCATATGATTTTCATTTTGGTTTTTGTGAGCTTTTGTTTAACTTGCTTTGTCAATTATATTCACAAAAAAAAAAAATCGTAGTTCGGAGGCAAATAGGACCGTGGTAAGTGAATTACATTAACGTTGTAAGGACGGAACCCTACATTGTCCGTGGCCCGACACGTTGAGGAAACCAGCATGTCTTAAAACTAAAATTTCTATGACGATGGTCGAGTGGTCACCAAGGCAACTGAGCATGTGGTCCTCGGTTCGGGCAAAGTGTTATGGGTTTTTCGATCAAGAATTTTTCAATTGCAGCCGCGGAGTCAGGATTTGTGCCCGGTCGATGGCAATAGGCTCGCCCCTATAACATGGGACTTAAAAAAAACTTACCTGGCGAAATGTGGAGGGACACCTCTGCCTAACCCTTCGGGGATTACAGGTTCATTCTTACCCAGGACCACATGCTCAGTCGCGTTGGTGACCACTCGACCAACGAGAACTTGATGACTTTAATAATTTATTGTTAAGAAGAAGTACGCTAGGGTGTAGTTAACTACCGGAGGCACTGCCGAAGGTTTTTAGCCGCGAATGCTGTGTCAGCGCAAGCCGCCAATGGCATGACCAGCTAATATGATGTCAAAACATTAGGGGTCGATACAGCATGCAATACATGAATTGAAAGTGATAATAAAACATTAAATATGAACATATTTTATTGACTGGAGAAACAACAAATTGACCCTTTTTTTTTTTGGAGGGTGGGAAATCATCAAATGACTCCTCCCGCTCTGGGCGGAGCGGAAGGGAGTGTCAGACTCTTACTGACTAAAAACCACCCATGTTCCTTCATTGGCCCTTTATGTTCCAGGGCCGCGGTATCTCTTTCGAACAGTCCCGCAGCCCTGGCAGGCACCGGCCCTTGCGGGCCCCTCCCGTTTGCTGACAACTCTTTGAGGCGCGCGTGGAACACGAACGCGCCGTCGACACGGCCTGCCCGTCGTCATACGACGGACGGACGGCGAGCTAGCCCATTACTCACCGTCCACAGGCCCGCGCCTACGGTGGCCGAGAGCCATCACGGCGTGGCCCCCGACGCCCGGTGCTTCTCCCGCGGCGGCTGGGACGTGAGGAGGTTCTCTCCCTCTCACGTTCCGCCGCCTCCTTCGCTAGCATGACTGCTTCGCAGAAGGAGGCGACGGCTTCCCATTCCCTCTCGCCCCGGACCATGGCTTGAACCAGGGCCGGGCGCGAGAGGTCGCCGCCGCCAATCGCCGCTACGAGGACACGGCGGTGCTCCTCACAAGCGGAGCAGACCTCGACGGTGTGCTCCACCGTGTCCTCCGGTCGATCCTCGCAATTGTAGCACCCGGGCGTTTCCTCCCGCCCGATTCGGTGCAGGTACCTCCCGAAGCACCCGTGTCCGGTGAGGACCTGCGTCAGGCGGAAGATGAGGGCGCCGTGGCGCCTCCCTAGCCAAACAAATTGACCCTTGAGTCGAAAAAAATTGTAAGTCATTATACATTATGAGATTTCAACTATTATAATTTTGAGTACCGAATTCAGTAACGGTCGACCACTTTTCAACCTTATGCCCCGAGTAAGAAGGTTGAAAAGTGTCCCACAGTCAGTGAGCGCGGTAGTACCTGTCAAAGTATACCACCGCTGACACACAGGTATCCTCTCTATGAAAGAGGGTGGCCCTCAATCCGCTACAAGGGCCCAATTTAGATTGTCACAATTTTTAATGTCACGTCATCGAAATTTTAGTTTTAAGACATGCTGGTTTCCTCAACGTGTTTTTTTCTTCACCATTTTGGGAGCCATAACAACCTGGGCCACCTCTTATCTTCAAATATCATTATTATTATAGTCTTAATACGATGTTTTTTCAAAGTCACACCTATAAGTGAAAAAACGAAATATAATCGATGTTCTAAAATTGTTGAGAAGTCTGCTGACGTCATAACATAGTAATTAAAGTGTTTCTTCGTTTTAGGCATCGGTCTCACAGTCGATGAGGAAGTGACAAGCTATCTACTATTATATTGCTTAAATGAAATGAAATCTTTTATTTCCAGATACAAATCCACAAACAACAGTCACAAACATACACTACCCTAAATAAAACTCATTGTCATTACACACACACACACACACGCGCGCGCCCTTAATGCAGTGAATTAGGTTCACCGGTGCCGTACTGCCGCTATTCTCGTACCGCGGCCACCAAAGAATTTGCCGATCTATGTATGGCGGTACGTTCAGCGGCCGAGCGGCTTCTCAGCAGCGTCTGCCAGCAGGGCGCGCGGCCCGCGGTGAACAAGGCGCTCGCGCTGCACCACCGACAGCAGTTGTAACATCGCACAATAGTAGTAGGTTCTGTGTCAGTAAAGGATAGGTAAATATTTATTAATGTTTATCAGTTCAATTCTCTAGTTGTTTCTCACATAACATCACACGTGTGATACCCGAAAAACTAGGCTGAGGTGTATCTTATAGTACACTCACATTTCGCCAGTTATTTATTTATTTATGTACACACAGATACATAACAGGACAATAATATTAACATAGAAGAGTACAAAGGTACTGCTTATTTCATAAGATTTTTTTTCCAGCAGACCTGCGAGAGGAAAGAAAAAGGAGGAAGAGGAGTGTTTTAGTCTTATTTACGGAGCGACCAGCTATAGGCTATTGCCTAAAGCTGGTTGGGTTGACGGTATCGTCAAAACATCGAAAACCGGGAAGTATGGTAGAAAAAAGGGGAGGCCTATTCCCGGCAGTGGGTGATTCCGGGCTGATATGGGGTTGATGAGCCTATTGCCATCTACCAATCACAAATCCAGTGGCTGTTGGTGAGAAATTTTTCTCTCAATAAGACTGTCTGACCTGGAAATTGAACCAAGGACCTCATGCTCAGCAGTCGCGTTTGCGACCACTAGACCTAGGACGTAGTCAGTAACATTGAAGTTACTGTTTTCTTTAATGACATGGGCAGTATTTGTTGTTCTAGAAAAGTTACTAGCACTGCTCGCTTTCCGCCCATCGTCGGCGGTGGCGCAGATGCCTAAATAAGCTGTTTTTTTGTTTGACAGTCAATACTCTACACTTATTTACAAGCGCTTGACTATGAGTGGATGGCTCTTGAGCCCCAATGATGTCAACCAGCTTGAAATATGACAAAATCCGATCAACAAAACTAAAACTTATGCAGATGAAGGTTACACTTTAAAAACTGGAAGATCCGGGTATTTAATTCAAAGTTCGAGTTTTCTCTGAAGAAATACTTAGTGACCGGAATCTAGATATATGCCCGCATGGTGGCAATAGAATCGCCTTCTGTTACATGGGTCCTAAATACCTCCAGAACAATATTAGTTAAATTGGTCTACTTAACTCATCGTGGACTTGAGATGTGTGGTGTGACGAGAATAGATAAAGTAATGAGTATGTTAGAGGTAGTTTGAAAGTTGCGCCAGTTACAAAAAAGTTGAAAGGGAATCGACTGCCATGGAATGGGCATGTGATGAGGAGGGACGAATCGCATGTGACTAAAAGAGTGATGAATATAAATGTTTATGGATGGAGAGGGAGAGGAAGGATACGGTGGATAGATTGTGCGAGGAATGATATGAAAGAAAAAGGAGCATATTAAAGCTGACGGTTGACAGAGGTGAATGGAAGATAAAAACGTGTTGCGCCGAGTAACATGGGACAACGGAGGAAAGAATTCTCACTAAATTAAAAACTGACCAATCAACTCAAACTTGTAACATACCTAGCAACGTTATTATTACTGTCTGTGTGTAATTCGTAGATAAAACCGTTTTCCTGGGGCTTACGCTTGATTCAAGGCTACAATGGGGTTCTCATTTGACATCTCTTGCGGGGCGCCTAAGTTCAGCAGCATATGCTGTTAGAAAAATCCGTCAATTTACTGATGTAGATACCGCTAGACTAGTCTATTTTAGTTACTTTCATAGTATAATGTCTTATGGCATTCTGTTATGGGGACGGGCTGCAGACATTGAGTCTATATTTATTCTGCAAAAAAGAGCCATCAGAGCCATATATAATCTTCGTAGGCGCGATTCTCTAAGGGAATTGTTTAAGGAAATCCACATCATGACGGTACATTGTCAATACATGTACGAAAACATAATATACGTTAGAAAAAATCTACATCTTTTTAATAAAAGAGGTGACAGACACAATTACAGTACTAGAACTAGAGATCAATTAGTTCAGCCAGGCTTCAGACTCGCTAAAGTAGACTCATCTTTCATGGGGTACTCTTTGAGATGCTATAATAAAATTCCACAACGTATTCTTGAACTGAATGAGACGCAATTTAAAACCTGCATTAAACGCACACTATGTAAGCAAGCATATTACAAGTTGGACGATTATATCTCTGATAAAAATGCTTGGCTCAATGCTAGTCCAGCTCCACATGGACAGGGGCGCATATATGGATTAATGGATAGCATTAAATAGTATTGTTGGAGCTGCTGAAGATTGTACAACTATCTTTACATTGTATAAATTCAATTTCTTTTGGTATTATATAACCGCATAGCCCATATTATGCGAGTACTATGTACTAGAAAGCTATCATTTGCTGGAAACCTACGTCTTTTTTTTTTACTTGAATGTGCCCTGGCGGTTAAGTGTATGTCATGCTCACTCAAATGTCTCGCTGATGGTGGCGCGTGTGTCGGATCATTTAGTTCCCTTCAAAATGGTTGAGTTGAATGGTGCTGATACATGCGTCATGTTCGTGAACGGGCGCTGTCAGTTGTGACTGGTCATCTCTTGGTTGCCACGGCTTATTTGAATTAATTATTTTATTTTTTTGAATTGTTCTTTTCTTTGTTTTTACTATGGACACTTTTAACGTGCACATCTTGCTACATCGCTCTCACATAATGTACCATCTCAACATGAATGATGTAACCAAGGTTTTGTAAAAATATTCTGATTTAAAAGAGTGTCCATGGAGTTTCTTGCCCGTTCTTCTCCATAGAGATCTACGTTAGGGAATGGGCAACTACAGTACTTTCACAGTTTTTATGCCTTGTGACTGGGACTGTAGCTACATTTCATCGTTATCTTTGTTTCGACAGTTCAAAAGTGCCTGTAACGGGCCTACTTGAAATAAATGCTTTGATTTTGATTTTTTGATTTTGGGTTCGAACCCACGACTTACTGTTCGTAAGTTGGGGCCGCCACCACTGGGCCACCGCTACTATTACTATTAGGCACACCTCTGCCTAACTCTTCAGGGATTACAGGCATCATATTATGCTTTCTGTGATAGTTTTACTGAAAATTCACAAATCCACCCTGTATATCACACGCTTAACATAACCAATGTTATTAACATTACAACCGAGTGATAACAACAATATCACGACGTCTTAATAACTAAAGGGTAGATAGCATAGTAAGTAAATATTAAATACCTTTCCTGTTTCATGTCATTTGTCCGGGAAAGTGATATTCTTGCTGTAGGTAATTATTATTGTTATTAAAAGAGAAGGCGTGAGATTGTTTACGTTGGTGAGATTAATAGTACCTAATGTTAGTAGGATGTGTGTAGGTTATTATTTTGATAAACACTGTTTTGTATCAAGTAAGTGATGGAAGTATTGTCAATAAACAACACAAAATCTCATGGCGAAATGGAGAGAGCGACTATCGCAACCCCGTTCAGGGCACGCCACGATAGTGGCGGTAAGTCCCCTCTTTGAGGAGTGGCTAGGGAGGCGCCACGGCGCCCTCACCTTCCGCCTGACGCAGGTCCTCACCGGACACGGGTGCTTCGGGAGGTACCTGCACCGAATCGGGCGGGAGGAAACGTCCGCGTGCTACAATTACGAGGATCGACCGGAGGACACGGTGGAGCACACCGTCGAGGTCTGCTCCGCTTGGGAGGAGCACCGCCGTGTCCTCGTAGCGGCGATTGGCGGCGGCGACCTCTCGCGCCCGGCCCTGGTTCAAGCCATGGTCCGGGGCGAGAGGGAATGGGAAGCCGTCGCCTCCTTCTGCGAAGCAGTCATGCTAGCGAAGGAGGCGGCGGAACGTGTGAGGGAGAGAACCTCCTCACGTCCCAGCCGCCGCGGGAGAAGCACCGGGCGTCGGGGGCCACGCCGTGATGGCTCTCGGCCACCGTAGGCGCGGGCCTGTGGACGGCGAGTAATGGGCTAGCTCGCCGTCCGTCCGTCGTATGACGACGGGCAGGCCGTGTCGACGGCGCGTTCGTGTTCCACGCGCGCCTCAAAGAGATGTCAGCAAACGGGAGGGGCCCGCAAGGGCCGGTGCCTGCCAGGGCTGCGGGACTGTTCGAAAGAGATACCGCGGCCCTGGAACATAAAGGGCCAACGAAGGAACATGGGTGTTTTTTAGTCAGTAAGAGTCTGACACTCCCTTCCGCTCCGCCCAGAGCGGGAGGAGTCATTTGATGATTTCTCACCCTCCAAAAAAAAAAAAAAAAAAAATAATGGTGGCGCGTGTGTCGGATCATTTAGTTCCCTTCAAAATGGTTGAGTTGGATGGTGCTGATACATGCGTCATGTTCGTGAACGGGCGCTGTCAGTTGTGACTGGTCATCTCTTGGTTGCCACCGGCTTATTTGAATTAATTATTTTATTTTTGAATTGTTCTTTTCTTTGTTTTTACTATGGACACTTTTAACGTGCACATCTTGCTACATCGCTCTCACATAATGTACCATCTCAACATGAATGATGTAACCAAGGTTTTGTAAAATATTCTGATATAAAAGACTGTCCATGGAGTTTCTTGCCCGTGCTTCTCCATAGAGATCTACGTTAGGGAATGGGCAACTACAGTACTTTCACAGTTTTTATGACTTGTGACTGGGACTGTAGCTACATTTCATTGTTGTCTTTGTTTCGACAATTCAAAAGTGCCTGTAACTGGCCTACTTGAAATAAATGCTTTGATTTTTTATTTTATTTTTGTGATAAATCCACTCAGACAAGTGACATTCCTGATGACAATATTATTAACTGCGACTTGTCTATGTATATGAACAAAACTAGCTGTTGCCCGCGACTTCGTTCGCGTTTAAATTTTGGTGTGTATGTGAGAGACTGCCTCGTTGGTCGAGTGGTCGCAAGTGCGACTACTATGCATGAGGTCCTGGGATCGATTGCCGGGTCGGGCAGTGTTAAAAAAAAAAATTATTTGAATTACATAAAGTTATAACGCACATGATTTGGAGATCACCTTTTAAGCAAGAAGATGCTTGTGTTAGGTGACTCCGCTCTTCCACTTAACATTGAACAATGTATGCAATTGAAAAAATACTATAAATAATAGTATTATTGGGGTATTCCATCAGGAATTTCTCAGTAGCAGCCACGGAATCTGAATTTGTGCCCGGCTGCTGGAATAGAATTGAATAGGCTCGCCTCCTGTCACATGGGACTTCAACATAACGAATGGCGAAATGTGGGTGTACGATAAGGTACACCTCTGCCTAACCCGTCGGGGATTACAGGTGTGATGTTATGTTATGTGTGAGAACTGACTGGCTGATCAAAATGTGATAATATGGGTGATGACTTCAAAATGCGTCCTTTTGGGTACTGTAATTCTGGGAGCAGAGATCCGAAACAAAATTAAATGAGGCGAAGATATGGCTTAAAACCGATTGTTTTGGCGCTATACAACCTTCTTTTCAAAGTAAACCATCAAACGCCTTGTTGAGCACTATTTATTCTAATACCATTCTGTATACAACATTAAATAACTTATTATTTTCCGCAAGCACGTGAAAGTTTTGGGCACTGAACAAACAACATATAATTTGACCGTGTGAGAAGCATGGAGTGCATAATTGAATGCCTGTCACTTTTATGGTTTGGCCCTGGGATCTGTTGATCGTCATTGTGAAAGCCAATTTTAAGGGAAATTGTAACCTCTTAAATTGAAATGGTAATGGTTGTAAGTTATTTGGAATAACGGGTATGCGGGGACTTAAAACGCACTCTCCTTTAGCTCAGCTCTGTAATACGAAGCCTGGTGGCGTTGCACAGTCTGGTTGCATCAAGGTTTCGCATCACCAGAACTGGAACGCCAAATTTAAGCTCCAGCTAATGAGACGGCACGCCCGTTAACTCCAGGGAGTTGATAAATTCAACGGGGTAGGCAGTACTATCGTCATTAGCCATCACAGTGTCTATGGATGTGTATACTTTTGGTTTTTATTTTTTATTTTACTGACCCACTCCTTCTTTGGCGACAGCACAGCATTGGATGGGACTTCGGAAAATAGAATTTTCCCATCTCCGTCCGATTCCAGACGACCCTCTCCCATTTGCAGCAGCTTATTCGCAAAGACACCTGTTTCGTGGTCGTTGTACAGTTGCACGTAATATGGAGCTTTTCAATCCAGGAGGTTTTCACAGTACCGACGCCATGAGACATGCGTTTCATCCGCCGCCCGGTGTGCCCCTTTTTTTATTACAAAATGGCCCCTCTTAATAACTGGCAGTGTCTGTCTCAATTCGCCTTTTCAAATGACCCTTCCTCCCACGCTCCTTCTTCCATGTTCCTTCTTTGTGTTCCAGAGCCGTAGTATCTCTTTCGAACAGTCCCGCAGCTCCGGCAGGCATCAGCCCTTGCGGACCCCTTCCGGTTTGCTGACATCATTTGAGGCGCGCGTGGAACACGAACGCGCTTTCGACACGGCCTGTCGTCATAAGGTGGTTGGACGGCGAGCTAGCTAATTACTCATCGTCTACAGGGTCTAAAGTCGCTGCAAACAAAATGATGACGCCACCCATCAGCACCTGGTTGCCGCGGATGTCCTGCAAACTGCGGTTTAACGTCTCTAATGCATGCCTGTGCGACATTGTGCACTCGTCCCAAACTACTTCCATTGCTGCAAAAGGACTCCCCCGTTTTTGGTAATATTGCATGTTCGGACGTATCTTCGCTTGCAAGATTCGGCGGCAATTTGAAAATGGAATGTGCAGTCCGACCACCCATAAGCAAAGTTGCAGTAATGCCTGAGGAAGCCACAACCACAGTTATATGACGACACGGTGGCTGAGCGAATGGCTGCTGCGCTGCTTGTATCGGGTGTAGCATGCTACAACGTACAAAAAGTACTACAGCAACATAGAACAAAAAGTACTACAGTGCCATCTATAACGCAGAGGCTAAACTAAACATCAAAATACGTCTAAATCTTGCATCGCGTAAGTAAAGTTATTTGCGACTTAAGACTATATAGAAGAACCCGACAACAACTGTCGGGCAGTAGCCCACCAGACGTAATACCCGTCTGGTCGGAGGATCATCCCTTTTCTATGGGGGATGAAGAACTTTACACCCTGTTCTTCATACCCCCAAACTGGTGACCCCGAAATGGACGTCAGCGCAGCCTTCGAGCAACGTGACGTCATCAGCATCACTTCCTCAAGCTTTCGAGCAGCGAGTCAGCCAGCCAGCTTCAAATGGGTATTCCTGACCACCAGCATGCAGCGGAAGCACATTCCTGGTCAGCACCCTCAGGCTCATTAACCTACCTTAGCTCTGCACTTTCAGCCGGTTGAGAGCTCGATCTCCCGGTCGACGGGAGCAGTCAGCCACATCGCGGCGCTGTACCACGTCCGACGCAACGGAGCACATGCAGCGCCGACCCCGACTCACTGGGGTTCGCACTACCGCCGCAGACAGTTCCGCCTCACCGTGAACAATGCGGCAACGACTTTCCACTGGCCTGGCAATAAACGACGCCTCATTCTACTATCGACCCTGGTCTCCGGGGGGGAGTGATGTAGCGGCACTACAAAGATTCTACAACAACATAGAACAAAAAGTACTTTTGGGGGTATGAAGAACTGGGTGTAAAGTTCTTCATCCCCCATAGAAAAGGGAGGATCCTCCGACCAGACGGATGTTATGTCCGGTGACTTGACTTGTCTTGTTCTTCCGTTTTAAATGTTTGTAAACACACCCACGATACAGGAAAAATTTTTAGTGTGAAACAACTTAAAAAAAAAAAAAAACTTTCATGCTCTACATTTCGGTCCTTGCGGAGTTGGGCCAGCTAATGATTCAGAACAAACGCTATGCGACGGCACAGGTAGCACATTGGCTGAGCAATTGACTGCGGCGCTGCGTGTCGCGAATTTGATTCCCGTACGGAACTAATATTTACAACGTTGTGGATATTATCATGGAATTTTGTTTTCATTTTTAAACTTTTTAGAGATTTGAGAGAATTGGTCAATTTTTATTCATTAATTTATGATTACCTGTCTTTTGAATGGTAAAAAAAACGAAAAGTATACTTTAATCTATTTTGTAATGATTTGAAAATCATAAAGCATTAAAATAAAACAAATTTATACCTAAAACTTACAAAAAGTGAAACCCGGTTGGGGATCGAACTTGCGAACCATGTTTATTATTTTTGAAAATCTAATAGCATTAAAAAAAATCACAAAAAGTGAATACCTACTTGCTGCGATTCGAACCTGCGAACCCTGGTTTACAGGGCGGTCCCTGAACCGATAAGCCACTTATACCCGTGACAAGTCGTTTGAAATAGACGTTCTATTCTAATGCGATAATATATAGCCTATGTGTTATTCCAGACTATAATCTATCTCCGTTCCAAATTTCATCCAGATCCGTTCAGCCGTTCTGGCGTGATTGAGTAACAAACATCCATCGTAACTTTCGCATTTATAATATTAGTAAGATGCCTAAAGCTGGTAGTAACATTATTGTTTTCGTGTATAAAAATGTAAATATCTTTCATCAAAATGTTAATGGCTTGATTGGTAACTCGGATCAACTTACCCTCCATTTAGAAGAATTATGGGACAAGGGACAAAACATTGCCCTATTATGTATCACTGAACACAATATGCTAAATGTAGACCAGTTCCGTATATCTATCCCTAACTACGAATTAGCTGCGTTTTTAATGCGGAATACTGGGCATGGTGGTTCTTGCATCATTATAAATCGTATGTATAAGTATAAAAAACATTGATTTAAGTAAATTCTTTGTAGCTAATGTCCTTGAATGCTGTGCAATAGAATTAATAATACATAATTTAATAGTGATTTGCATCTACAGACCACACAAAATAGAAAGACTGGTTGGAACTATTTTTTGCTAACTTGGATGGTATTTTACGAATGTGTAGTCTCGGTGATTTAAAAAAAAGTGGTTATTTCTGATGATTTTAATATCTTGGACACAATCAAAACCATCTAATAATTTTCAAGCTCTCCTTTTAAATTATAACACAAAAATTGGAATTCATCAGCCTACACGATTAGTTAGTGGTAAATGCATAGATTATATCGTTCATAATATCAGAAGTAGCATGTGTGCAGTACTTGATCTGGTACTATCTGATCATACTGCCCAAGTGATCAAATGCCCTGTGAAAAAAACTTGTTCCATTAAGCATTGGTATGCTCTAAGGCGCGACTATTGCCAAGGAAACTTAAAAAATTCTCTTCATGGTCTTAGTTTTGTCTAAGTGTTAATAGTCTATCTACACGACAATCCTGAGGAAGCAGTTAATTGCTTTTATATGACCTATTTATGCTTTTTTATAACCTCTGTTTCCCTGTAAGGAAAGTAAGAATCTCTCTGTGTAAAAAATCTATCTGGATTTCCAAGGGAATTAGGCTCAGTAGTAAGAGTAAAAGAGAAATGTTATGTCAATACAGGTGAGCCCCTACTTCTAAAAATAAACTTTTATTAAAGCAATAAACTACTCGTTTAAAGAAAATAATTACATTAACCTAAAAATATCAGAATGACTCACATAAATTCGGCCAGGAATAAATCTAAAGCGACTTGGAGCATTATCAATAAAAACAAAACTAACTATCCTAGAGAAAATATACCTGAATTTGTAACAATAAATAACAATAAAATACTAACTACTTGCTGAAACTGCTAGTTAGAACTTTGGTGGTTCCTATAGTTAAAAAAAATAAAACTGGCGATTTAAGTGCATCTGCTAACTATCGACCTATCTCACTCAGTACGGTAATGTGCAAGATGCTGGAGCGTCTCATACAACCTGTACTGCAAAATAATATAAAAATTGACGATGCTCAGTTTGGTTGCGATTTATAAACCATAAGAGTACGATAGCCCACTACATCCATCAGAAAACCTCAGTGTATGCTTGCTTCTTGACGACACGGTTGGCGCAGTGGTCAAGCGATTGACTGCTGCGCTGCATGTCGCGGGTTCGATTCCCGTACGGGACAAATATTTGTATGACCTACAAGTAGTTGTTCCGGGTCTGGGTGTTTTTCTATCTATAATATGTATGTATTTACAAAAAAAAAATGTATATATGTAGTTTATCAGCCATCTAGTTACCATAACACAAGCATTAAGTTGCTTAGCTTGGGACTAGATGGTGCTGTGTGAAAATGTCCAGGGATATTTATTATTATTATTCTTAGACCTGAGCAAAGCTTTTGACCTGGTGAATTATGAAATCCTCTGGGACAATTAAAAAAAGTCACACGTACTCACCAAATCGTAGATCTGTTGAGATTCTGGTACGGGGGCAAACTAAGTTACTCAAGTCAAATGGGGTGACATTCTATCCAGCTGTAATAGATTAGACTGCGGTGTGCGCCAAGGTGGTTTGACCTGTCCAGACCTGTTTAATCTGTATATCAATGGTCTGATCGAGGAACTCACGAGAACGAGAGGTGGTTACCTAGGCAATGTCTGTGTGAATAGCTAGAGCTATGCTGATGACATGGTTCTTTTGAGTCCCTCGATCAAGGGCTTGAGGAAACTTGTGTCTAGCTGTGAGCATTATTTTGATGCTCATGGACTAAAATATAACGTTCATAAATACCGAATCCATAGTATTCACGTCTGGGACAGATCCGGGGAACATGCCCAGTCTGTTTTTGAATGGTGCGATCATAAAGGTCGTAAAACCGTTTAAATACTTGGGGCACATTTTGACGGACACACTCCAGGACGACTGCGATATAGAAAGAGAGCGTAGGACCCTCTCAGTGATGAGTAACATGCTCGCACGCTTGTGAAGTGCACCAAAGACGTAAAGAACACTCTATTCAGAACTTTTTTTTTTTATTTGCTTATTTAGATTGGCCTGTTGGTCTAGTGGTTAGTGACCCTGACTGCTAGGACGGAGGTCGTGGGTTCGATTCCCACACAGTACAAATCTTTGTGCGATGAGTACGATTATTTGTTCTGTACCTGGTTGTATATTTATCTATAATATGTATGTATTTAGAAATATATAAGTATGTTGATCAGTTGTCTGGTTGCCATAGGGCTCTGCCTAGTTTGGGATCAGATGGCGGTGTGTTGGTTGTCCCAAGATATTTATTTATCTGTCAATGTACACCTGCTAACTATGGTGCAACTTCACAAAAAAGATGTACAACTCATTAAGGGTTCAGTGCAATGACGCGTACCGAACCCTTATGAAACTGCCAAGGTACTATAGTGCTTCGAGCGTGTTTGCAGAAGCGAGGATTTCTGATTTTTACGCCACTATGAGGTCGATAGTCTCGTCCTTTTGGCAAAGTTTGAGACGCTTTAATAATAGCATTTTGAGGGTTGCCTCGTGCAACCTTGCAGGCCCTATATTTATGTACTGGATTTCTGTTCACCTAAGCGAGAACAAAAAATTACGAAAAAAATTAATGTTATTTTTGAAGACTATGGTTATCTATCTACACCTACTCCATATTTTAAATTTTTGAATGTTTTTATTTAAATTTTTTTTTAATGAAATCACTATCGATTTTTTAATTATTTTTATTGATTTTTTAATTAATTTAATCATTTTTTCATGATTATTTTAATGATTTCTTTACTGTTTTTAATATTTTATTTATCTCAATTTATATTTTTGTTGTACCCATATGCAACAAAAATAAAAATTGTTTTGTCTGAAATAACACTTCCAAACTCCAGGACTTTACTAAGAAACTAATACAACTAACATGCCAGAACTATCCGAGGCAACACGAACGCGCGGTGAAACGTAACGAACGATTTTTTATCGAAATAAAAACACAGGTTTTTTTTACAATATGTACAATTAGTATCCCCCTATTGATAAATTAAAGGTAGCCCGCATAATTCCACTGTCTGACTTATTCATGAAATAGTCATTCAATGGGATTAAATAAACTTAAAAGGTTGTATTGATGATTTTAATGATATAATTTAAGTCCGCACTCCACCTATGTACCACTATTGTACATGAAGTTTAAATAATAAAAAAAAAAAAAACTGTAAATACTTAAGTGTTACGGTGGCGAATCATAGTTTGTCCAACATTCAGCCTGACACTGACCTGTAAATTTCAAAAAAACGTAAGACAATTTTAATTTCGTAGGCTGCTCCGGTGTTTACACGTGAAGTAAACATTTTTGTGAAACAATATTTTCATTTTAATATCGCACGTATAGATAAATACATAAAGTTTACTTCTTGCATTACCACTATTACCAGTCACCAGGTAACATTGCAACTCCAGACTGATTCGGATCTCAAGTAAGTTTGAAATCGCTTTTCGATGTCAACAACCCACCTGGCAAAGTGTTTCGTGCTGTTTCGTGTCTATTCCTCGATGCACGAGATTGCTTCTAAGATTTGGAGAGTGGTGTAAATGGTATACATATATGTATACACTCCGATATATGACTGTCTTGTGTAGAGGAAATTGGTTTGGGTCTAAATCTTCGGTTGTTACTTTAATTTACCGGTCGAAACTCATCTTTATGAGAAGTATACATTAAAATTTACGAGAGATATTTTCATGTTTTCTCTAATCATAATCTTATTTCTTACAACTATTATAACTGCGAAAGTTTGTGAGATTGGATGTATATGTTTGTTACTCTTTCACGTGAAAAATTTTGAAAATAGTTTATAATCTGGATACTTTATATCCCGTTAGTACAGTTACCGAAATGCACGCGGACGAATCCGTAGGCATAAGCTTGTGTATTAATATTTTATCTACATAGTTGCCGTAAATTGAGTTTTAATTTTATTCTACCTACCTACTACCTACCTACTACCTACCTACTACCTACCTACTACCTACCTACTACCTACCTACTGCCTACCTACTACCTACCTACTACCTACCTACTACCTACCTACTACCTACCTACTACCTACCTACTACCTACCTACTACCTACCTACTACCTACCTACTACCTACCTACTACCTACCTACTACCTACCTACTACCTACCTACTACCTACCTACTACCTACCTACTACCTACCTACTACCTACCTACTACCTACCTACTACCTACCTACTACCTACCTACTACCTACCTACTACCTACCTACTACCTACCTACTACCTACCTACTACCTACCTACTACCTACCTACTACTAAAGCCTATGTGTTAATCCGAAACAAGCTATCTTGATACCAAATTTCATCGAAATCCGTTAAGCCGTTTGAGCGTGAACTAGTAACAAAGATACACACATACAAAGATTCGCTTATATAATAAATTAGTGCGATAAAACCGTTGCAGTAGGCCCCAGGAGTCTCATAAAAGAATTCTGAATGGCCAGCGTTGATGCGATGCTGGTATCGAGCAGCGCCTTATACTTATGCGTTGACCTTAAGCTACCAAGTTATTCAGCCTTGAACTTCCTAAAACACACACGTTACATGCAACTTTCAACAACAAGTCAACACAACCTATTTGCTCACGATATTTCAATTGTGTTTATTTAGCTCTCAAGGAAGATGTTGAAGTACCATGTAGAGATTTGAAATAGTCGTATTTTTTAATACTTATGTAATAGAAGGTAGGTATTTTAGAGGTCAAATTATGGAAGCTATGGATTAAGTAATATTTTATAATAATATACAGCTGCAGATTTTTCGGGTCTGTAGTCAACAAGGAAACTTAATAGTTCCGCCATGTCCGTCTGTCTGTCTGTCTTTCCGCAGCTTAGCTCAAAGACTCTTAGCACTAAAAGCACACGGATTAGTTACACCGACAAAGTGGTAAAATAAAATCTCGAAAAGTATTTTTTTAGGGTATCTCCAGTAGGTTATACCTACACGTAAAGTTTTTTTCTCGCGTACCCCATAGTGTGGGATGTCGTTGGATAGGTCTTTAAAAAATATTGAATCGAAAAATTGAATAATATAATATTGAATCGAAAAATTGTTTATACAAACTAGGGAGTTTGTATAAACAATTTTTCGATTAAGAGATTCGTTTGTGAAATATTAAGCTTTAAAGTGCAAATTTTTTGTTAGACTCAAGTGTACCCCCTTTAACAGCTAAACGGTTGTGTGTGGGTGCTTGAAAAAATTCACGGTGATAGTAAATATAACGAAATTAAAAGAAAAACTATCACTGCTAAAGTAGGCTTTACAAGTTTACGCGTAATAGTCCACCATCTTATAAAATGTACTTGGATCACATATTTTCCCTAACATAATGTATAGAGCACAGGTTTTTTAACTGTAAATGTAAGTTTGTTTTGTATTATTACAATAATGATCATCGTTCGGAGGCAAATCGGTCCACATATTTTGATGGGCTACTACGGAACACTACATTGTGCGTGGTCCGACACGAACTTGGCCGGTTTTTTTAGCTCCTTATTTACGTCCTTGCCCACAGAGTAGCCCGCTAGTATGTTGGAAATTATCCTATTAGCTTAGCAGGATAAAAATGTCCCTCATGTCTATCCGTATGCCAAAAATATAAATCTGTTCCGCCGTTTAAGTGTGCAAGTGTAACAGAGTGACTTCCAACAGATAATAAATTAACAAACCCATATAAGTGAAAAAGAGAAGACAAAAATTAATAAAACCGGCCAGTGCGAGTCGGACTCGCGCACGAAGGGTTCCGTACCATTATCTATAAAAACGGCAAAAAAATCACATCTTAATATTTATTTATTTTTAAATGTTTAGTATTTGTTGTTATAGCGGCAATAGTAATACATCATTTGTGAAAATTTCAGCTTTCTAGCTATCACGGTTTATGAGATACAGCCTGGAGACAGACAGACAGACAGACAGCGAAGTCTTAGTAATAGGGTCCCGTTTTACCCTTTGGGTACGGAACCCTAAAAACAAGTTTAATGATTTCAGTGTTGAATGAGAACAAGGTAGAGACTGAATAACTTACTAATTGTTCAATTAAACCGCGATTGTGTCTAAATACCGGCCAAGTGCGAGTTGGACTCGTACACCAAGGGTTCCATATAAACTTGAAGGTATTTTGTTATTAAACTACATATTTACGGTTTTCTGATTTTTTTCCTTTACATTGCCTTCTTGCCAAATTTCATCATTCTAGGTCAACGGAAAGTACCCTATAAGTTTTGATTCCCTTGTGAAATCGCAAAATATGCGACATAGACGGTCATATCTTTTGACCACGTTGACTTAGTTAGTTTGATTTTTTCAATGCTCCAAGATGTAGCAAACAACAACAGCAACTTTAATATTTAATATTTATTTCAGCTTGATACCTCCACGCGTTTCTGAGAAAAATGTCTTAATAGATGGACAGACCGACAAGACAGACGGACAATAAAGTGATCCGGTAAGGTTTCCGTTTTTGCCGACTGATGTACGGAACACTAAAAATGAAAAACTGAAAACCAACATTTTATCGAAGTCGGAAATCAGTGAGTTTGTTTGTATCATTGACTATTTTGCCACAGACTTCCGAAAGTCAAGTTATTTTCATTTTTTTTTTGTGTTTTAGGTGGTTTTTTTTAGTTAGCTTTTAATTGCTTTAGGAATAAATGCCCTAAGATACCTACAGTCACGAACAATTTATTGATCAATCATCTTCGATTTATTGATAAATTGGCCTTCATAAAAACGAGAACACTTATAAAATCTTTATTTAGTATATTTTTAATTGTTTTGTACTTGGAAACCCTCCCAATAAAATGTTCTGTCAGAATATCACGTCATTAAGACATATATTATGTACCTATATACACGGTGACGAGCGCGGCCATATTTATATTAGACGGTGAAATATAGGTGTTAAAATAATTTTATTACACATCGTGTATCAGAAAGGTGTACAAAATGCTCTTGGAGTAAAATAATGCCCTAAGTTAGGGGCCGTCCCTACGAGCAAGTGAATCGCGGCGATATTATCGTCGTCCCACGTATTTGTATGCAATAATATCGCCGCGATTCTCTCGTTCGTGGAGGCGGCCTCTAAGAGAGTGTATAGAAATACGTGGCACGACGATAATATCGTCGCTATTCTCTCGTTTGTGGAGAAGGCCCCTTAGGGTGAATATAACACCAAAATCCACATAGAAGTTACCCAAGGAAAATCTAAGTAAGATCTAAGTAATCAACCGCGACTAAATCAGGCACGATTAAAAAAACGTTATTGAAACGATGGCACGAGTAAAAGCGAATCGTTTAATTATTGTTTTGTATACCAGCACAGAGTGAGGCCTGCGGGCCGGCACTAGTCCGGAGCAGCGGAAGTCGCACTAGATCCCGCTGCCCCCCGACGCAAGTGTGCGAGGGAACACCGGGGTGGTTTTAGTCAGTACGAATCTGAGGAAATCTATTGAGAATTCCCGAATCGAGAAAAAAAAGTTACGAGTATAATTATTATGCATTAGTAATAGGCAGTTTACCTAATAAAATCTATAAATAAGGTGTTTATTTTTAAACTAAATAATTATTCAAAATCAAAACGCATCTCATATTTTAGCATAATCGTGAAGTTTTTAATTAATTTTAATGTCAAATCCTTAAGGCTATTTCTGGAACAAAAAAAAATAACATCATCGACGCTGTCACTTAAAATAGGTACCTACCTACTTTAAAATTACGTTATTTACGGACTGATCAAAGGTCACGTGACGTGTAAGGTGGTCATCAAAATGTTAGCTCGGCGCTAGACTGGGATCACCTTAAGATGGAAGCACCACGTTTACGCTTACCTTTTTTGCAATTTCCAGGTCAGTGTGTGTTGAATAAAATATGATTCGCGACCATAACAAAAATTAATTTACAGAATTATAATCACTAAAGTCATCAATACAATCCTCTAAGTTCATTTAATCATTCTAGCTACCCTGGCGCTACCACCTTGGTACCTTGCGGTTCATAACCACGCTTGCAACAGAAGCCTCTTACAACCGCTCCGTCTGCGCAAAATCACAATATGGAGTCGAAACAAATCAATCAGTTAATTAATTGATATTAATTCCTTTATGATTACGAAAACAATATTATTCACTTGAATTTTGTAAAAAAAAAGTGGTTTGACGAATCTTTTTTTTTTTTGCTGACAAAATAATTAAATTGATTCGTATTGACGTCAATAGACAGATAACCTTTAAAAAAAAGCATTTTTCCGTTCGTGAGCGGAATAGCTACGTAGGATCACGAGACTTAGCAAAGGCCACTGCCACCCGACTCAGGCGGGCATCGTTTCACCTTTTTTCATACTTTGGTTCACACCGCGCACTATCGAAAGATACGAACAAAGTATGAAAAGGGCGTCGTTCGCGTCTCAAAAGCAGTTCAGTCTAACGAAGACAGAATTTTTTAGGCACTGATTTAAAGCGGCAGTTGTATATAGTAGTTTTGGTAAGTTAAAAATTACAAAATGCATATTTATTAACAAGTTTGGCAGTTAAAACTTAGCAGTAAAGTAAACAAATATGAGTCGTAAAAATAATAAAATGGATCATTTAATAATTATACTGAGCAGTAAAATAACTAAATGGGCAGTTACGAGTGGGCAGTTAATCGCCTAAAAAGCGTAGTCAGCGTAGCCCCGTTACGCAGGGCTCCTATATCTGTCTGCAGCTTAGTTAGTTGTTAGCTTAGTACGCTCGCTCCCTCGGTCACTAGACAACCAATAATAGTCTCTGTGTTGCACACAAGGTGAAAAGGAAATAATGGTTACCATGGAGTCAGTTTATAATTCCGAACGCTATCGGTATTAAAGACAAAACATGCTGTTCCATAATTTTTTACAGTATAGGTTGCACTTTTGTAGCAAACAGAGTTGTTTCCCCTTTTTTTTTATTTCGGATGGGAAATCATCAAATGACTCCTCCCGCTCTGGGCGGAGTGGAAGGGCGTATCAGACGTTTACTGACTAAAAACCATCCATGTTCCTTCTTTTGCCCTTTATGTTCCAGGGCCGCGGTATCTCTTTCGAATAGTCCCGCAGCCCTGGCAGGCATCGGTCCTTGCGGGCCCCTCCCGTTTGCTGACATCTCTTTGAGGCGCACGTGGAACACGAACGCGCCGTCGACACGGCCAATGAGAGTTGTTTCCCCTCACATAGACATTTGTCATCATTTGACCCCAACGTAGCCGACCCCAACGTAGTTGGAAAAAGGCTAGGCAGATGATGATGACAGACATTTTTCATCGGTTATTATATCGGGAGGAAGGGACATGACGCACAAACGGTTACCACGTATTCAGTTCATCAATTCATATTCCGCCTACTAAATTCGACATGCAAATTTTGTGGCAATAACAATGCTTTTAATTTATTCAATCAAAACAAAATAATTAAATTACAATGTCAAAACAAAACAGTACTAAATTAAGAAATTTATTATTGACATAAATATTACAAATATCAAAGAAAAATTATTAAATTACAAATTTTCTAAATTTCAACAAAACTCTTGCCACCATCTTGGGTGTCAGTTGTCTTCGAACCCAATGGCTTGGCACACGTCGATGGGAAGAGACCAGATGGTATGACAATAATGCCATGGAAGTTGGGTGGGCCTTTTTTGAGGGACGCAACTTGTGTCGATACCCTTGTGCCATCCCATCTCAAACGGCGCAAATACAATAACTTAATTGGTAGTTATGTGTTTGAGCCGTTTGGGGTTGAAACACTAGGGCCATGGGGTCCGAGTGCCCACCTAGTATTTCGGAAAATCACCAAGCGGTTGGTCGACTCTTCACGTGACCAGAGGGCGGGCCTATTTTTTGGCCAAAGAATCAGTATTGCCATCCAACGTGGTAATGCTGCCAGCTTTCTGGGCACTTTTCCTGTTGACAGCGATGCGGACGAATTTTTGGACGCCCTGTAACCCTTTTCTACTTGTACATATTTTTATTACTATTATAGTTTTGTAGTTTGTAAATAATTTAATTTATCTTTGAAATAAAAATGAAAGCAAAATTAGAATAAACTCTCTTCTAAAAAAAAATACAAAAGAAATTACATTACAAATATCAATAGCTTAAAAATCAAATGTAAAAAAGTACTAAATCAATAATTGTCTACATATCAAATTACAAATAGTAACCTCGCATCGATGTCCCTTCCACCCTGTATATATTCGGAAAGATGGATTAAGGCTCTCCCACGTAGGCGCGTTATTATCGGTCGATAATACCGGATGCGGTATTTTGATATCTGCTTTTAGTACATTATGTATTAGAACGGCTACGAAGTTACACACTGCTGCGATAATAACGACGCAATAGAAGTAGGACGTTTGCGTTCCTCCGTCCTGCGATATTCCGATATGAGTTCTTCTAAAGTGTATTTTTATTTTTGGGTCCAATCCAGTGTTGCTCACAGTACCCGATTTCCATTAAATGCGGTCTTCTGATTCGTTAGTTTTTTGACACATATAATTTTCTGAAAGATATCTGTGGTATAATTCCAAGCGTGTTTGCTTTGCTTTAGTATTTTATTTTGGTGATGTGAGAAAAGAAATAAAAATCTCATTTGTGAAAAACCTGTTAAAAACACGAATATGTAATAGAATCGAACGATAAAAACGCAGTTGTGTGCAAGGAATCACGACGCATTATCGCAATAACGCATCCGGTATTATCGACCGATAATAATGCGCCTATGTGGGAGAGCCTTTAAACACGTGAACGCGTTTGTGCGTCAATGTCTCGTCCACTCTGTATACCCGTCACTTTTAGTGTTCCGTACCTCGAAAGGAAAAAACGGAACCCTTATAGGATCACTTTGTTGTCCGTCCGTCTGTCTGTCTGCCAAGACCCTTTTTTCCAGGAACGCGTGGAGGTATCAAGCTGGAATTTGTATGAAATACTCAAGTCTACTGTCCCTTGGAGCTGTGAAAAACTTTTAAGCCAACGCAATCAAAAGATACAGCAGTTTACGCTGCAAATTTCTGCAAATTTTCGACACTCGTAAGGGAACGAAAACCTACAGGGTACTTCCCGTGAACTCAGAATCTTGATATTTGGTACGAATCAATGTTTTATAACAAATGTAAAGGAAAAATTCCGAAAACTTTAATTTTTAATTAAATCACATTTTTTTTAAATCATTATAAACTTATTACCCTTTTCCTCATGAACGCCAATAAAAATAACTATGACTCGATTGTCGTAATGGGTGAACTTTTACTTATATACCTACAGGTTTGTACGGAACCCTCGGTGCGCGAGTTCAACTAGCACGGTTTTTATGCTAAATAGACTTGATTTGGCCGCAACTCACCTGGTGTGAAGCCACGATGCGGCCTAGGGTGGAGCGCGCTTGCCTAGGAGAAACCGATTCACTCAAACTCCGTCGTCCATCAGTTATAGCTGTTGGTTCACCTGTTATAAATAAATAAAACTTTCATTATAGATCCGTCACACAATTCCAAATACATTTAAAAATACTTGCGATAGACAGGACCAAACGATCAAATCGTCGAATGCGTCATGGTTCTGTTGACGCTTGGCTATAGTCGGATCTAAGTCCACCATCATTTTTTCAATGCAATTCCGACAGAAAAGTTTCACAATTGTTTACAAAATGCGCCGTCGTGATAATGTCATTCATGCGCCAAAATAACCATGTCACACTATTATCTAAATAAGAGGCCCAGAGGAGCGCAACGTAAATACGTCGATTTTTTTAATCGAAAACCTAAATTGAAAATTGAAATCCTATAAAATTTTAGTTAAATTATTTGCTACAAGCACAATCAGCATCATCTATAGTATGAATAAATTCTTAAAATTAATTAAACATTTTATGTAAAACGAGTGTTCTAAAATCGACGTGAAATGATTACGTTACGGTTACTCAAAACACACGTGCTAGCCTCTGATTAGTGAAAATTTAAATTACGAATTTAAGACATCGTTCTACTCCTGTCAATCATTTGAAGCTGACAGAGATGCAATGATGTTTTGAATACATTGAGAGCCAACGACGACTTGACGATTGCACCGCGTTTTTGCGACGCACTGCATTCGATTCCAAGTTTGAATTCGGCGATCGTGTTTTTTTAGTTCGGAAAATTAGAAGTATCGAGTCTAGTATGGTCCTAAGTGATTCATAGTTCAAGCGGGTCTTCAAAAAATCATTCTCTCAATAAAAGTAAATAAACATTTACACTGCGTTCAGTCTTTGGTTAGTTGTTAAACAGTGCGGTCGGACTAAAGATGGAGTGCTTGCAAGAGGATAAAATGTTGAAGTTCCATCCGGATACTTTGGAAGTTGTGAGAAAAGAACTTAATTTGGAAAAACCTGGAAGAATTGGGGAAGCCGTAGATATTTTGGAGAATTGGGTGCAAATGCAGACGCATTTTGTTAAGAAAGATTTCTGTGAGTATTTTAATATTATGGAAATTATCACGCAATATCCCTACTAATATTATAAATGCGAAAGTAACTCTGTCTGTCTGCCTGTCTGTTACGCTTTCACGTCTAAACCACTGAACTGATTTTAATGAAATTTGGTACAGAGATAGAGTTGACCTTGAAAAAGAACATAGGATAGTTTTTATCCCGGACTTTTGAAGAGTTGTCTTGGAAACGCGATATAACCGAACTCGACGCGGACGAAGCCGCAGGCGGAAAACTAGTTATATTATGACTAGCTCATGCCCGCGGCCTCACCCGCGTAAGTTCGGTAATTGTCCCACGGGATCGCACTACCGAGATAAAAAGTATTCTATGTGTTAATCCAGGTTATAAACTATCAGTGTGCCAAATTTCATCCTAATCCGGTCAGCAGTTTTTGCGTGAATCAGTAACAAACATCCATCCATACTCACAAACTTTCGCATTTATAATATTACTAGGATCTTACAACAAAAATCTAAAGTATAAAAAAACTTTTTTGCAAAAAATAAAACCGACTCCAAAAACACAAAAAAAGTGAAAAATAATTTTAGCTTCAGAAGTCGGTGACAAAAAACTGAATCAAATAAACAAAAGTCACCGACTTCTGAAGCTAAAATTATTTTAAATTTTAAATTATCTTAAGTTTTTTTATTTTTTTATTTTTAGTTGCAATATTCCATAGAAATATTTTTCATCATCAGACCTGTAATGGCACTTGTAACCCAGATGGGTGCAAAGTTTTGATCAATATACATGAATTAAGTCCAAACGCAAGGTAGCTACTGGAAACAGTTGAGGAGTTCCCTTAACTCTCCTTCGTCTTCATCATCAGACCCCTTATGACAGTCACAACCCATCTAGGTGTAAATTTCTCATCAATACAAATTAATCAAACCCAAACACAAGGTGACTGCTGTAAACCGTTGAGGAGTTCCCTCGACTGTCTTTCGGTTCCATCATCAGGAGACTCCAGACCTTCTTTAAATTACAGTGCTTTAAAATACTTAATCAAAAAAAAATTTACAAACGCACTAGTCGCCACTACAATTTTTGAAAGCTCCCCTCAATTTCTCTTGGATGCCATCATCAGATCCCGGTTTCCTTATCATGGGACCACCCTTGAAGTATCTCCTTTCCAACAAAAAAAAAAATATCAAAATCGGTTCATAAACGACGAAGTTATCCGCGAACACACCCTCCTCCTTTTTTTGAAGTCGGTTTAAAAATTAAAAACATTGCCCAATTAAAAGAACTAGCGACACGCCCCATCTTTGAACGGTATTAATGACTTGACAGGACGTCCATATTCCTTTGTTTTAGTTATGTTAAGTTTAATGGGTGTAAAAATATCCTTCACGAAGCCGATAAGCACTTGTTTTCCCCGTCATTGCGACCATTTTTAGGGTTCCGTTCCTTATAGGTTCATTTTGTTGTCCGTCTGTCCGTCAATCTGTCTGTCTGTCAAGACCCTTTATCTAGGGAACACTTGGACTTGGTATCGAGTTGAAATTAAAACCATATACTCAAGTCTACAGTCCCTTGAAGCTGTAAAAAAATAAAACTTCTTAGTTAACGTTAAAAAAAGATACGGCTGCTTCAGTCGCAAAAAACGTATGTTTCGGCAACGTCAAGGGAATCAAAATTTAAAGGGTACTTCCCGTTGTCCCAGAATCATGAAATTTGCCAAGAAGCAATGTCTTACAGCACATATAAAGGAAAAAATCTGAAAACCCTAAATATGTCGTTTAATGAACAAGTACCTAAAAGTTTGTACGGAACCCTCGGTGCGCGGTTTCGACTCGGACTTGGCCATTATTTTTAGGTCGTTCTGGAGCCGAATACCATGAACTAGATCATCGAACTCGAAACGATTGGGACTTTTTTTTTTCAAATAATAACAATAAAAAAAAAATACGAAAGCATAAATGTAATGTTTTTGTGAAATAATGAGAATCGATCGATGAATGAATTTTTCAATGGGTATCGTTCGCATGTGTTGCCGATCGTGGATACGTTTTACACACACATATGCATTTGAGTTCTCATTATTTAAAAAAAAAAAAACATTAAATTTATTCTTTCGTGTTTTTTTTTTATTGTTACTTTTTGAAAAAAATAGTACTAATCGTTTCGAGTTCGATGATCGAGTTCATGGTATTCGGCTCCAGAACGACCTAAAAATAATGGTGTATATTCTTCTTAAATATACCTAATTATACATTTTATTTTTTTAAACAAAATAAAAAAAAAAACACTTAAAACATAACAACAAAACACAAACCAACATAACATAAAAAGCAAGGCAAGGCAAAGCTACTTATTAAATGGGACCTTAAAATAATTGCCAAAATATCTTACATCTCTGCCTAACCCATCGGGGATAAAAGTCGTGAAGTAATTTTCTGAAGCACCACTCGGAAGAATGAGAATGCTTAATAAAATGAAGAAATAGTTGTTAACAGTTGAGTTATTAGCTAGTAACAAAATTCTTATTTAGTAACATGTCCTTCACTATCTGAACCATAATTAAACCTATCCTAACATCCGAAATAATATTATAATTAATGAGAAAGTAAGTTTCTTTGTTACCTTTTTACGCCTAAACCACTGAACCGATCATCCTGAAATTTTGCATATACGTTGTCAGGTGTACAAAAACGGACATAGGGTAGGTACCTTTCATTCCTAAAAAAAATACTGTTCCCGAGGAAAACAAGAATGACGTTCTTATGATAATAGATGGCGGCACGTGTCTTTCGAATCATGATTAAATTATATTATTACAAGCAGAGTACAACCCGAGTTGTTTATCAAACTCTAAATTATCGCGAGCGAAGCCGCGGGCAAAAGATTTTGGTACAAGTCAGCCTATAAGCTAGCAACTAAGTTTTATTCTGTAACATGTCCTTCACTATCTGAACCAGAATTAAACCCATTATTTATGATGATTACAGCCCGAGATTACCTGGAAAGAACCCTGATTACGGCCAAAGGCTTGGTGGAAAGAGCGAAAGAGAAGTTAGATAAGTTATGCACATTCAAGACGTTGATGCCAGAATTCTTTAAGGTCGCCGATTTCGAGAAAGATTTGGTACCACTTCAGGATCTCTTGTAAGTAGAATTTTGTATGGTGACAGGTGTTAAGAGATCAATGGTGAAACCGTGATTATTTCCTTTATTAAATTATATGTAACATTTATTATTTAACACATTTTCAAATATTTAAAAATAAAAAAATAATAATAAATGTCAGGAGCAAGTCTAAGGTGTTAAAGAAACGGGAACCTCCTAACAATGCGAGAAATCATCATCATCATCTTCCTGCCCTTGTCCGATGTTATTTGGGGTCGGCGCAACACGTTTTTTTCTTCCATTCTCCTCTGTCAACCGTCACGCTATCATTTACTTCTTTATCTTTCATATCATTCCTCATACAATCCATCCATCTAACAATGCGAGCAATATTGATTTTAATTTTATTATCAATACGATCTAATTTACTATTGCACCGTCTCTGAAATCGTGAACAAAGAAAAAGATCTGTCCGGAATGTCTGTGTGTCCTTGTGATCTGTCTGTATCGTGTAATGTACTATACAGAATTGTTTTTTTTTTGAGAATTTTTCCCTCTATCATATGACAATCGTGAGTATGTAAAGCGGTAGAATGAAAATAAATCTTGTTATAAAGTTTTAAGTATGAATTACAATAAAAATAAAGAAAGACCAAAAAACGATGGACAGACTGCTTGACATGGCTGGAAAAGGGGTGACTATTAAGATCACAAGTAATAGTGTAAATGAAGAATGTTTGCCTCATCCCAATTTTTTAAAGGCTGTGTACTTAAACAAAACTTACGCCAGTTTCCCGTGGGGTAAGAAGAAGCTTCGACGTGATCCGACGGAGAACCAGAGTTGTCGACATAGAATAATTAAGCTGAAGTGGCAATGGGCCGGCCATATTAGCTAAAGAACCGATGACAATTGGGGTAGACGTTTTCTTGAGTAGAGATCGCGAATCTGGAAGCGTAAGGTGGAACGCCCTCAGGTTCGGTGGAGCGACGATCTTCGCAAGGTGGCTGGTAGCAACTGAATGAGATTCGCCGAGAATGGAGTTAAGTGGCGTGCAATTGAAGAGGCCTATGTCCAGCATACTCAAATGGAGTTGGGCAGGACACTTAGCAAGGCACAGTGATGACAGGTGGACTAAGGCTGTCACCGAATGGCGTCCAAGAACGGTGAAAAGAAATGTGGGTCGTCCGGTGGCCAGATGGGCAGGCATAGTTGCCATCGGGGGAAAAACCTGGATGAGGCTGGCACAGGAACGTGGAGACAGGCAGAAGAAAAGAGAGGCCTATAATCAGCAGTGGGTGAATTCAGGCTGTGGATGATGATGATGATGTCCAGCATTGAACTGATTAAGCTGTTGATGATGAAGAAAAACTTCAGTACGCCTCCTGCAGCTGCACTAGCCACTTTAAACCACCATCAATATTTTTTTTCCATCTTACTACCCCTAAATGGGCTTCCCAGCGTGCTTCCATGTGATCATCGAATTTCTCTTAGTCTTTGCCTTTTTTAAATTACAGACACGCAGCACATCTGCCCCAGATGACACCAGAACATTATAGGGTGCTCATCATCAAATTGGTGTCAGATAATTTTGAATCAGGAATTATCTTCAATTTCTACAAATACCTTATAATGGTAGGTTTAAACTTTTATTTTGTAGCGTTAGCCAAATAGACTTCATTTAATGTAAGAAGAGACGGGTCCCTACATCTTACGAGTGTAATGTCGGAACGGATTCTCAGCATTACCTTCCTTGTGGAAAAAGCGCTTGGGTAGCCCGCGAAATTCAGATTTTCTTGCATTTTCTGCAGTTTTCAAGTCAAGGTCAGGCTCTATGTTGAACAAAATATGATTCGCAACTGTAACAGTAGAGACAGAATTATAACCAATCAATAAATATTTCATGAAAAAGTCATTCAATGGTGTTAAATGAACTTAGAGGGTTGTATTGATGATTTTAATGATTATAACTCTGTGAAGCCATATTTGTTACTGTCGCGAATTATATTTTAATCTACATACAACCTGCAAATAGTAAAAAAACCGGCCAAGTGCGAGTCGGACTCGCGCATGAAGGGTTCCGTACCATTATCTATAAAAACGGCATAAAAATCATATCTGTTGTATGGGAGCCCCCCTTATTTTTTTTTTTTAATTTTTAGTATTTGTTGTTATAGCGGCAATAGTAATACATCATTTGTGAAAATTTCAGCTTTCTAGCTATCACGGTTTATGAGATACAGCCTGGAGACAGACAGAAAGACAGACAGACAGACAGCGGAGTCTTAGTAATAGGGTCCCGTTTTACCCTTTGGGTACGGAACCCTAAAAATGAACATTTGGATTTCGTGGGCTACTCTGGGACTTTCACTTTAAACCCGCAATAGCTAATAGGTTACGCTTGTCCAGTTTTGCCTGTACAGGCAAATATAAACGTGTGTAGGAGAGAACTGTACAGCTGTTATATAAAACTTAACTTAGGGGCCGTCTCCACGAGAGAGAGAATCGCAACGATATTATCGTCGTGCCACGTATTTCTATACACTACTAAGGGGCCGTCTCCACGAACGAGAGAATCGCGGCTATATTTTCGCATAAAAATACGTGGGGCGACGATAGTATCGCCGCGATTCTCTCGCTCGTGGAGACGGCCCCTTAGATTTGCTTGACGGTTTTGTGTACACATTTAAAACTGCATCGTCTACGGTGGTTTTACTTCGGCCCACGAGCTAGCCACTCAAACGACGTGAGAATTCCTTTAGTTTGCATTATTTCATTACTTCCTAGATTTTGATCCTTATTAGCGACACTATCGAATGGTGTAATAATACAGTGTGTGTTATTTTTAACGGGTTCATTTCCGGGCTAGGAATATTGATTTTTCAATAATCCAATGAAGCAGTTTTAGTTTTCATCACTATCGGGCCCAATACTCCTTTTTGTAATTTTTGCTATTCCTCGTAGTTTCGGATTCGGCCATCCAAGCTCACTTGAAAAATTGTTAAGTCACATGAAAAGTGGTAGGTATACAGGACGTACCACTACGATTCTAATAAAATACTACTCTTCTTACTTTTCCAGCTAAGCGAATACTTCATGCGAGTGGAGTACTGCGCCGGTTTTCAAATTGTCTTGGACTACACTGAAATTAATATCTTATCTTTTGTCTCCAAAATCAACCCTATGGAGCTTAGACAAATTATGACCTTGATGACTGTGAGTATTTAGTACCTATAGTATTTTTAATAACCGAACATAACGCCAGTAATTTTTGTAAGGTTAGGCATGGGTACGCACGACGGTCAATCAAGCTATACATAACCAGTTTATGTGGATCTCTGATTTTATAGAAAATCTATGCTAAGCGAGGCCAAGATATACTGGAAACGTACAGCTTCATGTGCCGCCGTGTTACAATACGCCTTTATTTTAGGCAAAGAGCCGAATCTCAAGTAGTTGGGGAAGGTTAGACAGATGATAGTAGGTATTAGGCCTGTTGGACTTGGACTTAAAAACGCAAGAAAAAAAAGGTCCCAGAAGTTGCCACAGACATTTGACAGTTGAAAGAGCCGAATCTCAAGTAGTTAGGGAAGGTTAGACAGATGATAGTAGGTAGGCCTGTTCTCATACTTAAACGCAAGAAAAAAAAAGGTCCCAGAAATTGCCACAGACATTTGACAGTTTTACAAAATGCTAAAAAACGAACAAATAAAGAGAGAGTATTGGATACGTTAATCTCATAAAACAAAGTGTTTTGTGAAGAAACTAGTATATTTATATACTTTAAAATAAGTATTATTATGTCATACTAATTTTATTGTTGAAAGGATGGTAGCCGTCCCTTGGCTGTAAGTTTAGTTACTGTTTCGAATTTTGACTTACCAGGTATTGCTAATACAATAATTTAAGGCTAATTATCATCGAACGAAGTATAAGCCGCTCGGGTTGATCTTTAGGTCAAGCCGTGCTTGCCTAGGTTGGTCTGTGGATAGGTGACCTATCACATACCGAGTTTCCTCCATACCTCGGAACGTTAAGCCGTTGGTCCTGGCTGTCATTTGTAGATCTTTTCTGGCCCGAAAGTCTGACAACCAGTCTTACCAAGGATATCGTATTACCCAGTACTAACTGGGTTGTGGAGCTTAGATAGGCAGTCGCTCCATGTAAAACACTGGTATTCAGCTGCATTCGGTTAGACTGGAAGCCGAATCCAAGATAGTTGGAGAAAGGTTAGGCAGATTGATTGAAGTACAAGGTGTAACGACCCGTCACGATGCCATCAACCCAGTCATCTATACATCAAACTAAATAACTCTCCGTAAAAATTATTGCTGTGAAATGACTTTATTTTGGAGTTAAAAATCATTCATCGTTTTACGGTAGGACTCAATGTAAAGCACTGAAAACATTGTGCTGATGGTTGTATTGAATAGGGCAAGGGTCATGGAGGTATTTCAAGTAAAGTTATAACTTAAAAGAAGAAAAAATAAAAAAAAAATAAACACTTATCAACGTTCCAACAACTTTGACATCCAATATCTCCGTAACTAGAAGGTTCCCAGGTATGGTCCAGAACAAAAAAAATATGGAAATGACGAGGAGAACGAGTGCCTTTCGGCTTGATTAAGGGTTATACACCCATTATTTATCACTACCATGCAGTAAAATTTTCCAATAATATTATTTTCAGGAAGGCTACGGCTGCAGAATAAAGGGTATCCACGTGATCTCGGCCTCCAAAATGGTGGACACGCTGATAACTTTGTTAAAACAAGTGTTTAGCGCCAAACTAGCTGACAGGATGCATCTACACAAATCTGCTGAAACGTTGTCAGAGCATATTAATAAGGAAATATTGCCGTCTGACTATGGTGGTCAGGAAAAACCTCTTTTGGAAATGAATAGTAAGTTCTTATTATTGCTAGTCTATACAACCTCACTGCTGGACAAACGTCTTCCCCCATTCCTTCTATCGGTCTTGGTTCTGCGCCCTTTCTTGCCAATCCCTAAGGAAGATATCCTGCCATATCCTTCGTGGTCTGCCGCAGCACCGACTCGTGGTTTCAGGGGTACCATTTCTATGTAAGGGTAGTAAAATTTGAAAAAGGAATGTTTTGGAAGACCGATGACTTAGCGGGAAGCCACCGCATTTGAGGCCTATGCCCAGCAATAGACGCCTTTCGGCTGATTTGAAGATGATAACACAACTTTCGATTTTTATTTCGTTTTTCGTATCGACTTAAACTAGAACAGCCATGTCGTGTCACCGTATTGTGTGGTGGAATTTAGTAGTGTTTGAGCTCCTTGTGTAAGATTCTGAGAAGTAAAACGTATCTCTGCCACCAAGTACTTTTGTTATGATTAATGTACCAGAGTGGTAGTAAAGCAAAAATTGACATTTGAACTTTGTATTTATCCTCTCAGATTTTTGTGTTGGGTCTTTGAGGAAGCTCACGATTTTCAGCAGATCAGAAAATGTATTTGATACCATGTAGTAGACTTCGAAAGCCTACGGCTAGCTTAAGATATTGATAGATTTATGGAAAAAACTTTTTACACCAAATTATTACGCATATTTTTTACAATAGGATTAAAGCTATGGGTACAATGGCAAAGACCGATGAAAGCGATGTCTTCTAGACAATCCTTACCTCTGTTACCTTCATTCTTCTTCTTTTCGTATCGATGTAAATCAAATGGTGTTAGACCAGTAAGTAGCCACCTGCACAGTTCTAAAATATGCTTCGACTAAGTCCTGAAAGGTGCTAGGTTTTTTTTTGTAGGGACTTGTCCCTCCCGCCACACTATTCCTAAACCACTGTAATCCCTGAAAGCCAGAAGAAACAGTGCGACCACCAGAAAAGCGCCGAGACAATGAAGCTTGACGAAGTCCCAGAGGAACAATTTAACTGTCGCGTCGGTGGTTGTGCAGGATGGGTAGTAGGACAGTAGGTGGGGCATATCCTGCAAAGGTGCTCCACACTGGCATTCTGTTTGGGATGGATCGAGGATACACCATTTGCCGGATTATATCTAGAGCGGCCAATCTGGGCCCTCAATCGGTTAAGAGATTTTTCATTTTAAGAGATTGGCCACTGCAGTTCGTATCCGGGTGGCAGGTGTTATCAGGATCGTTAAGGACTGCTAATTCATTAGAAGTTGTTCATAGCTTGCAATAAAATACTACTAATAGATTGTACATATATTCATTACAGATGTTAATTTAATTTTAAAAACTCTCTTTACAGAAGCTTGGCTAAAAATCCTCAGCTCCAACGAGTTTGTAGACTACATGAACGATATGTGCAATGCGAATACAAACGAATCTTGCAGACAGTCGGATAAGTTCAACGAACATTATGTTGGCATGCCCGGTTCTTTTAGGGCGTTAAGTGTTGATTAATGTAAATAAAATTAATTTTAAATTAATTGTAAACTATGTATACGGTGTAAACTAGCAAAAAAAAATTTGTTAAATCTTTGCTTTAATTGAAACTGATATTGGAATAGAATTAAGGGTTCAATTGCGTTTAATTAATGATTAGAGATCAGATACACCGATGCATATTTACCTAAAGTTTGAGTGTTGACTAGTACGGAGTGCGAGTTCGAGTATCAAAATAATCATTGATATAAAGTATGATTTTCACCAAAAGGCTCGCATCGTATCGGATCGGAAAGGACACGAAAGGATGCGGCAACAGCCGATCGCGCCCGGTAGGATGTCGACGCATATGATCGGCTCCGTACCGTCGCTTGCGAACGTGTCTGTGCCTAGTCAAATAGTTTCAATCCTACCGTGTTGACAGCCGAAAGGCGAACGCAGCCTATCGCGCGTCGCAGCATACTTTCGGCTACAATCGCGTGTTGCGGAAGACGCTCGCGGTCAAGTTGCTGTGCGCGGCTAGGTATTATAGACTATAAGTACTGTGTACACGATATAATATCGTTTAAAAATTGTAAAATTCGTTCCGATCCGATGCGATGCGATTCGTTTGGTGGAAATCATCCTTAAACCCAGTCATATTTTCCGTTTATTCAGCAGTACATTTTAAATTGAGTTACTTAGCAGCAAAATTTTAAAGTTGAAGCAATTTTTCACGTGTTCCCACAAATTTCTTGCCTAGTTTTAGGATAGAATTACTTATTGTTCTTAGGAATACTACATTTTTTACACACTATTTTTTTTAATATGGTTGAAATCCCGGAATTCGGGAAAAATATATTACAGGAAGCCGCTTCCACACTTTTGTACCCTTTGCCGGGAAAAATGTACTTTATTTAGGTAAATAAGCATTCGAATATCCGATCCATACTGATGAGTGATGATACATAATTGGGGTCATTTTTGTTAGGTTAATTTTATTAAGCAATGTTCGACAACTAGCCGTTTTTTGTGTGGAAAAGGGTGAGGGAAGCTTCTCTGTCCTATGCTTGATATGGAAAAAAGTGTAAATTATAATTAATTCGGTACATCTTTGTCCTGGTAGTTTCTAATTAATGTCAACTGTAGGTTGTAGATCACAGCAGTTACAATATTGGAGTAAAAGGTTGGAAGTGCCTTGTTCGTAAAAAAAACATAGTTGCTGGAATTATTTACTCATAAGCTTGTGTTATACATACTCGTAAGGTACGGTTTTCAACGCACACTGTTTTATTATTCATTTTATTCTTTGATAGTATTGTTACTCATACTTGCCACTGAAAAACTAAGGGGCCATCTCCACGAGCGAGAGAATCGCGGCGATATTACGTATATGTATGGGATAATATCGCGGCGATTCTCTCGTTCGTGGAGACAGCTAATACATAATTTAGGGCGAATGTCACTAGTATTACGACATTCAAACAGAATCCCGATCAACACAAAAATTAAACGGCGTTCAAGAGCTGTAAGTGAAGTCAATGTTATGAAAATATATTGAAGCTGCCAGCTCTTGAACTAGTGGTGCAAAAGTACTGATCGCGTTCAATACCGTTGGTGAAATTCACTTTCAAAAGCAAACGTGATAGAGTAATGGAAGAGGTACTAGTATATTTATAAGTTCGTAATAATTAAGTGAAGCCAAATAAATAAAATATTTTAAAGATCACTCACTGTGTTTTATTCTCATTACAGCTTTGTTCATTTTTATCGCCACATAAAAAATGGCACATATTAATCAGTCACTTACATTTTTGCATACAATATTTTATTTTATTTTAGCGAAGCATTAATAGGTGTTAAGCGAATATATATTCGCTTAACACGCGTCAGAAACACCACCCTGCGCTCTATAACTCAGGTTGCAGATGTTTTAGACAAAACAGCCAAGCTTAAGTGGGAGTTTAAATGGGCTGGCCACGTAGAATGAATGCACCCGGAGAGGTGGAACTGACCCACACTCACTGAACACCTGATGAGGAAAACGCCGCCGAGTTAGGCCGCGGCCAAGTGGTGTGACGATCTGGGGGTCTAAAATGGCGGCATTAGCAGAATCACAATAGGATAATAATATGAATTACGTTTAAATTCGTACAATGGTCACAAGGTGACAATTCATAATAGTAGGTACTTCTATGACCATGGTCATAGAAGTACCTACTATTATTATACTGATATTTTTAGCGGGGAGTTTTAATGCACGCATTTAAGTATATTTTAATCATTATTTCGCGGATAGTAAGTAGTTTTAGATATTGGTGTGGGTTACACGATTATTTAGTTTAACCCTAGATAGATAACCTACGTCGAATCGACGTAATCGATTTTGAAAAATCGATATAACTCGTTTGTTTTTCGCGTCATCAAACTGGTCCTTCTTGCCAACTCAGTCGGCCGTCGCAGCTTGCAGGACACACCCATATCGCTCCGGTAAGTGCAACAGTTTCGTAAATATTTACCTACCGTACGTCGAAGTGACGTATGGTTATCTTTAAGAAAAAAAATAAAAATAAAAAATAATTTTTATCTTTATAAAAAATAATATTTACTTATGTTTGTTATATTATAGAGAGTACAAAAAGTTGATTTTGAAAAGTTTAAATAGTAAATTATAAGACTGACGGAGAGATTCTTAAATGTTTAAGTTTTAGTACCATGTTTTGTTCTTTATTTCTTAAAAAAATAAGCATATGAGTAAACTCTAGTGTTTTTAATTTACTCAGCCCACAATTATATACATTAAGACATAATATCACATTCATAAACCTAGTATATACTTAATCCAAAATATGCTCACTCAAACATTCGCACGTCGAATCGACGTATGGTTATCTTTAGTGTAGAGTGAAATATGGTTATCTATCTAGGGTTAAAACTTATTCTGTCATACTTTTTGTAATGTGTAACTGTTAAATTACCCAATAAAGTAAAATAAAATAAAAATAAAACATGGTCCGACATTGCACGAGATAGAGTTGTTTGGAAGAAAAAGGGGAGATCTTTGCCCAGCAGTGGGACACACGACAGGCTAATAAAAACAAAAACTTGTGGTATCTTACACTTACTTCTTGTGGTGTGTTACATAGTAACTAGCAAGGAGATGTAAAAGTAATATTTGAATGTCTTTGGTAACTATAGAGTTATTACCATAATATCACCCATACATATACACTCGAGAGCAATGAATCCGGGTCACTTAAAGAATGTTAAAAATCTCGGAAACTAAAAATGATAGGTTAATGCAATAAATTGTATTTAATAGACAATGTAATACTCCTTAAATGAAAGTAAAAAAAATATGAGTAGCCATACATTTTATTAACACAAAATTACACAAAGAAAAAAACTGCTGATCTCTCCTTAAAACAAAAATAGGAAACATGAAATTTTTGAACTTTATTACGATTTTCTTGAATTTTAATACTTCGTATTGCCTCCTCGTGCTTCCATTACTGCGTTTACGCGGTTTGGCATGCTGTACACCAAGTTCCTTATACGATTTTGGGGAATATTCTCCCATTCCTCTGTGAGAGCAATTTTGAGCTCACGAAGCGTGATTGGGGGAGGGTTTCGTTGTTTTACGCATCTGCCTAGCTCGTCCCAAGCATGCTCGATCGGGTTGATATCCGGGCTGCGCGCTGGCCACTCCATACGAGTAATGTTCATCTCTTGAAGGTAGTCATTCACAATCCTACCTGTATGAGGTCGGGCATTGTCATGCATAAATTTAGCATCCTCACCTAAATTGACCATAAATGGACCAACGTGATCATTGAGGATTTCTTCCACATATCTTACGCTAGTTAAAGAGCCGTTTTCTATGATCACCAGCTCTGTGCGACTTTCAGAAGAAATTCCGGCCCACACAAGTACAGACCCACCACCGTAGGCTACTTTTTCTTCGATGCATGCTTGCTTGAATCTTTCCCCTGGTCTTCGATACACTCTGTGTCTTCCATCGTGCTTGTAGAGCATACATTTTGATTCGTCGGAGAACATAACTTTTGACCAATCTTCAATACTCCAATTTACGTGGCTCTGGGCATATCTTAGTCTTGAAATACGATGCCCACGCTCCAGTTTAGGGCCGTTTGCAGGTCTAAGGGGTTTTAAGTTAGATTCAGCAAGCCGACGTCTTACTGTCCATGCACTTGGGTTACTTCCTCCGAGGCGTCGAAACTGATTTGTGAGTTCTGTTCCTGTGAGAAAGCGATTTCGAAGCATGGTGTTCACCAAGTATCGGTCTTCTCGTGCTGTGGTACACCTGGTTCTGCCCGTTCCTGGTCTGCGTAGGTTAGAACCAGTTTCTTCGTAACGTCGGAGAACTCTTTGTACTGTTGACAGCGACACACCGACAGTCCTGGCTGTATCGCGCTGACTCCGGCCGGTTTCCAGCATTGTAAGACTAGTATTCTGGTGCATTCTTCAGGCGTAAGCGACATAATTTCAGCTTGAATAATGAATATAGAGCACTATCAACATGGTTTATGTACCCACATAAATGACAGATTACAAACAAAAGTAAAACCAAATGCTGTAATTTCGTAGTTCCATCTTCGAAAGTGGCCCTTTTTCAAATTTGATTTTTTTATGATATAACTTTACAATAACTAAGAAGTTTTAATACCTTCATTTAAGGAGTATTACATTGTCTATTAAATACAATTTATTGCATTAACCTAGCATTTTTAGTTTCCGAGATTTTTAGGATTCTTTAAGTGACCCGGATTCATTGCTCTCGAGTGTAGACGAAGAAGAAAAGTGCGTATTATAGGAGATAACTCATAGTCATAAGCTATCCAAATCAAAGTTAATAAAAGACAGATGACGGCCGAGTACATAACGTCCACATTTTTAGGAGTTGGTTAAAATTTTTTTTTGTCGTTTTTCTTCACAAATACACACATGTGCAGCTTTGCCTGTACAGCCAAACTGTGCAGGCATGCATGAACGTATGTAGCAGAAAACTGTACAGTTATCCTTGCCTGTACATGCAAACTAGAGAATTTCCGTTTTTTTGTTCCCGCTTGCGTATGCCTGCACCGTGCGATGCGAAGGCATAACCGAGCCTGTGTGTCAGGTCGCATGCACAGATCAGTTAGATTAGTTCTCAGTTGTTTTCTATTTTTAACAAACTTTAAAAAAGAAGGAGGTTCTCAATTCAAAAATAAAAACTTTCTCCAAAAAAAAACGACTTCCTAAAAAACGTCTAAAATGACTTTACTTTCGGAAGTCGGTGGCAAAAAAGTCAATGAATAAACGAAAACGCAGACTTCCGTAAGTTAAGTAACTCGTATTTTTTACTTTCTTAGTGTATTTTTTTTGGAAGTCGGTTTTATTTGCAGAAAGTTTTTATTTATCCGTCGTGTGTTGCCGGTGATGCCATGCTTGCAAATGAGCTAAATTCAAGAACTGTGGAGCTGTGTGTGTGTCATAACAATTAAAAAGATGATTTTCAACATCATTTGAGGATTAAAAAACCCTCGTGACGAACTTAGGGTCAGCATGCAATATAATTTTATTGTAAAAACAATTAAATTCAATACCTTTTTATTACTCACTGTCTTAAAGTAATTATAATCCTGCTGCAATAATCATAACATAAAACACTTCTAATTACATATCTGTTGGGTTTTATGTTATGATAATTAACTTTTTACTATGCAAGTTCAAGTTAAGTTAGCTAACAATACTGCAGTGTAGTGACGCGTATAAACACAAACACAACTTTTAACAATAAAAAAGAAAAAGAAATATCCGAGTTCCAAGAAAAATGGCAAATAACTTTACTTTCGGAAGTTCTGATTGTTTCTTTGACTTTTTTGTCTCCGACTTCGGAAATAAAAGAATTTCATTAAGGGGACTACAAGAGCTAAACGCGAGTTTTATAATGCTTAAAAGTATATGATTCACTGCAGTTAACACAATCAAAAAAATATATGTTATTCTTCAGGATATAGTCTAGTTAAGTAGGGTGCTGAAAACATAATAAAACTAATTTTAATCGATAGAAAAAAATCACAAAGATACCTCTAAAAAAATATTTTAACGAACAAAAACCATATTAAAATAAATACGATCGTTCTTATTTTTTGAAAAAACATTCAACAAACAACATAGTAACATAATACTGTTTTAGTTTTTAATCCAATCAATTTATTTTCTGTAAATGGCGTTTACTTATTTCACAATATAATTCGTACGCATGTGTGCGTAAACGCCTGTGCACCGACAGTGCCGGCCAACGCCTGTTACTATATGGACGTGCGTTAATGTGTGCGTGCATCAGTTGGCTCTTGTAGTCCTCTTAACGGACTTAAAGAGTAGACCCCCGGCATCCGCTACTTCAGCTGAATCATGTTCGGGTCAGCTCAACACATTTTTATTTTATTTTTAGTTCAGCCGCACGGCTTTTTCCAAGCATTTATGTTAAGCACCCCTTACGTTTTATATCATAACTAGCTGTTACCAACAACTTTCTTTCGTGTGCAATGATTTCAAAATTCGATTACCAATTTGGAATTTTGTTACCAATTTCAAGGGTTTTTATTTTTTTACACGGAACCCTAATAATTTATCTAAAATAAAAGACTATGTTAGACCTTATAACATCAGCTATCTGCCAGTAAAAGAGATTAGCCGGAAGAAACAGACACATAGACAGACAAAAATTTAAAAAATGTGTTTTAGTTATAAGTGCCGTATATATTTTCATATGCATTCAGTAAAAAGCTGTTATTTTTATTTTACAAATAGACACTTCAATTTTATTTAATTGTTTAGATGTATAGATAGACTCACATTTAGCCACTACCTCACCTGATATTAAGCATAAGCATTGATGTGGTTGGCGATGGTATACGCTTGCCCAGAAGTAACCTCGACAGGACCGTCATCATCTGCCATCGCCAATATAGTTGGAAAAAGGCAAGGCAGATGCATTTTCCCAACTATATTGGCGACGGCAGTCTAACCGGATGCAGCTGAATACCAATATTTTACATGGAGAGACTGCCTAACTGACCAAACAAATATTTATTGTGCAAAACACTTGTAACAATGAAATGTAATTTTAATAATCGTTTCATTCATCACTTTACTTACTGTCATTAAAGACTTCGATCCTTTTGACCTCTGACTGACCTTTTGCATCTAATTTGACTTTAATAATAGTATCATAATGGAATACGAAGAAATAAAGCTGTATAGAATACTTGATTAATGTCAATGGTCACCGAAAAACTTAGGACGATCGGAATTAAATAAGTTTGCTGAAGATATTTCCGGGCCAGGTCCTGGCTTTTAGAGAATTACAATAATTGTACTTACTCACTTGCATAGATACAGCCTTGTAGCCAGAATTATCCATCAGCAACTTGCTCTAAAATACAACCTTGTGGAATCGAAAGTTCCATACTATAGGTATGTGCCCGACCCAGTTCTCGAAAATAGCAATATCATATTGTACTGGGATCAATCCATCATCACTAACAGGACTGTTGTAGCCAATACCTGATATAGTGGTGGTGGATCGATCCGAGCGGCGCGCAATGATTGTTGACATAACGGTCCCGCATGACGAGAACCTCGTGAAAGCCGAAAAAAATAAGCAAATCAGGTATCTGGACTTGGCTCGCGAGCTTTACTATTTATATGTTGTAATTTGTACCGTATCTACGTAACGCCTGCGAGAAGTTCATAGCAAAAGTTTTATAATACAAATTTGTTTTAAAATATTATTACTTAGAATAAATAATTAATGGTATTATACAGGGTTATTTGTAAAACACCAGTAACCTCATAAGAGGTCATTGTACTCATCATTATGAACAACTTTTACTATGGGACCAAACCTGAAATCGCGAAAAAAAAATCAGCTGTTCCCTACATTTTGACGAGTTAATCGATCATAAATGTAAGGAACAGCTGATTTTTTTTTCGCGATTTCAGGTTTGGTCCCATAGTAAAAGTTGTTCATAGTGATGAGTATAATGACCTCTTAAGAGGTTACTGGTGTTTTACAAATAACCCTGTATATATAACTTTTTGAGACTTCATACCCAAATGGTAAAATAAAAAGTAAGCTTAGATAGAAAATTGAAAACATTGTGACGAATAACAACCCGCATTACGCCTACATAAATAGGATTCCCTATTAGTGATTACGGTTAAGACGTGACGTACAATTATGTATGTCTATGAGTGTCCTTTGTTCGCCTTTCTGTCACAGGACTTTTCCTTGTTTACTACAGTAACAGGTTGCTAGGTATATCATATTATACAAGGTGTAAACGGAGCCTTCACAAAGCCCCAAGCATTTTGTACATCAAACTAAGTAACTCCTCGCAAAAATTATTGCTGGGAAACGACTTTTTTTTGGCAGTGAAAAATAACATTTTACGGTAGGATTCAATGTGGCGCACTCAAAACATTGTGCTGATAGATGCATTGAATAGTGCGGGGGTCGTGGAAAGTTTTACTTTAAATAAGTAAAGTTATAACATTAAAAACGTGTATTTAAAAAAAAAAACTTGTGAAAAAGTTGGAATTTTTACCCCCAATATTTCCGTAACTAGAAGACTCAATGATCGCAATGTCCCTTGTCATTGCGGTCATTGAACAAATGCCTTTTACACCCATTCTAACTTAATCATGGCAAAAAATAAAAACAAATAAACTATAACATTTTTGTCATCGCGTATCGCTCACACATGGCCAGTTGTTTTTATCAATGAACCAGATTGGGAGTTGTTTTGAAAAAATCGCGTTGACATTGGGAGTAGATAATAACATTTTGGTCATTGGGTCACTCGAGTCTGCCCCAAGTTGAGTTTTTTCTTAAATTCAGTACCTGTTGCTGATGTTTGATCATCGCAAATAAGTCGATCGAAACCTATCGCATTGAAACGTATTCATTTTATAGGTGTCATGTCAATAAATTATATTCATTGCTGACTGCTCAGAGTGCTTTGACAGCTCACTGCTCTTTTTATCTAGTGGCTACCTTCACTTGCTTTTAGCTTATTGTCGGCGGTGGGACGGGGATAGGAGATATTTAGTTCGAGCAATCGATGGATCCCATTGTAATTAGTAGAGACAGTGTAATTAGTTCACACTCGCAACAGTCTCTCACGGCGCCTGGTCTCTTCAAAGTGGGGCGCTTAGCCGTTAGTCTTACGAACTACTGCGCTGGCGCTAACTTTTTCAGCTAGCAAATTTGCGAGCCCCATCTGGAATCGTACAGCCCATGCAAAGCTAGTGGATACAGCCTTATCGAAACGTGCCGTATCATCACTGGTTGCTTTAAACCGACCCCAGTACAGATGCTGTACCTCACTGACAGGGATAGCGCCATCAAAAGTTCGTAGAACAGTGGCAAGCTCTCGCGAAAGAGCCAAATAGCTTCAGATACACGACACCCTTTTCACCTAAATACCCTCGTGTCACAGAGGCTGAAATATGATGTGGAATGATGTACTGTAGACGTGGTAACTAGGTAGGTACTTGTAGACTATAGGGTGTCTGGTAAATAGAAGACCCATAAATTCATGATTGTTCTTATCATTAGGAAGAACTTTTACCTGATCAAAAATATCAAACCATGAAAAAAAAACAGCTTTTCTACATATAGACCCGGGTCGATAATTTTTAAAACCAAAAAAAATAATAGTAGGATGAAACCCATTAGAAAAGGAGGGGAATATTATAAAAATGAAAGGAAAAATAATTTACGGGCGATCTGAGGTCGGGAAGGGGGTGGGGGTGAGTTTTTAAGGGTAAAAAACGGTTTTTCTCGATTTCCGGCAAAACTAAAAGTCCTATCGAAAAAAGTCAAATGGCAAAGTTGTAGGTAATAAAAAGATCTAAAACTTTTGTATTCACAATTTTTTCACATAACCTCAAAAGCTATGTGAAAAATTCAAAAAACCAAGTTTTTGGTTTTTTATTTTTATCTTTTACAAAAATTTGTTTTTTTTAACGAAATTTGGTGAAAACTTACCTTTTTATGTCCCAAATACGCTGTAATTTATTTGATTAAAAATATTTATTTTTTCACCTCATTTTGAATTAATATCGAAAAAGCAGCCTAATTTTCAATCGAAAATTCACCCGTCAAAATATCGGCTTTTTTCAAAAAGTTGGTATGGTTTCTGTTCGTTGAAATCTCTACTTTCCGATGGTGAAAAAAAATATATATGTTACAATAGTAAATCTTCTCAGAAAATGCAAAAAATCGAAAAAAACTCGAATTCAATATTTTTTTTTAAGTTATTATACTTAAATAATTTTGAGCTATTTATTAAAATTTACACTTTAATTACTCGAAAAACGTTAGATTACATGCTACATTAATAAAAAAAAAATGAAAATCAGTAAAGTAAACTTGTCACAATTATCTTCAAGAAACTCAGCGTGCACGTGTATTTTTATAAACGATGTTGTATACTGTACTGTATTTCGAATACTGGCTAGGGTAACGGTTGTAACAGCTGTTACGAAATAGTAGGTATGTATGTAGTAAGACCCAGACCCGCCTAGCCCCTTCCCCACTTCTCCATGAAATAACTTTTGATGGGCTACAATTTTTCGTAGGTCACTCAGGTATATAATTTATCTTAAAATAGTTATAAATAGGCACCTACGCATATAATTTAAAAAAGATTTGACAACTTTCTCCAAATATTGTAGATGTCTTATTAAATATTAATTTTACTAACTTAATTTTGTTTGTTAATTATAGTAGTACATTTTGATTTTCATTTTTTTTTTATTAATGTAGCATGTAATCTAACGTTTTTCGAGTAATTAAAGTGTAAATTTTAATAAATAGCTCAAAATTATTTAAGTATAATAACTTAAAAAAATATATTGAATTCGAGTTTTTTTCGATTTTTTGCATTTTCTGAGAAGATTTACTATTGTAACATATATATTTTTTTTCACCATCGGAAAGTAGAGATTTCAACGAACAGAAACCATACCAACTTTTTGAAAAAAGCCGATATTTTGACGGGTGAATTTTCGATTGAAAATTAGGCTGCTTTTTCGATATTAATTCAAAATGAGGTGAAAAAATAAATATTTTTAATCAAATAAATTACAGCGTATTTGGGACATAAAAAGGTAAGTTTTCACCAAATTTCGTTAAAAAAAACAAATTTTTGTAAAAGATAAAAATAAAAAACCAAAAACTTGGTTTTTTGAATTTTTCACATAGCTTTTGAGGTTATGTGAAAAAATTGTGAATACAAAAGTTTTAGATCTTTTTATTACCTACAACTTTGCCATTTGACTTTTTTCGATAGGACTTTTAGTTTTGCCGGAAATCGAGAAAAACCGTTTTTTACCCTTAAAAACTCACCCCCACCCCCTCCCGACCTCAGATCGCCCGTAAATTATTTTTCCTTTCATTTTTATAATATTCCCCTCCTTTTCTATTGGGTTGCATCCTACTATTATTTTTTTTCACTTTTTATTATTTTTAAAGGCTTCTACCCTGGTCTAATATGTATTTTTCCGATAGAAGTGAGCACAGTTGTACTGAATAGCAGATTTTTTATGCAATTTCAGTGTATACAATCAGCAATCTGCAACCTTGAAAGCACACTGTATTTATATTTCTCAGCTACATGGTAAGGGTTGAGCAGTTCCTCACGCCCCTCAGGGAGGCCTGGTGCTGAAGTATCCTGCCCAATTCCTACGCTTAACCTTAGCTGCTACGCTTAGCATACGCTTATAATTAACTGTTCTATCATCTACGAGTATCATGGCAAAAGTGAAGTCAAGAATAGAAATACTTAGTAACAAAAAAATATGCTAATTTGTCTTAGTCATAAATCAAGTTTAATAAAAAAATATAAACACGCGTCTGTGGTTTGTGTAATGTTATTCATATGTAAAGTGCCTTACACACTTGAGAGTAGGATCGATGTGCCTGATCGCAAAAAATAGATTTATTGTTTTAAAGATGACATAGAAAAATATTCGTTCGCGTGAAATGAAAAAAAATGTGTTTTTGTTTTATGTGCCGTCCATATTTTCAAATGCAATCAATAAAAAGCTGTTATTATTATATTAAAAACAGACACTTCAATTTTATTTATTTGTACAGATACAGTGTGTATAAAATGTAGTAGGTACTCAAAAGCATAAAGAATATTTAAAATCTATTTAAAACCAGGCAAGAAATTTATTGAAAAAAAAAAAAAAAAAAAAAAATTGCGACTGAATATTCGAATAGGACAAAATGGTAAATATGACAAATAATTTGAAGTCAAACACTAAAATGTAAAAAAAAAATATGTATTTAAATGCATAGTTTTTTTTACATTTATATATATATAAATCGGGATTTTTTCCGTACTAACGCGCGCTCTATACTTGTCAACATTCAAACTTTAGGTAAATATGCATCCGAATATCCGATCTCTATCTAAAGTAGGTCTTTTTGTTTCTTTTACTTAGCTGCTTGCTTATTTCTTTAAGAAGTGTATAGTTTAAGAGGAAGTATTTTATATTGTATGGACTACTTTTGATCACAATTTCTCAAAACTGTTTCAGTGGCAGATTTTTCCATGACGATGATATATGATCCCAAAATATTCTTAATAATGGCCCATTTTTTCTAACAAAGAGAAGGCATGTGTCCCAGCAGTGGGAACATTATTATACTGATTATCGTAAATGTATTACAACATAATAATATGATCAAACAATAGTACATTTAATGTAATATTTAATTTCAATGTTAAAATTTTTCAGTATATGTTAATAATATAAATGAAATGTAGTAATGTTTCATAAAATGTAAAAAATATCGATAAAGGTACTAAAATGTGTAATGTTCGATATTAAATGTCTAGTTTAATGTAATTTTTAATGAAATGTTAAATGTATTTTCAAATGAAATTATAGTAATAAATATATTAATTTTTAAATAAATGAATTTTTTTTTCAATGTAATGTAACGTATGTAATTTTAAATGAATTGTATTTTAAGGAATGTAATTTTAAAGCAAATAAAGGCTAAATAAATAAATAATAAAGCAGCATACAATAAGCATAGTTTGTCGATACAGAAACAAGACAGTAAAAGGGATCGACACAACACGCCAGTCTGTAGGTACCACAAAACAAGTTTTCATTTGAATAAAATCATTCAAGATTGTTTATATCATTCAGTCTATTGCCGACGCCCTACCAAGTGTGTGCCCAAAATGGTATCAGTGCTTACAGATAGGATCCTGGAATTCCACCCAGACACCCTCGAATATGTCAGGAAAGACGTGAATTTGGAGACGGAAGGAAGAATTGAAGAAGCCGTTGATATTTTGGATGATTGGGTCAAAAAGCAGCAACATTTTACTAAAAAGGATTTTTGTAAGTATTTTAATATTTTTATCGCATTTGACCGCTGCGTTACTCTGATAAAACTCAATTCAATTCATTTATTTGCAAAAACAGGTGTAGATAATATACATGGCATGGTGTTTATTATAAGGTGTTATAATATATTCTTTGGCTCAACATGTTTGACCATGGCTGGTGTACATATTAGGTCGAGAGACCAATAATTTTCAAAAAAATAACCAAACAAAAAACCAAAACATAGTCCACTTATTGGCTTTTCATCAAAAGTAATTATAACGTTAAGCCGTGAAGCGTCAAAGATAGACAGACAGATGAGGAATGCAATAGGAATATTATTAAGGAACACCCACTTAAAACAATAATGCCATGGCAACAACATTAATTTCAAGTAATTAAAATAATTAAATTAAGAAAAGTCAAAAAACAGCTGAGTAAGAAACATAAATAAAATTAAATGGAATAAGTTTACCTATTAATTATTACATAACAAACTATCGTGGCATATTAAGTTGCAAAAGTGACCTTTTTTCTTATAGAGACACCTTCTTGAAACACCTTTTCTTACATAAGCAGCGAATAAATCCATGACCTGTTCCATTGTTCCAGTGCTGCTTCCTCAGCACCTCTATTGAAAGTTTGAAATAGGTTTAACTGAATCATTTCGACAAAACACGTTGTAACTAAAAACGGGTTTTAACTAAAACATTGACGTCTATTGACTCTATAAAAACGTCTTTCCTCTGACATTGATGTTCCAGTTTTTTAGAACTTACGATGATCGCTTTTTTAATACATGAGCCTTACTCGTAACTTAAGTTCGTCACAGTAACTAAGCTAATGATTTCGTTTTGGTTACAATTGCGACCAACCACATATTATTATATCCAGTACAACTAGATTAGAGCACATATAATAAATTATTTTATTTTTAGGGTACCGTAGTCAACAAACAAGGAACCATTATAGTTTCGCCATGTCCGTTTGTCTTGACAAACTTGTTGTTTAGAGTCTTTAAGCTAAGCTGCGGACAGACAGACACTGTCCGCAGCTTAGCTTAAAGACTCTTTTTACTAGAAAGTAGAAAGCTGTAATTTGGCATGAACATACAAATTAGTTACGCCGACAAATAGAATATAATCTCGAAAAGTATTTTTTTAAGGGTACGCAGTCTGCACTAAAAGTATCGGGAATGGAATATTTCCACTGTTCCTGTCATATTAAAATCTTTTTAATTAAAAACTCCTTGGTTTTAAAAATTTATTTATTTAAAAAAAGAATCTCGGTCTTGTCACAAGGTTTTGTCAAACTTTTTTAGTCGTTGAGAAAATGGAATTGACTCGAGAAAATTCAAGAGCGATGATTTATTATGACTTTCGAAGTGGTTTAACACAAAAACAGTGTGTTAACCGGGTGATTTCTGCATTTGGTGATGAAGCCCCATCCAAAACCACAATTTATCGCTGGTTTGCTGAATTTCAATGTGGACGTGTCAAGCTCAGTGATGATCCCCGTCAAGGTCGTCCAAATACTGCAGTCACCCAAGAAAACGTTGATGCTGTGCGTAAGCTGATTGAGGAAGATCGACATGTGACATACCGCGAAATTCAGGGAACTTTAGACATTGGCATGAGTCAAATACAAATAAACTTGCATGAACAATTAGGTGTAAAAAAGTTGTTTTCCCGATGGATACCGCATTCGCTCGGTGAAGAGCAAAAAGCGGCTCGCGTTACTTGGTGCGTCAGAACTCTCGAAAGATTCCACGCAGGATCCTCAAATGCTGTATACAACATCGTATCAGGTGACGAATCCTGGGTATACGCGTACGAACCCGCAACAAAAAACCAGTCACGAGTTTGGGTGTTCGAAAATGAGTTAAAGCCAACAAAAATTGTTCGTTCACGGAGTGTTGCAAAAAAAATGGTGGCCACGTTTGTCTCCAAAACCGGCCATGTTGCGACTATTCCTCTTGAGGGACAAAGAACGGTTAATGCAGAATGGTATGCTAGCATTTGTTTGCCACAGGTCGTTTCTGAACTCCGTAAAGAGAACTGCAACCGCCGCATCATCCTCCATCACGACAATGCGAGTTCTCACACCGCGCACAGAACAAAAGAGTTTTTAGAGCAAGAAAACATAGAATTATTAGACCATCCGCCGTACAGCCCCGACCTAAGCCCTAATGATTTCTATACTTTCCTTAAAATAAAGAATAAATTGCGTGCTCAGAGATTTTCATCACCTGAAGAAGCTGTGGACGCCTACAAAACGGCCATTTTGGAGACCCAACTTCCGAATGGAATGCTTGCTTCAATGATTGGTTCCATCGTATGGAAAAACGTGTCAAATTTCGCGGAGAATACTTCGAAAAGCAATAAATACATTTTTAAATAGCAATGTTGTGTCACTTCCTTGATTCCCGAAATTTTCAGTGCCGCCCAGTCAGACAGGGTTACTTTCGCATTATCCTATATCTCCAGTACCTACACGTAAAGTGGAGATTTTTTTTCTCGCGTACCCCATAGTGTGGGATGTCGTTCGACAGGTCTTTAAAAAATATTGACAGTTTGTGTGAAATATTTAGCTTTAAAGTGCAAATTTTTGTTAGACTCAAGTGTCTCCCCCCTCTACCAGCTAAACGGTTGTGTTTGGGTGCGTGAAAAAAATCATGGTGATAGCGAAATTAGAATTATATAATATTGATAAATAACGAAATTAAAAGGAAAATTATCACAGCATAGTGGGCTTTACAAGTTTACTAGTAATAGTCGACCAACTTATAAAATGTACGTAGATAACATATTTTCCTAAAAATAATGTATGGGAGCACAGGTTTTTTAACTGCAAATGTAAGTTTGTTTTGTATTATAACAATAAAAATCATCGTTCGGAGGCAAATCGGTCCGCATTTTTTGATGGGCTACTACACGCACTTGGCCGATTTTTTTACAGAAGGTATACTGTAAAAAAACCGGCCAAGTGCGTGTCGGCCACGGACAATGTAGGGTTCCGTCCTTACCACGTTAATTTAATCCACTTCCTACGGTCCGATTTGCCTCCGAACTATGTTTTTTTTTTGTGTATATAGTAACAACCCATTGGCAAGGCAAGTTAAACAAAAGCTTACAAAAACCAAAATGAAAATCATATTGGGATCACAAAAAGAGGCTTATTCGTTAGTATTGTTTGCTTTAATATTTTTAAGAAATAAAATTGTAAATCATTTGGGGATCGACCAGATATACTTGCCATATATTATGATGACGTTATATTATTATAGTTCATAGTCCTTTGACGAACTCAAAAATCACTAAGCAACTGGTTCTGAAGTTTAAGGAACAAAAATGGAACGGATCTGAATAGGTTTAAAAATCAAGTTTGGAATTTAAAGTCTAGACATATTTATGTCACCAGCTGCAACAATTATTAACAAGCCACTATGAACTTCGAAAGTCGTCCTTATTGCTCCGAAATAAAGACGCTGTCAAAGTAAGTTATTGCACTGTGAGACTGTCTGCACCTAAAATATAAATGTTTTGATAACTTTTGAACTTTAAAAAAGAAATATTTGCATGAATATCTAAAGTACCTGCTCCAGCTCCAGCGATAAGCGAGAAAAGCTAGCATTTAAATGCGTGTTGTTTGACAAGCATATACAGGCTGTTTGGCACATGGACCCACACATTTTTTGGGGGGTTGGGAGGGTCATTTGCGAGGTTACACCCTAGAACTCCATATCCTAAGTGTTACGGTTACGGTTATTGAGATATGTTTTTTTTTTATTTTTCCTTAAATTACCCGAAATCTCACCTTTAAATCGTCATTACTTTTTTGTATATGGCTGTAATTACATGAAATAACTTTTGTTGCATTCTGCAATGTATTCTTATTAAATAAATCATTGTTTGATGCAATTGGTCTGTTAAAAATACACATCTGCTTCTTAAGATATTTTTTTATTGAATAAAAATAACAACTTCTAAGTTCATTATAAGACAAAAACTGTAGATAGTTATTGTGTTGTAGGCATCCGCTAGGAATTGATTTTAGAAAATTCACCCCTAAGTGGCTGAAAAACGGTTGCAAGATATGAAAAACTGTTACCGGGCGAAGCTGTTGCGGGATTTAATTGAAATAATTGATAAGGATTAATACTATGTTTATAAAAATACCTTCGCAAATAATGAAACGAATTTCATTACAACAAAAAAGGTTAGGTATAGTGAGTCAACCTTAAAAGATAGACATCATTGCTATCACTGCTATCGTGGACTTTTTAAGAGAAACAATTCCGTCATACATGATTGTTGCGTAATTTTAGCCGTTTACGCAGCGCACGCAAGGGAAAGTCTCAAAAGGAATAAAATTCCCCGTTTTTGCATTGATGCTCCGCTCCTATTGGTCGTAGCGTGATGTCATGTAGCTTAAAGCCTTTCTCGATAAATGGGCTATCCAACAATAAAAGATTTTTTCAATTCGAACCAGTAGTTCCTGAGATTAGTGTGTACAACAAACCAGACAAACAAACTCTTCAGCTTCATAATATTAGTACCTATAGATTTTGATTCTACTGTAGTGTTTTATACGTTTCTTGAGCGAGAAGATAGTCGATAGCTATTCGTGGGACAAGAGCCTAAAGAAGCGTGACGAATATTAATCTATGTTATGAAAAGTAGACATAACAAAGCAAGGCTTATCTTGAAAATATTATGATAAGAAAAAAAATACTAAACCAATGAGTGCTGTGAACCCCATTTTATCTCTTTCAATGCAGATAACAGAAGTTGAACAGAAAAAAATTTAGCAGTGTTAAGCCAGTGGACACAAGCTCGACTTGCGAGTTCGCAACTGCATGTCCGTATGCAACTGCATACTAGTATTTTACATGTAGCGACGGCCTATCTAACCTCCTCAACGTAACTGGGTAAAACGATGCCACTTGGCAGGACTGGTTGTCAGACTTTCGTGCCACTGACCTGAAACGGCTGTCAGAAATTTACTAATGATAGTCGGGACCAACGGCTTAACGTGCTTTCCGAGGCATAGGGGGAATCGTGCTCCGCAAGCACTCCTTATCATTTAAGATCGACCAGTGCTGCTGTTATTGTTTAGGCACCAGCATCTCACGTCTATTGCCATAAATACCCGTTGTTATTATATGACATTGCTTTTTACGATCATGACCTTTAATCCAGCACGTTCTGTAGTAGGTAGGTCAGTTGGTGAGACATTAATATTAATTGTGTGGTGACATTAATTCAGGTTTGAGATAAACACACCACTCACATGAGAATATTAAAATAAAATTATAACATCAGCAACAAAAACCCCTATGTTCAAAAGAATAAAAAAAAATAAATAACATCAGTCGATATATTCTCGTATTCAGCTGCATCCGGTTAGACTGGAAGCTGACCCCAAAATAATTGGGAAAAGGCTAGGCAGATGATGACATAAGTCAATATTGTTGAGTTATACAATAACTAGATATTTGTGTTTGTTCGTTAGATGTGTTCAAGAAGGGAATAAGAGAAAATTTCCTGTCAACATGATGATAGTATTTTTATAGTATTTAATAACATGTATGTTTATCTACATAGGTATTATATGCATTACGTATATTATATTGTATGTATTAGTTTAGTTTGGTTTATTAAATATGTTAATTTAAGTTTTAAATGTACTGTTTGTGCACGTATGTATATTATGTATAAAAGTCTATATCGCTCAGAGTGTCGCTTAATACAATTAGCCCGGAACCCGTCGATATCCTCTTCTGTAAATCTCGCAATCGAAGGTTAAGGTTTGTTGTTAGAAAACGAAATTTTGGGTTAAGCTCGCCGGTGTACATAAGATATATTGTAATAAGTATAATTATTTAGTGATTAGATAAATAAAAATACAAACAACTCAATGTTCACTTGATACACGGTCAAAACATCAAATAAAAAGAGGTCAATAAGTCTCCGTTCAACACAGATATGCTATAGCTGTTTATTATTTACTATTTTTAATCATAAAACTGGACTTCGGATATCTGTGGAGCGAGCAGATGTCATAGGGTTCGGGAATTCTACCTAACATAGTCCGTTGGTGTAAGCCCAGAAGGAGATGGCGGGATGAGCTGGACTCTTTCGCAAAGGATAGGCCTACAATCGCACTAGATCGCGAATTGTGGAAGGAGAGAAGGGAGGCTTTTGCTTTTGTCAGCAAACATGAGAGGCCCGCAAAGGCCGATGCCTGCCAGGGCTGAGGGACTGTTCGAAAGAGATACCGCGGCCCTGGAACATAAAGGGCAAAAGAAGGAACATGGATGGTTTTTAGTCAGTAAAAGTCTGACACTCCCTTCCGCTCCGCCCAGAGCGGGAGGAGTCATTTGATGATTTCCCATCCGAAAAAAAAGGCCTCTGCCTTTGATGAGAGATCAGCTCAATTTGATTTTGCATAGCTTGATTGGCTGCCGTGCGTACATCACAGTCAGAATTGTACAGTGTATAATCTCAGTTATAATCTGTGTTTAATCATTCAATTAAACGTTTTTCAGCACGAGACTACCTCGAAAGGACATTAATCAACGCGAAAGGGATGGTAGAGCGAGCCAAAAAAAGGATGGACAAGTTGTGTACCTTCAAGACTTTGATGCCGGAGTTATATCCTGGTCCAGTGTCCAGAACGCAGTTTGAAACCTTAGATAAATATGTGTAAGTATTTCGTTTTCTTTTCGACCTCGTGAATAAAAATAATAATAGGTAAACACGTCGATTAATGATTAAACTATGTTTATCGAAGTCGGTCCGCTGATGTGTGGTCATCCATTATATATGGCTACCCCTCGTTGTCTGGGATAGCACGTTAAGTGCGCGTTCCTCACTATGTTTAATTTAACGTTGGATAAGTAAATGAAAAACGTCGTGGACGACAGTTAATCGTGTCTTCCTTTAAGTGAACACCTCCATTTTTAACCACTGTTTTAAGCGTTCACGGTTTAAAACTAAACTTATAGTGTCACTTACGGGATATCTTCCGTGATTGTTCATGATTCCCCGCATGATTTCCCCGCCGATTTGAGCTCCCGATATTTCGACGCTGTTGCAAGCGCCATGATTGTGGGTTGACTGGAGAATGCGGGTGGATAGAAAATAAATTGTTAGGAGCTGACAGCTCAGTCCCGTAAGTGATAGTATAAGTTTACCTCCATTTAAATACATAAGCCACGGTGCTTTAAACGACACGATCATCTGTCGTCACGACATAGTGGAAACGTGGCCTTAGCCGTTGATTCCAGCTGTCAAATGTAGATCTTGAACCGTCGCGTCGTTAAAAAGAAAGAAAAAGTAATGAGAAGCTTAAAAATTTGATAATCATCCTACCAAAGGTTACCGAGTATCTGGGTCAAGGAGCTCAGATAGGCAGCCGCTCCATGTAAAATACTAGTTTTCAGCTGAATTTGGTTAGACTGGAAGCCGACCCCAATATGGTTGGGAAAAAGCTAGGCAGACGGTGATGTGTTCTCAAGCGAGTTGGCCCAACCCGAGAGCCAGGGCCGGCAGTCTCGACATAGATACGCATCTTGGATGTTCAGACTTGCATTTCTCGCAAGCAACATTATTGCAACCGAATTTTTCCGTTATTATAAAGCGATCGAAAGTTTGCGACAATGTCGGTATCTATGTCGAGACTGCCGGCCCTGTAGTTGGCTAGTAACAGCCTTTTGAACGCCTACAAACAGCATAAACAGACGCGCATATTCTCCACGCCAAGCCACAATTCACCTACCATTTTGTCACAAATTTGTGTAGTTTGGCGTACAGGGCACGCGCTAGCTTGTCACGTATATGTGACAATGACGTTCAAAAAGTTAAAGGTGTTTCGTATTTCTACAATGACTTTCAAAAGGATTGACATAGCTTTACGGTAGCAAATGTTCACCCAATATATAACATCACGCCTGTAATCCCCGAAGGGTTAGGCAGAGGTGTACCCATTAGTATATCCACATTTCGCCAGTTTTGTTTAAAATCCATATAAAAGGGAGCGAACTTATTGCCATCAACCGGGCAAAACTCCTGACTCCGTGGCTGCTACTTAGAAATGCCTGATGGAAAAACCCAGTAACACTTTGCCCGACCTGAGAATCGAACCCAGGACCTCATGCTCAGCAGTCGCGCTTGTGACCACTAGACCAACGAGGCAGTCCCTTGGCATCAGTATTTTTTTTTAACTTTTCCAACAATATTACCGCTGATAGATAGCCGCTGGTCTAAGCGCACTGGTCGGCTAAATTAAGTAATGACTAATAGTTTCTTTTTTTCTTAATTGCCTTTTTTGACAAAAATAATCTTTATTTTACAGACGCTACGCGCTTTTACCCAAAATGACAAAGGAACACTACAGAATAACTCTTTTTAACGTGAAATCAGACGACTATCAATCTTCGGACATTCATAATTTCTACAGATATGTTACTGTGGTACGTATAATGCTTAAGATCAAAATAGAAAAATGAAAGCGCTATACAATCGACAATTAAGGATCTACAAATAGCACAAAATAAAATTATTAAACTCCTACACAACTACAATCATCACACACCCACATCCGAACTATACAACACCACCAAACTAATGAGCATTCATCAACTTTACACATTCAATTCCTGCGTTCTCATTAGAAAAAATCTTAACAAAACCATACACACACAGTTATCCTTCAACACAAAAGCATCCAAATACAGCCAAAGAAACCCTAACCAAATACAGACGCGCCTCCCGCGAACGCAATATGGCAGGAAAAATATAAAGTACGAAGGTGTTCAACTTTATAATAATCAATCAAAGAATCTTTAAACCCAAAGACAAAAAAAAGAATCTAAATAAGAACAGCGTCCACTTGCGGTCACGGCGCGGCGGTGGTCAATCTCAGCGGAGATTACCCATCGGCGCAGATATTATACACCATTATTTTTAGGTCGTTCTGGAGCCGAATACCATGAACTCGATCATCGAACTCGAAACGATTGGGACTATTTTTTTCTAAATGAATTTTTCAATGGGTATCGTTCGCATGTGTTGCCGATCGTGGATACATTTTACACACACATATGCATTTGAGTTCTCATTATTTAAAAAAAAAAACATTTTTATTCTTTCGTGCTTTTTTTTATTGTTATTTTTTGAAAAAAATAGTCCCAATCGTTTCGAGTTCGATGATCGAGTTCATGGTATTCGGCTCCAGAACGACCTAAAAATAATGGTGTATAATAGTGCACAGGTGTCTGTGCAAGGACAGGTGCACTCTCTATTCCTTTACTGTCATAGTCCGATGGTACGGCAATCCGACACGACCGGAGAAGGATTAGGCGCAGGACCACGGGCTGTCTCGCAGTTTCAAGCGCGACTGCGGAGCATGGGATCTGGATTTCGATTCCCTGGTCGGGCAAAAAGTGTTATTGGGTATTTCCATAAGACATTTCTCAGTAGTAGCCCGGAGTTTGGAAGTTGGCGTGTCTCGGAAAGGATCTATAGATTTTATGTTGACCATCCATTTTATACCGAGGTTCCTCCGTGATTCCGTGACTCGGAAAGTACATTAAGGCGCTGGTCACGGCTGTCATTTATAGATCTTTGACAGTCATATGCCTGAAAGTCTGACAACCAGTCTTCCCAAGAGTATCGTGGTACCCAGTATCTGGAGTGAGTTGTGGAGGTTAGATAGGCAGTCGCTCCGTGTCTAAAAACTGGTATCCAGCCTCATACGGTTAGACTGAATACCGACCCCAACAAAGTTGAGGAAAGGCTAGGCAAATAATGATGATGATGATTACATAGTTTAAGTAGTCAGTGGAGCGAAAGTCGGCTAACCAGTTTTTGCAAGGGATTTCATATTACTGTGTTACCCAGTTACTCCTAAGTAAAATACTTACTGGTATTCAGTTGAATCCGTTTAGACTGGATGCAAAATAGTTGGAATAAGGCTAGGCAAATAATCTATACATATTATAATAAATCTGTAGACGTGGCGTGTCTGTACATTGAAAATATTTAGAAAAAAAATAGTAGGGGTGTTAAAGGTTCACACACAGAACCCATTTCTACCATTTTTTGAACTTTTGTCTGTTTGTCTGTTCGTTACCCCTCATTGTACTAAAAATCGAAATATTGAAACATAAGAAGCATTATTCCGAGTAACATAGCGTTTATTTCAGGTATGCGAGTACATCAGAATTAATGATTACAACAGTGGTCTCGTTGAAATCATGGACTTCAGAGATGCAAGCATACTGACTTTTATCACTAAATGTACTCCTATGGAATTAAGGCAAATGATCACTTTGATGACTGTGAGTATTAGAAACATTTTTTTACTCAGAAAAAAAGACCTTATAAAACCGGACATAAGGTCACTGTGATCTTGACAGGAGATACAGATGTCGGAGGTTAAATCGGTGTGCAAGAAATATATTTTTTTTATCTGTATTTAGAATTAAAAATATGTCGAGTGTCAGAATTTATTTCGTAAGGCTTGTACATCATGTGGGCAGCAGATTTCCATATTTCTATTAAACTAACAAATTACTTGAGATTACAATTTAACACAATAACACGGTGCACAATGAATCGGGGTACAGTTCCAGGACTTCTCAACTCGGCTGCGATCAGACACTGAATTGTCGTCGTCGCCTCAAGCTGTAAACATCAGGGCTCTGTAAGAAGCGCGCTGTGGGTAGATTTGTAATAGGTCACGTGATGTCACCACTGGCGTACTTACGATTCATTTTACGTCACAAGAATTTGATCCTTAATAATGCTATCGAATGGTATAATAATACAGCACGTGATTTTTTTTTCAAAATCAACGGTTTCGGTTTCTGGCTAGGAATATTTATTTAAAAAAAAATCCAATGATGCAGTTATAGTTTCCACCAAAATCGGGCTCGAGACTCCTCTAAGTATTTTAGCTATTCCTCATAGTTTCGAATTTGGTCATCCACGACCACTTGAAAAATTCACTCTGTATTATTATAATTATCTTATTTTATCCCACCCATTTGAAATTTCAGGAAGGCTACGGCATGAGGATAAAACAGATACATTTGATAACACCATCAAAAATGTTGGATGCTCTTGTAGGGTTTCTCAAACAAGTACTGAGTTCAAAACTGGCAGGGAGAATACATTTGCACAAGACTTTGGATACCTTATACAATTTTGTGCCAAAAGATACACTGCCTGAAGAGTATGGTGGCAAGGAAAGATCCTTCCAGACATTGAGTGGTGAGTTTTTGTTTTATAAGGAAGAGAAAAGCCGAAAGCATAATCATAATAAACATACAATGTTCGCACTGCAGCGACACAGGTCTCTTCTCTGTGAAAGATGGTTTGTCAACCACCAAGCTGACCCCGCGGGCGCGGGTTGGTAAACATCACTACTTACTATGCCTTCGACTTTTTGGCTCTGCCGGTTTCCTGGAGATGTTTTCTACCACCGTTTTGAAAGCAGTGCCCTAGTAATCGAAATTATTTACGCACAGTAAAGTGCAAAGTTCTCAGAAACGTGGAAAACGGCACAAACAGAGTCCTATAACCAGCAATGGGTGAATTCAGGCCATGAAACATCACGCCTGAAATCCCCGAAGGATTAGGCAGAGAGGTACACTTCTGTGTATAGTACACCCAAATTTCGCTACTCATGTTTAAGTCCCATGTAATAGGGGACGAGCCTATTGCAATCAACCGGGCACTAATCCAGACTCCGTGGCTGCTACTGAGAAATTCTTGATGGAAAAACCCAAAAATACTTTGCCCGGCCGGCGAATTGAACCCAGGACCTCAAACTCAGCAGTCACCTCATACTGGGCAACTATATACTACTTACTTGGCCGTCTTCTTTGAAAACTGAAACTTAATATGTTAAAATCTACATTTTTCTGTTTCCAGACTTATGGCGAGAAAGGGTTACTTCGAAAGACTTCCTGGCTTATTTCGACGAAATGTACCAGGCGAAAACTGATGAATCATCCAGACAAGCAAACGTTTTTAATGAAGAATACATTGGGATGCCTGGATCCTTTAGAGCTTTAAGTGTAGATTAAGGTCCTTCGTGTAAAACTAAAGACAATTGTTCTTATCATTAGTGTAGCTCACGGAATATGGAATCGCCATAGAGCCAAGTTTGAGTTGTCAACATGAAAACCTTACCAAGACAACGCCTTGCATTACTAACGGGTGTTTTTTTTAAGGCAGAGGTTCTTAAATTGAAATAAAACAGAGGTTATGAGGTAATGAGCATACAAAAACATACAACCAAATTGAGAACTTCCTCCTTTTAAAAATCATTCCTTCTTCAGACCATTGACTTGCCAGTCGACTAGCTTGCCAGTTAGTAGACTATACCGTGAAGCCTGTCAATTTATTATTACCAAAACTGTCAAAATAGATTATTAAAGTATTAATAATTGGCACGATTTAATTAGCAGACTTATTTATTTATTTATTGATAAAGGTTTACCAACAGCTTGTGTGTACAAAATGTCTTGAGTACAGGTTTTACAGTCTTGGACTTACACAGTCGCCTATTACAGGTTAACCAGCATTCACAAAGAAAGTGATAAGTTGATAACACAGACTTTGGCCTTAGTACTAATAATCAGGATTAGAAATTATCAAGACGATGATTATTTTCTTTAATATTCTCCGATAGTTATCCATACTGATTCTTAAGTTGTATTTTTATTTATTTTTTACTTTCAAATAAAATTTTATTTTCAAAAATATAATTAAATCAATTAAATTATCAAGACAGTTATTTTCTTCATTATTCTCACTATCCATGCTGATCCATAAATTGATCTCTATAATATTTTTTTTATTTCAAATTATATTATGAATTTAATTACTAACTACTGAAATCTGACATTATGTAAAGACAGAAATTTATAATTACTAATTGTTATATTCTTTAGTTTTAACACAAATGTAGGAAAATAACTGTGTTTAATTTTTGTTATTATCAAGATTATTATTCCTTTATAAATTATTTTCTTACACATCAAGTACATTTTTAAATAAAAAAAAAATAGTAGCCCACCGGTATCGGGAACAGGGTCCAAGCTACCGGCAGTCAGGGCTCCAGAGAGAGGAACCTCCTAACAATACGAGCCGTGCCCAGGAGTACCGCTTTCTGAATCAAGCCCTTGATCCAGCTGCCTAACGAGAGCCTCCTGAGATGTTGGTCGAGGCTCTTGGCAACTAAACCATGGGCTGACACGACTATCGGCACAATGATCGCTGAGTCCACATCCCACATGTCGACAACCTCGCGAGCCAAGTCAAGATACTTGATTTATCAAGATTATTATTCCTTTATTTATTTTCTTACATATCAATTACATTTTTAAATATTTTAATATAAAACAATATAAAAAAACATTTAAAAATATAAAAAATAGTAGCCCACCGGTATCGGGAACAGGGTCCAAGCTACCGGCAGTCAGGGCTCCAGAGAGAGGAACCTCCTAACAATACGAGCCGTATCCAGAAGTACCGCTTTCTGAATCAAGCCCTTGATCCAGTTGCCTAACGAGAGCCTCCTGAGATGTTGGTCGAGGCTCTTGGCAATTAAGCCATGGGCTGACACGACTATCGGCACAATGATCGCTGAGTCCACATCCCACATGTCGACAACCTCGCGAACCAAGTCAAGATACTTGATTTGCTTATCTTTCTCGGCTTTCACGAGGTTCTCGTCATGCGGGACCGTAATGTCAACAATCATTGCGCGCCGCTCTGATCGATCCATCACCAGATATATCAGGCTTATTGGCTACAATAGTCCTGTCAGTGATGATGGATTGATCCCAGTACAGTGTGATATTGCCATTTTCGAGAACTGGGTCGGGCACATACCTATAGTACGGAACTTCCGATTCAACAAGATTGTATTTTAGAGCAAGTTGCTGATGAATAATCCTGGCTACAAGGTTGTGTCTATGCAAGTACTCTCCGTTAGCCAGACGAGAACACCCGGAGATAATGTGACGGATTGATTCGCCTGGACGGTGGCATGCCCGACATATGTCAAGATAATTATTATCACTTCAAACCATGTGACGCAGGAGAAAAGTACCTTAACGTATCCGCGGCTTCGCCCGCGTGGAGTTCGGGAATTGCCCACGGGATAGTACACCCAGGATTAAAACTGCGCTGTGCTGTCCGCTCGAACGAGCGGTGTCGTATGAAAAACGCAGCGAACAGATTGCAGTTCGCAGTTTGGTGTTATTACTAAACAGGCAGGCACTGTTCTTCCGTTTTTTTAATTCGCTTCCGATCGAAAGCAAATACATATAAATCGGCATTTGACATAAAGTACAATTATGTTTTGTTAATATTAGGACTTCCTAAGCCGATTATTCTTTCATGCAAACGGAGTAAACCCGTGAGGTGCTCGAGGCTAAATAATAACAGCCACTCAGGTCGATCTTTAGGTTAAGCCGTACTTGCCTAGGTTGGTCTGTGGATGGGTTGGAGCCCTTTGTTTGTGGGTACTTTGCCGGATTAACGAGTGCTTTTCAAATAACTTGGACAGAGGCAGTATTTCTCTCTTGTTCTTTCTCCTAGACTCTGTGAAAGTTTTGAGATAGATGCAGTTTTTATAAGCAAATTTATGACATAGCTGATGACAGTGACAGATGGGCCTTACAGGGTTGATCAACAGCGATCAAACATTTGAAAATGGGCCTTTCTTCCGTGTCTCGGTTTACACGCTTAACCGTTGGTCCCGGGTATCATTTACCGCCCGCAAGACTGACAACCAGTCTTTACAAAGGGTATCGTATTACCTGTGTTCCTAACTGGGTTGTGGAGGTCAGATAGGCAGTCGTTCCATGTAAAACCTGGTATTCAACAGCATCCAGTTAGACTGGCAACCGACCCTAACATAATTGGAAAAAAGCTAGCAAATGATGACAAACGGAAAAAGCCGATAACTTCACTATTTAATGCTAAACCCAAAAAAACTAAGCATTATCGATTTGTCTCATAATTTTTTCGTATTATTGCTAATCAGAATAGTCTAAATAAAATTGATTAGTAACCTTATGAACCTGGACAGTTTGTTATATTTTAGCACTAATTTTAAAATAACTTTGGGCGTACCAAAAGAAATTACATTAGGCTTATGACAACTTTAAAATAATTTACTAACAGGCATAGTTCATTAATCAATATTTCATCAAATCAATATTTGACAGCTATAAGCGACGTTGCCCGCTTTCTGTTTATACGCTCTTTAGACATTTACTTGTTTTATTTTCAAACACAGCCATTATTATTAGTCCACTTACAAGACATGATCTAGGTACATAAACATACCTACAGTCAAAGTAATTGCCTAATACCTCCTATGGATGCCTATTATCCTGGTACCTACTCTACCATTATGATACAAATTCTTTATGATTTCTTGTGGTTTTCCTCAGATACAATCGATTCTTCTTTGTTAGCTTTTATGTAAATTTTATTGTGCATGCTATGGTCTCCTATATGTGAAGGAGTACACTACGTGATACTTTAGTCGTCCATAATTTATTTCTCATGTTCTTTGTACTTATATCCTTTGTTGAAGATCCTTAATAATTGAATAAATACACCAGCTGTCGAGGCTCTCACTAGGCGTTTGGACCAAGGACCTGATTCAGAAGACAGTACTCCTTGCCACGGTCCGCGTTGTGAAGAGGTTCCCGTCTCTGGAGCCCTAACCACCGCCGGTAGCTTGGACCCTACTCCCGAAACCGGCGGAGCAACTATTTTTTTAATATTTTTAAATGTTTTAAGAAATATTTAAAAAAGTATATGAAAGATGAATAAAGAAAATAAATATTAATATTGTAAAATGCAAATGAAACTACGTCTGTCTGTTTATTATCCGCATGTTAACAACTGACGCTTTAACAGCTGGCTGGATTTTGATGCACACAGGTAAGTTATAATCCACGTTTTTGAAACTTTACAACATAGCCTCGCCTAGGACCGAGCCACCAGTTTGGCGTTTTCAGTAGCGTCCATCACTTCCAAGAATGAACTAACATCCACACGCGCAGGACACGGTATTAAGTGCCCGAACGCTGATCCAGATAATACATACTGTATCCATACTGTGACGTACTGTTGACGGCACGGTTGGCGCAGTGGTCAAGCGATTGACTGCTGCGCTGCATGTCGTGGGTTCGATTCCCGTACGGAACAAATATTTGTATGACCTACAAGTAGTTGTTCCGGGTCTGGTTGTTTTTCTATCTATAATATGTATGTATTTACAGAAAAAAAAATGTAGGTATATAATATGTAGTTTATCAGCCATCTAGCTACCATAACACAAGCATTAGGTTGCTTAGCTTGGGACTAGATGGTGCTGTGTGAAATGTCCAGGGATATTATATTATATTGTATTCAGATGATATCTACTACTGGGATAAAAAGTATTGTATGTTACATAGGTATAGGTATACATAGGTATAGGTATAGGTATACATAGGTAGTGGATTCCCGAGGAATAATTTCCAACAGTTACGTGGGCGATGCTGCGGTCAAAAGCTAGGCATTAATGTATGGTGTAAACGGACCCTTCCTGAAGCCGTCAACCAAGCATTCTGTACTTCAAATTAAGTAACACTGCGCAAAAATTATTGCTGGGAAATGTTTTTTTTTTTTGGTGTAAAAAGTCAGGTCTTATGGTATCGGTCATGTTTCATTTCAACTTGGGACTATAAAATCTTGGGATTTTGATCTTCAATATTTCCGTAACTACTGGGTGTTCCCAGTTATGGTGCAGAACAAAAAAAAAAATATCCCAATGACGAGGAAAATAAGTGTCTTTCGGTTATTGGTGCAATGAATACAATACTAATGAATGAGACTTACATGACAACTATTACAATTATTTATTAATAATCAAGTACAATAACATAGCAATTTGAACGGTGTGCAGCGGTGATCCCCAAACTAGACGTTAGTCTGTATCTTGGGGATCAGAGTTGTACATTTTCGTTATTATCAAAAGTGGGCGTTAGTGGTGATTACAAACAAAATTAAAAGTAAAATTTAAGTAAAACAAGGAGCATAATTAACAGTAGGCAAATAAAAAATTAAATTTGGTAACAAATAAAAGAAAAAAATCATACAAATAAAATTCAAGTTAAATGTGTGTATGCGAGTGCGTGTGTGCGTATGTGTGTGTAGTGTGTGTGTGTGTGTTTGTGTGTGTGTGTGTGTATCTGAGTGAGATTAGGAGTGATAGAGTGCTATTGGTTTGTGTAGTCTTAGTTTTTATGAAGCTACTTGTAGATAATCCTTTCTGTTTCGTCGTAGGAGAGTGTAAGGAGCCAGTTCTTTATAATCTTTTTACACAAGGATATTTTGAGGTCTTTTATGTTACAGATTTTTACAGCTTCGTTGTAAATGCGTGGATATAAATAGTTTGGAGAGCGTCTTGCCATAAGAGAGTTTGCTTCGGGGATGGGTATCCTAAATGTTCGTTTTGAGATTATCTCTGTGTAGTCTGGTCTGGATTTTAATTTTCTGTGTGTTTGTAGTACTGCATTAAGGATAAAAAGCTGTCGGACACGAAGGACCGGAATATCCTTATAGAGATTGTCAGTTGAATACAATAAAGGTTTCTTGAGCATTACTCACTAACCAAGTAAGTGTTAACATAATTATGTCCAATTTATCATCATCATTCCAACTCATTTGTAGTCCTTACATCCATAATGATTTATTTGACTGTAATGGAAAATGCGAATTGATTTGATCTTAGAACTATTGTTTCGTTGGGCTATTGGTTGCAAGTGTCAATGCCCAGGGGGTCTAAAATGACCGCTTTTGCAGAATGATAATATGATAATAATATGAATTACATTTAAATTCTCAAAATGGTCATAGACGTACCTAATATTATGAATTTATTGTCACCTTGTGACCATTTTACGAATTTAAACGTTATCCATATTATTATCCTATTATGATTCTGCTAAAGGTGCCATTTTAGACCCCCAGGTCTGGCAAAGCGTAATTTATTTTTCCTTCGGAAATGTTTCGATGGCAGCTATGATTCTGGTTTTGTACCCGCTTGATGGCAATAGGCTCGTCCCCTATTCTTCATCTGCCTAGCCTTTTCTCAACTATGTTGAGGTCCGCTTCCAGTCTACCCGAATATAGCTGAATACCAGTATTTTACATGGAGTGACTGCCTGGATATACGATATCCCTTGGTAAGACTAGTTGTCAGAATTTCAGGCCACTGACTACCTGACCTGTAACGACTGTCAAAGATCTATATATAAATGACAGCCGGGACCAACGGCTGAACGTTTAACCCTTTGTTTGTGGGTACTTTGCCGGATTAACGAGTGCTTTTCAAATAACTTGGACAGAGGCAGTATAACTCTCTTGTTCTTTCTTTTAGACTCTGTGAAAGTTTGAGCAAGATAGATGACCTTACATGGTTGATCAACATTGATCAAAGATTTTAAAATGGGCCTAAGAGGCCCACTCAACATCGCAAGAGATGGCTCGTCCCTTTTTACTTCGGACAGAAAATAACTGGCAAAATATGAGTGTTCTACGGGTATAGGTACCTCTGCCTAACCAACACTTCTGGGATTACAGGTTTAAAATTATATTGGGTAGGTACAGGGCCCTCCAAAAGTTAGTTGAAATTATTCACTTGACACGTTTCATGGCATTATTATCGCCGAGTGCAATTGTCCAAAAAATACTCAAAGGAGGAACGAAGTTTATACTGTGTGTTAGGGTCTTAACTTGGACTTTAAATACAGGGTTATTTGTAAAACACCAGCAAACTCTTAAGAGGTCATTGTACTCATCATTACGAGTATGAACAACTTTTACTATGGGACTAAACCTGAAATCGCGAAAAAAAAAAGCTGTTCCCTAGGTACATTTTGACGAGTTAATCGATCATAAATGTAGGGAACAGCTGATTTTTTTTCGCGATTTCAGGTTTGGTCCCATAGTAAAAATTGTTCATAATGATGAGTACAATCAAATGACCTCTTAAGAGGTTGCTGGTGTTTTACAAATAACCCTGTATAAACAGTGGACTATAAAAACTGACAACGTGTATCCATAAACCTATGTACAGAATCAGAAACCGGTTGTTCTCGCTAAACAAGTGAGTTCGGCCCGCGGCACCTCTCGTACGCAACCGTTCGCGCCGTCGCGCGTCGCCGGCGCACCCGCCCGACGACTGACGAAGACAGTCGACGCGGCGGCGCTGCTTGTAAACTTAAAATTTGTTTCCATAAAACATTCTACAACAACGTTTCATGCGTTATTATTCTAAGATTTCATGATTTTTACTAAAAGTGCTGCTGTGTAAAATTAAACTCATGATTTTTAGGGTTCCGTACCCAAAGGGTAAAACGGGACCCTATTACTAAGACTCCGCTGTCTGTCTGTCGGTCTGTCTGTCTGTCTGTCTCCAGGCTGTATCTCATAAACCGTGATAGCTAGAAAGCTGAAATTTTCACAAATGATGTATTACTATTACCGCTATAACAACAAATACTAAAAATTAAAAAAAAAAAAAAATAAGGGGGGCTCCCATACAACAGATATGATTTTTTTGCCGTTTTTATAGATAATGGTACGGAACCCTTCGTGCGCGAGTCCGACTCGCACTTGGCCGGTTTTTTATTCATATATGGGATTGGGAGACGCTTAAAAGAAGCAAAAAGTTTAATTCTTAATTAACCATCTCACGACTCCGGTAGGATACTGATTTATGAGATTTTTTTAAAAATAATTAGGCTTGCTTTTGGCCGCAACTCGCCTGATGTGAGGCGATGAAGCGGCCTAAGGTCGATCACGCTTGCCTAGAATAAACCGATTCACTCGAACTTTGATTAGATCCAGATTATAGTGAATGAGACTAAGTGGCCAGAAAAGAATCTTTGAAGTCATCGGTCCGTAGGAGGCGCACATTTGATTTGGCAAACTAGTACTTGCTAAGTAATTAGATTTTTGGATAGGATTTGTATCTACTACCTACTAATAAATATGCGAAAGTTTGGATGGATGGACTTTTGTGACTCAATCACACTAGAACAGAACGGCGTGAGATAGATTATAGTATTTTTTATCGCACATACACAAACTGTATATATCTACCAAAATAAAATCTTCGTCTCCAACTTTTAGAGGACGTTGAACCCACGTGTTGGAATACGGCCCAGTGCTCTCTCCGTCTCATAGAGAGACCAGTGTCCCAGCTGTGGGCACTTAATAGTCTGATGTTGCTATTACGGTATCTTCACATAGTATATAAATGTATAACATCACGCCTGTAATCTCGGAATAGTTAGATAGAGGTGTACCTGATAGTACTCTCTCATTTCGCAATCTGTGTTAAAGTCCCATGGAATAGGGGTGAGCCTAAAGCCAGAGCAAAGATCCAGACTCTGTGGCTGGTACCAAGAAATATCTGATGGAAATACCCAATAATCCGTCCGACCCGGTAATCGAACCCAGGACCTTTCGGCCACCGTAGGCGCCTGTGGACGGTGAGTAATGAGCTAGCTCGCCGTCCGTCCGTCTTATGACGACAGGCCGTGTCGACAGCGCGTTCGTGTTCCACGCGCGCCTCAAAGAGATGTCAGCAAACCGGAGGGGCCGATGCCTGCCAGGGCTGGACTGTTCGAAAGAGATACCGCTGCCCTGGAACACAAAGGGCAAAAGAAGGAACATGGATGGGTTTTAGTCAGTAAAAGTCTGACACTCCCTTCCGCTCCGCCCAGAGCCATTTGATGATTTCCTATCCCAAAAAAAAAAGGACCTCTTGCTTAGCAGTCACGTTTGCGACCACTAGACCAACGAGGTAGTCAATTAGTACAGAGTGGAACTCGCAAACCGACATCTAGTAACAATTTAAAAAGGTATAATTACGAATACCTTCAGAATTATTCCATCATACGCGTCTGATATCCAATTATATTTAAAAAACTAGCTGTTGCCCAGGACCTTCGTTCGCGTGAAATTATTAAAAAAAAATGTTACTTCCCTTTTTGAATCGAATTTTGTTACCAATTTCAAGGATTTTTTTTTTTTGCACGGAAGACATCGAGATATAACGTACGGAAGATAAAGATATACTTTCTTAAGCATTCAGTAAAGAGCTGTTATTTTGATATTACACACACACACACTTCAATTTTATTTCTATGTATGTATGGATGACGCAAATGGATAAAAACTTGTTGTTGTAATTCAAATTTGGAATTATGAAGACCAGTAATAAACATAAATTTAATCTGGCTGCTCGCTTTTTTTGTTAATTTAACATCTCAGGCTTTTTTGATTGTTCCTAGTTTAAAAAAAAAAACTTTGACAGGTAACGCAAATCCTAAACCGGTCGGTCAAGAAGCCTAAATTGGTGTAAATACGACGACCGCCGCTACGTGACCACGTATTCAGTTGAAATTCAAAAAATGGCTGTTACATACATTTTGTCGTGTAGTTATTTACACTATTGTGGGAAACACCAGTTGTTCTTTTTATTACTGATTTTAAATATCTATGTGGGGGGGGGGGGGCGCGTTTGAGCGTTCGGTGTCGTCTACCCGGTCTAGACTTAAACTTTCTCACAAGGTAATGAAATGCCTTGCTCTTAAAGGTAGGAAAATAAACGACTGTCTAAATCAAATACCAAAAAAAGTAAGGTTGACTAGTAGAAAATGCCTATGGCATTAAGTCCGCCTCTGTACTTTGTGCTTGAAGTGTTAAATAAATAAATAAATAAGTACCAAAAAAAAAATGAAACACTGTTAAACTAAGATGGCGTTTTTAAAAACGCAAAAAGGAAATCCCAGTACATAATTTCCATTAAAAGTAACATTGACATTTCAATTTCTTATTTTTATAAATGTTTTTTACCTTTTGTTCTTTAATCAAAATATTAATTATTTACAAACTACAAAAATATAATAGAAATAAATATGTACAAGTATAAAAGTATTTCTTATTATTTAATTTAATCGTTCCCACTGACGCAAGTTTTGCTCTTCACAATTCAGGTTTGTGCTTACGTCAGTGGCGTTGACTTTATACTTTATGACTTGCTTCTTTTTTCCCATTTCATAATTAGCCAAAAAAACACCGGCCAAGTGCGAGTTGGACTCGTGCACCAAGGGTTCCGTATACGCTTGTAGGTATTTTGTTATTAAACTACAAATTTACGGTTTCCAGATTTTTTTCCTTTACATGTGCTGTAAGACATTGCTACTTGCCAAATTTCATGATTTTAGGTCAACGGGAAGTACCCTATAGGTTTTGATTACCAGGTGAAATCACAAGTTATGCGACTTACGGTCATATCTTTTGATCGCATTGACTTACAAGTTTGATTTTTTCACTGCTCCAAGGGGACCTGAGTATTTGATATTAATTTCAGCTTAATACCTCCACGCGTTCTTGACAAAAAGGGTCTTGACAGACGAACGGACAGACGGACAACAAAGTGATCCTATAAGGGTTCCGTTTTTGCTGACTGAGGTACGGAACCCTATCTTCTATGTTCCATGTTAAGGGTTTTGGTTTCCGCATTTAGTCCTGTGCGTGAGCCATGGTGGCCGTTACTCCAACCAGGGGCCCAATTCTGCTATTACAATAGTGTCAGAATGGTCTGTCATTGATTTCATAATTGTTGATTTTGACTTGTCAAAACTTGTCAAAATCAACAATTATGAAATCAATGACAGACTATTAGAATTACCATTAGAATGGTCTGTCATTGATATCATAATTGTTGATTTTGACTTGTCAAAACTTGGCAAAATCAACAATTATGAAATCAATGACCGACGATTCTGACACTATTGTCGTCTATTGTAATAGCAGAATTGGGCCCCCTGGCCACCTCCCTCCAAAAGCAGATCAAACTACGTACGGAACCCGAAATAAGTACTGCGCCGACCCCATGTAATAGAAAGTACAAGGGTAGGAAGATGACGAAGACGGTTTTTTTTTCTTTTTGTCGTTATTGCCTAACCTGGTGTCAGTTTTTTTTTTTTTTTTAACTAGCATTTTCTCTTGTAGAGGCCTGGAGTCATTTAGAGACGTGATTGCGTAACAATCATTAAACTCACATACACAAACAACCAGCCGGAACTATTATCTGTAGGCCATACAAATATTAGTTCCGTGCGGGGATCGCACCAGCGACACGCAGCGCAGCAGTCAATCGCTCAGCTATTGCGCCAACCGTGTCGTCTATTATTGTTTTTACCCCACTGCGCGACGGAAAGGAGAGCAATGTGTTTATCAGTCTATGTATCTATGTATATATATATGTTTGTTTCTATGTAGCGTTCTAGAGACCAAATGCGTAGGCCGATTTTGATAATTCTTACGTCAATCGATCCGTCTTAACCTTGCGAGTGTCACTAAAGACATGACAGTAATCAAAATTCACCACAGCGACAACCAGACGCCATATTGTCAAAATGAAAAAAAAAAAGTCGATGAACTATGTCAAGTGGTATTTTAAAATCATCTTTACGTTCCAAAATCAAAAATCAAAATATTTTTATTTCACATAGGCCTACATGGGCACTTATGAAACGTCGACAAAAAGGTGCACGGTTCGGGTTGGTCGTTTCCTATGGAGAAGAACCGGCAAGAAACTCCATGGTTACTCTTTCACATGGTTCCTTTCATCATTTTTCATTTTAAATAATAGTTTATCTATCATCATTATAGCTAATTGAATTCTATGCCTAGATCCTCTGATTTATTAAGGAATATCTGTTGTCCACGACGAATTATTATAAAAATATTACTTCCATATTTGAATCAGATTTTGTTAACAATTTTAGGGGTTTTAATTCTTTTACACGGAACCCTAATTCTTTTTTCTAAAATAAAAGTAGCCTAAGTTACTCCACGCGTTCAATAATGCATTTAGTAAAAAGCTGTTAATTTTAATTTACAAACAGACACTTTAAGAATTTTTACTAAATAAAATAAAAAACTATTCGATTGTTTCCCTCAAGGCAGTAATTGAAGGCTGTGATGTAAGACCAAAGTGGATAACATCTCGACTTATAATTAACATTATGACTTATAATTATAATATAATTAACAATTAGAAACAAGACAGTTGAGAGGTCAAGTTTCAAGGCTCAAAGTTACACAAAGTCAGGAGACTGTGACATTTGTGAATTGTGACAACCAATCTTACCAAGGGGGTTTTGTGAAACCCCGTTATTATGGTGAGAGGTCAGATAGGCAGTCGCTCTATACAAAATACTGGTATTCAGCTGAACCTATTCGGGTTGCAGCCGCAACTGGTTAGATTGGAAACGACATGATGATTTTGAATTCGGTACCATATTATGAAACGGATCGATTTGTATGAAAAACGAGAGCGTTTGGTTTTAGTACTAAGAATTTACTTTAGATCAAGATGGTACTCTAAGAAGAATTATACAGGATGGCGACGACAATACGACAAAAAATTAAACTGCATATACGTCATAATGTTCCCAGTCTGCATACAAAAATGCAATCGAATATATCCAGTAGTTTAGTCACAGGATATTATTTTTAATTTTCAGCATTTACTGCATGATGTAAAACAATAGGCTAGCACCGAAAGGTTAACGATCCCCGCATTGGTATAAGCACTAAACACTTCATGGTGCCAACTTGCTACTTCAAAAACGTTTGCCAAATTCGTTCCTTATATTTTATTTCCAGATGCGAATTAGTGCAAATTGTACCTAAAGTTAGAGACCACCAGAGCCCACACGCCCAGAGCGGGAGGGGTCATTTGATGACTTCCCATACCAAAAAAAAAGGTTAGTGAACCAATATTTATAAATGGTGTTCTATTTCGTTAACAACTTTTATGCTATTTAGTTTTTTATTTTCATTAGGATTTATTTGATAGTTTCAAAATATTCCTATGAACTAGTTTATTAGTGTCTTCATTTATTGTCGTATTGCCACCGCTACCTTGTATAATCCTTCGTAGAGTACCATCGTGATCTATCATCTATACATATAATTAAAACTGAAGTGCCTGTTTGTAATTAAAAAATAACAGCTTTTTACTGAATGCATTTGAAAATATATACGTAAGTACTTCATCTGGCGAGCCTCTTCCCAAATCTGTTGGGGTCGGCTTCCAGTCTAACCGGATGCAGCTGAATACCAGTATTTTACATGCAGCGACTGCCTATCTGACCTCCACAACCCAGTTAGTACTGAGTAATAGGATACCGCTTGGTAAGGACTGGTTGTCAGACTTTTTGGGGCACTGACTACCTGTAACGACTGTCAAAGATCTATAAATGACAGCCGGGACCAACGGCTTAACGTGCTTTCCGATTCACGAAGGAAACTCGGTATGTAAGGGGTGGTCACCCATCCACAGACCAACCTAGGTAAACCCGGCTTAACCTAGAGATCGATCTGAGCGGCTGTTATTATTTAGCCACGAGCCCCTGTACAGTACTTATAACAAATAATCATTTTTTTATTATATAAATATATCTTATAATTATAACTAATCGTGCTTAATTATGTCCTAGCCAATAAGATCATAACAAGAACTAATTAACAAATAAGAATATAATAGAAATGACTGTGAACCTCGATCACGTAAGACGGTTTAATTGCTATATAAGTGGAAGAGGATGTGTTAGCAACAATTGTCTTGTTGGTATTTATATACTAACTAGTGACCCGCCCCGGCTTCAAATGACTGCAAAAAAAACTATCTTTTATACAAACTTGCCCTAACTATGACAATAAGAGTAGAGGACTATTTATTAGAACATTACAGGCACTTTTAAAAGTCAAAGAAACAAAAAAAGCGTAGCTGCAGTCACAAGGCATAATAACTTGTGAAAGTACTGTAGTTGCCCATTCCAAAGCTTAAATCTCTTTGGAGAAGAATGGGCAACAAACTCCATGGACACTCTTCTAAATCACAATATTGTTACAAAATCTTGGTTACATCATTCATGTTGAGATTATACAAATATGTGAGAACGATGTAGAAAGACGTGCAAGTTATGAGCGCCCAGAGTAAAAAGATAAAAAACCAATCTCAATCATTCAAAAATAAAATAATCTACTGCGAAAAGTGTGTGCAAATTGCACCTCCAGATTACGTTAATCCTGTATTATATTCAAACATAAATAGCATAAAAATTAACATAACATAACGCCTATAATACATATAATCCTCGAACGGTTAGGCAGAGGTATACCTAATTAGTACACCCACATTTCGCCAGTTATGTTTAAGTCCCATGTAATAGGGGGCGAGCTTATTGCCATCAACCGGACACAAATCCAGACTCCGTCAGTGACTGCTTCTGAGAAATTACTTACCGAAAAACCCAATAATAATTAGCTCTACCCGGGAATCGAACCCAGGATCTCATGCTGAGCAGTCGCGGTTGGACCACTAGAACAACGGGGCAGTCATCTGCGTAAAATTATCAGTCAAATAAAGCCAAATAAGTGGTTTTTGAAACATTTTTTTGTGTTGAAAGTTTCCCGATTCAAAAGAAAAAGACCGCTAGCTCTCAATATAAATGATGATGTAACATGATGACGACACGGGCCGCCCGATACACTAAGATAGGGAAAATTAGACGCCCCAGACTAACCCTCCTTGAACCAGATGACCCCATTACCCTCTTACAAGAGAGCAGTAGGGAAACCAGCACAATTAAGAAATACAAAAACAAATACCGACCGCGTCTCCGGCCCTGCCGCCGAGGCCCTCCGCGACCCCCCAGTAACATCACTACCCGACCCTTGCTCGACGAGTCAGCCCGCGCCGCTGAGCCTGTAGAATTAAATCAACCCCCAAATAATAATTTGACCCAGCCCGACCCTTGTTGTCCCCTCAATGACGCACTAAGCCTAGGCCCGAACCCCACAGGGGGTGCCCTTAGTGTCTGCTCATTTAATGTATATCCTTAGTTTGTAAGCCCTGGCTGGGGGCCTTAAAGTAATTTTTGGCCACCACAGGATTGTCCGGTTAAAAATTACTGTCCATATCGGGCCATGTCCCGGTTACAGGTTAAGCAGCTTCAACCTTAGCGAGTTGTTGCGCTGCGCTGCGAAAGGCCATACAAAAAAAAAAAAAAAAATGACGACACGGTTGGCGCAGTGGTCAAGCGATTGACTGCCGTGCTGCATGTCGCGGGTTCGAATCCCGTACGGAACAAATATTTGTATGACCTACAAGTAGTTGTTCCGGGTCTGGGTGTTTTTCTATCTATAATATGTATGTATTTACAAAAAAAAAATGTATATATGTAGTTTGTCAGCCATCTAGTTACCATAACACAAGCATTAGGTTGCTTAGCTTGGGACTAGATGGTGCTGTGTGAAATGTCCAGGGATATTTATTTATTTATTTATTTATGATAATATTGTAAAACCAAATCATTTTAAAAGAGTAACCATGGAGTTTCTTGTCGGTTCTTCTCCATAGGAAACGACCAACCCGAACCGTGCGCCTTTTTGTCGACGTTTTGTAAGTGTAGGCCTATGTGAAATAAAATATTTTGTTTTTTTTTTAAATATTTTTCTCCAAGTCTTATCAGCTATTATTAGGTTTCTCGTATTTTGCATAGTTTGTATTTATTAGTTTTTGTTCTGTTCATTGATATTCATATTTAAATATAGATTCATTTTTGAATGCAAAAAAGCTGTGTTCTACCAAAATATCGGCCCCAAGGTTGATTAATATCGAATGCTTTGTGGCATTTAGCGCCGTAAACCAAGTCTAGTTTATAAAAAAATTATAAGTGCCAATGTAGGTATATTACAAACATATTATAAACATTTACAACATATTATAAACATTTTGTAAGTACCAATAATTATGTGAAATAAAATATTTTGATTTTGATTTTAAACAAAAACCGGCCAAGTGCGAGTTGGCCTGTACCAAATAATTATGGTGACCGTTACAAATATGGGTTTAACGAGTACAAGTTACGATCCCGAATCATAATTATTTTGTTCAACATACAGCATGACACTGCAAATTGGAAAAAATAAGAAAATTTGAGTTTCGCGGGTTACCCTGGCGCTTTTACCTAAAGAACTATGTTTGTAAACCATAAAAAAAAACGTAATCAGACTAACACGTAGAGTGTAATCTAGCTTTAACAAGCGGTCTGTGTAGCCTTTAACCACGGCCTCAATAAAAATACATAATTATATGTGGGTATAATTGACTTCCTCACCCCAGTGGCAGATTTTTCCGAGAAATCCGTTTATTTCTGCAATTAGACTTAATAAAGAGGAAAATAGTTTTTATTTGTATTTTAAATTGATCTACATTAAAATTAAAAAATAACCGGTCATCTGCGAATCGGACTCTCGCACGAAGGGTTCCATACCATTATCTATAAAAACGGCAAAAAAATCATGTGTGGCCCCACTTAAATATTTTTTTATTCTGTTTTAGTATTTGTTGTTAAAGCGGCAACAGAAATACATAATCTGTGAAAATTTCAATTGTCTAACAATACCCTTTGGGTACGGAAAACTAACTATTTTCCTCTACTTACCTTAACAAGATATCCGAGGAATCACTTGTGCTGTTTTAATCATCGTTCATTAAAATGTATTTGTATAGACTTTGGCCCTTTCTTGGCGTCCGTGACCTTAGAAACATTATAAAAATATATTCACACAAAACTTGCCATTTCTAAAATATAATGTTGGTATACCTAACGAAGGAAAAGTAAGAATTTTCAATGACTTAAACAGAGGTTCCTATCTGACTACACACAGCTCTTTTTTTTCGGATGGGAAATCATCAAATGACTCCTCCCGCTCTGGGCGGAGCGGAAGGAAGTGTCAGACTTTTACTGACTAAAAACCATACATGTTCCTTCTTTTGCCCTTTATGTTCTAGGGCCGCGGTATCTCTTTCGAACAGTCCCGCAGCCCTGGCAGGCATCGGCCCTTGCGGGCCCCTCCTGTTTGCTGACATCTCTTTGAGGCGCGCGTGGAACACGAACGCGCCGTCGACACGGCCTGTCGTCATACGACGGACGGACAGCGAGCTAGCCCATTACTCACCGTCCACAGGCCCGCTACCGTCCACAAGCCCGCACCGTCCACAGGCCCGCAGTCCCGCAGCCCCGGGACTACACATAGCTCTGAGACAACGTTTTTGGGCTTTAAATATGTTATCTCTTAGGCTACAAGTACCCAAAAAAATTGTTATAAACCTCAAGACCGAATCAATTATACCGTGTTATGCTACTAAGCAGTCTCTTTATATAATTTTTTTTGCCAGGTTAAATATCACATAATAATGGGTGTAAAAGTTCCCTTAACGAAGCCGAAAGGCACTAGTTTTCCCCGTCATTGCGTTAATTTTTTTGTTCTAGACCATACCTGGGAACCTTTTAGTTACAGAGATATTGGGGATCTACGTACCAACTTTATCACAGGTTTTTTTTTAAATATCTTCGCGACCCCTTTACTATACTGATGGCTTCTTAACGGTCAGACGTAAGCGTGCCGCGTCGCTGTTGCAGAGGGTCCGGGGCAGCTCAAAAAGTCTCCTGAATGTCATTGCGGAGAAATTTGATTGCCCGTTTATACATTTCCTTTCTGACCTACATGTTTTATTAACGTAGTTTTTAAAGTTCATGTTTACTAACAATTAATATGGATGGAAATGAGATCTGAAATAAAATAAAATCAAATCAAATCAAATAACTCTTTATTCCGAACAACAAGGTCCATACTTATGTGTTAGTGAATAAGTACTTAAGAACTATGTTAGTGGTGAGAATTTAGTGATTCAGAGATATTAATTAATTAAAAAATCATTTTTTCAATTTAATTCATCACTTTTATGGTAGTCATCTTAGTCAGCACCCTAATGTGATGACTTAGAATACGGCAGTCAAATTTATCAGCAATAACCGCCAGAATGCCATTGCTGCTAGCACGAACTCTGCTCAATAAGGAGGCGACCTTCCTGCGCAAAATAGCTGCGAATCCGTCCGTACGAGCCTCCATGAACATGGCAGATGCACTGCAGAAACGTGGGAGCCGCAATAACATTCTGAAGGCATTGTTATATTGGACGCGCAATGCGTTGACGGTTTTTAGAGAATATGTTGTCCATAAGCTACTGCCATAGAAGTTTTGATAATATGCCGTAAATAGAGTAACTTAAAATGATTATATTATATATATTTACTATTATTCAATGCATCCATCAGGATAATGTTTTTAGTACGTTACATTGAGTCCTACAGTATTTTAAAACGTGATATTTTGTAAAATAAAAAATTGTTTCCCACAAATAACGAATGTCATTATTATTGCGACTAACGAGCCAGTCAACACAAAAACTAAAACACTAAAATATTTACTAAAATTTATTGTGAGCGTGTGATTTTTTAAACAATAAGGCATTTGGTATTAAAATAAACAAATAGCAGCACCATGACATTTTATAATACAGACAAGTATATTTAAAAGCTTTACCAAAAAGATAAAACGACTTTGACTAAGATTAATAAATGATTTGAGGTTTTATTATCCAACGCAGCAACGAAACGATAATATTTTTGTACGAATTTGCCCAACCAGCAAAGAAATTTGTCAGAATGTAGTAACTTGATGTGCTAGCCTCTGTACATCCTCGATTTACACTGAACAGGGGCCCAATTCTGCTATTACAATAGACAGCAATTATTAATAGTATCAGAATGGTCTGTCATTGATTTCATAATTGTTGATTTTGACAAGTTTTGACAAGTCAAAATCAACAATTATTATATCAATGACAGACCATTCTAATGGTAATTCTAATGGTCTGTCATTGATTTCATAATTGAATTACCATTAGAATGGCACTATTGTAATAGCAGAATTGGGCCCCTGGTTATACGCGACTTTACGTCTTACAAAGAGAAAAGAAAATCAATAATAATTTAAATTTGTTTAAGTTTCAGTTCAATATACATATTTCCAAAAAAAAAACAGATTGACGCCACAACTTCATCATCATCATCTTCCTAACCTTGTCCCATTCTATTTGGGGTCTACGCAACACGTTTTCTTCTTCCATTCTCCGCTGTCAGACGTCACAGCATCATTTACTCCTTTGTCTTTCATATCAGTCTTCACACAATCCATCCATCTTTTCTTTGGCTTTCCTCTCCCTCTTCATCTGTCAACATTCATGTCCATCACTCTTTTAGTCATATGCGTCTCATCCCTCCTCATTACATTACCAATAAAAACGACTTCCTTTAAATTTTTCTGTAACAGGCGCCACTTTCAAACTTTCTCTTATATATACTCCTTCCTTACTTTATCCATTCTTGTCGTCATAACTTAGTAGACTGAATTTACAACATCAAAAAATTTATTGATGTAATCACTAGCCGAAAACTCCATTAAAAGTCAGTGTCTAGACAGCAGTAGTACGAGTATGTGACAGCATTATAAATTCAAACAATTTGAATAAATAATTACAAACGTCATTTATAAGTATGTGGGAATACGATTTTTTGTCCAGTTCGAAACAGATTGTTCTATTAAATGGTAAACGTAACAGAAAATATAAAGTTTATAATAAATTATTATTATAAGATAAGCTGGTAAAAAAATCCCAAGGCATTAAGTCCTCATTGGTCGTGTTTCAACTTGTGCTTAAAGTTTAAAAAAAATTGAAGATTGACATTAATAAAAATAAAACCTTGAATAGCTTTTTAAGTAATAGAACGTGTTGTGAAAAAAAAAAACAAAATGGAGTCCGTTCCTGAAAACAGGCTTTTAAAACGACCCCCGGGTGCTATAGAGAATATAAGGAAAATACATAATTTGGATAGACCAGGAAGACTTGAAGAAGCTATAAAAATTTTAGAAGAGTGGCTTCAGAAACAGGACCATATTATCAAGAAGGATTTTGGTAAGTACTTAAGAATTGAAAAAAAAACAATTTTTTTTTTAACTTGTTTTCTAAGTTTATAATGTATGTATAAGTTTATGATTGATATCTCTGACAGCGGTGAAGAATTTGTGGTATCATATTAAGTATATGTATGTATGTAATATGTATAAATTAAACAGTGATGATACACTTTTGAATAGATAAAAACATGCTACCAACTAAAGGCATAATAACTGTAAAAGGTATGTAGTTGCCCATTCCAAAGCGTAAATCTCATGGAGAAGAATACAGGAAACTCCATGGATTTTCAACTGTTGCGATTGCTGAGCATGGGGTCGTGATTAAAATTAATGAGAAGCGCGTGTGTCGACCGGTGCTCTCGCTAGTTGTGTGAGCTCGGCCCGCGTCCTCTCTCGTACCTAGCGCAGCCGCTCGCACGGTCGCCCGCGCAGCCTACCGACGCCCGACGGAGGTAGCCGACGGCGCCCGAAAAGGCCTGTTCTATCAAAGCAAGCATTTATCAGGAATCGTGTAGCTCAAATCAGAACTCATGGAGTTCAACAACTCAATGCTGAATGAACAATACCAAAGAAAGAAGATTTCGGTAGACCCAAACCAACCAGCCAAGAGCCAGCCGGCTGGACTCAAACTTTCAGACAATCCTTAAAAACTAATTAAAAAAGAAAACAATAGACCCAGATAGGCCTCATATTCACATCATCATTATCCTCATCATTCTCCAACCCTTATCCCAATTTATTTGGGGTCGGCGCAGCATGTCTTCTTCTTCCATACTTCTCTATTACTCATCATCTCAGCAGTCACCTCTTTTCTAGCCATATCATCTTTCACACAGTCCATCCATTGTTTCTTTGGTCTTCCTCTACTCTTAAAGCCATTTACATTCATACTCGACATTTTCCTCATTCCTCCGCATCACATGCCCATACCACGATAACCGATTACCACACAACTTTTCAGTCACCGGTACCACTATCAGATTTCCTCTTATGAGAGTACGTTCCTTATTTTATACAATCGCGTTATACCATACACCCCCTTTATTATAGCATTCTCACATCCTCCGCAAAGACAAAAATAATAAAACACTTCATACAGTAAATATTCATGTCATTGCTCGTAAATATTCATCAATGTCAAATGTATAATATACATGAAAAAAAAAGTGTGAATCCTTATCCTTACTAGTAGTATTATAAATGCGTAAGTAGTTTGTTTGTTACCTTTTCACGCCTAAACCACTGAACCGGTCATACTGAAATTTTGCATATACGTTATCAGGTGTACAGAAACGGACATGAATGGTACCCTTCATCCCGAAAAAAAGTACTGTTCCCGATGAAACCAATAATAACGTTCTTTTGAAAATAGATGGCGCTACGTGTCTTTTGAATAATGATTGAATTATTACAAGCAGAGTACAACCCAGATTGATTGTCAAATTCTAAATTAACGCGAGCAAAGCCGCGGGCAAAATCTAGTAGTTAATACAAAAAAGCTCGTATCTAAAAAACCAGTTATTTAAATGTAATGACATAAAACCAGTTAAATTCGTATACCATGGTTAATTTGAAGGCCACTGTTTAAATCGGATGATTTATTGGTCGGTAACAATTAATAGATCGACAAATCTTGATGAAATTGATTTTTTTATTTACAAACCGGTTTCCAAGAAATTATTGTATTGCCTTGTTGGTGTATTGCTTGCAAGCGCAACAGCTGAGCATGATGGTGATAATCCTGGGTTCGATTTCTAGGTTAGGCAAGAGCTTTTCCATCAGGAATTTCTCTGTAACAGCCATGGGATTTGGATTTGAGCCCGGTTACATTAAATAGGGGAGGATCCTATTGCTATCAGCCGGGCCAACCCGTTATGTTTAAGTCCCATGGGACTGGAACATGGACAAGGAACGAAAATTGAGTGTACTATTAGCTACACCTCTGCTCAACGCTTCCGGAAAGTGCAGGCGTGATTTTATGACAACCGGTTTGTGTGAAATTAGATATTCAATTAGAAGATTTGGCGCTATATAACAAGACAAACCAAAATTGGTTATTTACAAAAAAGAACACTCTTTTTGTAGAAAATGCAAAATATTAAAAAAAATACAAATTTATTTAAAATATTAGCCCAACACATAACATAACATCACGGCTGTAATCCCCGAAGGGTTAGGCAGAGGTGTTCCTACATAATACTAAGTAGGTTTTGCCCGTGGCTTCGCTCGCGTTAATTTAGACTTTCACATTCAATTCGAGAGCTGCTTACTTTCATTTATTTTTCATTTTAATTTTTTTTCTTGTTTAGTAGTTTTATCATACTAAAATATCATTGTAACATACCACTTAAGGGAAGAGTGAGACAGCCCCGACACAAGTACTATTTGTAAACTAACTGGGGCTGCCTCAGTTTATGTACGACACAATGTTTTGAGATAAAATAAATATTTTTGTATTTTTTTTATTTTGTATAATTCGGGTTGTACTCTGCTTGTAATAATATAATTCAATCATGATTCGTAAGACACTGGGCGCCATCTATTGTCTTAAGAACGTTATTGTTGTTTTCCTCGGGAACAGTACTTTATTTCGGGATGAAAGGTACCCTATATCTGTATCTGTACACCTGACAACATATCAGCAAAATTTCAGGATGATCAGTTCAGTGGTTTAAGCGTGAAAAGCTAACAAACAAACAAACTTACTGTTGCATTTAAAATATTAGTGTATGGATGAACTTATACCATTACTTTCATTACATTTTGTGGTAAAACATGTAATTGCACCAGAACTCTCGCAATGCTTCATAACGTAGAAATTAAAAAATAAGGTAAATTCAAAAGAGGAAAAGGTATTTAGGTGGTAGGGCAAAATTGTTATTGGGTTTTTTTGTGTGCCTGGTTGATGGCAGTATACGCGCCCCCTTTAAAATGGAACTTAAACATAACTGGCGAAATCTAGATACGTACTATAAGGTATACTTCTGCCTAACCCTTTTGGGACACGTGTGTAGTTCATCTTCATCTGCCTAGCCTTTTCCCAACCATGTTGGGGTCGGCTGCCAGTCTAACCGGATGCAGCTGAATACCAGTATTTTATATGGAGCGACTGCCTATCTGTGTGTAGTTATATTGTCAGATTCAAATTATAAAAAAGAATAAAACTTTATTCTTTCAGGCAAGGAATACTTGGAGAAAACCTTAATTACATGCAAAGGTTCCGTAGAGAAAGCAAAGAAGCAAATAGACCGATGTTGCACGATGAGGACGCTGATACCAAAGTTTTTTTCGAAGACAAATGCCAAGGCGGAACTAACAATTCTCCAGGATACAATGTAAGTAAATGAAATAGTCGAAGTACTAGAATTTAAACTGAGGTTATACTAGGTGACGAACTAACGGCCCAAAACAGCGATAATGATAAGAGTACAGTCAAATAATAAAAAAGTACTTATTTAAAGAAAAACAAGTTTTTATTTATTAAAAAAAAAATAGTATGTTTTTTCTATAAAAATTGAACGCGCATACAAAGAACACCAAAAACCGCTAAGATCTATGTGATATTTCTTGCAGACGGCTGACCCCTCTTCCAAAAATTACAGAGGACTTTTACAGAATAGTAATGTTTAAACTTAACAACCAAAACTTTACGGCTGACACGTTCATGCAGTATTACCAGTACAATATAATCGTAAGTGTTATCCTTCTTTTTAAGTTTTCGTACAGCCATCTTAAAAACGAAACTGTTTTAGGATCATTCGTGTGAGTGTGTCTGTCTGTTCGTATGTCAATTTGCTCCAAATCTTTTGAACTAATCTAGTTGAAAATTGGAACACAATATGAATTTCTATGACTACGCTACAACCACTGACGTTTTGGGGTCAAAATAGAAAACTATAAGCAAAAGTTTTGCAAAATTTACATAAGAAATGAAATTGATTGTACATAACGATCACATAAAATATTGTTTTTAGTTTTTAAACTGTCATTTTGAAGTTTGATGATTTTGATTTTGAAAAAAGAAGGCAAATTCTATTTGATGACATTCTACTTCCTGTGTTGGTGTGGACGATGGAGTAAAGGTGGAAACATACTATTGAAACGTGACGCGACGCAATGTGTCGACACCCCATGTGCACCGTGCACATTACCAACACGCGATGCCATGCGGATCTTCTAAGTAACGAGTCAGATGAAGATTTTGAAGAAGATTTGATGCTTTACTTAAACGACTCAAGAAGAAAAAAATAACTAGACGTTATTGGGTGCATGAAACAAATCAAAAGAGAAGGACGTGTGGTAAATTTCATACGCTATATCCAGACTTGCTTGTAGACAATGAAAGATTTCATATGTATTTTATAACAAATGATGCGTGGCGTCGGGTCTGGACTAGATACACACTGCGTGTGCTGCGTCGGGTGGCGTATTAACCCCGACCACCGGCAACACGTCGATCTGGCAGGTACGGATCGGGTGGCGTTTGCGCGCATTTCGTCGCGACGGGTATTTATAATGTGATTCTGGGCATAGAAAATAATACGATTTGATTCAACTCAACACGCATCGCGTTTTGTCGGGTCGCGTGGCGTTTCAATAGTGTGTTTCCACCTTACCTTGAGACTTTGACCGAGTGGAGGCCCAGATTAGACAAAAGAAACCAGGGCCGTCCTAAAATTCGCTGGATCGACGATACAGTCAAAGTCACGGGAAACACCTGGATAACGGACGCACAGAACCCATGTGTGGTAGAAAATAGGGGAGGCCTATACCAAGCAGTGGGTGATTCCGGACGGATAATTATGGCCATGATGATAGGAGTGACTAAAGTTAACGACAAGAAATCTATTTGAGCCAGTCAGGAAGAGCAGTCCGTTAAATGCGAAGGTTGGCTCCGATTCGGATCGAACGACGTGACTTTACAGCGCGTCAGAATTTTAACTTTTATCGCAACGACATAAAACCCTTTTACTTTGTATTGGTAGAAGTCGATTCCGTGCGTTCACTCCTCAAAAGTAAATTATTTTAACTAATTATTTTTCTTACATACTATTTACATTTTTATAAATATTTTTGTTAACAAAATTAGATATAAAAAAAGTAGCCCACCGGGCATCGGGAACAGGATCGGAGCTACCCGTGGTCAGGGTTCTTGAGAGAGGAACCTCGTAACAAATCGCGCCGGGTCCAGAAGTACTGCTCTGAAGCCCTTAATCCAGCTGCTAGCTGCGGCTTCTCAGATGTTGGTAGAGGCTATTAGCTATTAAGCCATTGGCCGACACGACTATTGGCACAGTGACTGCTGTACTCACGTCCCACATGTCGACAACCTCGCGAGCCAGATCTTAACTGTATTTTATTATTATGTTAAATTTTATTGGTTTTTCTTTCAGATGTCTGAATATGTAAAAGCGCATGATTATGTCAATGGTTTTATTATAATACATGACTATAACAAATTAAATATATTCGATTTATTGTCAAAAATGAACCACGTGGAGCTTCAACAGTTTATATCCCTTATAATAGTAAGTAGTATCATTATTTATTTTAAGAAGATATTTAAAATTAAACCATTCGAGATCGCAAAGAAACGACGAATACCAACCTCGTGATGGTTTTTTTTAAAGTTATTAACCTAAAAGTCAGGGCATTAGAACGAAAGGTTTTAAACAAGTCATTAAAGGGTTCGTTTTGCAAAAAAAGTGTTCGAGGAACATGACCAGTGCAACATATGATTTCTGGAAAAATGTTATAATAATTTCAACGATAATATCTTCCGTAACATTAAACTTATACTTCTTCTACTTTATCGTGTGGTTAGTGCTTAACCTGGTCTTAGAGTTTTTAGGCCGCCCATGGGCCTCTGACTTGGTTTTACATGCCGTCAAGAAATATCTCTCAGGCATGCATAAACTTCTAGCTCGCCGTCCGTCCGTCTTATGACGACAGGCCGTGTCGACGGCGCGTTCGTGTTCCATGCGCGCGTCAAAGAGATGTCAGCAAACATGAGGGGCCCGCAAGGGCCGATGCCTGCCAGGGCTGCGGGACTGTTCGAAAGGGATACTGCGGCCCTGGAACATAAAGGGCAAAAGAAGGAACATGGATGGTTTTTAGTCAGTAAAAGTCTGACACTCCCTTTCGCTCCGCCCAGAGCGGAAGGAGCCGTTTGAAGATATATCATCCCAAAAAAAAAAGGCATGCATAAACTTATACTGTCACTTACGGGATATCTTCCGTGATTATCCATTATTCTGCGGGGTGACTGTAGATTGCGGGTGAATGGTAAATAAATTGTAAGGTGCAGATAAATCTGTCTACCTTCTTTCAAATCAATCAGGTAATCTCCAGTCATCCCGCGATCATGGCGCTTGCAACAGCATCGAAATATCAGGAGCTTAGAATAATGGATAATCACGGAGGATATCCCTCCCGTAAGTAACAGTAGAGAGGAGGCCGTGTGTCCCAGCAGTGGGAACATTATAGGCTGATTATGAAGTAACAGTATAAGTTTAGTTATAAACCGTGAAAGCGTAAAACAGTATCTGTAACATTGTAAAACCACGCTTGGAATCCCTAAAGGCTTGGGCAAATGTGTACCTAAAAGTGCACACCCACATTTCGGCAGCTCTATTTAAGACTCATATAATAGGGGGCGAGCTTATTGCCATCAAACGAACATAAATTCAACCTCCATAACTGGTACTGAGAAATTTCTGATGGACAAAACTAAAATCACTTTGTCCAACCTGTGAATAGAACCGAAGCCCTCATACTTTAAAGTCTCGCTTTCGACCATTAGAATCTAGATCAACAAGGCAGTCTCTGATGGAGATCTGTTCTGAAAACCATACTGTAAACTGAAATTAATATAATATATCTATCTCTCTCTTGCAGGAAGGCTATGGCACAAGAGTGAAGAGTGCACTAATACTATCAGAATCTAAAACAATACAATTACTAACTAAAACTCTTAAGCAATTTGTTAGTGAGAAGTTAGGCAATAGACTACAAGTTCTACAAACCTTAGAAGACTTACATGGAATAGTGCCTAAGGATATTTTGCCGGTTGAATATGGTGGAAATGAGAAATCTCTCGAAACATTGCATGGTAAGGACGTTAATAAACTCAAAACTATATCAAAGCATTTACTTCAGATAGACGAGTTACAGGCGGTTTTGAATAGTCAGAGTAGCATAAGCATAATCAGCCTATAATGTTCCCACTGCTGGGACACACGGCCTTCTCTCTATGAGAGGGAATGAGCTATAATCCACCACGCGGGCCCTGTGCGTGTTGGTAGATGTCACATGTCTTCGAATTTTTGGTTTTAGGACATGCTGGGTTCCTCATGATGTTTTTCTTCAACGTTTTGAGAGCAGTGGTGATGAAATAAATTACAAAAAGTAATGCGCCTGCCTGGGTTCAAACCCACGACTTAGTGTTCGTAAGGCGGGGCCACCGCTGCTCTCAAAGTAGGTATCAGTGAAAAATAATGAGATGAAACTACAGACTCTTCAAAGCCACATAATAACTCCGAAATGACTGCCATACATCATCATCATCTGCCTGGCCTTTTCTCAACTATGTTGGGGTCGGCTTCCATTCTAATTGGATGCAACTGAATTACATGGAGCGACTGCCTATTTGACCTCCACAACCCAGTTAGTACTGGGTAATAAGATACCCTTTGGTAAGACTGGTTGTCGAACTTTTTTGGGCGACTAACTGCCGGTAACAACTGTCAAAGATCTACAAATGACAGCCGGGACCAACGGCTTAACGTGCTTTCTGAGGCACGGAGGAATCTCGGCATGTCTGCGGACCAACCGAGGCAAGCACGGCTTAACCTAAAGATCCACCCAAGCGGCTGTTATTACTTAGCCACGAGCACCTCTTTTTTACTTATATAAGATCAATAATATATTTTTTAGGGCTCCGCATCCGGATAGACTGGAAGACGACACTAACATAGTTGGGAAAAGGCTAGGCAGATGATGATGATAATTTAAAAAAAAATGCTTATTTTGCAGAGGAATGGGTGAACGAACTAAGTACAGAAGAACATGTGGAGTATATGAAAATGATGAATAAAGCTGGCACGGATGAAACAAAAAGACAAGACGGAAAATTCAATGAGGAATACATGGGCATGCCTGGAGCCTTTAGAAACTTAAGTGTAGACTAAATTTTTAAAATACCCAATGCTTACAATATCTTCTTTTTAAGTTTTTAAACTGTCATGGTCACTAAGATTATCAGTAACACTAGAAACGGGATATTTACCATGTTAAATACATAATAAATATCCCGTTTCTAGTGTTCATGATTATCTTCTTTTTAGTGCATCAATGGCAAAAAGTTCAAATAAATTTGTAACAAAAATCAGCTACGAGTACTCCGGAGTAAATACAATAACTCCTTTCTTCTTTCTTTTTTATTTTTATTACTGCAATATATTGTTTTCACATCGAATTGTGTATTTTGTTAATATTTGTTTATTTTTATGACGAAATTATGATTGAATTTTTGTTTTTTTTTTTTACTGACATCTCTTGTGATAATCTGATAATTTGACATCTATATTTAATGATAATTTATATTGACTACTGTTTAATTTTTTTTTCTTTATTGCATGACATCATCTTGAATTCTATTAATTTTTGAAATCAGAAATCATTTATTTTGCAAAGCTTTTTGCAATAATTTTGCTAATTAATTGATAATTTGGTTTTTTGTATGTTAATGTTTTAATTAATTGTCATTTTATTATGTAATTTATAATAATATTATATGTAATATTGTTCAATTTATTTTCTAATTTAATACCATAATTATGCATGATTTCCAAATATTTTAGTAAATGATTGTAATCCTCAGCTAGATTTGCACACCATATTTGTACGCCTCCTGGCATAACATAGCGCTCTGTTCATCAAACAAGATCTGTATTTTTTTACCTATTTTAACAAATAAATTATGATTTGATTTGATTTGATTTCTCTCTTTCAAATGTTTGAGTGTGCACTAGTTGGTAGCAAATATTGTTATTCAAAGTTTGTATTAATGAAAAAAAGGTACATAGACCTAGAAATTGAACCAGGACCTAATAACTGTGCTTGTTACCACTAGACCAGCAAGGTAGTACCATCCTTACGATATTACTTATTTTTACAACCTGTATAGCTCGATTCAAACTTTGTGGCGGATCGGAACAACGAACGTATAGCTGCGCAGTAAAATATTTGTAGGTATCGGCGGGCGCAGAGGTACGCACATGTGCGTGAAAGAGAGAGTGCGCTAGACACAGTTTTTTTCAATTCAGTGAGTGAGTTACGCCTGTACACTGCACACGCGCGTGAAGCAGGCGTTAGAATAATGAAATTAGGTTACGAGTAACTGTTGATACAACCAACTATTAAAAACTATTGTCATACTGTTGTGAGATCTGGGTATTTTTCTTTATCAGTTTACTCTGCAATAATAAAATCAGTTTGTGGCAATACCTATAAAATAATAATTGTATTTTAATCACTTTAAGAATATTAAAAGTAATCATTATCGTCTGTACCTACCTACCTGCGCGGACCGACTGATGTTCGCAGCTAAATTCCGAGCCGCCACAAAGTTAGAATCGAACTGTACTAAGACGCCATTCGTTCCGCTTGGCCACAATTTACGGGCTCAAGAGACATGCGTGTTGCGATGACGACTGCGGAGGAAACAAATGAAGAAATGGTTTAGATTACAGCATCCCACGAGTCAACGTGCAGTGACTTGCTACGGGAAGGAAGCTAGCAATGGACGCGCGTGTCGCTTGACGCCAGTTCCGTGACAAGTAGCTACGCCCTAGGACGTGATCGAGTCATTACCGAATGTAAGGTTTATAATATCTACTATATTTTTTTTTTAGTATTAGTAGGCATTGACTGTGACGGTGAGAAATAATTAAAAATGGTTAAAAAGAACAATAAACTTTTCTAACAAGTGTTTTTTTTTTAACGAGACCAATTTTTTCTTTTATTATAAACAGTGATCGGAATAGGCTGACTATATTTTTAACTAAACTTGCAATAACCAAATTTCGGGATTTAAAATCCCGAAATAAATAATCTAACTATAATTCATGTATTGGAATTATATTTACGATCCTTAAACTAACCGTTGTATCAAATTATTCTAATACATGATTTAAGTTAGATTAGTTTTAGTGAAAATTCCTAAGATTTGTTAATTGCAAGTTTAGTTAAAAATAGCCTTTAGGTACACATATTAAATAAAGCTTATTTTCAACTTACTGAAGATTTTTCCCGAATCCCGGGAAAAAAAATATGGTCGTAAGGAAGTCTCCACTTTCTGTCTCTGTTCTCCGAAGTTTAGGCAAATATAGTCAGCCTATTTCGATCACTGATTATAAATCTAACCTCAACATAAATCCATCTTTAACTAACAAAAAAAAAACGATTAAAATTTTAAATCACAATTTAAATTATTTGTGAGAAGTCTATCGTAATAATTATTGAGATTAAGTATAAGATGTGCACCAAATTGGATAACAATCCTTGAAAACAAAATGGCACTAGTTAACATAATTTTATTATTTAATACACACTTTGCAATTAATTATAACCGGCAAAATAATTTGACGTAGTTCTGCTATTTTGACCCAATCCACAATGTCTCATTGATACAGTTAAATACGTCTAACTAATCTTATAATCTAACATGGAATATTATTTTCCGGTAAAATCACTCATACACGGTGTAAATGGACCTTTCACCAAGCCGTGAACCAAGCAATCCGTACATCAAACTAAGTAGCCTCGGACTTGTGAAATGCCACCCTGAGACGCAATTGTTGGATCCTCTCCACGACTATCGCAACCCCGCGTGTCATGATTTCGCCGCCGCCTCGTGCGACTTCCCTTGTGCCAGCACCAGCGTATCGTCAGCGTGGCAAACTACGCTGACGCCGCTAGGGAGGTCGGTGCGCAGCACCCAGTCGTAACCGATGTTCCACAAGGGCGGCCCTAGAACCGGTCCCTGTGGAACACCGCACTTGAAAACCTAGCCATTTCCCAACTATGTTGGGGTCGGCTCCCAGTCTAACCGGATGCAGCTGAATACCAGTATTTTACATGGAGTGACTGCATATCTGACCTCCACAACCCAGTTATTACTCGGTAATACGATATCCTTGGTAAGACTGGTTGTCATAATTTCGGGACACTGACTACCTGTAACGACTGTCAAAGATCTACTAATGACAGCCGGGACCAACGGCTGAACGTGCTTTCCGAGGCACAGGGGAAACTCAGTATGTAATACGGTTACCCATCCACAGGCCAACCTAGGCGAGCACGGCTTAACCTAAAGATCGACCCGAGCGGCTGTTATTATTTAACCACGAGCTCCTGAAAACTCCAATCTGTCCAAAATATTGTGGACTGTTATTAACACTAGAAACGGGATATTTACCATATCCACTGTTTGTTTTGAGTTCCCGATAATTCGTTGCTGTTGCAAGCACCATGATCACGGATAAACTGAAGTTATTGCGGGTGGATGTTTATGAGCAGATATCCCGTTTCTAGTGCTAATGATAATGTTAGTGACCATGACAGTTTAAAAACTTATATTGTGGACTGTAACTAAATCAGATGCATCTAACTTTGTAAAGAGTCATGATCAAAATGGGCGTAACTCCAATTGAATTGAAGTATATTATCTCAAATCATTGCTATACTAACCATAATTAATTCTTGTGCGACATGAAAGATAGGAATAAAACATATTTATTTAGCACACGCCACAAATGCAGAAAAAAAAAGGAATTTAAACGGAAAATGAGATGATATTGTGGGCTGCGCCAAACAGGCCCAGTTCAGCAAACTGCCAAGCAGACGTTAACGCTTATAGAAAACGAATCAAATGTATGGGAATGACGTCATCTCAACGTTAAGTCACGTGGTCAAAACAAACGAATAGAAAATTCGTAGTCAAGTTTACATTGTTCAAAATGATAGAATGAAATGTGATCGTTTCTACAATGTTGATCGCTATATCCCGTATTAATCGTAGCCAAGTTACAGTTTTGACAAGCGCTAACGAAACGAATGTCGAAGTTTTTGTACGCCCATTTAGCAATCGCCGAGACCCAAGAGCAAACGATAAAAAAATGGCGTCTATATGATCCAGCTGTGTTGAGACCGAGAAGTATTTTGTTTATTTACCATAATTTTGGACTGTATTCATCATTTAACATTTAAAATGCATACTTTAAATATGTTGTGGTGCGCTCTTAATGAAGAAGTATGGCTTAGGCGCCAAAAAAAGACATAAATCGTCAGTGCATGGAAAGAATACGCGAAATGCCGGAAACTTTATTTGTGCAGGAATTTATTTTCATTATTACTCCTCCACCAATGGAGTTTAGTAATTCTCCCAGTTCCTGCCACAGTCGAGTCGGTCAGCTTTTATTCGGCCTTGAGGCTCTTGCTCAGGCCTCGTTATATCGCTATGGCTAGAATATAACTTTAAACTATATCAGGGATTCAGAGGAGTAACACACACAACTGTGACTTTGACGTTAGTTTGACGTTTTTAGGAACGCTCACCATAGACTAAAAAGTATAGTTCTTAGCGATCGACTCATTCGTGTCAAGTTGGCTATCAAGTTAGCGTTTTCTACAATCGCTTACGCCGAGGCGTTCACGATTGTAGAAAGAGAATAGATTGTATTGTATTGTATTGTATAACGGGCTGGTGTCCGCAACTCCACGTCCAATGCGCGTATTTTGCGTGAAGAGAATAGATACGAAACGTTTGTAACTTGGACGGCTGAGATAGTGATTTGAAGGACGTAAAACAGTTTTTCACTTACTCACGTATGACAAGTACCAACGTTGCCGGATACTAGAGGTTTCGACTCCCAGATCGGGCTATGTGTTATTGAGCTTTTCCAAATTTCTGTGTGTTTTTCAAAATTCAGTAGCAGCCACTGTTTCAGGCTGGCACAAGAACGTGGAAATTGACACAAGTAAAGAGAGGCCTATACCCAGCTGTGGGTGAATCCAGGCTGTGAATGATGATGATGGCAATGGCTCACCCCTTGTAAGATGGGACCTAAACGTAACTGACGAAATATGGGAGTACTATTAGGTACACCTACGTCTTACCCTTCGGGGATTATAAGTGTGATGTTACTGTTACTGTTTTAAAACATCTGTCTGAGACGTCCCGGGACCCAAACCCTAACTATGATGTTATGACATCATAGTTAGGTTGGGTCCCGGGACGTCTGGAGTAATTCCAGTGTGGGAAAGAGACACAGCTCTTCAGGTCGTCTAGTGCCATCTCTTTCCCACACTGGAATTACTCCTGCTTTAAGACGTCATGGTAGGACACCTGGTATTGGTTCCGGGTCTGGCTATTTATGTATGTGTGAGTTTAAATGTTTTTATACGCACCTACGACACAGGAGAAATTCCTAGAGTTGGTAAACGTTTTTTAAACAATCAAAGAAACATGGGGTACTTTTTCTCCCGGTAGTACGATCCAGTCAAACAATTACCGAAATCCACGAGGGCGAAGCCGCGGGCTTAAACTAGTAGTTAGTATAAACGTATTTGATGGGACTCGTGGATAACTAATTACAGTGGTCGTGATCCGATCAAAGATTAAGGTACGCCTTTCGAGGTCACCAGCTATCTATACGTGCGTATAATATATTTCAATCGACGGTGGGTTTTTCCCCATGTGTATTTGAGAGAACTTCTTTGATGAATAGACTTTTTAAAATCTAAGGATCCTTTACAGACATGATACACAAGGTGTAAAAAGACTCTTTACGAAGCCGTCATCCAAGCATTCTGTACATCAAAGTAAGTAATACTGCTTTTTATGATACTTTTTTAATGATAGCGATCACTGTAAGGGTGTTACCACACCAATCGATCGCTCGTCGATCATTGGTAGAATGGATTAGTCGAAAGAGAGACTCTGGTTTTTTCGGATGAAAAATCATCAAATCATCCCGCTCTGGGCGGAGCGGAAGGGAGTGTCAAACTTGTACTGACTAAAACTCATCCTTGTTTCTTCTTAGCCCTTTGTGTTCCAGGGCCGCGGTATCTCTTCCGTCCCATAGCCCTGGCAGGCATCGGCCCTTGCCTTCCTGTTTGCTGACATCTCTTTGAGGCACGCGTGGAACACGAACGCGCCGTCGACGCGGTGTGGTAACTCCCTAACATCATCTGCCTAGCTTTTTCCCAACTATATTGGGGTCGGCTTCCAGTCTAACTGGATGCAGCTGAATACCAGTATTTTACGTGGAGCGACTTCCTATCTGACCTCCACAACCCTAACACAGTCCAAATATTATAAAAGTTTTATAATGACAGCAGAGGGCTGGTTCGAGGAGGCACGGGAAAAAAGGTCATGGAAGAAATTGGGGAAGGCCTTTACCCAGCAGTGGGAAGGAACCTGAGGTTAATAAAAAAAATTAAAGTCATTGACCACTGGACGTATTCAGCTAATTGACGTCTGAAACTAACCTTATCTCGCAATCAATAACAATCTTTATTACTGGTTACAAAATTGTTTGAATTCCCCGACTCCTGTGCTAGGTGATAGACGTGTGTTACAGGAGCCAGTGCCTTCTGCCAAGAGATGTAATGATGTGATAATTATGTTTTCATTTTGAAAAAGTTTTTACCGAGTTTTGTCTATTATGCATGGCGTGGCCGCGTCACACAACAACAAATTATTATTTATTTTCGCGGTGTTTTCATCAATATGTTATTCAAACCGGTTAAGTATGAATCCATTATTCGAATGACACATCCAGATTGTGTTATTATGCAACATACATACATAATTATATTTACATAACACTAGCTTTTGTCCGCGGCTGATACGTTTGTTTTTTTTTAATGCTGCGAAGATACTCCAACGTGCAAGATCACCAAAAACGGGGGAGCCCTTTTGCAGCAGTAGAAGGGACTAGTGCACAATGTCACACAAGCATGCATTAGAGGCGTTGAACTGCTGCTTGAATAAAATAGAATAGCAGTGGCGAAGGTTCCATACAACTCGATTCCTACCGGTTTCAATTTGAAAAATGGCACAGTCAGTATTCTATAGACAAATAATATAATCACATTAAAGATATGTACTCCGGCTTACCTCCTACAAAAATTGACCCTTTGCTACTGTAGAATAGAATATAATAGAAACGAATATTTATTTATTGTAAAACATGAGGATACATCAAATGATATGTGCAAGGTCTTAAAATAACAGGTAGATCTACATGTTTTGCCATTTATGGCGTACAAACCAACATATTTTTGGCTTAGTATTAACCATAAAAAATAATAATAAACAATTGAGTCTACACAGCAAACTATGAAATTTAAATAATTAATCCTAATGCTAATTAAAAAATAAAGTGTTCTTTTTACAGATTTGAGAGTCAAATTGTGAAAATGTCGTAATTTTAGGTATCTATTTAATTAATTGCGGTCATTTAAAAATTCCGATATGGACTAATAACATTTGCCTAGGAGATATTTTTTAAATGTATTTTAAACAGAGTAGTAGGCATTAGTCTAATAGGTTTTGGGATTTTATTGTAAGTGATTGGTGCAAAACAAAAAACACTTTTACGCATGCCATGCTCAATGCCCTGGTTGATCTTGGTAAGCATAATATATTATTATCCCGTCGATTACGAATAGAATCGTCTTGCAGTTTGCAGTCGCTGATGGGTGGCGTCGTCTGTTTGCTCGCAGGCGACTTTAGAACCTGTGGATAGTGAGTAAATGACGACAGGCCGTGTCGACGGCGCGTTTGTGTTCCACGCGCGCTACAAAGCAAGGGCCGATGCTTGCCGGGGCTGCGGGACTGTTCGAAACAGATACTGCGGCCCTGGCACACAAAGCGCAAAGAAGGAACATGGATGGGTTTTAGTCAGTACCAGTCTGACACTCTCTTCCGAATCACCCAGAGCGGGATGGGTCATTTGATGATTTCCGATCCGAAAAAAAAGGTGACTTTTACAGATACTGCCAGTTACTGAGAGGGGCATACCAGCGGATGAAATAAACGCATGTCTCATGGCGTCGCCACTGTGAAAACCTCCTGGATCGAAAAGCTCCATACTGCGTGCAACATGCATGTCCAACTGTACAACGATCACGAAGCAGGAATAAGCTGCTGCAAATGGGAGAGGGTCGTCTGGAATCGGACGCAGATGGGGAAATTCTATTTTCCGAAGAATTTTCCCATCCAGTGGCTACAGAGAATAAACTTATCATGTACGTTTTGTTTTCTCAATTTGTAGGTTAGTAAAAATAATAAAGAGTGGTTGTGTGAGTCGGCAGTGCTGTCGCCAAAGAACGAGTGTATCCGCCGCAGTCTTGCGCCCTCTGACTTCGTGTTCGCGACCATATATTTAATCATGAAAAGACGCTACTAACCGTTGAAGAGTTTTCTCTTGAGAAGACGATCCTGGTTGCAGGATGAGGGTATGATAGAAATCATCTTTATCTATCTTTGAACGCGTATACAAAGTTTCGTGTCCGTAACACTTGAGTTTAACAAAAATTTGCACTTTAAAGCTTAATATTTCACAAACGAATCCCTTAATCGAAAATTATTGTAAAAAGTCACAATATTTTTTAAAAGACCTATCCAACGACAACCCACACTATGGGGTACGGTACTGGAGATACCCTAAAAAAAAATACTTTTCGAGATTTTATTTTACGACTTTGCATATTCATACCAAATTACAGCTTTCTAGTACGAAGAAGAAATAAGAGTCTTTGAGCTAAGCTGCGGACAGACAGACATACAGACGGACATGGAGAAACTATAAGGGTTCCTTGTTTGTTGACTACGGAACCCTAATAACATTTTAAAGGTTGGGTTTACTCCTTTTTGCGTCGATGCCCCTTTTCAATTCTGAAGACAAGACTGAAGCTGCTGTACGCGATCGCTACGACAGAACGCAGCTCAATGCTGGTTTCTATATAACTCGACTAGCTTTTGCCCGTGGCTTCGCTCGCCTGATGGTCGTAAATTATCCTACGGAAACGTTTTAAATAATATAGCCAATAATGACACTCGGGAATCTATTAAACTAACGCCTACTCTATATTTTGATTGCAATACAATTAATTTTTCGGACTACCCGTATTTTAACAATCGAACGTACACACAGCGACTCATCAAGCTACACATCCAGTACAACATGACCTCGCTTTCTATAGATTTCCCATACAATGCGAGATCCGCATAAACTGGTATTGTATAGCTTAGCTTGATTGGTTGTTGTGCGTACTTGAGAAATTATTAAAAAGACACATAATCCCAGCTTCCATGTAATATCAAAATTAAATCACTCTTGATATTTTATTATTAATCATCCTCATCAGAAAACATTTTTAAGGGTTCCGTACCGAAAACGGGACCCTATGACTAAGACTCCCGCTGTCTATCTGTCCGTCTGTCACCAGGCTTTATCTCATAAATCGTGATAGTTAGACAGTTGAAATTTTCACAGAAGATGTATTTCTGTTTCCGCTATAACAACAAATACTAAAACAATTAAAAAATAATTATGTAAGTGGGGCCCCATACAACAGACATGATTTTTTTGTCGTTTTTATAGATAATGGTACAGAACCCTTCGTGCGCGAGTCTGACTCGCACTTGGTCGGTTTTTACAAAAAAAAAAGAAAAGTATTACAATAAGTGTACATTTAGGCGCAGTAGAATTGTTTCTCATACAATGGTATGGTTAGTACATGTAAGTAAACTAGAACTTAAATATATTAAACAGTAGCAAGTAATGATAGTCCAATTCAGATCTTTGGTAGCGACCTGCCCGATCTAGGTTTATTTAAACATGTGCCATCAGTTTACAAAGCACAATTTAGGACAGTAAATTTATAAAATAAAATTAATCTTTATACAACTATAAGTATAATTAATTTGGTACAAAAAAACACTAAATTACCTTAAATAATTATATGTACAAAATTACAAATAGTTACAAGAGGATAACATAATCAAACCACAACTTCTAGAACTTTTCTGTGTCTGAGTAATTATGTATCGTTAAATAATCAGACATTACAAAACTACATTGTTAATAACTTAAACTATAGAAATTTAGTATCTTGTTGAGTCTATTATACAGAAAAGGTTCTAAAGACACATAAAATCGATTCACAAACGCATGTCTAGTTTGAGGTTTTGTGCAAACCAGGTCCTTCTTTCTCCTATCGAAAGGAACTGGGTCATAGGGAAGTGTAGAGTGCTGGTGTAGTATATTATGTGAAGAATAAATAATTGCCGCACTGTAAGTACATTACATGCTTTGTAAAGCTGTTGTGTAGGGAATCTAAAAGGACGGAAGGTAGCAACTTTTAAAATTGCTCTTTGAGCACGTTCTAGAGGGAGAAGAATTGAATTTCCCGCACCACCCCAGAATGTTATACAATATGTTAGAATAGACTGACACAACTCTAAATAAGTATGTTTTGTTTAAATTATAGTCGGCTACATTACGTAAATTCTTAAAAACATGTATTAGATAAGAGCCTCAGCTACTTGTGGTGTAGCGTAGCAGGACTAGCTTACTTGATACGAGTACGATCCATTTTTATTAACAGACTGTCCAACGCTGCTACGGCGCCGCTGCGACATAACAACGTTGCGGTGCCGCACCGCTCGTGTGCCCGCTGAGAGCGGGGGCACACGATGCGTTGCGGCACCGCACCGCAAAGATTTCACCGTATCAGAACGCTGCTAGCAGGCGGCACTGAAAATTTCGGGAATCAAGGAAGTGACACAACATTACTATTTAAAAATGTATCTACTGCTTTTCGAAGTATTCTCCGCGAAATTTGACACATTTTTCCATACGATGGAACCAATCATTGAAGCAACCATTCCATTCGGAAGTTGGGGTCTCCAAAATGGCCGTTTTGTAGGCAGCTTCTTCAGGTGATGAAAATCTCTGACCACGCAATTTATTCTTTATTTTAGGGAAAGTATAGAAATCATTAGGGCTTAGGTCGGGGCTGTACGGCGGATGGTCTAATAATTCTATGTTTTCTTGCTCTAAAAACTCTTTTGTTCTGTGCGCGGTGTGAGAACTCGCATTGTCGTGATGGAGAATGATGCGGCGGTTGCAGTTCTCTTTACGGAGTTCAGAAACGACCTGTGGCAAACAAATGCTAGCATACCATTCTGCATTAACCGTTCTTTGTCCTTCAAGAGGAATAGTCGCAAAATGGCTGGTTTTGGAGACAATTAACGTGGCCACCATTTTTTTTGCAACACTCCGTGAACGAACAATTTTTGTTGGCTTTAACTCATTTTCGAACACCCAAACTCGTGACTGGTTTTTTGTTTCGGGTTCGTACGCGTATATCCAGGATTCGTCACCTGATACGATGTTGTATACAGCATTTGAGGATTCTGCGTGGAATCTTTCGAGAGTTCTGACGCACCAAGTAACGCGAACCGCTTTTTGCTCTTCACAGAGCGAATGCGGTATTCATCGGGAAAACAACTTTTTTACACCTAATTGTTCATGCAAGATTATTTGTATTTGACTCATGCCAATGTCTAAAGTTGCCTGAATTTCGCGATATGTCACATGTCGATCTTCCTCAATCAGCTTACGCACAGCATCAAAGTTTTCTAAGGTGACTGCAGTTTTTGGACGACCTTGACGGAGATCATCACTGAGCTTGGATGGGGCTTTATCACCAAATGCAGAAATCATTCGGTCAACACACTGTTTTTGTGTTAAACCACTTCGAAAGTCATAATAAATCATCGCTCTTGAATTTTCTCGAGTCAATTTCATTTTCTCAACGACTAAACAAGTTTGACAAAACCTTGTGACCAGACCGAGAATCTTTTTTTAAATAAATAAATGGTATTAGATTTTTAAAACCAAGGAGTTTTGAATTAAAAAGATTTTAATATGATAGGAACAGTGGAAATATTCCATTCCCGATACTTTTAGTGCACAGTAGCCTAGGTAAACTGCCGCGGCCAGTCCATTCTCGTATGCACGGACGTTTTTTTATTAATATGACGTTTATTATTTTGAACGGGCGGAACTCGTGGCTAAATAATAACAGCCACAAAGGTCGATCGAAGGTTAAACCACGCTTGCCGAGTTCAAGATGGGTGACGTTCCATTACATACCGAGTTTCCACCGAGCCACGGAGAACACGTCAAACCGTTGGTCCCGGTTGTCATTTGTAGATCTTTAGTAGTCGTTTTGGCAGTCAGTAACCTAAAAATTTGATAACAAATTTTAAGGGGTGTCCAATTACCCAGTACTAACTGGGGTGTCGAGGTCAGATAGGCAGTCGCTCCATGTAAAACACTAGTGTACAGCTGCAACCGGTTAGACTGAAAGTCAATCACAACATAGTTTCACATCGCACGATTGACAAAGAATATGTAATATGTTATTAGTGTATTTGTATCAAATCGACAACCTCAAAAAAATATGAATATTAATTAGCAGAGCTTATAAATATAGCCCGGTTTAAGAACTCAGACAGTCAGAGGCCACGCTTCAATGAAAACAGAATATAAGAACAAAATCTTATTGTTATAAAAACCGGTGAAAACATAAAATAAAAAAGTCAAGACTAAGGAAATTAATTTTTGAACTTGGACAATTATTGTGCAGTGAAAAATAAAATTTAATCTAAAATGGAAAATAGTTATTTTAAAATACCTCCTGGTGCAATTCAAGAAGTTAGGAAGATGTATGATTTAGATAAACCAGGAAGACTCGATGAGGCCATTAATATTTTGGATGATTGGATTCAGAAACAGGATCATTTTACCAAGAAGGATTTCAGTAAGTACCTATTTTTTATTATAAAGAAAAAATGCTCAAAAATAATTCACGATTTATTATCGAACGATATTTTTTTTGCTTCCCGTACTATCTGTTACTAAACATCACATCTCCTGGACACGGCACGCGATTATTTCTCAAAAATAATACAATTCATTTATTATGAGAAATAAAACTCGTAAATAAATGAATTAATTAGTAGACACACAAAGTTACAGTGTTATGGGTAAAAGGAAAAAGTGAGTGTACGTTAAGCCTCTGGCCAAGGTAAACGTCAGGCCTTGGGTCGTCAGTCCGAAGTGTCAGCTAAGCGTTTTGAAATTTCCTTGAAAAGGCTATGAGCACTCAGACCCCACGGTCCTAGAGTTTCAACCCCAAATGATTCGAAAATATAGTTTCCAATAAGGTTACTATAGTTACACATTGAACTATTTATATGTACTGTAATGTTTCAGAAGTACCTACTACACTGCGTGTGTGTGTTAGTACTGTTTATCCTAGTTATTATTATATTGAGCAAATTAACAAAAACTAATAATCGATGTAGATGTAAATTAAATTGGTGTGGCGGGTTAAATTTAAAAGCTAAAGAAATCTTATATGACGTGGTTTTTTGACATTCAAAAGTGCTGTAATGGTCTAAATGCTTTGAGCTAGAATTGGTGCTTACAATTATTTTACCTTTTGTGAGTTACGACAGCTATCGTTAACAATTGCGAGTTTTGGGTACAATTTCACAATCAAATGTTTTGTTTTGCCTTAGTAAAGCGGTTTGACTAAAGTTAATTTCATTATTATAACAACCAAGAAAAAATTAATACATTTTCTTTATTGTTATTACTCTCTTTTGCCGCGGTTTCGGCCGACTTATGATCGAAAATTATCCCGCGGCAACGTTTAAATATAGCCTGTGACAAACTTAAACCATTAAACATTTATTTCAATTAGACCATTATAGGCACTTTTGAATGACGAAAAAAACAAAAAAAAAGTGAAGCTACAGTCCCAGTCACAAGGCATAATAACTTGAGAAAGTACTGTAGTTGCACCAAAATGTAGATCTCAATGGAGAAGAATGGGTAAGACACTCGATGATAGTGTCATAATCATAATAACTTATTCATTTGCGAATATGGGTACAAATGAAAACGTCTTAAACAAACAATAGTGTAGTTTCCCATTAGTGAAAGAAATTCGGAATCGGATCAGTAGTTCTGGGATTACCCCCTACATCCAAACGTACAAATAAATGAACTCTGAACTCTTACAAATTATACCTCTTTATAAAATTAGTTTAGAAACAATGTTACTTTTTAGGGTTCCGTACCCAAAGGGTAAAACGGGACCCTATTATTAAGACTTCGCTGTCTGTCTGTCTGTCTGTCTCCAGGCTGTATCTCATAAACCGTGATAGCTAGAAAGCTGAAATTTTCACAAATGATGTATTACTATTGCCGCTATAACAACTAATAAGGGGGCTCCCATACAACAGATATGATGATTTTTTTGCCGTTTTATAGATAATGTTACGGAACCCTTCGTGCGCGAGTCCGACTCGCACTTGGCTGGTTTTTCAAGGTTCTCATATTGAAACAACTTTTTTACTTTTATTTTTGTGAAACACACATTACCGAAGCAAACGCAGTCTTATTAGCTCATAAATGAATAATATTATTTTTATCGCGCCTATGCAATATATTAGCATCTAAAACTAAGATTATAATAATTATATTCTAAAAAATAAGAAGCAAAGTATTTATAATATATAATTATCTGTGTGTTTGTAAGTTTCAATGTGTATGTTTTCATGGAACTCCTGATCCGATTTCGATAATACTTACTTGTACGTGTCAGCACCAGAGGGAGAGAGCTCGTGGCTAAATAATAACCGCCGCTCGGGTCGATCTTTAGGTTAAGCTGCGCTTGCCTAGGTTGGTCCGTGGATGGGTGACCACCCATTACATACCGAGTTTCCTCCGTGCCTTGGAAAGCACGTTAAGCCGTTGTCTCGGCCGTCATTTGTAGATTTTTGACAGTCGTAACAGGTAGTCAGTGACCCGAAAGTCTGACAACCAGTGTTACCAAAGGGTATCGTATTACCCAAAACTAACTGGGTTGTGAAGGTCAGATAGGCAGTCGCTCCACGTAAAATACTGGTATTCAGCTGCATCCGGTTAGACTCGAAGCCGACCCCAAAATAGTTGGGAAAAGGCTAGGCAGATGATGTACCTGTCAGTACCAAAAGAAAGGTTGTTGTGAGGCAGGCTTGTCTAACGAAGGAAAATTGTATAGCAAGGATGGGATGTTCATTTTATGGTGGAAATAGCTTTCTCTAATGGGAAGCTACATAATATTACGAGTATATCCGAGTGTCAGATTCGTCTCAGAACTAAGGAGTTGTAGTTGTTTTTCTTTTTATTTTTTTAATTATAAATATTTTCCAGCATTTCTTTTTCTATTATTGCGAGAGGAAGGCCAAAGAAAAAATGGATGGATTGTGTGAGGAATGATATGAAAGAGAAAGGAGTAAATGCTGCCGTGATGTCTGATGGAAGAGAATGGAAAGAGGAAACGTGTTGCCCCGACCCCAAGTAGAATGGGACAAGGGTAGGAAGATGATGATGACGATTGCACCTATTGTGTTTTGTGTCTAAAAAATGTCCAATGCTTTAAGTCAGCCTTAGTACTGTCTTAACCTTGTGGGTAACGTTTTAATAAATAAATAATTTCCGACCATAACGAGAGTTAAGCCGCACCCAAATGCTAGTAAAAAAAAATTCGAGACAAATCGTAACGTCTGAGAACCAAAAAATCAAAGACATTTTGTGACATGGTATACTGTATTGGATGGTTGATGGTGTTGCGGGTGACGGGTTTAGGCTGTGTCCAAACAATTCGGGCTGTTTATGTCTATGTATGTTTTATAGTTAATTTCCACAAAACGAAGTGATAAACATAAAAACATGTTATGAGTGACGTCAAAGCAACAATTTTTTTTACGTCAATTCGAAGACTTTATGGAAATTACATAAAATATTGCTCAATCCTTGATGAACTTGGCCCAACTTTAGCTTCCGGACTCGAGGTTAGTTTAGTTGCCAGTTCAGTTACTGGCCTCGGACGTGTATGGTATCATTTCGTAATAGTTCAACTGATTAAAAAGGACAAAACCTTGGCATTAAACAGTTGCGAGTGAATAACTACGGCATCTTGTCCAGAGTCTTTTACAACATAATCAGCCTATAATGTTCCATCTGCTAGGACTCAGGCCTCCTCACTATGACAGGGAATGGGCATCCCATATAATCCACCACGCGGGATATTGCTAGATGTCACATGTCTTCGAATTTTCGGTTCTAGGACATGCCGGGTTCCTCACGATTTTTCTCTTCACCGCTTTTGAGAGCAGTGGTGATGAAATAAATTACACAAAGTAATGCACCTGCCTTGGTTCGAACACACGACTTACTGCTCGTAAGTCGGGGCCGCCGGCCGCCACCACTGGGCCACCGCTGCTCTCGAGTCCGAGAGTCCATTAAACTGAAATTAAAAATTAAATCTACATAATTATTAGTGTCCGATTGAAAGTCGATTTTTGGCCGAGGGCAAAGCAAAAATTTTATTATTTCTTAGGAGTTTAGTTAAAGCTTGCTAAAAGTGAATAATGATAATTATTATTTTTAACTTTTAAATTCAAAGTTTAAGTTGACTGTATACAGGGTTATTTGTAAAACACCAGAAACCTCTTAAGAGGTCATTGTACTCATCATTATGAACAACTTTTACTATGGGACCAAACCTGAAATCGCGAAAAAAAAATCAGCTGTTCCCTACATTTATGATCGATTAACTCGTCAAAAAAATTATAAATTATTATAATATTATTATATTCTGTAGTCGAATAATTCGAACATTTGATTTTGCAAATTCTAAAACCAATGTTTTAATGGTGTCTGATTCTTTGACCCTTTTTTATAAGTACTTGTTTTTTTTTTATTTATTGTCAGATTATATTAATTTATTGATCTATTTTCCAGGCAAGGATTACTTAGAGAGAACGTTGATAACATGCAAAGGTTCCGTAGAGAAAGCAAAGAAGCAAATAGACCGATGCTGCACGATGAAGACTTTGTTGCCGAAGTTCTTTACGAAGACCAATATCAAGATGGACCTGAGTTCCATTCTGGATCTAGCGTTAGTACTTACTTCTAATTAATTCTCCGGCCCTTACCCCAATTTATTATACAGGGTTATTTGTAAAACACCAGAAACCTCTTAAGAGGTCATTGTACTCATCACTATGAACAACTTTTACTATGGGACCAAACCTGAAATCGCGAAAAAAAAATCAGCTGTTCCCTACATTTATGATCGATTAACTCGTCAAAACAGCTGATTTTTCTTTCGCGATTTCAGGTTTGGTCCCATAGTAAAAGTTGTTCATAGTGATGAGTACAATGACCTCTTAAGAGGTTTCTGATGTTTTACAAATAACCCTGTATTATTACGACTCCGGTACTTGTGTATATTTTTTAGAATAGTTTACATAATAATATACTTCAATTCTGTTGGTCTTGTAGCGGTCATCGCTACACATGCACTAAACAGAAATTATTCGTGGTACCTTTGGTAAACTCGTATACGTAAAAAGAGCGAGTGACTGTTGTTCAAGGCAGGCACTAAAGACTATCGTGAAGTGCTGCCTGTCACAGTCGGTGGGACTGGACTAGCAATGGGTCGAATTTTTTCAAATATCTGGGGTACTGCGTCACTGCAACGCAGACGGACAAATGTTGACATGGAGAGAGAGTGTAGAGTGCTGTCAGTCAGGATCAATATGTAGATCCGTCGGTTTGCAACGTGCTCGAGGGATGTAAAAACTACTCTGTTTAAGGCATACTGCCAATCTTTTTACACCAGCAGTCTATGGGTCGACTACACGCAAAAGGCTTACAGCACTCTATGTGTCCAGTACAATAACGCACATAGGGCGTTGTTGACGTTGCCACAACGCTGTAGCGCATCAGGGATGTTCGCAGAGGCACGTATAGGTGACTTTTACGCAATCATGCGTGCGCGTGTCACCTCCTTGATGCTGCGGGTGTGGGGCAGCGCTAACAGCCTCATTGGTCACTGTGGCCGACAGGGCGAAAGGTCTAATACTCAGGCACTGGACCACAGCACAAGTATTACCGTCAAATCGTGCCTTGAAATAATGTTTATTTTAATATTATTGCTTATTTGATGATTGTGCTTTATTTATTTTCTGACTATTATATTATTAATCATTTTGACATGATTACTGGTGATTTTGACATTATTGTTAATGATTTTGACATATCATTAATTATTTTGACATTATTAGTAGGTATTAGGTAAAATAAATAAAAATTTGTTTATTTCAAGTAACAAGACTCATACACAAACATATACTTAAAACGATATAGACAGGTTAATAAGCACAGACAAAAACGAACACTGACAAAGTAACACTAGTGTTTAAGATGTGTATGTAGGTATTATTACTAACAATTGGATTGTATTATTTGTTAAATAAATTATTTGTCTTTTTTTTAATGTAGTATCATGGCCGCCTTGTGTGCCAAATTTCATACTACGGGCATAAAAAGTAGCATGTATGTGTTTGATACATTATTATGTCCAGATATACATAGTCTGCTGTTTACTTAGTGCTTGTAGATATCCTACCTCCTCACCGGTGAAACAGTGTTGAAAAGCAGTTGATCAGGATGGTACAGTTTATCTTTTAAAATTAAAATTCGCGAGTACATTCGGAAAAAGCTGGCAGTTTGGTCACAACATTAATGTTTTCCCCATTTGCCTTTTTAATTTTAGTATTTCCTTGTAAATGTCTATTTACATTTATATATAATTTGATACATATTTATCGTATTATATTAGCCTTGTTATTCATCTAATTATTAAATGAAAATTATTTTCAGTATACACCTACCACTGTTTGTCTCTGCATCACTCAAAGGTTGGCTGGTAGAAAATGCCTAAGGCATTAAGTCCGTCTCTGTATTTTGTGCTTGAAAAGTGTTACATAAATAAATAAAAGCAAATATTATATTTCTTTTTCCAGGAGGATGGTCCCACTGCCTCAATTTACGGAAGACTATTACAGAGTAGTTCTAATTGAATTTAGACAGACCAGGAGTATCACAAGTGATATGTTTTTGAAGTATTTCCAGGGAGCTATAATCGTAAGTAAAATATGCTTTCTACAAACATAGCGTGTTTAATAAATGTGTAGTCATAGGGTGTGGAACAGACCATTCAACTTAACGACTTACTTCATGGGACCAACTACGTAATCGCTAAAAAATTATCAGGTGTACCATACATTTGGGTCGTTATATAATAGGTATTGAAATGTTGTATGGGACACGAAATAAACCCTTCATGAAGCCGTCAATCAAGCATTCTGTACATCAAACTAAGTAACTCTACTCAAAAATAATTCTGGAAAACAACTTTTGACGTGACAACGTCTAATAAATCGTTGAACGCCGACTGCATGCACGAAAAAGGATGACTCATTGTCCCGTTACACTCATTGTACTCTTGCGCCGCATGCAAGTATGCAATCATTTCACCAATGTTTTGTTCTGACGTTGTCACGTTAAACTATCGTCCGTAAACCAACTTTACAGACAACCATTTTTTTTTTATTGTGCTTAAAAATCACGTTTTACTTGGGGTAGGACTCATTGTACTAACTCACTCAAAACATTGTGCAGATGGATGCATTGAAAAGTACGGGGGTCGTGGAGATATCTTTTTGTTTATTCTTTTGAACACAATAAAGGGGTTTTTTCCATACGAATATGCTAACCCCATCGTACCTTATGAACTACAAGAGATATCTAAAGTTACAATACTCAATATTCAAAACTTTATTGCATTCCATAATGTAAAATAAAACAGTTGGTATGTTAAAATATTGCATCAATTATGGACCCTGTCGGGCACAGCAAAGTTAATTAATAGGAGAGAGGAACAGAGGAGGAGGTTTGGGAGGAGGAGGAGGAGGGAGTTATAACATTACAAACTTGTATTTTCTTTAAACTTGAGTAAAAGTTGGACATTTGACCATTTGGGAGAACAGGTGCGTTTCGGCTTCGATATGGGTAATTTTCAACCAATAAACAATTTTAATATTTAAACTAATATGAAAAAAAACAAAACAGGCCTAGGCATGGTGGGGATGAGACTACATTATATAGTTAAAGATGCCCGATGCGCCACTGTTCCGAACATCATCAAATACAATTTATTTTTTATTTAATTTGAAATTTTGCCCTAGTTTTGTTTCCAAGGAAAAAAAAACAAAATACACTTTCTTATGAAACGTCGACAAAAAGTTGCACGGTTCGGGTTGGTCGTTTCCTATGGAGAAGAACCGGCAAGAAACTCCATGGTTACTCTTTTAAAATGATTAGATTTTACAAAATTATCATGTTACAGCTTAGTACTCAAGTATGGGGGGACAGCATAGGCCCGCTTTTGTAAAATGAAAATGAGTCAACGTCTACCGCCGATCCCCACAGCAAAATGCCATAAGACATAATACTGTGGAAATAAGCATAGTATATTAACCTAGCTGTAGCTGCATCAGTTAACTGCCTTATTTTCCTTACTGCATATGCAGCTGAGCTTAACCTACCCGAAAGAGTTCTAATGTGCGGTCCCCACTGCAATTTTGAATCGATAGTAATCCCTAGGAATACAGTTTCCGCTATAACATCAAGTTTTTTGCCGGATTTTTTGCAAGATTTAAATTTATATCACGTTGAGATACATTCGGAAAAGATAATTTTAGACATTTTGTTTTGTTCGCATTCAGTAAAAGATTGTTAGTTGGGAACCATTTCGAGAGAACAGTTAGACTTTCGTTGGCATGTAAGACATCCGTATCCTTTCTATCAATTTTAAAAATTAGCGAAGTGTCATCAGCAAAAATAGAATTATATCCGATAATTTGGCCATCATGTAAGGGAGGTCATTAATGTAAACAAGAAATAGGAAAGGCCTGAGAATTGAACCTTGGGACACGCCCATCTTTACTAGAGACCCGGAGGACGTCGCCCCATTTACATTTACTTTTTGCTGCCTGTTTGATAAATATGAGAGAACAAGATCAACAGCTTGTCCACGAACTCCGTAGTGGTGTAATTTACAGATCAGTGTGTTGTGGTCGACGCAGTCAAACGCTTTTGAGAGGTCACAGAAAATGCCAATGGCATCCTGGGTCTTCTCCCAGGATTCCAGAATGTGACTGATGAGTTTTACTCCCGCGTCTGATGACCAAACTGTTGACTATGCAGAATCCCATTTGAGTTGAAGTGAGACAGCATCTGGTCAGCATTATTTTTTCATAGATTTTACTCAATGCTGGAAGCACAGATATAGGTCTATAATTAGAGGGGCCACCCTTACAACCCGATTTGACTATTGGTACTACTTTTCTATGGTTCATTAAGTCAGGAAACTTGCCGCTATCCAAACAATGATTGAATATGTCTGTTAGGAGAGGAGCAATAGAGTCAATAATATCCCCAAGAAATTTGACGGATATCCCCCATAAGTCTTCAGTATTTTTTATGTTGAGACTTTTGAATGCATTTATAATTGTATCCATACATATTGGTTTACATCTAAAGTTTGTTATGTCCTTAGTAAAGTTTTCTTTAAGAAGTGCTTCAGCTAATTTAGATGAAGAGGGGAGAGATTTCGTAACCTCTAACGGAATATTGGTAAAGTTTACTAGAGTCTCAGCGACTTCTAGCTTATCAGAAATAGTTTGATTATGTATTTTCAAAGACAGTTCATTCTGATCTCGTTGTTGTGTCTTTCCGGTTTCTCTATTAATCACCTGCCACACGGTTTTTATTTTATTATTAGAGGTACCAATTTTGTTGATTATTCATTGAGATTTTGCTTGAGCGCAGACACTTTTGAATATTTTTGAATAGCTTCTAACATAAGTGTGAAAAGCTTGATCTGAAGTCAGAGATTTTTCGTGATATAAATTATATAGAATATCTCTGCTGATCCTTATTCCCGCAGTGGCCCATTCACTAAATATAGATTTAGAATTAACTTTTAACTGTTTTTACAGGACACGTTTTATTGGGTTCACTATCCATTTGCATAAAATGTTAAGACCTAATAATTATAACTTAGCATAATTTTGTTTGGCATAATTATATTTTCGCATAATATAATTACGCATAACAGCTTACGCATAATTTTTTAAGCATAATTTCTCTAACCATAATAATGATGAAGCATAATATTCTAAAGCATAAATTTACTAAGCATAAAGTTCTAAAGCATAACTTTTTTATACGCCCTAGCTTTTTTGCCCGAAGAGGATAATTATTCTATTCGGGCAAAAAAGCTAAAGCGATCCAATTTATTTCGACGATTGGAAAAAAGCCATATCTCCTGAATCAGGTAATAAATAACATTAATATAATATACCGTATTGAACAATTTTGTGGGTTTTTTTTTCGCTGTAGGAAGCTTGCAGCAAGCAAGCATACAGCATGCAAGCAAGCATACAGCATGCAAGCAAGCATGCAGAAAACAAGCAAGCATGCAGCATGCAAGCAAGCATGCAGCATGCAGCATTCAAGCGAGCATGCAACATGCAGCAGGCAGGGTTTCTGTCACGGCTTCGGCGCTGCGGGCCTCCGGCGGCCCCACGCGCCTACGCGATTTTAAATTACACTCTAGGGGTAGGACAAGCAAGACTACGTGGAGTCGGTTTTGCAGCAATTCGGTTCTGTCACTAACTTTTGTTGCACAGCATATTAAATTTTTAACCAACAATATTTTGTATGCCTATATATTATTATGCTAATAGTCATTAGGCCTACTAACGTTATGCGAATCAAATTTATGCCAAAACAAATTAGTTTTTAAGATGATTATGCCAACATAAAATGTATGCCTAAAAAAATTATGCCGAAGTATTATTATGCCAAAAAAAATTATGCCAAAATCGTTATGCCGAAGTATATTAGGACAAAGAACATTATGCGAAAAGAAGGGATCCCGTTTTATTGAATTCTTGGCAAACTGTAGAAAATAATGTGCCGTAATTTATATTGGGGATCCCTTCTTTTCGCATGTTGTCCTAATATACTTCGGCATAACGATGTTGGCACAATTTGTTTTGGCATAATAATACTTCGGCATAATTTTTTAGGCATACATTTTATGTTGGCATAATCATCTTATAGACTAATTTGTTTTGGCATAAATTTGATTCGCATAACGTTAGTAGACCTAATGACTATTAGCATAATAATAATTAGGCATACAATTAATATAAATAACGTCAGGGGCACCCCGAGGTTCGGTTAGTTAGGTTCCTGTAAACCCTGCAGCCAGAAATAGGAGCCCCGCGCAGCGGGGCTCCGTGGACCTGCTGACGGAAACCCTAACCCTAGACGGTTGACGTCAGGGTCACCCCGAGGTTCGGTAAGTTAGGTTCCTGTAAATCCTGTTATTTTTGAATATTATGCTTAAAAAAGTTATGCTTTAGAAACTTTATGCTTAATAAATTTATGCTTTAGAATATTATGCTTCATCATTATTATGGTTAGAGAAATTATGCTTAAAAAATTATGCGTAAGCTGTTATGCGTAATTATATTATGCGAAAATATAATTATGCCAAACAAAATTATGCTAAATTATATTAGGTCTTAAAATTGTATGCAAATGGATGGGAACCTTTATATTGGGGTTAGAAGATTGCAAAGAACATTATTTTTAAACGATTTTAATTTATTTTTAGTAAGAGGTCTTAATCGAATTGTTTTGGCTAAGTTTAACATTTTGTGTAACTCAAAAGATACAAGTTGACCAGTATGGTCTGACCTAACACCAGGAGAAAACAGGAAATACGGTTGTCAGGGCGAAGCGCCGCTAGCCTCAACTCCTATCACTACTTTACAAAAGATGAAATCATTCGTTATTTTCAGCTCGGAGAATACTTGAAATCAAAGGATTATCCCATTGGTTTTATAATAGTTGACGACTTCAGAAATGCCAACATACTGGAATTGGCGACTAAAATGAACTCGGTGGAGTTTCAGCAGTTTGTGACTATTCTGATTGTAAGTATTCCTATCTTTTGTGTAATCTTTCAGTTACTGATGAGAGTTCCAAAAATCACTAAAATGCCACTTCGTCCCGTATACATAGGACCCGTCGATATTATATTGATACACTTGGGTCAACAAAAATTTGGTTGGTTAAATACAATCTTTTGCAAAAAAAAACGGGCACCTAAGGAAATTTACGTTCTAAGGTTGATTTGAGTTAATTAAATGAAATTTATTTCTGTGACGTAGTCTGTATACTTATAATCGTGTAAATTAATGCGCGTGAAGTGAATTCGGGCAATTAAAAGAAAAAAAACGATGGATTCTTTAAAACCGATGTACACGCCCAAACAATAAGAAGTGGTCGGCAATAAAGACAAGATTTTTTTTTACTTTTTTTAACTAAATGAAGTTACATTAATGTAAAAACTTAATAGCGAGTGTGACCTCCTCTTGCCAAAATCACATTGAATCCTTCTGGGCATGCTTTCCACGATGTTTTTAATAACGTTTTGAGGAATACGTTCCCACTCTTCTGCAATGACTCTTTTTAGCTCCCTGATGTTTTGTGGAGCAGGTTGCACTGATCTTACCCGTCTCTTTAGAACATCCCAGACATGCTCAATTAGATTGAGGTCAGGATTTCGAGCTGGCCAATCTAAACGAGGGATCCCAACTTCTTGCATGTACGCTTCCACGTCGCCGGCGTCGGTCCTCTCCACACAAAGAGATTCTAGCTTCATCAGAAAACAATACTTTATTCCAGTCCTCCAGAGTCCATGAAGCACAGTTCCAAGCAAACTGAAGTCGAGCAACACGGTGCTCACGGAGTAATTTAGGGCCCCGAGCTGGGCGGTAACTCCTGATATTGGCAGCCAAAAGCCTCCTCCTGACCGTCCACAAGCTAACTTCTACTCCTCTTACTTCTTCAAGGCTCTTCTTCAGGTCCACACTTGACGCCTTACGATTCCGCAACGCTGACTCAACAAAAAGCGGTCATGTCTTGGTTCTGTGCATCGTTTTCTTCCCGAACCGAGTCCTCTGGACAGTTGAACGACTCACATTTAGCCGTTGAGACACGTAAGTTTGCGAACAACCTTCTTCAAGTAGGGCTATAATTTTACCGGCCCTTATCGCTTTATCACTCATATCAAAAAGTGGTATTTAATGTAAAAAGAAAGATTAAATTGTTAAATTTGCAAAAAAATATCCAAAAAGTTTTAAAATATCGTAATCAGTTAAAAATCGTTTCAGCAATTCGCGCCATTAGTAAAGCAATTTAAGAATAATCCACAATAATCATTATTTTTCTTTTATTAATTTCAAATTTTAAATTTGGAACGTAAAGAATCATGCCAGGATGCTTCAAATAACATGCCAATACATCGTCAAATTAATAAAACCTATTTCTTGTTCTTCTTCATTGAAGTAGAGAAAAAAATCTAAAGTGCCCGTTTTTTTTGCAAAAGAGTTTATTAACCGCCGCTCGGGTCGATCTTTAGATTAAGCCGCGCTTGCCTTGGTTGGTCCATTGATGAGTGACCACCGAGTTTCCTCCATGTCTCGGAAAGCACGTTAAGCCGTTGGTCCCGGTTGTCATTTGTAGATCTTTGTCAGTCGTAACAGATAGTCAGTGGTCCGAAAGCCTGACAACCAGTCGTATGGTATTGCCCAGTACTAATTTGGTTGTGGAGGTCAGACAGGTAGTCGCTCCATGGCTCCATACTGGTATCGAATCCACCTTACGGTTGCCGATTCGCGGTCTCCACTCAAGAACACATCTACCCCAACGGTCATTGGTTCTACGGCTAATATGGCCGGCCCAATGCCACTTCAACTTACTTAATCTGTGAGCTAAGTGGACAAACTAGGCCTCTTTCGGATTACCTCGTTCGAGTTCGATCCTTCAGCGAGACTCGCAAATATAGCCGGTTTTTTTTCAGCATTTTGCCAAAGATTTGACCACCTGTCTCTATTAACTTTCGTGTTTTTAATACAAGGTTTTATTCTACATAGTTATAGTATAGATTTCTACATTCAAATGTATCCTTTTTTTCAGGAATGCTATGGTGCAAGATTGAAAGGGTATTACTGTATAACTGAATCAAAAGCAATAGAAGTTGTAATTAAGATGATAAAACAGTTAGTTAGTGAAAAGATTGGCAGCAGAATTCATGTGATACGATCAATTGATGAGCTGCACCAACAAATCCCTAGAAAACTGTTACCATCGGACTTCGGAGGGAATGAGGCATCCATTCAAGAATTACAGAGTAAGTAGCATACATATAGTTTATTAAATCTTAGCCACAAGCTACACGGTCAAGCGAGACGTGTCTTGTTATAGCGATTGCGGGGAAAACTAATGAATGAAATTGTTGAGCTCCGAGTCAGCGCGCTGTTAAGACAGCAATATATGATAGCCCGCAGGTTGTCGCGTTGTACTACTGGTGTGAAGGTCACGCTTTTTTGAGCATACTGCACATCTTTATATACGTGTAGCCTGTGGGTTGACTATACTGAAAAGACATACAGTGCCCTCCGTGTCCAGTACAATAACGTGTTCCGGGCGGTGTTGGGGCTGCCCCGTTTCTGTAGCGCATCGGGGATGTTCGCGATGGCACGCACTGATTGTTTCCACGCTTTTATAAGTAAGCGGTGCGCGTCCCTGGTGCGCCGGGTGCGGGCCAGCCCCAATGCTATCCTGGCTATGATCGAAAGCAGACTGAACTGCTCTTATATCCGACATTGCTGTGCCTGTGCCGGTTAGGAGATTGTGAGATTGTGATTACTGTTGTTGTGTTTGTTGTTGGCTTTTGCTGAACGTTTCGACTGACAGTACGTGAACCACTGCAGCTTCACGTACTGACTATTGTTAAGATAATGTTAAGATATTGTTATCGTCGTTGTTGTTGTTATTGTTTCGTCGTTATTGTTCGTTGTTGTTGTTATTGTTGTTGTGGTGTTGTTGTTGTTTGTTGTTATTTGTTGTTGTTGTTATTGTTTTTGTTGTTGTTATTGTTGGTGTTGTGTTGTTGTTGTTGTTATTTGTTGTTTGTGATTTTGTTTTGATGTTATTTAATATCGGTTTTGATTTTAATTATTGATTTTGTTTTTATTTTAATTTTGACTGTGATTTTAATTTTAATTGTGATTTTGTTTTTGTATTAAATTTAATTTTGATTTGAAATTTAATTTTTTGCTATAATTATGTAATACTTGTGATGTAACTGTATGATCCATAGTTGATTGAAATAAATTATTATAATTATTATTTTATTAATACACACTAGGGTGTACCTTTTTTATTTCTGTTTCAGGTGGGGAATCAACAAATGACCCATCCCGTTCTGGGTGGGGGGAAGGGAGTGTCAGACTTGTACTGACTAAATCCCACCCATGTTCCTTCTTAGCCCTTTGTGTTCCAGGGCCGAGGTATCTCTTTCGAACACTTCCGCAGCCCCGGGCGCTAGGGTGTACCTGACAGTTTTGCCTGTACAGTTGGACTGTACAGGTAAATATGTAAATAAAATAAAATAAATATGTGATTTTTTCATTTATTTTATTTTATAAATTACTAGTTCTATTTATTTAAACAAAGCACACAATTAGACCTCTGGGGTCTGTCTTAGCATGCCATGGCCTGAGATTTGATCAACGCGCTATTAGCAGTTAAGTTGTAGGTAATCGAGTTGAGGCTTTCAGTTTACGCATTATAAATTTAGATTACAGCCCAAAACACTTCTGCAGCTATTCACAAGTTGTTCGTCGTTACAGACTTTGACGTCACGACAAGCGCGCCAAAATGGCGGTCGTTTAAAAAGCTGATATCAGCCTACTATTTTCGCAAAGGCCGATGCCTGCCAGGGCTGCGGGACTGTTCGAAAGAGATACCGCGGCCCTGGAACACAAAGGGCAGAAGAAGGAACATGGATGGTTTTTAGTCAGTTAGAGCCTGACACTCCCTTCCGCTCATAAGTCACACATTCATAAGTCTTAATAATCCCTAGTCAACGTCTTTGTATGCCAAAACATCCTTGTAACTGTGTATACCATATTTAACAGATAATATTTTCATTCACAGAGGCATTTGTCGAAGAATTAAGTGCAGAAAATAATGTGGAGTATGTAAAAATGATGTTTAATGCTCGTTCTGACGAAACAAGAAGAAATTCATCAAAATTCAATGAAGAATACATGGGCATGGCTGGAGCTTTTAGAAATTTGAGTGTTGACTAAATTTATAAAGTATATTGTATGCTGATGTTAAAGAAGAAATAAACAAATAAGACATGGATTTCAACGATAAAGAAACGTTGAAAATACGGAATTTCTTGTCGACTCTATTCCTTTTTGTCCATCCACCTGCTGAGGGCCTGTACAAATTCTCAGCCACAAAGAAAAAAACTCGAACTCAAACATGTACTGTTGTACTTGACTTTTAAAGCGTTGTAGAAAAGTTACATGCTTAAAGTGTGTACAATTGTTTTCTCATTGACAAAGTGAAGAAAGAATGCAACGTGCAAACAAAAGAACATAACAAATTATTATTGGATTATAATATTCGTCTCAACCACAACCAGCACGCCTGAGAGATATTTCTTGACGGCATGTAAAGCCAAGTCAGAGGCCCATGGGCGGCATAAAAACTCTGACACCAGGATAGGCACTAATCACAAGTTATATAAGAAGAAGAAGATTATGAAGACATAGCGTGTTTTGTCACGCTCTCCACTTTGTGTCGCCTGCGCGCAAGTGCAAGTTTGTTAAAGGCCTCTCCTCGAATTTTTCGGGCAGCGGGGCGGCGGCGGTGGCGGCGCTCGTTGACTGGAGTGCACCGCTCGTTGCCCGCCCCCGCGCTGCTGTTTTCGAGAACCGGTCCTTTTGATTTTACGCATAAGATCCTGCCGCTCCCGCGCCGCAGCCGCCGCCCCACTGCCCGCAAAATTCGAGGCAGAGGCCTAAAACTGCTGAGTTAGGCCATTGTTTAAAAATGTGATGCAAGGTAATTTTCACTATCTTCTAGGTAAACGAAGTTCACACTACGCTCAGATTGAATTTTCCGCGTGTAATATTTTATGTTATGGTGGTAGCGACAGGATAGCCCGCGAAATTAAAATTTTCTTACTTTTTTTGCAATTTGCAGGTCAGTTGGAAATGAGTCGCGCAAGTAACACGTATATAGTTACAGAACTATAAATATTAAAATCAGACTAATTATAATTATTAAAAATACAACCTGCTAAGGCCAGGTGTGTCGAAACCTGGCGAATACGCCGCTCGCGAGCTGCTTGCGAAATGCGCGTGTTGCTCGCGTGCGGTTACCACCTACGTTTAGTGCGCCGCTCTAGTGCAACTCGGCTCGAATGGGGTGTGCGTGCAGCGCGCGCTCTGCTCGTGCGCACATGGCTTCTTTCGCGTTTGAACTATGAGCCCCAGTTGAGAATTAGTGCGCACCTCCTGCGCCGCTCGAGTACGGCGCGTAGATTGCGCGCGAGCGGCGCGCGGACGGGCACAAAGGCTGCTTACGAACATGAAATGCACGCGCGCAGTTCTCAAGCGGCTCGCGAGTGGCGAATTCACCAGGTCTGGACACACCTTGACATTACACACTTTAGAATTTTAAACTAGGTACGATTAATCTTACCAGAAAAGAGAAACAACGTTTAAAGCTAATATTCGCAAATCCTTTTTAGTTATTTTATTTAGTTTCAACATTACGAGTAACTCGCATTTGTAGACTATGCTCACCGTCATAGCTTAGTACAGACGCCAGCTGACAGCACATCAAGCTACTGCAATCTGTCAAATTTATTGTAAGTATAGATTTTCAACTTTATTGCAAAGCAATAATTAGGTTCAAGGTTGATTGTGAAATTTTTTTCGGGTAGCTTGATGTGCTCATGTCTGTACTACAATAGAGTGCGTGCTCTATAGTTTCTACCACAGATTGTATAACATAAAATATTACGCGCGGGATTTACAAACTGAACGTAGTGTGAACTTCGTTTACATAATATGTATTCAAACTATTTTATTGTGATGTTTTATTTTTTACAAATTTTCTAGCTTCTATGAAGATAGGTTATAAAGTTAGGTCTACTTAATGATTATTGTTTTCTTATTTATGTGAAACGGGTTTTTTAATAATTAAATGTATGTAAACCAAAACCTGAGTGCTGTTAATTTTATTTTGAACACCAGCCCCCTATAAAAAGGACATTTATTTCAGACCAAGTAATTGTTCATAATTTATTGTTAGTAAAAAAAAGGTCTTAGAACTACGTTGTTATTGCATCATTAATTAAAATTCAAATAATAACTAATTCAATATCTAAAAAATGCTACTGTTAGTTAAAATGGTCATAAAACTACAAGAAATACATAAAAACATACTACTGTTAGTATTGCATTAATTCAAATTCAAATAATAAATTGACAAAATCTTATGTCAGCAAAAATCCTAGAGTCAGTTCGTCCCACGAAGCTGGATAAAAAATCTCCCTAGCACAGCGGACTCTGACCTATCAGAAACCACAATTAGGATTCTGTGGTTGTTGTTGGTTGTTTCTGAATCCGACGCATCAGAGAAGCTGATACGCATTATGGCATAAAAGTCATCCACCTTTGCATCAGCAACATGCTCGACGCGTTGCAGAATCGAGGATCCCTATATTATCAGTTTCAAAAGAACCGAATGAAATTTTGCACAGAAGTTTCTTTTTCTTCTTTTTTAATACACCGACATTTATAATATCTTGGGACAACCAACACACCGCCATCTGATCCCAAACTGGACAGAGCCTGTACTATGGCGACCAGACAACTGATAAACATACTTATATATTTCTAAATACATACATATCACTACATAGTATAAAACAAAGTCGCTTTCTCTGTCCCTATATCCCTATATACATAGCTTAAATCTTTAAAACTGCGCAACGGATTTTGATGCGGTTTTTTTTTAATAGATACAGTGATTCAAGAGGAAGGTTTATATTATGTATAATACATGCACCCGTGCGAAGCCGGGGCGGGTCGCTAGTTATAGATAAATTACACACCCAGATACAGAACAAGTAATCGTACTCATCGAAAAAAGATTTGTCCTGTGTGGGAATCGAACCCACGACCTCTGTCCTAGCAGTCAGGGTCACTAACCACTAGACCAACAGGCCAAAGATAATTAATAAATAATATATGGGGGTTCTATAATAGAGCAACAGAAGCCAAAACAACAGTTTTTAGAATTTTTGTCTGTCTGTCTGTCTTTCTGTCAGTATGTTTGTCATCACACATCACTCAAAAACTACTGCATGGTTTTGGAAAGCAGTTTTCACCGCTCTACTACTAGATGTTTAACTTAAAATATAGGCTACATTAAATATAGTTTTGGACCCGATAGATGGCGCCGTGCGAAGCAAGGGCGGGTCTTTAGTGTAATAATAAAATGAAAACCTTGAAAATTCTGTACTGTACTTACGTCCGCAGTATGATGCAGAAATGTCAAATAAGGTAATCAAATTCGAAATCCGAATTGTGCTGTGCATTCCGACAAATTGGAACAAATAAAATCGGCATCATTTGCTCCCTGTAAATGATGCCGTGACGTCTGACAGGGGAGAATGGGAGAAGAAAACGTGTTTGGGGTCGCCCAAATAGAATAGGACAAGGGCAGAAAGATGATGATGGTGTAATTACTAGGATTAGAACGGACCCATAGCTCTGGCTCCGCAAATGTGGTAATTTCCGCCAGAAATCAACATCCGCCTCCGAAGAGACGACCTAAGCAACATCCCCAGTTATTAGGTAGCATTTCATTATTCTTCATCATCATTTGCGTAGCCTTTTCCCAACTACGTTGGGGTCGACTTCCAGTCTAATCGAATGCAGCTGAATACACGTATTTTACATGGAGTGTTTTCCTATCTGACCTCCACGACCCAATTAGTAGAAGGCACTCTTTAGTAAGACTGGTTATCAGACTATTGGGCCTCCTCTAACGGCTGTCAAAGATCTGCAAATGATAGCCGGGACCAACGCCGAGGCATGGATTAAACTTGGTATGTAATGGATATTCACCCATCTACGGACCGACCGAGGTAAGCGCGACTAGACTTTAAAGATCTATATTTTGTATAAGGGACGGTATGAAAGAAAAGTAGTGAACATAGACTGCGTGACGCTTGACAGTGGTGAATGAAAGATAAAGAACTTGTTAGGCTGACCTCGAGTAACATCGTTTTTAGATTAAGAGCGTTTATACAGAAAGTGGGCAACGTCGCAAGTAGCTGTCAAATATTTCGCTGTTTTGATTAATTTGGCAATATTACTGTATGGAAATCACACTAATATTATAAAGGCGAAAGTGCATGTGTGTATGTTTGTTACTTTCACGCTCAAACGGCTTAACGGATTTGTTTGAAATTTGGCATCAAGGTAGCTTATATTCAGGATTAACACATAGAATATATATTATCGCGCTAGTAACTTAGGGGCATGAGCAACATTGCATAGTGTCCATATTCTTAAACTGTTTGACAACTGACAACTGTCATAACATGCATTAGAATTAAACGGCTATTTTAGATCATTTGTCACAGAAATAAGTAACATATCTGTTCAGCGAACGCCCTGTAAACCAGGGTTCACAAGTTTGAATCGCAGCCAGCATTCACTTTTTGTGATTATTTAGTTTTTTTTTTATGCTGTTAGATTTCCAAAAATTTTGCACACCGGTGGATGAAATAAACACATGTCTCATGGCGTCTCCACTGTGAAAACCTCCTGAATCGAAAAGCCCCATATTACGTGTAACATACTCGTTCAACTGTACCACGATCACGAAGCAGGTGTGTTTACAAATAAGTTGCTGTAAATAGGAGAGGGTCGTCTGGAATCGGACGCAGATAGGAAAATTATATTTTCAGAAGAATTTTCCCATCCTGTGGCTACATAAGATGAACTAATCACACACGGTTTTCTCAATTTATAAGTTAATATAAAAAATAAAGAGTAGTTGTGCGAGTGGGCAGTGCTGTCGCCAAAGAACGAGTGGGTCAGTAAAATAAACAAAATCAAAAATAGATATGATCGTCGGCGATTCAAAAGTATACACATCCATTGACACTGTGATGACTAATGACGATAATACTGCCTACCCCGTTGAATTTCTCAATTCCCTGGAGTTAAGCAGGCGTGCCGTCCCCTCAGCTGGAGCTTAAATTTGGCGTTCCAGTTCTGGTGATGCGAAACTTTTATGCAACCAGACTGTGCGATAGCACCAGGCTTCGTATAACATTATAAAAACGGAGTTGCTAAAGGAAATGCCGTTCTAATTCCCCGCATGCCCACTATTTCGAATAACTTGCCATTTCAATTTAAGAGGTTACAATTTTCCTTAAAATTGGCTTTTAAAACGATGATCAACAGATCCCAGGGCCAAACCATAATAGTGACAGGCATTCAATTGTGCACTCCATGCTTTTCACATTATTATGTTTGTTGTTCAGTTCAACTTGCATGTGTTTGCGGAAAATAATGAGGCATTTAATGCTTCATACATGGTCAATTATAATTATGTTGGTTGTTCAGTTCAACTAACAATGTTGTATACAGAATGGTATTAGAATAAAATAATAGTGCCCAACAAGGCGTATAATGGTTAACTTTGAAAAGAAAGTTGTATAGCGCCAAAATAAACGGTTTTGAGTCATATCGTCGCCTCAACGCCATTTAATTTTGTTTCGGGCCTCTGCCGCCAGAATTGCAGCACCCAAAGGGACGCCTTTTGTAGTCATCACCCACATCATCACACCGGCAACATCTAGTAAGAAATATGGCTAACTAGTGAATTAAAACATTGATTATGTTGAGTATCAAGCTCCAGGTGTTCTGCTGGTGGTCTTGACTAATAAAACTACTTGAATTATAAATAATTAAACTGTATTTCTTGGGTTGGTTTGAGACGACCGATATGTGCGCACGCTCAAGATGACGGCGAGTACGGGAGTGAGTGGCGGGGGAAGCCCGCGATCGCAGTGTGCTGTGTGGCCCAATCGATGTGACGTCAGGAACAGTTATGAAATGCAATAATTAATATCGTAACCCCGAATATTTAGTTTAGATGTAAAAAAAGTATTTGGAAATTTTCCAAATCCCTTTTTGACACCTAAAACGGTTACAACATCAAATTAAGTGTTTTAATTACAATTCATTATTAATATTCTAGCTCACTAGTTAATTATATCTCTTACTTCCATATATTTGACTGCAAAATGTGACGTTGCTAACTTCTTGGATGAACGTTCGTAAGATTTTTGTTGTTTTATATTGTGTGCTCTTGTTTTATGATTCAAATAAACTTTCTTATTATTTTTCTCAGATTCAATCTATATTTTCTTTGGCACATTTCTTTATTTAGACAGACGATTTCCTTTTAATGTCAAATGAATAAAAAAAAATTAAAACCATGTCAAGAGAAAATCTTGTCTCTAATTACCAATTAGCAATTAGTGCAACTGACAAAGGTTGATTTACTAACAAATCCTGAAGACATTTGATTAGACTAATTACCGGAGAAAATAATAATTTAATTACTGATGTCCTCGCGTGGCAACAATAAAAGAAGGAAACAATGGAATATTTGATTAAAAGAGAATATCCTGTTTCACACAATCCATCATTCATAGTGAGATGGCGACAGAGAGTCCCCGCAGACTGCAGACTTTTTATCGGCCGACAGTTTAGTCGGGTTGGACTGCTACCGCGCGTACTAGGCCAACTAGACGGTCGAAGAATGCGCAAACCAGGCCAACTATAGATCTACTTCTCTCGAATAATTAAGTAGTTCTAGAATATAATAGGTCAGCTTTTGAAGAAGGTGCTTCCAGAGTCGGCGGATAAAAGAATCGACAAGAGTGCGCGCGGGATAAGACATACTGATTTAGCAGTTAACCGATAGTTTTCCGATAGTATAGTTTCAAGGCAACCGTACTAATATATCGGCAGATACCAAAGAGTGATACGAGCACTAACATACATGTTACATGTTCATACTGATTAAGAGCCCGACTTAACTATCGGCCGACAGGTTGTCTGCAGTCTGTGGGGAGTTTAATGGAGAAGTATTCATGAAGAAGACATGCTGGGTCACCAATTTTGGTTACGACTTACGAGTACAAGAATCATAAGGGCTTAATGATTTATTAGAGAATATAATATTAATTGGCGAAATATTTATTTATTTATTTATTAAAACTTTATATGTATAATGTACAAAGGCGGACTTAATGCCTTGGGTATTTTCTACCAGTCTACCTTAGGGTGATGCAGAGACAAAACAGTAGGTGCAATAATACTACAGAAAATTACCAAGAATAAAATATAATAATAAATACATATATACATACATACAAATAAAATATACAAAGTAAAGAGAATTAAAATTCATACATAGATAAAGAAAAACAACAAATTAATTGTAGGATGAGTCTGCCAACTTCTTACGTAAGTGTTCGCGAGCTTTTTTTTTTTGAAATATCTGCCTGCTTCGTTGGTCTAGTGGTCGCCAGCACGTCTTCTAAGTAGGAGGTCCTGGGTTCGATTCCCGGGTCGGGCAAATAATTCAAATATCTTTTGATAGACTGAACCGATTGCAATGAAACAAAAACTAAATGTTACTTCAAGTTACGCTCAATCGTTGTGTATAAAAGTTATCTACATTGCTTTCGTACATTTTACGTGATGCCCGAACAAATAAACAGACAAACAGACAAAAATTCGAAAATTGCTGGAAATGGGTTCTATTGGTTGTCCTTTAACACCCCGGCTATTTTATTTGGATTTTTTTTTTGATGTACAAAAACGACTTTTCTACAGTTTTATTATATGTATATAGATAATTTTCGACAAATATGTAACACAACATAACATCATGCCTATAATCCCCGAAGAGTAAGGCAGAGGTCTACTTAAGACAACCACATTTCGCCATGTTATGTTTAAGTCCCATGTAATAGGGAGCGAACCTACCAACTGGGCACAAATCCAGACTCCGTGACTGCTGCTGAGAAATTCCTGATGGACAAAATCTATCTATAAAAAAATATATTATATTTTATTAAAGCAATGTAGATAACTTTTATACACAACGATTGAGCGTAACTTGAAGTAACATTTAGTTTTTGTTTCATTGCAATCGGTTCAGTCTATCAAAAGATATTTGAATTTAAAGTGTTACAGAAGTAAAATTAGGGTTATGTGTACTTGGTCTCACAACTTCCCGTAACTTTTATACACAACAATATGTGCGTAAATTGAAGTAACATTAAGTTTTTTGTTTCATCGTAATCAGTTCACACCTTATAAATGAAAAGAAAGAAAAATGTAAATTACCTAATAAAATTATAATAGTGTTTCCAAAGTAAAATATTAAAACAGCGCCATCTATCGAACTCAGACTGGACTATATCTAGAGATCAACTGCGTGCAGCACTGAATATAGATATTCGATAGATGGCATTGTGCGTGTGACGTCATTTTCTGATTGAGGCATGTTCAACTAAATACTGATGTAGAAATTCCTGATAGGGTACGCCAAATTTGTCACAACAGGTCCTTATTGGCTATTAAAGAGATAGTTATAAGTATACCAGGGAACCCGATCAGTCAATACGGTTTGCCCACACCGACAGTCGATGGGAACGTATAAACAGAGAGTGCGTATCAGAAATTAGTTATAATCCCGTGGAACTCGCAGAAATATTACAAAATGTCTGCGCAAAGACAGAGGAACAGCGCCAGACATTTGATAGAGTATGCTGCAGTGTAGAAAACGCCTCGGGTGAAATCCTGTTTTTAGACGCACCGGGCGGAACAGGTAAAACTTTCCTAACCAAAGTTATTTTGGCTCGAATAAGGAACTTTGGGAGTATGAAGAACAGGGTGTAAAGCTCTTAAACCCCATTGAAAAGGGACGATCCTCCGACTAGACGGGTGTTATGTCTGGTGGGCTACTGCCCTACAGTTGTTGTCGGGTTCTTCTATATTATATCGGGTTCGTCTTAAGTCGCGAATAACTTTACTTGCGCTATGCAGAATTTAGATATATTTCGATTTTTAGTTTATCCTCTGCGTCATAGATAGCGCTGTAGTACTTTTTGTAGTGCCGCTACATCACTCCCCCCCGGAGACCAGGGTCGGTAGTAGAATGAGTCGTTGATTGCCAGGCCAGTGGAAAGTCGTTGCCGCATTGTTCACGGTGAGTCGGAACTGTTTGCGGCGGTAGTGCGAACCCCTTGAGTCGGGGTCGGCGCTGCATGTGCTCCGTTGCGCCGGACATGGTACAGCGCTGCGAAGTGGCTGACTGCTCGCGTCGACCGGGAGGTACAGCTCTCAACCGGCCGAAAGTGCAGTGCCAAGGTAGCTTGATGAGGCTGAGGGTGCTCACCAGGAATGTGCTTCCGCTGCATGCTGGTGGTCAGGAATACCTGTTTTGAAGCTGGCTGGCTATATGACTCACTGCTAGAAAGCTTGAGGATGTTTGCGGAAGCTTGAGGAAGTGATGTTGATGACGTCACGTTGCTCGAAGGCTGCGCTGACGTCCATTTCGGGGTCACCAATTTGGGGGTATGGAGAACAGGGTGTAAAGCTCTTCAACCACCATCGAAAAGGGAGGATCCTCCGAACAAACGGGTGTTATGTCTGGTGGGCTACTGCCCAACAGTTGTTGTCGGGTTCTCCTGTATAGTCTTAAGTCGCGAATAACTTTACTTGCGCGATGCAGAATTTAGATATATTTCAATTTTTAGTTTATCGCCTGCGTCATAGATGGCGCTGTAGTACTTTTTGTCCTGTATTGCTGAAGTACTTTTTATAGTGCCTAAAAAACCAAAATTAAATTTCCCTTGCCTCTTCAGGGATAGCAGTCACATTATTGCCTGGAGGAAAAACGGCATACACATCATACGCGACATGAACTAATACTTACGAAACAAACAAAACAATTGTGTTTCACCTTTTAGTTAATCCTCTGTTTCCCTGATATAGTTTAAAGTTATATTCTAGCCATGGCGATATAACGAGGCCTCGGCAAGAGCCTCAAGGCCAAATAAAAGCTGACCGACTCAACTGTGGCAGGAACTGTGGACTGTGGGAGAATTACTAAACTCCATTGGTGGAGGAGTAATAATGAAAATAAATTCCTGCACGAATAAAGTTTCCGGCATTTCGCGTATTTTTTCCATGAACTGACGATTTATGTCTTTTTTTGGCGCCTAAGCCATACTTCTTCATTAAGAGCGCACCACAACATATTTAAAGTATGCATTTTAAATGTTTAATGATGAATACAGTCCAAAATTATGGTAAATAAACAAAATACTTCTCGGTCTCAACACAGCTGGATCATACAGACGCCATTTTTTTATCGTTTACTCTTGGGTCTCGGCGATTCAAGCAGCAGTTCAACGCCTCTAATGCATGCTTGTGTGACATTGTGCACTAGTCCCTTCTACTGCTGCAAAAGGGCTCCCCCGTTTTTGGTGATCTTGCACGTTGGAGTATCTTCGCAGCATTAAAAAAAAAACGTATCAGCCGCGGACAAAAGCTAGTGTTATGTAAATATATGTATGTATGTTGCATAATAACACGATCTGGATGTGTCATTCGAATAATGGATTCATACTTAACCGGTTTGAATAACATATTGATGAAAACACCGCGAAAATAAATAATAATCTGTTGTTGTGTAACGCGTTATCACATCATTACATCTCTTGGCAGAAGGCACTGGCTCCTGTAACACAAGTCTATCACCTAGTACAGGAGTCGGGGAATTCAAACAATTTTGTAACCAGTAATAAAGATTGTTATTGATTGCGAGATAAGGTCAGTTTTAATTGCTTATTAAATAGCAGACGTCAAGTAGCTGCATACTTCCAGTAGTCAATGACTTTAATTTTTTATATTAACCTCAGATTCCGTCCCACAGCTGGGCAAAGGCTTTCCCCAATTTCTTCCATGACCTTTTTTCCCGTGCCTCCTCGAACCAACCCTCTGATGTCTTTAATAAAACTTGTATAATATTTTGACTTTGTTAGGGTTGTGGAGGTCAGATAGGAAGTCGCTCCACGTAATGATGTACTGAATACGGTAACCGTTTACGCGTCGGTGTTCCTTGCCTACTGTATAATGTATCCAACTTGGCACATAGTTTTTAAACAAAAAAAATATAAAGGCGATCAGCACACCTAAACCACGTTTTAATGCTGTCAGCGTCATCATTATTTTGACAATATTTCTGGTATATTGACACTTACTGCTCTTAAACGCGGTTTAGATGGTATGATCGCGTTTAGTTGTTGAAATTCGCTCTTCTTCGATAAATCAGTACTTTAACTCCGTCAAAGCAACGCGACGGCATCATTACATAATTTTGTCGACGACTGTACAATGTACATAACTCAAAATGTGTTGTAATAGAACTCGATAGCGGATAGGTTATAAGTATAAGCTTGTAAGTGTGGAAATCCAGTTGATCATTCAGCCTCCATGATAGTTAACGCTTTTTTATCTTAATACAACAAGCAAACAATCTGTAAACTATTAAAAATCTCATCAACAGGAAACAAGAGAAATATCTTCATTTACTTTCAAAGTTTAACTTTAATTTGAAAAAAAAGTTGTAGTATAATGGAAATTATACAGGAGAACAGTTTTTTACAAATACCCCCAACTGCCTTATACGATATAAGGAAAATCCATAATTTGGAACCAAAAATGATTGAGCAAGCTGTAAAGATATTGCAGGCGTGGATTTTGAAACAGGATCATATTGTCAAGAAGGATTTTAGTAAGTACCTACTATTTATAAATATTCTGTTTTTTATTTAGCTTATACTGTGACACTGCTGGGTAAATTTCTTGGTTTTTTTTCTAAGAAAAAATATACCTTACCTTACCTTATTTTCTAGATTACGTTTTTTGCAATTTGCAGGTCAGTGTTAGGTTGTATGTTCATTTGTCTTTTTCTTTTCTTTTTAATCACATTTTTTTTGCAATAGTTCTCATTTCATTTAAACACCTTTAATTGTTCAGAATAGTTAAAGCACTGATGACAATATTTGTGTGACATTTTTAATTTAGTCTTTGTAATATTTTCTTACCTTTGTATAGATTCTTTTTAACGATTGATTGTGAATGTGTGAACAGTGTAGGCCTTGTAGATTCCTAGATGCGTGTTAACTTTTTTTAACCTCTTATCTTGTTTTACGTTTTTTTGTGTAGTAGGCAACGACTTATTGCCGGGCCTATGCTGTCCGCCCATACTTAAGTACTAATGCTGTAATATGATAATATTGTAAATCCAAATCATTTTAAAAGAGTAACCATGGAGTTTTTTGCCGTTTTTTTTTTGGAAGTCGGCCTTTTTTTTTGCAAAAAAGTTTATAACTAATGATTAAAAATTAAAAAAAAAATTTTTTTTTTTTTTTTTAATTGTATGACCTACAAGTAGTTGTTCCGGGTCTGGGTGTTTTTCTGTCTATAATATGTACGTATTTACAAAAAAAAATGTATATATGTAGTTTATCAGCGATCTAGCTACCATAACACAAGCATTAGGTTGCTTAGCTTGGGACTCGATGGTGCTGTGTGAAATGTCCAGGGATATTATTATTATTATTATTTATTTGGCCAGTTAACCCATTTTTCTATGCCCCATTGAAATAACAAGAACATTGTAATTATGTCAAATCAAACAATGTTTTGCAACTTTTCGCAACGCATGACCAACCTTATTCAATGATATTACAACAGAAGAGATAGTAGTCCAACGAGCTTATGTAATGTAAAATAATTATAAACAGCTTACAGAAGACTCAAGACGATTGCAATATATTCGTATTTTTGTAAACATAATTACTTGATGCATTTTCGTTCCTCTTTTGTGACGTCATTGTCGCACCACCGGAGAGGGTTAACCCTCTCCGGTGGTGTCGGATTGCCGACCCATGGATGGCCGTTTTCATATTAGGCGAAAACGATAACGATACGATATCGTGGGTCTGGTAGTTTAATTTAGCCGATTTTTATTTTCTTAATTTTATGGTCGATGAGATTTCGTTTCGGAAGCCGTGGATAATTCTGAAAAAAAAAATGTGTTTATAGAACGTAAAAAAAACTTTAAAAGAAAATTGGTTTGAATAAGATTTGATATTTTGCTTTTGAGATATGGGACTTTTTCGTGAAACTGCAGAAGTAATTTTGTTTTTTGAACCGATTTTGTTGTTATGCGTAAATTGACCTATCTATGAGCGTTCAAAATTTTGTTTGGTAGTACCTACGGAACCTATTGTACGCGAGTAGAACTCGCTTTTCCTTCGTCACTGTTGGAGGAAAAGCATGCTGATGATGAGAAAACACGTAATATTAATAATACTTAGGTACATACAACAATAAAATACATTTATAAGTGACTTTAATTCATTTGACTGCTTCTAGTCTTGTGGTCGGAGCTCGACTGCTGAGCATGAGGTTAGGATCGATTCCCTGGTTGGGCAAAGTGTTATTAGGTTTTTCCATTATCTCAGTAGGAGCCACGGAGTCTGGATTTATGCCCAGTTGATGGCAGTAAGCTCACCCCTTATTACATGCCACTTAAATATAACTGGCTAAATGTGGGAGTACTAGTGGGCACCTCTACCTAACCCTTCGGGGTTATCAGGCGTTATGATATGTTTAATTTATTCATTCGTTGGACCACTTCTTTATTTCCAAGATCTAGCAAAACACCGAAATCTTGCAAAACCGAGATCGAAATTTTTATTGCGCGATTGGATTCCGTAATTATTCACACAGAGGTTCGATTGCCGGTACTTCAACCATTGCTGTATGGTTCATTTGTTGAGCAATCGAAATATTTATTAGTGTTAGGTAGTTATAGTTTAAATGTGATTTCCTGTGCCGTTTTATGTTAACATGACATAATCTTACGTTTTTTTCTCTTGGAGATAGGCCAACCAAAACAACCGACTTGCAAAATAAACTTGCTCATATCGTAATTAAACAAATTAGTCTATAGCGGTGCTACTGGGCAAAGTAAGAACCAGTATGCGCAGCCGCACCTCGTGGGGCAGCCCATGTGTAGCCACACGAACTCCAGGTGGTTCTCGTGGATGCAGAAGCTGCATGCTAGCAGTCTCTGGCAGAAAGCGTTATGTTATATTTACTTGAATGGGTTTAGGAGTGTGACGAGGAAAAAAGCTCTTCAGATGCTGATTATTTATTCGAAACCAATCCACACTGGGCCTTTTATTTTTTTTTTCGGATGAGAAATCTTCAAATGACTCCTCCCGCTCTGGGCGGAGCGGAAGGGAGTGTCAGACTTTTACTGACTAAAAACCATCCATGTTCCTTCTTTTGCCCTTTATGTTCCAGGGCCACGGTATCTCTTTCCAACAGTCCCGCAGCCCATCCACACTGGGCCTGCGTTTTGGATTATAGACCACTTCCTCTCACAGAGTGAAGGCCTTTGTTTAAAGCCTATTTTCATTTAGAAAAACCAAAGCCAAGGCTCATCATATTTTTTCACTTTTTCAGGCAAGGAATACCTGGAGAGAACGCTGATATCGTGCAAAGGTTCCGTGGAGAAGTCGAAGAAGCAAATAGACCGATTGTGCACAATGAAGACGCTGTTACCGAAATTCTTTTCGAAGACCGATGTCAAGATGGAACTGCAAAGCATTTTGAATATAGCGTAAGTAATGTTTTACTCCTGCCAGGGCTGCGGGACTGTTCGAAAGAGATACCGCGGCCCTGGAACATAAAGGGCCAATGAAGGAACATGGGTGTTTTTAGTCAGTAAGAGTCTGACACTCCCTTCCGCTCCGCCCAGAGCGGGAGGAGTCATTTGATGATTTCTCACCCCCCAAAAAAAAAAAAAAAAAAAGTAATGTTTTACTGAAAAAAATAAACCAAACTGATCCAGAGGGCGTCGCGCGTCACTGCAAACCTCGTAGAAGGTGGCGGAATGAGCTGGATATAATTACTACTGATCCACGTGAACCGCGAATAAAAAACTGGCCAAGTCGTGGGGAGAGGCCTTGGTCCAATAGGAAGACCTAGATTAATAGTTTCAGAATCAGTAATGTAGAATTGGTGGCAAAGGTAGAAAGCCTATCATTTCTCCATTACTGGTTCAAAATGGTGAAAGAAAACGTCGTGAGGAAACTTTGCATTGTTTGGCATGCTTAAGAACCAAAAATAGCAAATTTTAGGACATCCACCATGCACCGCCTACGCAGTGCGTTACGGCCCACTCTATTTCACTGAGAGGTGACTTGTGTCCCAACAGTGGGAAAGTTATAAGCTGGTTGAAGTGATTTAGTTAGAAGTATTTGTACTAGTGGAAGGCCACCGCAATTTATAGCGTAGCTGAGTTTCTTTTAAATTCTGAAGGACATCCTTTTACATTTTGAAGAAAATTCCTTATATTTTAAAGTGCTTCAAATGTTTGAAAAAATCTCTGTCTGTCTGGTCGACAATTTAAGTATCATAATCAATCAATGTGTGACATAGGCCTCCCGCCTGTGGTGTGAATGAGCCGTATTAAAAATTTTGACTCCCGCAACTCTATCTCTATTATTTAAAACTAGTTTCCCTACTAGTTCGCCCGCGTCAACTTCGGTTATATCGCGTTTCCAAGAAAACTCTTCAAAATTCCGGGATAAAAACTATCCTACGTATGTTTTTTCTCAAGGTCAACTCTATCTCTGTACCAAATTTCATTTAAATCAGTTCAGTGGTTTAGACGTGAAAGCGTAACAGACAGACAGACAGAGTTACTTTCGCATTTATAATATTAGTAGGGAAGTAGGGATTTTAATTCAACGCAGAAAAAAGGTTTTTTTTTTAATTCTTGAATTAAGACGTTTTTGAACGTGTTGACTATGTCTTCGCTTTTTTAGACACAACTGTTTCTTCAAGGCGTTTCCTTAAACGCTTAAAAGCGATGGTTAAATGCTTGGGTTCAACTTCCCCTCTGAGCGAGGGTGAGAACTTTAATCAACCACGTGGTTCATCAGTTCAGGAGCTATGATGCCACAGACAGACGCACAGATACACATTACAAACTTATAACTCTCCTTTTTTTTCGTAGGAGGCTAAAAATTTGAGTAAAACTAATGAATGAACTATGGTTTGCAGGAAACTGGTCCCGTTGCCAATACTAACTGAGGATTACTACAGACTAATAGTAATTCAAATCAGCGACAACGAATTAACCCACGCGAGTTTTATGCAGTATTTCCAGTACTGTATCAACGTAAGTTGTATATTTATAGCTTGATTTGTTCTAATAGTATAATTGCGAACGCGGTCATAATGACAATCAGAAGCGGTGCAGGCATACATCTGGTTTCTTGGTAACTTCATAAAATACATAAATGTATTTATTTATAATTATTTTCAGCACTGTTGAGCATGTGGTCCTTCCTGGTTTCGGTTCCCAGGTTGTGCAAATTGTTATTGGGTTTTCAATTAGGAATTTCTCAGTAGCAGCTACGGAGTCTGGATTTATGTCCGGTTGATGGCAATAGGCTCACCCCTTATTTATATGCGACTTAAAGATATCTGGCGAAATGTGGGTGTACTATTAGTATTAGGTACACCTCTGCTTAACCCTTTGGGGATTACAGGCGTAATGATATGCTATGTTGTTACAATTTAGAAGTATCTAAAAAATTACATTTATGTTTTCAGGTCGCTGAATACTTAAAAGCTAATGACTATTGTAACGGTTTTGTTTGTATATACGACTGCAGGAAGATGAATTTGTTCGAAGTAATATCAAAAATAAACACAGTGGAACTACAGCAATTCATAACCATATTAATCGTAAGTATTTAATTTAATTAGTCTGTTAGTATGCTGAGGCCTTCCGTGCCTCAAGAAGCACGAAAAGCAATTTTTCCCGGCTCAATCTCAAACTCAAAGCATTTATTTCAATTAGACTCGTACATTAACTTTTGAATCACAATCAAACAAAAAGACCAAGCTACGGTCCTAGTCACAAGCCATAACAACTTGTTAAAGTACTTGTATACCCATGGTGGCTAACACTCGTAAGCCGGCCACACTATTCCCAAACTACTGCAACTCCTGAAACCCAGAATCAACAGTGGCAACCACCAGAAAAGCGCCGAGACAATGAAGCTCGACTAAGTCCCAGAGAAACAATTTGAATGTCTTGTCTCTCGCAACGAAATTAATCAGAAAAGAATAGCGGAGGAGTAGGAAAAACATAATTCCACTTCCTTCCATATCAGCTGGAGACAGAACAAAACAAGGCCAATTGGCACAAAGGGACGTTTACAACTGGAATACGCCCAGTTGCCTAGCACCACGGATAAATATTATCATTAATGGGTCCTAAGCTGTGAGCTGTTATATTTGAATCGCTTGGACGCGGAAATTTGTTCTAGTTTCTAGAAGGTCCGTATAGTAAATTACTTCGGATGTACACTATCAAAATCAAAATATTTTATTTCACATAGGCCTACATGGGCACTTATAAAACGTCGACAAAAAGGTGCACGGTTCGGGTTGGTCGTTTCCTATGGAGAAGAACAAGCAAGAAACCCCATGGTTACTCTTTTAAAATGATTTGGTTGTACAATATTATCATGTTACAGCATTAGTACTTAAGTGTGGGGGGACAGCATAGGCCCGACAATAAGTCGTTGCTTACTATACAAAAAACGTTCAACAAGATAAGAGAGAAGATATCCAACATAATATTAACACTCGCAAGTCTTTGACAGTCCAAAAGTTGAATAACCAGTCTTCCCAATCCCTTACCAAGACTGGTTGCCAGCTTCGAGCTTATCGTGTTTCCGGTAACTGGGTTGAATTTCTTCAAGCAGCTTGTCTGAATAAACTCTTCATCATACCTACCACCAAACAGTTGTTAGCTTGTGTTTGAAGAGTATGTGCTCCGGTGTAATTACATTCACATGAGACATTTCAAGGATGAGATTTGGCCCTGGGATGGCAACATCTTAGCTATACCTTCCTGTAATGGGTGTAAAAAGAGCCTTATCGATGCTGAAATGCATTCTCCCCATCATTGTGACCATTTTTTTGTTCTGGACCATGGCTGGGAACCTTCTAGTTACGGAGATGTTGGAGGTCAAAAATTTCAACTTTTTCTCAGTTTTTTTTTAATATACAAGTTTTTAATGTTATAACTTTACTTTAAATACCCCAATGACCGCTGCACTACTTACTCATTCATAAGCACAATGTGTTGAGTGTATTACATTAGTCCTACTGTAAAAGGTAAAGGAGAATGCCCATTTTTCTACTGACCGCCGTTGCGCAACAAAACATTTTGTATGATAGCATAAATTGGATGTAAAGAGGGGTGATGGCCATACTCTTTTACTATAAAGCGACTTTAATAGTGGTCAATCTCCTTTTTACACTAAAAATAAAGGAGTTTCTTCGCAATAATTTTTACGTAGAGTTACTTAGTTTGATGTACAGAATGCTTGGTTGACGGCTTCGTGAAGGGTTCATTTACACCTTGTATGCCTAAATCATAGTAACATTAGATGAGCCGTTGGCTTAATTTTACAAAAAAAGACTGTGGATTCGATTCCCATGTCGATCAAAGTGTTACTGGGTGTTGCCATCAGGATATTCTCATTCGGAGCCCGGAATTCGCACTTTGGTCCGGCTAATGACAGTAGGCTCACTCCTATTTACGCGGGACTTGAATATACCCAACTGGCAAAATGTGGTGTAGTATAACAGGTATATGTTTACCTAACTGCGAGGGTAGCGTGATGATTTTACATCCTTTAACCTATGTAAATTCTTTTTACAGGAAGGCTACGGAGCCAGATTGAAAAGCATTCAAATGATAACAGAATCAAAAGCCATAGAATTGATAATTAATACTATCAAGCAATTTGTTAGCGAGAAGATCGGCAACAGAATGCATGTCCAACGTTCTTTAGAAGATTTACATAAAGTAGTGCCTAGGGAACTGCTGCCGTTGGAGTACGGCGGAAAACAAAGATCTATTGAATCATTGCATGGTAAGTAACAACATCACCTTTGATTGGTCAGAAACCAAGTCGTTTTACTTTAGATAACACTAGCTTTTGCCCGCGGCTTCGCTCGCGTTAATTTAGAATTTGACAAACAATTCGGGTTGTAATGTCGGTCTTCGAAGCGTCTCTAGACGTGGAATCATTTTTTATTAAAGATAAAGATGCATTTATTGGTATAAACATGTTTGACATGATACATAGATATGCACATATGGATGGACGAGTTTCGATTGCTGGTTTAACATGTTTTCAAAAAAAATATATATATATAAATATACAGCGTGTAACGGAAGGGGGGTATCAACCCTAAAGGAGGTGAATGTGCTCATGAAACTCAACAATTTTCCCCAAAGAACATAGGTCGAAATATGAAAAAAAAAATTGGGCCTCCCTTACAAAACTGACTACCAGCTGATTGATTTACTATGGGAGGGCCAAATTTTTTTTTCATATTTCGACCTATGTTCTTTGGGGAAAGTTGTTGAGTTTCATGAGCACATTCACCTCCTTCAAGGTTGATACCCCCCTTCGGTTACACGCTGTATATTCTCGTTCTTTTGTTGCTATTGTTAAATCTCCTAATGATCTCATGATCTCTTCGGATTCATAGAACTGTTACTAACAAAAACACTTACGTTATTTTACAGCGGAGATGATGCAAGAATTAAGTTCAATACAACATGTGGGGTATGTGGATAATATGTTCAAAGCTTGCTCGGATGAAACCAAAAGAAACGTACAAAAATTCAATGAAGAATACATGGGCATGCCTGGATCCTTCAGATGTTTGACTGTGGACTAATCTGTTTCTATTATAGTTTTAAAAATAATGTATAAGTCAATAACATTTAAGGTAGAGCGCCAGGGTACCCCGCGACACGCCGTGATGGCTCTCGGCCACCGTAGGCACGGGCCTGTGGACGGTGAGTAATGGGCTAGCTCGCCGTCCGCCCGTCGTATGACGACGGGCAGGCCGTGTCGATGGCGCGTTCGTGTTCCACGCGCGCCTCAAAGAGTTGTCAGCAAACGGGAGGGGCCCGCAAGGGCCGGTGCCTGCCAGGGCTGCGGGACTGTTCGAAAGAGATACCGCGGCCCTGGAACATAAAGGGCCAATGAAGGAACATGGGTGGTTTTTAGTCAGTAAGAGTCTGACACTCCCTTCCGCTCCGCCCAGAGCGGGGGGGGGGGGGTCATTTGATGATTTCCCACCCACCAAAAAAAAAAGGGTACCCCGCGAAATATGTTTTTTTTGCAATTTGCGTGTCAGTATCAGGCTGTACGAATTTCGCGGGCTACCCTAGCGGCTTCCAGCTTAATAGGTTTTTACCCTTCCTTAACTACAACTAAAATGTACGGTCAAATTGGAGACACGGCTCCAGAGACTGAACTATCATAGATACCACAGTATTTTATCTGTTTGGTGTAGTTTTTCATTCTGTCCGTACCGGTTCAACTGAACCTATATTGTTTGTGTTTGTATTTCCCAATTTTTTACATAAATATTTGAGTTAACTTTGCATCTAAAGTCAAGTGACTGAAATTAATTGTTTAATAAATTTAATAGTTATAAAAATATTCCGTCACATCACACATAATTATATATTGTCCTGTTAAGTATCTGTGTGTACATAAATAAATAAATAATTTTCCTAACTACATTAAAATCTCTAAAGTTAAGTCAGCAGAAATTGAATTCCACCGTATAATCCAAACAAGTAAATGCATAGAATTATTTTGATTGAAATATTTTAGGTTAATAAATTTCAAATTGTGTGGTTAATTTTAATTTTCTTATGCTAGTTCCTGTGGAGGTAATGATAAAATTGTCATACAAACAAAAATACAATATTATTAAATAACAATGGTTTAATAAAATATGTATCTTTTCTTTTCGTCCGTCTTGTCAAGGAGTATCATGCCACTATGAGATTGTGGAGGTCAGATATACAGCCGCCTTACACACAATAATGGTATTCACCTGCATCCGGCTAGATTATTAGCCAACCGCAACATAGTTGGGAAACGGCTAGGCAGATGATGATGATGACAGTGGTTAGGTAATTTGCTAGCGTGAAAGACCACTGGATCAAGGTTGTCGATAGTGATGACATACACATTAAGGGTGTGGTTATACAAGAAGTTGTGAATGAAAAGAAGGAAACACAGTCGACACAAACAGTTTATTTTGGCATATAGGTACAAGATATTATCAAATCAAATCATTCATTAAACAGATAATACAATCCAATTTGTTAGTAATAATACATACCTACACATCTTAAACACTCAAATAAAAAAATATTACCATATAAATATATATTTAAATAAATAAATAAATATGGTAATACTTTTTAATTAAGTTTTTTTTTTAATTATTTTTAAATTGTTTTAGCTCTCTGTAACATTTGAAAAAAGTTACTGACAATGATTAAGTTTCAAATACCTATGAAAGCCTGTAACACTGCTATATTAATACAAATCTAAGACAAAATCAAAATTAAGACAAAATAACAGAAATTGTAAAAAAAATAGCATTTTTATTAGCAAAAATAGAGGATTCAGTCCGTGGTCCATCCCACGTGGAGATGAACCATATGCAACGGACTGTTATATTTGCGGAGCGTGCATGCCGAAGGCATTGCCGATATTCCACCACGCTTATATTATACCACGGTCGATTGATATTTGTATGGACCGGGAGGGTTATAAACTACTGAATACCATGTTCCATCTAGGTTTTTTTAGAGTAACCATGGAGTTTCTTGCCGGTTCTTCTCCATAGGAAACGACCAACGCCCATGTAGGCCTATGTGAAATAAAAATATTTTGATTTTTTTTATTTTTTTTTTCAACATTGGTCGAGTAGACAAAAAAAATATAGGTAATATGTTTATGGGAGGTACATCTGCCAACAAACTGCTTTACAGTTTGGCAGAAGTAACATTTTTTGTAATGCTTAGGATTTCACCATGAATAAACGCTTTTAATTTTTTTTTCTTTCTCGGTGAACACGTCAGATGCCTAGTTCAGTTAAAGTTATTATTATTGCGCAGCGTATGTTTTGTTTTAGTATTTTAATAGGCGCTTTTTCATAGAGATGACACAAGTTTGCAGGAGTGATGCTCTTTTAATTGCTTGAGTTGAATAGATGCAGGCAATCTCTTGGAGTTTACAACTAAAGATTTTTTTTATAAAATTCATATTGAGACGTGGCTTTAAATCCTGCAAAAATCCTAAAAGCACCTCGATCGTGTTGATCATAGAATAGAAAAACTTTTTGCCTTTAAAAAAACTTTAGGCGCTTTACACTATGTATCTACATACGCACTATGTGTATGCAATCACGTACATTTTTCAAGGAAAAAAGGACCTATTTTCGTAATTATAAAATTAATGACCAAGTTATTTTCGAGAAAGAAATAATTCGTGATTTGGGCGTTTATATTGCAACAAAGCTAAAGCTTCGGTTTAATACTCATGTTGATAAAATTGCTACAAAAGGGTTTAAGATGTTCGGTTTCATTCTGCGTAACTGTAAAGATTTTAAGCGCGCCTCAACTAAAATTGCAATCTTTAACTCAATGGTCAGATCAGGTTCAGATTCGGTAGGTCAGTTAGCAATATTGATATTTACTCAAATTCATTTGTATATGAGTTTAAATGTTTGTAAAACACCCACGATACAGGCAAAATTCCTAGCGTGGGGCAATGTTAAAAGAAAATGTGGCATGTAGGTAGGTAATCTATTAATCCAATTTTTTTTTTGGGATGGGAAATCATCAAATGACTCGTCTTGCTCTGGGCGGAGCGGAAGGGAGTGTCAGACTTTTACTGACTAAAACCCATCCATGTTCCTTCTTTTGCCCTTTGTGTTCCAGGGCCGCGGTATCTCTTTCGAACAGTCCCGCAGCCCTGGAATCTATTAATCCTGCCTTCAGGTTGTTATAATATTATTATATGTGCATTATACACTACTGTATGTTTTTATGTTATTAAAACATTTATTTGCACGATTACAATTACCTATATAGACTGTGCGGTGTCGTTTGACCCTATGTTGAGATCACAAAACACGTGACCAAGTAATGTGGACTCACGTGTCTTTAGATATGACTTTAAAGGAAAATATTCCTTTTTTGCTGCTGTCTTACATGTTGATTGCATTTTTGTTATAATTAAAGCAATTTGATGCAATCATAATTATGATTAACAAACATTTTAATGAACTGCGGTTTTAATCGTGTGGTATCTTAAGTGACGATCATTCTTCTCCATAGAGATCTACGTTAGGGAATGGGCAACTACAGTACTTTCACAGTTTTTATGCCTTGTGACTGGGACTGTAGCTACATTTCATTGTTGTCTTTGTTTCGACAATTCAAAAGTGCCTGTAACTGGCCTACTTGAAATAAATGCTTTGATTTTGATTGATTTTGATTTTGTGACTAAATTCACTTGACTTTTCTTTTTCACGGTCAGTTTTGACAATGGTTAAGGTAATATTCTTTCTATTCATGGAGACCCACGTATCCCCGGTCCTCAATATTGAGGTAGTGAAAAGAGCAGTAGCGACCCAGTAGTAAATGCTCCGAATTACGAATGGCAGGAATTGGGTTCGAGCTCAGGCAGGCACTTTGCTGTGTTCTATAATTCATCACCACTATTCTCTAAATAGTAAAGGAAAACATCGTTAAGAAACCGTCACGCTCAAGGACCAAAAATTCTAAGTCATGTGACATCTAGCAACTGGGCTGGCGTGGTGGATTATAGCCAACTCACTCTCACTGTTAGAAGGCCTGTGTCTTAACAGATGATGATGTATTTTCTCATACATACACACACACTACACACACACACACACTACACACACACACACACAAACAACACACACTACGCACCCGAAAATTCCGACGCGTAATTTTCGACACGTCAATTCATCGATAAATAAGATCATAATTATTCTCCAAAGAATTGAGCCCAAGTCATCATATGTCTTCAATCTCGTTGACTGCAACTATGATATTTTATGGTATGAAACCTTGTGACTAAGTAGCATAAATAGTTGTCCTAGTTACACGTAACAACTTTAATTTGGCAGTCCACCTTGAGATTCTAGTTTATTTTCCTGTGACAGACAAAAAGTCTGGTTAAGAAATATGTATTTTAAAGTACTAGTTTTGATTTTGCTTACGAACAAAAAGTTCAATAGTTACGTCCAGTTTTGGAGTATTTTTTCAAAAAAGCTATTAGTGCTATTTTATCATTGCCAAGATCAAAAAGTTGTTTTAATTATTTCTTGCACTATGTACTACCAGTTATGATAAATTCGATGTCTATGAGGAGCTTGTAGCTAAAAAATAACAGATTCGGAGTCTGTATATGGGTGACCACGCATTGCATACCAAGTTTCCTCCGTGCCTCATAAAACGCGTTAATTTGGTCTCGGCTGTCATTTGTGTCAGTTTGTACTTTGACAGTCGTTACAGGTAGTCATTGACCCGAAAGTCTGACAACCAGTCTTATCAAGGGGTATCGTATTACCCAGTACTAACTGGGTTGTGGAGGTCAGATGTGGTATTCAGCTGCATCCGGTTAGACTGGAAGCCAACCTCAACATAGTAGGGAAAAGGTTAGGCAGATGATGATGAGTTCGATATCTATGAATAAAGAATGGAGTAAGAATCCTGGACTGAAGTTCGCGTATTGGCAAGCGTAGGGAGGAACGTCTCCGTGCTACATGAACCAACGGCTTTAAAATGGTGGCTGAGACATTGGATACGGAAGACAGGCTGTTGTAGCTTGGGCTGAGCCTGTATCTAGCAGTGGACTGCAGTGGTTGTTGATTGAAATAAATTGGACCGCTTTCTGCAAAAATGATCCAACCCACAAACTCGACATTTTCGATATTTTGTGACGTATGGACTCCAAATAAGGTATATTTTGACATATCAAAGACTCAGAACTCTATGTTAATAATTGACGAAAATCCGTATGATCCAACCCACAGCTGTTATGGCAAACATCATTATTTATAATGCATGAGTGTTTCAAGCTATTAGAAACATTTTTGCATTTTCTTGATTGCCCTGATAAGTGTTATTTTTTTTTGCTATAATGATTCAAACTACCTGAAACATTTATGCTTTTTATACAATATGGGAAATATTAAGAAAATCATTTTGTTTAAATGTTCCAGTAACCTTGAATCATTTTAACTATATTCTTAATAACATCTGACTACATTGGACCGCTTTCTGCAAATATGATCCAGCCCACCGAAACCTCATTTCGAGATAATTGAGTTTAAAGTTTATTCCGGTATTTCTCTGGCTTTATAATGCTAAATGCTGTATTTTATGATATTCTAGGTGTACTAAAGTAATTTACATGCATGTATTTAGTAAATAATATTTAATAGTTTAATAGGTATTCAAGAAAACATGTGCGTGAATCATTATTACAAAATAAATTTTGTATGAAATTAGCTGAATAAGGTGCGGAATTAAAACTGCAAAAATGTTCCAAAGTATGACAAAAAATAGAGACTCAAACTGTTTAACATTTTTGTTTTATCTAAAAAAATACAAAAGTTACCCTACTCCTCCTCTAAATCAGTCAGGTTCTTCACAATAACCATCTATATCGTCTATTATTGCATCGTCTCCCTTCAGTTTTTTATAGTAATCAATGCAATCATTTGGTATAAGATGGAATAACGATTTCAAATCATTTAACTTCTTTTTGTTAATCCGTTTTCCTGAAGGCCATAATGCTTGCAAATCTTCTTCTACGACAGCCAAAGCAACACCTTTAAATTTCTTTTTAATGCTCAATTCCTGTGTGTGTCCTGATTCCAGGTACCGGAAACTGATTGTCTCTAGAGTGGGGTGGCTACTTAATAAAGCCTTTAAGATGAACGAAGATTTTGAACAGGCTAAAACTTGTGTAGAAACTGAATGTCTGACTTACGATTTGGAGAAAACATTGCCCTTACCTAGAATACCGACCAATATCGTTTTCTACAAACGGCAGTTATGGGTGTACAACTGCGGTATACACTCGGCTTCCAACGATGTTGGGAATTGTTTTGTTTGGGCTGAAAGCGAGGCTGGAAGAGGGGCCCAAGAAGTGGGTTCATGTTTGAGAAAATATATTAAGTGCGTGCTACCCCCTACAGTGAAAAATTTGATCTTGTGGAGTGACTGTTGCGGGGGTCAAAATAGGAATATAAAAATCGTTTTGATTTTAAAGGCTTTATTAAGTAGCCGCCCCACTCTAGAGACAATCAGTTTCCGGTACCTGGAATCAGGACACACATTTCTTCCGAATGACAACGATTTCGCAAAAATAGAGACTCGACTCAAGCAATATGAAAGGATATACTCTGTGGATGACTATATTGCCATTATGAAACAATGCAAAAACAAAAACCGTTTACAGGTGCATAAAATGGAAAGTTGTGATTTTTTTGGATCTCAAATTCTAGAGAGAAAAGAAATTTAAAGGTGTTCCTTTAAATTTCTTTTTAATGCTCAATTCCTGTGTGTGTCCTGATTCCAGGTACCGGAAACTGATTGTCTCTAGAGTGGGGTGGCTACTTAATAAAGCCTTTAAGATGAACGAAGATTTTGAACAGGCTAAAACTTGTGTAGAAACTGAATGTCTGACTTACGATTTGGAGAAAACATTGCCCTTACCTAGAATACCGACCAATATCGTTTTCTACAAACGGCAGTTATGGGTGTACAACTGCGGTATACACTCGGCTTCCAACGATGTTGGGAATTGTTTTGTTTGGGCTGAAAGCGAGGCTGGAAGAGGGGCCCAAGAAGTGGGTTCATGTTTGAGAAAATATATTAAGTGCGTGCTACCCCCTACAGTGAAAAATTTGATCTTGTGGAGTGACTGTTGCGGGGGTCAAAATAGGAATATAAAAATCGTTTTGATTTTAAAGGCTTTATTAAGTAGCCGCCCCACTCTAGAGACAATCAGTTTCCGGTACCTGGAATCAGGACACACATTTCTTCCGAATGACAACGATTTCGCAAAAATAGAGACTCGACTCAAGCAATATGAAAGGATATACTCTGTGGATGACTATATTGCCATTATGAAACAATGCAAAAACAAAAACCGTTTACAGGTGCATAAAATGGAAAGTTGTGATTTTTTTGGATCTCAAATTCTAGAGAAGAACATAGTGAATAGAAAAACATTTAATGATAAGAGCAAAGTAAACTGGCTAAAGACAAAATAAATTTTAATCACAAAAAAGAGTCCACATTCTTTGTTCATGAGAACTTCCTTTAATGAGGATTACAAAGAATTGAGCATTAAAAAGAAATTTAAAGGTGTTGCTTTGGCTGTCGTAGAAGAAGATTTGCAAGCATTATGGCCTTCAGGAAAACGGATTAACAAAAAGAAGTTAAATGATTTGAAATCGTTATTCCATCTTATACCAAATGATTGCATTGATTACTATAAAAAACTGAAGGGAGACGATGCAATAATAGACGATATAGATGGTTATTGTGAAGAACCTGACTGATTTAGAGGAGGAGTAGGGTAACTTTTGTATTTTTTTAGATAAAACAAAAATGTTAAACAGTTTGAGTCTCTATTTTTTGTCATACTTTGGAACATTTTTGCAGTTTTAATTCCGCACCTTATTCAGCTAATTTCATACAAAATTTATTTTGTAATAATGATTCACGCACATGTTTTCTTGAATACCTATTAAACTATTAAATATTATTTACTAAATACATGCATGTAAATTACTTTAGTACACCTAGAATATCATAAAATACAGCATTTAGCATTATAAAGCCAGAGAAATACCGGAATAAACTTTAAACTCAATTATCTCGAAATGAGGTTTCGGTGGGCTGGATCATATTTGCAGAAAGCGGTCCAATTGTACAGAATAGTCTTTTTCGAGGCAGTCAAAAAGTGGCGCCGTTGCCTGAAAAATTTTGTGGTAGTCGATTGTCTTGGTACAAAAACGATGGATGGATTGTGTGAAGGATGAAATGGCTAGAAAGGAGGTGACTGCTGAGATGACGAGTAATAGAGGAGTTTGGAATAAGGGCACGAGAATGACGATGATGGGAAAGTCTTTTTCGTGCCAGACCGCGATCGTTTAGTTCTCTTCAAGCATTCAAAGGATTTATGTACAAACCATTTATTTTATACTTAAATAGATTATTGGAATGTCTGGTACCTCGGGTCGCTTGTCAGAGGGGATGGCAAAGTAAACCGAGACGTAACACACCGGATCAACTCAGGATGGATGAAATGGCGACAGGTCACTGGAACAACTTTCAACAAACGAATGCCCCTCAAATTAAAGGGGAAAATATACAAGTCCGTGATTGGACCTGTCGTACTGTATGGATCGGAATGCTGGGTTGTGAAGAAGATGGATGAAAAAAGATTACATGTTGCGGAGATGAGAATGTTGAGGTAGATGTGTGGTGTAACAATAATGGATAAAGTAAGGAACGAGTATATTAGAGGAAGTTTAAAAGTTGCGCCAGTTACAGAAAAGATGAAAGGGAATTGACTGTCAAAGGGAAAGACATGATGAGGAGGGACGAATCGCAAGTGACTAAAAGAGTGATGAATATAAACGTTGATGGATGGAGAGGGAGAGGAAGACCAAAGAAACAATGGATGGATTGTGTGAGAAATGATATGAAAGATAAAGAAGTAAATGATAGCGTGACGGTTGACAGAAGAAAAAAACGTGTTGCGCCGACCCGAATAACATAGGACAAGGGCAGGAAGATGATGATGATGATGAGATTATTGGAATGTCGTTAGGTACATTAAATAGATTGCACCAGTACGGAGCATTTGGTGGACCACTGGTTTCATGTGTAGCCTTTTGGCCATAAAATACACACTCATTGGACAAGTGTGTGGAACGCTAGAGAGGAGGAAATAACAATTGAAAGAAATCACTAGGAGCACGCCACGAGTTACTGCGACGCGACACCCAAAACAGTACTCACGCTAAGGAAATGTGTGAGTGGGTGGTGTTTGTCGCATATCAGAAGTCGTAATGCCGGAGAGGTATACATTATTAGAATACCTGAAACTAAAAAAACTGCCTTCCCACTTACCTTTGTATTATTCTATCTTAATGTAATGTCCTGTTAGTATTTCGTGTGTACATAAATAAATAAATAATGAAAAAAGTATTGACAGCTAGAATGCAGCTCAATCTCGTAATCTAGTGGACTATATAATAATTTTTCTGATTTTGAGCATTTCGGTACGTTTGTTTGTTTATTATTAAGTTTTATTAACTTCGTTGAAACACTTATAAAATTTGATATTATAACTTTTCGCTTTATAATTTTGAATATTAGGAATTTGGAGCAAAGGTATTGTAGCTGTCGATAATTTAGTTTTAGATGTCTAATACGTAAGTACTCCCCGAGAGGGGTTCTTATAACAATCCTAACTTAATATTATTATAAATGCGAAAGTTAGTTTATTTGTTACCTTTTCACACCTAAATCGCTGAACCGATCATCCTGAAATTTGACATATACATCGTCATTATGCACAGAAACACAGGGTACCTTTCATCTCGAAAAAAAATACTGTTTCCGAGGAAAACAATAATAACGTTCTTATGATAATAGATGGCGCCACTTTGCACACACGTGTCTTTCGAATCATGATTGAATTTAATATTTTTATAGAAACTTTAGTAGTGTGTAACCGTTTCATTTTCAAATTCTAAATTAACGTGAGCTAAAAATTGTATAAGTACTTCCTTTAACAAATGACACTGTTCGAAGGATAGTCTAAAGTACAATATTATGTCAAATTATAACCAGGCTGTTTTGTCTTTTTCCATTCACTACAGGCGGTAAGCAGCTGCATGACCCTTAAAATAAACAGTTAAATGTAACATTATTAAATTTGTAACTATCGCCTCAATAGCCGTTTTATCACCAAACAGTAAAACTGTACAAAATTCATAAACTGCACATTTATACTGCGACAAGGAAACCAACAAAATAAATATACTTCAGTCAAAAATGTGGAGGTTATCTAGAGCAGTAATAGGTAGGGCCTGGCGACTTAGCAGAACTGACATAAGCTTTTGATAGCTTTTGTCAATTCAGTACAATTTTGACTGTTCCATTATTGTTATTTTTATCGCTCATAGAAATTTACTTTGTATCGTCAATACTACCTGAACCAAAATGTACCTTTGGGTAGTTTTCAGAATCCTATAGATTTACATTGTTTGAAATCCGAATCTGTCTGTGATATTGAAAATAGCGGTAAGCATGAGTTCCTTCCCGCTATTTTCAATATCACAGATAGATTCGGATAGAATAAAGTTATGACCAAGTGAGGTCCAAGGACTGGGACAAGAGGTGTTGATGATCTGGCAGCAAGATGGCCGGACGACGCATTGCCCACGAGGACAAAACCCTGCTGGCTCAGAATCTTCATTAGAGTGCCGCTACCGCTTGTCTCAAGGGCTGTCAGAGCATGGCTGCATCGGCAGGTGTCTGTGAAGGTGGCGAGATGGAAAGCGTTACCCGTGTGCTACACGTGTGATTGCAGCGAAGAGACGGCATAGCATACCCTCGAGCAATGTCCCGCTTGGGTGGAGCAACGCCGTGTTGTCGCGGCAAGACTCACTGCCGGCCTTGATCATATGCATGGTCGGTAGCGAGAGAAGTTGGGAGTAGAGTCTTTCTATGAGATAGTGATCTCGTAAACGGAAACAGCATAGCAGGTCCGGGAGGCAGACTTCCTCGCGGCCCTATTTTGATGCAAGAGGATGCCGTCTTACCACCAGACTGGGGAAACTTTGTTCGTGTTGCATGTGCTTATGTCAGTTGGGTGTTGTTACTTCAGTTCTGGATTTTACACTAAGGAGAAGGAGGCCATAAGATGAACTTAAAGATAAGTCATATTTTTGCTAAAAGCGGCAAATTCTGGGCATTTAACTGATTCTAACCGGAAAAATGTAAAAATGAGCCAGCGGTTATACTCGCAAAAAACACCTAAATCCAAATAGTACCTACCATTAGTGTAAGCGGATGAAGAATCATCTTCAATTTATTAAAATATTTTAATTAACAGAAGGCTCAATCGTACTACATCAAATACAATCGTTAAAAGCTAGCCGAAAATCCTACTTATTATATTATATGTATTTATATTAATATGCGAAAGTTTGTGAGTATGGATGGATGTTTGTTACTCTTTCACGCAAAAACTACTGACCGGATTTGGATGAAATTTGGCACACAGATAGTTTATAACCTGGATTAACACATAGGATCTTTTTAGGACTTTTTATCCCGGTAGTGTGATCCCGAGGGACAACGAACTTACACGGGTGAGCCGCGGGCATGAGCTAGTGTAGTAAATAAAAAAAAATGATTTTGTAAGTAGTTACTACAAAATCGCGTTTTAGATTTTAATTTTATGTTGCATATTCTGCCGATTTTTTTGCATATTTCTTTTGACGTGCATACAAAGTTCAGACGCACAACAAATATTTATAAATACAATGGACGGAACATAAAAGTTGACAGCTTGCAAATCGTGGCATTTATGATACATATTTGCTACGCTAATGAATTATAGTGTCTAATTAACCTTGACAATATTACCAGGCAACAACTACTATGATGAAAACTCATTTGTTTTAATTGTCAATTACTATTATATTACGAGGCAATAATACAATTATTTTGTAAATAATTGAATCTTCAATAAGGAAGTTTAGGGTTCCGTGAGTGAGAAAATAAAGTTGCAACCACCAATCCGTCATTTATGATTTTTAAGATCTTTTTAGCAATCTGATGTGACAATGGGCTGGCTGTGTCGGAATCAATTTTCTAATGTTTGCTTATTAAATCTAACCTTATCAGTCTGTTTGATAAACAGGTGTGCATACGATACACATACACATATCGGAATAATTCATACTAAAAATTATCATTTAAATATTCATCCACATTGTAATAGCATTTCGCAAGTAGTATCCCATGAAGGGACAAAGACTTTCCCAAAATTTTGCCCTACCTACGGAATTCACTAAACACAGCCAACTCGCTCTTACCCACTTACAATTTCTGTACAACGTAATGACGTAGTGCAAAGAAACATGTAACAGCGACAATCATTCTAATTAACGCTTGTTGAGTTAAAATTACCTAAGAAGCGTTATCTTGCTAGCGAGTTCCCTGATGTTTTTTTTACAAAGTTGTGTGTTTTTTTAATAGTGTATCTATATAAATATAATATTATGATGTATTGTTCTGTTTTGATAATACTCGTAATATGGCATTTTTTTTGGAATATTAGTTAAGCAAAATAGAAATTCCAAATCCTTTTTTATTTCAAAAATAATTAAATTATTTACAAACTACAAAACTATAATAGTAATAAATATGTACAAGTAGAAAAGAATTACAGGGCGTCCAAAAATTCGTCCGCATCGCTGTCAACAGGAAAGGCAGCATTACCACGTTGGATGGCAATGCTGATTATTAGTTGAATGTTTACGAGCTGTGCTTCTTTTACCTTTAGTTTGGTACAAAAGGACTAACTCGGTTCCTATTCTCATAAAAATAGTAGTTAGTTCAAATTATTTAATATGACTCACACAGTTATTTTAAACAGTTATTTTTTTACTCTGTGGGCAGTTGTTGAAAAAAATCCTGTTAAATTTGACACATTTTTATGGACAACTCACACTTGACCAGAATAACTTTTTTTTTTAACAAAAAAAACCGGCCTATTGCGAGTCGGACTCGCGCATGAAGCGCAGCTAAAACACTGAGAAGTTGCGGAGTTTGTGCGTTTTGGGGTACTGTCTTTTGTAATTAAAGTTCAAAAAATGCTGATATAAAGCCTTGTTTGAATAAACAAATGAATTTTGATTTTTTTATTTCGGGTTTGAAAATACGTCATAGATTTTGATTTTGGAATTTTCTGAAAAATGCGTTTGATTTCCAACTCCTTTCTTGATGGTAAGTTAGTCACCGAACTTACCGAGATTTAGCCGTATTACTACAAAATAATGAAAAAATGCAAACTCCAATGAGTTTGCATTTTTTTCATCAGTTTGTTGGTTCACGAGACTACTAGGCGTATCTTGGTCATCTTGCATATCACTACCATTCTTATCTGATAACGTGGAAGATAACAATATTTCTGGCGTTACAGTTTAGTCACAGCTGTTCCTTGTTGAGTATTCTAATATTTTTCCAGTGAATTGTGGAATATTAGTGTTATTTTGCTTGACGTTCTATAAATCAAACGTTCTTTGTGAATAATATAATAATTAGGTATGTACACATTTTATTTGCACATTTATTTATTACTCTGTTATTATTAGCTTTCACGGTTTATAACTAAACTTATACTGTCACTTACGGGATATTATTGGCGTTGCGGGGGGAGTACACCTCACTCCCCCCACAGACTTGAAGAGGCCCGTAGACGCGGACTAGCCGGAGATTGTGGAAGGCGCACTAGTTCCCATGATCCCCAGTGCAAGTGTGCGAAGGGAACACCGGGGTGGTTTTTCAAACCTTCGGGTTTTCAACCTTTCTAATACTGCCATTTTAATTAAAAAGGGCACAACTACCATTTTTCATGAAATTGAGTTATGTATATATATATATATCCGGTATCATAAATCAAAGGAAAAAAAGGCATATCTGCCTAATTTTTTTGCGATTTTTGGCAACAAAATTAACTGGAGATAGCATAAGCTTAAAGGGCACAACTGCAAAATTTTTTAAGTTTTTGTAATTTTAACATCGATTTTCTCAATATTTACAAAATGTTAGTTGTGCCCGTTTTAATAATTACGGCAGAATAGTGCTCCCTCATTTTGAATTTTGCCAGTTTTGTTTAAGTCTTAAGCCAACTAAGGGAAAGTAGACAGTATTTCACACGTATTGTAGCAATTGTAGCGACAGTAGTTCCATAATAAAATATTTAGTAGTTATTAAAGTTTTATGAATAAATATTAATATTTTGAGTGCCTAGCACGAGCGCGTGGTGTAAGTATAAGCAAAATCAGCCTATAATGTTCCCACTGCTGGGACACACGGCCTCCTCTCTATGAGAGGGAATGGTAATTCAACACGCGGGCCCAGTGCGGGTTGGTAGATGTTACATGTCTTCAAATTTTAGTTTCCAGGACATGCCGGTTTCCTCACCGTTGTTGAGAGCAGTGGTGATGAAATAAATTACACAAAGTAATGCGCCTGCCTGGGTTCGAACCCACGACTTACTGTTCGTAAGTCGGGGCCGCCACCACTGGGCCACCGCTGCTCTCGTAAATGGTAAATACGTCGATTTTTAAACCAAAAATAAAAATACCCTGTAGCATTTTAGTTTAATTGTTTGCAACAAGCACAACCAGTTAAATCATTTGATATAAATTCATTCTTTAAAATTAAGTATCAAATTACGAAACGGGTATTTTTAATTTTAAAATCAACGTATTTATGTTAAGTTTACATCGCGCGCTCGTGTCGTCATCGAGTACATTTAAATGGCAGTGTGTATTTGTATTCCCAGCGTATTTTCCTCAAAATAATATCCTCTGAAATATGATTTAATTAAAATAATTTCGCAGGAAGTGTCGTTCATCCCTCTAAGGATTAATCATGTCCGCTCAAGCGATTAATTAATCAAATAAGTTGATTCACAAATGAAAAGGTTGACAAATCTGATCTCTTGTTAATTTCCTTACTGAATCTGTCTTTTGTTAATAGACTGAAAGAGCATTTTATTGATAGACTGTTTTGTTTTTGGTGAAAATAATTAGGAATATTTTATTTTTATATTAATCTGTTTATCCTGGACATAGGTAAAGAAAAACATCGTAAAGAAACTGATTTTTATAGGTAAACAAGACTCGCTGTGTGTTGTGGTTTCGCCCACCGCTCGGCTCCTAAGGGCCATAGCATGATGATAAATAGCCTAATAGTAATTGAACTTTCAAGTGCACAAATAAGTGATACAGTAAAATCGCTATAGCTTAGCAAAACAATTGAATTGTCGACTTGTACCAAAAACTCGCAATTTTATATGATATTTACTATACCTGTACTAACTGACTTGCTCATATTAAGTCTTCTATCAATAAACATAAAATTATAGTTTTCCCAAGTATTTTAAAACGAACTCGAGGTCAAGAGCAGGCCCATTTTGTATTAAAAAAAAAAAAAAAAAAAAAAAGAACAGGGTTTTACCACACCAATCGATCGGCCATAAGTCGACATTGTGAGGATCGCCCGGAGGGCACGGTGGAGCACACCGTGAGCGGCGATTGGCGGCGGCGACCTCTCGCGTCCGGCCCTGGTTCAAGCCTTGGTCCGGGGCGAGAGGGAATGGGAAGCCGTCACATCCTTCTGCGAAGCTGTCATGCTAGGAAAGGAGGTGGCGGAACGTGAGAGGGAGAGAACCTCACGTCCCAGCCGCCGCGGGAGAAGCACCGGGCGTCGGGGGCCACGTCGTGATGGCTCTCGGCCACCGTAGGCGCGGGCCTGTGGACGGTGAGTAATGAGCTAGCTCGCCGTCCGTCCGTCGTCGACGGCGCGTTCGTGTTCCACGCGCGCCTCAAAGAGATGTCAGCAAACAAGAGGGGCCCGCAAGGGCCGATGCCTGCCAGGGCTGCGGGACTGTTCGAAAGAGATACCGCGGCCCTGGAACATAAAGGGCAAAAGAAGGAACATGGGTGGTTTTTAGTCAGTAAGAGTCTGACACTCCCTTCCGCTCCGCCCAGAGCGGGAGGAGTCATTTAATGATTTCCCAGCCGAAAAAAAAAAAAAAAAGACCATCGGTCGATGGTAGAATGTTTAAGTCTACGTCGATGGACAGTTTCTACTACACCAATTGATCGATCGTCATCATTTCTACCATCGGTCGATTGGTGTAGTAACACCCTTTTTGTTTTGGGATGGGAAATCATCAAATTTTAATGACTGCAATATTATAAGTACCTTGACATCATGTAGGCGTATAAAATTATAATCATTTTATTGTTATACTTTGCCCAAACTACATTATAAACTTGACAGTACGACCATTAGCGGCTTAATAAGCGGTGGTTATTTGTCGGCACGGTTCATGAAATTGCTGAGCAATTTGACTGCTGCGCTGCGTGTTGCGGACTCCATCCTCGCACTGAACGATTTTGTAAGGCCTAGATAATTGTCCCGGGTCTGGCTGTTTGTGTACGTCAGTTTAAATGTTTGTAAACGCACCCACGATACAGGAGAAATTCCCAGTGCAAGTCAACGTTTTGGAAAAAAACTGAAAACAAATCACCTGAGTTACCTGTTTCGACGTCCAAGGCCGGATATAGACAAGTAAAATATTTACCAACCTAACTGCCTCGTTAGCGTAGTGGTTACAAGCGCCGCTGCTGTTAATGAGGTCCTGGATTCCATTCACGGGTCAGGCAAAGTGTTATTAGGGTTTTCAATGAGGAACTTCATAGTTGTAGCCCGGAGTCTAGATTTGTGCCCGGTTGGCTAACCCACTGATGCGTGAGACTTAAACATAACCGGCAAAATCCTACTTAATATTATAAATGCGAAAGTTTGTGAGAATGGATGGATGCATGTTTGTTACTCTTTCACGCAAAAACTACTGACCGGATTTGGATGAAATTTGGCACACAGATAGTTTATAACCTGGATTAACACATAGGATATTTTTTATCTCGGTAGTGCGATCCCGTGGGACAATTGAACTTACGCGGGTGAAGCCGCGGTTATGAGCTAGTGTAAAATATACTGTTAGATCACCTCTGCCCATCCCCTTTGGAGAAATACAGGCGTGTCGTTATGATTATGTTATACAAGGTGTAAACGGACCCTTCATGAAGCCGACAACCAAGCATTCTGTACTTACGTCAAACTAAGTAACGTAGCGCAAAAAATATTGCTGAGAAACGACTTTTTTTTGGGTGTACAATTACAGTTTACGGTCGGACTCAATGTCACGCACTTAAAAAAATATGCTGATGGATGCATTGTTTAAGGGAGGTATTTAAAGTAAAGTTATCAAAAAAAAACTTATATTTAATATCTCCGTGGCGAGAAGGTTCCCAGGTATGGTCGAGAACCAAAAAAAAACCGGCCAAGTGCGAGTTGAAGGGTTCCTGCGTACCGAGGGTTCCGTAATAAAGTTGTAGGTATTTTGATATTAAACTACATATTTACGGTTTTTAGACTCTTCCCTTTACATGTGCTATAAGACATTGTTTCTTGCCAAATTTCATGATTCTAGGTCAACCTAGAATTGTCTATTTTGTTAAAAGCAAAGTCATAAAGTAAAACTTAAGGAAAAATCCCGAAAAATAAAAAAAGTTGAAAATTAAGGTAAATTTTGGTACTTACAAGTTTTCGCGAAAATCTAAATTTGCCCAAATCTTTTTATCGTGTTGATTCAGGACCTTGATTTTTATACACCTAATAGAGACTATAGATCTCAGTATCTGGTATAAACAACTTACTAGGTTCACCTGTTTCTGAGAAAATCGGTGGTGACACACGGACAGACAGATGGAAAGACGGACAAGAGAGTGATCTTGTAAGGGTTCCTTTTTTACCTTTTGAGGTACGGAACCCGAAAAATGATCATAATATAGCGGGGTGAACAAGATGCCTTCCGGCTTAGCTAAGGGTTTTTTTACACCCTTTATAATAGAAATATCATTTAATTGCAAATAATCTAACATTACCTAACTATAGGTACATAGTTACCGTATTGTAAGTACATAGTCTAAAGTACTTTTAAACTTGACACTACGAGTAATACAGTCATAATAAGCAGAGACCTGTAATAACATAGTATTTACCTATTTCGTCATCTAAGGCTTGATACATACGAACAAAAATATAAATGTAACACTAAGTATATCTTTAATCCCCTCGGGGAATCCCGAGAGTGTACTCTATATTATTTCGCAAGTCAGATTTAAGTCCCGTAGGCCTATTGTCAATTTGCCACCATCTGGACATAAACCCAAATTTAAAATTCTTGGAATGAAATAAGAAATTCTTGGAGTAAAATAAAATACAAATAGCCTATAATCTACCACAATTCAACAATTATTAGAACAAAACTTTTAAATAATCACAATTAATAATATAGTAAATTTTAATTTAAGTTTTTTGATATAATTTTTGAATAAAAAATTATAAATCATCATTTTCATGCATTAGGTATAATAATAATTTAATATTTTTTATTTATTTAGTTTGTGGAAGTCGCCTCTTTGGCGTAGGCCTCTCCCAGCTTCCCCCAGTTGTCTCTGTCCCTAGTCTGTCTTCTCTAGTCTGGTCTACATCTTTGCTTAAATAATTATGTCCTCCCATCGTTATTTCGGTCTACCTCTACTTCTTTGTCCTTCTCTTGGTGCTCATTCTGAACCCCACCATTTTTATTTATAATCATTTTGAACCCCGCCATTTTTATTTTTTATTTTAGAAATTTATCGACGGTGTAACTGTGTGTGTGTGTGTTTTGTGTACAGGTCCTCACATCGTTTTTTCGGTCTACCTCTACTTCTTTGTCCTTCTCTTGGTACTCATGCTGAACCCTGCCATTTTTGTTCTTAATAATTTTGAACCCCGCCATTTTTATTTTTTATTTTTGAAATTTATCGACGGTGTGATGACTGTGTGTGTGTGTTTTGTGTGCAGGTATTTCAGTTTTGTAGGAAACAGCTGTTTAAAAAACAGCTGTTTCCTACAAAACTAACCTATGAAAAATTTCTGTGGGGAGGGGATGCAAAATGATGTACTGAATAGCTGGTAACCGTTTGTGCGTTTCCCATTCCACCTTGTACAGCAGTGGCGCTTGAAAAATCGTCTGCAATCTACCTAAGAACTCAGACCCCGATGTCACCGGATACCGAGTATCATATTAAAATGTAAACTCATGCACTTATACCATTATAAGAACAGTACGTAAATAATAATTGAAGTCAATTATTTTGCAAAAGAAATACGTCACAATCAAGCGACCGGCCAACTTTGATTATGTGGACAATGATTGCAAATCATACAGATCCAGCAACTGAAAGCAACTTTTTGTGGTAACAGATGATATGAAAATATCAGCTTTAATTCATCACTCGTTTGGAGGATAGTTTTTTTATGTACCATATTATATTATTCAAGATGAGAGATGAAAAGTTGGTCCGTAGATCGGTGACCACCCATTACATACCGAGTTGCCTCCGTGCCTCGGAAAGTACGTTAAGCCGTTGGTCCCGGCTGTTAATTGTAGATTGGCACTTGTTATAGGTAGGGCCCCAAAGTCTGACAACCAGTCTTAATAAAAGGTATCGTATAACCCAGTACTAACTGGGTAATACGATAATACCAGTATATTAATGAACATGAAAAAAAAAAAGTGTGTATGTGTGTGTGTGTGTGTGTGTGTGTGTGTTATGTGTGTGTGTAATGTGTGTGTGTGTAATGTGTTAAAATAAATTAAATTATTTATTTATTTTATTTTTTATTACAAACTAGCTCATGCCCGTGGCTTCATTCGCGTAAGTTTGGTAATAATAATTGTCCCACGGGATCGCACTACCGGAATAAAAAGTATCCTATGTGTTAATCCAGGTTGTTATGAGCAGGTAATCGCTCCTCGGTAACATACCGTCACACAGTTATTGGGTTTGGTGTTTTGGGGACATGTCTCATGTAACTTTGACGTTCAAAAGTTCTGGGTTCGATTTCCAGGTCGGGAAAAGTGTTATTGGGTTTTTCCATCATGATTTCTTCTCGGAATCGGATCGCCCCCTATTACATGGGACTTACACATAACTGTCGACATGTGGGTGTACTATTACGGTACGCCTCTGCCTAACCCTTCGGGCAGAACAGGCGTGATGTTATGTAATGTTACTTTTTATTATTTTTTATTTTCTGCTGAAGAACATTAATCTCCAAATTGACCGCTACAATGAAAAGTCGTGATTAGGATATCACATCACTTGACGAATAATATATTCACCAATGTGTTAGTTGTCGATTATGACTAATAAGGTGTCAATTGGTCGTAACCAAGGATTTTGGTATCGTGGAATGCCATAAAGGATGGATCGTTTGACTCTAAGCTGAAACCAAGTCGATACCGTGTCTGATTTCTTACTTAAGACATTGGAATAAAATTATCAACAAGGTGTCAGTTGATCTGGCTGATTTAGAATCGAATCGTTGTTTTTTCACTGATGATTAAGTTGTAACGAACACTAATTTTGTTACGACCTCTAAGCTAATTTATTATAAATACAGGGTGATTGCTAATTGGATGTATTTATTAAAATGGGTGATACTAAACATCCATCAATTTTAATCCCGATAATATGGGGTGCAAACGAGGTTGTTTTGGAGAAATCGAACTTTTAAAGTTTTTTTTTTTAAATTATCCACCTCTTCACCATAAACGGCTGATTGTGAGAAATCTACGCCGTTGAGGATTTTAAACTGATACTTTTCTGACAGTTTATGAACGAATGAATCTTTGGATAACCAATAAATAAATAAAAATAGCCTTTATTTACTCTGACCTTCGTATTCACATTATTTTTAGTACTACACTTAATTGTTTACTATATATTATATAACCAATATAAAACATCAAAAAATACATCTGCCTTTGGAAATTAAGCGCTATAAAGGTCATGTTCTGATATTTTCTTCATATATTTATTTAAAAAAAACTGCCTAGAAAACAAGGGAATTTTCAAGAAAATTACAGAACATAACCTTTATGAGGCTTAATAATAAACCTATTATTTTCTGTTTCTTCTATGTTGATGTTTTTTTATTTTAATTTTAATATTATTATCAGAGTAGAGCAGCAGTGGCCTAGAGGTGGCAGCCCCGACTTATGAACAGTAAGTTGTGGGTTCAAACCCAGGCAGGCGCATTACTTTGTGTAATTTATTTCATCACCACTGCTGTCAAAACGGCGAAGGAAAACATCGTGAGGAAACCGGGATATACTAGGACCAAAAGTTCGAAGACATGTGACAACTACCAACCCGCACTGGGCCCGCGTGGTCGATTATAGCTCATTCCCTCTAATAGAGAGGAGGCCGTGTGTCCCAGCAGTGAAAACATTTAGGCTGATTATGCTATTATCCAAGTGTTTGCTGTTGAATGGTTTTTTGAAGTAGGCATCCGCTAAGAAAGAATCTTGGAAAATGAAGTTCATAATAGGATGATACAGGGACAGAAATTTTGAATGAAAATCCTTCACCCGTCGAAATTAGTGCGGGTCAGATAGTAAAAAAAAGGAATAAATTTATCAAAAATATCCGTTGTTGTTTGTGAGCCGTCCAATCCATCATTCTTTTAGTGCTTTGTACTATTAAAATACTAAGTATAGACATGACACCATCAAGGATTTTACGAGTTCTCTGGTTCCCAAGAGCATTGTGACAAATTGCGAAAGATACTTATTTTATTATTTTCGTCGTGTTAACATCAGTTTTTGTTGTAATGAATATGTTAAGTTGGGACTTAACTAATGTAATTGGTCATAAAATGTTTAAGTCTTATCTTTTGGAAAAAAAATGTTTTGATATGCCTCAATTTTTTTCTAAGATTTATTGTCATAATGCTGACGGAAAATAAAACACTGAGACATGTTTATCTCCATCTTATCCAGCATTATCGGTTAAAATTTTGTATTGTTCTTTCGTACGTAGTAATTTAGAATACGCATCTTAGGTTTGGAACCCGCAGTATGAGGCATATAAGTCCCGTATTGAAGGCGTCAAAAGAAAATTTCTATGTTACCAAGATTATAGAGCACAGCAATACTCAGTTGACTATGAGCACCGCTGTAAACGGTACCACTTCCTTCCTCTGGAGATGAGGCGTCATATTGGAGACATAACTATGCTTATGGGTGTCGCAAATGGCCATATTGACTGTCCTGAACTTGTTGCAAATTTAGCATTACGCACGAACCTAATGGGACTACGTCAGCGACCAATATTAAGTATACCTTTCATAACGACGAATTATGTGAAAAATGTTTTTTCAATAAGGAGTGCACTTGTTTTTAATAGACTTTCTAGGGACCTTGATATTGACTTGTTCTGCACCAGTGTGGCGTCCTTGCGACGGCAAATGGCACATAAATTTTTCGATAATTATCTAACTTCTCTCGTTAGTAATTAATTGTCGTCTGTACTTTTTCTTTTTTATCGATAAATGTATATCTATTTTTTTTTTGTCTACGTGTGGAGGCTTGTAATTAGCGATTTGAAAAAATTACACTTTCAATATCATTTTTTTTATTTGTTAGTCTGTAAGCCTTCTTTAAAATAAAATAAATATTATCTATGAACCCTGCCTCGTTGGTGGTTGCAAGCGCGACTGCTGAGCATGAGGTTCTGGGTACGATTCCCGGTTTGGGTAGTGTTAATGCTTTTTTACAACAGGAATTTCTCAGTACCAGCCATGGAGTCTGGATTTGTGCTCGGTAGATAGAAATAGGCTCGCCCCTATTTTATGGGAATTAAAAATAACTGGTGAAATGTGGGTGTGCTACTAGGTACACCTCTGCCTAACTCTTTGGGGATTACAAAGCGTGATTTTATGTTATGTTATCTTTTACCCCTTGCTTTTTAATTGGTTTTATTTAAATCTTTCAAGTGCTCTTAGACTGATGATTGTAGACATAATTATGATTCATCGTTTCATGCTGAAACATTGACTGCTCCTGGCACCTTACACTCAACACGGCACAGACGACAACCTCCTAGGTTGACCTGCGAGACGGTATTCATAAAAAAAAAACTGATACACTACGCGACTTACGACGTGGCTAGCTTCAAGTAACACGTATTCGTGTCTTTTGTGTGAGTACCGTGGGTCTGGTTCATATTATCGACAGTCGCTACAATACATCGACGGACGCTTTATCGAAAACGTTCTATCGACGGGTTAATGAATCGACAGTAACTCAAATCGATGGTATCGACGCTACATGTGGACTGCGGAGTCTCGTTCCCTCGCTTTGTGGCAAGTTTTAAGCAACTTTTCTCTCTTAACTTTTCTCTTATCTCATTTTTTTTTATTTCGTCGGAACACGTGTAGCTTGTGGCCAAGCGGCAACGTTATTGCCTCTATTGTTATTCTGTAAACAGTTGGGTTTTTGAGTATATCAATTTGATTTCTAACCGATTTAAAAAAAGAAAGTTTTTTTTTTACTTTGGCTGTTTTTTTTTGCTTGTTTTAATGTTTGTTACTCCATAACTCCGTGATTACTGGTTCGATTTATTTAATTATTTTTTCATTTGGTAGAGGAAGCTCTCCCATATACCATGGCATCAGTAGTTAATAAGTTATCTTCTATCATACCATTTTTTCTTCTATGTCTATGTAAAGTAACAATGGAAAATGAACTCAACTAAAGATCGTGTGAGATACCATCATACCACAACTAAAAAGACTGGAATAAAAAAACTTTTTTTGCAAAAAATATAAAAAAATAACAGACTCGCAAAAAAGGAAAATATCTGTAAGTCGGTGGAAAAAAAAAATCAATTACATTTTTATGAAACACGTTTACAAACAGCGGGTTCCAGTAAATAACATTCAAAGGGCGTTCATTCTTGTAATTACTTTGACACGAAGTTGCATATTCTGTCGAAAAATAAACTGCGCGCAACTTGCGACGATTTAAAGTTGCCTCATAGTTGCGGAGTGTGTAGGTAGCCTATTTGTGTTCTATAGTAAGTACGAACAGGTAGTATTGAATCGTTTAACGTTTGCAAAGCCAGTCTGTCAGTAGGAATATACGCGTATCGAGGTTGGTACATAATATATTATAACTGTCAATATTTTGTGAGGAATTTTTTTTTTTTTTGCTGTGCTTGATACAAAAGTGAATGTGATGAATTTAGGGTAGATATTTATGTTTTGAATATAATATTAAATAATAAAATCTACTGTGTAAGTGCAAGAAAAATATTCATGTATTTTTTTATAAAAAATATAAACCACTAATAATTAAGGTTATAGAATAACAGCCGCTCGGATCGATCTTCAGGTTAAGCTGAAATTGTCTGGGTGCGTGGATGGGTTACCATTGAGAACATACCAAGTTACCTCTGTGCCTCTGAGAGCACATTAGCCGTTGGTCCCGGCTGTCATTTGTAGATCTTGGACAGTCGTTACAGGTAGTCAGTGGCCAGAAAGTCTGACAACCAGTCTTACCAAGAGTTATAGTATCATTATATCTGTAACGTTTCTCTAGATTGAGAAAAATCGAACTAATCCTAACGTTGAATTAATATGGAAATGACTGTTTTTAATATGAATTATATTTTAGTATACGAAAGTAGGTTAATAATGCATTAATAGTGTTTTGATCCTTTAAAATATGATTTTCCTAAAAGGACATTTTTATTTCAGTGTTTTATAATATAAAATCTGTAACAAATGAGTTTACTTCACGAAGTTAAATGTGTATAATCGAATAAAAATAAACTGAAACCTGAATTTGGACAGGTTAATTTTGTAGATATATTTTTTTCAGTGTATCTCGAATAACCAACAAGAATTCCTGTAAATTTATAAAATGTTTATTTTGTTAATTTCAGAAGTGGTGGAGGCGCCGTTTTTTATACAGAAGATTGATTTGATAATTAATAAAGGCCTGAAAATGGATTATATCTCTGAACCAGAGAATAAACTAATAAAATACGGCCCAGAAGTAGTTGAAGAAATAAGAAAAGAACATAACCTTGATAACAAAATAAATAGAGAACAAGCCATCGCTATCATAGACAAGTGGGTGAAAACACAGGAGCATTTAGTGAAAAGAGATTATAGTAAGTAACCATAATACCTAACTGTTTGACATGTACGTGTATCCGTATCTTTGTTCCCTCGTAACTGCTAATTAGATTAATTTGGATTAATTATACGTCGTTAGATTTGTTTTAGCAGCGCAAGTGTCACTGGTTACAATTAAAACTGACGGCAATCATTCGGTTCACATATAAGGTAACAGCTCGCGAACACTAACGTAAAAGGTTGGCAGACTCGTTCCACAATTCATTTTTTAGGGTTCCGTACCCAAAGGGTAAAACGGGACCCTATTACTAAGCCTCCGCTGTCTGTCTGTCTCCAGGGTGTATCTCATAAACCGTGATAGCTAGAAAGCCGTGTTCACAAATGATGTATTTCCGTTGCCGCTATAACAATACTAAAAATTAAAAAAATATATATTAAGGGGGGTCCTCATGGCCTGTGGACGGTGAGTAATGGGCTAGCTCGCCGTCCGTCCGTCGTCTGACGACGGGCAGGCCGTGTCGACGGCGCGTTCGTGTTCCACGCGCGCCTCAAAGAGTTGTCAGCAAACGGGAGGGGCTCGCAAGGGCCGGTGCCTGCCACGGCTGCGGGACTGTTCGAAAGAGATACCGCGGCCCTGGAACATAAAGGGCCAATGAAGGAACATGGGTGGTTTTTAGTCAGTAAGAGTCTGACACTCCCTTCCGCTCCGCCCAGAGCGGGAGGAGTCATTTGATGATTTCCCACCCCCCAAAAAAAAAAAAAAAAGGGGGGTCCCCATACAATAAACGTGCTTTTTTCGTATTTTTTATAGATAATGGTACGGAACCCTTCGTGCGCGAGCCCAACTCGCACTTGGCCGGTTTTTGTTTTTCTTTATCGATGTATTTTATCTCTCTTTATTTTGTATATTTTGTTAGTAAGTATGTATACAATTATTATTACATTTTATTCTTGGATTGCCGTTGCACCTACTGTTTTCTCTGCATTTCAACCCAAGGTTGACTGGTAGAAAATGTCAAAGCCATTAAGTTCACCTTTGTACATTATGTGCATAAAGTTTTAGTAAAAAAATAAAAGTAGCGAATTTGGGTGTGAAATTGTGGATTTCGAATTTTTTTCTTCTTCCAAATTCATCGAGTGGGGTATCAAACCCTGAGTAAGAAAGTTTGGTCGCACAACCAGGCGTCCGACCAGTTTTGTTTAAGATACCGCAGGTCATCGGTAGGTAATCGCATTTTTCCATGGTCCTGTCCTTTTTCTGTCGCTCGGAACCGCCATATGCTATAGCGAGAAACAGCGACAGCATCAACGATGCGCTCGGCAGCATCCTCTGTTTGTCGCTGTGGTTCAACCCTTAGTCCATACAGGGTAGTGATTTAGTAACTCGATTCCCCAGGAAGTGATTCTACCTGAGATATTTAAAAGCTACCTAAAGAAATTATTATCACTAACAACAAATTCCTATAGAACAATAGACAGGACTGATTCGTGAATCGACTGTATTTTTCATGAATCGGATTCGAGATTCTCATTCCTTTACGTATACTATATTTACTTTATTTGATTTTTTACGAACTCAATGGGCATAAAAAGACAGTCGTATCGTTTTTACGAACTTATAATATGTTTTTTTCTAACATTACTTAGCACTGGAATGCTTATGAGCAGAGAATGCCAGCTAGCAACTTAAAAATACTATGTCCGTTGGTATCTACATTTTATTATAGAACTTAACCTCATGCTAGAACATTTAAATGGCCTGGTAGACTTAATTTACCTACAAGTAATTTACGGTATAATTATAATCCTAAAAAGTAAACATTAGAAAAACCGGATAAGCAAGATTTTGTTAATTTGTTTCTAATAATTGCAAGAAGTTGTGATCATAAATGAATATTATTTACCATAATATTGTCAATCAATCTTAATTTTGGGTTCCACTTCAAAATATTCGTGGCTTATCGGGGTTTTCACTCAAATTATCCCGATAATTATACTTATCAAAAATCAAAAATCAAATCAAATCATTTATTACCCAGATAATACAATCCAATCGAATTCTTATATAATGCACAAAAAAAGCACACTGTGTTATTATCAACGCAAACCTGTTTATATGGAGATTCATAGATGACTCTACTCTGAAGTGTAAATGTGGTGTTGCCACACAAACGATGCGACACTGGATATCGTGTCCTACCTGTCCTGTTGATTGCACATCACAGGAGCTGATGGTGAAAGTGCCAAACTGGTAGCCAAATTTTGGGCAGAGTCAATTGAAATTGTCATCAACTCGCTAAGAAGAACGATCAGGTCAACACTAAATGTTCAAAATACAATAGTCACACATTCAAGTGTTGTCTTATCTAAGTAAAAATAGACTTAAGATACCATTTCGTTTGTCACAATCACAAGGCTCACAATTGAAAAAATACTTTCACAAATTATAGACGCACGGTTGGCGCAGTGGGTGAGCGATTGACTGCTGCGTTGCGTGTCGCGGGTTCGATCCCCGCACGAAACAAATATTTGTATGGCCTACAGATAGTTGTTCCGGGTCTGGCTGTTTGTATATGTGAGTTTAAATGTTTGTAAATGCACCATCGATACAGGAGAAATTCCTAGAGTTCAACGTTTTTCAAAAAAAACAAAATAAATAAATAATAAAAAAATGTGAGTTTTACGGGTCTAGTTTTTAGTACAGATCCATTGGTTTCTAATACAGAAAGGTTTCACGACATTTTCCTTCACCGTGTATGCCCTGGAACCAAAAAATGGAAGCTTGTCTACTACTGGTGGACAGCGACGGGATTTTTTTTTAAATAATTCTCTCTCTCTCTCTTCCAAGTGGTGGAAAGAGATAACTTTTTTAATTTTTTCCCCTTAGGCACTACTGGTGGACAGTGACACGACTTTATTTAAATATCTCCGTACGCCACCACTGGTGTTGACACAATTTTAAAAATGAGTATTCTTTTTCTTCACCAATAGCGGCCAGTGACCAAATTTATTAATAATATTCCCATTAACAGATTTTTCAGTATTAGATTTTTGCTGCTATTTTCGAAATCAAAATTGTGATTTTCCTTTTTTTTAATGCGTCGCAATCTTTGCAACTTTGCATCAGTGGTAGATAAGTAGGTGGTGGACATTGGGAATCATAGGTCACAAGGGATCCGTGTTATATTTTTTGGTGCACTCTCACAGTGAGGAATCGGAAACCCAGCAGGGGAAACTGTATAATAATAATAATATTTTTTTTATTATCAGACAACAAGGCCCATAGATAAAATACACAAAATAATTTTACACAATGATAAACTAATACATATATATGTATGTATAGGCAGTACGGAACTCAAACCACTGGCTCTTGAAACTCTGACCAATGTTTTGACATATCTGGTGTCAAATCTCATAATAAGTGTTGGATTAGTGGCCGATAAAAAACCTACAGCCGATTAAATTACTTGACGGTTCTAATATTTGACAGCAAATCAAAGTCAGGCAGAAACCGAAGGTCACCTGGTAACTATAAAAATAGTTAAAAGTCGGACTTGAGCAGATAGTTAGTTTTTCCAGGATTAAAAAAACCGGCCAAGTGCGAGTAGAGCCATGCACAATGTAGGGTTTCGTTTTAATCTTACAACGTTAATTTAATCGTTAATAATTATGTTTAGGAAAATATGTTATCCAAGTACATTTATAAATTGTTTTAGCTGGTAGAGGGGGACTTAAGTCCATCGAAAATTAGCACTTTAAAACTTAATATTTCACAAACGAATCCCTTAATCGAAAAATTATTTGAAAGACCTATCCAATGACATACCACACTTTGGGGTACACGAGAAAAAATCCTCACTTTACGTGTATAGGATATACTTACACACAGAAACTCTAAAAAAAATATTTTTCGAGATTTTATTTCACCACTTTTTCGGCGTAACTAATCTGTATATTCATGCCAAATTACAGCTTTCTAGTACTAAGAGTCTTTGAGCTAAGCTGCGGACGGACATGGCGAAACTGTAAGGGTTCCATGTGGACTACGGAACCTTAAAACCAAATTAAAATATTTTTTCAGCCAGTTTGATTGAATTAAACTTATAAAACATAACACTCCTTTTTTTGGGCAGTCGTGTAAAAAAACCTTGCTTTTCAAGGTTAGGCAATACACATATTATTTGTGTTTAAATTATACCGACTAGAACCAAAAAAAATTACAAGTTATTGATATTAATAATAGTAATAAACGTTTAATTCAGATAAAATCCATATAGCATAATAGTAATTAAATAGTCAGCTTACAAAAAAAAAACAACAAAAAAAAAACAATTTAGATTAAATTAAATGAGAAGAATTTAATGAAGAAAGAGTTTTTATACAACCAAAATTGCTTAGCTATAATTATATAATACATATATCTAATAGCGACCTACCCCAATAACTGTGCCGAGCAGAGAACAAGCGACCCTTTACTTAATGCAGTGTTCATCATCATCTGTCTAGCCTTTTCCCAACTATGTTGGGGTCGGCTTCCAGTCTCGCCAGATGCAGCTGAATACCAGTATTTTACATGGAGCGACTGCCTATCAGACCTCCACAACCCACCTAACACTGGGTAACACGATACCCTTTGGCAAGACTGGTTGTCAGACTTTCGAGCCACTGACTACCTTAACGACTGTCAAAGATCTACAAATGACAGCCGGGACCAATGGCTTAACGTGCTTTCCGAGGCACGGAGGAAACTCGATATGCAATGGGTGGTCACCCATCTACGGACCAACCTAGGCAAGCGTGGCTTAACCTGAAGGTCAACCCGAGCGGCTGCTATGTCATGTCGTAAGTCAGTGGTGCCACCGACTTCCGAAAGTCCAGTTATTTTAGAATTTTGAGTTTTTTTGAAGTCAGTTTTTTTTCGCAGAAAGGTTTTATTTTATCCTTTTTGGTTTATTTGTTTCTTTATTTATTTATTTGGCTCATACACTGTTTCGAAGCTACGAGATACATCCAAAAGTTTCACAGACAAGTGTATCAACCTCTTACAGGTAAGCACGTCATGCACTACTTATTTATCGTAGGGTGCCTGCTTAAAATATCACACAAATTCTTGTCAAAAAATATTTTTTACATTGGAACTAGAAGTTATTAAGAGATCATCATGTCATCAATATAACCCAACAAGATAAAAATACGTATTACACGTTCATTGCCAGCCAAAATGCTGAACTGACCTAAATGGCAAAAAAAATCGTAGAATGTCTTCTATAGTGGCTTAAACCAAATACCAGAACTCAATACACTGCGGCCACTATTTTATGGCTTTTATGGCTCGTACATAATTGTGAGGCACCATCACACGACTTGCCCCAATAACTGTTTACAGCTTATCAAACTTAGGTTGTTTACTCTAATATATACATAACATAACATAACATCACGCTTGTAATCCCCATAGGGTTTGGCAGAGGTGTACCTATTAGTTCACCCACATTTGGCCAGTTATGTTTAAGTCCTGTATAATAGGGGGCGATCGTATTGTCATCAACCGGGAAATGTGCAAACTTCGTGGCTGCTACTGAGAAATTTCTGATGGGGAAACCTAATTATATTTTGCCCGACCCGGAATTGCACCAAAGACCTCATGCTCAGCAGTCACGCGATCACTAGTCCAATGATCACACGTAAACCATCCGGAACGGTTTCTCTAAATCATCACAAAGACCGAATCAAGTTATCATTGGTCAGTCAAAAAGAAAATGCGGTTACACCAAAGACTATTTATATTCTCTATGGGTTACACAGACGGACATACAAAACTATTTTCGCACTCTTAAAGTTTTATTATGTTCGGTGTCGTTATTATAGCTGCAAAAATAAATAAAATTGAAGCATCTGTTTGTAATTTCTAAATAACAGGTTTTTACTGAATGCATATGAAAGTATAAACAAACGGTACATATTATAACAAAAAAAAAACATGTTTTATTATTTTTGTTTCTTTTTTAATATTTTTATTTCACATAGGCCTACATGGGCACTAATAAAACGTCGACAAAGAGGTGCACGGGTCGGGTTGGTCGTTTCCTATGGAGAAGAACCGTCAAGAAACTCCATGGTTACTCTTTTAAAATGATTAGATTTTACAATATTATCATGTTACAGCATTAGTACTCAAGTATGGGGGGACAGCATAGGCCCGACAATAAGTCGTTGCTTACTACACAAAATACGGAAAACAAGATAAGAGGTTAACAAAAGTTAACTCACCTGTAGGAATCTACAAGGCCTACGTCTCTATTTATGTCGGTCTGTCTGTCTGTTTGATTTTTACTGGCAGATAGCTGATGTTATAAGGAGTAACTTGGGTCTATGTTTTATTTTGAAAAAAAAGAATAAGGGTCCCGTGCAAAAGTGCAAAAAATAAAACTCTTGAAATTGTTAACAAAATCCGATTCAAATAGAGAAGCAATATTTTTTTACTAGCTGTTGCCCGCGACTTCGTTCGCGTGGAAATTTTGTATGTATGTGAGAGACTGCCTCGTTGGTCGAGTGGTCGCAAGTACGACTATTAAGCATGAAATCCTGTGTTAAAAAAAATGTTCATTTTAATTACATAAAGCTATATCGCACATGATTTAGAGATCACCTTTTGAGCAAGGCGATGCTTGTGTAACTCTGCTCTTCCACTTAACATTAAACAATGAATGCAATTGAAAAAATACTATAAATAGGTAATAGGTGTTATTGGGTTATTCCATCAGGAATTTTGCAATAGCAGCCATGGGATGATCAGATGGGACGCCTCGCCTTTTAACTCCACGGAGTTGAGAAATGCAACGGGGTAGGCAGTACTATCGTCATTAGCCATCACAGTGTCTAGTGTGTCAGTGTTCTGTCGTCATAAGACGGTCGGACGGCGAGCTAGCCCATTACTCACCGTCCACAGGGTCTAAAGCGGCCGAACGACGCCACCCATCAGCGCCTGGTTGCCGCGGATGTCCTGCAAGCTGCGGTTCAACGCCTCTAATGCATGCTTCTGCGACATTGTGCACTCGTCCTATAGGCTTAACTTCCACTGCTGCAAAAAGACTCCCCCGTTTTGATGATGTTGCATGTTGGAGTATCTTCGCTTGCAAGATTCAGCGGCAATTTGAAAATTGAATGTGCAGTCCGGCCACCCTCAAGCAAAGTTGCATCAATGCTCGACGAAGTCACAACCACAGTTATGTGACGGCACGGTTTGCGCAGTGGCTGAGCAATTGACTGCGGCGCTGCACACACAACGTCGTGTATTTTATCAAATTTTAATTTTGTTATATTTTTTTTAATTTTTAGAGATTTTTTTTCGTAATGGGTTGTACATAGTACTTATTACTTCCATGCAAAGAGTAAACACAAAAGGAAAAATAAAACCAAATTCATTATCAGCCATTCCGACTACACTTCGACTAAAACCTATTTACATAAATGATTAAAATTATCATAGAAATCGCGTGTTGAGATTACTAACTAAATTTTAAACATTAATATCTTTTGCGTCTGTTGATCGATTTTGATGAAATATACACTAAATGTTACTCGGAACAATGCTTCTTATGTTTCAATATTTCGATTTTGAATATAATGAGGGATTTTTACGTGATGGGCGCACAAACATACAGACAAACCGACAAACCGACAAACCGACAAACAGACAAAAATTCTAAAAATGGTAGAAATGGGTTCTGTTAGTGCTCCTTTAACACCCCTACTACTTTTTTTCTAAATATTTTCAATGTACAGAAACGCCAAGTCTACAGATTTATTATATGTATAGATAATAATTTCACGCGGACGGAGGTCGCGGGCAACAGCTAGTATTACAAATATAATAGCACATTTTTTTAATACTAACAATTGTTTTATTTATTTATTTATTGAAAACTTCATGTACAAGATTTGGACATAGGCGGATTTAATGCCACAAGGCATTCTCTACCAGTCAACCTTTGGGTTAAATAGGACAGCATTGTGGTAGAGTACAATTTTTATTTATAAAATTACCATTTTGTTAACATAAATTAATACACATAAATTGGTACAAACTAATACATAATATATGTATACAGATAAAATAAACTAATATTTATACACATAGTCCAAAATACGAGAAACCTTATAATAATTACAATGACTCTAGTAATGACTAGATCGTAAGCAATTTAGGCTAACTTTAAATAGAACTTCCGAACTGCTCTTTTGAAAGCCATTTTTTCTTCGCCATTATTTTCCCGACTTTTAATTTTTAACCTCTAAGGTTTCAAAGAACAACAAATTAAAAAAACGCTTAACTTCAAGATTTTTTTGTACTAACCTTTTTCCTTATGTGAATTTCAGGTAAAGCTTACATAGAAAGATCGTTAGTCACCTGCAAGGGTTCCCTAGAACGAACAAAAAAACAGATAGACAAAATATGCACATTGAGGACATTGATGCCAAAATACTTTCAAACTACAAATATCCTTGAAAGTGAGATTGCGCCAGTTTTAGACAGAGGGTAAGTACTTTATCTCCGTTTTTTTAAGGTTCGTAGCCGAATGGCAAAACACGGAACCCTTGTAGATTTGTCATGTCTGTCTGTCTGTCTGTCTTTCCGAATGTCACAACCACTTTATTCCGAAACTATTAAGTCTACATAGTCGAAATTTGGTAGGCAGACGTATTCTCTGAACCGCACTACGATATTTACGCATAAAAAAATTAAGATTAAAGGGGGCTCCTCATACATGCAACTGAAGCTAAAAAAAATCATTAAACCTATACGTACGTTTCTATGGATAGGTCTTTAAAAGTGACATCGAGGTTCCTAAAACAGGAATGGGCTAGCTCGCCGTCTGTCCATCTTATGACAACAGGCCGTGTCGACGGCGCGTTCGTGTTCCACGCGCGCCTCAAAGAGATGTCAGCAAACCGGAGGCGCCAAGGGCCGATGCCTGCCAGGGCTGCGGGAATGTTCGAAAGAGATACCGCGGCCCTGGAACACAAAAGGCAAAAGAAGGAACATGGATGGGTTTTAGTCAGTAAAAGTCTGACACTCCCTTCCGCTCCGCCCAGAGCAGGAGGGTTCATTTGATGATTTCCCATCCCAAAAAAAAAGGTTCCTAAAACTAGTTTTTCTCAAAGTCAGTCGTTTGAAAGATAGACACTTCCAAAGTGGTAAAATGTGTGTCCTGTGTGCGTGTGAGTATGACTTACTAATGCTTTCTATGATGGAGGATTAACAAAGATATATCAGTAGCAGCCACGGGAGTTTGGATTCCAGCCCAGTTCTTCTTTAAGTGTCGACAAACTCAAATACTGTTAAAACAGTATGTAGCGAGTGTATGTGAGCTGTCTCACACACAGCTTAGCACAGCTCTAACATTTGCTTCGATTCAATCTTGAAAAGTGCCCACTGCAGGATATGCTCCACAAGAGGTGGAGCATATCCTGCAGTGGGGCTCCACACTGGCAATTGTTTTGATTCCTTTAGGTATTAGGTAGGCTCACCCCTATTCTATGCGACTTAGCGACTGGCGAAATGTGGGTGTACTAATAGGTACACCTCACCCTTCGCGGATTATAGGCGTTATGTCTATTATTATAATGCAGTGTCATTTATTTACATCAATTTACTGTTCTAGTATAGTCACCGCTAATACCATTTGTCCATGCTCTCAAGTTGCGGTTTCAAAATCAAGCAATTTAATATTACGACTAATATAATGTGTCTTTGAAATTAGACCGAGATTGAGACTACACCTTAAACTAATAGATAAAATAACGGTTTTAAACTATTTCATGACCTGTGTCATCCTCATCAATATAATTTGGAATATGTGAAATAGATCATTTATCTCAAATTATACAACGTGTAAACGGACCCTTCACGACGACGACGTCAACCAAGCATTCCGTACATCAAACTGATTAAAGAAAGAAAAAGTAGTTGTTTCACTCGCGCAGGTAAAAACAATAAAATATAAATTAAAGAAACAAAGAAAAAAAACACATAAATAACATTAAACTTTAAAATTGGTCCTGTTCGAGGCTAAAAGCATTGCTGAGAAATCACGGTTCACGGTAGCGCCCAATGAAACGCATTCAAAGCATTGTGTGGTGGATGCGTCGAATAGTACAATCACGAGCACCAATATACAGTACCTATACATTTTCCTAAATTTTACAGTAATTTTCGCGAGAAATGACGATTGTAACTTGGAAATAGGATCTTTTTCATAAAAATATGAGTTCCAATATACTATGTTCGTAACAACATGAAATTTTTCTTTTGAGGTACGGAACCCTAAAAATACTGAAATACTCCCTTAATGCCTCAATTCTGCTCTCTGCTCACTCCTGTGAAAAACTTTATTATTTTATAAGCACGGGTTTTTAGGGTGGACTCACGAGCCGTTCCAAATTCTATGAAACACCAAGCTGTAATGCACAGTTTTATAGTGCACTGTGCAGTGCTTTGCATTAAACGACTGTTGGCGCATTAATGTATTAAAAATTTATGATAAATAGAATATGTACACAATGATTTGATATTAGATTACATTATGTGGGTAACGATTGTTTTTTACTTTGCCAGGCTCTTCGCATTGGTACCAACTCTTACAGATGAATACCACCGAGTCGTCATCATCAAGGTGAAATCAAGTTCGGACGTCGGGCAAAACGACTATACCTTGCTCTTCAAATTATTTGTAGTTGTAAGTATGAAATGGATACTATTTATCAGCTTGAATTTTGTCCACTGGCACTGGCAGTATTTATAACTCATTTCCACACTGTCCCGCACCGGAGCTGTATACCGGAGAAGACTCACCGTATTTTTATCAGCTGATCCTGGAAGTCTGCTCTCCAAGAACGTCACTCGAAGTTTCGACCGTTTCCTACTAAACCTGAACCCGAGACCCGAACTAAAAATGATTGATGGTGTCACTGTCGATTGGACACTTGTCCCTACCCCCGATGTGTTATCAAATCATGAATCCAAAATTAATATGTAGTAGGGTTCATTTCGAGCTTCTTTCGGACGGGTCCGTATCTTCGTTGACGGAGTTAGAGTATAGACGCTCAGTTAGGTTTTTTTTTCTATTCTGCTTCCCCACTCCTGGGCAAACGCTTCCTACCACTCCTTTTATTTATCGCGAACCCGTGCGTCCTCCTTCCAGTTCTGGTGGAACCTGACCTTCGTCCCGCCATCTTTTTCGTGGCATACTGCGACCCTGCCTGACTGTCTCAGGGCACCAATCTCCTGCTATTTTGGCCCACAATTTGACCGGCATGCTGCAGACATGTCCTGCGCAGTCCAATTTGAGTTAAGCTCTTTTTTGAGCCATGTCAGCTACATTTGTTTTGAAGCGCAGTATTGTGTTTCGAACACGACCCGATTTAATACCTAGTATACCGTGCTCCATTGCTTGCTGGAAAACTTTGAGTTTGGACTTCTGGGTGTTAGCCAAATACAGAGTCTGTGCACCATAGGTTAAGACGGTTAATTCATACTAATATTATCCATACTTCCATACTATCCATACTTCCATAATAATATTATACGCGCCTAAACCACTGAACCGATCATACTGAAATTTTGCATATACGTTGTCAGGTGCACAGAAACGGACATGGAGTACCTTTCATCCCGAAATAAAGTACTGTTCCCGAGGAAAATAACAATTTATTAACGTTCTTATGCCAATAGATGGCGCCATGTGTCTTTCGAATCATGATTGAATAATATTATTACAAGCAGAGTGCAACCCGAATTTATTGTCAAATTCTAAATTAACGCGAACGGAAGCCGCGGCAAAATGTAGTTAATTATAATTATTAAATTAAGTATATTACAATTGTTCATACACAGAATCCTGAACCGACCAATTCGGGATTCTTTCTATGCTGGTTGAGACGATGGAGAGGGTGTGTTCAGTGCGTATAACTGAGCATTGATCTGAAAGAAATTTTTTTATGGAGCGCTGTCTTTGTCACTTACATCTGTGACTGCCTTTTTGTAAAGCTAAGCTGACCTACTGGATATTTTTGGGAAAATTTCTTCGTGAGATCTTAGTGAGGAAAACTTCAGAGCTGCAGCATCATTGCGATTCACGGCCATGTCTGTCAAACTCTGCACAGATACGTAGCTGACAAACATATGAACCGCGCAACTAACGCGGCGAACCTACATAATTATCTGAGCACATCTTACGTACCAGTGGAATGCTAACTTAAATTTTTACAAGTTCCCAACGACTTAAAATTTTCAATACAAGAAACCGCACGCAAGGCATCTTTTATCTTATCATTATGTTTATTCCATAACAATATTTAAACATTATTAAATTAACAATGTATGTATAATGTAATAATAAATAACATAATATACAAAAAAATGGCGTCAAAAAACTCTCCTCAATGCTGTCAACTGGTAATGTATCGAAAAGACTGGCGGTGCGGTGTTGCCACCTTGTACAGTAACGCTTAACCTCTGGTCCAATATAATGAAGTGTCAATTAAGCGTTTTAAAATGTCCTTAAAAGGCTGTGTGCACACGGACCTCATGATCCCAGATGTTTCGGACCAAAATAATCAAAGTCTTCTTGTATATGTTCCAGGTTGCCGAATATTTAAAAAACACCGACTACTGCAGAGGCTTTACACTAATCAATGATATATACGACACTAGTGCGGCGGATGTTCTGTCGAAGCTAAACCTAGTTGAATTGCAGCAGTTTATACCTGTCATTACGGTAAGTGAGCTGATTTACTTTCTGTGAAACTATTTTCTCGATAATCGGTCGGTCTATTGTCTTGGTGCTTACCTAGGTTGGTCCGTGGATGGATGACCACCCATTAAATACCGAATTTCCTCCGTGCCTCGGGAAGTACGTTAAGCCGTTGGTCCCGGCTGTCATTTGTAGATCTTTGACAGTCGTTACAGGTAGTCAGTGACCCGAAAGTCTGATAACCAGTCTTACCAAGAGGTATCGTATTACCTAGCGCTAACTGGGTTGTGGAGGTCAGATAGGCAGTCGCTCCATGTAAAATACTGGTATTCAGCTGCATCCGGTTAGACTGGAAGCCGACCGCAACATAGATGGGAAAAAGGCTAGGCAGATGATGATCTTAGTGTATAACTAAGCGCGTTTACTCATGATATTGATGACGACTCATACTGATGTTTCTCTTCACTCTGTGTGATACTCGACATACTCCTAGCGAACCAACGCATAGTACTGCAATGGCATTATTGTAATGGCTTTGGTGCTACCAATTTGAAACTTGTTCGAATTACTCTAGCCACGAAGCGTTGCACTACGTGAAGGTTCCTTTAAAATGTGTGGTTTTGGTTTAAGCAATCATGATACTGATGCTGAACCCTGCGTGTTGCCACTGCTGGACAAAGGCCTCTCCCCATGACTTCCAGTTGTTTCTATCCAGGGCTAATGTGGACTACTGGTCGATGGTTTTGTCCAGCTTATCCGGCCATCTTGTACGAGGTCTGCCGCGACACCTTTTGGCTTGAGCAATACTTTTTAAAAGAAAAATACTTTATTGTTTTTTTTTCTGGTTTTTAAATAAACTTTTATAAATATTACAGGAAGGCTACGGCACGAAAATAAAGGGAATCATCTTTCTAACTGGCTCAAAATTCATTGACGGCTTCGTCAAGATTGTTAAACCATTCTTCTCTGAGAAGATTGCCAGCAGAATACATGTGGCAACTTCCGTCGAGGGTTTGAAACAGTATCTGCCTGTAGATATTTTACCTGAAGAGTATGGTGGGAAAGAACAATCAATTGAGGTTTTGCACAGTAAGTTCATATTTTGACTGAAAAAAAAAGTTGTTCTTTTGTTTTGCTAAAGTCGGTCGGTTATAATAACACTCACGCCTGTGATCTCCGAAGGGTTACGCCGAGGTGTACTTATAGTTCACATATATTTTGCAAGATTTAAGGCCCTTGCAATTGGTCCCGAGCCTTTTGCCAGCTACCGGGCACAAAGACAACAAAAAACCGGCCAAACGCGAGTCAGCCTAGCGGACAAAGGGTGCCGTGGCACCAAACAATATAATAACAATATTTTAACGCTCATTCATTATGTCAATTTGAAGAGCAAATTTTAATTTGTTAAACAGACTGACAGACTGAAAGACTGACAGACTGACAGACTGACAGACTGACAGACTGACAGACAGACAGACTGAGAGAGTGACAGACCGACAGACTGACAGACTGACAGATTGACAGACTGACAGACTGACAGACTGACAGACTGACAGACTGACAGACTGACAGACTGACAGACTGACAGACTGACAGACTGACAGACTGACAGACTGACAGACTGACAGACTGACAGACTGACAGACTGACAGACTGACAGACTGACAGACTGACAGACTGACAGACTGACAGACTGACAGACTGTCAGACTGACAGACTGACACATTGACCGACAGACAAACAGACATACCGACAAGCCGACAGATTGACAGGCAGACTGACAGAGAAACTGACAGACAGACTGACAAGATGAATCTGTAAGTGTTCCGTTTTTGTCATTTGGCAATGGAACCCTAAAAAAGACCGGGCTGCTAAGAAATTCAAATTTAAAAACCTAGTAACACTTGGCCCGACCTAAAATTATAGTATAAACATTATATTATAGAAGCCTGTCAATACATAATAACAATTTGCCCTAATAGAAAAAACACAAAACACATTTTTCATAAAATTAAGTGACACAAAGCGTCTGCAGTAATTTTATTCGTAAGCTCGTAGTTCAAAAATTTTCTTCGTAGTTATCAATAAAAATGGAATATAATAATATTTATATAGAATACCTGGAAGGATTTGCATTTTCCATGCATTTGACTTGTATAAAAACATTTCAATTTTCAGGTAATCTAGTCAAGTCATTATCTTCAGATAGCCACATAGCACTCATGAAAGAGATGAACAAAGCCTGTACAGACGAATCGAAAAGACAACTGGACAAATTTAACGACCAGTACATGGGAATGCCTGGAACATTTAGAACATTAAGCTTGGATTAAAGGGGGACTTAGATTTTTTTTATTGTGAAGTTTTATTATTAATTTCCGATCCTTAACACATAACAGAACATCACGTCTATCAAGCCCGAAGGGTTAGGCAGAGGTGAACCTAATACAACACCCACATTTCGCCAGTAATGTGTAAGGCCCATGCAATAGGGGGCGAGCTTATAACCATCAACTGGGCACAAATCCCGTGGTTTTTCCATTAGGAATTACTCAGTAGCAACTGAAAAATTCCTAATGGAAAAACCCAATAACACTTTGCTCGACCCGGGATTCGTACCCAGGACCTCATGCTCAGTAGTCGCGATTGCGACCACTAGATCAATGAGGCAGTCTCCGACCCTTAACATCCACAATATTGATAAATGAAAGGGGAGAGAAGAAGACCAAAAAAGATGAAAGGATTTTGTGAAGAAAGTCATAAATGAAGGTAAATCATAGCATGACTGGCGAGACTTCTCCTTAACTTCTTCTAAGATAACACAGCTGGTGCAGCAGTTACCGCACTGACCGCCCGTGTGCCGGCCGTTTGCGGGTTCAATTCCTCTGTAGCGAACATCAAATTGACAAAAAGAACGATAGCGACATCTATGGAGCAAATTAAGAACTAAAATCCTGAAGCGTGTTACTATCAGAATTATCCGTGAAATCGGACACTATGTAGCCCAACTGACACAATACCCGTCTCGTCGGAGGAAACTACGTTTTCAACGGAGTATGAGGAACTTATTACGAGTAACATCCTTTTCCTCTTACCCCAAAACCTGTAACGATAATACACTTCTCCTTAGTCGTTTATTCTTGGCAGAGCGGTCGTGGTCGGGGAGGGGGGGGGGGGTTCAGGTGGGAAATCATCAAATGACTCCTCCCGCTCTGGGCGGAGCGGAAGGGAGTGTCAGACTTTTACTGACTAAAAACCACGCATGTTCCTTCTTTTGCCCTTTATGTTCCAGGGCCGCGGTATCTCTTTCGAACAGTCCCGCAGCCCTGGCAGGCACTGTGGTCGCTGCCTTCGCGATCCTTTTCCACCGGCCTCTATTGGCCACATGGCGAGCACATTCTGCCACAAAGATCTTGGTGACAGATTTGATGGAGTCTATGCATCGGGTTGGTGATCGACAACGTGGTCTTGTGCCTTCGACTCTACCCTCAATCACCAAACGGTCTATGGAATCATTGTTGCTGGTAACGTGTCTACAGAATCTGGGAGTTCGTATTTGCACAAGCGACGACAGTCTTTGTTTAATATTGAGTTCTTACCTTGTTCTAATGACAATACGGTTTAAATTTTTATACTCTTTTGTGTTATCAACTTATCATTTAACTTTGTGAATGCTGGTCAACCAGTAATTGGCGACTGTGTAAGTCCAAGACTGTAAAACCTGTACTAAAGACATTTTGTACATACAAGCTGTTGGTAAACCTTTATTAATAAATAAATTAAATAAAAGTAAACAATACAGTAGCTTTAAATCTGCAAACAGCTGACTTTTGGATTTTGATTTCGTCATTCACGTTGCTTTACCTCATTATTTTAATGGCACATAAGGTCCAAAATGGAGGCCGTTGAAAAATTCTGATGAAAGTAAATAAATGGATTGGCTTCCAATCTAACCGGGTACTGCTGAAAGCCAGTATTTTATTTAAAATATATTTATGTAATAAATATCTCTAAGTTAATAGGTTATCGAACACAATAAGGTATTTATAATTATTCAAGAAAAGAAAAATATATCAAGAAAATCTATGCACAAAATGCCTTGATATTATCGTAGCATGGATTATTATAAACAGCTTAAAATAATTATTCACGTGTAATTTATAAATAGTACATCGCATGATTTCAAGCCTGTAATCGTCGAAGAGTTAGGCAGAGGAGTACCACGGTGCACCTGCACACACGTCATGATTTTAACGAAGCATATGTCAGAGCATATCTTAGAGCAGTTGAAGACAAAATTTAAGTTTAACTAGCTATTTCCCGCGGACCTTCGTACGCGTGAAATTATTGTAAAAAATATGACTTCCCTTTTTATTCGAATTTTGTTACCTAGTACCTGTAATTTTAAGGTTTTTCATTTTTTTTGCACGGAACACTAATTATTTTTCTAAAATGAAAGTAGGTTATACTAGACCTTATTTATAACATTAGCTATCTCCCAGTAAAAGTCCCTTCTAGGTACAGCCGTTTCGGAGATTAGCCGGAACAAACTAACAGACAGATAGACAGACCGACAGTCACACAAAAATTAAAAAAAATGTATTTTTTTTAAGTGCCGTATATAATTATTTTCATATGCATTCAGTTAAAAGCTGTTATTTTGATATTACGAACAGACACTTCTATTTTATTTATTTATATGTAATTAATTATGTAAAACTTGACTCGTAAAGAAGGCCCATATTCCTCAAGTAATAATAATATCTACTGCTCCCGAGGAAAACAACAATAACGATCTTATGATAATATAAAGGGAGCCACGTGTCTTTCGAATAATTATTAAATTACATTATATTTATATACTAGCGACCCGCCCTGGCTTCGCACGGGTGCATGTATTATACTTAAAACCTTCCTCTTGAATCACTCTATCTATTCAAAAAAACCGCATCAAAATCCGTTGCGTAGTTTTAAAGATTTAAGCATACATAGGGATATAGGGACAGAGAAAGCGACTTTGTTTTAGACTATTTAGTGAAGAAGAAACTTAAGAAGTGCTTGTCAAATTCTAAATTAACGCGACCGAAGCCGCAAGCAAAAGCTAGTGTTTCATAATGAATGTAAAATACCCGAATACGAAGCCGAAAGACACTTGTTCTCCCCGTCATTCCGATCATTTTTAGGGTTCCGTACCCAAAGGGTAAAACGGGACCCTATTACTAAGACTCCGCTGTCTGTCCGTCCGTCTGTCACCAGGCTGTATTTCATGAAATGTGATAGTTAGACAGTTGAAATGTCACAGATGATGTATTTCTGTTGCCGCTTTAACAACAAATACTAAAAAACAGAACAAAAAAGTAATTAATTGGGCTCCCAGACATGATTTTTTTGCCGTTTATAAAGATAGTGGTACGGAACCCTTCATACGCGAGTCCGACTCGCACTTGGCCGGTTTTGTTCTAGTCCATACCTGGGAAACTTTTGTTTACGGAGACATTGAGGATTTAATAACAAGTTTTTAATGTTATAACGTTACTTAAAATACCTCCACGACCGCTGTCCTATGCAATGCTCATCAGCACAATGTTGTAAGTGCGTTACATTGAGTCTTACTAAAATACGTGACTTTTCAGCCTAAAAGAATGTCAACAGTTTTATGTACAGAATGCTAGGTGTGGGCCTGTGGACGTTGAGAAATGGGCTAGCTCGCCGTCCGTCCGTCATATGACGACAGGCCGTGTCGACGGCGCGTTCGTGTTCCACGCGCGCCTTAAAGAGATGTCAGCAAACAGGAGGGGCCCGCAAGGGTCGATGCCTGCCAAGGGTGAGGGACTATTCGAAAGAGATACCACGGCCCTGGAACACAAAGGGCAAAAGAAGCAACATGGATGGGTTTTAGTTAGTAAAAGTCAAACACTCCCTTCCGCTCCGCCCAGAGCGGGAGGAGTCATTTGATGATTTCCCATCCTAAAAGGTTGACGGCTTTGAGTTTACACCTTATTTTAATATTGGCATATAATATACAACATTTGCAATAATTTTATTATGAAACCTTTATAAGTCAATGACCTTCTTTTTTATTATAAAACTAGCTGTTACCCGCGATTTTCGTTCGCGTGAAATTATTATAAAAAAATATGACTTCGCTTTAAATCAGATTTTGTAATTAAAATCAAGGGTTTTTATTTTTTGAACGAAACCTTAATTTTATCATTTTTCTACAACAACAGTAGCTTATGTTAGACTTTATAACATCAGCTATCTGCAAGTCAAAGTCCCGTCAAAATAGGTTTAGCCGTTTCAGGGATTCGCCGGTACAAACAGACAGCCAAAAATTTAAAAAATGTGTTTTTGTTATTAGTGCCGTATTCATTCTCATAATATGCACTCAGTAAAAACTTATTATTTTGATATCACAATCAGACACTTCAATTTCATTTATTGGTCCATGACCTTCGTTTTTATTATAAAAACATTTTGGTTATTTGAGAATGCAACTACGTTCATACTTCAACAATTCTAGATGAATATTAACTCAACATTTTTAACAGTGACGTAAGTATGTCAAATACATTCTTCAGAATAAGTGGATTGCGTGCGGTAGCAAGTGTTTTCATCATGACTGTCTTGTTGATCTAGTGGCTGCAAGAGCGACTGCTAAGCGTGAGGTCCTGGGTACGATTCCCACGTCGGAAAAGTATTATTGAGTCTTTTTATCGGGAATTTCTTAGTAGCAGCCACGGAGTCTATATTTGTGCCCGTTTGAAGGCAATAGGCTCGCCCCCTATTACATAGGGCTTAAAATAACTAGTGAAATGTAGGTGTAGAACTAGGTACTGTACACGTTACCTAACACTTCGGGCATTACAGGCGTGGTGGTATTACTATGTTTTAAATGAATATTGTGACTATACACTGTGAGTTGACTTTTGTTGTCGACTATACTGGTATTACTATGTTTTAAATTAATATTGTGACTATACACTGTGAGTTGACTTTTGTTGTCGACTATACTGGTATTACTATGTTTTAAATTAATATTGTGACTATACACTGTGAGTTGACTTTTGTTGTCGACTATACTGGTATTACTATGTTTTAAATTAATATTGTGACTATACACTGTGAGTTGACTTTTGTTGTCGACTATACTGGTATTACTATGTTTTAAATTAATATTGTGACTATACACTGTGAGTTGACTTTTGTTGTCGACTATACTGGTATTACTATGTTTTAATTAATATTGTAAGTATACACTGTGAGTTGACTTTTGTTGTCAACTATACCTTTAAAAATGGGCAGATAAATAAGAATTTAGACTTTTGTTTCTCAATTTTCATAACCATTCAGACACAAGTTATTTCCTTAGCCTTTGTTTTTATTCATAAAAAGTAATAATTGTCTTATTTTATATTTTTGTGTCATAATAAAAAATATAATTATCACAAGAATAATGTGTCTGGAGATAAAATCATATCATTTTGTTTTGCAAATAAGTAGGTAGGTAGTAAAAAAACATCCTGTTTACGTCTTATACAAATTATGAAAATTATCTAGTTACAGTCATGTAATGTACTATTCCAGACGATCTTACGTTTAACCAAATATTTCAGAGTTCAACATACGAGGCTTGGAAGATAACATATCTGCCTTGCCATATCCTATGTTGGGGTAAGCTTCCAGTCTAACCAAATGCAGCTGAATACCAGTATTTTACATGGAGCGACTGCCTATGTGACCTCCACTACCCAGATAGTACTGGGTAATACGGCACCTTTGGGGAAGTATGGTTGACAGATGTTCGGGACTACCTGTAACACTCTCAAAGATCTACAAATTACAGCCGGGACCAACTGCTTAACGGGCTTCCTGACAGGCACGGAGGAAACCTGGTGTGTAATGGGTGGTCATCCATCCACAGACCAACCTAGGCAAGCGTCGCTTTACCTAAAGATCAACCCGAGTGGCTGTTATTTAGCCACAAATTCCCGGAATATAAAGTATATCATCATCATTCTCTTGCCCTTGTCCCAATTCATTTGTGGTCGGCGCAGCATGTCTTCTTCTTCTATACTTCTCTATTACTCGTCATCTCATCAGATACCTCTTTTCGTGCCATATCATCCCTGCACACAGTCCATCTATCTTTTCTTTGGTCTTCCTCTACTTACTCTTATACCCATCCACAATCATACTCAAAACTTTCCTCACGACATGTTCCACATTCCTCCGCATCACATGCCCATACCACGATAACAGAATATTACCACACAACTTTTCGGTCACCGGCGCCACTTTCAGACTTCCTCTTATGTACTCATTTCTTATTTTATCCATTCGCGTAACACCACACATCCCCCTTAGCATTCTCATCTCAGGCACATGCAAATGCCTTTCATTTATCCCTTTTGTGGCCCAAAATTAGGAAAGCAAAGCATAATAAAGCAAAGCTAATAAAAAAAAAGCTTAGTAAACATAACTGGCGAAATGTGGGTGTACTATTACGTAGACGTGAAACTTGATTTTACGTTATTTTTATAAAAAAATAACTTCCACTTGCGAGTCCGCAAGTATTACTAGTAATTACTAAATGAGTATTTTTCACATTGTCGTTGGACGACTCTTGATAGAAAAACGTTCAGCCAACACAAATTCAATGATCCTCCTATTAATAAAATCGGAAAACAATTAAAACACCTTGATTGTTTTATAATAATAAACAATGGATTCAGATTTAATTGTATCTGAGCACGAAAACGATTATTAATCAGGTTGACGGTGGTCTGTTCCTAAGCAGTGTTGCTAAAGAATATTTTATCAGTAACGATATTAGAGACTACATAATTTGAATAAAACAGCAATCGTAATCTGCTTGCAACAGCCAACTAGGCTCCTAAACTGACCGCTTCAGAAGAATCATGGTAAGATAATAATTTATGAATTACGTTACAATTCGTAAAATATTCACAAAGATTCATAATATCAACTGCATCTGTAATCATTTTAAGAATTTTAATGTGTTTCTTATTTCCTTTATTCATATCTATACGAATAAGTGACATTTTTAAATATTTCAATCTAAAAAAAAAAACAAATATAAATATAAAAAAATAGTAGCCCACCCACCGGTATCGGGAACAGGATCCAAGCTACCGGCAGTCAGGGCTCCAGAGAGAGGAACCTCCTAACAATACGATCTGTGTCCAGAAGTACCGCTTTCTGAATCAAGCTCTTGATCCAGCTGCCTAACAAGAGCCTCCTCAGGTATTGGTCGAGGCTCTTGGCAATAAAGCCATGGGCCGACACAATTTTAATGTGTTTCTTAATTGTTATCCTTTTATGATTCTGCTAAAGCGGCCATTTTAAAACCCTTGTCGTTATTGACTCGCCTAGTTCTAGTATTCGTTTGGCTTCAAAGCTGAAATACTGGAGCACGTTTTTCAATGCTTCTGGCAGCCTGTCTATAATAGTACCTAATTATAATTAAAATCTCTTTGCTAGCTTCCGATTGAAGCATTGTGACTTTGACTGTGGCTTTAGCAGCTATTTTTAACTTCATTAGCATGATTTCATTTTATGTTCACCTTTTATAATTATTTATCTGATACCTCATAGGGTCTTTTATTTGTATCTCGACATCAAACAAAGGAGGAGGTTCTCAATTCGGTTGTTTTTTATGTTTTTTACATCATAACTCTGTCTTTTATGAACCGATTCAGTCAGTCATGCTGCATGCTAGCAATCAATTAAACTATTTAATAAACTACCCGTAGAATTAAAGTCAATTTATAATATAAATCAGTTTAAGCACCACCTGAAGTCACTTCTGATAGAAAAATGCTATTATACACTTGATGAGTTTCTCAGTGAGAATTCACATATTTCTAGACTACATAACATGATAATTAACAATGTTTTGACAAAAATTTCTAGTATAAGCTTACCGGCGTTCCTGTCCTCTGTCCACAGCACTGAAAAGCTAACCAGGAAAATTTTAGCTCTCTCCCTGGTTGACTCGGAAGTGCCGTGCTTGACCGACGCAAAAGTCGCCTGGAAAGTGACTTGCCCGGATACGGATCGGCCCGAGAACCCGTTTTCCCAGAGACAGTGGGATGAGCCGCTCTGCAGGTTGGTACGGAATAAACTTATTAATACGTCCACCAATACTGCTGAGCGTGCCCGCCTACTGGCTGTGGGTGAGTGGGAGTCGGGCCTCTGGCTTCAGGCACTACCGTCACCTAATATAGGCACTATGTTAGGTGACACTACCTTCCGGCTCGCTACGTGTTTGCGATTGGGCGCTCCTTGTGGGGCTCCACATCGCTGTCAATGTGGTGAAGCAGTCGACTGCCTCGGACACCATGGCCTTTCATGCAGTAAGAGTGCAGGTCGGATTGCGCGGCACGCTAGCATTAATGATCTCATCCGTCGTGCTCTTGCCACCGCCGGGGTGCCAGCTGTCTTAGAACCCAATGGCTTGGCACGCGTCGATGAGAAGAGACCAGATGGTATGACCATAATGCCATGGAAGTTGGGTAGGCCTTTGGTGTGGGACGCAACTTGCGTCGACACCCTTGCGCCATCCCATCTTCCTAGCACAGTGGGCTGCGCTGGGGCGGCTGCTGCAGGTGCTGAAAACCTCAAACGGCGCAAATACAATAATTTAATTGGTAATTATGTGTTTGAGCCGTTTGGGGTTGAAACACTAGGGCCATGAGGTCCGAGTGCCCACCTAGTTTTTCGGGAAATCGCCAAGCGGTTGGTCGACTCTTCACGTGACCAGAGGGCGGGCCTATTTTTTGGCCAAAGAATCAGCATTGCCATCCAACGTGGTAATGCTGCCAGCCTTCTGGGCACTTTTCCTGTTGACAGCGATGCGGACGAATTTTTGGATGCCCTGTAACCCTTTTATACTTGTACATATTTAGTTCTATTATAGTTTTGTAGTTTGTAAATATTTAATATTTTGATTAAATAAATTATAAATGTTTTGACATGATCTACATTTCATTTTTTTGTTGACATGATTATTTTTTGTTGATAAGATAATTTTTATTGACATAATTTATTTTTATTTACTTTTTTATCTTTTAATAACATGATTTATTTTTATTGACATTATAAATTTTTATTAAGATTTTGTTTTCTTTCTAATGTACCGAATTTTAATTGTTTAAATAGTTTTTTTTTTGTAAAGTAGCGTAAGTTTGTAACTGTAAAGCTTAAAAACCGTGTTGTGTTAGTTTGTAATGAGTTTTCGATACAATGTAAAAACTGTTTATGAAATTTAAAAAAAAAGATTAGAAAAATTATTTTATTTTTTATGTAGAAAGATGTACTTTTCGATTGGTCGGCTAGAATTTTCAACAAAATCAGTTCAATAGTTTGGTTTTTTTTCTTCTTGACCTATGTTGACATGAACTTCTAGCAACAATGTAAAATTGATTCAAGACAAGAATTTGTGTACTACAGCTAAAACGGGTAAAAAAAACTTTTTTTTTTTAAAACTCGACTTCCAAAACATCACTAAAAAAGTCTAAAATAACTTTACTTTCAGAAGCCGATGGCGATAAGTCAATTAAATAAACAAAGTCACCGACTTCCGAAAGTAAAGTTATTTTAGACTTTTTTTTGGAAGTCGGTTTTACAAAATGTTTTTATACATAGGTAAGGCCTGCTTGAACTACACAATTTTTGCTAAATGCGTTCAGGGCTAAGCGAATAAATAATAATTATTAATTGTTATTATTATTTGTTTATTTATTTTTTATTTGTTGTGCAAACGAACCTTAAAAAATACAAATAAAAGGACCGACGAGGTATCAGGTAGATAATTATAAAAAGTGAACATAAAATGAAATCATACTAATGAAGTGCAATTTGTGTGTAACGAAGTGCATGTTATGAGAATAAATAATTACAAACTTCTGTCTACCATACAGACGTTTGTATCGAACTATTTATTCGCTTAGCCAAAGTCAATCGTTTAAAAGATGATAGCGACTTTGAACTCAAATATCTCCGTAACTAGAAGGTTTCCAGGTTTGGTCCACAACATAAATATGACCGCAACGAGGGGGAAAACAAGTGCTTTTAGGCTTCGGTAAGGGTCTTATTACACCCGATAAATGATTTTAAGCCAGCATGCATCCAGTATGATACCAACAGGTTACGCGTAAATATTTCTTCATAATCATCATATTGACTCTCACTCAAGTTATTTGGGATCAAGGAATTCCACTCCTTGGCTGTGCGCATAATAAACAAATATAGCAAAGCGCTTCGTGTGAATGTGTGGAACATCGACAATGTATGGGTGATAACCTGCAGTACGTCTGGACTCCCGATGGAACAAGGAAGATGTGGAATGAGCTCGCGGAGCTCTTGGGCACACTCACCAATGTACAGTCTGTAAAAGACCAACAGACATGCAACTTTGCGCCGGTGGACCAGGATACGAAGCTTGGTACCCACCAGGTTATCGTCACCAATGAGCCTCTTGGCTCCGTGCTCAACAGAGTCAAGTGTGGCTAATTGGCATTTGGCTGAGCAATCCCAAAGGTGACAGCAATACTCTATGCCGAAACGAACTTGAGCTTTTTATAAAACTAAAAGCTGTCCCGGCTAGAAGTAATGCTTAACTTTATTTAGGATTACCTTCCCTTTCTTTATTTTTTGTTCACGGAGGATTCCTTCAAAGTGTGGAATTTATACCTCACGAAAACCAACCCGGGGGTCACTATCCACATCTCTGGGGAGATTGTTAAGAAGTCTTCCCTGAGCCTCGCTGTGCAAGTATGCACGGCAGCACGTGACCACTGTGCCACCTTCTTTTCTTAGGTCACTCGGTGGGTGGATAAAGTTTCCCATTCTCCCCTGTCAGCCATCACGCTATCAATTGTTTCTTTTTAATTGTTATCTCACACAACGTCTCAATGTCCCTTATACCGTTTATGTTAATTATGTATACTGGCGGAAGTGAACCATGTACCTGATAAATGTCTAAATTATTAATTAAATGATTCCGATCTCTCGCCGACTGGTCGACACTTCGCGTGACCAGAGGGCTGGCTCTTTCTTTGGGCAAAGAATTAGCATTGCCATTCAACGAGGCAATACTGCCAGTCTTCTGGGCACGTTTACAGATGATAGCGATGCGGAGGAGTACTTTGACGCCTAAGACGTGTCCTACTGTCGTCGTTGTATATATATGGGTACTTTATTTTAGTCTTCTTTTTATATTTATTTTAGTTCTATTTGTAGTCTCATTAAATGATTTGAGTTTTAAAAAGAGAAATCCCAAATTACAGATCGCGTCTTTTGTTACGTCTTTGTATTAAGTACGAGGTTTTAGGTATTTTTTTTTAAATCTGGTTTGTGCTGAAAGAACTTACAAACAGTTTTTATTTATTATTTTCATTATCGATGTAAACAGTTTGGCAGGCCATCCTGTCCAGCTGACCGTGATCGCACACGAGTGATAAGAGTAGGGTTACCAACGATGGATGGACTGTGTGAGAGTAAGAATATAGAAAAAACTTTTTTGCAAAAAATAAAACCGACTCCAAAAAACTGAATCAAACAAACTAAAGTCACCGACTTCTGAAGCTAAAATTATTTTTCCCTTTTTTGTGATTTTGAAGTCGGTCTTATATTTTGCAAAAAAGTTTTTTTATTTTTTCATTTTTAGTTGCAATATCCTATACAAATATTTTCTATGCGTTCAGTTTACATTGTTAACAATACATTTTATGGTAATAGGTTTATTCTTACTTTCTTACTAATATTATAAATGCGAAAGTAACTCCCACAACAACAAACAAGTTAGTAACAGCCTTCAGAGTCAAATGCTCATAAAATAAAAAACTAATGGGCCTACCTGAATCAAATTTTTATGGGACCAATTCGAAACTATTCCGCATCAAACAAAAAAAGAATTACGTACATAGGTTCAGAAACCTCGGCGAAATCGGTGTACATACATAAAAAAAAATATATATATACCGGCCGAATTGAGACATTCCTCCTTTTTTTAAAGTTGGTTAAAAAGTATGGAAAAAGACTTGCTGTGTCTGAAAACCCAAAAATCCAAAATCCTCTCTTGTTCTTTGGCATGAGAGGATTCTGATTTTATATTACACTTCGAGGAGCTCCTGGCTCCTATAAACGCCGCACGGGTCGATCTTCAAGGTTAAGCAGCACTAGCCAAGGTCGGTCCATGGATGGGTGACCATCCACCATATATACCGAGTTTCCACCGCGTCTCGGAAAGTATCCTAAACTGTAGGTCTCGGCACTCATTTGTAGATCTTAGGCAGTCGTTGACAACCAGTCTTACTAAGGGGTAACTGAATCCAGTACGTGTATTTAAAATGCTGCGACTGCCTGATCTTACCTTCACAACCCAGTTAGTACTGTTACACGTACTTAGCTGTATTCAGTTATACTGAAAGCCGACTCCAACATATTTGGGAAACGTCTAGGCAAATGATGTAAATCCTTTTGATTTGTATGTTTTTAAAGCCACCGAACAAGGCGTGGATGAAATTTTAATCGTCTTTGAATTCCTTTCATAAAAATATGCTGTAGTAATAATAGTAAATTACCTTGAAGTGATTAGAAATTTTAATTGTTTATTTAGATTCGCCACCTCAAAACACAAGCTGAAATTGATACCTAATATTATGGCACGTGTAAAAAAATACCCAATTAACATCAAAAACAAAGTATTTTGTATGTTTGTAGGAAAAAAACTATTTTGCAAAAAATAAAAATGACATACTATCGCTTTTTTTTTTCGGATGGGAAATCATCAAATGACTCCTCCCGCTCTGGGCGGAGCGGAACGGAGTGTCAGACTTTTACTGACTAAAAACCACCCATGTTCCTTCTTTTGCCCTTTATGTTCCAGGGCCGCGGTATCTCTTTCGAACAGTCCTGCAGCCAATAGTCCCGAAGCTGACATAATATCTCTTCAGGCTTCAGAAGTCCGTGGCAAAAAAAGTGAAACCGAAAAAACAAAAGTCACCGACTTCCAAGTTAAAGTTATTTGTCACTGAATGGTAGTATTGACTCATCATCTGGCTAGCTTTTTCCCAACTATGGGGAAGTCGGCTTCCAGTCTAACCGGATGCAGCTGAATACCAGTATTTTACATGGAGCGACTGCCTATCTGACGTCCACAACCCAGTTAGTACTGGATAATACGATACACCTTGGTAAAACCGGTCCGACTTTCGGGCCACTGTCTATCTATAACGACTGTCAAAGATCTATAATTGTGAGCCGGGACTAACAGATTAACGTGCTTTCCGAGTCACGGAGGAAACTCGGTATGTAATGGGTAACTCATCGACGGACCAACATAGTCAAGCACGATTAACCTAAAAATCGACCCTACCGGCTGTTATTGTTTAGCCACGAGCTCCTCTCTACGGTAAGATCAACTGCCAAATATAATGCCAATTCATACACATATACTCAAGCCTTTTTTCTTATGGGGTTAGACACAATCAACAGACCCCGTCTACGTTCATAAATCTGGTCAGTGCGGGTACTAAGTATCCGACTTGAAAAAGAACATCATTAATAAGGTCAGTGTAAACCTTTTGTGAGTGTCTACTTCGGTGCTATTACGCTTTTAATTCAATCTTTTCAGTTTTTATGAAAACAGATGGTTTTTCATTTGACAATTAGTTTCCGGTGTGTCGCAAATGTTAATGACAATTGACGTCAATTTAAAGGCAAACAAACTTACCCTAACAAAATTGTGGGCCTTTAAGTCGTCGGTAGGGACTTGAGAAAAATACATACATGTTAATAACTAGCTGTTGCTCGCGACCTTCGTTCGCGTGAAATTATTATAAAAAAAATATTACTTCCCTTTTTTAATCGAATTTTGTTACCAAATTCAAGGGTTTTATTTTTTGTGCATGGAACCCTAATTCATATCTATACTAATCTATACTAGGTATATATATATATATATATATATTATTATATTTAATATTATAAAGCTGAAGAGTTTGTTTGTTTGCTTGAACGCGCTAATCTCAGGAACTGCTGGTTCGAATTGAAAAAATCGTTTTGTGTTGGATAGTCCATTTATCGAGGAAGGCTATGGGCTATATAACATTACGCTACGACCCTTAGGAGCCGCGCAGCGTGTGACACCGCGGGGAACAGCTAGTTCTACAATAAAAGTAACCTATGTTAGACCTTATAACATCAGCTATCTGCCATTAAAAGTCCCGACCAAATCGGTCCAGCCGTTTCGGAGATTAGTTGGAACAAACAGACAGACAGACCGACAGACAGATCGACAGACAGACCGACAGGCGGACAGTCAAAAATTGAAAAAGATGTGTTGTAGTTATATGTACCGTATATATTTACTTTCATATATATGCATTCAGTAAAAAGCTGTTATTTTGATAGTACAGACAGACACTTCAATTTTATTTCTTTGTTTATGTGAAATATTTGCTGTGGGAATTATTGTAATTTTGTTTTATATTTATACAATAATAACAGTAAAATTTGTGTGACTGTCCGTATGACTGATCTCCAAAACTAATTACCATCAGAAAGGCTATGTGCACTCGACAAAATTAACTGTTGATCACTTTTGAACCTTAATTTTAAAAGCATAATTGTTAAAAGTGGTCAACCGCTAAGTTTGTCAAATGTAATTATTTCCATATTTCCCATAAGGGGCTGTCTCCACAAGCAAGAGAATCGCGGCGATAATATCGTCGTCGTGCCACGTATTTCTATACACTCTCTATGAACGCGTCTCCACACGGCGTTGTTATCGCGGCGATGCGACGAATGGCAATGTGCGCGCGTAACGTCGTCGTATCGCCGCGGTATCACCGCTACTGGTGGGGGTGGCGAGCCCGCCGCGCCCTCGCCGCAGAACATGACGCACTCGCAGCGAGCGCGCAGCGGGCATTACTACTATAATAGTAATGTACTATAATAATAGTTGTGCAATAATTGCACAACGCCTCGTCGCAAATACGCGAAAATACGGCGATTCCGTTACGAGTCGTCGCGGGCACGCAGCGTTTCCGTTACCAGTCGCGATGATACGCTAGCGGAATAATCGCTCGTTCGTGGAGACGACCTGACGATAGAAGCGCGGATCCGTCGCGATTCTCTCGCTCGTGGAGATAGCCCCTTAAAAAGATATTGTATAAGAGTGTGTTACGCCACAAACATCTCGATTAACGTGGATTTTTTTAAATAAGTTGTACCTACCATCGATAAGAAGGAAGAAGAAGAATGAATTTGTCTTGCAGTCCCTATTTAGTTTCAAGTTATTTACACACAAAAGTCAAATGTAAAATGTAAAACAAACGCTATTAGACATGCAATGTGATGCAGATGAAGCGATCTCTTCGGCGGATGCGGCTGGCAGCAGCTGGATCGGAGTTGGTGAGCACCGAGCTGAGCGGCGTGCTTGGAGAGACCAATGCCTAGCAGTGAATTGCTATAGTGATTACAGCAATCCACTGCTGGCCTGCAATCAATATCATCAGACTATAGTTGATTGGCCTGTTGGTCTAGTGGTTAGTGACCCTGACTGCTAGGACGGAGGTCGTGGGTTCGATTCCCACACAGGACAAATCTTTGTGCGATGAGTACGATTATTTGTTCTGTATCTGGGTGTGTAATTTATCTATAATATGTATGTATTTAGGAATATATAAGTATGTTTATCAGTTGTCTGGTTGCCATAGTACAGGCTCTGCCTAGTTTGGGATCAGATGGCGGTGTGTTGGTTGTCCCAAGATATTATAGATATTATATTATAGTGTAGTCTCATGGTCTCATGATAATAATTAAGAAAAATCTACTTCCTGGCCAACAAAAAAAAAACAAAAAAAACTTGTCAGTAGATAAATTACCCAAAAGGCTGCCTCCTGATTTATGTAACACGCGTTATTTACACTCAACAATCGCGACATAAAAATTGTCAAGCGACGTCAGGGGAACCCACTAGTGTCACAAGTACCTATACTTTATAATATACCTACCTATAATATTAATATAAACACTTCGTATAAAACTCGATGGCCATTTTCCTTCATTTCATTAAGTGAACAAACTTCTGCGAGGTAATATTGAATTAAAAACAAAAATGGAAGAAATAATACCGTGTCCAATTATTGAGTTTAACGATAATCAGTTAATGACTGTGAGAAAATGTTTTGGGTATGATGATTTGAATAAGTTGAAGCAAGATATAGATCAGTTTCAAGAATGGATTAGTAAACAACCTCATTTTCGGCGCAAGGAGTTTGGTAAGTATTTTTATTCTTTTTAACTTAAAAAAAATGGGGGTTACATATTCTGCCAGTAGTCTCCGTCTCGTCTCGTCTCCGTAATTACTTATCCGATATAAGTGACTCTTTTGTCATTTGGTTGAGGAAGGTCGAGCAGTGCTCCCATTTAATTTTGATTAGCTTTGCTTGGGTACGTTATGAGTAATTCTCTATAATCATTTTTTCTTCTTCGTCTATGTGAATGATGTGCTAATAACTTCTAGTTATAATGTAAAATTGATATCACAACTAAAAAGAAGAAAAATAACTATTTTTTTCACAAAAATAACCGACTTCCAAAAATTTTTTGTTTTTTTTTTATTTTAGTCTGGGTCATTGGTAGAGATTGCGAGCATGTCTGATGTGTTCTGGGTTAGATTCTTAGGTCATGCAAAGTGGTATTGGATTTTTCGTAGGTATGGAATGTTTCAGAAGCCTGGAGGCTGGCTCTGTTCCATCTGGCTGGCCTAAATACAGGACTTGGGATCATAATGCATATTAACCTTCGTATACTCGCGCCGAATTTTATAACACCTATACTCGCCTACGGTCTTTTTTTTCAAATAAGTAACTTAAACGTGGATATTAAATTATCTGCCAGTATACTACGAAGTATCATAAAACTGATAAATTACCGACAATATACCGATCATTTACTGAGTATATCCTTTCATTGTAGTTTCTGAAAAATAGTTCCATTTTGTAACAGGTCGTAAAATGTTAGCAAAGGTGATTTGTTTTCTTCTAATATACTCGTACTTACAAACCTAAAAGATACATTATTAGCTATTATAAACAAAAATAATTTGAGACATAAGGATCATAATTTAAGTTTCAGTACAAAATCACGGCAGGCAAATTTTGTAACACCTATAATACCCGCGCCGGTCTCACAGACCGATATTCGCTTAATACGGCTATATGCGCTAATCGCACCAATACACTTCTAGTCCTCAAATTATCGTAGCAACTAATCATGCAGCTAACAGTAAGTACAAAATGCCATCATTGATTACAGCAGAAAAAAATCACGAAAGACTGTTAGGACGGAGGTCGTGGGTTCGATTCCCACACAGAACAAATCTTTGTGCGATGAGTACGATTATTTGTTCTGTATCTGGGTGTCTAATTTATCTATAATTATGTATTTACTAGCTTCCGCCCTCGGCTTCGCCCGCGTGGTGTGTTGATAAAAAGCAGCCTATATATATTCAGGGTATAACCTATCTACATACCAAATTTCAACCAAATCGGTCCAGCCGTTTATGCGTGAAAGAGTAACAAACATCCACACATCCACACATCCATTCTCACAAACTTTCACATTTATAATATTAGTAGGATTTAGAAATAAAAATATGTTTATCAGTTGTCTGGTTGCCATAGTACAGGCTCTGCCTAGTCTGGGATCAGATGGCGGCGTGTTGGTTGTTCCAAGATATTATTTATTTATTTATTATTTATATTTATCGGTCTGACAGATCAACGCGCGAGGATAGGAAGGTTAATTAGTGTAATTAGGCTCTGCTAGTATTGTAAATAGGTGTCCACCGAAAAAGTAGCTTACGCCATTAAGCTCGTCCCTAAATACTGGTGTCCGAGTTTTTAGGTATGATTTGTACGTCTCGTCAAAAGAAAAAGAAAAAAAAGGCAAAAGGCTAAAAAGGTGGTGCTGGTGGTTGGGAAAACGCTAGGCAAATGATGCTGATGATGTACGTCTCGTCAACTATAACTCCATAACATTGCGAACGGAGCAATCTTCTTTAAGTACTTGTTAACCTTCTCCCAATTTTAACTTTAGTATCTTGATTAATGCTTTAAATAAAATGTTGTATAAATCGGAGAGGTGATCTGTAACTCAGGACCTTCCTACTTCAGACACCTTTCTCTTTATAAGATTGTGCATATACCAGCATCTGTTATTTCCGATGTTGAGATAAATAAAGATTTATGATTATGATTCTTGGAGTCATGCGTCACAAATCCAAATACATAAATAAAATTGAAGTGTCCGTTTGTAATTTCAAAATGACAGCTTTTTACTGAAAGCATATTATGAATGTGTATAGGGTGGGTAGGTTATAACAAAACAATCAATTTTTATTTTATATTTTTGCCTGTTTCTCTGTTTGTTCCGGCTGATATCCGAAACAGCCGATTTTGACAGGACTTTTACTGGTAGATAGCTAACGTTATAGGGAGTAACATAAGTTACTTTTATTAAGGTTCCGTGCGAAAAATTTGAAACCTTGAAATTGTTCACAAAATCCAATTCAAATAGGAAAATAATATTTTTATAATAATTTCACGCAAACGAAGGTCGTGGGTAACAGGTGGTAATATACTATAATATTTTTGTTTAATACACACACGGAGTCGGGCAATAACAGCTGTGCAACTAAATACTTTTCAATAGAAATAATCGCGACTACTTTTAATTTGTTAACCATCTACAATACTACAATTTAAAGTAATATTACAGTCAACTCAAAAAAAAAAGATTGCATACATCAGAGATAGAAAGAAGGAAAAATAACACATACAAAAACAAAAAACAAAGAAATAACAACAATCATAAAGCGCATCAAACATTACAAATACAACAAGACAGAAACAAAAAAAAAAGTTAACAGCTTGCACGTCGTAACTGCGACAAGCAGGTTACCACTCAGCATGATGCTGTGCTATGGGGGGCCCACAGCACAGCGCTGGTTTTCTGTGGTCACCCGTGAGAAAAAAACGTACGGAAATCAAGACAGCATAAATATTAGATTACATGAATTAGGAAAAAAATAAAATAAACAGTACTTGGATTACAATATAAAACAATTATGGGAAATATAATAAACACTACAAAAATACAAAAGTATGTGCGCAGGCTAGAATAAAAAAAAAGAAAGAAAAAAGAAGAATGAAGTGACTAAAGTAGATAAAGTAAGCAATGAGCACATAAGACGAAGTTTGAAAGTAGTACAGAAAAGATCTTCTTCTTAACGTATCGATGCAAAAGATGAAAGGGAGTCTTCTGTCTTTGTGTGGACATGTGTTGAGGAGGGATGGAACCCATGTGACTAAACGAGTGATGAATATAAATGTTGATGGATGGAGAGTGAGAGGAAGACCAAGGAATCGATGGATGGATTGTGTGAGGAATGATATGAAGGAAAAAGGAGTAAGTGCATGACGATTGGCAGGGGAGAATGGAAGAAAGAAATGTGTTACGCCCCAATGAGACATGGGCAGGAAGATGATGATGACCAAGTTGTGGTTCTTTCTGTATACTCCAAAAATTAAACCAACAAACAAAATGATAATATACGGTGACTACAACCATTAGCTCCTACAATGATGTTAAGTTAAGATCGTTAAAAGACAGCAGTTGAAGTTTGATCTTTGGCAAGTAATAAAGTAATTTTATAACTGGGCGTGCTATAATAAAGATATTGTAGAGAAAATAAGAAAAAAAAAACATTCAACAAACTTTTTTTTTTGCATCTTGTTTTCAAAGAAACCACGCCGAAGGAAACTCTTGCTTGTAAACTTGACTCGGTCAAGTCATGAACACGCAATGAGCAATCGTGGTGATCAATACTTCTATTTAATTTATATTGATAGACCCGAGGTTAACAGTGAAAAAATTAACACCAAAGTAGTCATCATTACCTTGTGCAACTAGAGGAGATCATGGCTCTAAAATATTGTTATTATTGAGCCATGAACTCCTCGAAACTCGGTATATTATGGGTGGTCACCCATCCACGGACCCACCTAGGCAAGCGCGGCTTAACCTGAAGATCAACCCGAGCGGCTGTTATTTTTTAGCCTTTAATATTTGCTGATAGATCAATGTAAATAGATTTTCTATCAGTAATATTACTACAGCTTTTGCTGCTATTTAGTCATCATCTGCCTAACCTTTTCCCAACTATGTTGGGGTTGGCTTACAGTCTAATCTAATGCAGCTGAATACCAGTATTTTACATGGAGCAACTGCCTATCAGACCTCCACAACCCAGCTAGCACTAGGCAACACGAAACGCTTTGGTAAGACTGGTTGTCAGACTGTCGAGCCACTGACTACCTTAACGACTGTCAAAGATCTACAAATAACAGCTGGAACGTGCCTCGGAAAGCACGTTAAGTTGTTGAACTTAATGTGCTTTCCGAGGCACGGAGGAAACTCGGTATATAATGGGTTGTGTCCCCTCCACGGACGAACCTAGGCAAGCGAGGTTAACCTGAAGATCGACTCGAGCGGCTGCTATTATTAAGCCACGAGTTCCTTTTGCTGGTACATGGTTTCTTCTACAAAAACCAGTAATGAAGACCTGGAGTTATAAAACAGAAATAAACTGCCGAAAGTAGTTTTGATTGCAATTTCAATTTAACTACATTATCAAGTCACGTGCAACTAGTCAAACCAGTTGCAGTGACCGAAACGACCCTGACATACTGCATAAGCACCTATAAGGCTTCTATAAGGCAAAAGGATAGTGGTTATAAAGATGATAAAGGTTACATAATACAGCGGCAATCCGATAATATTACCGTGTATGTCATTGAACAGCTACACTGACAAAGACTGTAAATATAAAAAACCGGCCAAGTGCGAGTCGGACTCGCGCACGAAGGGTTCCGTACCATTATCTATAAAAACGGCAAAAAATCATATCTGTTGTATGGGAGCCCCCCTTAATATTTTTTTTTAATTTTTAGTATTTGTTGTTATAGCGGCAATAGTAATACATCATTTGTGAAAATTTCAGCTTTCTAGCTATCACGGTTTATGAGATACAGCCTGGAGACAGACAGACAGACAGCGAAGTCTTGGTAATAGGGTCCCGTTTTACCCTTTGGGTACGGAACCCTAAAAATCAAACATTTCTCAACAATCGTGAAACATTTTTACAAAAATTATTGCGATTTACTTAACAAGTAAGTAATAAGAATAGTGGTGGCCCAGTCGGTTTTCATCTGACGATTGCTAATCTGAACTCCAGAACCCAGTTACTGAGTCACACGATACCCCTGGAAAGATCACCGATCTAGCTTTCAGTCAGCGATCTTGCTGTCGGGCACCGATCTTGCTGTCAGGCGTCGATCTTGCTGACAGGCACCGATCTTGCTGTCAGGCACCGATATTGTTGCAATTCGCCAATCTTGCTATCAGGCACCGTTCACGACCTCGGATAATACGACTAGCGCCAAGTGACACCCGCGCATCTCATTTTTTTCCTTTGCGTGAGTACGGTCACTTTGCAAGTTGCATCGAGGTGATTCGAGGCATGCCCAGATCAATTTCTTTCATTTGTTTTCTTCGTATGTTGCCAGCTTTACATCAAAGCTGGCCATAGATGATACATTTTGCATGTGCAATATTGCTTGTGCAGGCATGCATGAACGTTTATACAGTATCCTGCCCTGTACATGCAACCTGGAGAATATCGAAATGGATATTTTTCAACTTCGTTATTATGACGCATGAACAGCTCTCATTTCTCAGTTTATAACTTGATATAAAAAAACACGACGGTATGGTTATACCGGCTGATGCCATGCTTGCAAATGAGCCAACAGATAGGATTGCAGTTACGTATGCGTCCTCTATCTATGGTACTCGGTTTTGCAGGAGGATTTTGCACGCACATTTAAAACTTACTGTCATATATATATCTTGCGCATATATTATGTCTTGACCAAGAGGTTAGAATATCGATATTAAGTCCTTCAGTTCTTAGTTGCGACACCCACCTTACTATAGTAGCTAATTCTAATGATGATAAATAAGTATGACGCAATATTTACCCCTAGACGCATCTTATTATCATTTATAATGGTATAAATGTCTTCTTTGATAGTGTTGATTAATGGTATCATTATACTAATAGCAACATGTAGATCTCATCCATTCATCATTATAATCACGACTGCCATTCTTAAAGAGGTAGACAGACGTAGTACAGTTAAACACTTACATTTTAACTTAAGTAGCTTGATGACATTGAATGCATGAATCATCATCTGCCTAGCCTTTTCCCAACTATTTTGGGGTCGGCTTCCTGTCTAACAAGATGCAGCTGAATAACAGTAATTTATATGGAGCGACTGCCTATCTGACCTCCACAACCCAGTAAGTACTGGATAATACGATACCCCTTGGTAAGACTGGTTGTCAGACTTTTTGTGCCACTGACTACCTGTAATGATTGTCAAATATATATGTTACGGCTAAAGATGGGTATCAACATAAACTTAAGATTAGCCGGCTAAACTCCGAACTAACCGAACCTCGGGGTGCCCCTGTCGTCGACCGTCTAGGGTTAGCGTTTCCATCAGCAGGTCGACGGATCCCCGCTGCGCGGGGCTCCTATTTCTGTCTGCAAGGTTTACAGGAACCTAACTAACCGAACCTCGGGGTGCCCCTGACGTCGGAGTTTAGCCGGCTAATCTTAAGTTTATGTTGACACCCATCTTTAGCCGTAACATATACAAATGACAGCCGGGACTAACTGCTTAGCGTGCTTTCCGAGGCACGGAGGAAATTCGGTATGTAACCCACGGACCAGTCTAGGCAAGCACGGCTTATCGACCCAAGTGGCTGTTATTATTATGTCATGAACTCCTCCATTTAATGCATGAATAAAGCCTTTATTTCAGATGTTTACTATAATCGCTTAATCTACACTTTCTAAATCTCTAGCTTCCTCTATTTTTTTTTGTTCTAATCCAAATTCTTCCCGCTATCTCTATTGTTTCATCTGCCCATCTTCTAAATTGGCATCCTCGTTTCCTCTTTTTATCTCTCGGATACCAAGTCATCGTGGTTTTGCTGCATTAATCATTTTCTTTTACCGTACCTCCTGACCATTTCCATTAGTATCTTTATTTTTACTGTGACGTCTTTTATTTTCAATAAGTTCCTTATCTGTTTGTTCCTTCTTATCTTTTTTCCAGTAAACTTCGCCTTTCTCCTGCCCTTATCCCAATTTATTTGAGGTCAGTGCAGTATGTCTTCTTCTTCCATATTTCTCTATTAATAGTCATTTCAACAGTCACCTCCTTTCTAACAGTATTATCCTTCACACAATCCATCCACCGTTTCTTTGGTCTTCCATAGCCATCCACATTCATACTCAAAACTTTCTTCACGACATTTTCCTCATTCCTCTGCATCATAATTATGTCTATACCTACTACGATAACTGACACTCAAAACCCAACAGCATTTTGGCTAATCTCGGGATCACATACTGCGACAATAACCATGGTCTCGTGAATTGTCCACAGATTACCGATTGTTTTTAATTTCAGATCGAGATTTCCTGGAGCGTTACCTAATCTACAGTAAAGGGTCCATTGAAAGAGCGAAGCAGCGCTTCGATAAGCTTTGTACCTTCACCAGTTTGATGCCCGAGTTCCTGCAGAACTATGATATAAGGAACGAGTTTACACCCTTGTTCAATATTTGGTAAGTTTTCTATTATTTTCGTTCCAAAAAAAAAACAAAACACTATGAACTTTTCCTGTATCATGGATGCGTTTACAAACATCACTCACATAGACAAACAGTCAGACGCAGAAAAACTGCCTGTAGGCCATACAAATATACAGGGTTATTTGTAAAACACCAGTAACCTCTTAAGAGGTCATTGTACTCATCATTATGAACAACTTTTACTATGGGACCAAACCTGAAATCGCGAAAAAAAAATCAGCTGTTCCCTACATTTTGACGAGTTAATCTATACATATAATAAAACAGTAAAAAAACCGTGTCTGTACATTGAATATATTAAAAAAAAAATAATTGAGGGTGGTTTAGAAACAGTAATAGAGCACGAAACCAAAAAAAAAATTCTGTCTGTTTGTCTGTTTGTCTGTTTGTCTGTTTGTTTGTACACGCTAATCTTCGGAACTACTTGACGGATTTGAATGATTTTTGTTTTGTTATATAGGTATAAAGTCTGAGCAACACATAGGCTATAATTTATCTTGGAAACTTGAACACCTGATGCAGAACCGCAACAGACCAGCTAAACTATAAGAGATACAAAAATGGTACCTTAGCAAAAATTGTTTCACGTGATGAGCATTTTCTGCTAAGAGAATAAATTTGAAGATCTGGAACACCTGATGTGGAACTCCAAGAGCCCAGCTACACTATAACATATATAGGAATGACATCTTAGCAAAAGTTGTTCAGCCTGATGAGTACACTCTGTTGTCGTATAAAATTTGAAGATCTGGAACAGCTTATGTGGAACTCCAAGAGCCTAGCTACACTATAACATATATAGGAATGACGTCTTAGCAAGAGTTGCTCAGCCTAATGAACACTCTCTGTTGTCGTATAAAATTTGAAGATCTGGAACAACTTATGTGGAACTCCAAGAGCCTAGCTACACTATAACATATATAGGAATGACGTCTTAGCAAGAGTTGCTCAGCCTAATGAACACTCTCTGTTGTCGTATAAAATTTGAAGATCTGGAACAGCTGATATGGAACTCCAAGAGCCCAGCTACACTATAACCTATATAGGAATGACGTCTTAGCAAGAGTTGTTCAGCCTGATGAGCACTCTCTGTTGACGTATAAAGATTGTATTGTGATCTGGAACACCTGTTGTGGAACTCCAAGAGTTCACTGTGTAATTATAAAACAACATAAGCTGGGAGTACCTCCACGCGGTGAGGCGGTAACAGTTTAGGACTGATTTTCGATGAAAATTCTATGAATCATTGAAAATTTGACTCTACTGGCTAAAACTCCCATTTATTTCCTTTTCCATTTATCTTCGTGACACGGTAGCCTACCCGGTAACGCAGGGGAGCAGTCACTTAGATTTTAATTGATCATGTATTTTCAGAATAAAACTATAACCATCCCTAGAAAGAGGTCAAATCTTTCCCAACGTTCCAAAGGAGCTAAAAGATTGAGGATCATAAGATCCCAAGAATCTAACGAAGAGCGTCAGGATAGACTTGATGCTGTTCGAGAACATCAGGCTGCAACTCGCTCTGTAGAAACCTCTTCGGGTCGCGAAGCTCGCTTGCGTTCTCAGCGTATTTATGCATCTACATCCAGGTCTCTAGAGACCAGTGAAGAATATGATGCGCGACTCTCCGCTGATCGTGAACGTCATGCATTGTCTCGCGAGTCGGAGACATTCACGGATAGAGAATTGCGCTTGAGTTCTCAGCGTATCTACGCATCTGCTTCAAGGTCTCTAGAGACAAGTAAGGAACATGATGCGCGACTGTCCGCTGATCGTGAACGTCACGCATTGTCTCGCGAGTCAGAGACGTTCACGGATAGAGAATTGCGCTTGAGTTCTCAACGTATCTACGCATCTGCTTCAAGGTCTCTAGAGACAAGTAAGGAACATGATGCGCGACTGTCCGCTGATCGTAAACGTCACGCATTGTCTCGCGAGTCGGAGACGTTCACGGATAGAGAATTGCGCTTGAGTTCTCAACGTATCTACGCATCTGCTTCAAGGTCTCTAGAGACAAGTAAGGAACATGATGCGCGACTGTCCGCTGATCGTGAACGTCACGCATTGTCTCGCGAGTCGGAGACGTTCACGGATAGAGAATTGCGCTTGAGTTCTCAGCGTATCTACGCATCTGCTTATAGGTCTCTAGAGACAAGTGCGGAACATGATGCGCGACTGTCCGCTGATCGTGAACGTCACGCATTGTCTCGCGAGTCGGAGACGTTCACGGATAGAGAATTGCGCTTGAGTTCTCAGCGTATCTACGCATCTGCTTCAAGGTCTCTAGAGACAAGTAAGGAACATGATGCGCGACTGTCCGCTGATCGTGAACGTCACGCATTGTCTCGCGAGTCGGAGACGTTCACGGATAGAGAATTGCGCTTGAGTTCTCAGCGTATCTACGCATCTGCTTCTAGGTCTCTAGAGACAAGTGCGGAACATGATGCGCGACTGTCCGCTGATCGTGAACGTCACGCATTGTCTCGCGAGTCGGAGACGTTCACGGATAGAGAATTGCGCTTGAGTTCTCAGCGTATCTAAGCATCTGCTGCTAGGTCTCTAGAGACAAGTGAGGAACATGGTGCGCGACTGTCCGCTGATCGTGAACGTCACGCATTGTCTCGCGAGTCGGAGACGTTCACGGATAGAGAATTGCGCTTGAGTTCTCAACGTATCTACGCATCTGCTTCAAGGTCTCTAGAGACAAGTAAGGAACATGATGCGCGACTGTCCGCTGATCGTGAACGTCACGCATTGTCTCGCGAGTCGGAGACGTTCACGGATAGAGAATTGCGCTTGAGTTCTCAGCGTATCTACGCATCTGCTTATAGGTCTCTAGAGACAAGTGCGGAACATGATGCGCGACTGTCCGCTGATCGTGAACGTCACGCATTGTCTCGCGAGTCGGAGACGTTCACGGATAGAGAATTGCGCTTGAGTTCTCAGCGTATCTACGCATCTGCTTCAAGGTCTCTAGAGACAAGTAAGGAACATGATGCGCGACTGTCCGCTGATCGTGAACGTCACGCATTGTCTCGCGAGTCGGAGACGTTCACGGATAGAGAATTGCGCTTGAGTTCTCAGCGTATCTACGCATCTGCTTCTAGGTCTCTAGAGACAAGTGCGGAACATGATGCGCGACTGTCCGCTGATCGTGAACGTCACGCATTGTCTCGCGAGTCGGAGACGTTCACGGATAGAGAATTGCGCTTGAGTTCTCAGCGTATCTAAGCATCTGCTGCTAGGTCTCTAGAGACAAGTGAGGAACATGGTGCGCGACTGTCCGCTGATCGTGAACGTCACGCATTGTCTCGCGAGTCGGAGACGTTCACGGATAGAGAATTGCGCTTGAGTTCTCAGCGTATCTACGCATCTGCTGCTAGGTCTCTAGAAACAAGTGCGGAACATGATGCGCGACTGTCCGCTGATCGTGAACGTCACGCATTGTCTCGCGAGTCGGAGACGTTCACGGATAGAGAATTGCGCTTGAGTTCTCAGCGTATCTACGCATCTGCTGCTAGGTCTCTAGAGACAAGTGCAGTACGTGATGCGCGACTGTCTGCTGATCGTGAGCGACATGCATTGTCTCGCGAGTCAGAAACGTTTACCGATACAAAATCACGCTTGAGTTCTCAGCAAATTCGCACATCTACTAACAGGTCTTTTGAAACGAGTGATGAACTTGATGCACGACTAACTGCTGATCGAGATTATCATACATTGTCCCGAACACGCACACAACAAAATATTCATAATCAGTTAGAAAGTGAGAGAGAAAGGATTGCTGGAGTACGGCATGAAGAGACAGAAGTTAATTCAGTGTACCCTTGGGATCTGCTGCGGAGTAACGGGAAGAAAAGTTTTTTGTTGTATAGTCTGGGCTATAATTTATTTTTGAAAATTAATACCTGATGCAGAACCGCAACAGACCAGCTACAGTATAAGAGATATAAAAAAATGGTGCCATAGCTAAAAATATTCCACGTGAAGAGCATTTTCTGCTGTGAGAATAAATTTGAAGATCTGGAACACCTGCTGTGGAACTCCAAAGCCCATGGCAGCGCTATAACAAATTAAGGAATGACGTCTTAGCAAAAGTTATTTAGTCTGATGGGACTCCAATCGTCTCGCTCATCCCGTTGTTCTCCCGTCCCCGGGCCTTAGAATTCTACATCAGACGTTTCAAATTTTCGATTTTGACGACCCCGTTGTCGCTGGCATAAGCAACGGGATCCGCGTACGAAGTCGCGGGCAGAAGCTAGTCGATCATAAATGAATGGAACAGCTGATTTTTTTTTCGCGATTTCAGGTTTGGTCCCATAGTAAAAGTTGTTCATAATGATGAGTACAATGACCTCTTAAGAGGTTACTGGTGTTTTACAAATAACCCTGTATATTCAGTGCGGGAATCGAACCCTGGATACGCAGCGCTGCAGCCAATCGCTCAGCCATAGCGTCAAGCGTATCTCTACACTGCTATTTTTCTATGGCCGTTGGCAGACAGACAGTCGGCCTAGATCAAGTCTTTTAACAGTTTGTTTTCTGCTAGCTTTTGGTTGTTGGCTAGCTTGAGCTTCAATCACTCTCATGACATAACATCACGCCTGTAAGACTCGAAGGGTTTAGCTAAAGTGTACCTTATAGTACACCGACATTTCGCTAGTTACGTTTAAGTACCATGTAATAGAGGGCGAGCCTATCACCATCAACCGGGCACAAATCCAGGCTCCGTGGCTGTTACTGAGAATATTCCTGAGGAAAAACTCAATAACACTTTGCCCGACCTGGGAATCGAACCCAGGACCTCATGCTCTGCAGTCGCGTCGAGCAAAAGGTAAATAAACTGAGGAAGGAGAGCAATAATAGGATCCGGTTTTAAAGCATTTAATTTGAAACCCTAAAAAATTAATGACCAAATACGTGCATTGTCGTTAACCCAAAAAAAATAAATGAGTTTAAAAGGTGGACTTTCGAAAGCCCTTGACTTTTGTAGTACATTGACCTCACAATTAACATTACTTTGTTTTTGTTTAAATTTTCCTGTTACGCCATGCAAATAATTATTTATTCATAAACTCATTTTTTTTTAAAAAATAAATACACCATTATGTTTAGGTCGTTCTGGAGCCGAATACTATGAACTCGATCATCGAACTCGAAACGATTGGGACTATTTAAAAAAAAAAAAATTACAATTAAAAAAATACTAAAGAATAAATTTAATGTTTTTTTTTGTGAAATAATGAGAATCGATCGATGAATGAATTTTCAATGGGTATCGTTCGCATGTGTTGCCGATCGTGGATACGTTTTACACACATATGCATTTGAGTTCTCATTATTTAAAAAAAATATATTAAATTTATTCTTTCGTGTTTTTTTTTATTGTTATTTTTTGAAAAAAATAGTCCCAATCGTTTCGAGGTCGATGATCGAGTTCATGGTATTCGGCTCCAGAGCGACCTAAAAATAATGGTGTATAACAAACGACTTTTATTTTTATATTATTGGTGTCATACTAGCTGACATGTGACAATCATTAAATGTAATGGATTCTTTGTTAATACTAACGTACACACTGTATTGTATAGACTCTGGTAGATTCTAACCTGACAGACAGATGTGTTGCTAGGAGAGTTTAAGGGTGGGCGGTTTGGGGGACTGTCCCTCATAAACAATGACGTTCAAAAAGTGCTGATTATCAGCCTTATTTGAATAAATGACATTTATTGATATCATCGGCATCATTTCAGCCGAAAGACGTCCACTGTTTGACATAGGCCTACCCCAAGTGTCGCCACATTGACCGGTCCCGTGCGTTTCGCATCCAGCGGATCCCCGCAACCTTCACCAGGTCATCGGTCCACCTAGTGGAAGCCTTCTAACGCAACGTCTTCCAGTTCGCGGTCGCCACTCCAGAAATTTTCCGACCCATCGGCCATCCGTACTGGGAGCAATGTCCCTGCTCATTGCCACTTAAGTTTGGCAATTCTTCGGGCTACGTCGGTAACCTTGGTTCTCTTGCGGATGTCTACATTTCTGATGATTTGATTTAGTCATAATTAATTAATTTGTATTTGTTTGCATTTTTTTAGTTACACATGCCTCCTGCCAAAACCATCTTCTGACAACTATCGAATATTGATATCAACATTAACAGGAGTAGATGACAACAAGTTTGAACTGGTCTCCTACTACAGATATTTAATTGTGGTGAGTATCAAAATGTTACCAGCGTCTACTAGCTGGAATCATCATCTGCCTAGCCTTTTCCCAACTATGTTAGCATCGGCTTCCAGTCTAACTGGATGCAGCTGAATACCAGTATTTTACATAGAGTGACTAACTATTATCTGACATCCACAACCCAGTTAGTACTGGGTAAAACGATATCCCTTGGTAAGACTGCCTGTCTGATTTTCGGGCCGTTGATATCTGAAACGACTGTTGAAGATCTACAATTTACAGCCGGGACCAACGGATTAGCATGCTTTCCGAGGCTTGGAGGAAACTCGGTGTGAAATTGGTGTTCACCCATCCACAGACCAACCTAGGCAAGCGCGGCTTAACCTGAAGATCGACCTGAACGTCTGTTATAATTATAGCCATGAGCTCCTCCGAGGCTACTGGCTGGAATATGTCATGATAATATTGGCCTGTAAAACTTACATCTGGTTAGGATATCAGCAGTAAATCTTCAGCTTAGCCGGTCGAAAGCTCAATGAATCAAAGGATAGTCCTAATTGAGGATAAACCTTTTACCATACAGGAAAAAACAGTTTTCACACTATTATTAATCTCAGCTTCCGCAGAAAGTTTTCTTATATAGATAGCATAGCACACATAACATCTTGACCGGAAACCCCGAAGGGTTAGGCAGAGGTGTCCCTAATAGTAGGCACACATTTATTTCGCTAGTTATGTTAAAAACGGTGGAGGAAAACATCGTGAGGAAACCGGCATGTCCTAGAACCAAAAATTCGAAGATATGTGACATCTACCAAACCGCACTGGGCCCGCGTGGTGGATTGTAGCCCATTCTCTCTCATAGAGAGGAGGCCGTGTGTCCCAGCAGTGGGAACATTATAGGCTGATTATGCTATGCTTATGCTATTCCCATCAAATGGGCACAAATCTAGACTCCGGGGCTGCTACTAAGAAATTTCTGATTGAAAAACCCAATAACACTTCGCCTGACTTGGGAATCGAACCCAGGACCTCATGCTCAGCAGTTGCGCTTGCGACCACTAGACCACGAGGCAGTCGAACAGAAAAAGTATCATAGCTATCTGTTATTAGTCTGAGCCCCAAAATCTCGTCATCCCGAAGCGGGCGGATCTTATGGCCTCAAAGACCATCTGCACAATCTCAACATCAACGATGTTTTCAAAATCTTAACATGTTTGTGGAGATTTTCTCATTTTGAAAGAGGAGTTTTGGTTGCAAGGAGAGACATGAACGCTCAGTGACATAGTGCACTAGTATAGTTTTACTAACATAGTTTTAAGATTTTATTTACTAACACAAATAATTGTAAATACCTTATGTATGTTAGGTTCAAAGTTGCCTGAAAATAAATAATATGTTAAGTTATTAAAGATTTGCATTTGCAAGAGGAGCTCGTGTCTTAATAAGAACAGCCGCTCGGGTCGATCTTTAAGTTAAGCCGTGCTTACCTCAGTTGGTCCGTGGATTAGTGACCACCCATTACATACCGAGTTTCCTCCGTACCTCGGAAAGCACGTTAAGCCGTTGGTACCGCCTGTTTTGTAGATCTTTGACAGTCGTTACAGGTAGTCAGTGACCCGAAAGTCTGACAACCTGTCTTACCAAGGCGTATCATATTATCAGCGTTAACTGGGTTGTGGAGATCAGACAGGCAGTCGCTCCATGTAAAATACTGGTATTCAGCTGCATCCGGTTAGACTGGAAGCCGACCCCAACCTAGTTGGAAAAAGACTAGGCAGATGATGATGACCATTATTAAAGATTTGCATTTGTTTTCCAGCTGGGCCAGTACATGTTACAACATGACTACTGCAACGGGTATGAGTTAGTGGGTGACACTAGAAACGTCACAATGGGAACGGTGAAAAAACTTAATCCAGTTACCATCCACAAGGCTTTGACGCTGATTGTCGTAAGTATTCGAGCGTTAATGACTATTGTAGGACTAGCCAGAGCAAAAGAGATATAAAAAGCTTTCATTATAACAGATAAGCATGATTTATTTACTGTGTTTAGACCATCGAAACTAAGCACAAAATAATTAACTACAACATTACATTCATAATTATATTATTAAAATTCACTGTACTTACACAGGTACTACAGAGCTCATTACACTTTCACAGTTCAACCACTACTGCCTTGCTAAAATGGCGCTGCCTCGTAAATTTTTAGATCCCTCCTCTCTACCAGACTAAAATAGTCAATCGACATCGCAATATCCGTTAGTGCCATTTTAGCATTTTAAACAAATCAAATAACTTAGTAATGTTACCTATACATTTGTGTAATTTAAAAAATACTGTAAATATCTTAAAACTACATAAAATTATAGTATTTAGTATTTAAATAGCCAACACTATTATTATCACTCTTATAACCCCCACAGGGTTATTCAGAGAACCTTTAATACACCCACATTTTGCCAGTTATGTCTAAGTCTCCGTTCTTCCATCGGGAGTTCAGGTTATCACCCATACTTTGTCAATGTTCCACACATTCACACGAAGCGCTATGCTACGAGTACATCTTTTATTATGCGCACAAAGAGTGGAATTCCCTGCCTGTGTCGGTGTTCCCAAGTTCATATATTCACTAACTATTTGTTCATTTATTTGTTGTATATTAATGTTATAATTTATTTGTTATATATTAATGTTGTAATTTATTTGTTGTATATTAATGTTGTAATTAATTTATTGTGCCTTGTGCCATTATTATTATTATATATAATGCTTAAGAAATTAATTAATTACTGTTAGTGGTGTAAAACCGTTGTAATTAATAATAATAAATAAATAAATAAATATAACCCCAATCTATTTAACAGGTTTCTTTTGGGTTAGCTCGCTCCATTGTCGACACTCTTGCACCCCAAACTTGTCCCAATCAGAGATGAAGATCTCTGATTGGGACAAGTTTGGGGTGCAAGAGTAGGCTTATTTATTTAAAAAGTACCATGTGAGTGGCATGCCTTTGTCTTTTTCCAACTGGGCACAGATCCTAACTTTGGGCTGCTAGTTTGAGCTATAACAAATTTTTTTCGTGATTTCATATTGGCTGCAAATAAAAATATATTTGAAGACACACATTGAACATAACCAGAAATATGAAATAAATTAAAAAATAAGAGGAACGCGAGACGTCTTTTTACGTTTGATCGGATAAACATCATTATTAAATCGATTGATGATGATAATCTTTTGAGTCCTATGCGCGTTGAAGATTTATAGACTAAATTAAATTGGCTAGGTATCAACAAAACACATGATTTCAAAACTGTAATGCACAGTAATGTACTGTTTTCCTCTTCTGAGTTTACTACACCTTTATGGAAACTTTATACCAATAATAATTTAATTCAATTATTACAATTAATAATCAACTAATTAGTAGGTACACTGGTAGAGTCACAAATAAGGTTAATCTATTTATATTGTGACGTATTTGTGATTCGATTTTGTAACCTAACCTTGAATTTGAAAATAACTGTAGAAGTAAATTAATTAATAATTTATAATTACCCAAGATACATTTGCTCAACAAGAACAGTCAACAAACAATTAGTAATGCACTATGACGTCAAGCAAAAAGTTCTAACGGTTTCCACGGTCTGAACAATTGCTATAATATTACCACAAGGCAACCCAACATAGTTGTACTCGCAGTTCGTTGCTATAAACAGATTGGCAGGATATGTTTACTAATGGACTATCTTCTAAGTTTAAATATTATTTTGTTGGAAACTAGTCATAATCATAGACCAGATCTTTATTGAGTAACACGGCACCCCTACTCTAGTAAAATTGTTTCCCAGAACTCCAAGTCTCTGACAGGCGAGACCAGCGTTTTATATGCTTTCTGAGGGAGAGAGCGATTTCTTCATGTAATGGCAAGATTAACTAACAAAAACCAGATTGAAACATTCGATCAATCAATAATAATCTTTATTACGCAAGAAAGTGGTTACAAACTTGTGTGAAGTCCCTAACTCCTGTGCTAGGTGATAGACTTGTGTTACAGGAGCCAGTGCCCTCTCCCAAGAGAGATATTACAGAATCTTATCCAATAAGATTAAGATGAAATAAAATTCAGGAAGGGTTTTCAGTAATCACTAGTGAATTGAGAGCCACACATTGAAATTACTCCATTTTCTTTCCAGGAAGCTTTAGGCCAAAGAATGAAGAAGATCCACCTAATAAGCGGCTCAAAATTCTTCGATACTATACTGCTGGTCTTCAAGCAAGCTCTTAGTGCGAAACTGGCTCAAAGATTAGTGGTGCACCACAATGTTGAGTCGCTGTATGATCATATTCCTAAAGAACATCTCCCAAAAGACCTTGGAGGGAATGAGAGATCCATGAAGGAGTTGGCTGGTAAGATAATTAATTAATATTAATATAACTTTAATTCAGACATACGTCCATACATTTATACACAGAAAGCGTTAGTAGGGGTGTTAGTAGTACACACAAAAAAATAAACAAGAGACAAGGTGTTAGTAATTTGTTAGTAAACAAAACAAGTAACTATAATGTATTTCTAGTTACTTACTTCTATAGCATGATTCGTGTTACCCAAAGAAAATTCTCAAAGTTATTTTGTTGCGATTTGATGAGATGCTAAGACATTTATAGGTAACCTTATTATTATCTGACTCTATACATGTTTTTGAAGTCTTCAGATCTGAGGATTTCTTTATATTATACTTATACAAGGTGTATACGGACCCTTCACAAAGCTTTCAATAAATCATTCTGTACAACAAACTAAGTAACTAAACGCAAAAATAATTGCTTGGAAACGACATTTTATTGGGGTGAAAAATCACCGTTTACGGCAGGACTCAATGTAACACACTCAAATCATTGTTTTGATGGATTATTGGATTTATTCAATAGTCCGGGGGTCATGGAGGTATTGAATGTGAAGTTATAACAAAAAAATACTCATGAAAAGGTTGGAACTTCTACCTCCAATATCTCCGTAACTAGAAGGTTCCCAGGTATGAGCCAGTACATAAAAATGAGAAAAGTGCCTTTCGGCTTCGATAGGGGTCATTTAACACACATTATAATGACTTGGAAATTGCAGTCGGGATACTTTTATAAAAACGCGACGATTATCACGCTAAGTGGATTGGTGGCCATAAAACGACGATGATAGCTTTAAATATTCAACCAATATTACGAGTATTAGATCGTTGTTGATTATTGAGATTCTTTGTTGAGTAATTCAGATTATTGACTTACTTATGCCCTGATTACCATTACAACTGTCAGAAACATTGATGTTCTCATAAATATAATTAAAATGACCACTTATAGGTTATAGGGTGTTATACTTTGATGTCGTGTAAGTACCTAACTACTGACCGAGTACCTGGGTACTTAGTGTGCCAAGAAGCTGAGAGGTATTAAAAATTGTGATCAGGTGATGATAGCAGGGTGATAGCACCCTGTTATTTGTTTTATGTGCATGTGAGGACAGATGACAGAAGACCTGCAATATGGGCTGCGGGACTGTTCGGGGCTGCGGGACTGTTCGAAAGAGATACCGCGGCCCTAGAACATAAAGGGCAAAAGAAGGAACATGGATGGTTTTTAGTCAGTAAAATTCTGACACTCCCTTCTGCTCCGCCCAGAGCGGGAGGAGTCATTTCATGACTTCCCATACGAAAAAAAAAAGACCTTCCATGGTGCCTGAAGTTTATTAAGAAGCAAACTGTAAACTATGCGCGTTGTGTTTACTTACCTTATTGTTTTACCATTCAAGAATTCGTTTTTTCCCCAGAAATGGACTTTAAAGAAGTAAGCACAGATGAACACATAGCAATAGTGAAGAACATGGAAAACGCTTCAACGGACGAAACCTGCAGGCAGTCCAGTAAATTCAATGAGGAATATTCAGGCATGCCTGGATCATTTAAAACTTTATGCGTGGATTAGGTGTTATCTGTTTTAGTTTTGGTAGTGGGTGAATAAGAGTCGACAATGGAATTTTGTGGAATGGTGGAAATTGTGGATTTGCTGGTTTGTGGTTCTATTGCACAGTCACGTTTGTGCAATCTTTCTTTATCGTGTGATTAGTGCCTGGCCTGGTATCAGAGTTTTTATGCCGCCCATGGGCCTCTGACTTGGCTTTACATGCCGTCGAGAAATATCTCTCAGGCATGCTGGTTTCCTCACGATATTTTCCTTCACCGAAGCAAGTGATAATTTAACAACACGCAAATGAATCTGAAAAATCAGAAGAGTGTGTCTTGGGTTTGAACTTAGGACGTATGACTTGGCAGTCGGACGTCGACGGTCACACCACTAGGATATCACTGTTTCCTCGTATATGTGCAATAGAAACACGAAACAGAAAATACATATTAAGTTTTTTCTGTGTTTTGTGCTTAATCACAAGTCGAATTCAAGTCGAAAATACTCATTAAATTACGGTTTTCTATAAATAAGGTCGGTTCGGTCTTAATGAGTCTTATTATTTATATCAAAAATAGTAATTTAATGAGTATTTTCTTTATGCTTCAAATAGAGTCAGCGTAACTTAGGAAATATTTATTTATTAAACAGCTTAATAAATATTTTTTTAATTAATTAAAATTTTGATCTGTACAGTTTTCGGAAGTATTATTTAGTTATTTTATAAAAATCAGTGTTAAATGTGTATTTGTTTTGTTTAAAATAAAGAAATGGAACTTTGGAAGAGGAATGAACTCAAAATTAAATATTATAAATATTTTTGTAAATTGTATTTTATTTACCTACTTTTGTGCTAACTTTTAACTTTCGTATGATATAAACAGAACCTGTCAACGTTTTAACCAGAATACTGATAGAGGATGTTCATATTAGTGTAGACAGATAGGAAAGTAATTTATAATAAAAAAATAATGAACAGACTGTCTCATTGGTCTGACAGTCGTTTGCGCGACTGCTGAGCCTGAGATCTCGGAGTTCGATTCTTGGGCAAAGCGCAGGCAAAGTGTTTTTGGGTTTTCTATTTGGAATTTCTCAATATCAGCCACGGAGTGAACATTATTAGGTTGATGGCTATAGACTCGCCCCCTATTACCTGCTGACTCAAACATAACTGGCAAAAATGTTGTGCATTTTAGGTACACCTCTGTCTAACCTCTCGGGTAAATACAGTCGTGATCTTATGTAATCTAGTACATAACATTCATCAGAATATAAACCTTTGGAACCTTTGGAACAACATCATCAAAGTCATCATCATCTTCCTGCCTTTGTCCCATTCTACTAGGGATCAGCGAAACAAGTTTTACATAAGACCTTTATTATAATACCTGTGTTCACAAATAAAGATTGATTTGATTTTGATTTGATTTAAGTTTTCGTCTTCCATTCTCCCCTGTCAGACGTCACGGCATCATTAATTTATTAATTTCTCTTGCATATCATTCCTCACACAAGCCATCCATCTTTTCTCTGGCTTTCCTCTCCCTGTGGAACATCAAGATACCAATATCTTTGTATAATAGTTTTTTGTTGCAATTTTACACACTTTGTACCTATTGTACGTACACAATATATTATTTTTATCAGATTTAAACATAAAAACATGAATACACGACACATCTACATAAGGATGAGTTAAAATTTACGAAAAAAAAGAACTAGATAGCATAGCCACACTAGGATTCGCGAATTTTCCTTGGCCAGTCTATAAGAAATCATACCATGACATCTTAAAGCAGGAGTAATTCCAGTGTGAGAAAGAGACAGAGCCATACAGGTCGTCTAGCGCCATCTCTTTCCCACACTGGATACTCCTGCTTTAGGACGTCATGGTAGGCCACTTGATGTTACTGATACCTTAATGTTACTGAGCCTGCGTAATCCTACAGCCAAAGACCGGTCCCCACCACTTGTAGTTTTGTCCAGCTCGTCTCTCCATCTTCTACGAAGTCCACCGCAGCGTCTTCTGGGCAGGCTTTTAGGATACAATAAATGAATGCTATTTCAATCCCTAGAGTATGAAGGTTTGAATTTTAGAAGAAATATTACACTATCGAAGGAAATCCAGTCCTATTTACAACATAGGTTTTCGCATAAGTTTCGGCCTGGGTTGTGGTGGTCAGATAGGCAGTTGCTCCATGTAAATACTAGTATTCAGCTGCATCCAGTTAGATTGGAAGCCGACCCGAAAATACGTAGTTGGGAAAAGGCTAGGCATTATGATGATAAAAAAGTAAAGTAAAAAAAAAAGAAAAAGTTTTTATTTTGGAACATATACAAGGCACAATTACAAAGAAAACGATGATAGCTACAAAAGTTCATAACTGTCGCAGCTACCAACGCCCAACCAAACAAGAAAACAGTTGTTCCGGACCTTATTAATAAATACTGTACCAACATTGGTGTAAAAATTTAGTAGAAAATCGGGGGTGTGCGGGAGAGTGTGTGTGGGTGGGTATGAGGGGGTGTGTGTAGGTGAGTGTCTGTGAGTGCTTGTGTGGAGTGTAGGGGTGTATGTGTGTACCTATGAGTGTTTTGTGCTAAGTTTCCACAAGTTTTTCGTCGTTGCGTCATAGATAGGCATTAGTCTCGCACTGGGCCCACGAAGTGGAAAGCGGCCCATTCCGTGCTACAGAGAGGACGGCTGTGTTCCAACAGTGCGAACTTTAAAAGCTGATTATGTTTTCGGAGTGATGCTTTGAAGTGCAGTGAAGGAGCTCGTGGCTAAATAATAAGTTGTTATTCTTCGCTCGAGTCAATCTTCAGGTTAAGAAGCGTTTGCCTAGGTTGGTTCGTGGATGGGTGACCACCCGTTACATACCAAGTTTCTTACGTGCTTCGGAAAGCATGTTAAGCCCGGCTGACATTTGTAGATCTTTGACAGTGGGTACAGGTAGTCAGTGGCTCATGTCGAGATGGAGCAAGGAGTATGTCTCCGAGCTTCAGCATCGTGTAAATGGCGTACCGGCAATGACAGCCTGTACCTGGACTCCCTCGTTTTCATAAAGGAGTATAACCAGCCGCCGTTAAAGTGGAGGTTGGGCCGCGTTATTGGTCTTCATCCTGGGACAGATGGCAGAAGCAGAGTTGCCGATATCAGGACTCCAGCTGGAACTATCAGAAGGGTATTCTCCAAGATTGGAAAATAACAGCTGTTGAAAGGCGAGCTTCCAACGGCCGGGGGCATGTTAAAGCATCAGTCCCATGGTTCCACCGTTAGTTGTTATTTCGGCGCAATTCATAGTCAATAATATTAAGTATTTTATCAGGCGTTTTACCTCACTGTCCTTACTTTCTTTTTCAATGGCAATCACAATTAATCAAAGTTGGTTCACTGCGTGCTACATCCTGAGTTTTTTAATTCCCTAAATTCCTGCGAAGTTCCTTCAGTTTTATACAATAGGGTCGCCATTACAAAGATGTTAGAGGTGAGATTTAGCCATTATGAAGTAGCCAAAAACCATTTTAGATGATAATATAAGCACTATCATTAATCATACTATTGTTGTTGTTTTTGCTGCAGTTAAGTATGAAGCATTTAAACGTATGGGTAAAAACGTTATTTTTGATTGTTATAAATTCAACTGCTTCAACAGCTAGTATTCAAATGTAAAAAAATGACCCTCAAAAATGATTTATAATTCAACGACTTAAGCACCATAGCTACACAGTAGACGTCAAAATATTCTTTAAGTTCAATTTCGACTGATAATTATAGCAACGACACTATTTGTAATGGCGCAATTATTACATGGTCGTTCGCCTGACTTCGATTGCCCATGGAATTCGGGCAAACGACCGCCTTTGGACAATCACGTCCGGCTTCATTTGTTTCTTCGTAATGATTGGGTCGTGTTCCATTGTGTCCAGTGTAATAAATGCATCGGGTTCCCGGATTTGAGTAAAATCATTCAAACACTCGAATACTTGCAAACGTAGAAGTGTAATTGCAGCATTACTATGAAAACGTTTTCATAGAGAACCAGTCGTGTTGCAGAGGTTTTTTAATGCAAATTGGTGCTGCAGTTTGCAGTTGTGGTCACTTTCGGAATTATACTGTGGCGGACAGTACAAGAATTACTACAGCAACATAGTACAAAAAGTACTACACCGCCATCTATGCCACAAAGTAAGAAGTAACACCAACATTCTGAATCAAACTATTAGAGAGATCCGCGACTTAAGACTATTATATAGGATTTTTTTCATCTGTGAATGAAAAACTTTACACCGTGTTTTTCATCCCCCTAAAGATTCTTTTTGAGGTTATATTTAGCAAAAGTTAAGGTAGTCAATCCCGTAACCCTGCAACCTAATAATGGACTAGCGATATCTAAAGTCACGAGCACTAATATGATTACCTACACGTATCTAGTTTCAAAAATGGTTGTCTCCAACTGTATTGGTGGCAATTTTATGTTGCTACGAGCACATTATGTAGTATTTTGGACCCCATATCATTATGAAATAGGTCTTTTTTTTGGGACAATCCCGCCACACTATTCCCAAACCACTGCAACTCCTGAAAGCCGGAATCAACAGTGGCGACCATCAGAAAAGCGCCGAGACATTGAAGCACGACGAAGTCCCAGAGAAACAATTTAACCGCCTTGGATCCCGCAACGAAGTTAATCAGAAAATAATACCGGAGGAGTAGGAAGAACATAATTTCGACTTCCCTCCATATCAGCAGGAGACAGAACAAAACAAGGCCAATAGGCACAAAGAGATGTTTACAACTGGAATAAGCCCAGTTGACTCACCGCAGATAAATATTATCATTAATGGGTCCTAAGTTGATTTGATTCCAATAATACGAGTAGGTATGGCAATTGGCAACGCTTGAACGCACGAAATATTGTTCTGAAATAGGTCTTATCTCAATGATGATATTCTGCGAGGAAATCGCATTTGAATTTTGCTAAGTGACTTTTGACCCGGGAACGTGGGGTGGTCCCCGCTGTAGATTCTGGCGCCTACAGGCATTGCATTAGTTGGGAAAGTATGGCAAGCCTCAATAAAAATAAAATTCAAATTAATTTGTTTTGTTGATACTGGTTCGACACACAAAAAAAATTTTAATGGTCAAATATTAAACGTTTATTAAAATTACTAAGAATGAATACTGACAATTTGTTTTATTAAATCTCTGACGTCTGTAATCTGTATAGTGAGGTAACGCAAAAATAAAAATAAACGTAGTTTAGTGCTAGACAAGTTAACGTTGCATTGAGAAATATAGATTCCTAAACGTGATAACTACTTCTTCAACATGGAAACTTAGAATATTCTAGACTCCTAGAGCGATACCTAGACGTAAACTTAGGTACAGACAAACTTTAAGAGGGAACAGGATCGATTATATCACAAAAATTTTGATGCCTGTTTTCTTTTCGAAAAATTTTTGAGATAAATAATTTGCCCAAAATTTTTCTCCCGATTTATATTTTAATTTTTTTTTTGCCGATTCAATTATTTTGACAATTACAATTTTAAGAAAGAGTACGAGTATGTCGATGTGCCTATCAATTTTGGTAAAATCTAATCCACGGCCGTAAAATAGGGCATTTTTTGTCATTTTTGGAGGGAAAAAATCTTATGAAATCTTTACTAAACTTATTAGTTGCTGAAAAAAAAGAAATGTCAGGGACGTGTCTACAGTAGACCTTGACTTATGAACAAAAAATGATTGCTCTACCTAGTGGATCATTATTCAGGAAGAAAAAAGGCGAATACATTTGTATGGAGAATCGCAATCCCTGTTCCCCTCTTAATTATTGTTAATGCGAAAATAACTGCTCTGTTCGTCTGTTACAATAAATGAAAGTATATACTATATGAAGCAATTGGGCTTTTCTTTCTGTCTTTAGAAAGCAGTACTCCTGGATACGGCTCTCATATTTCTTTTTTTTTTTTTGTAATGGGAATTCATCAAATGACTCCTCCCGCTCTGGGCGGAGCGGAAGGGAGTGTCAGACTTTTACTGACTAAAATCATCCATGTTCCTTTTTTTGCCCTTTATGTTCCAGGGCCGCGGTATCTCTTTCGAATAGTCCCGCAGCCCTGGCAGGCATCGGCCCTTGCGGGCCCCTCCTGTTTGCTGACATCTCTTTGAGGCGCGCGTGGAACACGAACGCGCCGTCGACACGGCCTGTCGTCATAAGACGGACGGACGGCGAGCTAGCCCATTACTCACCGTCCACAGGCCCGCACAGCTCGCATAATGAACACGCTCTTCTCTCCGGAGCCCTGACCAACAGCAGCTAGGATCTTGTTCCTGATGCCGTTGGTCTACTTTTATTAATATTTAAATATTTTTTTATATTTGTTAAAGGATAACTAATAATTATACGGTTGGAGAGCCATTAGATAATTAAAATTATATAACACATGCTGGCAAACAAAGCGAAGTTTTTGCTTAAAATACAAAAGCACACTTTTTTTTCCACAGACATGCGTCATTATGAGATTATCATTACAGTTTTTGACGCTCTAAACTATTTTTGAATAAGATGCGTTGTTTTATTTAATGTGTTTTTTTTTCAGTTCTGTATTTCTATACAAACCGTTTCATTCAATTTAAACGCAATAATAAATCATTTTTGGAACATAATTATGATTTTAATACGTTTTCTTGTTTTTCGTGGTTTTTTTTTGTAAATGACAGATTTTTTTTTACTTAACTTGGGAGAGGATTTTGAGATTGCATGCAGCAGATATGAGAATGTTGAAATGGATGTGTGGAGTGAAATGGATATAGTAAGAAATGAGCATCCCTTTGTTTGTGAGGTACTTTGCCGGATTTTCGAGTGCTTTTCAAATAACTTGGACAGAGGCAGTATATCTCTCTTGTTCTTTCTCTTAGACTCTGTGAAAGTTTTGAGCAAGATAGATGCAGTTTTTATAAGCAAATTTATGACATAACCGATGACAGTGACAGATGGGCCTTACAGGGTTGATCAACAGCGATCAAACATTTGAAAATGGGCCTTAGAGGGCCACTCATTTGAAAGTGGCGCACGAAACACACAGAAAATATGAAAGGAAGTCGTCTGTCTTGGTAGAGACATGTGATGAGGAGGGATGGAACAGAGGTGGCTAAAAGAGTATACATTTTGATGGTTGGAGAGGGAGAGGAAGACCGCAGAAAAGATGGATGGATTGAGTGAGGAATGATGTGAAGGAAAAATGATTAAATGATGGCGTGACGATTGCCAGGGGAGAATGGAAGAAAAAACGTGTTGTGAGGACTCCAAGTAACATGGGATGGGAAGATGATGAACTTTGACGAAGATTTTGCACTGTGTCAACATTTTTTTTGCAAACTTGTTTCTCTATTTCTACCAAATAATTGGACAAGGATGATTTTTTTTTGGAAGCGTTAAAGACAACTTAAACCAGTATTTGACAGAGTATTGGTGCTCTAGTGGGAACAGCTTCGATTTACGGGTCCATGGATTCAAATCTAGACTGTCACATCACCACTGATTTCAAAACGGTGAAGGAAAACATCGTGAGGGAACTGGCATGTCCTGGAATCAACATTTCGAGGACATGTAGCATCCACCAACCCGTACTAGGCCAGCGCAGCGGCGTGGTGGATGGAAACCAGTTACAGAGATGAGGCTTAAGGTAAAAGCGCCATTTGAATGATTTTTTCATGAAATAGTCATTTAACGGGATTAAATGAACGTAGAGGGTTATATCAATGATTTTAATGATTATAATTTTGTAACCACCTACTTAAAAACGGGTTATGATCACGACTCATATTTTTTTTAATATACAGTTTGACACTGACCTGCAAATTGCAATAAACCCAAGATAATTTGAATTTCGCGGGCTACTCTTGCGCTTACCCCTTTTTTTTGGGATGGGAATTCATCAAATGACCCCTCCAGCTCTGGGCGGAGCGGAAGGGAGTGTCAGACTTTTACTGACTAAAACCCATCCATGTTCCTTCTTTTGCCCTTTGTGTTCCAGGGCCGCGGTACCCCTTAATTGCAAGCAGTAAAAACGGCTGCTTAAGAATTCCAGAATTTAAGAACCAACCCATTACAGTTTTATGCAAAAATATAGGAAATAGCTAAGGTAAACTACTAAAATAACGGAAATTGATTAATTCTATCTATCGTTGCGAAATAATTATAACCAATTACATTTTAAACCATAAGGCCATTGACTCAAGGTTTAAGATGACTATAAATTTGGCTTAAGTACTTGACCTTACACTAGAACTTGAATTTAAAATTAAGGTCAGTAGCACATCTGATATTTTCTGTTTTTTTTTTACAGTGGAGGTCAGTAACCTATAATTATGTTATTACATGATATATATTACATAAGGGACTGATTAAAAACGTAATCTGTGACAACCCAGCATTACTAGGTCAAGTAATATATTCCTTCAAACTCAAACTTAAACTCAAAGCCTTTATTTCCATTAGACCAGAACAGGCACATTTGAATGTCAGAAAAACAAAGAAGGCAAAGCTACAGTCACAAACACAAGTCATAATAACTTGTAAAAGTACTGTAGTTGTCCATTCCAAAGCGTAGATCTCTATGAAGAAGAATGGGCAAGAAACTCCATGGAGTGTCCATGGAGTTTCTTTTCAATCAAATTAATGTTACAAGATCTTGGTTTAATCATTCATGTTGAGATTATACATATATGAGAAAACGATATAGAAGAGCGTCCAGAGTAACAAGAAAACAAAGTAGTTAAACCTCCCTTGGGCTGGGACAGATGCCTTCTCTCTTTATATATAGGTATGATAAACATTATGGGCAACTAACGTCCGCCCTCGGCTTCAGTTAAATAATATGAATGTAAAATTGCATCTAAATCTGATCAGTAATTTTTACTATAAAGAGCAACAAACATCTATACATTCATCGTTGCAAACTTTTGCGTTTGTAACATTAGTAAGATAACATTAATAGCATGTACGAGTATATAATATTCACCATGCGGGCTCAGTACCTACAGGGTTGAAGATGAAATTTGTGTCCTCGAATTATTGATTCCAGACAAGCAAGAATTTAGTATTGATAAAAACTGCTAAATTACATCTGTCTCGAGGAACATCTGTCTAGCCTCATTCAGAAGGCAGTACTCCTCGATACGGCCCGCATTATGAGGAGGTTCCTGTCTCTGGAGCCCTATAACCACCAACACCAGTGGACTACTATTGTTTTTAATATTTTTAAATGTTTAAGAGTATGTAATGTAATGGATGTGCAAATACGAGGGATAAAGAAAATATTTATAAAACATCAGGAAGCAATAATATTCATAAAAAAATTGGTGTTTAAGACAAATTAATTAGACCTCTAATAAATTCGCAAGGTAAACGAAACCGGTTATGTGATGTACCTTATACCTAAAACGTAAAAACAAAGTACCTACCTATTTGAATAAAATGTAAAAAAAATAACACACCTGTTAATTCTGAAGGGCAACCTTGGTGCCCAATATTGGCCCCAACTTATTCTTCATTGTGTCGGTGGTTCCTTTAGATAAAGTACGACTAGAACTCTACCACTTCAACGGCTATATCAATGGCTTCAGACAGATCCATCAAGGTGCAGATGGAGTTGTACAAAGAGCAGGAGAGTAGGTAGGACATTGTGTGGTTCCGTAGTCTAGCTTTGATCCCTCGAAATAACTCCATCGGACTAACCTGCAGCTCCCTCATGTTTTTCACTTCGGTATTTTTTTTGTTCTAAAACGCACATTCAGCACATAAGGCTGATTTTATAGTCACGCGTTTCAGCAGCGCCGTCGGAGTGCGCGCGCTCGGATATGTATTGGGGTAGTAGTAGCGTTTCAAATTCGCGCGCTTGAGCAGCGCCGTTCGGTGTTCCTGTTCAACAGCGCGCTGCCCAACGGCGCGTCTAGCGGCGTGATTATAAAACCAGCCTTATTGTGGTTGTTTTATTTAACTGTCGATGATAAGAAATATCCTTGAAATATCCTTTGAGACATGTTGCGCCGATCCCAAATGGATTAAGATAAGGACAAGTAAATAATGATGATGGGAAATATCCTGATTACTTTTTGGTTTGTATTAGACAACCTGTTTTGAGTTGCCAAATGACATGAATTTCAACCGCCATTTTTTTTCTGTATACTATATTTGATGACACTTACAAAAAACGAGGACTTTACGTCTTAAATAACCATTAGACAACTAATAATTTACGAGGCGACGTATGCCTGAAAAAAACTAAAATTATCATTTAGTCTATGAGAGGAGCTCGTGGTTAAATAAAAACAGCCTCTCGGGTCGATCTTTAGGTTAAGCTGTGCTTGCCTAGTTTGGTCTGTGAATGGGTGACGACCCATTACATACCGAGTTTTCTCCGTGCCTCGGAAAGCACGTTATGCCGTTGGTCCCGGCTGTCACTTGGTAGTCAGTAGCCCGAAAGTCTGACAACCAGTCTAACCAAGGATATCGTATTACCTAGTACTAACTGGGTTGTGGAGGTCAGATAGGCAGTCGCTCCATGTAAAAAACTGGTATTCAGCTGCATCCAGTTAGAAGAGGAGCCGATCCCAAGATCGTTGGGAAAAGGCTAGGCAGATGATGATAATTTAGTGTAGATTTGTTGTTGTACCCTCGCTTCTTTTAAGTCAGCAAAAAAATAACATTTCAGTAAATCCATAATATAACTGCCAGTTCAATTTCATTCCATAAAACCTTATTAAAGTACCTATACAGTTTTAACCAGTTTAAACATTTGAGACTACAATTTTAATTGATTGGTGACATTAAAAGTGAAAAAAAAATACGTTTGGTATCCACCCAAATAAATAAAAAAACAGTAGGAATTGCGACCTCCATCGCAATTCCTACTGTTTTTTTATTTATTTATTTATCAGGAACAATTTATATTGTGTTTGATACATTATTTAACATCCTTACCATTACATTATATCATAATTAATAATATTAATTTAAATTCTAAAAGTGACATGTCACATTTAAACAATAATATAAAACATGTAGCAATAATATTAAAAAAAAACATGAACACCAAAAACAATAATAATAAAAAGCATTTTTTTTTAATAGAAAATTGGAATATTTATATTAAATTACAGTTCGTCTATTGAGTACAACTGTTGATAATGAGGTCCTGGATGGATCCCGAATCGCGATACGACAGCGAAAGATTTCGTAACTTAACCGCGCTACGTATTCAATGTAACGCCATCTTGAATATACAGGCGGATTTAAAAAAAAAGTGGAGCGATAAAATTTCGCATCCTGCTTGTAATTATGTATTACAAATGAGTTGCGAAGTGCTTAGAAAGAAACACCACACGGTGTTACACAAGTCGTCGCTGATTGCAAGCGCGACTACTACGCGATAGAAATTTACATAATGTGTGACCTTTCCCTATACTTTGAGCTGTACAACTTAGTCGTTTAAAAGAGTATCAATGGTGTTGTTTGGCCATTTCTCCAAGAATAGAATAGAAAATTTTTATTTCAGACCGGAGTCCATAGGTTTAGTAACAATTTTACTTAACGTCTAGTGTACGTAAGTTACAGACATAGATAAAATTATAAAATTAAAATTCAGCGTGGAGCCGCATCCACCTCTGCAACATCGGGGAATCCCACCGATCTGCGAATACAAACCAAGAGTAACAAACATCGATCCGTCCATCCTCACAAACTTTCGCATTTATAATATTATGATCAGGGTAAGCGAATATGTTGGATGGGACACATAACACACACCCACATACTTTCACACACACACACACAAACCTACACGCACACACAAACACACACGCACGCACATTCAAATACGTGCACTCCTCAACATCGAGAGCTGCTTAATTCATTTATTTTATTTTTCCTGTTTAGTAGTTTTATCATACTAAAATATCATTGTAAGATACCACTTTAGGGAAGAGTGAGACAGCCCCGACACAAGTACTATTTGTAACTAACTGGGGCTGCCTCAGTTTATGTACGACACAATGTTTTGAGATAAAGTAAATATTTTTGTATTTTGTATTTGTATTATAATTATTAGTAAGAAGATTTATGAGCATTGCCATTCTTTACCAGCTAAAAGAATGGTGAGATAGACCACTACATTCCATAATATCGAAAACAAATTGAAGTATTATGAGAAAGAGTCTTCTATTCTCACAAACAATAGATGTAATGTGTGAAAATTGAGGGTTAATGCTGAGACACCGGTTGAATGATTTTTTTTCTCTCTACATAATTTTCAACTTCACCTACATCGATGACTGCCTTGTCGGTCTAAAGGTCGCGAGCGTAACTGTTGAGCCTGGGTTCGAATCCAAGCTCGGGCAGTGTTATTGACTTTCTCATCAGGAATTTCTCAATAGCAGCCACGGAGTCTGGATTTGTGCCCGATTGGTGGCATAGGGTCGCCCCCTATTACATGGGACTTGAACGTAACAGGCGAAATGTGGGTGTACTATTAGGTACACCTCTGCCTAACCCTCCGGGGATTACAGTCGTGATGTTAATATGTTATAAGATTTAGTTTAAAAACGTCTATACTTGTTTTTAATGAGAGATTTAAATATTTGTACTAACATGCATATGATAAGGTTATTTTAGCACACTTTGAATAAATTTTATTAATGACTTAGTTTGAAAATTAAAAAAATTAAAATCAAATCAATCAATCAATCTGATAAAATATTAATTATTTACAAACTACAAAAGTATAATAGAAATAAATATGTACAAGTATAAAAGGGTTACAGGGCATCCAAAAATTCGTGCGCATCGCTGTCTGAAAAGTGCCCAGAAGGCTGGCAGCATTACCACGTTGGATGGCAATGCTGATTCTTTGGCCAAAAAATAGGCCCGCCCTCTGGTCACGTGAATAGTCGACCAACCGCTTGGCGATTTATGATAAGGTAGGTATTATTCAGTGATCTGACCTCGCAAGTACAAGTTGTAATTAGAAGTTCCGTATAAATTGAAAACAGTAAATTTATTTATAGTGCATTATTATAATGGTTATCTATAAATAAAATATTTATGCCGTTAAAATTACCTTAGGGCATGTTATTGGTATTTTAAGCATCAACAAGGCTAAGTATATAGTTGAAGACATCGCACGTTAAACCATCAAGGTTGGTCATTTTCGTAGGCATAAAATATGTAACTATTAATATTTTGATGGACTAGTTTTTATCTGTGTCTTCGTCCAAGCGAAGGAATTTATCCAGGTACGGATCGGGGGCGACGGCCACAGGTGCCTCGACCACTGGGGGCCTATGTCACGGACCCATTGATCCCACGGGGCCATACTGCCGGGATAAAAAGTATCCTATGCCGTAACTCAGATCATGGTTATCCGTATGTCAAAATTCCATCGAAATCTGTCCAGCCATTAAGGAGTGAAGGCTCTAACAAACAAACTCGCCTTCAAATTTATTATATTAAGTGAGCATTATGATTATTATCTATACTAATATTAATAAGAGGTATTTGTTTGTAAGTTTGTATACAGGGTGGAGAGGCACCGACGCGAAAACGGTGACCACGTATTCAGTAAAAATTCTTTCACTGGCAGAAACTTACATTTTTCGTGGGTGATATAGACTAGAAATTATATTTATATCATGTCGAGCCAATTAAGCTATCACAATTTTTGCGGACGATGTCGCGGGCGACGCTAGTTGTGTATAAAATGTTTATGATGTATACTGGTTAAAGGTTTTTTTCACAGTTCAGTAAAATTAACACCTTAGTGAGAAACGACACTGCAACTGATATTACGACACACAAATATTAAAAATGCCTCCACAACTGACAATATTTAAAAGCATGGGCCGTCCCCTAGGAAATAAGGTCAGCTATTAACCTTCGTGAATGGGTAAACTTATAACATCACACCTGTTTCTTTAAGGGGGTAGACGGAGTTGTATCTATAGACCACCCACATTTGAAAGAAAAGAAAGAAAGAAAACATATTTATTTGGCACATGCAAAAACACACAATAACACAATAAGCTATAACAGAAAAAAAATCTAAATAACAATAAAAGAAATAAAGAAATAATAAAAAAAGAAAATAATAATACTGTGTGTCTCACGGCTGCGCCAAATAGGCCCTGTAGGCATTTCACCAGATATGTATGTATAAGTTTATTGTAACAGGGGGTGAGCCTTTTGCCATTAACGACACACAAAGTCAGACCCCAGGCTGGTACTGAAAAAAATTCTAACCTGGTATTTTTTTTTTTACAATAAAAAAAATATATATTTTGTAAACATACCAAATAAAAAAAACAAATTGTTTTGATTGTTTGATAAACGTCTAATTATTTCCTATAAAGAAACTATTTGGAAAACATGCATTGTTTCCATTTCAATCTTTCGTATGAAACTTTTACTTAAATCAGGAGTCTATAATTAAAAGGGATTTAAATTAAAGAGGAAGTAAGAGGTATCAGTCTACTCGAAGTAACCACTGAAACGTAACCTTAACATTGTGTAAAAAGTTGTTTTGCAATTATTTTTTTGTGTGTTTTACAATAACAAGAAACAACAGTGACATTGAGATTGATATGTAACTCAATTATTGTTGCTTATTAATTTTAAAGTAATATAATTCAGAATGTAAAAAATAGGGCCAAGTTCGGAGAAGTCATGCTGCGCCGACCCCAAATACATTGGGATAGGGACTGGATAATGTTGATGATTTTAAAAATTAAAGGGGGGACCAATTTTTACGGCTTTACAAGCGAATATGAAGATCATAATGATGGTAGTATTAGTAGCAAAAAACCTTGAAGGTTAATTTTTCGCACGCCTCATATTTATAAACTTTAACAGAGGCAAGCCAAAACTCGATCGTTTGTCCTTTGCATTGGACGTGTTGCAAAATAATAAAAAAAAATTCTGATCCGATTTTTTAAATAATAATTATTATTATTTCTAACGTTCGGCGAGTCAGTGGTTTTGAAAAATAAAATAATAATAAGAAAATTCAATAAAGTGTGGTTTTGCGTTTTCAGTGATTCAAAGTAAGTTTACATTTTTAGTTTTCATTTTCTTTTTATTTGGTTTATGAAATTTATAATAAATTAATAGCAATACAATAATAAGGAGTGAGAAAAATACCACACCCTCTAAGAGTTAATTATAATTATTCAGGTCCGGCAAAGTGTCATTGGGTTTTCCATCAGGAATTACTTAGTCAGATCTGGACATTTGTCGGGTTGATGGCAATAGGATCACCCCCTATTACATGCGACTTAGAGATAATTGGAGATATGTGGGTGTACTACCAGATAGGTACAATTCTGCCTAAACCTTCGGGGATTACAGGCCCAGTATTTGTTATGTTATGTTCCTAGACTGATACTTAAAAATCATGGAGTTGAAACAACCCTTTGCCCAGAGGTCCCACCTCTGGGCAAAGGGTTGTTTCAACTCCATGATTTTCAATACAGGGTTGCTTTATAGTAAACTAGTGACCCGCCCCGGCTTCGCACGGGTGCATGTACCATACATATAAACCTTCCTCTTCAATCACTCTATCTATTAAAAAAACGGCATCAAAATCCGTTGCGTAGTTTTAAAGATTTAAGCATACATAGGGATTTAGGGACAGAGAAAGCGACTTTGTTTTATACTATGTAGTGATATTATGGACTGATTGAATTAAAATCCAAGCGCCGAATGTTTGTTTAATTAATTAAGGATACTGGTATCCGTACTAAAAGGAAAAACACAAAAGAAAAACACTAAGGATCCGCACTTGAATAGCGGATAAAGGTGGAAAGTCTGTCAAGGATCAAATTATCATCTGCCTAGGTTTTGGCTAACTATGCACAGTGTAAACGGATCCTCACGAAGCCGTCAACCAAGCATTCTGTACGTCAAACTAAGTAACTCCACGCAAAACATATTGCTGGGATACGATTTGTTTTTGGGGTGAAAAATCACGTTTTGCGGTGGACGTACGTGGAGGTATTTCAAGTAAAGTTATAATATAAAAAAAAACTTGTCTTCTCCTTCCTGTCCTTGTCCCATTCTATTTGGGGTCGGCGCAACTCGTTTTCTCCTTCCATTCTCCCCTGTCAGACGTCACGGCATCATTTACTACATTCTCTTTCATATCAGTCGTCACACAACTTATTTATAAAAAAGGTTGCAGTAAAGTTATAACTTTGACTCAATATCTCTGTAACTAGAAAAATCCCAGCAACGGTCCAGAAAAAAAGAGATCGCAATGACGCGTGACGGGGAGAACAAGTGCCTTGTACCTATTTTTAAATTATTTTTCTTCTCCATGTCGTTGGCACCACAGTACTTACAAACCGACATGCTTCCACATTTAATGTGTGAACCGCCAGTCTGTGGAATTCACCGCCGGATTCTCTGTTACCTAATCATTACAATCTGGATCTATTCAAAGTTTGAGTGAATCGGTTTCTTTTAAGTAAGAGTGCTCCACCCTAGGCCGCGTCATCTCTTCACATCAGGCGCGTTGCGGCCAAACGCAAGCCTATCTAGTATGAAAAAAAAAACTTAGAATCGTGATGTTCGCCAGTCTCCCAAAGGTCCAATATTACTATAGGGTACAAAAATGAATACTAGAAGTATTAATTTGCCTTTATTTCTGATAGTGTAAAAAATACATTTAAACATTTTTATTACATCGTTTTATAATTTATTGTGAATGCTATTATTAGCATTCACAATAAATTATAGAGCTCGTGGCTAAATAAGAACAGCCGCTCGGATCGATCTTTAGGTTAAGCCGTGCTTACCTAGGTTGGTCCGTGGATGGGTGACCACCCATTACATACCGAGTTTCCTCCGTGCCTCGGAAAGCACGTTAAGCCGTTGGTCCCGGCTGTCATTTGTAGATCTTTGACAGTCGTTACAGGTAGTCAGTGGCCCGAAAGTCTGACAACCAGTCTTACCAAGGGGTATCGTATTACCTAGCACTAACTGGGTTGTGGAGGTCCGACAGGCAGTCGCTCCATGTAAAATACTGGTATTCAGCTGCATCCGGTTAGACTGGAAGCCGACCCCAACATAGTTGGGAAAAGGCTAGGCAGATGAGATGATTCAATCATTTTTTATTTAATATCGTTTTATAATTCTACTTACTTGCTTTATTATGAATTTAAAATATAATCATGCTAAGAATTTAAATAGTTATTGATTTTATAAATGTTTATTATGTACAAATTATTTTTAATTTTATTTAGTACTTACATACTTCTTATGTATCTCATCTAGTTAACCACTCTGCTCGACAAGATTTTGACACATGACACATCAGCTGAATCGGGGGGGGTGATGCGAATTGTCATGAAATTCAAGAATTTTCGTGAACATTCAGCATTCGATTTTATGATGATAAATATGTCACGGCAGCTGTTTCACACGATAAGTTTGTGTTAAATATCTTCAATACCGTGTTGAGGTTCGTAAAACGGCGTCAGTCTATTGCCAAATATGTGTAAAATACATATTACGGCACGCTTCCAAAAAATAGGTAACTTAGATACGCTGGAAATAATGTACATAGACAAGTTTCTCGTTTGCTAAAAAACGCGAAAAGGAAAAATAAATACAGTAACATTCTATCTGCGTTCTTATTTTTGCTATTATTCATACATAATTTCATAAAAAAACACGATAAAAGTCTTGACAAATATTACTAAAAAACTATGTTGCAAGTGTTGCAAAATGACACTTCTTAGTGCTGACCGTAAACCCAAGTTCTATCATTACGATTAAAAAGTGGTATTCAGCCTAATCGATACTCGCAATGAAATCGAGTTTAGAAAAAAAAGAGTTGAGACTGAATTCTTGGTATAACTTCGAATCATAAATTAATCATTTAATTTTATCTTTTTTAATAATTTCACTTATTAATTATTCGATGTTTTTGGTTGACTTCAAGAGAAGGAGATTTATAAATATTAAAATAAAGTAAAAACTTGCTTCTATGTAATAATTTTGATGATTATCTTTCTTGTTGAACTAGCAGCGTGAAATTTGGCAAGAAATAAGTCTCACAGTTCAAAAAAAGAAAAATCTGAAAATGGATCGACTTTCAATTTCAAAATTTAAATTAAGAATACGCTCGCAATTCACAATTTTAAAGTATTTTAATTTAATACATCATTTATTGTGAATTTGGTTTTCTAATATCTGGCGGTTGGACTGGAAGCCGACCCCAACATAGTTGGGTAAAGGCTAGGCAGATGATGATGAATATCTGGGGGTTGGATATAGAATGTCCAGGATCTCGGTAGGCATAATAAAAAAATAGTTTGATCCGTCAAAGATACAATTTTGTAGAATAAGTAATATAATGTCATTATATTACTTATTCTACAAAATTGTGTATAGTACAGTTGGGTTATTGTGTTAGGTTGGGACAAACTTTTGTTTTGTTAGGATTATTCTTTCTCACTGCTGGGCAAAGGCCTCCCCTTGGCCAATCAGTCAAGAACGAGTGAGTCCAGATCGCCACGCCAGTGTTTCTTGGGCCTGCCTCGGTGGCGACGACCGACAATCTTATTGTCCTATATTTCGCAATCAGCAGTGCATAGGCCGTATCCTAAATAAACATTAGTTTATTTTTTCAAAGCGGTTCACTGTCCACTCTAAAACCTCTTTTTACAACTGTAAAGTTCAGGTTATCCATCATAGGCCGTGAGGGCCGTGTCACTTGAGTGAGGCCGTGAACAGCTATAAGACGGAACCCTCAGGGTAAGAGTCCTACTCGCATTTCTAGAAGTTTTCTTAAAAATACAATTTTATAGTTTTTGGGGTTGCTACTAAACCAAGCTTATCTACGCATCAAAAAATAATGACGATTAAAAGTATTGGTCGGAGAAGGCAAAAAATAAAGAAAATTGGAAAGCCATGGGGAGGTTTGCCCAGCAGTGGGAGAGAACTGTCTGATAAAAAAAAAGGATTTGTAAATAGTGAATACCTAATAACCAATCCATCTAACCATAACCCAATTTTGTAGACTAAATATAATTTATCTTGGTGGGAACCAAACAAACACTATGGCCTACCAAGATCCTTGGCGTTCTATATTCAACTAACCAATAGAATAAAAATCACAATAAATTATCTAGTAACTATAAATACAATATAAATTGGAACAGCGAGTGCATTCCTAATTTAAATTTTGACATGGAAACAAAATCGGCGCGAATTTAGCCATAGATTAATCTGTTCTGTTTATTGTTGGGTCGGTTTTAATACCTACAATGCACGAAAATCTATTAAGATTACCATTATAAAAGCTTTAAAAAATATTATAACATTTTTTATTGTATTTAACGCATGAAACAAAATTATTTTAATTTCTATCTATCGATTTCTTAAATTCTTACATTTAATTACTCGATTTAATCGAAATTTACAAAACAAGAATCGATTGAAATAATCGCTTTCACACATCCCAAAAATTAAAAAAAAACAAATGGTCGTCAATTTCGAATACAAATTGAGTAGTGGTAATGAATATTACGTGTTATTGGTCCTGAATTAGTAAATTACGCTAAGATCTGGGCATTTTCATGTTGTTTATAATATTTGAAATTATATTTGTCACATTTGTTATCGAATCTTTATGCGTTTGTGTGATATAATGTGAAAAATAAAAATGTAAACACGCACTATTGGCGCGAAACTTCGACTTTAGATACCAACATTCATCATTACCACTGCTTATTTAAATTGAACTATGGATGAATTCGTCACATAATTAAATGACGAGTTAATTATTATCAATAAAGTGGAGTTTGGATGTCCGAAAACCACAATTTTTATGATTTTTAGCCTCGGCCAGCACTGCTGTCAAAATGGCGATGACCGTATTTACGCACTTGGATTTTGTAAGGTAAAATTAGGAAACTTGCGCGCTAAATACAGAAGTTTTAATGGCGTTGACATATGAGCTTTTTATCCAACTCTCTTAATTAACGCACACTCATAGTATTTGATTATCAGAATATTAAATATTTACATGAATAATGAGGATGACGTATGACTTAAATGCTAGCCCCTTTCGGGGCCGATACCGAGCCAGCGGAGGTTTGTATGTCAAGCCCCCAAAGGGGCCCGTACCGAACTATATGGTTAAACTGTAACGAAGCGCAGTAGTTTTTTGATTAAAAAGAAAAAGTTGGCCAAACTTTTTGCGCTAAAAAAAACTGCAGCAGTGTTTTTCCAAAGGTTGAGTTGCAAATGACAAGTTGGCGGTCTGGTTTTCATTAGGACTAAGTATTAAACCTGCGTTTATCATTGACCTTCCCACCAAGAGATTAAAAATAAAATAAAATGATAAATATAATGAATTAGTGATTCGAAAATAACAATAATATTTGAATAATCTTCATAAGAAAATATTATCTTCTTATATTGTCAAGCTGTCCGAATATTTATGTATGTAGTATGTCTGTCACTACCAAACATTTGAATTGAACATTACCATTACTTGTAACTGTTGAATATATTTTAGTTATAGTTTACTTTTATGCGCTAATTATACAATTGTATGAAAAATAACACACTGCACCTAAATGTACACTACACTTTTCGTAATGCTTTTTTAAATAAATTATTCTTAAACTATGCTATTCTATGTATGTGTCTCATAATATTTGTCTTAACTAGTTATTATTTTTATAATATGTTTTAAAATATAACTACTATCGTCATCCATTATGAAAAAGATTGCATGCAGCATAGATGAGAATGTTGAGATGGATGTGTGGACTGATTAAAATGTATAAAGTAAGAAATGAGCATTTAAGAGGAAGTTTGAAGTGCGCTTATTACAGAAGAGCTGAAAGGGAGCCGTTTGTCTTGATTATAATTTGTGTGTGAATGAAAATGCAACTTACGAGATAGTTTACGATTTCAAAATCTTTATTGAAAGAAGGCAGCGCTGCTGAGGATGAGGTCCTGGTGGTCGATTCCCATATCAGGGAAACTGTTATTAGATTATTCCATTAATCATTTCTTAGAAGCAGTCACGGAGGCTGGGTTTGTGCCCAGTAGATGGCTAGATGCTGGCCCTCTATTACATGGGACCCTATTTAGGACGCATCATACTAGCCAGTTATATTTAGGTCCTTATCTCATAGACTTACTCGAAAATTGACCTCTAGAAAACATTTTAAATGATTCGAAAAAGTTAAGGTGAGTGTTAAAGGCTTAAGCATAAATGTGGCCAAATATGGGTATACCATAAAGTCACGTACACATCTGCTTAACCTTTCGGCTATAACAAACGTGATATTATTTGACGTAGCACAATTTGCATATACCTCCATAATAAAACTATAATACCTATTATAATCTAAGACCAAACAGGAAACACCTTGTTGCAAGCCTTGACAAATTGATACTTATTGGCAATGAACGATATCATTAAGTTTTGTATAAATTATTGTGGCTTGACATTGCTCTTGAGATGAGTAATTAGCGAAATAATGGATTTACATATATTTATTTATTTATTTAACACTTCAAGCACAAAGTACAGAGGCGGACTTAATGCCATAGGCATTTTCTACCAGTCAACCTTTGGGTGATGCAGAGACAAGCAATGTTAGTGATGGTATATTCTTAAGGTTCAGTCAAGTTGGGACATAAATGTGGGTGTACTATTAGGTACACCTTTGCCTTACCCTTCGAGGATTACATGCGTGATGTTATGTTGTGTAATTTCTGTCAAATCCCGGTGTATTCAAATTGTGCATAATTATGCAATAGAACAAACGCGCAAATGCTCTAGAATGCAGTGTCCTTATTGGGCAAACAGTGAGCCGCTGACTGCTTGTTTCCAGTGTGCCCCACCTATGAAGGGTGTTTATAGGCCCTTAATGAAGCCGAATCAAATCAAAATCAAAATGTTTTTTATTTCACATAGGCCTACATGGGCACTTATGAAACGTCGACAAAAAGGTGCACGGTTCGGGTTTGTCGTTTCCTATGGAGAAGAACCGGCAAGAAACTCCATGGTTACTCTTTTAAAATGATTAGATTTTACTACAATATTATCATGTTACAGCATTAGTTGAAAGGCTCTTGTTCTCCCCATCATTGTGATATTATTTTGTTCTTGACCATAGCTTGGAACCTTCTAATAACGTAAACCCGTGATTGTTCACCCCAAAAAAATATTCGTTTCCCAGCAATCATTTTTGCGTAGGGTTACTTAGTTTGATGTACAGAATGCTTGGTTGACGGCTTTATAAAGGGTCCGTTTACACCTTTTATATTTTAATTGAAGTGCCCATACAGCGCCTAATGTATGCAGTTTGTTGCATATCACTTGCCGACTCAATCAGTGAGCGGTCGATTCGCAGCAAAATTACGTGTGAAATTCGATCCAACCGGCGCAGACGTCGCGTTCCGGCCTTCTTTGCTACAGTTCACGGCTCGACATTGAGTTTACGACCGATTCGCCGCTCAGAGTCAGTCAGTGGACAGTCACCCGCTGACTGTTCGCCTAGTGAGGATATTTCTGAGTGTCAATAATCTTTGTTAGTCCTTTAGATCAGTCTACAATAATACGTTGTGAGAGGCTTTGGGTAGTCTGTATATACTCCTACGTATGCCGCACAAAAAGTGCTCATTCTCGGCATAATCTAGAAACACGTTTTTTTTTTTAAATTTCGAATATGTAACTTCATAACTTTTTTGTATAAAAAACAGTTACATAATTAAAAAATTAATCAAACATATTTTAGCACGATGTTATGTAACCAGCCTGTATTTTTTAATCCAATCAATGCTTGCCGAGTTCTGCTTTCTCAATAGTGACAAAATGGAGTCCTCATCTTTATTCAAGTCTGTTTCATCGGTGAACGCATTGTTACTCAATACTTCTTGGTGAAGCGTCGTGATCACAAGAAAGACTGTCTATATCAGTTTAGTTTCGAATTTTGTGAGTGAGAATGTGTGTCTCGTTACCATATTATGACAACTTATTTAAAAATCCTTGAGTAAATTTGCAAAAAATGTCAAGCAGACATAGAAAGTTTAATAGTGAATACTAGAATATTTTTACTGCAAGGGTTAATAAGGTTTTAAGTGTTTGTGCCCTTACGAGACAGGAAGAGAATAGTAAAAGTGTGAGTGCGATATTGATCTTAGCAACCTAATTTTAAAAACTCGAGCTATTCCTGTGTTGTTAAAACAGGCCAAGTGCGACTCGGACTCGCGTACGAAGGGTTCCATACCATTATCTATAAAAACGGCCAAAAAACCATGTCTGTTTTATGGGAGTCCCACTTAAATATTTTTTTAATTCTGTTTTTTTTTTTATTTGTTGATAGAGCGGCAAAAGAAAAACATCATATGTCAACTATGTAACTATCACGGTTCATGAGATACAGCCTGGTGAGAGACGGACGGACAGACATCGGAGTCTTAGTAATAGGGTCCCGTTTTACCCTTTGGGTTCGGAACCCTTAAAAGAAAAAAAAGTTAAATACCTTAAACAGTTTTAAAAACATTTGCTATCGCAAAATGAATCAAAAAGCGACGATACCGTGCTAGAAAAGGACAAATATAAACATTTCGTCTCTTTCATTCCTGCGAACATGAACACATTTTTTTATTTCCCAAAAACCGCAAATTTCGTGTTATGTCACTTTTGTTCTCAGGGTGCTATATGACAGATTTTAGGAATGTTAAGTTACGACAGTTTCCTTTGATTATATTTCGAAAGCCATAATTATGATAATATTATTTAAGTATTATTAATCATCATCTGCCTAGCATTTTGCCAACTCTGTTGGGGTCAGCTTCAAGTCTAACCGGATGCAGCTGAATACCAGTATTTTACATGGAGCGACTGCCTATCTGGCCTCCACAACCCAGTTAATACTGGGTAATACGATACCCCTTAGTAAGACTGGTTGTCAGACTTTTTGGGGCACTGACTACCTGTAACGACTGTCAAAGATCTACAAATGACAGCCGGGACCAACGGCTTAGCGTGCTTTCCCAGGCACGGAGGACACTCAGTATGTAATGGGTGGTCACCCATCCACGGACCAACCTAGGTAAGCGCGGCTTAACCTAAAGATCGACCCGAGCGGCTGTTCTTATTTAGCCACGAGCTTTATAATCATAGGTAAGATAGTTTTAAATGTACTGTTTGTGCACGTAGGTATATCCTCTGTATATCTCGCAATCGAAGTAAGGTTTGCTGTTAGAAAACCCAATTGTGGGTTGAGCTCGCCGTTGTACGCACGGCGGCCAATAAAGCTATGCATAACCAAATTAAACTGATCTCTCACCTTACGGGAAGCTCATCCAAAGCGAAGTCAGGTTATACTGGTTATGTGTAACTTGATGTGAAAACGTGTGTTCATAAGCAATATATTGTATTTTTTTGTATATCTTTTAATTATGCAATAAAGAATAAGAATAGGTCTGATAAGCAGTCGCTCCATGTAAAATATTGGGATTCAACTATACCCGGTTAGACTGAAAGCTGAGCCTAACTTAGTTAGGTAAAGTCTAGGTAGATGATAATAATATTAATAATCTCATAGTGCCGATAGTCGTGTCAGCCCATGGCTTAATTGCCAAGATCCTCGACCAATATCTCAGGAGGCTCTCAGCTAATAATCTTAATGCACATTATACTGGGGGTGCCCCTGACGTCGACCGTCTAGGGTTAGCGTTTCCGTCAGCAGGTCGACGGATCCCCGCTGCGCGGGGCTCCTATTTCTGTCTGCAGGGTTTACAGGAACCTAACTAACCGAACCTCGGGGTGCCCCTGACGTTGGCCGTCTAGGGTTAGGGTTTCTGTCAGCAAAAATTTGCTGTGCAGTCAGTATATAAGCTATGTATGTAGTATTTTTGTACAAAAATAAATTTAACTGATGTAAAAAGGAATATAAATGATGAGTATGTATTGATAGGCGATTATTTATTTGATATGCAATTTATAATATCCCAAAGATAAATAAAGGAGTTAATAATCCTTAAAATCTCTGAGCAAATTGTGCAATTATTGCTGATTTGATTAATTCTGCATCAATAAAGTTGAAAGTTCAATGTCATAATAATATTAATTCACATTCAAGATTATGTTTAGTGTTTTTGTGTTTCACAATCAAAAGTCAGTCAATTCAACCTTAAAGACAGTAAGGTCAGTTTAAATAAAATGATGGAGATGAAAATATCTGATTTCTTCACAGTTTGTATGTTATCTAGATGTAGGCAATAGTTGTACGCACGACGGCCAATTAAGCTATGCCAGTTTATGCGGATCTCTCATTGTATAGAAAATGTATACAAAGTGAGGCCTAGTTATACTGGAAATGTACAGGTTGTGTGTACGTTGAAAAAATACTACGAAAGAAATGTTTATGCACCGGGGGTCGGTAACGACAGAAGTACATGATTACTTTAACTGATAATGTCTTGGTGAAAACGTTCTCCTTGTTCATCGCTTAGTTCTCCTAAATTGTGTTGGAATTGATCTAGGTGACTGTTGATATAGTCACATTACTAGATTAGACTACCAGATTACCAGGACTAGATTGAGGTCAAGAGTAGGCCCATCAAACATTTCTGCTCATCACATGCGAAGACCACCGATTGCCACACAACGTTATAGTCACTGGCGCCACTTTCAGGACTCAGACTTCGTCTAATGTACGCATTCCTTATTTTATGCATCCGCGTAACACCACACATTACCCTTAGCATTCTTATCTCAGCCACATGCAAATGCCTATCATTCAATCCTTTTATGGCCCAATATTCTTATCTTTATAAAACAGCAGGCCTAACCATTGTTTTATAAATTTTCTTTAAACGGAATGCGGGAGTCGCAGCTTGTTTTCGTAAACGATTAAAAAAGTTCTGGGCATCTTCTGATGTTTATGTTTCCTTGGAAATTAAATGTATATACTAATAATCGAATCCGTTGTTCTCTTGTCAGTGTGCCTAAATACTGTTTCGCACGTCCTAATGACGATGAGGGCACATCTAACTATTTAAATATTCGGGTTATCGTGTATAGCACAGCACCCTTTCAATTTCATCTATAAATAGCAAGTAACTGAATACCTCGCTGGTCTAGTGGTAGCAAGTGTGATTGCATGAGGTCCTGGTCAGGTCGGGCAAATTCTAATTGAGTTTTTCCATCATTAATTTCTCAATAGCAGCCAGAGAGCCTGGATTTGTGTCCGATTGATGTCAATAGGCTCGCTCCAATTGCATGAAACTTAAACATAACTGGCGAAATGTGGGTTTACCAATGGGTACACCTCTGCCTAGTAAACCCTAGTACCTAAGTAAACCTAGTGAAATGCTTATATTAGCTTTTCAATAATATAGGAATTTAATATTATCTATTTCCATTACAGATGTCGGTGGACGACATACATCCGATGTTCCCCTACACCAAGGAGGAAGTACAAGAGATCAGAAAAGAGCTTAGACTGAAGGAGAGCACTATAGAAGAAGATGTGGATGCTATTGTGGAGTGGTTCTACAAGCAACCGCATTTAGTTGAAGCTGGGATAGGTAACTAAGTAGACTATTACATAAACTCTTGATTCATCATCTGCCTGGCCTTTTCCCAACCATGTTGGAGTCGGCTTCCAGTTTAACCGGATGCAGCTGAATACCAGTATTTTACATGGAGCGACTGCCTATCTGACCTCCATAACCCTGGTAAGACTGGTTGTCAGACTTTTTGGGCCACTGAATACCTGTAACGACTGTCAAAGATCTACAAATGACAGCCGGGACCGACGGCTTAACGTGCTTTCCGAGGCACGGAGGAAACTCGGTATGTAATGGGTGATCACCTATCCACGGATCAACCTAGGTAAGCACGGCTTAACCTAAAGATCGACCCGAGCGGCTGTTCTTATTTAGCTACGAGCTCCTTTTTTTTTTCGGGTGGGAAATCATCAAATGACTCCTCCCGCTCTGGGCGGAGCGAAAGGGAGAGTCAGACTTTTACTGACTAAAAACCATCCATGTTCCTTCTTTTGCCCTTAATGTTCCAGGGCCGCGGTATCTCTTTCGAACAGTCCCGCAGCCCTGGCAGGCAGCCACGAGCTCCTTGATTATAAATTAAACTGCTTGATTATAATGATTAAATAGCACCCATCATCATCATCGAAAGCCTGAATTTACCCCCCACTGCTCGGTATAGGCATCTTTTCTTGTGTCAATCTCCACGTTCCTGTGCCAGCCTCATCCATGTTTTTCCTCGATGACTGCTATGTGGTATGCACATAGCACCCATGGCTCCACAGTATTTGAGTTTGCGAATGTCGGCCTGCAATACAAAAGTATCTAATACCACAAAAAGGTAGGCATCCAAGATTAACTAGGACCAGATATAAAGCAAACGAGATGCTAGTTAATAAGGGATTACAACTATGTAGTTTGTGAATGGTTTCTTCGTGTACAGATTATAGTTTTAATAACTGGATTTAATGAGACTTAGAATAATCAAAATAATTATGCAACAAAAATGCAAAATGTGCAAAAATATTAACATAATTTTTAAATTTATACCATTTAAAATGTGTAAAATAAGCATACATTTAAACTAAATAATTACTAAAACTTACTGAAATTACCATATTTTCGACGAGTTATTGATATTATCAATTTTTTGTTCTTGAAAACTTGTTACAAATTCTCAAGTTAATAGTCAAGTCAAAGTCAAGTAGTTAGTCAAGTTAGTAGTAGAATCTTTTTCAATTAAAATATGTTAATTATTTCTAAAAGATCGTTCTATTTTTGAATTCAGGATCTTTATTTGCAGTTTTTCAGGCACATTTTTGCATTTTTCCAGTAAGTAACGGAAAAAATAAAGGAAATGTTACACTACACAGCCGACATTAGCAAGAACATGCAATGTCTTGAAAAAAAAAAAAAAACTAGCACTCCGGGAGTGCCGGCAGAAGTGAAAACTTGATTATTAACGTTGAGCATGTTTGATATTTTGGAATGGTTAGGAACATAACTTGCGAAATGTGGGTGTACTATTCGGTGCACCCCTGCCTGAGCCTTCGGGGATTTCAGGATGTTATGTTATCATTGAATCCTGCCTAAAGAATTTGTAATTAAAAGTGTGGAAGTAATCTGTCGCACATAAAAATGTGTGCGATACATCTTTTCACAGGCGCTTAGTAAGCACGTAAGCAGGAACGTCACATTCGATCTTACTACAGAATTAGCTGAGAATTTATCGGTTTCCTATACCAATAACACTCGTGCTTTTTAACTTACTTGTAAATACTTGTAATCAAATCATTTTTAAAGAAGGTTTTTAAATAAACTGAACTTTATTTTACCAAACAACAAACGCCTTAGTGAAAATTTTTAGCAATTTAATACTCGGAAGGTCCTTATTGCAATTGAACGACGAATCCCCCAAAGACCACGGTTCTATCACAATCTTAACGACGATGAAGATAGCCAGATTATTTTTGCGCAGTGTTACTTAGTTTCATGTACAGAATGCTTGGTTGACGTGTTCGTGAAGGGTCTGTTTACACCCGTTAAGCAGTACGATAGACTCGATCGAAACCTAACCTTAATTATAAAATTATATTAATGAATAAATGAAAATTAATTAAACCTAACCTAACGTGAATAATAAAATTATATTAATTAAAAATTAAAACTTATTAAATTTTCATCTAGTATATTTATAAAGTACTCACTCATTTTCTTTCGCTATTTCTTCATCACTTTTATCATTAATAGATGCACTTTGTTCAATTTCCATATTTTAAGCACTTTACATTCACGAATTTTACGAATACACAACAATGTGATCAACTGATCACTACACAAACGGTCGAGCCATCAGCTGTCACCATCCATGGTTGCGCGTGGCAATTTATTTAATAGATTTGTCAGCTTTATCCCTAAAGCATTAGGTTCAAAGTTGATTGGAAACATTTAAAAATTTCTTTAAATGATTTTAAACCATAAAATGTTGAAGGTTAAGTTCAAAATCGTCTACTCTCCATCCGTCTTACGCTTTTTCGATCAGGTCACGTGTCCTGACGCGAGTGTCCTGACGCGAGTTTAAGATTTTATACCCATTACAGAAAAAGTGCTCAACGCCGCTAAAGAAGTTTTCACTTCAAAAATACTATCACTTTTACAGCTTCAATGAGATTCTATTATAGGCTATACTCAAACGTCGCAAAAATAAAGAGTTACGCCACAGTAACGCACAATACGATAGCTGGTTCGAGGTAGTGCACGAAAAGAGTACCTGGAAATATATGGGGCCTTTACCCGGAAAGGCTTATAAAAAAATAAAGATGCATTCGCATGCGTAAGTATCCGTCCTCATGCGTTCGCTTGAATAAAGACATTCTTTCTCATACGTTGACGTTTGAAAGCACCCTTGAACATGTAAAATCAAGTGTTACATCTATACGTATTTTAAAAACAACGGCGAAACGATGCGGTGTGTTATCACCCATACATGTTAATTTTGGATCTGGGACATTTGCCAGTGCCAGTGTCCTGATACCGTGAATTTTGAGTATCGTCATGTACGATGGGTCGAAGTCCAAAAGCGTAATGGTTGATCAAAATATAAAAATGGACTATACTTGATTATACTATTCCGCACGTGTGGGCACTTACGGTCCGTTGCGTACATGAAAAATTAATGTTCATGAAACATTTTCCATATACACTTAATCTTTATTCAAAACAACACATTTACTAAAACGTGATACAAATAAAATAATATGACTCGGACATTATAGTCATAAAATTAATAAGATTAATTCATACGAACTTTATTATAATTTTTCCTTTTTTAATGACCGAAAAAAAATAATTAGTTTAATTTTATTTACTCAGCACCATTAAAGTTAAGTTTAATTAAAGTTAACTACTGCGGGTTAACTTTTTTACATTGTTTTATTTTAGCTTTTAGTTTACGCACGTGTAGGTCGTAATCGGCAAGCGTAAGGCCCTCGGGATCGTCATGGCTACCAGCCACCCATTTTCAAGGTCCTACACTAACGCCGACGATATGATTTGTTTTGGTGTATCTGATAAGCCAAGCCGAAAGAAGTTGGGAAAAGACAGGTCATGATGAGCAATGATTCAGATTAACCCATAATCCGAGCACACTCGGATGGGTTGGTATGGGTTGCCACAATACGAGTAGGTCTCCGAGTCCACTCTTTCCGAGCATACTCTGATCGTGTCAACGAGGCTTTACACAAGGCTTGTATCCTTCTCCAGCCCTTATCCTAATTTTATTTAGGTCAGTATAGCATGTCGGTAGTCCCAATCAGCCGCTTCCAGTCGTATCATCTTTAAAATAGTCCATCGTGTCCATGGGCTTCCCCTATACTTATAGCCGTCCACCTCCATCCACTTGTGTACACAAAACTTTCTTCCCGTCAAATTCCTTCTTCTTCCTAATGCAATTAATGTTTTTTAATTTCAGATAGAGACTTTGTGGAAAGAATGCTGATCGTAACAAAAGGATCTATGGAGAAGGCCAAGCGTAGAATAGACAACTTTTACAAGTACAGACTTCTGGCGCCAGAGATCATACAGAACAGGGAGACGGTGTTATCTGACTCCGAAGATCTGTGGAATTCATAGTGAGTAATCTTACAAAACTTCTTAAAGATGGGTTAAACAGATATAGATATCCACCTTTTGTCAGCGACATAAAGAATAAGGTTAGTGATTTTAAAGAAATAGGTCCGACTGAACGTGATTTCTGAATAATGGATGATCTCAAATTAGGGCATTCTCTACTGACATGTCATGATAGTGTCAAAGACCACAGAGGTCAAGGAACTATTGAAAAATAGACTATTTTTACCCACAAAGGCAAAGTTTTACCCACTGTTGGGTGGAAAAAAACGCAATACGGGGCAACCAATAACATAAGAACGAAGATAACCAGGGAGGTCGTGGCTAAATAATAACAGCCGCTCGGGTCGATCTTTAGGTTAAGCCGTGCTAGCCTAGGTTAGTGCGTGGACGGGTGACCGTCCATTACATACCGAGTTTCCTCCGTGCCTCGGAAACCACTTTAAGCCGTTGGTCCCGGCCGTCATTTGTAGATCTTTGACAGTCGGTACAGATAGTCAGTGGCCCAAAAGTCGTCAACCAGTCTTACCAAGGGGTATCGTATTACCCAGTACTAACTGGGTTGAGGTCAGATATGCAGTCGCTCCATTTAAAATACTGGTATTCAGCTGCATTCGGTAAGAATGGAAGCCGACCCTAACATAGTTGGGAAAAGGCTAGGCAGTTATGGATTACCAATACCCAATGAAGAACAATTTCGATGCTACTGCAGATGTAAATTAGGTTAGTCAGTCGATCTCTTTTCCAGCATAACAATTGACAGTTTATATACAAAAACAAGTCTTAATTGAAAATAGTTTCGTGCTATAATTAATCAAGCTGCAATCGGAGCTGCGTTACGGTTGGTAGACCGTGTTAGTCGGCAACATGCTCTACTAACATTATAGCCCAAAGCCTGCATTTTCTAATAGCTGACTAGTTTCTAGTCGATTTTCGTCAATCTTGGTGATAATAAGTTAACCAAAAAAATTTTTTTTTTGTTTTTTTCTCAAATTATTACATAATTGTATTGTGTTTTGATAATTAATCAATTATTTCTTTTTTTATTTTATATATCCGAGTAATGCTAATCTAGTGGCACCTTTTAACTTATCTTAATTTTGTTAACATGCGGATAATGTAGTGGGCTGCAATATTGTTAATAATACATATGTATATTATTGTTATTTGTGAACATTATATATGTAGCTGTTTATTGTCCCATAATAAATAAAATAAAAAATAAAAAAAAAACTTTGTAGAAAAGGTGCTTAGGGCTTAAGTTACCAGTCGGGGTGCGCGAAATGTGCTTATATCTTCTGGGCCCCCGACTCTATGTACAGTGAAGATTTACCCGGTTAGAATCCGTCATAGCCGTCCGTTTGCCCCAGACGGAGGGTTTCCATGAGGATTTCTCCAAATAAAAAAGTGCCTAAGGATGCGTGTCGAGAGTGTGTTTGAAACGAATGAATGATGTCGATTTTTCTTCATAGCTTGAGCTAAGGTAGCTATATGATTGGTTAGTTTTAAATGCATCTCTCGCTGCACATTCTTGCTCATCTCTGGTGGACCAGCAGCCTTGGGCAACAGTCCAACCGCCTATGACCACCAACTAGAATATCCTCTAGAGTGACCAGAAACAACTAGAGAGTTCTCGCTTTAGTGTAAACAGTCAGTGATCAACTCAGCATCTGCCTAGCCTTTTCCCAACTATGTTGGGGTCGGCTTCCAGTCTTACCGGATTCAGTTGTGTACTAGTATTTTACATGGAGCGACTGCCTATCTGACCTCCACAACCCAGTTAGTACTGGGTAATACGATACCCCTTGGTAAGACTGGTTGTCAGACTTTCGCGGGACTACCTGTAACGACTATCAAATATCTCTAAATGACAGCCGGGATCAACGGCTTAACGTGCCTTCCGATGCACGGAAGAAACTAGGTTTATAATGGGTGGTCACCCATCCACGGACCAACCTAGGCAAGCGCGGCATAACATGAAGATCGAGCCGAGCGGCTATTGTTGTCACGAGCTCTTCTAGTTATTGATCAACTACTTTTCCTGACACAGAACATCTACCTACATCTGTTGTACGTTTTTTGCCCCACAAAATAGTCGAGAGCTGGTCGCTACCACGTTGATGGTGGGACAGGTGTCTTAATAATATCATGGATTAAGGGACTTCACGCACTACATGGACGACCACGACTTTTGGCCGGGCCGGCCGCTATCTTAAACAAAACTGGTCGGACGCCTGGTTTTGCGACCAAACTTTCTTCCTGGTCGGAGATTTTACAGCCAAAAGTCGTGGTCGTGGCCGTGTAGTGCATGATGTCTCTTAATCCATGGTATTATTAAAACACCTGCCCCACCATCAACGTCGTAGCGACCAGCTCTCGATTATTTTGTGGGTCGAAAAACGTACTATAGATGTAGGTAGATCATGGCCGTGTAGTGCGTGGGGTCTCTTATTCACAATCCCAATAACCTAATCCGTTTCGTGAATCCCAGTTTAGTTACTGAGAATAAGTTTGACAAATTCCAGAAAATAAAAAGAACCTCATTTTACTAAAAAACCGGCCAAGTGCGAGTCGGACTCGCGCACGAAGGGTTCCGTACCATTATCTATAAAAACGTCAAAAAAATCATATCTGTTGTATGGGAGCAACCCTTAATATTTTTTTTTTTTAATTTTTAGTATTTGTTGTTATAGTGGCAATAGTAATATATCATTTGTAAAAATTTCAGCTTTCTAGCTATCACGGTTTATGAGATACAGCTTGGAGACAGACAGACAGATAGACAGACAGCGAAGTCTTAGTAATAGGGTCCCGTTTTACCCTTTGGGTATGGAACCCTAAAAAAAAGAGATCTGCTTCAGAAGTTCAAAAAGTTTTTATAGAATCAAAAAGTCGATCATCGTCATCGAAGCTCAACAAGTTTTGAAAGAATAAATTAAATACTTTCCTTGTTTAATGTAGTAAATAAAAAGGTATTCTGGTGGAATATAATCTTGTTTAGACAGTGTAATTAAAATTATTGGCATATATTTTGGAGTGAAAGTACGCATAAATTAAAACAACTTTTACTTCGAGACCAAGTTTAAGGTATGCAAAAAATACTGCTGTTTCTTACAAAAAAGAAATATCAATGCAATCAAATGTAAGAGAGCAGCGGTGGCCCAGTGGTGGCGGCCCTAACTTACGAACAGTAAGTCGTGGGTTTGAACCCAGGCAGGCGCATCACCACTGCTCTCAAAAACGGTAAAGGAAAACATCGTGAGGAAACCGGCATGTCCGAGAAATCAAAATTCGAAGACATGTGACGGGTTGTCACTGGGCCCGCGTGGTGGGTTATAGCCCATTCCCTCTCTAGAGAGGAGGCCGTGTGTCCCAGCAGTGGGAACATTAAAGTCTGATTATGCTATGCTGCAAATATAAGAATCAGTTGCTGTTTAGACGTGGGTGTATTAAAAACTATAATTATAAGAATAATTTATTTAAAAAAAAGTAGGTATTACAAAAGTGTACATTTAGGTGCAGTAGTGTTATTTCTAAACAATTGTATAATTAGTGCTTATAAGTAAACTATAATATATTAATGTTTATCTTGTTAAGTAATCTAGAATTTGAAATAACTAGGTCTCAAAACTCTTGAATATTATAAAAACTGAGAAAAATTTTGTATTGTTAACATTTACACAATAGTTTGACGTACCTACTTGAATTTGTAAAAAAAAAACATACTTTTGATTTACCTACGTAATTAATTCGGGTGAAGAAAATGTATTCTTGTAATTTTCAAAAACATTGCAATCATTCACGTCACTGAAGACGTACTTACTTCATTATTGTATTTTATATTTTGCTCACATAATTGAGGAGGCTAGGAACAAAAGGAAACATTTACACTTTTTGTTTTTATCTGGAATCGAGAAAAATTGTATATGGGTATGCACGTGGAATGTATATCACATACCTATTTTTAGGGACAGTAACAGTTTAGATAGCCAATTTTTATGTATTAAATTATATTGATAAATTTATGAAATATTTAATGAAATAATTTTCAAATGTTAGCTTTTGATTCTACACAAAGCAAAATGTCAAATTTTGTGACTGAATATCAATAACATGTAAGTTCCCAAAGGAACGATAGACCATCGTTCCTTTATCGATTAACAAATCGATTTGAAAGAATTAAACAAAATGAAACGTATTTGATTCAAATTAGACGACATTCGAATTTTAATCTACAAAAATGACACGTTTTGTTCCCAAAGCCAAAGCAACTATTGACATTGAATGTAAATGTTACCTTTTGTACAGATATTCCTTTTAAATGCCATTTTCTCGTGAAATAAGTGTCTAATTGAACCAAATCTGTTGGGAATTTGATAAAATTGAAGGTTAGGAGTCCGAATAAAAAAAAAATCTAACGTGGATGCGTAAATGTCACTTTTTGTTTGTGACCTCCTCAATTATACCACAGATATATACCGACTGAGACTTGATCTACTCCCTTTTTATGGTTCCGTACGAACCATAAAAAGGGAGTAGATCAAGTCTGGACTTGGCTTGATTCGGAGACAATGTCTAATTAGCTTTATTCTTTTTTCCAGCCTCCAAATTTCAATGCCTAAAATGTTTCAAGGCCATAGAGTGACCGTGGTCAAATTCGTGAACCCAGATCCGAGCTCTTTCTCCTGTGAGGCCTTCCTCAGAAATACTTTTATGGTATGTATTCATTTGTTCAATTTAATCATATCCTCATCAAATCAGCCCGGAATCATCCACTGCTGGGTTTAGGCCTCTCGTTTTTTCTGCCACACGTCCCGGTTCTGTGCGTCCCTTATCCAGGTGTTTCCCGCGACTTTGACGATCCAACGAGCTACAAGACGCCCTGGTTACTTTGTTGAATTTGATAGTGCTATTTACTAATTAAAACAATAATTATTTAGTTCTTTTCCTCCTCCTGTGTGTGTGTGTGTGTGTAGAAATCGTAACAGCTGAGCTTGTCTATGTGGCACCCACATTGAAATTTTCAATATGTTCGTTCGGAATGACGTACTGAATATGTGGTAACCATTTGTTCGTCGATGTCCCTTTCACCCTCGTTTCTTACATCGGCGAGTTTTGACTGAGATTGGCTGGCATGACTAAATTGTCAGAAGAACTTTCCAAACTAAGATCATAAATGTGAAAGTTTTTTTGTTTCACGGTAACGGTTGAACCTAGATATAGATGGAAAGATACAGATGGATGACGCCTTCATCCAGAGATGGACGACCCCTTAATAGGTTAAGTTTTAAACTACAGAATTGTAAATTATAGGGAAATAAAGGCTATTTTTGTTTTATTTTATTTTTAACGGTTGAACCTTACCGATTTCAATGAAATTTGATTTATCGGTAAACAATACTGTGTGACATAGCAAGTTTTGTCTTGGTAGTACTTTCCGGTGATTCAATTTTCGTCCTTCACGTGGACAAGGACGTGCAAAAGCCAGTTATAAACATAATTTTGTGTTATATCTTCCAGCTTGGTGACATCAGAATGAAACACGACTACTTCCTAGGCGACATCTGGGTGCTGGACATGAAGCATGCTACCTTCGCGCACCTGCTTAGATTGAACCCATCTCTAATGCAAAAGTCAGCCCATTTGTTTCATGTAAGTTTTTTTAAATATATTTTTTCTTCTTCTCTAGGAGTTGCTCCCGTATCGCGAGTGCGTTTACATAACATTTAAACTCACATACACAAACATCCAGACTAACTGTAGGCCATACACATATTAGTTCCGTACGGGAATTGAACCCGCGACACCCAGTGCATCAGCCACTGCGACAACCGTATCATCCCATGTAAAGACTAAAATCATTAATTGGCCTTTAACAAGCGTAATGATCAATGCACTTGCCTTGAGAAGAGTCCGATGTTCTGCAGTGTATTATATTATGGCTAACACACTAGGTGTACTTCGCTGGTAATTGTAAGTGCTGAACGTAGAGTCCTCAGTTTGATTCCCAGACTGAGTAGTGTGTATTGGATTTAAAAATATCTTGTGGCTAACGTCATAATTATTAAGTAAATAACGAAAATTGGCCGAGTAATTAGCAACGACTGTGGCAACGTTTAAAAAATAAAGAATATTAAGATTATTTAAATATTTTTTTACACGTTGCCCCATACGTTGCCAATTATTCTCTCTGTCAATTTCTCAAATCAACAGGCACAGTCAATGTCATTTAAGCACTAACAGATCCATACAGCACTTTCCATCAGTAGGATCACACAACACTCCTTCAAATCTAGACATAGCGATGCTGCTTTAAAACAAAATAAGAATCCTATTTTTTTTAATAATACTTACTTGTAAAAGTTAGCATTATTTGACTATAAAATTTTCTCACTGCTGTAACACATAGGTACTGCTTACCCGGAGAAGGGGTGGACCGTTATTCTTAAGGTCAGGGTACACCGCAAAATTCAAATGCAATTTGCTGATCAGTGTACGTTGCCGTTGTCTAAAATCGTCGTCGTAACAAATATGGCTTTAAAGATTTATATTCATTAAAATCATCAATACCCTTTCGGTTCATTTAATCCAGTTGAATGACCTTTTTCATAAAATACCCATTCAATAGGATTAAATTTGAAATTTACGAAACACCACTTTTAATTCCCTTAACGCAGGCCTAGTTCGAGTTAACCAGTTCGAGTTGATAGATGTCACTTCTTATGTTCGAAATTTGGATCGCGATGTTCTTCTTCACCGTTTTGAATTTTAAATTCTAATTTCCAATTCAACAATTTCAGGAAGGTCTCGGTCTTCGGATCCACTCTATTCATGTCCTCAACGCCACCAATCTACTCCAGCACGTCATCAGTTTTATGAGGCAGTTCTTCAGTCCAAAGATAATAGACCGTGTGGTGGTTCACGAGAACCTGGATGATTTGCACATGAGTGTACCTAAGAGATATCTGCCGAAGGATTATGGAGGAGAGGAACCGGCTATGGCTGAGTTTAAAGGTGAGTGTCAGAGATAGTCAAACTATTTAGCTAAAAAGTATCGTATAGGCACTTATACTTAGGTACACACGAACAACATCAGCAGGGTCTGTGCCATCATTGCTATAGAATATTGACACTGATAAGCCCAGAACGCGGTTTAGATGTGCTCATCGCGTTCAGTTTTACTGGTGAAATTGCTACCTTAAGTAATGACACAATTACAAGTACCTTATTTTAGTGACGTCATAGTAGATGTATAATTTGAATGTCAACAAGAGGAATGATTTACCTAATACGCCACGGCGGGTGGTTGGCACTCCGCATAGTATTTTTATTGCTTTGGTTAAGAAGAGTAAGTAGATGAAAAGTAACTAAAATATACCTACTGCTATCATATGCTAGTTGGGATAGAACAGTAAATTATCTGCAAAATTAAACACAGGACACCTACCTACTACCCACCTCATCTAACAATATTTCTTTAATCTAACGTCACTGCGAGAAAGACTGAGCTGCAGAGTATTTGTATTGGTTTTACTTGCTCTTCCCGAATATTGCTATTTTTTTCTGCTTATAATTCCAGATAAATACGAAAAAGAAATAAGAAGCACGACGACAAAGCAGTTCCTTATAAATTCGATGAAAATGGTATCCAATGAGAAGAAGCGACCGAACTCTGACATCAATGAGGAATTCCTAGCTGGATCGTTTAGGAAATTGGATTTCGATTAATTTTGGTGTTTCCTGGTTTTTAATTATTTAGGTGTAGTTGTTAAACTGTTAATTATATTGATTTTTAAGCACTGGCTTTTTTATTTTAATTACTAACTATCTTTCTTTATTTATTTTTCTAATATAGTATTTATATTTTTAAATGTTTTTAGTAACAAATATTATTTTTAAAAAAACATTTAAAAATATAAAAAAATAGTAGACCCCGGCATCGCGAACAGGGTCCGTGCTACCGGTGATCAGGGCTCTTGAGAGAGAAACCTCCTAACAATACGCGCCGTGTCCAGAAGAACTGCCTTCTGAATCAAGCGCTTGATCCAGCTGCCCAGTGAGAGCCCCATCAGATGTTGGTCGAGGCTATTGGCTATTAAGTCATGGGCCGACACGACTATCGGCACAATGACTGCTGCACTCACGGCCCACATGTCGACAACCTCGCGAGCCAGATCTAGATATTTGATTTGTTTATCTTTCTCTGCTTTCACGAGGTTCTCGTCATGCGGAACCGTAATATCAACAATCATTGCGCCATGCTCCAATCGATCTATCACCACAATGTCAGACTTATTGGCAACAATAGTCCTGTTAGTGACGATAGGTCGATCCCAATACAACGTGTTATTACCATCATCGAGAACTGGTTCGGGGAGTATTCATAAATTAGTCTAGACCACAGTGTATGGAATTACCGCGCCTATATTAACTGTAGACGGCAGTAGGTAGTACTACAAGGTATAAACGGACCCTTCACAAAGCCGTTAACTACAGATCGTCAAACTCAGTTATACCTGACCTCAGTTATATAATTATAACCTGTTACAATTATTCGATAAACCTAAATCCTCCCTTAATTAGGTCACAATCTTTTTGCTAATGTAGGCAGAAGCTTAGCGTCGAATTTGAAATAACACTCAATGGTGCCCAATTCTGTGTAACTCACCCTCCTTGAAGTAACCAAAGGTGAAAGTAAAGTCATTTTGCCCACCTTAAGATGCGTATTAGCAGTAGTTCGCCCCATTCATAAATAAGTCAATATTCACCCTATTTCGATATTAACAGTAATGTCAAAGATCTTAGAACTTTGAATAAGAATCTGACCAATTTTCTCGAAGCAAACAATAAAATAAAAAAATGAAAATCTTAGCCAATAACCAATACGGGTTTAGAAATGGAGTAAGTTCCGAAGACGCAGTTATGGATTTATCTAACCATGCAGTTAGGATGGTAGATAGAAAACACAAGTGCCTGGGAATTTTCCTTGATCTGTCAAAAGCATTTGATACCGTTTCTGCCCCACCCTTATTGAGTAAAATGGCAAGCATTGGAATTCTTGGACACTCATTGAAAATCTTCGTAGACTATTTTAGCGATCGTACCCTCAAAGTGAAAATCCGCAAACGAAAGTGATGAGCTTCCAATTACATACGACGTTCCACAAGGCAGCATCCTGAGACCTACGCTCTTCCTCATTTGTATAAATTAGCTCTGCAAACTGCCCCTCGAAAATTGGAAGATATTCATATTTGTATAACTACGCGGATGATACTACCATTGTTATAGACGATTATGACTGACACTTATTTCTGTTTAGGTAGCACATCATTGCAATTACAACATGCAAAAGGAGATAAAATAAAAGCCAAGCTTTAATATAACTTTATATTATTTATTTTTTATTGAAAGTAACATCAAACAGTAAGAACTTACAACTAGTTTAACAAAATAGTAATTTGATTAAAATGTCACAATGTTGTCCACAAGTAGACACAATAGTTTCAAAAAAGAGTTTATCGCTAGAAAAATTTATAGCAGTACGTGTAGCAGTTATTTAATTAAAAGTAGATGATATAATGACGTCTATTAGAAAATTTGTTTAAAATGAAAAGAAACAAAAACATATAAAAATAAAGATAACAAAATCTATATATACATATAATAAAACTGTAGAAAAGTCATTTTTGTACATCGAAAAAAATTCCAAAAAAAATATCCAGGGTGTTAAAGGACAACCAATAGAACCCATTTCCAGCATTTTTCGAATTTTTGTCTGTTTGTCTGTTTGTCTGTGTATTTGTTCGGGCATCACGTAAAATGTACAAAAGCAATGTAGATAACTTTTACACACAACGATTGAGCGTAACTTGGAGTAACATTTAGTTTTGTTGCATTGCAATCGGTTCAGTCTATCAAAAGATATTTGAATTTAAACTGTTACAGAAGTAAAATTAGGGTTATGTGCAGTTGGTCTCACAACTTCCCGTAACTTTTATACACAACAATATGTGCGTAAATTGAAGTAATTGAACATTAAGTTTTTTGTTTCATCGTAATCAGTTCACACCTAATAAATGGAAAGAAAGAAAAATGTAAATTAATAAAATTATAATAGTGTTTCCGAAGTAAAATATTAAAACAGCGCCATCTATCGAACTCAGACTGGACTATATCTAGACATCAACTGCGTGCAGCATTGAATATAGATATTCGATAGATGGCATGTGCGTGTGACGTTATTTTCTGATTGAGGCATGTTTAACTAAATACTGATGGAGACATTCCTGACCTATAGGGTACGTGAAATTTGTCACAACAGGTCCTTATTGGCTATTAAAGAGATAGTTATAAGTATACCAGGGAATCCGATCAGTCAATACGGTTTGCCCACACCGACAGTCGATGGGGAACGTATTAACAGAGAGTACACGTATCAGAAATTAGTTATCATCCCGTGGAACTCGCAGAAATTTTACAAAATGGCTGCGCAAAGACAGAGAATCAGCGCCAGACGTTTGATAGGGTATGCTGCAGTGTAGAAAACGCCTCGGGTGAAATCCTGTTTTTAGACGCACCGGGCGGAACAGGTAAAACTTTCCTAACCATAGTTATTTTGGCTCGAATAAGGAACTTTGGGAGTATGAAGAACAGAGTGTAAAGCTCTTCAACCCCCATTGAAAAGGGAGGATCCTCCGACCAGACGGGTGTTATATCTGGTGGGCTACTGCCCTACAGTTGTTGTCGGGTTCTTCTATATAGTCTTAAGTCGCGAATAACTTTACTTGCGCGATGCAGAATTTAGATATATTTAGATTTTTAGTTTATCCTCTGCGTCATAGATGGCGCTGTAGTACATTTTGTAGTGCCGCTACATCACTCCCCCGCGGAGACTAGGGTCGGTAGTAGAATGAGTCGTTGATTGCCAGGCCAGTGGAAAGTCGTTGCCGCATTATTCACGGTGATGCGGAACTGTCTGCGGCGGTAGTGCGAACCCCTTTAGTCGGGGTCGGCGCTGCATGTGCTCCGTTGCGTCGGACGTGGTACAGCGCCGCGATGTGGCTGACTGCTCGCATCGACCGGGAGGTACAGCTCTCAACCGGCCGAAAGTGCAGTGCCAAGGTAGCTTGATGAGGCTGAGGGTGCTGACCAGGAATGTGCTTCCGCTGCATGCTGGTGGTCAGGAATACCCATTCTGAAGCTGGCTGGCTATATGACTCGCTGCTCGAAAACTTGAGGAAGTTTGAGGAAGCTTGAGGAAGTGATGTTGATGACGTCACGTTGCTCGAAGGCTGCGCTGACGTCCATTTCGGGGTCACCAATTTGGGGGTATGGAGAAAAGGGTGTAAAGCTCTTCAACCACCATTGAAAAGGGAGGATCCTCGGACCACACGGGTGTTATGTCTGGTGGGCTACTGCCCAACAGTTGTTGTCGGATTCTTCTGTATAGTCTTAAGTCGCGAATAACTTTACTTGCGCGATGCAGAATTTAGATATATTTCGATTTTTAGTTTATCCTCTGCGTCATAGATGGCGCTGTAGTACTTTTTGTTCTATGTTGCTGAAGTACTTTTTGTAGTGCCGCTACAGAACCAAAATAAAATTTCCCTTGCTGTCGCCTCTTCAGGGATAGCAGCCACATTATTGCCTGGAGGAAAAATGGCACACACAACATTTATAATTCCGACTAGACCGCCCGCCGACCGCTCCACCGCTCGACCGCTTTATCGACTTAGACCGCACGGTCTAAGTCGATAGGAAAGCCCGGTTTGCAACATATCGCGAAATAGCGATAAAGCAAGGGTTTTATGCGATTGTGTTTTAATTTTTTGGGACGAGTGCACTATGGCAAACCGCAAAGCTGTAGAAGCAGTGAATAGAACTTTACAGGACATAAGGCAAAATGACCGGCCGATGGGAGCCGAAGAAATTGCTGCCTGTCTGAAGAGTTCTATTCTAAGGCGCAATATATCATCTACACAGCTGAGTGTACATATGCGTGCACAGTTGCGAGGCTGCGAAAATGCACAGGAGTTTCCCAATTTATTGTTACAAATAGGCGATGGCACATACCCCGTACAAGAAGACGGAAAAGTTATTTTGGTTGATAATCTCTGCTCTTGCGTTACATCACAACAGGAGCTAATTTCTTCTGTGTACGGAGATTCCACAAACATGGGAAATCAAGCCGGTTTTTGGCTATGTCAGCGAGCTATTTTGACTCCTCGCAATGTCCAAGCTGCGGCAATTAATTTAGAAATATTGATTCATGTGTCCGGGAATAGTAGAGAATACACCTCTATAAATACAGTTATGGAAAAAGATGACGCCACACACTACCCGGTACAATTTTTGGATTCCCTCAACACACCCGGACTTCCAGCCCACAAAATAGTTTAAAAAATCGGTGTACCAATAATTCTCCTCAGAAATTTATGTCCTCCAAACTTTATAACGGCACTCGGCTCAAAGTTACAAATCTGCAGCAAAACATAATCGAAGCTGAAATATAACCGGTTGCGGCGCTGGTGATATTGTTTTTATTCCAAGAATACCTATAATTCCTAACAACTTTCCTTTCTCTTTCAAACGAACGCGATTCCCAGTCAGTCTCTGTTATGCCATGAGGATTACTAAAGCTCAGGGCCAGACATTTTCCGTTGCGGGGGTGGACCTAAGTATTGGATGCTGTTCCCATGGTCTAGCACTAGCATAAATAAAAAAAAATGATTTGTATCGGAATCCTCCAACAGCGCTTCGCACTAAAAAATACATTGTTAAGTTCCGACATCCACGCGAACGAAGTCGCGGGCACAGCTAGTTATATAATATTACATTAGTTAGGGGCACTTGTTATATTTAATAGGGAACACCGAATGAGGCTTTTAAATTTATTTATTGTGCAATTGAAGATGTCAATGTTTACTGTTATACATATGTGTCAACAATACGGCAGACAGGTGAGCGCATGCCTGAATTTGAAATAGAGGCACGTGACAAAGGATGTAGGCGAACTTAATAATATGCTTGTTTTTAGTAAATGTAAGGTAGCTAAATATTCTGATTTAAAAGAGTGTCCATGGAGTTTCTTGCCCGTTCTTCTCCATAGAGATCTACGTTAGGGAATGGGCAACTACAGTACTTTCACAGTTTTTATGCCTTGTGACTGGGACTGTAGCTACATTTCATTGTTATCTTTGTTTCGACAGTTCAAAAGTGCCTGTAACGGGCCTACTTGAAATAAATGCTTTGATTTTGATTTTGATTTTTGCACTTCGGTAAACTAAGCTTTAAAAATATAAAAAATAGTAGTCCGCCGGTGTCGGGAGCAGGGTCCAAGCTACCTGTGGTTAGGGCTCCAGAGACAGGAACCTCCTCACATTGCGAGCCGTATCGAGGAGTACTGCCTTCTGAATCAGGCCCTTGATCCAACCGCCTAAGGAGAGCTTCGATAGATGTTCATCGAGGCTCTTGGCACACAATCGGCACAATGATAGCAGAGTTCACGTTTTTATACAAACATCTCTACAATAGTTCTTTTAAAAAGACTAGAAACAACGCAAATATTAGAAAATTCGAAGAAAAAGCTTTACTTCCTAAACCAAAAAGTGAAAAGGTGTAAAAAACTGTTACCACGACAATGAACAATGACGTCTGTCAACACCGTCAAGACAAAACTGAATTTATGAGAATGAGATTTTACAAGTTTATCTACATGATGCCTAAATGATTAGGTACGAAGGCTGCCTCCCAACGCGCACGCCTACCAACCCCGGACTCGTCGCCGCCGGACCCCGGATCACCTGTGTTACCGGCAGCGGTAGTTGCGTCGAGCTCGAGCGACGAATATTTCTCTCCGCCGACGTCGCCAACACCTGTACGTCGGCAGGGGAGAGGCCGGCCACCGAGGAGCTTAGGACTTAGGGGCCATCCGGCCCCGAGCCGGGTCCCCGCTGCCGGTGGTTGTGTGCAGCGTATGAGATGGACTCAATCAATAAACGAGAACGTCATGCGCGCATACTACGGGTCTACAGAGGGGGTAACTAACCTCACTGCGTACCGTGTTAGGATGCTGTCTCTGTTCTATTATTATTATAAGCCTGTATTGTCCCACTGCAGGGCAAAGGCCTCCCTTACCTCTTTCCACATTTCACGATCTAGAGCGATTGTAGGCCAATCCTTTGCGTAAGAGTCCAGCTCATCCCACCATCTCTTTCTGGGCCTGCCGCGTTGTCGTTTCCTGCTATTTGGTATCCACTGTAGTAATTTTTGCCCATTGCTCCTCAGACATGCGGCAGATGTGACCAGCCCAGTTCCATTTCAACCTAGCAGCTGTAAGGCCAGTATCAGCTATTTGGGTTTTGGAGCAAAATATGGAGTTTCTGATGCGGTCCGTAAGTTTGAAACCCAGTATACTTCGCTCCATAGCTCGTTGGCAGACCCCAAATGCGGACTTCTGACGTTTAGTAAGCGACCAAGTTTGCGCTCCATAGGTGAGGGTGGAGAGAATGCACATGTCCATGAGTGAAACTTAACATTTTGACTGAACAATTTAATAATAAATATCACAAGGAGGAACGTCGGCATATGTACCCAACTCGGGTTCACTATCCATTTGCATAAAATGTTAAGACCTAATATAACTTAGCATAATTTTGTTTGGCATAATTATATTTTCGCATAATATAATTACGCATAACAGCTTACGCATAATTTTTTAAGCATAATTTCTCTAACCATAATAATGATGAAGCATAATATTCTAAAGCATAAATTTATTAAGCATAAAGTTCTAAAGCATAACTTTTTTATACGCCCTAGCTTTTTTGCCCGAAGAGGATAATTATACCAATTTATTTCGACGATTGGAAAAAAGCCATATCTCCTGAATCAGGTAATAAATAACATCTTTATATATATAATTCTTCTGTGAGTGTGTATGTCACTGAACTTCTCTCAAACGACTGGACCGATTTTGATGAAATTTTTTGTGTGTGTTCAAGGGGATCTGGGAATGGTTTAGATTCACAAAAAATTAGGGTAGGTAGGGTAGGTAGGGTAGGTAGGGTAGGTAGGGTAGGTAGGGTAGGTAGGGTAGTAGGTAGGAAAACATGCATTGCAACGCATGCCGGGCACAGCTAGTATTAATATAATAATTATACCGTATTGAACAATTTTGTGGGTTTTTTTTTCGCTGTAGGAAGCATGAAGCAAGCAAGCATACAGCATGCAAGCAATCATGCAAGCAAGCATGCAGCAAACAAGCAAGCATGCAGCATGCAAGCAAGCATGCAGCATGCAAGCAAGCATGCAGCATGCAGCATTCAAGCGAGCATGCAACATGCAGCAGGCAGGGTTTCTGTCACGGCTCCGGCGCTGCGGGCCTCCGGCGGCCCCACGCGTGCTAATCGTCGCAGACGGCTTTCGCTCACCACCGCAGCTTCGGCTTGTTGGCCGGCTTCGCCGGCCAGCCTCAGCCGCGGCGGCTCGCTCGCGGCCACCTGCTCCTCAGCCCGCGGGCCGCCTCTCCCCTACGCGCCTACGCGATTTTAAATTACACTCTAGGGGTAGGACAAACAAGACTACGTGGAGTCGGTTTTGCAGCAATTCGGTTCTGTCACTAACTTTTGTTGCACAGCATATTAAATTTTTAACCAACAATATTTTGTGTGCCTAAATATTATTATGCTAATAGTCATTAGGCCTACTAACGTTATGCGAATCAAATTTATGCCAAAACAAATTAGTCTTTAAGATGATTATGCCAACATAAAATGTATGCCTAAAAAAATTATGCCGAAGTATTATTATGCCAAAACAAATTGTGCCAAAATCGTTATGCCGAAGTATATTAGGACAAAGAACATTATGCGAAAAGAAGGGATCCCACCCAACTCGATTATCTAAAAAAAAGACACTTGCTGTTCCTATCGTCACAAACTACTTTGGTAAGCGCACAAGAAAATATGTAGTACCCTCGTTAATTAATGAGCTACCCCCACAGCTGATATCGCAGGTTAAATCTAAAGACCAACTTAAAATTGTTCTTCAAAAACACTACCTCTCATTGTGTCCATAGCTAGTTTTGCATCTGCGGACATTAGCAACTTTCCATATGTGTAAAATATGTTTCTTTCTGTAATCTCACTTCTCTTATTTTCTAAGTTATTTTATAATAAAAATCGAAATTTGTTTAATGATATTGTGAAACGAGAACAACTGCCGTTGTGTGCTTTTTATATGTTATTGTTAATCAGTTTTGAATAAAATAAAAAAGACAAAAAATTATATACTTTCATTCGAGTATGTAGAGTCTGATTTTCCTGATTCAAAGATTAACCTGTATGACTTCTAACTGAACTTCAAACTTTCCAAGCTTTAAGGTGTAGGTACTCGTGTTTTATTCTGTAGACAAAGATCTTTATACTTCCCTGATTCGCAGTTACGATGCGTCGTGTAAAAAAGCGTCCACACTTAAATAAGTGAGGTCCCGCATGAAAAAATATACATTGTTTTCAGTATTACTGAGCGATACAATGGTTTTCACTGTCAGTTAATGTTCCACAATAATATGGTACGGACCGCTTCTGAGCGTTGTTTAGATGTTTTGATCGAATTCAACTACATTGATTAAATTCGCCCTAAACCTCATTAATGTGTGCACATCCTAATAAACCTAGTACATTACAAGCCAAGCTGCTATAGCCTTGATAACTAATCTAATGCTAATTTTCTGAAGGAACCTTCTACTCCAAAATTGTCGGTTATCTTGGAAGCCGTTATTCTCTTATTTTCGTCGACGTGGAAGTAGTTCTCTTCATGTGCGTAGAACTCTTTCCAGGTATCTGATTGTAATGCTTCGTATGTTCTGTCTGCAAAGAAATTATAAACATTATGATAATTGAAGACTGTATTCTGTAATGTCACATGGGACAAGGGCAAGATGATTATAATGATGAATGAATACTATATTCTCTGTCCTTAAACCAAATGATTTTTTGTTAAGGCAGAAGACAATGGCCAACATTATGACTCTCTTCCTTACATGCACTTATTTCGCTAGCTATGTTGCCAGTTCTGTTAACATTTTCATGACTGTCTTTGTCGTAGGATAAGCCAATGATCAGCACACATTAATTGTACATGCACTTAGGAATCAAACCCAACGAGACTGTTCCTGCAGCAGTTCAATGTAGGTAAGTAAAATAAATGGAGTGTGATCGAAGAGACGCCCCCCCCCCCTCTCCCCAACCATTGCTTGAGCCAGCCCGTGATGCTGAGCCTGTAGCTTACCACCTGGTACCATGATCAGCGAGGTGCCATTCACATAAAAAATCAGAGAGGCTCTGATGATCAAGGTGAAAATAATACAACAAAGAAACTTACCCGAGATCTCTTGAATAGTCATTTTAGCAGTACCACCGAGGTCTGAAGGAAAAACTTCTCTTGGCAACACCTTGAATATCTGGTCAAAACCCTTGTACAGATGCAATCTTTCTACATGTTTTTTCTTCATGTATTTCTTGAACAGGGCCAAGATCGAATGACCGAAGGAGGGTACGTTGACTAGATGTAGGCCTTTTATCTTGACAGCGTAGCAGTCCTGGGTGGTTGAAAAAATAAAATATATTTTAGTATTGTATGTAAAAGTAAGTTCTGAAATGTCACGTCGTTTTTTGGTAAGAGACGGGAAAGGCGACGCTAGAAGCACACCTTACTAAAGCATACACCCCTTTTTTTTTTTTTTTGGCGGGTGAGAAATCATCAAATGACTCCTCCCGCTCTCGGCGGAGCGGAAGGGAGTGTCAGACTCTTACTGACTAAAAAACACCCATGTTCCTTCATTGGCCCTTTATGTTCCAGGGCCGCGGTATCTCTTTCGAACAGTCCCGCAGCCCTGGCAGGCACCGGCCCTTGCGGGCCCCTCCCGTTTGCTGACATCTCTTTGAGGCGCGCGTGGAACACGAACGCGCCGTCGACACGGCCTGTCGTCATACGACGGACGGACGGTGAGCTAGCCCATTACTCACCGTCCACAGGCCCGCGCCTACGGTGGCCGAGAGCCATCACAGCGTGAAGCATACACCCCTGCCGGTTTCATAAACAAACATTGAGGAAGTAAATTATACTATAAGGAAATAATAATTTTGTATTTGTTTGTGTATTTGCTTGTAATTAGCAATGTAGTTATACATTATTGTTAATAATATAATATTATTAGTTTAGCTTTCCTAAAACGCAAAAATTAAAAGAAAATAAACTCCATTCTCCAATCCTTGGTGATCAAAGAAGCCATTTTGTACTTTTTACAGATATTTGACAGTTGTTATGGGTGGTCAGAACTCAGAACCCTGAAAGTCTGACAATAAGTCTTGCAAAGGGGAATCGTGTTACCCAATACTAACTCGGTTGTGGAGGTCAGATATACCGTCACTCCATGTAAAATAATTGTGTTCAGCTGAATCCGGTTACACTATAAGCCCACCCCAACATAGTTGGGAAAAGGCTAGGTAGATGATGTAGGCTAGATAGAGCAGCGGTGGCCCAGTGGTGACGGGCCCGAATTACGAACAGTTAGCCATGGGTCCAAATTCATGCCGTCATTTATTATTATTATAATGTCGTTTGTTTAGTATCCTTACATACTAATTACATTTTTAAATATTTTATTAACATAAATTATATAAAAAACATTTAAAAATATAAAAAATAGTAGTCCGCCGGTTTCGGGAGCAGGGTCCAAGCAACCAGTGGTTAGGGCTCCAGAGACAGGAACCTCCTCACAATGCGAGCCGTATCGAGGAGTACTGCCTTCTGAATCAGGCCCTTGATCCAACCGCCTAAGGAGAGCTTCGATAGATGTTCATCGAGGCTCTTGGCACACAATCGGCACAATTATAGCCGAGTTCACATTCCACATGTCGACAACCTCGTGTGCCAAGTCGAGATATTTTATTTGTTTCTCTTTCTCAGCTTTCACGAGGTTCTTGTCATGCGGGAGGGTAACATCAACTATCATTACGCGGCGCGCTGATCGGTCTATCACAACTATTTCAGGCTTATTGGCGACAATAGTACTGGCAACCATCATCATTCTTATTTTAACATAAATATTGGTTTTTATACAAACATCTCTACAATAGTTCTTTTAAAAAGACTAGAAACAACGCAAATATTAGAAAATTCGAAGAAAAAGCTTTACTTCCTAAACCAAAAAGTGAAAAGGTGTAAAAAACTGTTACCACGACAATGAACAGTGACGTCTGTCTACACCGTCAAGACAAAACTGAATTTATGAGTATGAGATGTTACAAGTTTATCTACATGATGCCTAAATGATTACGAAGGCTGCCTCCCAACGTGCACGCCTACCAACCCCGGACTCGTCGCCGCCGGACCCCGGATCACCTGTGTTACCGGCAGCGGTAGTTGCGTCGAGCTCGAGCGACGAATATTTCTCTCCACCGACGTCGCCAACACTTGTACGTCGGCAAGGGAGAGGCCGGCCACCGAGGAGCTTGGGACTTAGGGGCCATCCGGCCCCGAGCCGGGTCCCCGCTGCCGGTGGTTGTGTGCAGCGTATGAGATGGACTCAATCAATAAACGAGAACGTCATGCGCGCATACTACGGGTCTACAGAGGGGGTAACTAACCTCACTGCGTACCGTGTTAGGATGCTGTCTCTGTTCTATTATTATTATAAGCCTGTATTGTCCCACTGCAGGGCAAAGGCCTCCCTTCCCTCTTTCCACATTTCACGATCTAGAGCGATTGTAGGCCAATTCTTTGCGTAAGAGTCCAGCTCTTCCCACCATCTCTTTCTGGGCCTGCCGCGTTGTCGTTTCCTGCTATTTGGTATCCACTGTAGTAATTTTTGCCCATTGCTCCTCAGACATGCAGCAGATGTGACCAGCCCAGTTCCATTTCAACCAAGCAGCTGTAAGGCCAGTATCAGTTATTTGGGTTTTGGAGCAAAATATGGAGTTTCTGATGCGGTCCGTAAGTTTGAAACCCAGTATACTTCGCTCCATAGCTCTTTGGCAGACTCCAAATGCGGACTTCTGACGTTTAGTAAGCGACCACGTTTGCGCTCCATAGGTGAGGGTGGAGAGAATGCACATGTCCACGAGATTTCGTTTAAGTGACCGGAGAAGGGATTCATTCATTAAATGTTTCATCGACCAGTAGCTCGTAGTAGGCCGGCATTACTTTGTGTAATTTATTTTAACACTGTTTTCCTTCACCGTTTTGAGAGCAAAACGGTGAAGGAAAACATTATGAGGAAACTGTTATGTTCTAGAACCAAAAAATCGAATATATTATGACACCAACCAACCTGCACTGGGTCCGGTTGGTGGATTACAGCCCACCCCCTCTCATAAGAGAGGTCCGTGCGTGACTCAGCAGTGGGAACATTACAAGCTGATTGTGCTGGGTACATGATGAAAGAGGATACAATGAAAGAAAGACTTCTTCAAAACTTAATTTACTTGAAATATCACTCGTACTTACATGTACTTATTTAAATAATTATTTATAACTAGATTTAGGTAAATAAGTATTAATTAAATGGAGAAGTTTTAGATTGGCACGATCTGTCGTCAATACATGGTGTTTGCGATGGTGAAGCGAATAATGCGATCAAATTTGAAAACTGACACGCTGCTAAAAGATGGACGCACGCACTTATTTGGAACACTTGGATTAACAACAACGGTGCCATATACATACATACCTCTACATCCTCGTAGCAGCCCCCTGGAGTGTTGGGCAATACGAAAAACGATAAAACACACCAATTTCCACTTTGATTTAGAAATTTCTTGAAAGCATACGTGGTCGCGGCTCGGGAATGGTAGCCATTGATTAGTTCGCACGACGCACGACAGAGGCGCCTATGAAAAACATTCTTCCTTGCTCGTACGAAGGCGACAGGCATGTGCGGGAGAGGAGGGGGGGGGGGAATACAACGTGCCAATCAACGATAGTCTAATTTAAAGAAATTATGTCTACTAATCCGTGTGAATTTAGCCACAGAATAGGCGCAACCACATGGTTATCTTTTCTAAATATTTCACAACATTTTTACCACTTCAGTTGTTTTGGTTTAGTTTTTTGAAACAGGTATTAATTTAGTTACAAAGTCAAAGTCGCTAAGGCACTTTTGAATGTCAAACATTGAAATTGAATGAAATTATGATAATACAGTAGTATTAGTATGCTAACATATTCACAAATATTGCATCAGATCTATAATAAACTATTTTTATTGGAGAAATTCCTGATGGAAAAACCCCATAACAATTTGGAATCGAACCCAGGACTTCATACTCAGCAGTTGCGCTTGTGACCACTCTACCAACGAGGCAGTCTAGTTATACTAAAGGTATCATGTAAAAATGAATTATAATCAGTTTTGCAACCGGTTTTGCAACCAGTTTGATTTTGTTTAGGTTCTAGATTGTATCTTGTATATAATTCTCTTATCTATAATAATATGCTTGTTTAAATTTTCTTTCATTTGTAGCGGGTATGGTAATGACGTAGGCTCAATATGAACAATTGGTTTATTCCCAGAACAATGTTGTACACAAACTAAGCTTAAAAGTATGTACGATTAATTACACGAACCACGATACGTTCCCAGCCAGTTCGTGACGCGAGGTGCGTCTCGAAACAAGAAGGATACGTCACCGCGGGGCGCGAGGGGAGAGGTGCGTCTAGGCTAGGCGAGCTCTTCCAATGCGTGGAAACAGCGGCGCGCTAACGCAGACTGACGGTTCGTGGCCGCGGCGGCCGCTTATATAGGCGAGGCGGCGGCCTAACGTTGTGTGCGTGAGTGTCGTCCCGACACAGTAGTGTTGTGTGGCTCGTGGCTGTAGGCGTTCCGCGTTCGGTGGTGCTACAGGCTCCCCCTCTGGATGCGAAGTCGCCCCGACGAGTAGCCAGTCAAGATGAATGTTTCACCAACGAAGCTGGGTGAGAGCCGCTTCGCCGTGGTCGTCCTCGTCCACGAGAGGGCGGAGTGGCGCCCTCAGGGTTAGGCCTAGGTTTAGGCGGACGCCCGCGTTTCTTCAGTGGGCGCACCGGCGGAGGAAGTGGACTTGTCGCATCGCCTTGGAACGGTGTCAAGGCGGATGTATGATATACTCCAAGAGGTTTATCTGGAGCAGTGGGATCTGAAATCAGATAAGATGAAGCACCATGGCGTGCTAGGATTAGGTAGGGACCATCCCTGCGAGGACAGAATTTAGCAGTCATTCCTCGAGCAGCATTACTGATTGCATGGGTAGCTGCTAATACCAGGTCACCGGGTGCGTAACCGGGGTCTTCTCTACGTCCTTGGTCTGCCATCTTCTTCCTGCGTTCTTCTAGATTCTCTCTGACATCTCTAGCCTTGTCCAGCGTATCAGCGAGAAGTAATAACTTCGGCGTAATTTCAGGTACAAAGTTCTCTGACAGTAAAATCTGACGAAAATCGTGAGTGTTATCATCCGGGGTACGCAGTTCTCGTGCAAATGTCAAATACGCTGGCGTTTGTCCTGTAGTGAGGCAGGTTGCGGTATTCATCGCAAACCGTATGCTGGGCAACTTATCACTCCAACTCCCATGTTCATCTCCTACTAAAATGGCCAGTTGTGTCTTCAAATCTCTGTTCTTCCTTTCAACCGGGTTTGCTGCCGGGTGATACACTGGTGTGAGTGTGTGCTTAATTCGCAGACAAAAGGTTAATTGTTGCATCACAGCACTCACAAATTGGGCTCCATTGTCGCTTATCAGGCGTCTGGGCACACCGTATCGAAGGAAAATCTCGTTCATCAAAACTGTCGCACAATTTTCAGCGCTGGCAGTTTCCAAAGCAAATAATTCTATCCAACCACTGGCAATATCTTCGGCTATCAGTATCCATGTCTTGCCGCTGGTCGTTGACGGCAAAGGTCCAAACAAGTCAAAGGCGAGGGTTTCGAAACGTTGGTTGACGGGCGTTGTTTGCAGCAAACCAGCTGGTTTCAGGTTAGACGGCTTAAATCTCTGGCATGCAACACAGTTCTTGACATATGCTTCGATATATTTTCTCATACCCTTCCAATGATATCGCTTCGAGATGCGTCGATATGTCTTATCCGCGCCGTAATGCCCCGCCAAAGGGTCATCGTGGTATGCTGAAAGAACGTTTGCCCATTCATGTTGAGGAACCACGAGTTGAGCCTCATCTGAGTCAACCGACGGGTGATATCGGTACAATAACCCGTTGTTCATGACGTACCCTTTGTTGCTCCAATACACGGCATTATCTTTAGGATCTGCATCCTCTAAGGCAGTTATGATACTGGCGATGTTTTCATCCTTTAGCTGTTCTGCCCTAATTTCAGATGACGGTCTCTGCGGCATATCCACGGCTATGCTACACACTCCACAGGTGTTTTCGGTACTTTCATCGCAAATAGGCCTGGACAGCGTGTCTGCAACCACATTCGTCCTACCAGGTGTATACTTGATAGTAATATCATACGCCTGTATCTGCAAAGCCCATCTAGCTAATCGACCAGTTGGAGACCGTAACGACATCAACCACCTCAGGGCTTGATGGTCCGTAACCACTGTTACTGGGAGACCTTCAATGTATCCACGGAATTTTTTAATCGCCCAAACTACAGCGAGAGCCTCCCTCTCGGTTGTTGAATAATTGCGTTCTGCAGGGATCATCAGCCTACTGGCATATTCGACGGGATGCTCGTCGTCTCCCTCCCCCTGCACTAGAACTGCTCCAAGTGCATAGTTACTTGCATCAGTTTTGATGACATAACCTTTCGTCTCGTCGGCTTGTCGTAACACAGGGGTGGAGGTAAGACGTACTTTAAGCCCTTGATAAGCCTGCTCCTGTTCCGCTGACCAAGTCCATACCGCGGTTTTCTTAGTTAAACGGGAGAGTGGTTCACTGATTCTGGCAAAGTTTGGAATGAATCGCCTGTACCAGGAACAGGTCTGCAGGAACGTCGTCAGATGCTTCAAATTCTTGGGTGCTGGGTAGGCTAGTATTGCTGCTACCTTATCAGGATCAGCCTTCAGACCCTCTGGAGTAATAATGTGCCCTAAGTACTTAATAGTCGAGCAACAAAATCGGCACTTATTAAAATTTACATGAAGGTTGCTTTCTCTCAGCTTACTTAGTACCTTACCCAAATCCGATAGGTGTGCTTGATAGGTAGTCGAAAAAATTATCAGATCGTCTAGGTACGCCAGCATCTTTACATTCTCCAAGCTAACTCGAATCCTGTCTATCAGACGCTGGAATGTAGAGGGTGCGTTGCGAAGTCCAAAGGGCATCCTCTTAAAACGGTACATACCGAATGGAGTTATAAATGAAGTCTTGTCTTGATCGTCCAATTTTACTTTCACTTGCCAGTAGCCAGCGCGTAAATCCAGGGTTGACATGAAAGGCGTTGGCTTAGCAGCATGAAGCAGATCATCAATGCGAGGGATAGGATATTTGTCGGGGACCGTTATGGCATTAAGTCTACGGTAATCAACGCAAACTCGTACTGAACCGTCTTTCTTTGGTACCATAACAACGGGTGCAGACCAGGGTGATGAGCATGCTTCAATTACTCCACTGTCCAACATCTTCTTTACCTCATTCTTTAACACAGCCATGCGTGGCGGTGAGAGGCGATATGGAGGGACAGAGACGGGGTTATGCTCACCTGTGTCGATGCAGTGTTCAGCGAGGGTAGTCGGTTCTCCACCTTCACTGAAAACTTCTTGATAATCCCATAGCACTTCCATCAGCTGTGACTTTTGAGTTGCGTCCAGCGTATCCGATGAGACCTTTTCTACTTCCAAAGATCCAATTTCGACATCATTGCTGCTATTACTTTGGTCGCTAGGGAAGAGCGCCTTGGAGTGTGGAGATAGTTCGCATGGAGCATCGTGGAGCTGCATTTGGGCATCACGAATCATATAGTCGACGAACCTTGGAGAATACCCATCGAATAATGGTCGGCTTCGCTTCATTGGAATAGGGGACAGCTCAATCGGCACTACACGATAAGGCATCGTGTTTGTAGTGCAGGCACTCGTTGTCGGGAGTGCTGGTTCTCCGCTAGATAATGGACTACCAGTTGCTGGGGTGCATGCACTGGATTGTGGCAGCGCCGGTTCCAGCATGCCTTCGTCTCGTGGAGTTATCGACAGAGGAGAAATAAATTCAGACAGCTCGACATCTTTTAACATAGACCGTAACTGAGGATTAAAATAAACGGGCGTAGCCTCTACCTTGGCCATTGATATCTCCTCATCATCTTCGTCTTGAAGGTCGAAGATGTCATCAGGGTGATCCTCGAAATACCATGTCTTCTGCGGAATGTTAAGTACCATCTTAGCATCCTCAATAAAGCCGACACCCAACAGTGTGCGAGAATCTCGAGCTTCCGGGAACACGATAAAATTTGTTTGCACAACACGATAACAGACACTGACGGGTGCATTTACGGTCAAAACGTCCCTCGTCGTCTTCGTGCCATCAGCCAGTTTAACCACAAACTGTTGCGTGTGGAATGCAAAACCGAGTCGTCGTAGGCATTTATACAGCGAGTATGATGCAACGCTGGACTTTGCGCAAGTATCCACGTAGGCGCTGCCGGTTATTTTACCTATGGCAATACCAATAACCGGCCTAGGGCGTATATCTGCTTGAGGATTAAAGGAACAGAAACTTACTTCCGTCTTTTCCACCTTTGGCGCTGCCTTGGCGCAGGTTGTGCATTTTGATCGGACCACTCCCGGTGTACCACATCCATAACATGCAAACTTTGGTGTAGAAGGTGATGGCGCTTGGGTGCCCATAGCGGCATTTGCAGATTTCGCGGCAGAAGTAACACTACCAGAAGCGAGATCCTTCTTCTCCTTCTTCCGGCACGTCTCAATTGAGTGCCCAGGCAATCGACAGTACGTGCAACGCTTCTTTTTAAATGTCACCTTTTCTGTCTCTTTTCCCTTCCCTGTCACTTCTTCCGGCATCTCCTTTTCAACCAGGAGCTCTTCCACTCCTCTGGCTGCCTTCACTAGGGCGTCAAGAGTATTGACAGTCTCGCGTGGTAATTTTACCCTTATCTTGTACCTCAATTGCCCGTAGATCATGTCAATTTGTTGGGTCTCTGTGTGTGGCTCTGGCATTTGTGCAATAAGAGCCCTCTTCTTAGCCACAAACACTTCTGTTAGTTCATCCTCACCTTGTTTGATATTCACAACGTTCTGGTACAGCTGGTAGGCAGGTCTTTTAGGAGCAAAGGCGTGGCGAACTCTTGACACAAACTCGTCCCATGTTTTCACCTGTTCCTTTATTCCATTCCACCAGGTGGCTGCTTCTTCCCTCAATATTAAGGGGATGCTCATGATGGCATCTTCGTCGGAGATCTGTTCTACGGACTTGAATACTGAAGCCGCAGCAAGAAAAGATTCTACCGATTCAGTATCTCTGGCACCATTAAAACTAACTTTGCAAGTGGTGAAAGAGCCTCGTCGCTGTTGGTTACCAATCACTGACAGTAACTTCTCGAATTGCTCAGTTGACAAATTCATGGTAGTTTGCGGTTCCTCCTTTATTCTTCTTCGTAATCTTGATACTGGGCTAGCCTGTTTCCGGGCCTTTACGTTGAGCGCCAGATTGTAGCGGGTATGGTAATGACGTAGGCTCAATATGAACAATTGGTTTATTCCCAGAACAATGTTGTACACAAACTAAGCTTAAAAGTATGTACGATTAATTACACGAACCACGATACGTTCCCAGCCAGTTCGTGACGCGAGGTGCGTCTCGAAACAAGAAGGATACGTCACCGCGGGGCGCGAGGGGAGAGGTGCGTCTAGGCTAGGCGAGCTCTTCCAATGCGTGGAAACAGCGGCGCGCTAACGCAGACTGACGGTTCGTGGCCGCGGCGGCCGCTTATATAGGCGAGGCGGCGGCCTAACGTTGTGTGCGTGAGTGTCGTCCCGACACAGTAGTGTTGTGTGGCTCGTGGCTGTAGGCGTTCCGCGTTCGGTGGTGCTACACATTTAGTTTTAAAATATCACAAGGTATTTTGTTGTCAAATTATACATTACTTACTATGATTACACAAACCTTAAAAACAGTCATTTACGCATTAAAAATAATATTTTCACAATGATTTCCTACATTACCCTTGTTAATTTGGAAATATCAAAAATACTGCTAAAAACTAAAATTATAGTGAAGTCTTTTCTAAAGGTGTGCACACAGTTATTGGCACTTGGCAAAAGTATATTCTATCATTCTTAACATAGAAAATGACTATCACACGATCTCAGATCTTAAAAATACACAACAGAAAAAAAATATATATTCATTCGAGTATGTAGAGTCTGATTTTCCTGATTCAAAGATTAACCTGTATGACTTCTAACTGAACTTCAAACTTTCCAAGCTTTAAGGTGTAGGTACCCGTGTATTATTCTGTAGACAAAGATTTTTATATTTCCCTGATTCGCAGTTACGATGCGTCATGTAAAAAAGCGTCCACACTTAAATAAGTGAGGTCCCGCATGAAAAATATACATTGTTTTCAGTATTACTGAGCGATACAATGGTTTTCACTGTCAGTTAATATTCCACAATAATAATGGTACGGACCGCTTCTGAGCGTTGTTTAGATGTTTTGATCGGATTCAACTACATTGGTTAAATTCGCCATAAACCTCATAAATGTGTGCACATCCTAATAAACCTAGTACATTACAAGCCAAGCTACTATAGCCTTGATAACTAATCTAATGCTAATTTTCTGAAGGAACCTTCTACTCCAAAATTGTCGGTTATCTTGGAAGCTGTTATTCTCTTATTTTCGTCGACGTGGAAGTATTTATCTTGATGTGCGTAGAACTCTTTCCAGGTATCTGATTGTATTGCTTCGTATGCTGTGTCTGCAAGGAAATTATAAACATTATGATAATTGAAGACTGTATTCTGTAATGTCACATGGGACAAGGGCAAGATGATTATAATGATGAATGAATACTATATTCTCTGTCCGTATACCAAATGATTTTTTGTTAGGCAGAAGACAATGGCCAACATTATGACTCTCTTCCTTACATGCACTTATTTCGCTAGCTATGTTGCCAGTTCTGTTAACATTTTCATGACTGTCTTTGTCGTAGGATAAGCCAATGATCAGCACACATTAATTGTACATGCACTTAGGAATCAAACCCAACGAGACTGTTCCTGCAGCAGTTCAATGTAGGTAAATAAAATAAATGGAGTGTGATCGAAGAGACGCCCCCCCCTCTCCCCAACCCTTGCTTGAGCCATCCCGTGATGTTGAGCCTGTAGCTTACCACCTGTTAACCTGATTAGCGAGGTGCCATTCACATAAAAATTCAGAGAGGCTCTGATGATCAAGGTGAAAATAATACAACAAAAAAACATACCCGAGATATCTTGAATAGTCATTTTAGCAGTACCACCGAGGTCTGAAGGAAAAAGTTCTCTTGGCAACACGTTGAATATCTGCTCAAAACCGTTGTACAGATGCAATCTTTCTACATGTTTTTGCTTCATGATTTTCTTGAACAGGGCCAATATCGAATGACCGTAGGAGGGTACGTTGACTAGATGCAGGCCTTTTATCTTGATAGCGTAGCATGACTGGGTGAAAATAGGTGAAAAAGCGTTAGTTTTTTAGCTGATCTTCAAGTTGAAACAGATTTGGGAAGGTGACTTGTCCAGTGGTTTACTAGACCACTAGACCTGAGCCTTATCCTAAACCTATCCTAGTCTCATCGGGTAGCACACAGAATAAGTAAGCTGAAGTGGCAATGGGCCGGCAATAGTTGCCGTAGAACAGATGACCGTTGGGATAGACGTGTTCTAGAGTGGAGACCGCGAATAGGCAAGCGTAAGGTGGGTCACCCTCAGGCTCGGTGGAGCGATGATCTTCTTAGGCTGGCTGGTAGTGCAACTGAATGAGAGTTGTCCAGAATTGAGTTTGATTGATTAGGCCTATGTCCAGCAGTAGATTGCTGTAGGCTGATGATGATGATCGGGTAGCTTACCCTTGCCAGTTTGTTAGACAAACTGCACTCACTAATTCATTGGCAATTGGACATCCTTGGTGTACCATTCTCAACTTTCTACCATTAATAAAGTAAGGGGTCAAAATAATTAAAGTCGAGTAGCTTTTGATTTATTTAGAGATAGACGTAAGAAAGGAGGTTATCGAATATGTTGATGAAAATATATTTTTGGGACAGGTAATATAAATAAAAGATCAATATTCAAAAGAAATCGATAGAAGAATAAGCAACACCCTGGAAACGATACTGGTCGTAAAAAGGAATAGTTAAAAATGAAACAATACCAATAGCAAAAGCAAACTTAACCTTTTCACCGCCACGGACTTCAATAGAAGTTCCAGATTTTCGTGCCACCAGCGCCACGACTTCATTAGAAGCTCTTCATTTTAACTTTGTTATAAAAATAAATTTACATTATTTAACAGGTTTTTCTTATCATTTTATTATTTAAAAGCACTGTCTAGTACCCTGTTTTGTTATTTTTCCACACAAGAAGCCCTTAATTGTCTTCAAATTGGCAAAAACAAAAACTCCGAACATTTTAATATCCCCAGAACGCCAAGGACTTCATATATAGTCGGCCAGTGATGTGACGCGAAAGTTAACACTGTTTGATTTCACCCGTTGAAATATTTAGAAATATATTATCGAAAACAATTTGAAGTCAGTAAAATATGAATTTAGATAACTACTTTATAACAAAGGGATAATGGACGAATTTCGACCGTCGGATAGGTGCCGAACCGGACTTAAATAGTTGTTGGCAATCCTTATCGATAATTATATTCCCATCTCTACAAAATAATTGGTTGTAAGCTATAAGTCTATGGTTGTGAGTGCCCTGGGCGCCACGGACTAATAGAAGACGTTCTGTGACGTCATAAACGTATGGCTGTCAAGGTCACTTTGTCATAGTGCAGTCTGCACCAATATTTGATGCACTTTTCATTGCTTCATTATTAATAAGTAAAGAAATAAGTAAGTCATTGACATGAACGAAGAACTGGACACGGATGAGCTTTTAAGCATTCTACAAGGTGTGGAATCGGACTCGGGAGTATTTTGTGGAGAATGTTGGACCAGAAGACGATGATTCTGAGGTATGTCCAGCTTGATAATAATAATATCGTTTATTAAATAAAACGTTGTACCTGTTTGTGAGATTCAATTCTGAATGAAAAATAAAAAAAAATGGCTCAGATATCTTGTGCTTGTACACACACCATCACATGGTGTGTGTGTGTAGGTATTTTGCTGTGTGGGTATTTTGCTGTTTGTTACGTCCGGGCTAAATATTAATTTTATGAATGGAGATTGCACAGAATTAGAAATATTTGAACATTTTTTTTTTGCTTAGATATATACCTAACGGTAAAAAATGTCGACTGAAGTAGTTTAAAAAACACGGGAGTAGACAAACATAGAAAAAAGACCATAGACCACATCCCTAATCAGAATTGAATTTAACGTGTTCTGAGCGCCAAGGACTTGAAATGAAGTCAAAGAATGACGTCATGAAACAATTAGAGATGTACCTCATTTCTTATGGCTCTAATTGAGTTACGTATTTGTTTCTTTGATACTTATAATTTATATTGTTTTTTCTTAATATTGATACTGTGAAATAAAACAAATATGGAAATAGTTAATCAGTTTTTCCGTAAAATTATAAATAAAACATAACTTAACGTGTATAATTTTCATTCATCGATATGACGCTACCCTCATCACTACTGTTTACTATATATTTCGTTATACGTGTACAGCTTGGCGCTAGGCGAGGCATTGCGTTCTGTGTACGCTGGCGGTGAAAAGGTTAATAACACGTGCATCCTCACATGCCTCACGTATTGGTGTCAAACTTGGCCTGTTACGAGCAAATCATTCATATCATCATTTACATAAGTTTAAAATGTACTGTATTTTGGTCAGCGAATCATGGCTTTTTTAGTTACTTGATATACTTTGATATACTTTGATTTCAATACGGTATTTTGGCAGTCCAAAACTTAATTTTAAGTGTACAAAATTATTCACCGGTTTCTGAAAACCTAATCGAGGTACCAACAAAATGAGGACAACACTTGATCTGGCGTTACAAATCCCGACATTGGCCAATAACTCAACAATTTAAAAAAAAAAGGATAGAAAAACGAGCAAAAAACAGTAAGACTAGAAGTCTCACACATACTTCTAGAAAATAATAACCAACTTACCGTAATATGGTAATAAATCTTGGACAATAAGATAGGTGTGAACTGCATGGCTTGGTTCAGGGTAGCATTGCTGAAGTCGAATATCCAGTGGTCTCCTTGTGTGGTCTCGTTGAACAACCTGTAGTCTCCCATCATGAAGCCAAGCTTGGCTACATCAAGTACCACCATGTCTGGGCTGACTATCCTGGAAGACAAGATGGGGACATTGAATATCGTGTAAAAATTGATCATCACCTTCCTGAACCTTTTCCGGATTTAATAATCATGTTGGTGTTGGCTTCCATTCGAATCCACCATCATCTGCCTAGCCTTATCTCAACTATGTTGGGGTCAGCTTGCAGTTTAACTGGATGCAGCTGAATACCAGTATTATACATAGAGCGACTGCCCATCTGACCTCCATAACCCAGTTAGTACTGGGTAATAAAATATAGCTTCGTAAGACTGGTTGTCAGACTTTTGGGTCCACTGACTACCTGTAACGACTGTCAAAGATCTACAAATGACAGCCGGGACCAACGGCTTAACGTGCTTTCCGATGCACGGAGGAAACTTGGTATGTAATGGGTGGTTACCCATCGACCGAGCTGCTGTTAGTACCTATTTAGTCACGAGCTCCTCTAAATTATTATCAACGGTAAAACAACCATTACTCTCACTCAGTCATCCGCAAAATATGGCAACGTCCAACCTGGTTTTACTCACAAACTATCACCTAACTTTCCACAAACCCAGGATAATAATATAAAATAGACCCGACATTCCTCGTAAGTCTGTTAAAATTTTCACGATCCGACCTCTGTCAGTGCTGGCCGGTTGTAAACAGGGTTGGCCACTTCTGAATATTTGAACACACTTCCACGGTGCAAGGGTTCCGTTACAAATTGAAAGTGCATTGTGATTCTGGCTGGTTATTTTGAATTTAGATTTGTGGAGATGGTTTTTAAAACGTGTTTTAATAAATGTTTGTTGATATAAAGAAGAAGCTAGTGAGGTATTTATTTCACAGAGAGATGATCGAAACGAGGAGAGAGGACGAGGAGCTCGTGGCTAAATAATAACAGCCGCTTGGGTCGATTTTTAGGTTGAGCCGCGCTTGCCTAGGTTGGTCCGTGGATGGGTGACTACCCATTACATACCGAGTTTCCACCGTGCCTCGGAAAGCACGTTTAGCCGTTGGTCCTGGCTGTCATTTATAGATCTTTGACAGTCGTTAGGGTAGTCGATGGCTCTAAAGTCTGACAACCAGTCTTGCCAAAGGGTATAGTGTTACCCAGCGCTAGCTGGGTTGTGGAGGTCAGATAGGCAGTCGATCCATGTAAAATACTGGTATACAGCTGCATCTGGTTAGACTGGACTGATAAGAGATAATCGAAACGTGACGTATTAGAAAATTTAATCACAAATAAAATTTGTATGTATTTATTTAAACAGGTTTAATGCGTGCCCGCTACTAAAATAAAATGGCGGAAGTTAAGCAGGTCAATTAATCCAAAGCCCCAACACCTACTACTCACGTCGATCTCACATAACATACCGATTATCGCCAAATACAGCGTTGTTTGCTATTCTCACACGTACATTTCGTGATAAAATGATCGTTGCAACTAATCATGCTCAGGAAATATAAAATGCCTTCATCACTACATAGTATAAAACAAAGTCGCTTTGTCTGTCCCTATATCCCTATGTATGCTTAAATCTTTAAAACTACGCAACGGATTTTGATGCGGTTTTTTTTTAAAGATATAGTGATTGAAGAGGAAGGTTTATATGTATAATTCATGCACCCGTGCGAAACCGGGGCGGGTCGCTAGTTAATGATAAAAGAAAAATCACGAAAGAGTGCTTTAACGGTCTCACAGACTAATGCGCGAGTATAGGAAGTTTAACATAATTTTGTAGAACACCTAAGCGCCTGCCAGTCAGTGTCTGCACCGTTTAGAACATCAATGCAAACGGTCACCATCTTTACGACAGGCAACTACCTTATAATAAAGTCGAGTGTTGACTCTAGCTTCATATTATCCAACTAGCTGTGCCCGCGACTTCGTTCGCGTGGATGTCGGAACTTAACAATGTATTTTTTTGTGCGAAGCGCTGTTGGAGGATTCCGATACAAATCATTTTTTTTTATTTATGCTAGTGCTTCTTTATAAACAACATTAGCTGTGGAACCATCTGGAGCGTACACAAAAAGGTTATTGGGGTTGTTTACGCGAGAAAGAGCTACGTATAGTTGACCATGGGAAAAGCATCCAATACTTAGGTCCACCCCCGCAACGGATAATGTCTGGCCCTGAGCTTTATTAATCGTCATGGCATAACAGAGACTGACTGGGAATTGCACTCGTTTGAAAGAGAAAGGAAAGTTGTTAGGAATTATAGGTTATCTTGGAATAAAACAATATCACCAGCGCCGCAACCGGTTAATATTTCAGCTTCGATTATGTTTTGCTGCAGATTTGTGACTTTGAGCCGTGCCGTTACAAAGTTTGGAGGACATAAATTTCTGAGGAGAATTATTGGTACACCGATTTTTAAAACTATTTTGTGGGCTGGAAGTCCGGGTGTGTTGAGGGAATCCAAAAATTCTACCGGGTAGTGCGTGGCGTCATCTTCTTCCATAACTGTATTTATAGAGGTATATTTTCTACTATTCCCGGACACATGAATCAATATTTTTAAATTAATTGCCGCAGCTTGGACATTGCGAGGAGTCAAAATAGCTCGCTGACATAGCCAAGAACCGGCTTGATTTCCCATGTTTGTGGAATCTCCGTACACAGAAGAAATTAGCTCCTGTTGTGATGTAACGCAAGAACAGAGATTATCAACCAAAATAACTTTGCCATCTTCTTGTACGGGGTATGTGCCATCGCCTATTTGTAACAATAAATTGGGAAACTCCTGTGCATTTTCGCAGCCTCGCAACTGTGCACGCATATGTACACTCAGGTGTGTAGATGATATATTGCACCATAAAACAGAACTCTTCAGACAGGCAGCAATTTCTTCGGCTCTCGTTCCTCGGGGTACTATCGGGAATGTCTGCCGAAAATCACCGCAGAATGCCTCCCATCGGCCGGTCATTTTGCCTTATGTCCTGTAAAGTTATATTCACTGCTTCTACAGCTTTGCGGTTTGCCATAGTGCACTCGTCCTAAAAAATTAAAACACCATCGCATAAAACCCTTGCTTTATCGCTATTTCGCGATATGTTGCAAACCGGGCTTTCCGTGCGGTCTAAGTCGATAGGAATTATAAATGTTGTGTCTGCCGTTTTACTCCAGGCAATAATGTGGCTGCTATCCATGAAGAGGCGACAGCAAGGGAAATTTTATTTTGGTTCTGTAGCGGCACTACAAAAAGTACTTCAGCAACATAGAACAAAAACTACTACAGCCCCATCTATGACGCAGAGGATAAACTAAAAATCGAAATATAATATCTAAATTCTGCATCGCGCAAGTAAAGTTATTTGCGACTTAAGACTACACAGAAGAACCCAACAACAACTGTTGGGCAGTAGCCCACCAGACATAATACCCGTCTGATCGGAGGATCCTTCCTTTTCAATGGTGGTTGAAGAGCTTTACACCCTGTTCTCCGTACCCCCAACTTGGTGACCCCGAAATGGACGTCAGCGCAGCCTTCGAGCAACGTGACGTCATCAACATCACTTCCTCAAGCTTCCTCAAACTTCCTCAAGTATTCGAGCAGCGAGTCATATAGCCAGCCAGCTTCAAAATGGGTATTCCTGACTACCAGCATGCAGCGGAAGCACATTCCTGGTTCCTGGTTGCTGGTTCCTGGTTCCTGGTCCCTCAGCCTCATCAAGCTACCTTGGCACTGCACTTTCGGCCGGTTGAGAGCTGTACCTCCCGGTCGATGCGAGCAGTCAGCCACATCGTGGCGCTGTACCACGTCCGACGCAACGGAGCACATGCAGCGCCGACCCCGACTCAAGGGGTTCGCACTACCGCCGCAGACAGTTCCGACTCACCGTGAACAATGCGGCAACGACTTTCCACTGGCCTGGCAATCAACGACTCATTCTACTACCGACCCTAGTCTGGGGGGAGTGCTGTAGCGGCACTACAAAAAGTACTACAGCGCCATCTATGACGCAGAGGATAAACTAAAAATCTAAATATATCTAAATTCTGCATCGCGCAAGTAAAGTATTCGCGACTTAAGACTATATAGAAAAACCCGACAACAACTGTAGGGCAGGTAGCCCACCAGACATAACACCCGTCTGGTCGGAGGATCCTCCCTTTTCAATGGGGGTTGAAGAGCTTTACACTCTGTTCTTCATACTCCCAAAGTTCCTTATTCGAGCCAAAATAACTTTGTTTAGGAAAGTTTTACCTGTTCCGCCCGGTGCGTCTAAAAACAGGATTTCACCCGAGGCGTTTTCTACACTGCAGCATACCCTATCAAACGTCTGGCGCTGTTCCTCTGTCTTTCTACTAATTTCTGATACGTACTCTCTGTTTATACGTCCCCCTTCGACTGTCGGTGTGGGCAAACCGTATTGACTGATCGGGTTCCCTGGTATACTTATAACTATCTCTTTAATAGCCAATAAGGACCTGTTGTGACAAATTTCACGTACCCTATAGGTCAGGAATTTCTCCATCAGTATTTAGTTAAACATGCCTCAATCAGAAAATAACGTCACACGCACAATGCCATCTATCGAATATCTATATTCAATGCTGCACGCAGTTGATGTCTAGATATAGTCCAGTCTGAGTTCGATAGATGGCGCTGTTTTAATATTTTATTTCGGAAATACTATTATAATTTTATTAATTTACATTTTTCTTTCTTTCCATTTATAAGGTGTGAACTGATTACGATGAAACAAAAAACTTAATGTTCAATTACTTCAATTTACGCACATATTGTTGTGTATAAAAGTTACGGGAAGTTGTGAGACCAACTGCACATAACCCTAATTTTACTTCTGTAACACTTTAAATTCAAATATCTTTTGATAAACTGAACCGATTGCAATGCAACAAAAACTAAATGTTACTCCAAGTTACACTCAATCGTTGTGTGTAAAAGTTATCTACATTGCTTTTGTACATTTTACGTGATGCCCGAACAAATACACAGACAAACAGACAAACAGACAAACAGACAAAAATTCTAAAAATGCTGGAAATGGGTTCTATTGGTTGTCCTTTAACACCCTGGCTATTTTTTTTGGATTTTTTTTCGATGTACAAAAACGACTTTTCTACAGTTTTATTATATGTATAGATATGTAAACTTAGATTATAATAATTATGATTAAGACTTGACCATACAATAAACAAAAATTAAAATTAAAAACACTCATACACAATAAAATTATTTTTTTCCTTTGCAACTGTGTTGTAAATTGTGTTAAAATCCGTCGTTTGATTCGCGTAGCTTTTTCTCATTACACTATTAATTCCATTTAGTAATGATCAATGCAATCGTACCTCGAGTACAATGACAAGCTTTGCACAATTGCAGCACAACAGCACAATGTACAATTTGTTAACTCCACGCTCATATTTTCGAGTTATAATAGTACTAGCAACCTACCCCTGTTTCGCAGGGCGCCTCCTCCATCGGGCCCAAAACTGCTACTCCTAAATAATAATTATCTTACAAGATGGAACCAACCAGACACGTTTACGAAAAATTGCAATCGGTTGGGGGGTTTTCAGATTATCGTGTACACGTCTCTTTTAATACAAAATAGGCTTGCGTTTGGCCGCAACTCGCCTAATCAAAAGCGATGATGTGGCCTAGGATGGAGCACGCTTGCCGATTCACTCGAAGTTTGAAGAGATCCAGATTATAATGATCAGGGAACAGAGAAGCTGGCAGAGAATTCCACAGACTGGCGGTTCGCACAATAAATGTGGAAGCAAAGCGCTATGTTCGGGTCCATGAGACTTCAGCCATATAATGGTGAGACTTTGCCGTAACTCTGGTCGTCCGTTGTTAGAATGTGGATTGGGGAATTAAATTGTGTAATTCTAAAGTGCAACATCGAGACAAGTGGAAAGGCTGGGGGAAGTTTTTGCCCAGTAGTGGGACAGTACAGGCTACCAAAAAAAATCAAAACACACTCTCCGAAATGTAACTGATAAAAACCCTGGGTGGATTTGTAGGCTTTGTGGCGATGTTCAAGTGCCAAGTGTTCAGGACTCGTTGTCAATGAGTCTCATAGCACGTCGCTCAATAGCTTTTAAAACAGAGCCAGTGATTTTTATTTGCTCACCTGAACATAATAACACGATGGTTTTCTTTAGTCTTCATCGGAGGTACAATCCAGTATCCTTCTTTTAGATACCTGTCCATGTTAGCATTAAGAGGTGACCTTCCTCCCAAGAGATCACTCATTCTGTCCCTCGCTGAGAAGTAGTTGTCGATTTTTTCTTTACACTGTTCTACGCTGAACCCTCTTGTCATTAGATGGCCGAGGATCATGCGGTCATCTGGAAATTTGAAAGATATGGGTTAGAAAATAGAATTGATATTTGTTTTACGTAGACGCGCCAGGTTAGCCCGCGAAATTCAAAGTTTCTTGCAATCTCATCGATGATGTTTAACAACAAGGTAATCATCACCATCATCTTCTTGCCCTTGTCCCGTGTTAGTTGGGGTCGGAGACACGTTTTTTTTCTTCCATTCTCCCCTGTGAACCATCACGCAAACATTTAGGTACATCTTTTCCTTTCATATCATTCCTCACACAAACCACCCATTCAACGTTTAACAAGGTAATACTTAGGATAATTACTTTTCAACCATTACAAACAATAATATTATTTTGCTATAATTATTTTTCCACCCACTTTTTCTGTAAGCATCAAATGCGTAGTTCATAACATCATAATCATTAAAAGGTGAGTCAAGATCAAGAAATTTATATTTTAATTTCAAAAAAACCCCACAACAGGGTTTCCCCAGTATTATGGTTAACTGACCACAAGAATAAATATAAAACTGGTTTTAAGTGAACTAGACCCGGAAGAGACTTATTTAGGTACCTACATCCACGAGCAATGAAATGTATATATTACCGCTAAAGACGGATCTGAACAAACACTTAAAGGTGTGTCCAGACCTGGCAAATACGCCGCGTATGCGCTTGCGAACTGCGTGTTGCTCGCGTGCGCCTTACGTACGGTGCGTAGCTTGCGCGCGAGCGGCACGCGGCGCAGAGGCTGCGTATGAACATGAAATGCACACGCGCAGTTCGCAAGCGGCTCGCGAGCAGCGCATTCGCCAGGTCTGGACACACCTTAAGACTAGCCGGCTAAACTTAGGTTAGGTTATGTTAAGTTTAGCCGGCTAATCTTAAGTTTATGTTCACACCGGAACATATACACGCAGCAACTTTTAAAAGTGATTTTCTCCTACTGTATTGATTAACGATTTACGTTTTCACGAAAATTTAATAAGTATAAGTTTTTAAACTGTCATGGTCACTAACATTATAATTAACACTAGAAACGGGAACCCCGCAATAACTTCAGTTTATCCGTGATCATGGTGCTTGCAACAGCGCCGAAATATCGGGAACTCAAAACAAACAGTGGACATGGTAAATATCCCGTTTCTAGTGTTTATTTAATAAGTATCTTGGAAGCCATACTATTTTCATGTAGGTCTTAGAATGTCAAAGCAGAAACCATTTCACGAGAAAAGTTTGGGGTCGAAACGGTCGGATCATGGGGTCCGAGTGCGCGTCTCCTTTTTAAGGAAATCTCTCGCCGACTGGTCGACACTTCGCGTGACCAGAGGGCTGGCTCTTTCTTTGGGCAAAGAATTAGCATTGCCATTCAACGTGGCAATGCTGCCAGTCTTCGGGGCACGTTTCCAGATGACAGCGATGCTGAGGAGTACTTTGACGCCTAAGACGTGTCCTATTGTCGTCGTTGAATATATGTATATATAGGTACTTTATTTTAGTATTTTTATTTTAGTTCTATTTGAAGTCTGTATTTATACACCATTATTTTTAGGTCGTTCTGGAGCCGAATACCATAAACTCGATCATCGAACTCGAAACGATTGGGACTATTTTTTTTCAAAAAATGATAAAAAAAAACACGAAAGAATAAATTTAATGTTTTTTTTTTTGAAATAATGAGAACTCAAATGCATATGTGTGTGTGAAACGTATCCACGATCGGCAACACATGCAAACGATACCCATTGAAAAATTCATTCATCGATCGATTCTCATTATTTCTCAAAAAAAAACATTAAATTTATTCTTTCGTATTTTTATTTTATTGTTATTTTTTGAAAAAAATAGTCCCAATCGTTTCGAGTTCGATGATCGAGTTCATGGTATTCGGCTCCAGAACGACCTAAAAATAATGGTGTATAATGTACCTACTTAAAATATTTAATCGAGAAAATCATATGCAAAATGAAAAATTTAATTGCCCGTGTTTGTATTGTCAAAAATGGTCACTAAAATTCGTGATAGTAACCATTTAAGCTAAGATGACATCATCTTGGTAAACATGCTACTTATATGCGATATGACACTGACACGGTCGGGTTAGTTCACAAGTTCAAGGTCGCTCTGGGTGCTACGAAGCAAGCTATACTCAGAATTTCTAGGAAAAGATCCGAAATTAAATTATTCAGAAAAGAACGTTACCGACCGCGACATAGCTTGCAGAGCAAGCAAGCTGGAGGGGTAGCGAACCATGGAGCACACGAGTCCTGGAGTGGACGTAGTGTAGAACATCCTCCAGTATTACAGCACCATGCTATTCAGAAAATAACGTTACCGACATAGCTTGCAGAGCAAGCAGGCTGGAGGGGCAGCGAACCATGGAGCACACGAGTCCTAGAGTGGACGTAGTGTAGAACATCCTCCAGTATAACAGCACCATGCTGAGATATAGGCCTTTTGGTTTGGTACAGGGTTAATTAAGTCTATTGTACGCACGATGGCCAATCAAGCTATACAAAACTAGTTTATTCGGATCTCTCATTGTATAAAAAATCTATACAATGCGAGGTCACGTTATACTGGACATGTACCGCCGTGTGGACTGTCTTAATAAGTTTTTATTTATTTATTGTTCTTCTCTTTTTACTTAGTTTTGTTTTGTAAGAGTCTAATAAATACTTTATATTTATATTTTTCTTTCATAGATGGACCGAAGATCCTGAATAGCTGGCTGGGCCAGACTAGTTGGAGGTGAACTTAGGAGAGGACTATGTCCAGCTGTGGACTACGATGGACTGAAGTGATTGATTGACCATACAAAAACTGTCAATCGTGAATTTCATTCAACAGATAAAAGTTATCTGACGTCGAAAAATCAACCCTAAAACGAACAGTCACAGTTTTAATTTACATAATTTTGCTCGCTTTCGGCAGCCAAATCATCATTCATTATTTGGCAAATACTGTATTGCAATCGATATACAGGTAGCAATGATAACAAAGCTATGACGAAATCAAACTAATTTCAACACAATTATAGCAATGTCCGCATTGTGGATATTGCGTGCAAAATATACTGATCATAACTGAAGGCCGTACGTATGTGACAGTTTTTTTTAATAGAACTGCCAAGACAAAGAAGGCTATTTATACCTATATTTTTTAATAATTGAGTTCTACCATTAGGATTTAAAAAAGTGTGGTTATACAATTTTTTCTAATGACTGAATCTTATTCTGCAAAAAAGTTAGAACAGAAAATGATTCTTATGAACGTTTTCCTAGAAAAAAAATTACGAGTACATTAAAATAAATATGTAATGGTTAATTATCAACCGTGAGATAAAACATATTATATTACATTTATTATAATAATTACTTAAAAACTAAAATGACTACCTAGACGACTTAAAATGTTATTTTAAAACACGATATTTTTCTGTATCTTGTAAAAATTATATTACTGTTTTATTTTCTTTCATGTTATGCTTTAACTATGTTGTTAAGGTTTAAACATGTTCTTACATAGTTTTATTCATAAGTCAACAGAAAAAACTGGGTTGGGATGTCGATATTATGATATGCAAATACATGAAAGAAGGTATTGCCTACTATTGTATGTAACAATAAATTACGTACAGATCTTAACAGAACTTACTTCTAAGTTATCCTAAACATTTTGTTACTTAGAGACCCCGAGGAGGAGTGCATCACTAATTATCACGTACCGTCCGATGAGCCCGTTCCGTGAGCCATCGCACGGTACACGACAATATATCCCTGCCCTTATTCACTCCCCGCAACTTCGGGGAGATCGTGCGAATAAAAATCCACAGAGAAAAAACAGTCAAGCATTTTACTATCCATGTAATGTGGGAAGTGTTTACCATAGAAACGATTTTGTAAAAGGGATGGGTGACAGCTAGAAGGGGTCGCGGCAGACTGAGTAGAAGATGGCGGGACGCCTTGGATCGGATTCCTTATTGATTGGCGAGAAGAGGCGCAGCATTTAGAAAAGTGGAAGGAATGGGGGGAGCCCTTTCCCCAGGAGTAGGATAGTTAAGGCTAACACAAAAAAAAAGTGAGGAAGACTGTACTATTGATTTGTCAATGTCACAAACCAAAAAATGTGGTAATTTGTTGACAACACGTCATTAAGACGTAGAACGTATCTTGTGATTTAAATCTTTTGCTATTTTAAATTTTTTATATTTTCTTATTTTAAATTTTCTAAATATGAGAAAAGCAATTGATGAAATAACCAGCAAAGAGACTTAGAACAAAGAGACTATTGTTACACCGTGGGATTTACCTATTTTCTTAGTAATTAAAAAAACCAAGATCATTTCATTTCTGCGAACATTATCCAAGCTACAAACGCTAATCACTAATGATCTTAACCTTGGTATAACTAGACGATATTCACTTAATGCTGTAACTAGGAATTAATTATGTTATAATGGAGAATTTCCGGAGTTGTCAGGTCGCTTGCAAATAGATTAAGTCAATGTCTGAGTTATTTTTAAAATAAGAGATTACGAGTTCAACAGTGTCATCTTATTATGAGACTTAAAAAGAAAAGATTATCGCTTTTTAAATCTTAACTGTAACATGACTTATAAAGATACTAAAGCATTTAGATAATTATGGTTCCGTCTTGCACTAACTGTAGTTTGACAGATGTGCGACGATGACAACAACAGCGTTTAGCGAAAGTTACAACATCTATAAGTTAGAAAAATGTATAAACTACAATTAACCGTTTTTTTTTTAATTATTCTCTTCTTGGCTTAGGTATATAATTATAATGGTACCTTGCTCTTAACTTATTACAAATCCTCTATTATTTGTCTTTATTTGAGTAGGCTTTTAAACTTGACGGAAAGTCAAACTTAAGTTTTAGTTTGATTTTGAATAGCAATGGACCAAAGAGAGAACCCTGTGGTATGCCTATTTTTACTATTTTTACCATAACACAAGCATTAGGTTGCTTAGCTTGGGACTAGATGGTGCTGTGTGAAATGTCCAGGGATATTTTACGGTCAATCTGGCTAATTACATTTTCAGTATGTGAGATCGTCATCTAAAAAATTTTTAGATGACGATCTCACTGATTATGATACGATTTAGAATGCCTATTTCAAAATGAGACTGCGAGATGTAACTGTTATAGAACAGAGATCTCATATCAATAACTGTCAAATGCCCACTTGGTAGCAAACTACTAGTCTAACCGGTTGCAGCTGAATACTAGTATTTTACATGGACTGCCTGTGACCACCACAACCCCGTAACAGGACGATGACAGCCTACGTATGATGACTGGTTTGTTGTATCTTAGATCCCTTCATATTTTTGTGATAAAACAGAGGTCTAACTAAACAGGGTATACGTTAACGTGGTTAAGAATGATAATGAGGTAATATACAAATAAAAAAAACGGTTTTACTGTCACAATATACGGGCCGCGATCTCATAGTTTGTTTTAAGAACAAAAACCCAATAGGTATATAAATCTATTTTCGTGTCTATAAAAAGTATTATTTATACCAGGCAATGTAGAAAAGAGTCAAAGAATTATATTGTAAACTACTACCAGAAAAACTATCTAGTTCTTTGTGTTTAGTTAAAACGATTTGCCCTACTAACATCGAAATTCACAAACGAAAATTGATGTATATCTGTTAATTAATAAAATAATATCTAGAAATACTGCCAAAGTGGTATAAATACTCGTAGATGTAAAAACCGGGTTTTGGGAGGTTCGTTGGCTTAACCGTGTAGTGTCAACGGCCTTTAAAACTATGAACGGAAAGTTTTATTTTGTACTGTGTGTATAAAGAGAGAGATTTAATAGATTTAAGGTCGAAAAAAATAAATTAAACCTAACAAAATGGTTTTTTCTTCTGGATTTTTTTGGTAGCAGGCAAGAGTTTGAAGGCTAATCTATTGTCGTTTGATGGCAAGAGACTTCCACATCATCTGACCAGCCTTTTCACAACTATGTTGGGGTCGGCTTCCAGTCTAACCGGATGCAGCTAAATACCAGTATTTTACATGGTGCGGCTGCTTATCTTACCTCCACGACCCAGTTAGTACTAGGTAACACAATAGACTATAGACTTTCTACTACAATTGACGAAATATTACCATTGCAGAAACAGCGTAATGTCCTGTCATTTGTGTTATTTTGTATTGTTGTAGAAGTATTATTCCTCCTTTATCTTTTTTTAAAACTTTAAAATAAAAAGACCGCATTTGATTTATTTTCAACTGGAATGTTACATACCTACTAGGATTTGTACTCAAGCACTTGCTTAATACCCATTTCTGCCAATATTAGCTGTTATGCTAAGTATTTGTAGTCCTTATTGATTCGCGTAATTGATCAACTACCACATGTATCACTAGGTTGTCGTAATACCAATATTACCGATCGACGTCACGGTAAATTTCTGCCGATTCATTACTTTATAGGGTCAAATGCTAGTTAGTAATCCTCTGCAGACGCGATGGAAAACTACTTAAAGACGAAAAACAATTAAAAAAAAGTATACTTGAAAACTTTTAGTGTCGTCGCCATCTTGTATACGTAGCTATAAAGGTATATAGGTAAATAGGTATATACCTAATTTTCATTTGACTTAATTTTAACGTCAATAAAATTCCTAAACTGGATTGATGTTTTGGAATTTTCCTAAATGAAAAATGATCTGAAATAAACAAGCAGGTATTAAATACCGTTTTCCTATTTAGAATCAATCTGATAGTATATTCTCGAAAGGTAAAACAAGGCTTTAATAGTTTAATATTAAAAATACCCGGTTCTGGTCCAGTACACCGGTTCTCATACTCGTATCATGAGAACCAGTTTTATCGAATCAATTATTTATTTATTTATGCATTTCTATAAATTGATTTTTAATCAAGACGTGTTTAACGTGCTTTCAGAGGCACGGTGGAAGCTCGGTATGTAAGGGGTGGTCACCCACCCACGGACCAACCTAGTCAAGCGCGGCTTAACCAGAAGATTGACCCGAGTGGTTGTTATTATTATTTTAGCCACGAGCTCCCTCCTCCTCCCTCCCAAATAAGTATCAAATCAATCTTTATTTGTGAACACAGGTATTATAATAAAGGTCTTATGTAGAGCTCTATGTCCTATCCTACCAATGAAATTGGTGTACAAATATTAGTTTTTTAGTAATACATACTGAATCTATTATACAAAGTCAAGTTCGAGGAAATAATGTGAATTAAATGTATTATTAATAAATAATTAATCAATAAGAATTTATTTTTACATGCATTTCAATGGTAAATTATATTAAAAGGCTGGTAATATCGTATTTTGTCATTTAAAAATTCTTCGATAGAGTAATTACGTCTTATCTATTAGAAATAAATACAATTTTCTTTTGAATTAGCGGACATTATTTTCAGTCCTTATACATTTTGGTAATTTATTATAGACCTTTGGTGCCTTTACAAAAATACTGTTTCTGTATAGTGCAGTACTAGATCTGACTGTTTGTAACAGATCACAACGACTAGTTACTTGAGCTATGTAAATTAGTTTTGACGAACATAGACGTTTCATAGATATACAACGACGTCATCTATACATATAATAAAACTGTAGAAAAGTCGTTTTTGTACATCGAAAAAAAATCCAAAAAAAATAGCCAGGGTGTTAAAGGACAACCAATAGAACCCATTTCCAGCATTTTTCGATTTTTTGTCTGTTTGTCTGTGTATTTGTTCGGGCATCACGTAAAATGTACAAAAGCAATGTAGATAACTTTTATACACAACGATTGAGCGTAACTTGGAGTAACATTTAGTTTTTGTTGCATTGCAATCGGTTCAGTCTATCAAAAGATATTTGAATTTAAAGTGTTACAGAAGTAAAATTAGGGTAATGTGCAGTTGGTCTCACAACTTCCCGTAACTTTTATACACAACAATATGTGCGTAAATTGAAGTAATTGAAAATTAAGTTTTTTGTTTCATCGTAATCAGTTCACACCTAATAAATGAAAAGAAAGAAAAATGTAAATTAATAAAATTATAATAGTGTTTCCGAAGTAAAATATTAAAACAGCGCCATCTATCGAACTCAGACTGGACTATATCTAGAGCTCAACTGCGTGCAGCATTGAATATAGATATTCGATAGATGGCATTGTGCGTGTGACGTTATTTTCTGATTGAGGCTGGTTTAACTAAATACTGATGGAGAAATTCCTGACCTATAGGGTACGTGAAATTTGTCACAACAGGTCCTTATTGGCTATTAAAGAGATAGTTATAAGTATACCAGGGAACCCGATCAGTCAATACGGTTTGCCCACACCGACAGTCGATGGGGAACGTATTAACAGAGAGTACGTATCAGAAATTAGTTATCATCCCGTGGAACTCGCTGAAATTTTACAAAATGGCTGCGCAAAGACAGAGAATCAGCGCCAGACGTTTGATAGGGTATGCTGCAGTGTAGAAAACGCCTCGGGTGAAATCCTGTTTTTAGACGCACCGGGCGGAACAGGTAAAACTTTCCTAACCAAAGTTATTTTGGCTCGAATAAGGAACTTTGGGAGTATGAAGAACAGAGTGTAAAGCTCTTCAACCCCCATTGAAAAGGGAGGATCCTCCGACCAGACGGGTGTTATATCTGGTGGGCTACTGCCCTACAGTTGTTGTCGGGTTCTTCTATATAGTCTTAAGTCGCGAATAACTTTACTTGCGCGATGCAGAATTTAGATATATTTAGATTTTTAGTTTATCCTCTGCGTCATAGATGGCGCTGTAGTACTTTTTGTAGTGCCGCTACATCACTCCCCCCGGAGACCAGGGTCGGTAGTAGAATGAGTCGTTGATTGCCAGGCCAGTGGAAAGTCGTTGCCGCATTATTCACGGTGAGTCGGAACTGTCTGCGGTGGTAGTGCGAACCCCTTTAGTCGGGGTCGCCGCTGCATGTGCTCCGTTGCGTCGGACGTGGTACAGCGCCGCGATGTGGCTGACTGCTCGCATCGACCGGGAGGTACAGCTCTCAACCGGCCGAAAGTGCAGTGCCAAGGTAGCTTTATGAGGCTGAGGGTGCTGACCAGGAATGTGCTTCCGCTGCATGCTGGTGGTCAGGAATACCCATTTTGAAGCTGGCTGGCTATATGACTCGCTGCTCGAAAACTTGAGGAAGTTTGAGGAAGCTTGAGGAAGTGATGTTGATGACGTCACGTTGCTCGAAGGCTGCGCTGACGTCCATTTCGGGGTCACCAATTTGGGGGTATGGAGAACAGGGTGTAAAGCTCTTCAACCACCATTGAAAAGGGAGGATCCTCGGACTAGACGGGTGTTATGTCTGGTGGGCTACTGCCCAACAGTTGTTGTCGGATTCTTCTGTATAGTCTTAAGTCGCGAATAACTTTACTTGCGCGATGCAGAATTTAGATATATTTCGATTTTTAGTTTATCCTCTGCGTCATAGATGGCGCTGTAGTACTTTTTGTTCTATATTGCTGAAGTACTTTTTGTAGTGCCGCTACAGAATCAAAATAAAATTTCCCTTGCTGTCGCCTCTTCAGGGATAGCAGCCACATTATTGCCTGGAGGAAAAACGGCACACACAACATTTATAATTCCTATCGACTTAGACCGCACGGAAAGCCCGGTTTGCAACATATCGCGAAATAGCGATAAAGCAAGGGTTTTATGCGATTGTGTTTTAATTTTTTGGGACGAGTGCACTATGGCAAACCGCAAAGCTGTAGAAGCAGTGAATAGAACTTTACAGGACATAAGGCAAAATGACCGGCCGATGGGAGCCGAAGAAATTGCTGCCTGTCTGAAGAGTTCTATTCTAAGGCGCAATATATCATCTACACACCTGAGTGTACATATGCGTGCACAGTTGCGAGGCTGCGAAAATGCACAGGAGTTTCCCAATTTATTGTTACAAATAGGCGATGGCACATACCCCGTACAAGAAGATGGAAAAGTTATTTTGGTTGATAATCTCTGCTCTTGCGTTACATCACAACAGGAGCTAATTTCTTCTGTGTACGGAGATTCCACAAACATGAGAAATCAAGCCGGTTCTTGGCTATGTCAGCGAGCTATTTTGACTCCTCGCAATGTCCAAGCTGCGGCAATTAATTTAGAAATATTGATTCATGTGTCCAGGAATAGTAGAGAATACACCTCTATAAATACAGTTATGGAAGAAGATGACGCCACACACTACCTGGTAGAATTTTTGGATTCCCTCAACACACCCGGACTTCCAGCCCACAAAATAGTTTAAAAAATCGGTGTACCAATAATTCTCCTCAGAAATTTATGTCCTCCAAACTTTGTAAGGGCACTCGGCTCAAAGTTACAAATCTGCAGCAAAACATAATCGAAGCTGAAATATTAACCGGTTGCGGCGCTGGTGATATTGTTTTTATTCCAAGAATACCTATAATTCCTAACAACTTGCCTTTCTCTTTCAAACGAACGCGATTCCCAGTCAGTCTCTGTTATGCCATGACGATTACTAAAGCTCAGGGCCAGACATTATCCGTTGCGGGGGTGGACCTAAGTATTGGACGCTTTTCCCATGGTCTAGCACTATCATAAATAAATAAAAAATGATTTGTATCGGAATCCTCCAACAGCACTTCGCACAAAAAAGTACATGTTAAGTTCCGACATCCACGCGAACGAAGTCGCGGGCACAGCTAGTAGTTAATATTTTCGTACTTTTAAACGGTTTGCAGCTGTCTGTTGTCTTCAAATTATATATAGCTCTTATGCACCTTTTTTGTCACTTACATACCATATCTTTACCCGTAGCATTGCCCCAAAATATAATTCCGCATCTCAGTGTTGAAGCTACTAGACCATGATACGCCGTTAGAACTATGGCTCGATTGGCCGTTTGACTTAACATGACATGTGTAAAGCATAGGAATGTTGGTTTAGCTTACTGTATTCTTTGTCAATATGTGAATTCCATTTTAAAGTGTTATCTATGCTTAGTCCAAGAAATTTAGTCACATTTACTTCATTAACAATTTTGTCCTTGTATTTAATATTTAAGTCCAGGTTCTAATCTATTCTTTGTTGAAATTTCATTAGTAATGTTTTATCAAGATTTGTAACCAAATTATTATTTTGCAGCCAATTCACAACTGATAGTAAGGTAGAATTAATCTCAGCCTCTAATGTGCTTACCTCGTCACTATTAAAAAGTAAAGTGCTGTCATCTGCAAACATTGTCATAGGGTATGAGGATGCTGTCGGAAAGTCGTTAATATAAACAATAAATAGGGGCGGCCCGAGTACACTACCTTGTGGTGCTCCATAATTCACCGTATAAACACTAGTATAAACGAACAATTTATAAAATATAATTATGCGTCCATTAATTCATTTTGTAATGAAATTAGTTTGAATAGATAATGTCTGTGCTGCCTATTTTTGAATCAAACTCGAAGTATTTTTATATAACGGTTTTGTAAATTTGTTACTAATGTAGTATAAGTTGTAGTATCTAAGGGATTTACTAAAAACATGGTTACTATGTTGTTCCAAATAAAAACGATTTATTAATTATTATTATTTCAAACTAACTTTTAGCGAACCGGGCGAGCATTGTTTCCTTTCTTTTCAAACTTCGGTTCGGCACTTTCGATAGTTCGCGGTGTGAACCGAAGTATGAAAAGCGATGAAACGATGCTCGCCCGGCTCGCTCGCTCGCTCGCTAGCTGGCGGTGTGGCCTGCGCTTTACCCTAGGCTTCGCTCGCGTTATGATCTGAAATCATATCACTAGGACATTTAAATGGTAGATAAAGACACTCAGGGATAACGTGGCTTCCCATTAGTGAAAGATTTTCGAAAATCGGATGAGTAGTTCCGAAAATTACCCGCTACATCCAAAACATAGACACTTACCTCTTTATAACATTAGCTCTTTATAATATTAGTATAGACAGACAAGTTCCAGGCAACTTTGAAAAGACCAAAATAAAAATAATTAAACTACAGGCCAGCCACAAGTCTGTGCTGTGGTCTCAACAACCAAAGTCAACTCACAACACCGGTAAGAACATTATAAAAAATCCTATAATTTTTTTAGAAATTTGTCCTCCATTGTACGTTACAGGCTATTCAATAGACTATACCGTATTTATGGAGTAGCGTAATAGCATAATCAGCCTATAATGTTCCCACTGTTGGGACACACGGCCTACTCTCTATGAGAGAGAATGGGCTATAATCCACCACGCGGGCCCAGTGCGGTTTGGTAGATGTCATATATTAGATATGTGTTCGAATTTTTGGTTCTAGGACATGCCGGATTCCTCACAATGTTTTCCTTCACCGTTTTTGAGAGCAGTAGTGATGAAATAAATTACAAAAAGTAATGCGCCTGCCTGGGTTTGAACCCACGACTTACACAATTTTTTCAGTTACATTGAAATCTACCGGAAAACGTAATTTTTCACACCAAACTAAAGTTGTTTCCCAGCAATAATTTTTGCGTAGAGTTACTTGGTTTGATGTACAGAATGCTTGGTTAAGGGCTTCGCGAAGGGTCCGTTTACATCTTGTATTTTGTACTGTAGGTAATTTACATTCAGAAAAAAACAAAAATACATGTTCCCAAAAACTATGTTTATGTTTACTGCGAACTGAATCTATTTCAAGCATACCTGCATAAATGCGTCAATCCTGACATTTTGAAACCAGTTTTTTACTTTTCTGTTTTTGCCCGACTGCTACAAAGTCTAATGCAGTTCAATAAATACACTTTACTATACTAAGCTCCAGCTTGATTCTTTGTTCAATATCATCAAGGTTTTCACCGACTCGTCTTCTCTTGCGATGTTGAGTGGGCCTCTAAGACCCATTTCAAATGTTTGATCGCTGTTGATCAACCCTATAAGGCCTTATAAAAACTGCATCTATCTAGCTCAAACTTTCACAGAGTCTAGGAGAAAGAACAAGAGAGATATACTGCTTAAAGTACCCACAAACAAAGGGTTAATAGTTTTCGTATTATCCAGTGCTAACTGGGTTGTGGAGGTCAGATGAGTAGTTGCACCAATACGTAACTGGTGTTCAGCTGCATTCGGTTAGATTGCAAGCCAACTCAGCAAAGCATGAATTGGTATTTTTTTCTACGGTTCACAAAAAAAGGAAATGCTTTTAACTTATTTAGTAGGAGCTAAGTTATCAATGGCTTGATCCAAATTAACGGGTAAAGGGCAAAAAACCAATGTAGAAAGTCTATGAGAAATGGATGACAAAGGCTTGTATTGATATCATTGATTACCTTCAAAAGGCTAAGATAAAATAATAAAACACGGATTACAAAGAAGCGCGTGTGTGACAAGATGATAATTGATAATGGAATGAACAAAAGTTAACATCGTAGTTTAAAACAAAAGGTGCGAAGTACATCTGTATAGTTAAAGGAACTTCACGTTATACACACTACTCAAAAAACTAAGGTAACCGCCCAGAGGGAGAAATCATCAAATTACCCCAATTTGATGATTTCCCATCCGAAAAATAAAAAAAAGGTAACCCCCTAGAGCGGGAGGGGTCATTTGATGATTTCCCATCCAAAAAACAAAGGTAAGACTGCTCAACTTATTTTGAAGGTGGACAAAAATTTTGATTCCGTGTCAACCAGCGGGTCATCTAGTAATTATTTTTTTTTTCGGATGGAAAATCATCAAATGATCGTCATAAAAACTGCCTTTTTTTCGGATGGGATATCATCAAATGACTCCTCCCGCTCTGGGCGGGGCGGAAGGGAGTGTCAGACTTTTACTGACCAAAAACCATCCATGTTCGTTCTTTTGCCCTTTATGTTCCAGGGCCGCGGTATCTCTTTCGAACAGTCCCGCAGCAAGTAAAAACTGCCTTTAGTAACATTTTTGAACCAATTTCTGATGACTGCTGTTGTGGCTTTAAATATACTTTCACAAAAAAATATATATATGTTTTTGTAATTTTTTGATAGATAATATTGGCTTACTAAGAATGAATTTATAAGAAGAAACTATTTCTTTTTCGATCTGGTTTAAAATTTTGAAACCTGTTTTCAAAAGACTATAATCAGTTGACCATTTGGCGAGCCAATTCAAATACGTTGGCGGGCCATATTGTGCGCGCCTGGTATTGAGCAGCCTTGGTCTAGGGAACAAAGATATTTTTGCTATTTTGTCAAATGTTTTTTTATAGGCGTTATACAATATAGGTACATACCAATAGAAGCGTAATTTAATATTTATTTTAATTGTGATGATTTAATGAGAACGATTGGCTCTGGTAACCAGGATCTCACCAAAGACCCTCTCCTTGAATCAGGGTGATATCTGAAGTAAAACTCATCCGAAAACAGATCACACTACCATTGAGTGTCGGTCTAAGTCAAACACACACGACGCCTTCGATTTCCACACAATTTCCGAGTCACAAAAGTGACATTAAAGAAGCATTCTGATTTTGTTTTGACCGTTTTGTAGATGTGTTTATTCTAGACTGCCGGCAATTTGTTATTTTAGGCAAAATAAAATCACTTTAATTTGTGTTTTTTTGCTTGGATATCTTTGGTTAGACGCTGTGTTAAAATTTGTCCATCTATATTAATGGGACCTTATAGTCATACCAGCTGTAACTTGTAATTATTTGTAAACAAAGTAGTGAGGGTGCTGCACTTCGAATTTCTCCTATGTCGTGGGTGCGTTTACAAACATTTAAACTCACATACACAAACAGTCAGACCACGTAGAACTACAGTGTAGGCCATACAAATAATTGTTCCGTGCGGGGAATGAACCCGCGGCATGTAGCAGAGCAGCCAGTCGCGCAGCCACTGCGCCAGCCGTGCCTTCTATACCAAACTCGTTCTTCGACTGTATCTGTCTAAAATGTGAAATCAAAAGAATACTCACGTAGTTGTCCTTGAGGCAAATGTGGCTGCTTTGCATACCACTCCTGTACACTTTTAATCATCTCCCCTAAATCCTTGTGGTTGATGCTGTACAGCTTGAGTAACACGTCAATGTCCCCATCTTTGATGTCGAGCACTTTGCTCGCATTAATAGAATAATCGAAGGTTTTCTGGTACTGTGGAAATGATAAAGCATATTATTAGTATATAATATCTTGTGTGGACTGCCTCGTTGATGTAGTGGTCGCAATCGCAACTGCTGAGCATGAGGTCTTGGCTTCGATTCCCGGGTCGGGCAAATTATGATTGGGTTTTTCTTTCAAAACTTTCTCTCTCGCAGCCAAGGAGTCTGGATGTGTGCCCGGTTGATGGCAATAGGCTCGCCCCCTATTACACGGGACATACATATAACTGGCGAAATGTAGGTTTACTATTAGGTACACCCCTGCCTATCCCTTCGGGAATTATAGGCGTGATATTATGTGTAATAACTTGTGTTTTAATAAAAAATACTCGTATAACTTATGTTTACAATTTTTAATTTTTCGTTGTGTTTGTATTGTACGATGATTTCAAGTAAAATAGAAAATCAAAGCTTCACTGGTTCTGGTGCAGTTAGTTTATGGTAGTAAGCATGATGCTACTTTAAACTAGAGAAAAACGTTTAAATGGGAAGCAGAATCGCACTAAATAATAGTGTCTATGTACATAAATGTAAAAATTGCCATTGTCTCATAATTAAGGAAATCAGAAATCATTATTCATAAACATAATGATAAAACATGCACTAATGAACTTTGAAAAAGTTGTCGTTATATTTTTGTTCCTAACTTAAATTAGAAGCAACAAAAATATTATATACTTTTTTATTAGATAAGACATTAAATTAAGTTCATTCGCTTTGGGTTACTTTTTTTTTATATATAAGTTAAATTAGCTTAGGTCGTAAGGTAATATTTGTAAAAGTACGATGGGATTGACATCGTCGCAATTGTGAACAAAAATCCCTTAAATAAAGAAGATTAAAAAAAAAACTTAAATTAATTATGTGACACACGGTACAATATTTAACATAAATAAACATTACACTGGGAATCCTCAAATAGTTTTGGCAGAAGTGTACTTGAAGTGCATCCACATTTTGCCAGCCTGTATTCATGTTAAAGTCCAACGTAATAGAGGGTCGGGGGAACCTATTGCCACCAACCGGGAATAAATCCTAAGTGACTTCACTTAAAAAATTGTTTTATCCGAAAAGGCAATCTAAAGTTTGCAAACACTGTAGGTGCTTATCATGGTACAATCTAAATAAGATCCCTAAATTATAAACAGATAACAGAATTACTAATTTTATACAAAAAAAAATGTATAAAAAAAATAAGATTACATGATTAAAATAATGCAAGAATGCAATAAATTAAAGTGAATTAAAAAAAATACAAAAACTTACAACACAACCGTCTCCGATAGTCATTTTGCACTGATTATTGTCTCACAAACGCTCACTAAACACTTCGTTCTTGCTACACAACCTGGCAAAGTCTGTATCACGGAGCGTCCGTCCAATTTATTATATTAGCACTCATGCGAAGAAAACAACAAAAAAAAACTTTTTACTGCGGCTTCTATTTTTAGAACTACTAACTTTTGATGAGATATGTGCAGGTAGTTTAATTTTGGAAACTAATCACATTGATTATCATAATATTATTATTACTTGGAAAAACAAAATTATCGTGTAATATTCATAATTTTGCCAACCTTCTTTTAATGAACTGTTGTCATTTTGAGTCGGAAATTAATTCAACTCAATATTTTGGACTTAATATTTAGGAATTTTTTTATTAAAAAAAAAATTAGTTTTGTAAATTAATAGTAATTGGGTGTGTCTCGATTTAATGCTTACGTATCTACACTAGTTCTATGCTAAATACCTACATAATATATGCTTTGTTATATTTTATATTTATTGTATTTATTTATGATATATATTATGGTTTCTAAGTAAAAAAAAAAAAAAAAAAAAAGAAAGAAGAAAAAAGAAAGAAAGAAAGAAAGAAGAAAGAAAGAAAGAAGAAAGTGATGAGGTCAATGTTTTTGGGCAGGATTCTTTTTGAGCTATCAACCAACTATGCCCATATTATGTACTAGCTGTCACCCGCGACCTTTGTTCGCGTAAAATTATTAAAAAAAATATTACCTTTTTTAATCGAATTTTGTTACCAATTTAAAGAGTTTTAATTTTTTTGCACGGGATCCTAATAATTAAAAAAATCTAAAATATGGCCCATATTAGACCTTATAACATCAGTTATCTGCCATTAAAGTCCCGTCAAAATTGGTCCAGCCGTTTTGGAGGTTAGCCGGAACGAACAGACAGACAGACAAAAATTGAATAAAATGTGTTTTTGTTAAAAGTACCGAATATAGTTTCATATGCATTTAGTAAAAAGCTGTTATTTTGATATTACAAACAGACTCTTCAATTTTATTTATTTATTTATTTATTGTTGTAAAATAAAAAAAAATATCTGATGTGCTAGCGCAAATATTTACGAACTACAGTATATGCGCCATAGACGAGCTTAAACTAGCTCGTTGTAGTAGGAGCCAATTTGATGGTGCGAATAAACAGTTTATCGTCAGTGGGTCGTCTTAGGGGCAACTCCAACCATTTAAAAGTAGTAGTCGTAGCAGGAGGCACCTGTTATGGGGCTATTGGAAATATTCAGAGAGAACAGGGACTGCGATTTTCCATTAAAGTGTATTCCCATTTTTTTCTTCATGAAGCATGCCTCTAGAGCAGTAGTCGTCACACTTTTCTGGTGATGGGCCACATCAGGGACCTTGATCTTGTGACAAAAAAATGATTGCTCTAGGGTCTAGACACCTAGAGCAATCACTTTTTGTCATAAGATCAAGGTCTACTGTAAACACGTTCTTGTCATTTCCTTTTTTTACTAACAGCAACTAATATAAGAAAAGAAAATATGACCATCCAAGAATTACAAAAAAAAAAAAACACTTTTACGGCCGTCATTAGAGGACTACCAGACAAATTCGAAAAGTTTGTAACAGAAAAAAAATTGATAGGAACCTAGACATACTCTTTCATACAATGTTAATGTCAAAAATAATTGAATCGGCTCAGTTTTCGAGGAGAAAAAAAAAACTAGAGAGGTGTCAAGGACACCCGGATGGAACGAAGTTCCTTTCGATTGAGTAGTGAAGGAATTGCAAAAAACAATTGGCACAAAAAAAAAACCAACACCACCTTGCTTTCTATAACATGCGCACGCCGCACGGCTTACAATTGCAAAAACACATTACACTCCTTTGCGTCGCGCAGTCGGGTAAAAGTGTCGTACACACTTTTCGTCTGAATTTTTTCCGTCTAGCCCCGCAACGCGCGATAAGGATCTACGTTCCAAAAATACGAAACGTCGATCTCGTCAAACATTTTGTAATATAATCGGTCTGAGCTGCAGGTGTCCCCTATCACTCTATACGGGGGCAGGACGCAGCGTGACGGCAATAATTACTTCAAACACCTATTTTGCGAACACAGGTCCACTCGCGACTCACAGGCCCTGTTATCTCATAAATGTTTTGAGTTTAAGTTGAGTTTGAATCTTATTGAGTATCAGTATCACTAGTAATGTTAGTAGAAACGATGTCTAACCCTGACAAAACGAAGTTTGGTTCCGTTTTGGGTTGAAACTTTAGGACCGTAGGGTCCAAGTGCTGGCTGCGGGACTGTTCGAAAGAGATACCGCGGCCCTGGAACATAAAGGGCAAAAGAAGGAACATGGATGGGTTTTAGTCAGTAAAAGTCTGATACTCCCTTCCGTTCCGCCAAGAGCGGGAGGAGTCATTTGATGATTTCCCATCCGAAAAAAAGGGTCCAAGTGCTCACAGCCTTTTCAAGGAACGAAAACGCTTAGTTAACACTTTCCATGATCCAAGGGCTGACTTTTACCTTGGCTAGAGGTACAGCGTTGCCATGCAACGTGGCAAAGCCGCACCGCAAGGCTTTTGGGGACATTACCAGTAACTGGTAATGTCCCCAAAAGCCTGCCAGCCTGCCAGCCCAAAAACTCCTTCTCATCGCTTTCAACTGTTGAAAGCGATGAGAAGGAGTTTTTGACGCCATTTTTAGTTGATTTTTAGGTTAGTTATGGCATTAAGTCCATGTAACGCAAATTAATAGTACATTTTGTAACAAGTGGGGAAACTTTGTTATTGCAGCCGAGGCAGAATTCACACCCGAGCCACAGGCAAGGGTGTTATATAGCCAAGAACTGTAGTAACAAATACTAACGTGTCTAACGAAGTTTTTTAAAACAATTTCCAGTAAATAAAACAATAGAACGAAAATTATTTTTGTCATTAATAACTGATTTAATTTAAAAGAAGCACAGGTATGAAGCCGCAAAACAGACTAATATGAAAAATATAAATTCTTACGAGTATGTTTGAATTTAAATCACAAATAAATGTTAATTTGCTCATAAAAGTATGATGTTTATTTATGATATTCTATTTATAAAAACATTTTAATTAATCAAAAAATACTTACGCCTTAAAGGCATTATGCGCCTCTTTGCTGAGATTAAAAAAAAACAATTACCACCGACTATCTGTTGGAATTGAAGGACGTTGGACTTAGTTTATAGTTATCTGTGGAAAAAGAACACTAGTGATAAAAGAGAATGACCAAAGTTGGTAACAAAAAGTCTCGCGCCTCAAAACCAAAATATTATAGTAATTAGTTTCATATTTTTTTACGGCATTACGCGTCGGGGATTTGATTTTTGAACTGGAAATATACTTTTCGAGTTTAAAAGTATGAATATTGTTTTACTCCCTTTATATGACGTTCCGTTTCAATTGAACAAACCCTTGTCTGTCGAGCGGACTCTAAAATTAATTACAATTAAGTAAGATCAGTACGCCAAATCGATTTAGTTTGGTTTATTGCTATTTGCAACAAAATAGATTTTCTCAGCCTAAAGATTTTGATTTATCCATTACATCCCTAAATCCCGACTAGTTAGCACTATAGCACTTACTATACTCTATGGTTTATAGTTATCTTATCTGTGGCATCTGACATTTGTACTGTACTGACTGACTATTGGCAATATAAAGGTCTAAAATAAAATCGAGTTTCAGTCAAGCATACTGTGGATGTTACTTTAACTCGTAATTCTTACTAATATTAGTGTATTACGCTGTTTTTAGAGCAATAATGTAATGTATGTGTGTTAAAATACGTCGTTGGTAGCGTCGAAAAAATAGACCTACTTTTTAGGTTAGTTTCGATTTTATAAAATAACTCTGAAACGCGGGTTTTTTTTTTCAAAAATAATTTTTGTAGGAGTTAATACGATCAGTGTAGTCTATAAAAAACAAGGTTTGATTTTGATGCAGCATGGTACGGGATTCCATACTTCCATGAGCATTCTCCTTTAAAAAAAACGCCACGACTGTGAAAGAATCTGCATGCTGAACCTGAGCCAGTTTTCGGGGAAGTGTATTGAAAAAAATTTTCGACACTATAAAGAAGAAGACAGGCAATACTTCTCCCACGTACTTTCTTTACACGTATACTTTTTGTTAATCGTTACGAAATGAATCACAACAAGAAATACCCAGTGTGACGTCCATATTTTGTGACGACTTCTAAGTTAAGCACTTCTAATTTTAGGCAAACAAGTTTTTGATATTACATTGGAATCGCCACCTTATTTAGTTTTGGTATAGGTTACGTTGTTTCTTTAAGACCGACTAAAACCAGTTTCAGTTATTGTCATTTAATACTAAACATGACAAAACATCACACCTGAGGACTAGGCAGAGCTGTACCGTACACCCTTTTCGCCAGTTTTGTCCATAGCTTAACACAACATTCATTTATTTTCAGGCAACTTTGGCTTGTAGACAAACGTAAAATATTTGTTAATAAATAACACCTTAAAAACTATATTAGTAGTACTTCACTGTACTATAAATCCTGTACGGTCATGTGGCACTAGCCCGTGAAAGCGTCGGAACACCAGTCCCAGCGGCCAAAAGTTGACTTCGAAGACGAGGTACAGATAATAACTAACACTTTGGTATTCACACCACAAACGCCTTAAAGCTGACGTTGCGGTGCGACCCCAGCCTGCAATCTCGCTGCGTACCTGGTCTTCTGACGCACGTAATCTACGATGTCCTCCGCCGTAGTGGTGTAGTGTAGGCGAGAGATGTACACCGGAGTGTTTGGCTTTGCGGCTCTAATAGTCATGTTGGACTCCAATAGAGGCGTTCTGCAGCGGTTCTTGTTGGTACGATGACGGCGCTTCTTCCTCAACACCGTCATGAAACCATCATCAGCCCAAATCGGTGTCTTTTCAGGCACCCAGCGCGAGCAGTTATGCCCGCGATTACTGGCAGCGGTTATATGGCGGCAGGGAAAGGAGCCGGTAGGACACATAGGTGAAATTTTTACTCGTTATGTCTATTGGTACAGGAGGAGCTCGTGGCTAAATAATAACTGCCTCTCGGGTCGATCTTTAGGTTAAGCTGCGCTTGTCTAGGTTGGTCCGTGGATGGTTGACCACCCATTACATACCGAGTTTCCTCCGTGCCTCGGAAAACACCTTAAGCCGTTGGTCCCGGCTGTCATTTGTAGATCTTTGACAGTCGTTACAGGTAGTCAGTGGCCCGAAAGTCTGACAACCAGTCTTACCAAGGGGTATCGTATTACCCGGGACTAACTGGGTTGTGGAGGTCACATAGGCAGTCGCTCCACGTAAAATACTGTTATGCAGCTGCATCCGGTTAGACTGGAAGCCGACCCAAAAATAGTTGGGAAAAGGCTAGGCAGATGATTATGTCTATTGGTACAGGTACAGCAAATACAAATTCCACAAGAATGCACAAAGCATCGCGCAAGTGAAGTCTATCTAACTTAGTTTAAAGTTGCAAACAAAAATGTTATTAGTATTTATAATTATTTAGGTTAAGGTATTTATCTATGGGTCTTTGTTACCTGAAATAGATAGATTATTATTATTTTAAATAATGGTACCTACTAGATTTTTGTCTCCAAGAGTTTTAGTTCTATAGTTATTAAAAGTGAGATGATAATAACCCTTTTTGTTACAGTTTGCTTTTCTGACTGGTACCCATGTGTTTCGGTGACATTTTAAAGACGTTTCACGTCAAAATAAAAATGTTTGCATAAATGGATTGATAAAAATAACCCTAAGAAGGTTCTGGTTATACTGAACTTGAATTCAAAAAACGCGTAGAAAAATAAACAAAGGCTAATTACCACATATTTCCGTAACCATGTTGTTTGTTAATATAGTACCACTGTTGTGATTTTTATACCATCTACTTTATATTATAAGAAATACTAATTAGTTTACGCTGACGTATGCGAAACTACTCTCAAAAAAAGTGTGGAAAAACAAGAAAAACTTGAAGAAAAAACCAGTTTTTTCCTGAGTCATTTTATTAGTTATTTTTCCACACAGACTCGTTTGACGATGGCTTTCATAATTTACAGGTGCGTTTTAACAAGTAGTTATGATTTGGTCCTTCGAGCCGAATTTTTAAATTGTGACAGAATCTTGTTAGTGCAAAGTTATGACGGTCTGTCCGTAGCTGATGCAATTCTTGGTGGGTAAATAGCCAAAATAATATGTCACGTGATGGCGGCACACAGACCGTCATTTAGATATTATTATGTGCTATAGTAAGTTTCAGTTAGTAAGTGCCAAGTTGTTTATTCGTTATGGATATCGTCGGAAAATAAAGATTTTATTTATTTATTTTATTTGTTACAATAAGGAAAGTCCATAATGCGCATAAACTACCACTTAAAATATTATGATATCATTTTGGATCTTTTTAGCATATTATTATTTCCTGAAATTATAATAATGACGCCAGACTTAAAATACAAGGACATTTAATTACTGCCTATTCTATTAACATGATCTCTTGATCGCCTCTTACTGCACCATTTTAGGGTTCCGTAGCCAAATGACTAAAATGGAACTCTCGTAGATTCGTCTTTTCCGTCTGTCTGTCTGTCCGTCCGTATGTTTCCGCCATTTTACTCCGAGATGGTTGCAAAATTTTTAAAGCAAGAGGATGAAAATTCTAAAAATGTGATTTTGTAGAAAGAACTTTCAACAAAAATTGGTTTGAACAAGATTTGATATTTAGTTTTTGCAGCAGTAACTTTGGTTTTCATAAACAAACTATGAAAAACTAATTTACTTCGGCTGTTGAGCGCAAATTGGCGTAAATATTGTTATTAAATAGTTTGGTGCTACGGAACCCTTAGTGCGCGAGTCCGACTAGCACTTGGCCGGTTCTTTCATATTCTTTGTCACAATCCACGGATAAGTAATCCTTTAAGCCGCGTTGAGTTTCTTGTTTCTCTTTCAAAAACTTCGAAATTAGCACGAAGCTTCTTTCACGGATTTAAAAAAGTGGGTAAATGGAAAATGGAAACTGTCGATAGGCAATGGTCAACCTTGTTACAAGGAATAAGGGTTCTATGTTTCGTGGTGCGCTGCTGTCGTTAAAACAGTTGAGAATCGAAGCAATTCTCGTGTATCTTACTAATCTACGTGTTGATTGCAGTTCAATTATTTTTTGGATTATTTTAACTAGATTTTATCATCATCATCTGCCCAGCCTTTTCCCAACTATGTTCTTGGCAGCTTTCAGTCTAACCGTATACATCGGAATACCAGTATTTTACATGGAATGATTGCCTATCTGATCTCCACAACCTAGTTAGTACTGGGTACACGATACCCCTTGTAACGACTATCAAAAATCTACAACTGACAGACGGACCCATCCACAGACCAACCTAGGCAAGCGCGGCCAACTGGCTTTTATGACTTTTGAAATAAAAATGTTACTCTTTGGGTCGCCCTCTATAACATGAGCTGGACTTAAACATAACTAGTAAAATGTGGATGTACTATGGGAAACATCTGCTTTACCCCATTTTTTCTTTTTTTTTTCGGATGGGAAATCATCAAATGACACCCTTCCGCTCCGCCCAGAACGAGAGGGTTCTGGGCGGAGTGGAAGGGAGTGTCAGACTTGTACTGACTAAAACCCATCCTTCTTTTGCCCTTTATGTTCCAGGGCCGCGGTATCTCTTTCGAACAGTCCCGCAGCTCCGGCAGGCATCGGCTCTTGCGGCTCTTCCATTTTACCGACATCTCTTTGAGCCGCGCGTGGTACACGAACGCGCCGTCGACACGGCCTGTCGTCATAAGACGGACGGACGGCGAGCTAGCCCATTACTCACCGTCCGCAGGCCCGCGATCTGCCTTACCCTTCGGGGATTACAGGCGAGATGTTTTAAATAGGTAGGTAGGTTATTTTTGAACGTATTGCACTGATAATTTCAGTAAAAACAGAACAACATTGGCTCAACCTTACTTCGCACAGTTGATTCATAAAAAGATTATTATGAAGTCACTTTTTGCTAGAACTAGAAAAATATTTTTTTATTATTAAAATGTTTAATAGGAAGTAAAAACAACCATTAAAAATATTACAACAGTACAGGTAAATTACATAATATAATTTTCATGTAAAAAGGAAAATCAGAAGTCATAAGTGGTGACTAAAAAAATGAAAAGCACGCAAATGCAATTTGTGCTTACGTTTTTTTGGATAAAATGACATCATGTTTTTGTTGCTAATTTGTGTTAATTATCTAAATTATGTTACTTTATACCACGCAATGCCTTAACTGCCAACTATCATATAAATTGTGATATTGCTACTAGCCCGGAAATGAACTCACATTCTAATGCTCAAGAGGTGACGCCTTAAACACTGGGCCATCGTAATCGTAATCGTAAAGAATATTTAAGAAGCAGTGGGTACTGCTTCTTAAATATTCAAATTCATTCTAACTCTACGAACGACAAAAATAACTGAAATTACGCTCAACACACTTGATGCGGTTTATGATACAATTATTACGTTTTAATTATTCAAAATTGCAGATTTTTCGTCACGGTACCATCACATTACTCATAGCTATGTCTGGAAATACGATGTTTTAACATCCTATTAATAGTCTTTTATCAGGCGGAAATAAGGTGCGTGCTTTCAACGGTTGGGTCATGCCGGTTTTGATGTACTCTTTCGGCATACTCAAATGGACTCAAACAGAACTAGACGCCCTGGATAGGAAGGTCCGTACATTGTTGACGGCATATCGAATGCATCACCCGCGTTCTTCGGTTATGAGACTGTATATCCCGCGGAGGTGTGGGGGTCGAGGCTTTTTAAACGCTAAGACTCTCCACAATCGCGAGATATGCAGTCTCAGGGAATATTTCCTAGAAACCGACGTGGGGATGCATCGAGATGTGGTTGTGGTGGACAAGGGCCTCACCCCGCTCTCCTTAGCTAAAGAGAACTGGCGCAAACCTGTAGTACTTGATACTAAAAACGACCGCAGGGAGGTATTGCAGAGTAAGGAGCTTCACGGGCGCTTTTTCCGGGCCCTGCATGGGCCCGATGTAGACCTATCAGCGTCCGTGTCCTGGCTACGTTTCGGCGACCTCTTTGGGGAAACTGAGGGTTTTGTCTGTGCGATTATGGATGAAGTTATGTTAACGAACAACTACCGGAGATTTATTGTGAAGGACGGCACGGTTGACATAATGTCGGGTATGCCACCGTCCAGGTGAATCAATCCGTCACATTATCTCCGGGTGTTCTCGTCTGGCTAATGGAGAGTACTTGCATAGACACAACCTTGTAGCCAGGATTATCCATCAGCAACTTGCTCTAAAATACAATCTTGTTGAATCGGGAGTTCCGTACTATAGGTATGTGCCCGACCCAGTTCTCGAAAATGGCAATATCACATTGTACTGGGATCAATTCATCATCACTGACAGGACTATTATAGCCAATAAGCCTGATATAGTGGTGGTGGATCGATCAGAGCGGCGCGCAATGATTGTTGACATTACGGTCCCGCATGACGAGAACCTCGTGAAAGCCGAGAAAGATAAGCAAATCAAGTATCTTGACTTGGCTCGCGAGGTTGTCGACATGTAGGATTTGGACTCAGCGATCATTGTGCCGACAGTCGTGTCAGCCCATGACTTAATTGCCCAGAGCCTCGGCCAACATCTCAGGAGGCTCTCGTTAGGCAGCTGGATCAAGGGCTTGATTCAGAAAGCGGTACTCCTGGACACGGCTCGTATTGTTAGGAGGTTCCTCTCTCTGGAGCCCTGACTGCCGGTAGCTTGGACCCTGTTCCCGATACCGGTGGGCTACTATTTATTTATATTTTTAAATGTTTTTTTATATTGTTTTATAATTATTTAAAAATGTATTAAAATTGTGAAAAAATGAATAAAGGGAATAATAATAAATTTATTTGCGTAAAACATGGTATAAATAGGTATTACAGTAGAAAAATAGAGCAGACATGTTTTGCCAAGATTAAACATAGCATGCAAATATTTGTAATAACAATTTCCTTAACAAAATTATTATTATACTCGTGTTACAACAACGTTATTTTCGTGCTAGGAATTGTTTTATACTATAGAAGTTGTTGTTAATTAACCATTCATATAATTTTTTCTTAAAAATATATCTCGAGTTTGACATTTTCAGATCATTAGGCGATTTGTTATAAAGTCGTAAACACATAGTTAAGCAGCTTTTATTATACTTAGCAAGCCTGGGAGCACTGTTCAGTACGAGTCTGTGAGGATCTCGCCTGCTTCGAGGATTTACATCGTTTGCTATTTTAAATAACTCCTTGTTTCCATACAAACATGCATATTTCATTAATATACAGACAAGGTAGCGGTAACAAACCAAGTTTCTTAAATACTGGCTGACATGATTCCTCAGGATGAAGTCCGTATAACCCCTAATGCATTTTTTTTGAGCAACAATAATGTTCTATGTTGGTCGGTACTGTTACCCCACATTATAAGTCCATAACGTAATTTATGGATTCCACATACGAATGGTAAGCTAATACAGCTGTTTTTAGATTAGTACTTTTTTTACTTGTCTAAGAGCATACACAAACTTATTTATCTTGCTTGAAATATTGTCTACATGCACTTTCCAGTGTAGGTCTTCATCAATAGTAACTCCTAGGAACTGGGTATGTGTTACTGGTTTAATTTTGGGTGTATTGAATTTGAAGTTAAATTAATGATTATTCGATTTATTAAATTGTATGTAAACGGATTTGTCAAGGTTTAGTTTCTAGTTATGTACATAAAGCCAGTTAACTAAAATGTCAATTGTATATTAATGTCAGTTTCGTGGTGTTTTTATTGGATGTCACAATAATTGCGATGTCACCAGCAAACAATATGCACTTATGTTTCATTATTTTAATGAAGTCATTTATATAATATCAAGGATAAGATATCCCGAATAACGGGCAAAAGCCACTTATCACCACATACAGATGAGAGGAATGAGCTTGAACACCACGCTTGCTCAATGCGGGTTGGCGATTTCAGACCGAAGTCGATTGTTTCAATTATTTTGTTTTTTATTATTTCCTTTTTTACTTTTATACCTTAATTTGCTTATTCCTGGCCTATATTACACGGGAGAATGCAAGGATTCTAACGATTCCACATACATCGAAATCGGTTAAGGCATTTAAAAGTTGTCTTGGAACAACGTCTTCCAGGACTCTGTATGCAGGTGACGGATTTGTTTGATCTGAATTTACAACTTACTTGTATTTGCATGCAAAAGTTAGTGCTAAATGAACCCTTATTATGGCCGATGTGTTTTTGTTTATTCCGTCATAGTCAAAAAAAAATATTTATCTAGGACTCGTCGAGCTGCACTGCTTTGGCGGTTTTCTGGTGGTCGCTCCTGTTGATTTTGGCTTCGCAGATTGCAATCTCTTCGTTATCGTGTGGTTAGTGCCTAACCTTGGTGTCAGAGTTTTTATGCCACCCATGGGCCTCTTACTTGGCTTTATATGCCGTCAAGAAATAATAATATATACGCATATGAATCCGGAAAATCAGAGGTGCGTGTCTTGGGTTCTAATTCGAGACCTATGACTTGTCAGTCTGACGGTCACACCACTAGGAATAGAGCGGAGAGTTTGTTCCAAAAAAACTTTCTGGTGTGAAACTTATAAAGGCATTTCTAGAACATCTTCCAGAAATGTATCGAGCCTAGTCAAGCACTATGTACACTATATGTAAATATCGCTTTATAATACTGTAACCGTTTTGTGGGTTCCGTTCATTAAAAGGAAAAAAAACGGAACCCTTTATGATCACTTTGTTGTCCGTCTGTCTGTCAAGACACTTTATTTCGGGGTCGTGTGGAGGTATCGAGTTCGACTCAAGTCTACAGTCCCTTGAAGCTGTGAAAAATCAAACTTCTAAGTTAACGTAAAAAAAAAGATACGGCTGTGTATGTCGCAAAAAACGTATATTTCTACACTCTCAAAGTAATCAAAACACTGAAAACCGTAAATAATTATGTAGTTTACTAACAAAATACCTACAAGTTTATACGGAACCCTTGGTGCGCGAATCCAACTCGCACTGGGCCGGTTTTTTATTGTTAATTTTCTTTAATTTCACTTCATTTTAATGTACATTCAAATTAATTTGGTCAAGGAGAGCAACACAACAAAATTAAAACTGGTGGGTCAGATCAGCTGTGTGCGGAAAATGTCATTTTAACAATGACATTTTTTGACGTGTGTCGTAATATCTGCAATAAAAAATACAGCAACCATAAAATAAAGCCGGGGTTAACAGAGAAGCAATTAATCAATGTTTGTAGTAATAAACTGGGCCGCAAAACAAAAACAATTACTAAAAACTCCGAAACACATCCAATTCAAACTCAAAGCAAAGAAAGACTCAAAGACGTCAGTCACTTCTTAAAACTGTCAAAGTCGTCAAATGTCATGTCAAACACAACTGTCATGGTTGCCCCAAAAATAGGGTTTACTTATTAAAAAACATTTCAAATGATAATTTTTGAACTCCTGTAACCTTCTTTAAATTAATTTGTTAGTATTTTCATGAAATTCATATACTTTTTTCTATTATCTATGTAGTGTAGTGTACACAGTGGTAGCCCAAAATCTCCTTTCATTCAATTACTTCTATACCTTCTAGTGATAAAAGTCTTATTTACCTTAATGAAAAAACTTGTAATCCTTCGATAGTTTCCCTCCTAACTCACCGACTTTCAAAGAACAGTAAGGAAATAAAATAATAACTCTAGATTAGGCACAGCTGTGCAGGAAATGCCATTATTTTATTTTGAATGTCTTTCCTTGTAGTTTGCCATTTACGAAAACAGAATATTTTGCTTTTTGTTTTTTTTTGATCCAATATGTTAAAAACTCGATTTTTTTTAATTCGATGCGTTATTTGTCTAGTCATTTAAAAAAATCAAACAGATAGTTTAATATCATTATTTTATAATACTAGTATTGTGCTGGCATTTGCAAAAACAAGAGATTTTTAGTAGAGGGATTTTTTTTAAAAAGGATAAAAATTCGAAAATCTAATTATAATTTTGAAGCAGTCCTAAGGCTGTGGTCCGATTTTTGATACAAAAATAATGTACACCGCCATTGATGCGTTCAATGTACGATAAATGCGTTAGTTTTAATATGTGTAACAATATGAGTTTAGATGTAACCGTGGGCACTTGCTAAAACAAGACATTTTGCATTTTGGGATTCTTTTACTCAAGAATAAAACCCAAAAAAAAAAAAAAATTGAGTAATACGGATGTGGTCAAATGTTTGATTTGCGTTAGGAACAAAAATATTTAAAAGACTTATAGAGCGGACATTGGGAATATTTTCATACAAAACATTTGATTCCGAACATTTTTGATTTTGTCACACGAATGATACCTGTCAAGCGGGCGTTTGGCACGAGACAGACCTATGTGTTACTAAGTAGTAACAAGTATTTGATTACTATTTCCTTTGTCTTGTTCCGCCTGTCGCTCGTAAATATTTGAATGTCTTAGGTTAGTAATTTGGTCAAAGAACGTTAAAGGAATTTTACATGAACTATCATAAGATAGGTAGACACTCCATAACGCCATATTACGGCCTCGTATGACGACGGGCAGGCCGTGTCGGAGGCGCGTTCGTGTTCCACGCGCGCCTCAAAGAGATGTCAGCAAACGGGAGGGGCCCGCAAGGGCCGATGCCTGCCAGGGCTGCGGGACTGTTCGAAAGAGATACCGCGGCCCTGGAACATAAAGGGCCAAAAAAGGAACATGGGTGGTTTTTAGTCAGTAAGAGTCTGACACTCCCTTCCGCTCCGCCCAGAGCGGGAGGGGTCATTTGATGATTTCCCACCCACCAAAAAAAAAAAAAAAGACGACGTTGACGTAAGGTGCACTTGGAGCTTGTGGGAGAATTATTCACAAGCGTCGTATGGAGCCCCTCGTGTCCAATTCAATAATGCGTTCTGGAGACTGATGGGGTTGCCATGGCGTTGCAGTGCGTCAGGGATGTTTGCGGCGGCGCGTGTAGATTGTTTTTACACTATTATGCGAAAGCGCGCAGCATCGATGGTGGCTTGCGTCATGGCCAGCCCTAACAGGGTTCTGGGAATGATTGCTAGCAGAGTGGACTGTCCTTATGTGGTTCACTGCTGTCAGTTACATGTGTCACCGTATCGTGTTGTTTACCAACACTTAGTTTTTAAGGATTATGTTCCTAACCCTATATGAGCCTCCTCTCGAATTAAAGATCTTGAATTTGAATTTGAATAACTCGGTAAAGTCATGTCGAACACTGGTGGATTCAACAGCATCCGGTTAGACTTGAAGCCAACGCCAGCATAGTTGGGAAAACGCTAGACAGATGATGATGAACTCAGTAAAGCCATATTTGTTACGGTCGTGAATCAAATTTTATTCAATATACAGTCCGATACATTACATATCGAGTTTCCTCCGTGCCTCGGAAAGTATGTTTAGCCGTTGGTCCCGACTGTCATTTGTAGATCTTTGACAGTCGTTACAGGTAGTCACTGGCCCGAAAGTCTGACAACCAATCTTACCAAGGGGTATCGTATTACCGAGTACTAACTGGGTTGTGGAGGTCAGATAGGCAGTCGCTCCATGTATATTACTGGTATTCAGCTGTATTCGGTTAAACTGCAAGCCGACCCGAACATATTTGGGAAAAGGCAGATGATGATACAGTCTGACACATACTGACCGGCAAATTGAATAAAAATATGAAAGAAAATTTTAATTTCGCGGGTTCCCGCCTTAGTATGTTGTTTGGTCACATACATAGCAGTGGATATCAGAGGTTGTGAGAATTGTGATAAAGATGATGAACTGTTGAGCTTCGCTGTGTCAGTAGAATTGAATCGTCTTCGTTTAGTACGAAAGATTAATTTTGTTTAATTGGCAGCTAAATTTATTTATTTTGTAAAAGGTAACTTTACAACTTACTACTAAATATTGATGGATGGAGAGGGAGAGGAAGACCGAAGAAAAGATGATGATGAGAATGATATAAAGGAAAAAGACGAATGACATGGGAGAATGGAAGAAAAAAACGTGTTGCGCTGACCCCAAATAACATGAGACAAAGGCAGGTGGCCTACCATGACGGCTCAAAGCAGGACTAATTCCAGTGTTGGAAAGAGATGGCGCTAGACGACCTGTGTAGCTCTGTCTCTTTCAACACTGGAATTACTCCTGTTTTAAGACATCATAGTAACCCCCCAGGAAGATTATGACAACTGACTATTGATAAAAGCTTTCGGTTGAAGCTATCAACATTTTGTACAAAATGATAAGATTAGTTTGAAGCTAAACATTCACTTATTAAACAGAGTTCGTAAAAATATCTTTCCTTGTAGCTTATCGGTAAAAAAATGCAGCGTTCATTGACGTCATACATTTTTTTTGTTTTTTTTTTTTGTGGTTGGAACGACCTGGCAACTTATTTTAGGGTAAGTAATTTGTATTGCTTTAAATGAGTCATCTGAAACACAAAATTTAAAAAAAGGTTTTTGGCTTCAAAAAAACTCCTTTAACAAAGCCAAAATTAAAATGACGTAAAGAACAAGTGCTTCTACTTGTTCTTTCCGACATTTCAATTATTTTTTTGTTCTAGAGGTTAGACCATACCAGGAAACCTTCAAATTACCTGGAAATTGAAAGCCAAAGTTCCAAAGTTTTAACAAATTTAAAAATAAATAAGTAGTTTAAAATGTATGTAATTAGTTTACTTAAAATTAACATCTGTATGACCCCTTTTTTTTTTTGGAGGGTGGGAAATCATCAAATGACTCCTCCCGCTCTGGGCGGAGCGGAAGGGAGTGTCAGACTTTTACTGACTAAAAACCACCCCTGTTCCTTCTTTGGCCCTTTATGTTCCAGGGCCGCGGTATCTCTTTCGAACAGTCCCGCAACCCTGGCAGGCATCGGCCCTTGCGGGCCCCTCCCGTTTGCTGACATCTCTTTGAGGCGCGCGTGGAACACGAACGCGTCGTCGACACGGCATCTGCATGACCGCTGTACTATTGAATGTATCTATGCACAACGTTTTTCCAGTTCCCTGCAGCTATATTTTTTGCGCAGTGCTTCTGAGTCTGCCTCTCGTTCGTTTATTGGTCGCAAGCGCGACTGCTGAACATGAGGTCCGGGGTTCCATTCCCGGGTCGGAATATGTGTTATTGGGTAGCAGTATAATTCATGGTTGTTTAAGAAGTTTTTTACCTTATACAATAACAACCCAAGGTATTTTTTTTTATAAACTCTACTACAGAAACGGCTCCATATTTTCCGGAAGCCCCAAAAAATATTATAAACAAAAAACCTGATACGGCAAATTACCCAAATGAATACAAAGAAGGCAAAACATTCCATTCAAAAAAACCGGTCAAACGCGAGTTGGAATAAATACTCCTTCGTAGTTTTTATACAGGTAGGTTTAATGTAATTTCTATGCAACAATTTCATAGAATCGAATGACACATTTTTTCAACCGCTTCATAACTATTAATTTGGTCTAGGATGACATAGTGGTTGTAATAACGAGAAACGGTTTTTTTTTAGGGTTCCGTACCAAAAGGGTAAAAACGGGACCCTATTATTAAGACTTCGTTGTCTGTCCGTCTGTCTGTCACCAGACTGTATCTGAAGAACCGCGAACAAATACTAAAAACAAAATAAAGTACCTAATTGGGGGGCTCATACAACAAACGCGATTTTTTTTTGCTCGTTATCAATAATGGCAACAGGTAGGCACTTGAAATATTCACAAAATACTCAGTTGTATTTTTACTTTAATAATAAATAATAAAATTAAAATAAAATAAATATTTAAGGGCCCCCCTTAAATATTTATTTTATTTTAATTTCCCATACAACAGACATGTTTTTTGTTACTCAATCACGCCAGAATAGCTAAACGGATTTTAATGAAATTTGGTTCACAAAATAGTTTAAAGCCTGGATTAACACATAGGATACATTTATCCCAGTAGTATGATTCCGTGGGACAGTTAACGAACTTCACGCGGGCGAAGCAGCGGGCATTAGCTAGTACTATTACAATTTCATTCTGAAACTATTAGGACTACACAGTTGAAACTTGGTAGGTAGATGTATTCTGTAAACCGCTTTATGATTTTTATACAAAAACAAAAAAAAAATGAAAGATTAAGACACAAGATTAAGATTTATACATGGGACTGAAACTAAAAAAAAAACATTAAACCTGTCTATAGATAGGTCTTTCAAAATGACATGGAAGTTCCTAAAACCGTTTTTTCTCAAAGTCAATAGTTTAAAAAATAGACACTTCCTAAGTGGTAAAATGTGTGTCTAATTTCTAAAGCAAGAAGAAAAAAATTCTGTAAAAATGTAGGATTGTAGAAAGTATAAAAAACTTTTAACGAAAATTGGTTTGAATAATATTTGATGTTTAGTTTTTGAGATATGGGACTTTTTCAACAAACTGCAGCAGCAACTTTGTTTTTCATTAACATTCTATGAAAAACAAATTTAGTTTTGCTGTTGAATGTAATACAAAACAACATAATTTGAATGAGCCTTCAAAATTATTATTATATTGTTTGGTGCTACGGAACCCTTTATGCGTGTACGACTCGCACTTGGCCAGTTTTTGTTTCTTACACACACACATCAAATTTATCATCATGCTAACGAAGTCGCGGGTAACAGCTAGTAATCCACAAAATCCTAACTACCATCGGCACCATTTTATACGGTACCCTATAAAAGGGCCAAATCAACAACGCTTTTACTGCGCGCCTTTTAAAACTGACCACCTAAATAAGAATTTCGCAATTCTAATTTTAGTATTCGAGTTCAACGTTTGGCCGAACCGGTACAAAACCTTGAACCTTATGCGTAGCTATAAATAGCTTTGCGACTTTAAAAACAAACTGTGTTACTACAAAAAACTTAAACAGATATTGAGCATTTGTTTTACGAAAGTTGTACCACAAATCTGTTTAGTCAGTGTTTAGAGTTAAACATTTTCTAAACTATGTCTAAATTTAAACACTCGCGATCCCTAGTCTAACATGTTTAAAACAACGTTATGTCACTTGATTTTACCAAGTTCACAGTGAGGTTAGAAATTATCAAAATAATATTAAAATGAGTGCACTAGAATTTGTAGATTTGATTGATTTGGCAGATTTAGATAATATTGCCAACTTCAGATATACTCGAGCCAACCGTGTGAGAGTAAATCCGTTTCAACATTATAGTGACGAAATATTCCGGAAGAAATATAGATTTAGCAAAGCTTTTGCTAACAAAATAGTGGATTTAATCAAAGATGATCTTCCAAGTGATACTCGTGGTCATCCTATTGATCCACAAATACAAGTAACATGTGCATCTCGTCTTGGGTCCAATTGTCCCCACGATGACGACTTTTCTTCTTGTCTTCCTTGGTTTCCATTGATTGAGATCAAATATATCGGATAATGCAAAATAAATACCGAAACTATAATTAGGTACCTATCGGTTAGGAAATGAATTTGACTGAGTTACACTGACGCAAGGACTGTCGCTCCGTTTTTTTAAATATAAATGTTTTTTATTGATTTCAATGTACATATAATATAATTCTACCATTAAATTTGTTTTTGAGTTTTGTCGTAATCACCATTTTTTATTTTAAAAGTCCGCTTTGCCGAGAATATGCAATTTATTTGGATGTTATCTGCATAAATTGAAGTGTATTAGAAAGAGTGATGGAAAATTTGAGTGAATGCTTTGCAATGTTGCTACATAAAAGAAATGATTACAGTAAACAGACGTTGAACAGAAGTTTATCTAAGTAAAACCTAAAATCGGTTTTGTGGTACGAAGTGTTAGACACCCTCCTAAACATGGTTTAAGGCTTTAGACACTTGTTTACCTAAACGCATGTTCAATCTGTGTTTAACATTCTTTTTGTAGTAAGACTGAAAAGGTTTTGTCTGTAATTTCTCAAGCAGAAGACGTATAGTTTTTTAGGGTTCTGTTGCCGGATGGAAAAAACGATTAACGAGATTCGTCCTGTTCGTCTGTCTGTCCGTATGTCACAGCCATTTTGATTTGAATGGCACCACACGGTAGCAATTTAGAGAGTAGGTGTCTTTTATGAACTGCTACTCAAAAGTGACGTGAAATTATGAAAATAAATAGGGTGGCTCTCTATACCTATTATAACAGAAGGTTGAAAAAAAAAGTATGTATCACACTCATAATATGTTCACATGTGTATGTCATCATTACGTGTGTGTCATGTGTGTGTATGTATGTATGTATACATGTATAATTCAAATCCAAAATTTTTATTTCATACCAATGGAGCCATATAGTTAGTATGAACTTTTAATGGGGCAAGCCCGCCACACTATTCCCAAACCACTGTAACTCCTGAAAGCCAGAATCAACAGTGGCGACCACCAGAAAAGCGCCGAGACAATGAAGCTCTACGAAGTCCCAGAAAAACGATTTAACTGTCTTGAATCCCGCAAAGAAATTAATCAGAAAAGTATAGCGAAGGAGTAGGAAAACAATAATTTCCACTTCCCTCCATATCAGCAGGAGACAGAACGAAACAAGGCCAATAGGCACAAAGGGACGTTTACTACTGGGATAAGCCCAGTTGCCTAGCACCACGGATAAATATTATCATTTATGGGTCCTAAGTTTTGAGCTTTTATAATTGATTCCACTAATAGGTATGGCAAAAACGCTTGAACACACGGAAATTTGTTCCTAGTTTCTACAAGGTCAGTATAGTAAATAACTCCGGATGCGTACGAACGAACTTATCATAAGTTAGTAAATAACAAAATAACAAGAACTTAAAAATACCCTATTGACCACATGGACATGTGGACGCACATGTCTGCCAGCCCAGAGTCTAATAAAAGGTCCGTCAACTTTGTCCGTCAATGTAGCTAAAATACTGTCCTTTATTTTTAAACGAATCGTCAGAACATCGTAAAGAACATCCTGCAGCCTTCAGCGACCGATCGCTGGCATGTGTAAACACTCTAACCACGGTCTACAACGGCCATATAAGGCGACAAACGGACGACACGGAGGGTGTGTGGGGTGTCTATCGACAGCTCCGAGGTTCCTACAATGTTGTTTTCTTAATTCAATGGTTCATGTGTTGTTACTATTTATAATAAAAACAAAATGAGATCATCAAACGAAGCGTGGTAATTACGGCAGTTTCCCACTGATACAACGGTATCTGGGAGCCCCATGTTTTTTTATGGTAGACAAAAACTAATAAAAATCACGACGCAAAGTGTTTTTAATCTACGTTTAAACAAAAAATAGATCCGCGACCGACGAACAAACAGGCACTGGTGATGACCACGGGTTATGTCTACTAGAGCGCGGGAAATTACGCTAGGTATTTATATGTTTTTTTAATCAACTTTTTAGAGGTGCGTTTGTGCGGACCAAACAAGGTTCAACCTTTGCATGGCAACGAAAAAGCTTGCAATACGCTTTGTTCACGAATTCACATGATACGGCTTGCAACGGAATTTTGAATCAGATATTTTGTTAATTAGCTTTTGAGATACGGAACTTTTTCGTGAAACTACAGTAGTAACTTTGCTTTTCATTGAATTACTATGAAAAGGAAATTTAGTTTTGCTATTGAGTGTAAATTGACCTATGAATGAGGGTTCAAAATATTTTTTGGTGCTACGGAACCCGTTGTGCGCGAGTCCGATTTTAATTGACGTAAGTCGCGTCGCAGTGACTATTGACGTCATTTAATCAATTTATTTCTATTGTTTCTTTCACAGTTGCTGTCGCACTCAATAAAGAGTGCTCGAAAATTCGTATTACACAAAAATTTACCATTAAAGTCCGCGCCGTAGGTTTTACTTTAGTTAGGCTATGAATAACCGATTTCGTAGCACGATGCCTACTTTCGCACTATGACTACTTTTTTGTACTTTTAATTAATCGGTAGCACAATGCCAACATTTTGAAATCTCCATACATTAGATCGCATGATGCCAACAATCGCATATTGACAAAAAAAAACTTACTACATTATTCTAATCGCAGCATGCCTACTTCCGATATCGTCAGTACTTTTTATATGTACGAGGCCTACAATATGTACAGTCAACACCAAATTTTGGTTTACTTCGGTTGTTTCGTAAATATAAGTGGGTGTGATGGTAACATTAAATTGCTGAGTACAAACAAATTAAAAAAAAAAACAATCGGTTATTTTACTAGTACTAACGTATATTAAATAAAACTTGCAACTACCTCCAAGTGCATAATGTATCTAACAAAATAAAATCTCCGAATCTTCTTCTTACTTCTTTACATCTTATATATCTATATAACATATAAAAGGCTAGTGTCCTGGCTGCGGCGCGGAGACGAAGTCGCGGGCACAGTAATAATATCTACAGTAGTGTCTTCATACAAACGCCACGGTCGGCAACGCGAGTCATACCTACACGCCTCGAGTTTGGTATGCACTAAGTACGCAACGAGTCGCGAATGCACCGGACTGACGAACGAAAGTAGTGATGGTTTTGTAAGCGGTAAGCGTGCGATTTGTGAATATTTGATTGAAATAAGTACAAGTATTTACTTAGTATGTTAACCAAGTTAAAATATACCAACCAAGTGAAAGGTAATCCCTTTTCTCCTCATTTTCCATGTTTTTAATTATACTTTTTATCCGAAAGCGGATTTTATACAGTTAAATTTAATAATATATAAAGCTTACCGTACGTCTCAGTCAAGGCGAAAATATCTCTAGATCTACTAATAAAAAGACACAACTTGTATTTTTATTGAACCTTCCTATTTCATTCACAACAATATTTCATTCTTTTACATAAAAAAATATAATATTTGCAATCACAAAAATAGAAAGAAACTCAACTAAGTATATGAAATTAAAATAGGTACTGTAGGACCGGCAGCCCTATCTCGTGCGAACGTACCGCCCGGCTGTAGGTGATTATTTCAAGGACGATCAAATAAATTTAATTTATTGACACTGTGATTGTATGTCAGAAGGATCTTTCGTATCGTCTTTAGTATTTTATTTAAAAATCATCGTCCATACCAGTAAAGGATTGATTGATTAATTGATAAGAAATATTTTTCATTAGACTGTACTAAAATAGACATAATGCTATCGTCAGGTTAAATTTTTCAGAAAGTTGGCAAACTGCGATGTAACTGGGACAAAAATTAAAAAGTAGGCATCGTGCGATCTAACGTATGGTGGTTTCAAAATGTTGGCATTGTGCTACCGATTACTTGAAAGTACAAAAAAGTAGTCATAGTGCGAAAGTAGGCATCGTGCTACGAAATCGAATAACCATGGCAAAACAAAGTGAGAGAAATAGACAGCACCGAGGCTCTTCGTCCCTTTCTCTCAATTGCTAGCAAAAGATACGCTATTAGAAAGAGATAAACAGCTTCGGTTATACATTTCTCTCTGGTTCGCTTTTCTGATATAGTGCTCAGTCCATCCAGTATAATACGTCCATCGTCGCAACACACGTTTTACTTGAGCATGTAGTTCGTGGCAAGGAGGAGACGCTTTGGATCTGCTAGGGAATGAAAGAAGCCCGATCCTTTGCCCAGGAGTGTGACTGAATAGGCTAATATTAAAAAAGTAAGATTAATCTTTTGTTCATATTAAAAAATAAGTTAGGGGAGCTCGTGGCTAAATAATAACAGCTGCTCGGGTCGACTATCAGATTAAGCCGCGCTTGCCTAGGTTGGTCCATGGATGTGTGACGAACCATTACATACCGAGTTTCCTCTGTGCCTCGGAAAGCACGTTAAGCCGTTGGTCCCGGTTGTTATATGCAGATCATTGAAAGTCGTTACAGGTAGTCAGTGGCCCAAAAATCTGACAATCAGTCTTACCAAGGAGCATCGTATTACCCAATACTAACTGGGTTGTTGGGTATAAAGCTGCATCCAGTTATAATGAAAGCTGACCCAAATATAGTTGGGTTTTAGGCTAGGTAGATAATATAAATGTATTAAAAAATGAGTATGTAAGCAATGTCACTTTATCAATTTGAAGTAAAATAAAATCAATACACATGTAACTTGTTTTTGTCGATGGTCTATTTTTACAAACTGCGACGAAGCCCAAAAGGAGGGTTATGTGTATGACTTTGTATTGTGTGTGGATATGTATGTCCGTTTCTATGTTTCCTCGTAACTCCTAAACGGTTGAACGGATTGGGATAAATTATATGTCACATTTGTAATAAAAAAACAAAGAAAAATGGCGGATTTTGGGTGCCACATCGTGGAGTTCGAATTTCTTTACATAACGTAACATATTAATAGAGAATCATTAAAACAAAAGTTGGAAGCAGGCGGGGCCCATTCCATTTTTATTATTTTATATTCAAATGGGCCCCGCCTGCTTCCCACTATTTTTAAATTTAAAATGTGCTTGTTTTATGATTTTCAGTCGAGTTTTTCAGTTTTTTCAACTACTTTTATTTTTAAACCATAGAGAATCATTATAAAACATCATGATAGTTTAATAAAAAAAAAAAATCCTGATGTTTTTATAATGATTCTATATTAATACGTTAATATGGCTGGCTTTTGTGTTACAAGTACTACGTAACATCTTGTGGGTATTTTATAACAAGTTAGCATTATGCATTTTTTGCTCATTATTGTTATTGTATATCAGCATAGTCGCGAGGACTAATATGTTTAATTAGAAAAATTCAAGGCGATTTTCTCGTTGAATCGATTGAAACTTTGATATAATGACTTATTTCATAACATTAACTTAAATACCGAAACACATCAATCACCTGTAACCCTCAACGGGTTACGCAGAAGCGTACTTAAGTTACACCTACATTTAGACCGTTGCGACTGATGAGATGACGAGTAATAAAGAAATATGGAAGAAGAAGACATGCTGCGCCGACCCCAAATACGAGTAAATTGGGATAAGGGCAGGCGAATGAGAGAGTAGCGGTGGCCCAGTGGTGGCGGCCCCGACTTACGAGCAGTAAGTTGTGGGTGCGAACCCAGGCAGGCGCATTACTTTGTGTAATTTATTTCATCACTACTGCTCTCAAAACAGTGAAGGAAAACATCGTGAGGAATACGGCATATACTAGAACCAAAAATTCGAAGACATGTGATATCTACCAACCCGCACTGGGTCCGCGTGGTGGATTATAGCCCATTCCCTCTCTTAGAGAGGAGGCCGTGTGTCTCAGCTGTGGGAACATTTAGGCTGATTGTCCAGGCGAATGATGATGATGATGATTATAAGACAGTTGTGTTTAAAACCCGAGAGCCTTTAATACTATGGGATCTAAAATATTATATCTGTACCAACATAAAATTAGTAGGAACAAAAACACTTTTAAAAGTTGCTTTGTATAAACATATTAGTGCTCATAACATAACATAACAGTACTACCTACTACGTCGTGTTGTTTTTCTTCGCTTCAGCGATTTTTCCACTCTGACGCATTCTGTCAGATTTGAATCGTACTTTAGTCGTCAATGTCAGATAGAAGTGTTATTTTCAAATAATATATACGTAGACCTAGGTCCAGGATTCGAATTGTTCCCCTCAGAAGACACCTATGGTACATCTTCTCATTTTAGTTTAAAAAAATCAAAAGTATGCCAGTTTTTATTTTAAAATTCGTTTTAAAGTCGATCCTTTACTGTTAGGCCGTCAAAATGCCTTTTCATGTGTTTTGACCCGTTTAAAACAGAGTAAATGCGGACATGACATTAAGGTTGAATGTTAATAGGATAAGGACATTGATCGCATTAGGCACATAAAAATCATCAAATAAGACATTGATGACCTTTCTTTTCAGTTTTCGTGTAACCAGTTTAGTAGTAATGTTTTAGTTGTCTTTTTTGTCGAAAAAAAAACCAACCAGGTTTTAGTTTTCAGCTACCTTCAGGGTATAAGCGGACCCTTCACGAACACCTCAACCAAGCATTCTGTACATAAAACTAAGTAACCCTACGCAAAAATTATTAATTTTTGCTGGGAAACGTTTTTTTTTAGGGGTGAAAAATATCATTTTTCAGTAAAACTTAATGTAACGCACTCAAAGATTGTTCTGGTGGATACATTATTCATACGGGGATCTTGTGGGTATTTAAAATAAAGTTATAACATTAAAACCTTGTATTTAAAAAAAAAAACTTGTGAAAAAGTTATAACTTTGACCCCTAGAAGGTTCCCAGGTATGGTCTAGAACAGGGGTCTCCAAACTACGGCCCGCGGGCCAAATCCGGCCCACCAATACTAGGAATCCAGCACGCGACAGCCAATGTGTTATTGTTGTTATGATAAGTTTAAGAAGAAAACACAAAATGATAATTACTCGGTTTTATTTACTTGCAAGGTAAAACTTAACGACAGAAATGTTGACGCAGAAAACTTAACTTAAGGATCTAAACTTAAGCATATTAATAACTAAAAAATAATTAAAATAAGTGTCACAATACACTATTCGCCACTAGATGTCGTAAAGTGTCACAATACACAACATCTGCCTAGCCTTTCCCAACTATGTTGGGGTCGGCTTCCAGTCTAACCGGATGCAGCTGAATACCAGTATTTTACATGGAGCGACTGCCTGTCGGACCTCCACAACCCAGTTAGTGCTAGGTAATACGATACCCCTTGGTAAGACTGGTTGTCAGACTTTCGGGCCACTGACTACCTGTAACGACTGTCAAAGATCTACAAATGACAGCCGGGACCAACGGCTTAACGTGCTTTCCGAGGCACGGAGGAAACTCGGTATGTAATGGGTGGTCACCCATCCACGGACCAACCTAGGTAAGCACGGCTTAACCTAAAGATCGATCCGAGCGGCTGTTCTTATTTAGCCACGAGCTCCTCCTGTCTCCTCACCCTGTCACAATACACAACAGTAATAGAAATCCAAACAAAACGTATGTTTGCTTAGGTCGTGCAGTTTGCGACTAGTCTAGATATATTTATAGTTAAGGGCAGATAAATTATAACTGTTGTGGCTCTTGGAACATACTGAAAAAACCATTATGGCTCTAAGGCTTCAAAGTTTGGAGACGCCTGGTCTAGAACAAAATGAATATCGCATTGACGGGGAGAACAAATGCTTTGCTTCGTTAAGGGTCTAGTCTACACTGTGCAATGAATTTTCTCCTCTTTCATTTCTTAGACCAATCGAGGGAATAGCTACAAAAAAGTCAACAACTCCCACGTTTTAGAATGTAAATAGTATCCTTCATATTGATTTTGTTCCCTAAATAAAATTCGGACCATAAAAATCAATTGATTGACTATTCTCATTCATCAAAATTCAGCTCAGTAGATTAGACGCAGAACTGATAAAAATGTTACAAACAAACATAGACAGCTAAAATCATAACCGATCGTAGTCGGGTAAAAAAAGCCATAGCGTGTAAAATTATACACTATCGTCATTCCATAGCTCAAACTACGTTTTACGATATCAAACCAAATCCCATCAATTGCAGAAACTATAGACGAAACACCGAAACAATAGAAGATACACAAACATAGATATAACAGTCACGATTCACTACCAAGAATGACCCTTGACGGTTGGGCGTGCCGTTTGTGAGTTATGACCCGAACAGGAGCATAGATTAAGAAAAGAGCAGAAACGAAATTTTCTTTGTACGTCCGTTGAAAACTTGTAAACACCGTAATAACTACCTAGTCGGGTTCTCGCCAGGTTACCACCACCTTGTTAGATACGCTTAAGGCTGAGGCCAAACGAGCGTAATTTTTTGAGCTCAAATGACACGCGGAATTTACGCTGCATTCGGTTTTACGACGTGTTCAGTAATTACTATAGGACTAGGATTACTAGGGTGCTAGGTAGTTACTGTAGGGCTAGGTTTATAGTCAGTCGGGTTTTAGGTACGAACCAGGCTCAATTGTCTCAAAACACAGCCACATCGTTCGCACTTGGAATAAACGGCCGTCCTAAGCTGTAATTCCCGGTGCGTACACGACGCAAAACGAGTTATATTGTACTCGTGCAACCAGATCCAGATTATAATGATCAAGGAATACGAGCGTATTTGTTTTGCACTGATCCTACTCATGATAATCTTCTCATATTATTTTTATACACTTCAGCTGATGTTTAGAACTTGGGCCCAGGCAGTTGACCAGCATTCTTCTACTTTTAAAAGGTTAAACTGTTATTTCATACCAAAATATAAACCAGTTCAGCGAGTCTATTTTTAATAAACTTTATTTCATTACGTATAAGAAGAAGCCTTGGTCAAGTAGTAGGACAGAAATAGACTGGTATTATTTATTAAGATTTTTAGATATAAATCGCAATGCTGTAAGCTAGAAAAAAAAAACAGGGCATAAAAAGAAGTTACTGGAGGAATCCTCACGGTTGAGGACGGAGGAGGAGGAAGAAATAGCCAAGATCAAGACGGTCCCTTCTGTACGGTCCCTTAGTCTACGGTTATGGCCAGAGCAGAGGTCAGAAACGGCCCTATTGTCCGGCGATTAGCAATTGATCCCACATCTCGGCGGCCATTGTATTCGATGAGTGCGGATGAACTTAGGGAATTATGTATCGTAACTATTCATTATGGGGTGTCGATGATGAGAGATTTTGATTCAAAATTTGTAAACATTGTGCAAAGTTATTGGTAAATAAACAATGATACTGCAAATTCATTTTGTGTTTTAGAAGAATATAACATCACGCCTATATTCCCCAAAGGTTCAAGCGGAGGTGTACCTAAAAGCACGCGCAAATTTCGCCTATTAAGTTTTAAGCCCTACATAATTGAAGAACAACGCTGAGAAACGGTTTTGTTTCATAACATTTATAATTTTCATGCAATAAGGACAAATATTGACTAGGTAAACTTTAGTTTGTTATAAAATAATTAAATTGTTAATTAAGTCACAACATTCTATTTGATTTCGTCCAAGATATTTTATATTATGATGAACTTTGATAATTTCACTTTTGCCATGTTTTTTAGTTTCTGAGCGTATGGCACTCGTGGGCTGCTGTTGAAGATTTTGTATTTCATGTTGCCGTCTATATGCTGAGCTCTGTTCCTTTTGGTATTAAAAGCTTTGTATGAGTTTTAAGGTGTTTTTGTTTGTTTTAATGCCAATGAATACACTTCAAATTTTTTTCTTTCTTTATTAAGCAAAGTGTTGAAAGTGAAGTGTTCCCTGTTACAGAAAAATTGAAAGGAAGTCGTTTGACATGGGATGGACATGCAATGAGGAGGGATGAAACACATGTGACTAAAAGAGCGATGGCCATGAGTGTTGATGGATGGAGAGGGAGAGGAAGGCCAAAGAAAACATGGATGGATTGTGTGAACACTGATATGAAAGAGAAAGGAGTAAATGATCCCGTGACGTCTGACAGGGGAGAATGGAAGAAGAAAACGTGTTGAGCCGACCCCAAATAGAATGGGACAAGGGCAGGAAGATGATGTTAATTACGCCAAGTGTAATCTCTTATAACGGTGAAGGAAAACATCATGAAGAAACCGGCATGCCACCACCAACCAAAAAATACAAGTTATGTTAAAACAGTCGCACACAGCCCATCTCGTCCTACATAGGCCAGGCCATGGGCACTTATAAAACGTCGACAAAAAGGTGCACGGTTCTGGTTGGTCGTTTCCTATGGAGACGAACTGGCAAGAAACTCCATGGTTAGTGCTGGGTAATACGCTACCCTTTGGTAAGACTAATTGTCAGACTTTCGAGTCCCTGACTACCAGTAACGACTGTCAAACATATACAAATGATAGCAGGGTCTACCAGTTGTACTTAGTTTCCGAGGTACAGAGTGGTGGTCACCCATCTACGAGCTAACCTAGGTAAGCGCGGAATAACTTAAAGATCGACCCAAGCGGCTGTTATTTAGACACGAGCTACTCTAAAGTTGAAAATCTGGTAATGTCAGTTCATATTTCAAAATAGCTTGACCTCATTGGTCAGATTGAGACCTAGCTATGGTCGCGCCATCTGCGATTAACTTTTAACGGTCTTCCCCATTGCAGGGGTTTTTTTAAGCCTTGTTATGTACTAAATATGCTTGAGTTTGGCCGTAACTCGCCTGATGTGAAGCGATGATTCGGCCTAAGGTGGAGCACGCCTGCCTAAAGTCTGTTTTTTAATCCCTGAGACTAAATTGACACAAATACAAATCGCTCGTTTGCGACGAGAATAACATAACTCAAAAAAATATGTATTTTGATGTTTTTTGTAGTGGATATAAAATTAACGAAATTGAGTATTAAAGTAAGTAACTAAATACGTAAAATAAACCTCTATGGAAAAAAATATTGGCAATATAAAGAAAATATTTTTTGTTTAACTACAAAAACGCTGTTTTATTTTTCATATTTTTCGAGTTATGCCATTATTGTCACAAACAAGCGAAATGTCAAACTTAAAAATAATATTGCCTGCTCTTTTGTGTAGTGTTGTGCCTACGATACCGGTTTGTTGAATCGTAACTTTTTAAATTTTATTAGACGATTAAAAAAAAATACAGATGTCACTAAAATTGATAAAACATTTAAATTGAACGAAGTACGAAGCCTTTTTGAAGAAGGGCTTCGTCAAGTGACCCCGCAGCGGTGGAAAGACAGTGTGGCTCATGTTATTAAAATTGAAGATGAAATGTGTCATCTGGTTCACATAGTCGACGACATTTCTGATCGATTTTATATAGAAGTAGGTGGCAATTCTGATGATTCAGACATGAAGTCATTATCGGAATCTGATTAATAAAAGCTAGGTATTTCATGCATTAATAGCTAGTATGTGTCACAATATATATTTATACCTACTTTTGTATTATTTCGTTAAAGTTTAAATAACTACCTACACCTTTTTTCAGGATAACTTGTAATAAAAAGCGATACTGCTTGATTTTATTAACGGCAATTTACGGTCGTGGCTCATCACTATTAATTAATTGCAAAAAACTGGCAACCCACGTAATGTCAATTTAGTCTCTGAGATTAAAAAACAGACTATAGAAGAAACGGATTCACTCAAACTTTGAATAGATCCAGATTGTAATGATCAGGGAACACGTGCATATTCGTTTTGCACTGATCGTACTCATGATAATCTTTTCATAGTATTATTATACACTTCAACTGATGTTTACCACTTGGGCCCGAAACAGTTGACCAGCATTCTTCTACTTTAAAAAGGTTAAACGATTATTTTGCACTTATTATAACATAAACCAGTTCAGCGAGTCTATTTTTAATTAACTATATTTCATTACGTATGAAAAGGAGCCTTGGTCAAGTAGTAGGACAGAAATAGACTGATTTTATTTTATTCAGATTTTTAGATACTTCGATTTTTTTTGTTATGCCCGCGGCTTCGCCCGTGTGGAGTTCGGGGATTGCCCATAGGATCTTACTTCTGGGATAATAAGTAATCTATGTGCTATACCAGACTGTAAGCTCTCTCTGTGCCAAGCTTCATCCAGATCTGTAGACTGGATTTTTTTTTAATAAAAAACTACTTTTTTTGACTTAAATATAAAAGTTAGACATTATGCTGTCGCTGACTTTTTTGTAGGCTCTACAACTTTTCTCTAGAACTAACAAACGAAACGTTTTCGTTCGACCGTTTTTTCTCCGACTTAATTTGCAAATCCGACTACCACGAAAAAGTCTTATACCTATAGCTTATGACACTTACAAATAACGCGGCCTTCTATTGGTAAAAGAATTTTCAAAATCAGCTCCGTAGATCCAGAGATTATCCCCTACAACCTCACAAATACCTCTTTATTGTATTAGTATAGATAAATCTCAATGCCGTTAATTAGTTACTTGGACGGACTCAATGTATCTGTTAAAATAAATCATAATTAATTTCTGTAAATTGGTTTTAAAATACACTTTTGCACGTCACATCATGCTATGTTTTAAAACTAGATGGGGCCGCTGTTTCGTACCTGGCTGCTCTCAGACGAAACAGCCGAAACAAACTCAAGAGATCACTCTCTCTTTTAAAGTCTAGACATTGGTAAAGTCAATAAAATCGCCATTTTATTGGAACGAAGTTCCTTAACGCGCGTTGCGGTTCTAGACGGAAAAAATTCAGACGAAAAGTGTACGACACTTTTACCCGTGTCTGTTTTGTGCCAATTTTTTATTACACTTGAATATCCCACGGCTGGCAAACTCTTTTCCTGGTCTACCTCAAGCCAGCCTTCGTGATGCGCATCCATCTCGCCACCTCTTCGTAGGCTTGTTTTATTGCGCGTATATGATTCTGCGATAGCGAGACGCGTCGCCATATCCGCCATGTTAGACTGTAGTGGCGTCATTGACGCACGAATCGGGTGATAAGAATGTGCCGCGATGATTGGCGGCGCCGGCCGTGCTGAGGCACCCATTGCGTTGACAACTTCAATCAACCAGAATCGTTAATTTAATATGCTTGCTCGTTGGTCTTGTGGGTGCAAGGGCGACTGCTGAGCATGAGGTCTTACGTTCGATTTTCAGGTCGAACAAAGTGTTATTGGGTTTTTCCATCAGAAATTTCTCAGTAGCAGCCACGGAGTTTGAATTTGGTGCTCGGTTGATGGCTATAGGCACGCCGCTATGACATGGGACTTAAACATAACTGGCAAAATGTTGATGTACTATTAGATACGCTGCGTGTTATTAAAATATTCACTTCTTTTACTCATTCATAAAGTTCACTTGAATTTCGAAAGCAAAGGCGTGTTAACAAAAATTAGACCTTGATCTATGAAAAGGTCTAGAAACCAAAAATTTATTCAAAATATTCCAAAATGGCCTCTTAATTACATCGAAAAAAAAGAAGTAACTTTTATGAGCTCGTTTTGTAAAGCTATTTCGCGCTAAAAATATATTTATTTACGAGCTGTTATTCTAAAGATGATTTTAAAATACCGATACAATTCGACGTAAATTATTTTATATTTACAATATGGTGTCTGGTTGTCGCCATAATGAATTTTAATTACTGTCATGTCTTTAGTTACACTTGCAAGATTATGACAAATTGATTCACGTAAGAATCTTCAAAATGGGTCCACGCGTTTGGTCTATAGATCGCCACAAAGGAACAAACACACCTAATACAGTCCGAGTCAGTCAGTCTCAGTCGGGTAAGAAATGTTGCCCTACTCTAGTAATTTCTCCTGTAATTTCTCATTTAAACACATATACACAAAAAAAAACTTTTTTGCAAAAAATAAAACCGACTTCAAAATCACAAAAAAGTGAAAAATAATTTTAGCTTCAGAAGTCGGTGACTTTAGTTTGTTTGATTCAGTTTTTTGGCACCGACTTCTGAAGCTAAAATTATTTTTCACTTTTTTGTGATTTTGAAGTCGGTTTTATTTTTTGCAAAAAAGTTTTTTTTATTTTTTCATTTTTAGTTGCAATATCCTATACAAATATTTTCTATGCGTTCATTTTACATTGTAAACCATACATTTCATGGTAATAGGCTTATTCTTACTTCCTTACTAATATTATAAATGCGAAAGTAACTCCACAACAACAAACAAGTAACAGACTTCAGAAATGCTATGCTTATGCTCATAAAATAAAAACTAATGGGCCTACCTGAATCAAATTTTTATGGGACCAATTCGAAACTATTCCGCATCAAACAAAAAAAGAATTACGTAAATCGGATCAGAAACCTCGGCGTAATCGGTGTACATACATAAAAAAAATATATATATATATACCGGCCGAATTGAGAACCTCCTCCTTTTTTTTGAAGTCGGTTAATAACCAGACCCGGAACGACAACCTGTAGGCCATACAAATTTTGCAATTTGCAGGTCATTGTCAGGTTGTACGTTGATTAAGTCAGCTGTAAGTTGCTGTCAGTTGGGACAGGTTGGGACCGGTCATCTCTTAGCTGCCACGGTTTATTTCAATTACTTTATTTTTAAATTGTTGGTTTAATCTTTTACTCTGGACGCTCTTAATGTGCACGTCTTTCTACATCGTTCTCACATATGTATAATCTCAACATGAATGATTTAACCAAGATTTTGCAACAATATTTTGATTTAAAAGAGTGTCCATGGAGTTTCTTGCCCATTCTTCTCCATAGATATCTACGCTTTGGAATGTGCAACTACAGTACTTTCGCAAGTTATTATGCCTTGTGACTGTGATCGTAGCTTAGCTTTTTTTTGGACTTGCAAAAGTGCCTGTAATCTAATCTAATTGAAATAAATGCTTTGAGTTTGAGTTTAAATTATGATTCGCGACCGTAACAAATATGGCTTTACTGAGTTATAATCATTAAAATCATCAATACAACCCTCTAATTTCAATTAATCTCATTGAATTACTATTTCATGAAAACGTAAGAAAATTCAATTTCGCAAGCTAAGTACTCTCTTTTTCGGATGGGAAACTATCCAATGACGGAGGGAAAGGAAGTGTCAGACTTGTACTGACTAAAACGCATCCATGTTCCTTATTTGCCCTTTGTGTTCCAGGGCCGCGGTATCTCTTTCGTACAGTCCCGTAGCCCCGGAACAGTCAACTAGCAGTCCAGTTTACCCTGGCGCATTCACCTTCAGACGACAACCTCCTTGATTGAAATGCAAGAACAAATTAACAAAAAAAAAAATTGAGCAGTAGCGGTTGCGTCTCCTAGACCAACTAGGTTGTTTGTGTTTTTTTAGTCTATTTGTAGCCATACTTAACTTCAGTCAAATAAACATTAAAAGCAATTTACTTGTTTGTTTTAATCATTTCCCTTTTTTATTGAAATTACTTTTTTGATCAGCCTTCACATTGTTATGAGATGGAGTTAGATGTTTTTCTTATTTTTTGTTTGCAACTTTTTTTATATAACTTCGTTTTTATTTACTTATAGGAGAGGACTTTGACTAACAGAAGTAAGATAAGATAATATTTATTTGCATCAAAAACAAAAATCAGTTATTAGGATTATTACACAATACTCATGATAATACACAATTAAAAAAAAAATAGAAATCATTAAACTAACAAATCGTAACAAATCGATTACGTCGATTCGACGTAAGTTCTCTCTAGGGTTGTTATAGTATGTACGATGATGATTGATGACATATACAGGGTTATTTGTAAAACACCAGAAACCTCTTAAGAGGTCATTGTACTCATCATTATGAACAACTTTTACTATGGGACCAAACCTGAAATCGCGAAAAAAAAATCAGCTGTTCCCTACATTTTGACGAGTTAATAGATCATAAATGTAGGAAACAGCTGATTTTTTTTTCGCGATTGCAGGTATGGTCCCATAGTAAAAGTTGTTCATAATGATGAGTACAATGACCTCTTAAGAGGTTTCTGGTGTTTTACAAATAACCCAGTATAGTATATTATTACTAATATATCATCATCATTCTCCAGCCCTTATCCCAATTTATTTGGGGTCAGCGTTGCATGTCTTCTTGATCCATTCTCTATTACTCGTCATCTCAGCAGTCACCTCCTTTCTAGCCATATCATCCTTAAGAGACAGTCTATAAACATTTTCTTATTTACTAACATAATAAAATGAGAAAGTGACTTTGTTCGTATATGGCACTTAGGACTTCTATGATTCATCATCTGCCTAGTCTTTCCTATAAACAATAACGCAACCGAATATTTGGTCAGTTTTTAGGGTTCCCAAGGGTAAAACGAGACCCCATTACTAAGACCGACGCACCCACCGCTGCCGCCAGGCTGTATCTCATAAACTGTGATAGTTAGACAGTTGCAACTTTCACAGATGATAGATTTCTGATGCCGCTATAACAACAAATACTAAAAAAAAACAGAATTAAAAAGTGGGGCTCCCCTACAACAGACGTGATTTTATTGCCGTTTTTATTGATAATAAAAATAAATAAAAATTAAAATGTCTAATATTTTTTCTTGGTCGTAGTAAGGACTATGATGGTACGGAACCATTCATGCGCGAGTTCGACTCGCACTTGGCCGGTTTTTATGTTATTCAGAGTGCAATTAGTGCTTAATTCTTTATCAAATTCAGCCATTTACCTTAACGTTTTTTTTTTTGTCACGATAACTAGGTTTTCAAGCGCCATATACACTTAACGCAAGCAATCCGCGCAGCCAGACCGACATATTTGGCATCAGGGTGTTGCTCTTTATCATATCAACTCATCATCATCATCATCACCATCATCACCTGCCTAGCCTTTTCCCAACTATGTTGGGGTCGGCTTCCAGTCTAACCGGATGCAGCTGAATACCAGTATTTTACATGGAGCGACTGCCTGTCGGATCTCCACAACCCAGTTAATGCTAGTTAATACGATACCCCTTGGTAAGACTGGTTGTCAGACTTTCGGGCCACTGACTACCTGTAACGACTGTCAAAGATCTCCACATGACAGCCGGGACCAACGGCTTAACGTGCTTTCCGAGGCACGGAGGAAACTCGGTGTTCATATCAACTCATAATATGCTTAATTTAGGATATCGTTACCAAAAATGTCGTGACCTATAATAACCGTGACCGTGACCGTGAGTCTATAAGTTATAGAGCTTAAGAAAACGATTATTTTAGCAGAAAATGTTTTCGAAAACTTGTATTTTTTTTTTGCAAACTTAGTATTTTTTTCGGAAGTTTGGTATTTTTTTTTTTAAATTTAGTTTGTTATTTAAATATTATTTATATAAATTTTTCATATTTTTGGATTAATTCATTTTAACCAAGCTTAGTATCAACCACAGATCGTTGTAAGTTTTTTTTACAAGCTCAGAAAATTAGTGCGAGTCGGACTCACGCATGAATGGTTCCGTACCATCGTAGTCCTTACTACGACCAAGAAAAAAATATTAGACATTTTAATTTTAATTTATTTTTATTATTTGTTGTTATAGCGGCAACAGGGCACATTACATTTACACATTCAGTGAAAACAAGTCCGCAATACTATTCCCAAACCACTATAACTTCCGAAAGTCAGAATCAACAGTGGCGACCACCAGAAAAGCGCCGAGACAATGAAGCACGACGAAGTCCCAGAGAAACAATTTAACTGTCTTGGATCCCGCAATGAAATTAATCAGAAAATTATACTGCAGGAGTAGGAAAACCATAATTTCCACTGAAACATTCTGTGAAAAGTTTAACTCTCTACCTATTATGGATCATGAGATACAGCCCGCTGACAAACAGACGGACGGACAACGGAGGCTTAGAAATAGGGTCTCGTTGGTTACCCCTCGGGTACGGAACCCTAAACACTGGTTCTTGCTACAAATATGTTGTGGGTGAAACCAGATTTTGTTTTCCCACCCACACCCACAAAATATTAAGATAAAATAACATTCTAGAAATAATTTTAATACCTTGTAACGAGTACTAATAACCGCTTTTCGGAAACTACGAGTAAATTCTTTGTTGAGTCTTTTAATGTTCCATTTAAGTTTTTACGATACATTACAGGTTATACAGCTAATTTGCATTCATTATTATTTTATTAATACTAACAACTAACAAAACAAAACACACTAAAACGTACGTCAGACTGACAGCTAATGACAAGTTTTCACTTAAAAAAAAACAGAATGTTATAAAAAGCAGTATGAACAACACAGCACTACTCGTGCTCACAATAAATAAAAATAGGACAACATCAAAAATCATCTATTGACCTGATATTTAACCACATGAATACACTCGAGAGCAATGAATCCGGGTCACTTAAAGAATGTTAAAAATCTCGGAAACTAAAAATGATAGGTTAATGCAATAAATTGTATTTAATAGACAATGTAATACTCCTTAAATGAAAGTAAAAAAAACATGAGTCGCCATACATTTTACTAACACAAAATTACATAAAGAAAAAAACTGCTGATCTCTCCTTAAAACAAAAATCTCCGCTAAGATTGGGTGCTGTGACAGAAAACGATCAGGACTATTATTTATACCTATACTAGCCACTCGCACAGGTGCAATGTATATACATATACTTAAACCTTCTTCTTGAATCACTCTATCTATTGCTGGAAACTGCATAAAAATCCGTTGCGTAGTTTAAAAGATCTAAGCGTACAAACAGCGGGAGCGACTGTTTTATACTATGTAAAGATTCATTAATTTATTTAATTTTAAGTATTTCTTTAAAAAACCTAAATATAAGAAATAGAAGTCCGCCGGTGTCGAGAAGCAGGACCAAGCTACCCGTGGTTAGGGCTCCTGAGACAGGAACCTTCAAACAATGCGGGCAGTATCGAGGACTACTGCCTTCTGAACCAGGCGCTTGATCCAACCGCTTAGCAAGAGCCTCATGTTCTTCGTTCATTCATATCTCTATTCTCGACATAAAACAAAGTCCGGTTAGTTACACCATTTATAACTGAAGAACGGCTGGACTGATTTTAGTGATCTTTAGATTTTTGGATTCGTCTCCGCCCCGAATAGCAGAATATTAAAAAGAGTATAAAAACTAGCACTCCGGGAGTGCCGGCAGAAGTGAAAACTTGATTATTAACGTTGAGAATGTTTGATATTTTGGAATGGTTAGGGAATAATTTTGCACCAATTGCTTTATCAGTATAAAAGTACTATCATTTATGGAAGTGCCCTTAGACTGCCTTAGTACGGGAACCAGTGTCGCCAAACTCATACACTTGCAAATTAAAATGAACATTCCAATACACAGAAAACGATAAAACATAGCAATGATGCAACTGTAATATTTTATTTATAAACAAATTACTGTCCTTGAAAAAGCACTAACTTATTATGTATAATTCTTATTTTCGATTGTGGTTCAAAACATTGTTTGGTACTATGGTGAATACGGGTTTCGAAGTAATGCATTGCGATTGATTTAATGAGGAGAGTTCTGTGATTCCCTATAAAAGGCTGACTGTCGAAATGGTCATTAATAAATATATTAATATTGGTACGTGTGCATTCCTTGTAACACGATAATATAAGTGTTGACATCACATTTTTCTCATTAAAAAATGAATTTCCTTTATGTGAACGCGCTCGAAATATCTTTTCTGCCAATTCACAGACTTTATTTAAGTCAGTAGAAGGATAAATAAGGCCTCCTTTGTCTCTTCTAGCAATGATTCCGTGATTTTTTTTTTAAATTTATTCATGACCATGGATACATGTCCTTCAGTCGTAATGATTCCGTGATACTTATCTGTGATCAAAGCCAAAAGACAATCCTCACATTTAATAACTTTCCTCAACTTTCTTGCAATAAAACCAGCAATATAGGTTATTATTTCTTTAGAATAAAGAGTAAGCCTAGAAGGATCTGTTAAATAATCATGATCTATGTTGATCATAGGATCACATCCTAAAGATTCATGCGGTAGCAGCAATCCACAAGTTTCTTATTTCGGGTTTATTCGGAAATCTGAAAATTTAATAAGATTTTTTATTATCTTTCATTTTTTGCGTCAGGTGAGTGCAGTTATACGAATTAAAATCGTATAATACGTGTGTTACTAACATAGATTTTAAGTAGTGCGTATTACTAATATCATATGAATCAAGGTCGGAAGAGTATTTTTTTATAGACATTGCATTATTCGGTATTACCCATATTAAAGGGTAAATTCCCCGTCAAAAAGTGGCAACACTGAATTTTGAGGTAAGATAATAAAATTATTGCAAAAATCACGATTATACGAGATTTATCCATTAAACGAATTAGTTGGTACATTACTGCGACTATTTTATGAGAAATAATAGGACACAAAGCGATTGAATACTTAAAAAGATCTAATACTTACGAGTGAAAGGACAGTCCAGCAATCTTCATCAAACTATCACTTTTACAGTTTATTACACTGCACCTTACCATTTTGCACAGTTGCACAAATGTACTGTTGTCGAATTAAGCTCGAAAAGATCATATAATGTGTATAATTTCGATGCAATTGTTAATAAACAAATTGGATGTCAATCTGGCACCGCCACAAACGTCAAACTTGTTGTGCACTGACAATGATGTGCTCAGCCGACACGCGATAAGGGACAGAAATATTTATACTCTGTCTCTTTTCTTTGCTAGTGACGTTTATATGTTCTTCTTTTTCTTGTGCGAATGCAAAGGAAGATATCCAGCAGTCTATAGAATACTCTGTCTACGGTTGTTTCTATTCCGTGTTTATCCCTAAAGCATTAGGTTCAAAGTTGATTGGAAACATTTAAAAATTTCTTTAAATGATTTTAAACCATAAAATGTTGAAGGTTAAGTTCAAAATCGTCTACTCTCCATCCGTCTTACGCTTTTTCCAAATTTCTTTAAATGATTTTAAACCATAAAATGTTGAAGGTTAAGTTCAAAATCGTCTACTCTCCATCCGTCTTACGCTTTTTCCAAATTTCTTTAAATAATTTTAAACCATAAAATGTTGAAGGTTAAGTTCAAAATCGTCTACTATCCATCCGTCTTACGCTTTGTCACGTGTCCTGACGCGAGTGTCCTGACGCGAGTTTAAGATTTTATACCCATTACAGAACAATTTTTTTAAAGTGCTCAACGCCGCTAAAGAAGTTTTCACTTCAAAAATATCTCAAAAGTTCACGGAAAAAAAATTGAGTTTTTAAATAAATTAGGTTAAGTTAGTAGTAGATAAGTAGATAGGTAGGTAGGATAGGGTAGGGCAGGTAGGCACTACCCGGGAATCGTGGAAGGCGCACTAGTTCCCATGATCCCCGGTGCAAGTGTGGGAAGGGAACACCGAGGTGGTTTTTAGCCGGTTAGGGTCCGACAGACCCCTCCATTCTCATTTTCCACCCCGGTAACAAAAAAAAAGGGCATGTAGGTAAGTAGGGCAGGGTAGGGTAGATCGGTAGGTAGGTAGAGTAGGTAGGGTAGAAAAAGGTGCATTGCAACGCTTGCCAGGCACAGCCAGTTATAATTAAAATAATGCTACTTTATAAGGTCTACCAAAGGTACACCCCCCGATACCTATACTTTTGTAAATTACTTACAGATCAGATTACCACATTATCAGATTAGGTACTTTTGTATTTTTTTGAAGTGAAAACTTCTTTAGCGGCGTTGAGCACTTTAAAAAAATTGTTCTGTAATGGGTATAAAATCTTAAACTCGCGTCAGGACACTCGCGTCAGGACACGTGACAAAGCGTAAGACGGATGGAGAGTAGACGATTTTGAACTTAACCTTCAACATTTTATGGTTTAAAATTATTTAAAGAAATTTGGAAAAAGCGTAAGACGGATGGAGAGTAGACGATTTTGAACTTAACCTTCAACATTTTATGGTTTAAAATCATTTAAAGAAATTTGGAAAAAGCGTAAGACGGATGGAGAGTAGACGATTTTGAACTTAACCTTCAACATTTTATGGTTTAAAATCATTTAAAGAAATTTGGAAAAAGCGTAAGACGGATGGAGTGTAGACGATTTTGAACTTAACCTTCAACATTTTATGGTTTAAAATCATTTAAAGAAATTTTTAAATGTTTCCAATCAACTTTGAACCTAATGCTTTAGGGATAAACACGGAATAGAAACAACCGTAGACAGAGTATTCTATAGACTGCTGGATATCTTCCTTTGCATTCGCACAAGAAAAAGAAGAACATATAAACGTCACTAGCAAAGAAAAGAGACAGAGTATAAATATTTCTGTCCCTTATCGCGTGTCGGCTGAGCACATCATTGTCAGTGCACAACAAGTTTGACGTTTGTGGCGGTCCCAGATTGACATCCAATTTGTTTATTAACAATTGCATCGAAATTATACACATTATATGATCTTTTCGAGCTTAATTCGACAACAGTACATTTGTGCAACTGTGCAAAATGGTAAGGTGCAGTGTAATAAACTGTAAAAGTGATAGTTTGATGAAGATTGCTGGACTGTCCTTTCACTCGTAAGTATTAGATCTTTTTAAGTATTCAATCGCTTTGTGTCCTATTATTTCTCATAAAATAGTCGCAGTAATGTACCAACTAATTCGTTTAATGGATAAATCTCGTATAATCGTGATTTTTGCAATAATTTTATTATCTTACCTCAAAATTCAGTGTTGCCACTTTTTGACGGGGAATTTACCCTTTAATATGGGTAATACCGAATAATGCAATGTCTATAAAAAAATACTCTTCCGACCTTGATTCATATGATATTAGTAATACGCACTACTTAAAATCTATGTTAGTAACACACGTATTATACGATTTTAATTCGTATAACTGCACTCACCTGACGCAAAAAATGAAAGATAATAAAAAATCTTATTAAATTTTCAGATTTCCGAATAAACCCGAAATAAGAAACTTGTGGATTGCTGCTACCGCATGAATCTTTAGGATGTGATCCTATGATCAACATAGATCATGATTATTTAACAGATCCTTCTAGGCTTACTCTTTATTCTAAAGAAATAATAACCTATATTGCTGGTTTTATTGCAAGAAAGTTGAGGAAAGTTATTAAATGTGAGGATTGTCTTTTGGCTTTGATCACAGATAAGTATCACGGAATCATTACGACTGAAGGACATGTATCCATGGTCATGAATAAATTAAAAAAAAAAATCACGGAATCATTGCTAGAAGAGACAAAGGAGGCCTTATTTATCCTTCTACTGACTTAAATAAAGTCTGTGAATTGGCAGAAAAGATATTTCGAGCGCGTTCACATAAAGGAAATTCATTTTTTAATGAGAAAAATGTGATGTCAACACTTATATTATCGTGTTACAAGGAATGCACACGTACCAATATTAATATATTTATTAATGACCATTTCGACAGTCAGCCTTTTATAGGGAATCACAGAACTCTCCTCATTAAATCAATCGCAATGCATTACTTCGAAACCCGTATTCACCATAGTACCAAACAATGTTTTGAACCACAATCGAAAATAAGAATTATACATAATAAGTTAGTGCTTTTTCAAGGACAGTAATTTGTTTATAAATAAAATATTACAGTTGCATCATTGCTATGTTTTATCGTTTTCTGTGTATTGGAATGTTCATTTTAATTTGCAAGTGTATGAGTTTGGCGACACTGGTTCCCGTACTAAGGCAGTCTAAGGGCACTTCCATAAATGATAGTACTTTTATACTGATAAAGCAATTGGTGCAAAATTATTCCCTAACCATTCCAAAATATCAAACATGCTCAACGTTAATAATCAAGTTTTCACTTCTGCCGGCACTCCCGGAGTGCTAGTTTTTTTTTTTGTATGCACTCATAACATTAATTATGATCTATCTTATGACCGCAACCTTTTATAATGCAATTATTTATATTTTGAAACCGGTTTTCTCATACTAATATGAATTAATTAGTAATTAGTGTCTGATCTCTGACAGTCTTGTTAAGATTCTAATGTGTTATGTTTGTTCTATGTATATTATTTTTGCAAGGCGGAAATTCCCATCACACCTAACGCAGATGTAACATGAACACACGGCGACACAACACATCATTTCCAGTATTTCATGGCCTCGCTTTGTATAGGTTTCCCTTACAATGAGAGATCCGCATCAACTGGTTTTTATACCTGATGGGTCGTCGTGCGTACACACTGCGGCACATGAAGCTATACATTTCCAGTATAACATGGCCTCGCTTTGTTTAGGTGTCCCATACAATGAGAGATCCGCAGCAACTGGTCTTGCATACTTGATTGGTCGTCGTGCGAACTTTTTAGTTCTGGTTAATCCTCATGATTCATTTTCTGTTTGGGTTTATTTTGTAAATTATTTTACGGCAAAGAGACTAGGGGAAGACCAAAGAAAACATGGATGGACTGTGTGAAAGAAAGAAAAGAAAACACATTTATTTGGCACATGCCACAAATGCACACAACATAAAATAAAATAAGAAATAAAATAAAAAACTTAAATCTACACAATAAAAACTTAAATCTAAACAGGAAAAAAAAAAGGAAAAGTTATGTGTGTCTCACGGCTGCGCCAAATAGGCCCAGTTCAGCAAACTGCCGAGCAGCTGTTGCCCAACGCTGGTTTTCAACTGGACCTGAGATGGTGATGTGACGGACATAAAACAGTTTTGTACTTTGTTTACTATTAGGGCATGTATGTCTATGAACAGGTACTAAATAAAATAGAATAAGTTTGTGTACAATAAGGTGTATTGTGTATGTGTTACTAATAAGGTATACATGTGTGTGTATGAACAGGTACTTAAATAGAATAAATTTGTGTACAATAATAACAAATAAAGCTACATATTAAAGAAAAAGGTCGAGAAAAGTGCAAGACAAAACAAAAAACCCAAGGTAGGTACCTAGCTAGATGAAATGGATGCATAGTAACATAAACTTGTTTCGTGTGTGAAGAATGATATGGCACGAAAAGAGGTGTCTGATGAGATGACGAGTACCTAATAGAGAAGTATGGAAGAAGAAGACATGCTGCGCCGACCCCAAATGAATTGGGACAAGGGCAAGAGAATGATGATATTGTTCGGCAAAGGTCTTGTAAAAATATCTGCATGAAATCATTTCCTACTAAACTTGTGGTAAATATATTTCAGTTTGCAGTGGTAGCCGAATTGTTGGCCTGTGGACGGTGAGTTAGCTCGCCGTCCGTCCGTCGTATGACGACAGGCCGTGTCGACGGCGCGTTCGTGTTCCACGCGCGCCTCAAAGAGATGTCAGCAAACAGGAGGGGCCCGCAAGGGCCGATGCCTGCCAGGGCTGCAGGACTGTTCGAAAGAGATACCGCGGCCCTGGAACATAAAGGGCAAAAGAAGGAACATGGGTGGTTTTTAGTCAGTAAGAGTCTTACACTCCCTTCCACTCCGCCCAGAGCGGGAGGAGTCATTTGATGATTTCCCATCCGAAAAAAAAAAAAATTAACAAAAAATGCCGAATTGTTAGGTAGCGGGTTCGAACCACACAATTCCCACGTTTAATTCTTAAGTAATTAGGGGTGGGCCGGTTACCATCAAGCAGACCCAAATATCCAGGCTCCAACAACACTGCCCGACCTGGAAATCGAACCCAGTACCTCATGCTCAGCAGTAGCGCTTGCAACCACTAGCCCAACGTGGTAGTCACAATAATATTCATATAAGTTTAAGACTGAATTTTTTTTTTTGTAAAATACTGGTATTCAGCTGCGTCCGGTAAGACTGGAAGCCGACCCCAACATAGTTGGGAAGAGGCTAGGCAGATGATGATGATTAAGACTGAATTTTCATATAAGATTAAGACTGTTTATGTTTCAGTATCATCAGAAAGCAGGCTAATTAAATAGCTTAGCATAATCAGCCTATAATGTTCCCACTGCTGGGACACACGGCATCCTCTCTATGAGAGGGAATGGGATATAATCCACCACGCGGGCCCAGTGCGGGTTTGTAGATGTCACATGTCTTCAAATTTTTGGTTCTAGGGCATGCCGGTTTCCAAGCGATGTTTTCCTTCACCGTTTTTGAGAGCAGTGGTGATGAAATAAATTACACAAAGTAATGCGCCTGCCTGGGTTCGAATCCACGACTTACTGTTCGTAAGTCGGGGCCGCCACCACTGGGCCACCTCTACTCAATAGCTTACCGTTACCTAATTAATATGAAGACTTATTACCTATTATGTACTAATTAATTGACAAACTGCAGTTACCAAAGCGTCGATAATTAGCTTGACTATGATAGATTGGCTAATAGATGCCGTTTATCTTATAGATTAGTGTGTTATAGAATAGTGACGGCACGGCGCGTATTGTGAGGAGGTTCCTCTCTTAAGAGCCCTGACCGCCGGTAGCTTGGACCGCAATGCTGGTGGGCTACTATTTTTTATATTTCATAAAATAAAAATATTAAAAAAGCATGTTAATAGTGAGTAAAAAAAAATAGTAAAGACGCCACTTCATAGACATGCAACGCTCTTAGGATTGCAAATACGAAGCTAACCAGGTGAGTCATTTCACAAAGAAGCATCAGAACTAGTAATTTTATCAGGATTAACCTTTTGAACGTCAGAGCATAAACGCATGCGCGTGTCCTCCACGCCAAGCCACAATTTCTCCTACCATTTTGTCACATATTCGTGTCGTCTGGCGCACAGGGCACGCGCTTGCTTGTGAGGGCTGTCCCAAGCAGCGCCACATCACTCTACCGTCCTTCCGCATCTAGACTGACCCAGCCAGGTGTCGCTCTACTAGATAGGGGCGTCCCACACAAATCAGTGCAGTTTTTTTATTTTTTTATACTTAAGTATTAAAAATATATATTATTATATATCTATTCTGATAAATAAAATCGAAGTGTCTGTAATACTAGAATAACCGCTTTTTACTAGATGCATATGAATGTAGATACGGTACATATATCATAGTCCTTGAAATATTTTTTTATATACAATAATTTCACGCGAAAGCAGGTCGCGGGCAACAGCTGGTATATTAGCCAGTACTGTCCCACTGCTGGGCAAAGGCCTTCCTCAATTCCTTCCCGGGCCTCCTCGGGCCAGCCCTCTCGGTACGCGTCCAAATCGTCTCACCACCTCTTTCTGGGCCGGTTAAGTTATTTAGTTTATATTATTTAGTTTCGGTTATTTCTTCAAAAGACCATCTAAGACACTTATTTATTTATTTATTTAAACTTCATGTACAATAGTGGTACATAGGTGGACTTAATGCCACAAGGCATTCTCTACCAGTCAACCTTTGGGTTAAATAAGAAAACATTGTGTTAGGACAAAATAAATATCTAAAAAATAACTTCTTGTTTTCGAAATTGTTACTTATATTGATACTAATACACATATATAAATAAAATAAATGACTAAATATTTACATTTTTTTATTTACATTTATTTACTTATCTGCATAGTCCTTATGAGGGTTGACCAAGATTATGTCTAAACCTTAAATGAGACTATGACCTCTGAGTTTGTTTTGGCTGTTCCTTCTCAGATTAGTCAGGTACGACACACCGGCCCCATCTAGTTCAAAAAAACCGGCTACGTGCGAGTCGCACTCGCGCACGAAGGGTTTCGTACCATTACCAAAACGGCAAAAAAATCACGTTTGTTGCATGGGAGCCCCCTTAAATATATTTTTTTTTATTCTGTTTTTTAGTATTTGTTGTTATAGCGGCAACAGAAATACATCATCTGTGAAAATTTTAACTGTCTAACCATCACGTTTCATGAGATACAGCCTGGTGACAGCCGGACAGACATACAGCGGAGTCTTAGTAATAGGGTCCCGTTTTACCCTTTGGGTACGGAACCCTAAAAATGTTTGTAAAAAGCTATTTGCAAAATAAAAATCATTTATTATTTATACGCGATCTTGACTCCAGTACTCGTTCAGGAAATACCTACTAGACAGAAAAAGCGGTATTTATTTCTAGCTGATAATATCTCCGCGTGTTATTTCCGAACCAGTAATTAGATCTTGAGACAGCATACGTTAACTTGTTTTACATAAATTAATACAGAATATTACAAGCACATACCTTGTAATTAATTTATAAAAATAACATCACACCTGTAATCCCCGAAGGGTAAGGCAGAGGTGTACCTAAAAACCCAATAACACCGCCCGACCCAGGAGTCGAACCCAGGACCCTATGCAGCAGCAGTCAGCAGTCGCAATTACGACCACTATACCAACGAGGTAGTCGAGTCTTGTAATTAGGTACATAATATTGGGTATATATTTTGGTCGTTCTATGTAAAGTACTAGTATTCAGATGCAAGTAATACAAAAAAAAAAAACGTTTATTTCAATTACAATTGGTATTTCGATACATGTTATTGGAGATAACCTTTTAAGCAAGGAATTGCTTGTATTAGGAGACTCCGCACTTCTGCTTGTTATTTTTAAATCAAATCAAATCAAATCAAATCATTTATTTCTTTGCAAACATGGGTAAAAGATACATAGATGTTTCATATTTTTATACAAGTTCTCCACATTTTACCGTCCAATGGGCATGCAAACAGTATTCGCACAGTTTCAGTCAACCATACTTAATTGAAAAAATATAATACAATAAAGAATAAATGTCAACCACAAATAAAATAAAAAAATAAAAAAAAATGTCAAACGGAATAAAAGTGTGTCAAACCATAATAATAATAAGTCAATCAGAGTAATATTACTTATGTCAATCAGCAAGTGAATCATCATTAAGAAAGCTGTCAACAGAGTAATAGCATTTAATAAGCAACATTTCATTTAGCGCCCTTTTAAATTGTAATACAGTCAAATTTTTTATAACATTTGGTAATTTATTATAAATGCGAGGGGCGATACCAAAAAAACTTTTTTGCATAAGTGCAGTTTTACATTTCACATGACATAATTTATTAACGTATTGTGTCCGTATTGGATTTTTTCTAACCTCTGATAATTTAAGCGACTAAAGACTGCAAGCCAACTCGGGCAAAATGTTATTTGATTTTTCCATCAGGAATTTCTCAGTAGTAGCCACGGAGTCTGGATTTGTGCTCGGTTGTTCAAAATCAAAATCAAAATACACATAGGCCTACATGGGCACATTGGGCACTTATGAAACGTCGACAAAAAGGTGCAAAAAGGTGTACGGTTCGGGTTGGTCGTTTCCTATGGAGAAGAACCGGCAAGAAACTCCATGGTTACTCTTTTAAAATGATTAGATTTTACAATATTATCATGTTACAGCATGTTGGCAAAAGGCTTGTCCTTTATTACATGAGACTTAAACATAACTGGCGAATGTGGGTGTACTATTACGTACACCTCTGCCTGGCCCTTCGGGGATTACAGGCGTGATGTTATTTTTATAAATTAATTGACGCAAGGCTTGTAATATTCTGTATTAATTTATAAGAGGTCGTAGGCTTTCCATCAGTAATTTCTCAGAAGCAGCCACTTCACAAGTCTGAATTTGTGCCCGGTTGATGGCTATAGGCTCGCCTTCTATTACATGGGACTTAAAGATAACTGGCGAAATGTGGGTGTACTATTACGTACACCTCTGCCTATCCCTTCGGGGATTACAGGCGTGACGTTATGTTAATAATAAAAATACCCACTCGTCAAAAGACTGTGGAAAAGATGATTATGACTAGAAAGATACTGACACATGAGGTGATTACTGCTAGAGGTGTATGGAAGAAGAAGAAAATGCTGTGCCGGCCATAAATAAAATGAGATAAGGGCAGAGAAATAATAGTGTCTTTAATCAGTTGGTTATAATCTATATATATATACATATAATAAAACAGTAAAAAAACTGTGTCTGTACATTGAATATATTTAAAAAAAAAATTGAGGGGGGTTTAGAAACAGTAATAGAGCACGAAACCAAAAAAAAATTCTGTCTGTTTGTCTGTTTGTTTGTACACGCTAATCTTCGGAACTACTAGACGGATTTGAATGATTTTTTTTTGTTGTATAGGTATAAAATCTGAGCAACATATAGGCTATAATTTATCTTGGAAACTTGAACATCTGATGCAGAACCGCAACAGACCAGCTAAACTATAAGAGATACAAAAATGGGACCTTAGCAAAAATTGTTTCACGTGATGAGCATTTTCTGCTAAGAGAATAAATTTGAAGATCTGGAACACCTGATGTGGAACTCCAAGAGCCCAGCTACACTATAACATATATAGGAATGACGTCTTAGCAAGAGTTGTTCAGCCTGATGAACACTCTCTGTTGTCGTATAAAATTTGAAGATCTGGAACAGCTTATGTGGAACTCCAAGAGCCCAGCTACACTATAACCTATATAGGAATGACGTCTTAGCAAGAGTTGTTCAGCCTGGTGAGCACTTTCTGCTGACGTATAAAGATTGTAGATCTGGAACACCTGTTGTGGAACTCCAAGAGTTCACTGTATAATTGTAAAATAACATAATCTGGGAGTACCTCCACGCGGTGAAGGCGGTAACAGTTTAGGACTCATTTTCGATGAAAATTCTATGAATCACTGAAAATTTGACTCTACTGGCTAAAACTCCCATTTATTATTTTATTTTGTCGAATGAATATGCCTTCGGGCTTATGTTATTTGAGTGTTTAATTTCCTTTTCCATTTATCTTCGTGACACGGTAGCCTACCCGGTAACGCAGGGGAGCAGTCACTTAGATTTTAATTGATCAGGTATTCTTCAGAATAAAACTATAACCATGCCTAGAAAGAGGTCAAATCTTTCCCAACGTTCCAAAGGAGCTAAAAGATTGAGGCATAAGATCCCAAGAATCTAACGAAGAGCGTCAGGATAGACTTGATGCTGTTCGAGAACATCAGGCTGCAACTCGCTCTGTAGAAACCTCTTCGGTTCGCGAAAGTCGCTTGCGTTCTCAGCGTATTTATGCATCTACATCCAGGTCTCTAGAGACCAGTGAAGAATATGATGCGCGACTCTCCGCTGACCGTGAACGTCATGCATTGTCTCGCGAGTCGGAGACGTTCACAGATAGAGAATTGCGCTTGAGTTCTCAGCGTATCTACGCATCTGCTTCAAGGTCTCTAGAGACAAGTGAGGAACATGATGCGCGACTGTCCGCTGATCGTGAACGTCACGCATTGTCTCGCGAGTCGGAGACGTTCACGGATAGAGAATTGCGCTTGAGTTCTCAGCGTATCTACGCATCTGCTGCTAGGTCTCTAGAGACAAGTGCGGAACATGATGCGCGACTGTCCGCTGATCGTGAAGGTCACGCATTGTCTCGCGAGTCGGAGACGTTCACGGATAGAGAATTGCGCTTGAGATCTCAGCGTATCTACGCATCTGCTGCTAGGTCTCTAGAGACAAGTGCGGAACATGATGCGCGACTGTCCGCTGATCGTGAACGACATGCATTGTCTCGCGAATCAGAAAGGTTTACCGATACAGTATCACGCTTGAGTTCTTAGCAAATTCGCACATCTACTAACAGGTCTTTTGAAACGAGTGATGAACGTGATGCGCGACTAACTGCTGATCGAGATTATCATACATTGTCCCAAACACGCACACAACAAAATATTCATAATCAGTTAGAAAGTGAGAGAGAAAGAATTTCTGCTGTGAGAATAAATTTGAAGATCTGGAACACCTGCTGTGGAACTCCAAAGCCCATGGCAGCGACACTATAACATAATAAGGAATGACGTCTTAGCAAAAGTTATTTAGTCTGATGGGCATTTCCTGTTGACATACAAAAATGAATGATCTGGAACGACTCCAATCGTCTCGCTCATCCCGTTGTTTTCCCGTCCCCGGGCCTCAGAATTCTACATCAGACGTTTCAGATTTTTGATTTTGACGACCCCGTTGTCGCTGGCATAAGCAACGGGATCCGCGTACGAAGTCGCGGGCAGAAGCTAGTAAATAAATAAATAAAAATAATCTTCAAAAATCAGTTGCCATTCGTTGTCCCCGCAATGGATGGATAGTAAAAGCTTATGCTATGCCAAACTACTTTTGGAGAACAGCTGTGTTGTTCTTGTGTTAGATTAAGTTATAATTTATGTAAAAAAAAACATTTATTATCATTATCATTCACCATCATCATCATCAATCATAATCATTTATTATAATCATTTATCATTTAAAAGTGTTTCACTTTTTTTTTAAGTGTACTTTACCAACCTCGAGGTCAAGCGTAAACTTTTTAAATCAGATGTCATTTTGTTTCAAGAGTCGACTTAGCGGGAATCGACATTGAGGGAATGATTCCTTAAAATGTCCGGTATTACGAAACACAACACAACACTCTTCCAAAGCGATGTTCCTGCTAATTCTCATTGTAACTGACTGCAACAGTATTAGCTATAAGATCGACAATAATGCACGTCAAAGCTTTTCCTTAACAGCTGCACAAAACATGCTATTAACACTTTTATTCCCCTCTGTTAAAGTCCACTTCCACCTCACTTGAAAGCACAAAAATAGAAACCCAATATTGCGACCATCGCAACCCTTAAGCTTCTGAAGATAGAGTTAATTCTTGCTTGGAGGAGATGAAGTGTAAGTTTGTGGAGTTCTCAGTGACTTCGCTAAACATTTTGCAATTGGATACCCAGTGTAATGGACATTTGGATACGCATTGGGAATGGGAACTCTAATCCGATTGTTACTAGCCGTTCAGTGGTGGACTAAACAGGAGCATTTGATCTTTATGCTTCTGTGCTTGCATAATATTAAAAGCCTGTTGGTATCTACACGGGGGTAATGGAGGATTTCCTGCTTCTGTTTTTGTACAATTGCCGCTGTCTTAGGCGTCATTACGGTTTAGTTTTGTTGGCTTTTCTTCACATTATTATACACCGTGACTTTTTAGTCGTCTTACAACGGCAGCCCACTTCATGTAACCAATGACTACTAAACATTCACGAAAAAAAAAATTCGTATTTATGTGGTTTTAATAATTTAAAAATAAAAATATTATTCAGTATTATGACGCATGACGTTGTTGAAACACCCTGTTGCGAGCGATGATCTACTCGACTCGTGTCCTCAGTGCTGGGTAGGTATGTTCTACCGTTTGACACAAACATTATTAACAGGATGTTTCATAATTCTAATGTAAGTATTATTTATTTTTCTTTGTACCTAATGTCATAATTATTAAAGGTTAAAAAAATCGCGCCTATAGGTATTTTATGTCGGATACATTGAGTGTACCATCTTTGTAAGACGACTAAAAAGTCACAGTGTATAGTAAGAGAATAACAATGTTCGATGTGTGAGTAACCGAATACATCACAGGTTCTTACTTCTTTGTGTAAATATGGTGAAAGAAAATATGCAGAGGAAATTTTCATCTGGAAGACATCGTTAACATCGATAAGAAGATACTGGGGCGAGGCCATTGAGAAACACGGCGAAGCCCTTGCTGTATCGATTGATATCTCAAAGGCCTTTGACAGGGTCTGGCACGCTAGTCTGTTGGCTAAGCTTCCTGCATTTGGCATCTCTGCTGACTTTTGCAACTGGATTTCCGACTTCCTGAGTGGCCGTTCGATCAGAGTGGTCATAGATGGCTGCTCTTCGGATCATAAGGCCATTGATGCCGGTGTTCCTCAGGGGTCTGTTCTTTCCGCAACTTTATTTCTGCTACACATCAACGACCTGCTTCAGCTTGGTGCAATCGGGTACGCTGATGACAGCACAGTCGCGGAAAGATACCTGTCCAGTGCAAGAGCCAGCAGAGAGGAAACTGCTACTCATAGAGAGGCCATGGTGGAGCGAATGAATCTGACCCTAAATCTCGTTTCCAAGTGGGGCGACGACAATCTGGTCAGATTCAATGCTCTGAAAACACAGGCATGTCTTTTTACGGCTAAAAAGAGCCAGTTCCAGTTGTCTCCAGCTTTCCGAGGTACAGTTGTACCAGTCACCGACCGCCTACAGCTTTTGGGCATGGAGTTGACATCGGATCTCAACTTCGGCTCAACCATCGAGTCGAAAGCTCAGACCGCAGCTAAGAAACTGGGCATCCTGAATAAGGTGAGGCGATACTTCACATCTGGACAGCTTTTAAGTTTATATAAAGCACAGGTCCGTTCCTGTATGGAGTATTGCAGTCACTTGTGGGATGGTTCAGCAAAATACCAGCTCGCTGCACTTGATTCGGTGGAACGCAGAGCTAAAAGACTCATAGGCGACGAGACTTTGATAGCTTCGCTTCACAGCCTAGCTCATAGGCGTAATGTCGCCTGCTTGTCGGTCTTCTACAGACTGTACTTCGGAGAGTGTGCACAGGAGCTCCACGATTTGATTCCACCATCACCCTTTTACCACCGGACTAGCAGACGTACTGCGGCGTACCATCCACACTTGGTTGATATCCCGACTAGTCGTACTCGGCGCTTCTCCTCCACGTTTATCATGCGCACAGCCAAGGTGTGGAACTCTCTGCCGGCTTCTGTGTTCCCTCCCACATATAACCCGTCTGCCTTTAAAGCAAGAGTGAACAGGCATCTTCTGGGCACGCTCGTTTCATCATAGACCTCATCCATCGCTTTCCACCAGGCGTGATCGAGGTCAAGAGCAGGCCCATTTTGTAATAAAAAAAAAAAAAAAAAAAAAAAAGACCACCATTGTAACCATAGAATTAGCAATAAACCACACTGAAAACCAGCGCTGTGCTGTGGGCACTTTTGCATCATGCTGTGTTTGCATGTCCTGCTTGTCGCAGTCGACGACGTGCAAGCTGTTACTTTTTTTATTCTGTCCAGCACGCGTAGCATGACCCCCGTAGAAACGGGTTTTGTGGACGGAAGAATCGACAACTACAAAATGACAGATTTTGTTTGGTGATCTGTCATTTTGTCGATTCTTTCGTCGACAAAACCCGTTTCTACAATGATTATGATACGCGTTCTGTTGTATTTATATATTTTATTATGCGTTGTGTGTTTTTGCTGTGCGTTGTATGTTTACTGTTTATATTTTTTTTGTCATTTTGTACGCACGTCATGTTCCTTATTTTTCAACACATACAATTTTACAATATTGTATTTTCTTTTTTTCTTTCAAAATTATGAATGAAATGTATTACAATTTTGATGAACCGTGAAGTATATTCTAACTTTATAAATATGTTTTAGAACTTGACATATGAACGTGACATTGAATGTAAAATAATTTATGTATTACTAGTATTAAGTACTCCTTGAGAGGCTCATGGATAAATGATAACACAGGTAAGGATACGGATTGAAGATTGATCCGCCTATAAGGTCTGTGTTCCAGTAGTCGAAACATTATAGTACTTATATTTGACAATATAAACGTTATAGTACTTATAGTTGACAGAATAAACGTTAAAGTACTTATAGTTGACAAAATAAACGTTAGAGTACTTATAGTTGACAAAATAATAAGTACACTCTTTGTTCTGTCTTGGAATTGATAAGGCTCTTTCGGTAAACCTTTGGGCTTTTATGATCCCAAGATTTTGTTATGAATCAGAATTCGGTTTTCTGTATAATAGCATAGAATAAAATTTCTCTTTATTCGAGTATCCATAACTCAAAACACTGTTAGTAAAATTTGCGACTATGTTAGTAAGCACATAAAACAAACAACACAACAAATAACGGTGGATCACTGCTGCGACAACCCATGAGTAAATGCACAACAGCGACCCACATAAACACAGTCCAGCCGACTGGCAATCATGCTCAGGATACTGTTGGTGCTGCCCCATACCCTGCGCACCAGGGAAGCGCACCTTTTACGCATTGTTGCATAAAAACAATCCACACGCGCATCTGCGAACACTCCCGACGCACTACAGAAGCGGGGCAGCCCCACCAGCATCCTAAACGCGTTGTTATACTGAACGCTGAGAGCACTGTACGATCTTTGCGTACATCTAGCCCACAGGCTGCACGTGTATAATGAAGAACAGTACACTCGAAAGAGCGTGACTTTGACTGGGAGTGAGCATCGTGCAAACCTGCGAGCCAACATGTTCGCATGTTGTTCATGTTGTTTATGAGCCGAAACAACAACGGACCTCCCCGATATTTTACCACGAAATTTGTAGTCCAAAAACCACAACATAACATCACATAACATAACATAACATCATTCCTGTAATCACCGAAGGGTTAGGCAGAGGTTTACCCATTAGGGGCCGCCTCCACGAGCGAGAGAATCGCGGCGATATTACGTATTTGTATGGGATAACATCGCCGCGATTCTCTCGCTCGTGGAGACGGCCTCTAAGAGAGTGTATAGAAATACGTGGCAACGACGATAATATCGTCGCGTTTCTCTCGCTCGTGGAGACTGCCCCTTAGTATACCCACATTTCACCGGATATGTTTAAGTCCTATGTAATAGCGAAGCTATTGGAAGTAACCGAGCACAAATCCAAACTTAGTGACAGCTACTGAGAAATTCCTGATGGAAAAAAACCCAATAACACTTAGCCCGACCTGGGAATCGAACCCCGGACACCATGCTCAGCAGTCACGCTTGCAACCACTTGACCAACGAGGCAGTCCACGAAATCCCACTTACAATTTTGCGGTAAACACCGAGAAACAAATAGCTCACACCGAAAACACATATTTTCAATAAAATTAATTATTTACTACGGTCTGAACCGCACTACAGTCCATAAACACTATTCTAATAAGTATTTAACAGACCCTAGCGGTTACTGACCAAGAGAATTTCTGATTCGGGACCCAAATTATCTAGACATTGGCATATTTAGTGCTGGCTCAGAGCTACTGAAATGAAGTTGCCTCAGTGGCCATTATCAAAATATTCTGGCAATAGCAAATGGCTGTAAATTTGAAATGGGTGGTTGTATTGTGAATGCTGTATTGATGTTACGATGAGCTCAATTTGCAGAGTAGTAAAGTTGAAATCTGAGTGTATCATTTCCTGTGTGTGTTGTTGTTGTTTTTCTCTAAATCGCGCTTAGGCTGTATTTTTAATTATACAATACACTAGCTGTTGCGCGCAGTAATGTTTACTATACATATACATAAAAAACTTCTTCTTGAATCACTCTATCTATACTTGAAAACTGCATTAAAATCCGTTGCATTGTTTAAAAAATCTAGCAGCTGCATCCAGTTAGACTGGAAGCCGACCTAGGCTAGGCAGGAGATGAAGAAGGAAAAAATTAATAGTTTCTGGTGTTGATCTATCTTTTAAAGCAAGAAGTAAAAGATAACACTAAGTTCACCTGCGTGAATAAAGTAGATTTTTTGGTTCATTAATATTCATAATATCCTAGTTAACAAAATCATTATAGAAATATTTTTTACGTAGCAAGATTTACTGTTTTTCGTTTCTTGTATGTAATTAACGTTAAATATTAAGTTGTCTATTAATTTAAAAAGTTTTTATAAGCATGCTTTATGGGTGATAAAAGTCCACAAGATGAATAAAAAAGTAGCCTTTGTTCACCTGGGTGAATCAATTCCAAGGTGAACAAAGGCCTCCGCTTATGTCAAATTATTTCACCTGAAAGATATCACCTAGGTGAAATTCTTCCAGGGTGAAATGAGGAAACCAAAAAACTTGTAACTGCCTTGTTGGTCTAGCAGTTGCAACCGTGACTGCTGAGCATGAGCTCCTAGGTTCGATTCCTGAGTCGGGCAAAGTGCTATTGGGTTTTTCCTTCAGGAATTTCTCAGTGACAGCCACGGAGCTTGGACTTGTGTATAGTTGATGGCAATAAGCTCGCCCCCTATCACATGGGACTTAAACATAACTGGTGAAATGTGGGTGTACTTTTAGGTACACCTCTGCTTATCCCTTCGGGGATTAGATGCATGATTTTATGTAAAAATCTGCCAAAGCCAATGATATAATAATAAATACCTACTTACATGGAAAACCCATGGTTTAAAATTCCCATTTTTGCTATACATTTTTATTTGCGACACGGGAAGTGTCGTCGTTTTAGCTCACCGCGGTACAAATTGCGTTTGCTATCCAATTTCATACTGAAGTGTCGGGCGACGTGAAAAATTTTCCACGTTAGCTATCGTGTGAGGTTTTATTATATTTGTAACACTTATCAGCAGTAGATTAGTTGGTCCTTTAGCACGGCAGCCATTTTGTATTTTTTGCTTTTACTGGAAGTTTTAGAAGCGTTAGGTCGTGGGAATATTGGTTTGGTTTAACCAAGGCCGATTTGATCAAGATGGTAATGCTTTGGAGATGCTTTGGATGGTTGGAATTTGTTATTGGAATATATTAAGCTTTGTATGGTTTGCTGATCTTCTCTTGATTCCGCTCTACTTAAAAGTCTTTTAAAGCTCTTTGGTTGTTCGTTGTGTTGCTACATGCAAAATAAATTGAATTTAGAGATTGTAAATAGTTAAATTACCTGTTTATTACTAACATTTAATTAATTATTATAAGTATCTACAAATACCTTAGATTTATGGTATCCGAAAAGTAATTTAGATTTTGATGAAGTTGGCCTTGTACGTTAAATATACTTAATATTCCTAAGATCCTGTGGTGTTAAATATCTAATAGCATTAATGCTTTCCTTCACTTTGCTATTACTTTTGCATCAGGCGCTATCTTCAAGAAGGTTGGCTTTCGACGCCTTACCACTTAGGTCCGTACCATTCTGCCCAGTCTCGCGCGTGACCAATCTATCATTCAGAGGAAGAGATTCAAAGCACGGAGCATATAAATTATTCGTTGATCCCCCTAGATCATCGAAACGAATAAAATTTATCTATGCCTACACTATGGGAGTTTGATATAGCAGAACAAAGGAGATGGCCAGTTTTGGGCCAAAGTATGTACAGAAACGATATGTATATTAAAAAAGACTAGATTTTTTACTGATTAAAAATAACATGCAACAATAATAACTTTCTACCGGAATGAGCTAAAAATTATAATTTGAAATATGGTTTTAAATTGAATGTAGTTCTAAAACTAGCTCCATAAACAAGCTGTCAGGTCATTACGAGTTCGTTCTAAAACTAGTAGTTCTAAAGAAGTTACTAAAAAAACGATATCTATTTTGTTTTAGCATTGGTCATGAACATTATAATCATTTATAAATAAAAGAAAAAAGGACATTTGATGAAATTATTGTTGTTTTAGTAATATTTATCTATTTATTTAACAATAACATCGTTCAAAATCGTATATCGGTTAACTGTTTCAAAACGAAAAAATATCGATGTTTGTCAAAATGTCAATGTCACGTCATTCCCGTCAAGTCCCGTCATTCGTTTTCGTACTCGTGCGGATGTGCTTATTATTCGATTTCTGCTATTTTTCTGACGACTTTGGATTGATTTTACGGACTTGGACACCGATTGCTTATCGACTGGATAATGGTGAATTGCGTGAGTTGTGGTATCCCTACTGATCGTAGCAACGCTACTGGAAGTGTGCCTTTACATGATGAAGCCGTTATTTCCATAATATGGGCAAGGACTGTCGTCAAACAGTGGCAAGGTACCAAAATACCATCACACCTCCTGCACCATTCCTGTATGATATATTAATTGAGTATGAAAATGAAGATGAATAAAATATTGAAAAAATAACTTGTGTTTATTTTACCTACCTAATTCCTTTTTTGTGCTATGCAATAATATTCTAATAGTAACATAAAAATGTTTACAAACAATTAAATCAATGTGTTTATTTGATTATGGTATTTACAATACATTTTGGCGTTTTATAGGTACAATTCTTACCATCTGCCGCATAACCTAACCTAGTGACCCAAAAACTTATTTTCTTCCTAATTCCCATAGAATTTAAAAAAAAATCTTTCTGATATGAATATGTTTGTGTTTTATCTATTAAATAATACATAAATGATTACTGTTCATATTTGGCCCAACGATGTATGGATTTCTGGCGATCTCCTTTGTGGGTCTACAAAATAAGGTTATTTTATTTGGAGGAGCTCGTGGTTTAATAATAACTGGCGCTCGGGTCAATCTTTAGGTTAAGCCGTGCTTGCCTAGGTTGGTCTGTGGATGCATGACCGTATTACATACTGAGTTTCCTCCGTGCCTCGAAAAGCACGTTATGCCGTTGGTAGATCTTTGACAGTCGTTACAGATAGTCAGTGACCCGAAAGTCTGACAACCAGTCTTACCAAGGATATCGTATTACCCAGTACTATCTGGGTCGTGGAGGTCAGATAGGCAGTCGATCCATGTAGAATATTAGTATTCAGCTGCATCTGTTAGACTGGGAGCCGACCCCAAGATAGTTGGGAAAAAGGCTAGGCAAATGAAGGTTAATTAAAGTTTATTTGGAAAATATGAGTGTGTTTTTTAAAAGGATGATTGTAAGCCAGCGTTAAAGTTCTTCGTCGATTGTTTGAAAAGATCTGCTGTTTCTTACTTTTTGTCGGTGTTATTAATTTATATACTAATTTTTCGTCTTTGACAAACATTCAAAAATCCAAATGCAAGGTCTGCCAACGTGCAATGGAGCGCAACATTGTAACCGACCATGTACACAACACCAAACTGCGCTCCAAAACACAAATTACTGACGTTGTTCAAAAAGTCACTAAGCTGAAGTGGGACTGGACTAGCCACGTCTGTCGTCCCAATGAGCTGTGGGCCAAAATAACCACTTTCTGAAGCCCTGACACAGCCAGAAGACGTCGCGGCAGACCTGGTAGAAGTTGGCGGGACGAGCTGGACAAAATCAACGACCAGTGGCCCACATTGGCCCTGGATCGAAACAACTGGAAGTTATGGGGAGAGGCCTTTGCCCAGCAGTGGGTAGCCACAGGCTAACAGTATCAGTATCAGTAATTATTCGTGGACTCTAGAATTTCGTCGGTAACTTATTTTATATTGGTAGAAGCAACTGAACTAATTTAATGTTAACGTTTAAAATGTCGAATGCCTGTCCTTATAAACGGGTGGCACATTCATTCTCGAAATTCACATTTAAACTTAAGTACCGAACGACCAAAATACTAACATTATACTACATACTACAAATAAATAAAATTGAAGTGTCTATTTGTAATTTCAAGAATAGCTTTTTACTGAATGCATATTATGAAACTATAAATGGTAAGTACTTAAAACAAAAAAAAAAAAATATTTTTTTAAGTTATTGTTTGTCTGTCGGTATATCTGTCAGTTTGTCTCCGAAACGCCTGGACCGATTTTGACGGGACTTTCACTGGCAGATAGCTATTGTTTTAGGGAGTAACTTAAATTTACTTTTATTTTAGAAAAACGAATACGGTTCCGTGTAAAAAAATACAACACTTAAAAAAATTGTTAACGAAAGCTGATTCAAATAGGGAAATATTTTTTTTTATAATAATTCCACGCGGAGGAAAAGTCGCGGGCAACAGCTAGTTCTAAATAATGTATTACGAATTTAATCTCTCAAAGAGATTTCAACATTTCCAATATAAATTATGAAGTAAAACGTTCACATAAAATGGATAATATGGCTAAAGCAGAATATGTGGTCCGTATTTCAAACAAGAATATGCATTTTGAAAAGCAACGCTTTCTATGCAAATCGTATTATTTTCTGACGCTTTGTACTGTCTAGTTCATAATGGTTGTAATTTTTTATCTTTTCGGACCTGTGCAGTTCGTATTTCGTAATGTGAACGTGAAATAAGGACGGGAATTCATGGGCCTGTGGACGGTGAGTAATGGGCTAGCTCGCTGTCCGTCCGTCTTGACGACAAGCCGTGTCGACGGCGCGTTCGTGTTCCACGCGCGCCTCAAAGAGATGTCAGCAAACAAGAGGGGCCCGCAAGGGCCGATGCCTGCCAGGGCTGCGGGACTGTTCGAAAGAGATACCGCGGCCCTGGAACATAAAGGGCAAAAGAAGTAACATGGGTGGTTTTTAGTCAGTAAAAGTCTGACACTCCCTTCCGCTCCGCCCAGAGCGGGAGGAGTCATTTGAGGATTTCCCACAAGAAAAAAAAAAAAAAAAAAAAACGACGGAAATTCATTTGCTTGCATAGTCCAAAGAGTTTACGCCTGATTTTTAACAAATTAATATTAGTTTTATTGTACCGAACAATATAATCAAACTTGTAAGTCAATTTTACCCTATTTTATATGGTCGTATCGAAAATTTAAACATATTTGTATATGTAGTTTGGATGACAATACTATAATTTTATTTATTTTTTATATTTAATGGGCCTACTCTTGACCTCAATCTAGTCCTAGAGGTCAACGATGGAACGAGCTAACCCAAAAGATGCCTATTAACTCGCGACTTAAATAGATTGGGGTCATGTGAACTTGGGAACACCGACGAACGCAGGGAATTCCAATCCTTAGCTGTGTGCATAATAAATGATGTAGCAAAGCGCTTCGTGCAAATGTGTGGAACATCGACAAGGATAATTTTGGTACCTTGAAGTTAATCTGTTGATGGAGCCAAGAGGTGGATAGTGAAACTCTTAATAGCTACTAGTAAACCCCTCGAGTTTGGGATCAAATTATTCGTTTTGATGAATCCAATAGATTGGGCTTGATTTTGAGGGTCTGATGATGGAGTCAGGATGTGGATAGTGGAAGCTAAAATACATAATTTTTAGTGCATACTAAATTATTTTTTGGAACTGTAACAGTAAGCCAATTTGAAAATTACCTATGTGTATAGCATGCACGAGTGAACACGAGTGTTGAATGAAAGGAGATTGCCCAACTTTGGTCCAAATGCTGCCCAGGAATGGGAGTACCTGTGCTGGGTTCCTGGCACTAATCTTTATCTTTATACGAAACATTTTTAGAACTAATCCTGGGGTTCCTTTTTTTACCTATTTATTTTGATGATATTATTTTTATACTTACATGTTGTGTTTTTTGACGTACTTATATGGTTTTTACACCTATTTTGATCCCAACTACAGACAATTTTTGTAAATAGACATTTTGAAACTGACATTTTTTTAAATAATTATGTTGGACTTGAGCCGTTTGACCATTTATTTCGCTACTAGGGCTCGTGGCTAATAATAACAGCCGCTCGGGTCAATCTTCAGGCTAAGCCGCGCTTACCTAGGTTGACCCGTGGATGGGTGCCCACCCATTACCTACCGAGCTTCCTCCGTGTCTCAGAAAAAACGTTAAGCCGTTGGTCCCGGCTGTCATTTGGAGATCTTTGACAGTCGATACAGGTAGTCAGTGGCCCTAAAGTCTGACAACCAGTCTTACCAAGAGGTATCGTATTACCCAGTACTAATGGGTTGTGAAAGTCAGCTGCATCCGGTTAGACTGGAAGCTGACCCCAACAGAGTTGGGAAAAGGCTAGGTAGATGATGATGATAAGAAAATTCTGAAACACAGGTGACATAAATTCGCATACATATAAATAACAAGCCAAGTCTCACTTTACATACAGATCTTTTTCAAAGTCGACGCCTGAAAAAAAACGTTGTGACATGATTCAATTTATTCGTAAAATTGCAAAGACACGGGAACGCCAAGTTTGTAAAATATTTACGTGTCTTTTGCCCCTTTCAACCCCATAATGTATTCAGGAGTTCCCAGGGTGGTTGTGTGTAAAAATATTTAATACTGAATATTTTTCGGAGCGGTTATTAGCATTGTTGCCCGGGGATGTTGTATGTCATGATTTTTTGTGCTGATGGAAAAGAAGATTTAATGTGATTAGGGAATGAATCTTTATTGGGTTAACGATTCTTAGAAATTGATGCCTTGTTGTTTTGTTTTTAAGAGGAAACTACAAGGAATATATATTTTAGGTTTACTGAAATTAATCATTATTTGATTTAGCAGCAGTAGTAGTTATGGAATATCTATACAAATAAATAAAATTGAAGTGTCTGTTTGTAATATCAAAATAACAGCTTTTTACTGAATGCGTATGAGGCACTAATAAAAAAACACATTTTTTCAATTTTTGTCTGTCTTTCTGTCTGTTTGTTTCGGCTACTCTCCGAAACGGATGAACTCATTTTGACGGGACTTTGCCGTGCTGATAGTTGATGATATAAGGTAACATAGGTTACTTTTATTTAAGAATAAGAATTAGGGTTTCGTGCAAAGAAATTAAAACGAAGTAATTTTTTTTTTTAATAATTACACGAATGAAGGTTGTGGGCAACAGCAGGCTCGTTTATAATATTTTTGTACGTCAAAGTAGGTTGCATTGAAGTTATAGAATAGTCGATGACCTAGTGAAAATGGTGGGAATCTGTTGGATGCAAGAAATATAGGACCGGAAAGAAGACGTGGCTTGGGAGTGGGCTATACCCAGTAGTGAACTACTGGACGTCTTTTGGCTGATAATATGATGACTCTTTTTGTGGTGTCCTAAATTTTATTCATCTGCATCTATAGCACCAGAATATTACTGAAAAATCAGAAGTGACTGAGATCCGCAAGAGCACCAAGGTTGCAAGAAACTGAGTACGAAACTTATGTCGTAGTTGGAGTAGAAGCTGTAGCAGCACTACAAAAAGTACTACAGCAACATAGAACAAAAAGTAATACAGCGCCATCTATGCTGCAGAGGATAAAAACATCGAAATACATCTAAATCCTGCATCGCGCAAATAAAGTTATCCGCGACTTAAGACTATAAAGAAAAACCCGACAACAACTGTCGGGCAGTAGCCTACCAAACATAACACCCGTGCGGTCAGACGATCCTCCCTTTTCTATGGGAGATGAGGAACTTTACACCCTGTTCTTCATACCTCCATAAAGCAATAGACTGCTTCTAGGTGAACTATGATGATTAAAGTAAGGATCTCGGATGGGTACAGATAGAAACTAACCCTTTACATACCAAACCAATTTAAACAAAACTATTCAAGCCTCTCCAATTCGGGTGCAAAAAAAACATAGATGAGATACGACGTGACCTCAAAACAGACGCGACAAAATGGTTTATTCATGAGTGAAGTGCCTCACTTTGTGCCTACATCTGGCGATGTCTCTCAGGAGTTAATCGCAACGCTTTTTGTGTATGTTACAGTTGGTGAAAAGTTTATTTCTGTGGTTGGTTTACATAAATTAGTTTTAATACTTGAGACGGGCAATTTTTCCTCCAGCAATTCCTCAATAATAATAATCGTTTATTTATAATATAGCAGAAGAAAGATCACAAAAAATTCGTTTGAAGCGTGTAACGGATCGTTACACGAATAATCATGTTTTGTTTATGGGTTACTAATTGACAATAGATTATAGAACCTATAATTTATTGTCAATTAGTAACCCATAAACAAAACATGATCTGATGAATGCTTCGTTTTTTGACTGCATAGGAACGCACCGGGTACCTGCGGTGCGGGGCGAGTATTCTCTGTATTATAGAGTAAACTCTGTTCTGGTCAGTACCACCACGTCAATATTACTACAATTAAATAGGTATTTTCTCCTTGTTGCTGTTGGTGGTACCCCAGCACAGAAGTTATTAGGCCGAGTTCTAATTAGCTGGAACGATGGTTTCCAGGTTTCAAATTTCTGTCCAGCCATCCACGGCATCAGCTTCGCGCCCGGCTTTCCACGGTCCGTAGACCTTTTCGACGCTTCGCCACTGGTGTGCTAAGCAAATGGGACGGCCGCACCGTTTTACCTACAAGCGACATCACCGTTACAGTACCTCACGGAACTTCGGCCAACTTCCATCTCCGGCCAGCAGCGACTTTTCGGCTGCAACTACAGGGGAGTACCTATCCCTGCAGAAGTGACAACAGATTGTCCATAACCCACGATCCTAAAATTTTGTGTGCCTCCGGCTTAATCAGCTTGGTTCTATTAAACACTTTTAAAGGTACACCCCCGTTTTTTATTCAGTCGCCAATTGTTAGGTGGGTAACGGACGGGTGGAGGCTACACGTGCGAACCACAGGAGCGCTCAATGTGACAATGCTTAGGTAAGGCCCACGTCTATAACCAAAAGACTTGCTGCTGAAATGATGATATTAAGGTGCAGTTTTTCTTTAAAAATTGGTTGTCTGTAAAGTTGGTTTACGGACGATAGTTTAACGTGACAACGCCATAACAAAACATTGATAAAATGATTGCATACTTGCATGCGGCGCAAGCATACAATGAGCGTAACGGGACAATGAGTCATCCTTTTTCGTGCATGCAGCCGTCGTTCATCGATTTAATAGACGTTGTCACGTCAAAAAGGCTTTTCATGGAAACACCGTATGTTTTGATACTAACTTTCATTTATATGAGTACGAAAGTTAAGAAGCAATAACGATTTATCTTCCCGAAATAACTTTGAGAATTACGAGCAGTCTCTCTTTCATATAAAATCTTATAAAGGGTAGATTTTATAAAAAAAAACAGAGGCCTCCTTTGTGTTGCGGTTATACCTGTACCTAAATTTTTGAAGGAACGTAGACTGTAGGCATTTAACTAATTTATTACCATCGCTAGCTCCATCATAGCGAACTCCCACGCAAACCGTGCGTGGGAGTTCGCAATTTGAGACAATGTATGACTTTACTGGCTTGCATTCTTGAGTATGATGTATCTTTTATTAAATTAATCAATTTTCTTACTTTTTTTAAGGCCACCATTAAAATCTAATCAAATCAAATAAAAATAAAAACCTATTTATTTCGAACAACAAGGTCCATAATTATGTGTTAATGAATAAGTACTTACGAACTATGTTAGTGGTAAGAATTTGGTGATTGAGATACATTAATTCATTAAATTTCATTCTTCAAATAATTAGTTCATCAATTTTACGGTACTCATTTTAGTCAGCACCCTAATGTGATGACTTAGAATAGGGCAGTCAAATTAAGTGATCGGTGGCGTTTCTAACAAGTATCTTTCAGTTAATAAATAATACCCAGCTTTCTAGTTAGGGTTTAATTATGTGTGTGAGTTTTTGTATTGGGTATTTTTTGTTGGGTTATATAAAATGTTGAGTTTCACTATTACTTTTGACTGCTTTTGTAATTTTTACCAATAATTCTTAAATTATTCAATGAATTAATTATAAATAGAATATTTGTACGCCGTTGGTGGTAAGACATAGCGATCATTTTATTAATATTGACATCTGTACTTTTGTTTACCTATGTTCTAAAAATAAAAATATTTGAATTTGAATTTGGTATGATGTTAAATCAAAACCATCAAGTGATCAAATCAAAAGCTGCCTATAATGTTCCCATAATTGAGACACGTCTTGTTGTCTCCTCTCTATAAAGAGGAAGTAGGTTGTAATCCAGCCTGTCTGCTGGATTACAACCTAAAGCCCAGAGCGGTCAAAATTAAATTGAAATATTTCAGGTTTTGTATAACGGGTGTAACAAGACTCTTAACGAAGCCGATGGGCACTTGTTCTGCCCGTCATTGCGATAGTTTTTTTTGTTCTAGACCATACCTTCTAGGTACGGAGATATTGCGGGTCAAAGTTCCAACGTTTTCAGAAGTTTTTTTTTTAAATACATTTTTAAATATAAGATTTTTAAACACCTCCACGACCCCCGTACTATTCAACCCATCCCAGTTTCCTTACAGTAGTTTTCTCTACCATTTTGAGAGCAGTTTTAATCAAATAAATTATAAAAGTTAAGGTCCAGCCTGGATTCGAATACATGACATACAAGTGGACCACCTCTGTCACAATGGACCGCCACTCCTCAATCTGCAAAGAGATAACGCTAAAGAACTTGTAATATTCTTCAATTCCGACAACAATATACTCTTCTTTGTACCAAAAATAATCAATAACCAGCTCAGTTAGTAGTGCAACAAAATAATCTAACCCCATATACGGTACATCCACGGCTAAAACTTCGCAGCCATCCTAAAGTATAAAGGTGAACGGCCCGTACTAATACGAGTAGTCAGGAGCCACAGTAATCCTCTGGGTTCTGGCTGGGGCACGGACTTGGCTCGAAATATGGAATGGATTATCCTGGAATGGTGGAGGCATACGGGTCAGTATTTTGTGTGGACCCGCTTAGTGTAGCATTCGGTCACGACCCGACGACGACGACGATCGGTCGGAGACGATAAGGCCGGGACTCCACTGAAGCATAAACGAGACGAGAGAAGAGGAGATGTGTTGTAAAATAGCAATAGAATTTCGTTATTGTTGCGTTTTCATTAGTCCACTACGGCGGAGGATATCGCGGAGTACGTGCGTCAGAAGACGAATACCAACGTGTTATCTGCACCTCGTCTTGGAACAGGACTTTTGGCCGCAAAGAGTGGTACTCCGTCGCTTCCACGGGGAAGTGCCACATGAACGGACAGTGAAGTGTTAAACTATGTTAGTTTTAAGGTTCTATTTAATAACATAATTTATACTTTATCGTATGTATGTTTGTCTGTAAGGTCTATTATCGATGGGCCAAAGCTGCCTGAAAATAAATGAATTCTATATTGTTGTCAGTTACACTTATCTTCTCAGCTTAGCTTTAGTGGAAACGTTTGAGAAAAGTAGAGAGTCTGGTCCTGTTTTCCAAGGGCCGTTATGGTTGTTAAAGAATGATGAGGTTGTTATCTGTTGGTGGGTTCCAAATGATCAGAAATATTCTTAATCATCAACTGTAGCCAAGAAATATCCTGTAGCTGTATAGTGTACAATCAGAATCTGTTCCCCTATGTTTCGAGTTCTATAGTTTCATTACGCACATTGTTAATGAAAAAATGTTTACCAAAAACATTTTGTTTGTAAACTTTTAATAGCATGAGAATTTAATGCATTTGTGAAAGGGTTCTTTGTATGTAAACCTTTTTAGTTCGCTTAGGATAATATAATATTAATGTAAAAGAGATTTACTTGAAAAACATTTTTGCTAATATTGAAAAACAAAACGAAATTACAATTTCATTACAATGTTCATGGTATAAAGAGTATTAAGTAAGAGTATATTCTACATAAGGTGGCACATGCTTGGTACAAATAGATGTTATAACACTTGTTCCAGCATATCCTGCCATGATATTATGGCGTACGAATATTTGTATTCAAAAATAAAGCTTATATTACTAACCTATTAATAATTATCAATTAGGGAATAAAATATGAAAAATGTATTAATAATGATTGAGATTGTATTGTAGTAATAATAATAATTAATGATGACTATGTAGTTTTTTTATGTGGTGGAATAAAGGCTATTTTTATTTTGCCAAGTAAGTAAATACTTACTTGAGATTGTTAAGATTTGTCTATAACAAATGTTAAAGACACATCTTGCATTGGCAATCTCCTCATTTTTACGTCCGAACTATTTGATAGTCTCGATAATAATAGACAACAGATTGATGCGGTTTACACAGATTTTCAGAAGCCTTTCGATAAACTTGACCCCACAATACTACTTAATAAAATGCATATAATGGAATCATAGGGGGACCTTTTAAATCTATCTGTTATATCTTACATAATTAACACAACAAAGGTAATATTATTAATGATTTTGAATTTGGCTCTTTTCGGGTCACCTCCGGTGTACCACAAGGTTCCATTTTAGGCCCTTAATTATTTACTTTCTAAAAGACTGCTCAAAATTTAAAAAAAAAGTCTTCTCTACGCGGATGATTTAAAGGTCTATAAAATTATTTCTGATAAAGTCGATTGTTTTAACTTCCAGCAAGATTTAGACCGTTTCTCTAACTACTGCTCTTCCAAGCTTTACCTTAGTGTTCCAAAGTGTCATGTTATAACATTTACCAAGAAGAAAAATATTAGTGAGTTCGTCTATCGTCTTGCTAATACGTAAGTAAGTTTTCTCGGTGATCTTGGTGTTCTGCTAGATTCGAAGCTCCATCTGGACGTTCACATAGAATAAATTGCTAACAAGGCCTACCAAATGTTTGGTTTTGTTATGAGATCATCCAGGGATTTTCGTCGACCTTCTACTTTTTTGCACATTTATGTAAATTAATAATTAAGCCACCGAGAGTTTGCATCGCCTATTTGGAACCCTTCTTAAATCATAGTCATACCACTTATTTCTTTAAAACTATGATCTTCTGACCTTAAAATCAAGACGGAAACTTTTGGAAGTCATGACTGTACAATGTGTGCCGCAATCATTTTGACTGTCCAGACTTAGCTAGGAGTCTGTGTTACCTGGTTCCTCGAACACTTCTTCATGTATGTGAGAAACGCACTCGACGTCTATTTTGATGCTAGACTCTGTTAATCTGGATCGCGTTCACCACTTCATCGTTTGGTTGAGACACAAAACAATGAGTTCCATTCAATCGGTATTCTTTTCCTAAGTAAAAATGCATAAAGGATACAAATCCAAGCAACCCTAAAGGAGCAGCAAATTACTGTATAATTACTATAATATAATAATGTAATGTATCAAATGTATGTACCTACACAATTTACTTTTTATTTTTTTAGGGTTCCGTACCTCAAAAAGTAAAAAAGGAACCCTTATAAGATCACTCTCTTGTCCGTCTGTATGCCCGTGTGTCAACACCGATTTTCTCAGGAATGTAGGCAAACTTTAGACAATTGGGGTCTTAATATCGAGTTGGGAAAAGTTTTTAACAGTGTTGTACAAGTTTCCAGTATCTCAAACAGGGTAGCTTACCTTACATAGTGAAGCTAACTGAGAGGTATTATAGCCTCAAGGTTGTTCAGGTCTACGCAACAACCTCAACACACTCAGATAACGCGGTGGAGGAAATGTTTGAGGACAAATCCAAGGCTTTGCACTTAACTACTAAGCCCACTACAACGTTCTGATGTAGGATGTTATCGCTTAAGTGGGAGTACAGAATTGCAGCAAATCCGTAGTAAGATCCTACGGCCGACTCGTCGTCACCTAAAGTTGATTGCCTGACAGAGAGGTTACCCACGTTAAATGTGCGGTTCATTTGTTTGCCAACATCACATCCATATGAAGCGTGGCCGTGCGCCGTTCATTACTTCGTGCCTTGAAATAATGTTTAATGTTATTGCTCATTTGAGTATTGTGTTTTACTTATTTCTTTTATTTTCTGATTATTGTATTATTAATAATTTTGACATTATTAGTAACTATTACCATAATTTTCCAAATATAATTATGTACTAACACTAGTGTTTAAGATGTGTATGTATTATTACTAACAGATTGGATTGCAATATCTGTGTAATAAATGATTTGATTTGATTACATTTTTAGACTTGCGTAGCTTAGCCGCTCACTACTGCGGAGCATTTGTTTTAATATGTAGAGATATATCGCATTACTCTCACACACTATGTTCTTTCCAGACCCCGACCTCCGCAAGAGCTACGCACATCGCGTACCCACGGACATTTGAAAATCAGGTTAGAAAGTTCTTGATGCTCCATAGAAAGAATAGGATCCTCCGAGTAGATGAATGTTGAGTCGTCTTTTATTTTTGGTAGTGGCTTCTCAACAGGTCTACCTAAGAGGTTGTCGTCAGTTTAATCAAACTATCCTGTAGCCTTGATCGTAAGATCTCCAGCCAGGGCATATAAAACTTTATCGTTAATCGAGTCGGCTTAGGGCGTAGCTGCCTCCCTTAGCGACTCCTGCTTGCTGTCCTTGCCGCAAGGGACATCTGGATCGGATGTAGCGCCGTTATTATCGGGCTGTTGTGTAACGAGATGAAGATGTGTGAGATATAGCATTTGCTTGACGTCAGGTGCGAATGTGCCATGTGGCCCTACAGATGTCGCCACCATTTTTCGTTGTAACAGAAAATAAATTTTACAATTTCCACTCGCTTCTGTGCATCCGTTATTATATAAATATTATTTATTAAAGTAATCATCACAAATCACGATTATCTTGTTTTTAGTGACATTGCACAGTTATTTTTAGAAATAAATATATAATTGTTGGATAAATCTTAGGTTTTATGTATCTAATCGACTGTTAGGGTTCTAAAAGACCCTGGCATCCCCAAGACCTGCTCGTTATATTGATAAGATTGTCGGTACTTCTCATCTGTTTTTGCTTGAGACATCTCCTTGAAGTATTCCACGTTTTCCGGTTGGCTTAGCACGTTCGCCCAGTTTTCTGAAATTGGTACAAGATTTCCAAAATTTTATTGCGCAAATTAATTGGGACATCAATGCTATAATGCTATTAGCATTGACGTCTCAAGGTTAGGGCTACACACGCCTTTATACATTTGAAAACTATGCTCTTTCAGAATAGTCATACAAATGTTTAATTTATAGGGCAAAATGAACTTTAAGTATTGTTTTTGACCAATTACACAACGTGATAGAACTAAGCACTTGCTTTGAATTAGTTATTGCTAGTTTTTTTCTATTTAAATACACATGTGGAACGGACTAAATACTGAGTAGGTATGGCGTGATGAGAGAACGCTAAAACTATGTATATATATTGTAAAAGTTTCCGATTTAGTGAAAGGTCAGAATATCTTCGAAAAGTGTGGTCTGTTTATGTTATTTTGGCTCAGGCCTCGTTCTTTGTTAAATGTTAGCTATTTTTGAAGACTTAAAGTGGGCAGGAAAATGTCGTGAGAAAAGTATGACTGTGGATGGGTATAAAAGTAGAGGAAGACCAAAGAAAAGATGGATGGACTGTGTGAAGAATGATATGGCACGAAAAGAGGTGTTTGATGAGATGACGAGTAATAGAGAAATATGGAAAAAGAAGACATGCTACGCCGACCCCAAAAGAATTGGGACAAGGGCAAGAGAATGATGATTAAAGTGGGCCCTGTCCGAAGGGTTCCTGTCTGAGACTTTTCAAATGTTGTTACAATGTTCTCTCATCACGTCATACCTACTCAGCTATTAAGCTTTCATGCTGAACATGTTTGCTGAAAAACCCTCTGAGATCCCCAGCCTACAGAAGAAAAATAATGCATTCACTCTTCCTCTTAGCGTGTCGATCGCAAACTAAATTGAGTTAGCTCAAAATTTGGCGACAAGTTTAGCAATTTCAGTGGCGTCCATCAGCTCCTGTGATGTGCAATCAACAAGGCAGGCCGGACAAGATATCAAGTGTCCCATCGCTTGGGCTACACCACATTTATACTCCAGGGCTGAGTCATTTATGAATCGCCACCTGAACAGGTTTTCCTTGCTTCGGCCAACCTGTGTCTGGAGTCTATGCATTGACCCTGATCTATGTTTTGCATAGAATTTAACAAATTGTATTATAATTTTAAATTTATTTTAGTAAAAACAACGTACCATTAACTTCCTTTAACGTTTTATCTTCACCGCCATAATCTTTAGGCAGTAGTTCTTTGGGCACTCGTTCATGTAATTCTTCAACGGTTTTGACAACATTGATTCTTCCACCTATTTTATTACTGAGCACTTGTTTCAGTAGGGTTACGAAAACATCTATCGTTTTTGATGCTGATATCACATATATTGCGTTGATTCTTAAACCATAGCCTTCCTGGAAAATAGAACATATTTTTTTATGTAGTAGAGTCGAATTTTATTTTCTACTTTTTGATGGTGCAAAGTGGTTAGTAACGGAACCATTTGGGGGGCAATGTTCCTACTTTTATATTTTTAGAACTGGGCTATGATTGGGAACAGCTTTTTTATAGCCAGGTGTTTCACTATATTTTCACATGTTTTTCAACACTTGTGAAAATATAGTGAAAAATAGCACAAAATTCAATGTATTTTTGGTTGGTGTATATAAAATTTTAATGTTAAACGTTTAGAACGATATAGAAGACTAACTATTCTAGGTCGTAGATACATGACGTGTGCCTATGATCTGAACGTACACTTGTCATGTAAACGGGATCGGTCGACTCATACTGCATTTGAAACAGAACAAATTTTCAGGCTAAACGTTAAAAAACAACTATTGTTTAGGTCTCATTCTTAGCTATTTGATTGTAATCTAAATTGAATCGCTCTATAATTTTGTAACAAGTTGTGCGCCTTCAGTAGCCTTCAACAGTTCCTGTAACGTGCAGATAATAAGAGTACACACAAGATACGATATTAAGTGCCCATTGTTTGTTGAATTGCATCACATTTAAACTCTAAGGCGGAATCATGAAATAATCTTCAACTGAACAGGTTTTCCTTGCTCCGGCTAACCTGGGTCAAGAAACTGTTTAAAGACTTCCTGGTTACCCAAAGCAACTCATTATCAGTCTAGATCATAGATAGAGAGTCATAATTAGTCTACATCATTGGTCTAGAGGTTGCAAGAGCGACTGCTGAGCATGAAGTCCTGGGTTCGATTCCCGGGTCGGGCAAAATGGGCTTTCTGTTAGCAATGTCTTAGTAGCAGCCGCGGACTCTAGACCGGTGCCCGGATGACGGCAATAGGCTAACCGCATAGTACATGGGACATATTTAGTTCACCTCTGCCTAACCATTCGGGGATTACAGGTGTGATGTTATGTTTATGTAGATAATATTAAGGTACGTACCATCAACACAGTCATAGAATTGCGGAGATCAATAACGTTAATTTTAGAAACAAAGCTCAGTATGTTGACGTCCCTGCAGTCTATGACGCAGACGTATCCGAACGAATAGTCGTGCATCTTCACATATTCACTCATCTGAAATAGACCAAAACATACGTCATGTTTAGTTTCAAGGAGAGGAAATAGATCACTGTGTTATTTTTATGGTATTATACACCATTATTTTTAGGTCGTTCTGGAACCGAATACCATTAACTCGATCATCGAACTCGAAACGATTGCGACTATTTTTTTCAAAAAGTAACAATAAAAAAACACGAAAGAATAAATTTAATGTTTTTTTTTTGTGAAATAATGAGAACTCAAATGCATATGTGTGTGTAAAACGTATCCACGATCGGCAACACATGCGAACGATGCCCATTGAAAAATTCATTCATCGATCGATTCTCATTATTTCACAAAAAAAAAACATTAAATTTATTCTTTCGTTTTTTTTTTATTGTTACTTTTTGAAAAAAATAGTCCCAATCGTTTCGAGTTCGATGATCGAGTTAATGGTATTCGGTTCCAGAACGACCTAAAAATAATGGTGTATAGGGATATGAAGAACAGGGTGTAACTTTTTCATCCCGCAGAGAAAAGCGATGATCTTCCGACCAGACGGGCGTTGTGTTTGGTGGGCTACTGCCCGACAGTTGTTGTCTATAAATGCTGTAACAGATAACTTCAATAACGCGATTCAGAATTTCGATGTTAGTTCTTCATGTTTGTCATAGATGGCGCTGTAGTACATTTTGTAATGCCGCTGCAGTATTTAGCTTCAGTTAGTCAGGGTAATAAGGAATACGTTGCCATCGCAGAGACATACATTTCCAGTTTAATATGACCTCGCTTCGTATAGATCTCCCGTACAATGAGAGATCCGTATAAAACCTTCTGCCTTCCTGCCAATACGAATAGGTATGGTAAGTAATAGTACAGAGCTCTCTCTTTTTTTTTTTTTTGGCATCGGATATCAATAAGTGACTCCTCCCGCTCTGGGCGGAGCGGAAGGGAGTGTCAGACTTTGTCTGACTAAAACCCATCCATGTTTCTTCTTTTGCCCTTTGTGTTCCAGGGCCACGGTATCTCTTTCGAACAGTCCCGCAGCCCTGGCAGGCATCGGCCCTTGTCCCTCTGGTTTGTTGACATCTCCTTGAGGCGCGCGTGGAACACGAACGCGCCGTCGACACGACCTGTCGTCATAAGACGGACGGACAGCGAGCTCGCCCATTACTCACCGTCCACAGGCCCGCGCCTACGGTGGCCGAGAGCCACGACGTGGCCCCCGACGCCCGGTGCTTCTCCCGCGGCGGCTGGGACATGAGGTTCTCTCCCTCTCACGTTCCGGCACCTCCTTTGCTAGCATGACTGCTTCGCAGAAGGAGGCGATGGCTTCCCATTCCCTCTCGCCCCGAACTATGGCTTGAACCAGGGCCGGAAGCGAGAGATCGCCCCCGCCAATCACCGCTACGAGGACACGGCGGTGCTCCGCCCAAGCGATAGTACAGAGCCCTGCAACACCTGACACAGAGGGTCTACCCCTCTTCTTGTTTAAGAAGGGTCACTGACTGTATTTTCTGGGATCATTTTCTTTACAAAGAGCTCTAGTAACTTTAATTGCCCTGACTGAATAGCAAAGGTCCAAACCCGGCCTTAAATCCAATCTTAGCACTGGCTTCAGAGATGTCCACAGATCACGGATTCGCCAAAAGTGTGTTGAGCGCCTTCAGAGCCGATTTTAAATACGCAAACCGCCGATTTTATTTTTAAATATTTTTTTTATACGTTTGGTTCGTATGACAATTTTTCAAAGGTTTTACGTGGTCTTTGTTTAGACCAACAATATACACTCGAGAGCAATGAATCCGGGTCACTTAAAGAATGTTAAAAATCTCGGAAACTAAAAATGATAGGTTAATGCAATAAATTGTATTTAATAGACAATGTAATACTCCTTAAATGGAAGTAAAAAAAATATGAGTCGCCATACATTTTATTAACACAAAATTACATAAAGAAAAAAACTGCTGATCTCTCCTTAAAACAAAAATAGGAAACATGGAATTTTTGAACTTTATTACGATTTTCTTGAATTTTAATACTTCGTATTGCCTCCTCGTGCTTCCATTACTGCGTTTACGCGGTGTGGCATGCTGTACACCAAGTTCCTTATACGATTTTGGGGAATATTCTCCTATTCCTCTGTGAGAGCAATTTTGAGCTCACGAAGCGTGATTGGGGGAGGGTTTCGTTGTTTTACGCATCTGCCTAGCTCGTCCCAAGCATGCTCGATCGGGTTGATATCCGGGCTGCGCGCTGGCCACTCCATACGAGTAATGTTCATCTCTTGAAGGTAGTCATTCACAATCCCACCTGTATGAGGTCGGGCATTGTCATGCATAAATATAGCATCCTCACCTAAATTGACCATAAATGGACCAACGTGATCATTGAGGATTTCTTCCACATATCTTACGCTAGTTAAAGAGCCGTTTTCTATGATCACCAGCTCTGTGCGACTTTCAGAAGAAATTCCGGCCCACACAAGTACAGACCCACCACCGTAGGCTACTTTTTCTTCGATGCATGCTTGCTTGAATCTTTCCCCTGGTCTTCGATACACTCTGTGTCTTCCATCGTGCTTGTAGAGCATAAATTTTGATTCGTCGGAGAAGATAACTTTTGACCAATCTTCAATACTCCAATTTATCGTGATTAGTCTTGAAATACGATGCCCACGCTCCAGTTTAGGGCCGTTTGCAGGTCTAAGGGGTTTTAAGTTAGATTCAGCAAGCCGACGTCTTACTGTCCATGCACTTGGGTTACTTCCTCCGAGGCGTCGAAACTGATTTGTGAGTTCAGTTCCTGTGAGAAAGCGATTTCGAAGCATGGTGTTCACCAAGTATCGGTCTTCTCGTGCTGTGGTACACCTGGTTCTGCCCGTTTCTGGTCTGCGTAGGTTAGAACCAGTTTCTTCGTAACGTCGGAGAACTCTTTGTACTGTTGACAGCGACACACCGACAGTCCTGGCTGTATCGCGCTGACTCCGGCCGGTTTCCAGCATTGTAAGTATTCTGGTGCATTCTTCAGGCGTAAGCGACATAATTTCAGCTTGAATATTGAATATAGAGCGCTATCAACATGGTTTATGTACCCACATAAATGACAGATTACAAACAAAAGCAAAACCAAATGCTGTAATTTCGTAGTTCCATCTTCGAAAGTGGCCCTTTTTGAAATTTGATTTTTTTTATGATATAACTTTACAATAACTAAGAAGTTTTAATACCTTCATTTAAGGAGTATTACATTGTCTATTAAATACAATTTATTGCATTAACCTAGCATTTTTAGTTTCCGAGATTTTTAGGATTCTTTAAGTGACCCGGATTCATTGCTCTCGAGTGTATTAATCGACGTGCACTACGCGTCAGTGTCAAAAAAAGAAATCCGGATCGCAATTAACTTACGTGCATACATAAACTCAACGCTTTTTCCCACGGAATATGCAGAAACTACAAATCACCACCTCTGCGACCAATTCATACTTCTTTCCACGTTCATACTCGTACATCTGGTAAACACGCACGCCGGTTGCGAGTACAACACATCTGTCATTTTTGAAGACCATCACCATAATTCTTGTCAGTGCATGTCCTCCTAAGGTGTCCCGGCGTTTCCACCATCAGCCATCTTTTTTTTTTCTTCCATTAATCTTCTCAATATGACCAAAACATCCGAGCATAATTATCTACTCTTTTAACTAATGGGTGTAAAAGTACCCTTAACCAAGCCGAAAGGCACTTGTCTTCCTCGTCAGTTTGCGATATTTTTTTTTGTTCTAGACCATACCTGGGAATCTTCTAGTTACGGAGTTATTCGAATCGTTATAACTTTACTTTAAATACTTTCACGACATCCATCGTATTCAATGCATCCATCAGCACAATGTTTTGAACGTTTTACATTGAGTCCCACCGTGAAACGTGATTTTTCACCCCAAAAAAAAGTCGTTTCCCAGCAATAATTTTTGCGTATAGTTAATTAGATGTACAGCATTTTTGGTTGACGGCTTTGTGAAGGGTCCGTTTACACCCTGTACGTAACATACCTACCAGTATAATAAATCTACTGAACTCGAGTAACAAGACTGCATCTATGTCAGAAGATACCACTTTAACTAAATATATGCGGTAGTTGTTCTTCAAGAGTTTCGGCATTGATCCATGAAGTCTGAAAATCAAAAAGAGTTCAATTCAATACTCAATTCTCAATTCTTTATTGCGTACCATAATGTATATAGTTGGTAAAAAAAAGAAAAGTAAAGTAAAGAAGAAGTAGTGTAAAGTTGGTTGGTTGGTTGGTGGTGGGTGGTTGGTTTGGTTGGTGGCTGGTTGGTTGGTTGGTTGGTTGGTGGTTGGTTGGTTGGTTGGTGGTTGGTTGGTTGGTTGGTTGGTGAGTTTCGTTCAAATGGCATACACATCGTCAAACTAAAAATTAAATGTTCTCAGTGCTGGGCTACACAGACTCAGTGAAAGGACGTGGACCATGCTGCACCGTTTCAAGTTGCATCTTCGAACTTTGCATTTAAAAAATTTCGTGTCTCTATATTCGTACACGTCAATCTCCGAAACTATTCAACTGATTTTAATTAAGGGAGAGGCGCCAAGTTTGACCACGCAATTTAAATTTTTTACGTTTTTTGTTATTTACTGGTCAGTGTCAAGTTGTTTGTTGAACAAAATCTGATTTGCGACCTTAACACGTACTTGAAATGTAATCATTAAAATCATCGATCCTCGCCATCTCTCTAAGCTCATTAATTAATTAATCTCACTGAATAACTTTTTCATGAAATAGTCATTGAATGGGATTAAATGACATATTTTTTACGGTCGCGAATAATATTTTAATCAACGTACAAACTAACAATGACAGGCAAATTGAAAAAAAAAACGTAACAAAATTTGAATTTCGCGGTCTACTCTTGCGGTTCCAACTTAAGTAAATTATACATGATTGGATCCAGTTTTAAAGATAGGATAGTTTTTAACCCGATAGGTGGCACCGTGGGAAGCAAAACCTGAATACCATACCAGTAATTTATCAAGTACACCTTTGCCCATCTGATCTTCATCACCGCATACTAATAGCTAACAGGTGTCCCCTTTGTAAGACTAGTTTGCCTTCTAACTACCCGTAACAACGTACTGTCTAAAATCTACGAATGATAGCCTCAGATGTTCGTGCTTTCTGAGGGATCTTGGTATGAATCTGAGGATCCCATCTACGGGCCGACTTCTCAAACCCAACCTGAGTAACTGTTTTTTTTTAAATATTAAACTAAAATGATATTCACGTAACTTAATAAATAAATATACCAATGAATTTAAGCTACATTTGTAACGTGGACTTGCTGGCAGTCTTCTGGACACGTTACCGGACGACAGCGATGTGGAGAAGTACTTAGACGCCTAAGCGTCCTGTTGTTTTTTTAGTTAGTTAGTGTATTTTATAATGGGTGTAAACCCTTAACGGAACCGAAAGGCGTTCTCTCCGTCATTGCGATTTTTTTTTGTTCCAGACTATTGGGGGTCAAAGTTCCAACTTTTTCACAAGTTTTTTTTTATATTAAAACTTTATTGGAAATACCTCCACGACCCCCAGACTATTGAATGCATTCAGCAGCACATTGTTTTGAGTGCGTTACATTGAGTCCTACCGTCAAACGTGATTTTTCACCACAAAAAAAGAGTCGTTTCCCAGCAATAATTTTTTGCGTAGAGAGATTAGTTTGATGTGTCCTTGACGACTTCGTGAAGGGTCCGTTTACACCCCGTATAAATTAGTCCTTTTTTTAGGGTTCCGTACCCAAAGGGAAAAACGGGACCCTATTACTAAGACTTCGCTGTCTGTCTGTCTGTCTCCAGGCTGTAACTCATAAACCGTGATAGCTAGAAAGCTGAAATTTTCACAAATGATGTATTACCATTGCCGCTATGACAACAAATACTAAAAATGCAACAGATATGATTTATTTGCCGTTTTTATAGATAATAGTACGGAACCCTTCGTGCGTGAGTCCGACTCGCACTTGGCTGGTTTTTTGGAAATATTTAGTTTTAATTATTCCGTATGTATGTATACAATATGTTAAAAAAAAACCCCGTTCGATCCGTGAGGTTATTCTTCTGTGGCAACACACGGCCGTGAGCGGTTGCTTCTCGGGTAGTGACGTCATAAAAAAAACAATTGACGATCGAACATACTTTTGCCGAAGATGGTGTTGTCACGTTTTAAAAGTTTGTTTTAATTTAGGGAAACGATGGTAATTTGGTACAAAAATCATGCATTTCAAAATTACAAACACAAATAAATGTAAATTCTATTAAACCGTCAAGCAATTGCCTAAAACCAGAGCTCAAGGGTAAGGGGTATAACTATACAAGGTGCAAACGGACCCTTCACGAAGCAGTCAACCAAACCAAGTAAAAAATAATAATAAATAAATAAAATAAATAAGTCACTCTACGCAAAAATTCATCAATATTTTTACTCTCATGAAAATTTTATGTTTCTTATTCCATTTGGCAATGTCATTGGTATACCATATGCCCCTTCGGTCAGGTTTTTTAGGGTTCCGTACCCAAAGGGTAAAACGGGACCCTATTACTAAGACTTCGCTGTCTGTCTGTCTGTCTGTCTGTCTCCAGGCTGTATCTCATAAACCGTGTTAGCTAGAAAGCTGAAATTTTCACAAATGATGTATTACTATTGCCGCTATAACAACAAATACTAAAAAATAAAAAAAATATATATTAAGGGGAGCCCCCCTTAATATTTTTTTTTTATACAACTTATATGATTTTTTTGCCGTTTTTATAGATAATAATAAAAAAAAAAAAATATCCCTGGACATTTCACACAGCACCATCTAGTCCCAAGCTAAGCAACCTAATGCTTGTGTTATGGTAGCTAGATGGCTGATAAACTACATATATACTTTTTTTTTTTGTAAATACATACATATTATAGATAGAAAAACACCCAGACCCGGAACAACTACTTGTAGGTCATACAAATATTTGTTCCGTACGGGAATCGAACCCGCGACATGCAGCGCAGCAGTCAATCGCTTGACCACTGCGCCAACCGTGTCGTCAAAATAATGGTACGGAACCCTTCGTGCGCGAGTCCGACTCGCACTTGGCCGGTTTTTTTAAACATATTGTATATATTAAACTTACATAACACCTGATATGTCTGTAAACTCTTTCTTGACATCATGTTTCTCGAAGAAAGAAGGCAGCAATGTCTTCAAAGTGCACAATTTGTCCATATTCTTCTTAGCTTTTTCTGTTGATCCTTTTGCATGTATAAGGTACGTTTCCAAATACGTGCGGCCTGCAAATTACATCAATAATATAAATAAGTGGATGTAGAAAATAATCATCAGGATCTCCCATATCTAGCATATCCTAGCATATCTTTTACTTAAAAGGTCCCTAAGTAAGATTAAAAAAAAACATCATCATTATAATATCACGTCTGTTATCCCAAAAGGGTTAGGCAGAGGTGTACCTAATAATCAGTGATCGGAATAGGCTGACTATATTTGCCTAAACTTCAGAGAACAGAGACAGTTAGTGGAGACTTCCTTACGACTATATTTTTTTTTTCCTGGGATTCGGGAAAAATCTTCAGTAAGTTGAAAATAAGCTTTATTTAAATGTGAAAATCCTGAAATTTGGTAATTGCAAGTTTACTTAAAATAGCTTTTACACATCTTAAATAAAGCTTAGTTTCAACTTACTGAAGATTCCTGAATCCCGGGGAAAAAAAAATTGTCGTAAGGAAGTCTCCACTTTCTGTCTCTGTTCTCCGAAGTTTAGGCAAATATAGTCAGCCTATTCCGATCACTGCTAATAATACATCCACATTTCGCCAGTTATATTTAAGTCCCATGTAATAGTGGGCCATCCAATTGCCATCAGTAGATACGTGATTTTATTTGAAATCCTTGCCTTATTTACCAGATTATTTTTAAACTGCCTCGTTGGTCTGCTGAGCATGCGGTCCTGGGCTTGATTCCCAGGTCGGGCAAAGTGTTATTGGGTTTATCCATCTGGAATCTCTCAGTAGCAGTCAATGAGTCCGGATCTGTGCCCGGTAGATGGTAATAGGCTTGAACCTTTTTACACAAAACTTAAGTGTAGGTGTATTATAGCATTTATAGCTAGACCTCTGCCTAACGCTTCGGTGCTTATAGGAGTGATGTTGTGTTAAAATACGATAATTTACAGCTGTATAATTATGCCGTGTATTATTTCGGCCGTAGTGTCATCTCAGATATTGGAGACATTTCTAATTATAGTTTCAGCAGATCAATGTTGACTGAAACTATAATGTGAAAATCCGAAACCCGAAAGTCTGACAACCAGTCTTACCAAGGGGTATCGTATTACCTAGCGCTAACTGGGTTGTGGAGGTCAGATAGGCAGTCACTCCATGTAAAATACTGGTATTCAGCTGCATCCGGTTAGACTGGAAGCCGACCCCAACATAGTTGGGAAAAGGCTAGGCAGATGATGAGATCAATGTTGACTGACTGCAGTTAATGTACAGGAGCATTTCCCTTCAAATTATTATGGGCCCAGATGAGAACATAAACAGTGGATGGCCCACCATACAAGATCTAATCAAATCCTTGTTTCAAACAAATATCAACTTAACTAAAATCTAAATAAAGTTGATTAAAGAATGACATGAAAACCTCTTATAATGTTTTACAAGTAAGTTGCAGCGCAAACTAACCATTATGTGTAGGCATTAAAGTTATTTTTGGATTAGAACCTCATATAGTGGCACAGTTTTGGCAGATTAGTTAACCAATGAATAGTCTATAATATAAAAATGAATCGCAAAATGTGTTGGTAAGCGCATAACTCAACAACGCCTGAACCAATTTGGCCAATTCTTTTTTTTAAATGTTCGTTGAAGTTCAAGGATGGTTTTTACGGCGAGAAAAATTTAAAAAATTGCCTGGATACGTCTAAAAACAACACTAGGATACTTTTTTTTTGGTAGGATTAGGGTAGGAGTAGGGTAGGAGTAGGGTAGGAGTAGGGTAGGAGTAGGGTAGGAGTAGGTTAGGAGTAGGGTAGGAGTAGTGTAGGAGTAGGTTAGGAGTAGGGTAGGAGTAGTGTAGGAGTAGGGTAGGAGTAGGGTAGGAGTAGTGTAGGAGTAGTGTAGGAGTAGGGTAGGAGTAGTGTAGGAGTAGGGTAGGAGTAGGGTAGGAGTAGGATAAGAGTAGTGTAGGAGTAGGTTAGGAGTAGGGTAGGGTAAGGGGTAGGACACCACGCGAACGAAGTTGCGCTGGGCAGCTAGTAATATTATAAATATCAAAAGCTGTATCATGGACCTAATTCAAAAAGCGGTACGCCTCGACACGGATCGTTGTAAGGAGGTTCCTTTCTCAGGAGTCCTGACCGCCGGTAGCTTGGACCCTGTTCCCGATACCGGTGGGCTACTATTTCTATATATTTTGAAATGTTTTATTTTTAAAGAATATTAAATTTTAAAATGCAAGAAATTTGTAAAGAAATAAATAGTAATATAACATAAAATCACGCCTCTGATCCCCGAAGGGTTAGGAAGGTGTACCTAATCGTACACCCACATTTCGGTATAATAGGGGGTGAGTCTATTGCCGTCAACTGAGCGGCAATCCAGACTCCGTGGTCCGGAAATTCCTGATCGAAAAACCCCATAACACTTTGCCTGACCTGGGAGTCGAACCCAGAGCCTCGTACTCACACAAGACCAACAACGCAGTTGAGGTAGAAATAAATAGTAATAAGTAAATATCAAAAAATACTTACTAAATTTATTTTTAGTAAAATGTTGCTGCTTTAAAATCCATTCTTCAAAGTTGTCCAACATTTGAATAATCCCATCGTGAGTCAAATTGAGTTCTTCCCTGACTTCTTCAAGGGTTGTGGGGTTAAATTCAAACACCGGGGTATTTTTTAAAACTTCCATAGTTCAACTGCATAAAAAGATTGACTATTAAACTCGACTGCTGCAATCCAACTGATCCGTTCACGATGTTTTAACATTTATGTTAAAATTAAAACTTGTTGTTTTTTATACCTAAAACCGGTTTCTTAACCTATGGTAGTCTTGCATGTTTTATTTAATTTTAGAGTTCTACTAAGTTTGTCGTGAACCGTTTTGCGTTGAGTTTAATTTAATGATATGATATTTATTTCTGTATACTTTTTACACGTTCCTGTTGTCTATACATACAATACAATACAATAGTAATTTATTTATCTCAAAAAGGTACAATTTTGTAACATAGTTTACAGTTGACAGGCAGATTCAAACCTTTGTGAGAGCTGGAGTCTATACTGGGTTCGAGACCTGTATGACAGATCTCCAGGCTTACATACAATACATACATCTATACAAATAAATAAAATTGAAGTGTCTGTTTGTAATACCAAAATAACAGCTTTTCACTGAAAATATATATGGTACATATAACAAAAACTATTTTTTTTCAATTTTTGTCTGTCTTTTTTTATTTTATTTCAATAAAAGTTAGTGCAGTACAGTTTGTCGGCAGTGTTGTTTTCTTCAGTTTTCTTAATATTATTGCATCATTATAAAGGTAAGGGAACACATAGTTATATTATGATAAGGGTAGGCACATCGCCTTGTATTTTAGTGCGCTATATACTCACACTGACCAGTGTTTATTTGGAAGTCTGTCGGTCTGTCTGTCTATTTGTTCCGGCTAATCACCGAAACAGTTGGACCGATTTTGACGGGACTTTTACTGGCAGATAGCTGATGTTATAAGGTCTAACATAAGCTACTTTTATTTCAGAAAAATAATTAGGGTTCCGTGTAAAAAAAAACCTTTGAAATTGTTAATAAAATCTCCGAAACCGCTGGACCTATTTTGACGGGACTTTTACTGGCAGATAGCTAATGATATAAGGAATAACTAAGATTACTTTTGTTTTAGAATAAGAATTATCGTTCCGTGCAAAAAAATTAAAACCCTTGAAATTGGTAACAAAATTTGATTAAAAAATCAGTAATATTTTATTCAATAATAATTTCTCGCGAACGAAGGTCGCGTGCAATAGCTAGTTCTGTCAAAAAAAGGCTTCATAAATGTTTTACAACCCTTTTTTTTCGGATGGGAAATCATCAAATGACTCCTCCCGCTCTGGGCGGAGCGGAAGGGAGTGTCAGACTGTTACTGACTAAAACCATCCTTGTTCCTTCTTTTGCCCTTTATGTTCCAGGACCACGGTATAAATAAATAATACGTGTTTTACAACGAACAATCGTGGCTTTCTATGGCCCACGAACAGGATGAGTTTGTATAAATATTACATAATTTAATGTATTTTTTTCCATAACTCAAATTTTTGAATGACAATTAAATGTAATTCTATTAAACCGTCACGCAATTGCCTAAAACCAGACCTCTCTCCGTAAGAGCTCAAGGGTAAGGGGTAAACCAAACCAAGTAAAAAAAAATAATAATAATTGACACTCTACGCAAACATTATTTCTGGGAAACGACTTTTTTTTTGGGTGAAAAATTACGTTTTACGGTAGGAAACAAATCAATATAACGCACTCAAAAGATGATTGTGCTGATGGATGCAGTAAACAGAACGAGGGTCGTGGAGGTATTTACTTAATCTATGTAGTTTTAGTATAATAATAATATGTTTTGCTTTTGTTTAACACGACTTGCTATGGAAGAACGAGCTCTCCTTACACAGGCACTATCTGCCTAAAAGGAGGATCCAATCACAAAAAATTGTTAAAACTCAAACCTGTTCTACCAATAAACTATTTTAATTTTATTTATTTATTTTTTATTTAAAGTAAAGTTATAATATTAAAAACTTCTGTCAAAGTTGGGACTTTTACCATTATCTCCGTAACTAGAAGATTTCCAGGTATTTGTAGGTACAGTCCAGAACAAAAAAAATCGGAATGACGGGGAGAACATGAGCCTTTCGACTTCGTTAAGGGTATTTTTACACCCATAATTTACTACAGCCGTTCCGTGTTTTTCTTAAGTAAGCTAACTGTTAGCTAAAACATTTTTTTTTGTATTATACTAAGTTACAAAATTAATAAAAAAAATATGCAGAACCCAAAATAATCTAAACCACTACCACGTCTTTAGGTAGTTATAAATAGAACTGCATCACGAACTTATAAAACGAAATCTATAAATATATCAAAACTGATTTAAAAATAATCTGTTAGAAACTTGTTATTATCTTAGTCTAGACTTACCTTACCTAGACCTGTTCACGTTATTTAGCACGTGACATAAGCTTATCGCGATCAATCATTTCAAGATAATTATATTATATACTTCCTCCCCCTCGCCTCCCCTCTGCTCTCCTAATTGCACTTATGTGTCTGATATTGACGTTTACAACTACACTTCAACCAACTTATCTGTGCAGGCGGAAAAAGGCAACAATAAAATAAATGTATCAAGTTTGACTAATTTCGATGCATATTCATATTATTTTTCAACAAGCAGCTCCACCTCAAACTGCATACATAAAGTGGTCATACTGTACGAGTCGTACCGTAAGTGAAGAAGGAATCCAAAAAAAAAATGTATGTTTGAGACACGTTGGTGCATTAAATAAATATATTTTAAAAATAACATCTCTTTAAATATAAATTCAAAGTCCTGACTGACTGACGGATATATCAACGCACAGTCCAAACCACTGGTCCTAGAGACATGGGACATTCTTTTTGAAGAGTAGGTATCCACTAAGAAAGGGTTTTTCGAAATTCCACCCCTATGAGGGTGAAATGGGGGTTTAATTTTCTGTGAAACTTTACAAAAAATTAGTGTACACACTCTTCAATTAAAATTATGAGACACGTGTATCACAGTTTTTGCAAAATCATCCCCCAGCAGAGTCAAATGGCTTCGAATATAATTTAATAAAATATTCACTTGAAATGTTTGTTTCTGAAAAAAGAAAATGTCATTTGTTTAAGCCACGCGGGCAAAGCCGCGCTTCTTAGATAAAAATATTCGATTTCAGTCATTAACATTTCGGTTTATTTTAACAAGAAATGTCTGCAATTTACATACTGATTTTTATTTTCAGAGTTCTAACCATCATCATTTGGAAAAACGTTAATGTATTATTTCGTCAATTAAATCCAATGCAAGTAAGATTTTTCCACGTTGATTGTGATCACATTTTTTTTTTTTTTGTTGGGTGGGAAATCATCAAATGACCCCCCCCCCCCCCCGCTCTGGGCGGAGCGGAAGGGAGTGTCAGACTCTTACTGACTAAAAACCACCCATGTTCCTTCTTTGGCCCTTTATGTTCCAGGGCCGCGGTATCTCTTTCGAACAGTCCCGCAGCCGTGATCACATAAGCCATATTTTTGGTTTAAAGTAATATATGAAGAAAACAAGTATTACTGTCAAGCCACAAACGCAATAACGATTAATTATATTCTTATGATTAAAATATTCAAAGCTAAACATTTTAAATAACTAACAATAATCTAAAAACTTACCGCTTGGCCACGAGACCAGTTCAAGCGACAAGCGTGTGGCCGCAACAGCTGCAGAGAGATAAATACAAGTACTCAGGCGAATACCTTGATGCGATACAGTTCCTTACTGTCCTTCCTTAGCGACGTCCTACGCCGAGGCTTGTACCCCACAGGGCATGTCCCCTTAGCACTATAGTCGCATAGTTTTAAAGTTTTATGTCCTGGCTGGAGGAATTACAAGTTTAAGCACCCACAGACGACCACCTCCTAGGTTGAAATGCGAGTAAAGTTTTATGTCCTGGCTGGAGGAATTACAAGTTTAGGTACCTACAGCCGACCACCACCTAGGTTGACATGCGGGAAGACTGGGAAAACCGTTAAAAGAGTAAGCATGGAGTTTTGTGCGTGATCTTCTGCATAGGAAACGACCAACACTAACTGTGCACCTTTTCTCGACGTTTTTTAGGTGTGATTTTGAACAAAGCTAATTTTAGATGGCGTGACCATAACAAGGCTAAATCTGACCAATGAGGGCTTGCTAATATGAAATATAAAATGACATTACCAGATTATCAACCAATGACGATGCTTGGAACCAGCTATGCCAGCGCCATGAGTTTCACAGTTGCCATCCCCCATTATCACAAAAAAAGAACACGCGGATGAAACAGGTGACGAACGCGCTTGTCGCCTGATACCAGTCACTGCACCTGGGGTCGTGAATCGGGAGTTAGGTACTTGTTAAGACGTACGTGATGGCCACGAATGATGAGAACATAGATTCAAAGTTCGAACACAGGTAAGCATATGATACACTACTAGGTACTACTTTGTTATAAACTATTATAACATTTTTCATCACCTATGCTCTCGAACCGGTGAGTTTGAGAAACAGAGTGGAAAGCCAAAAAAAAAAGGGTGGAAAGCTTTTCATCCTAATTCTAATGCGAAAGTAAGAAGTTTTTTTGTTTGTTTGTTACCTTTTCACGCCTAAACATTGAACCGATCATCTTAATATTTTGCATATACCTACGTTGTCAGGTATACAGAAACGGACATACGGGTACCTTTCATCTCGAAAAAAAGTACAGTTCCCGAGGAAAACAACAATAACGTTCTTATGATAATTGATGGCGCCATGATTGTGTCTTTCGAATCATGATTGAATTATAATTATTATAACCCGAATTGATTGTCAAATTCTAAATTAACGCAAGCAAAGAATCATAGTCTATATAATCATGGTCCATAAAAAATGGACGGCTGCGGCGCCAGCGACGAGGCCGGCCCAGAGAGAGGTGGCTATAATACGATGGCGGTCTTTGTACTGCAGGGGGACAGAATAGTGGCGGCGACCTCTCGCGTCCGGCCCTGGTTCAAGCCATGGTCCGGGGCGAGAGGGAATGGGAAGCCGTCACCTCTTTCTGCGAAGTAGTCATGCTAGCGAAGGAGGCGGTATGTGAGAGGGTCAGAACCTCACGACCCAACCGCCGCGGGAGAAGCACCGGGCGTCGGGGGCCACGCCGTGATGGCTCTCGGCCACCGTAGGCGCGGGCCTGTGGACGGTGAGTAATGGGTTAGCTCGCCGTCCGTCCGTCTTATGACGATAGGCCGTGTCGACGGCCGATGCCTGCCAGGGCTGCGGGACTGTTCGAAAGAGATAGGTACCGCGGCCCTGGAACATAAAGGGCAAAAGAAGGAACATGGGTGGTTTTTAATCAGTAAAAGTCTGACACTCCCTCCTGCTCCGCCCAGAGCGGGAGGAGTCATTTGAAGATTACCCTCCCGAAAAAAAAAGGGGGAGAGAATAGACTACAAAAAAAATGTAAAAGGAAGAATCGTCCTTCTTTTCGCCCACGGTAGTAGAGGGCGGGTTTCTGTATACATTTTATTCGTGCGGATATCGGACGTATAAATAATAATAATAATAATAATATATCTTTATTTTCTCTCTTCACAAAGGTTCACATAGTTATAATAAGTACAATTGTAAAAAATAACATTTTAACAAAATGCATAATATATGTTCCTTTGTGAGAGACTGGCGTCCATACTAGGATACGTATGAAGCGGGTGTTGCCAGAAACCAAAATATAAGACACGTCTGAACATCCACCAACCCGCACTGGGCCTGCGTGGTGGACTACCTCACAGATAGGAAGCCTGGTACCCAGCGGTATACCTGGGGCCCAATTCTGCTATTACAATAGACGACAATAGTGTCAGAACGGTCTGTCATTGATTTCATAATTGTTGATTTTGACAATTTTTGACAAGTCAAAATCAACAATTATGATATCAATGACAGACCATTCTAATGGTAATTCTAATGGTCTGTCATTGATTTCATAATTGTTGATTTTGACAAGTTTTGACAAGTCAAAGTCAATAATTATGAAATCAATGACAGACCATTCTGACACTATTGTAATAGCAGAATTGGGCCCCTGGGTAGGTGCCCCATTAACTAATAATTCCAAGGCGCAACTTCTTCCCTCTGCTACTTCTTAGTCGAATCGTGCTACTACTTGTCAGAGTGGTCGTGGTTGCGCAGACTGAGAGATTTTCGGTGGGACGTTGATTTCCCCGAGGATTGCTCTTTTAGCGATGAGCTCCCATTTCTGCCGGTCGGAGATGTTTCGAGTACATGCTGCTTTCTGGATCAGGTCAGTCCAACGAGTTGGTGACCTTCTTTAAAGAAACATAATTATTATTTATCTGAAAACCCGATTAATTTTCTATTTACTGCAACATTTTATTTTGTTGGCATTGAAATCAATAAATAAACGAATAATTGAGTTGGTAAATCCGTGACGTCACACTTCATAGGTTGCTATTGTCATACATAGGGAACCATGTTTTGACAGCTCAAAAAAAGTATGTCAATTGATTGGTGGTACTACCGTATTATGTACGGTCACGAGCAGTAATATCTATACATTTAGCAAAATTCATAAGCGATTAGCTCGTGACATAACGGTTTCTTCTTTGAGATAAGACCTATTTTGTCTTCTTTTTCGTGTGGTTAGTGCGGCTTGCGAAGCCAAGTTAGAGAAATATTCGTCAGACATGCTGGTTTGGTTTCCTCACGATGTTTCCTTCACCGAAGCAAGTGATAATAAAATTATAATACAATACGCACATGAATTCGAAAAATCAGAGGTGCGTGTCTTGGGTTCGAACCCGAAACTTATGACTTGGCAATCAATAACTTATTTCGTAATAGTATGACTTCCAAAAACCTGTTCTTCAAAACATAAAAGTTTACTAAAAAATACAAAAGGAGTAAAACTCTTTTAAAAGTTGCTGACTGCATTTGTTTCTATGACGTACGAGAGTCGCATAATCTGTATATACAAATTAATTTGTTATCTTATTTCCCAACACACTTTAAACAATGGTTACGCTAGAATTAATTAGCCTGTATGGAAAAAAACAGACAAATGCCCGTAAAAAGCGCAGTTTAAGCGCAAGCCACACCGCCAGCTGGCGGGCGAGCAAGCGACAAGAACGACGCCCTTTTCATACTTCCTTCGGCTCTTTCGATAGTTCGCGGTGTGAACCAAAGTATGAAAAGAGGTGAAACGATGCGTCGTTCGCCGGCTCGCCCGGCAGCCAGCTGACGGTGTGGCCTGCACTTTACACTAAACAAGTTTTTTTATATGATCGTCGCTTACGTCAAAGCAAAATTGCTGAGCAGATACGTTAATCACTTTTTAAAGGACAATGCTAAAGTTTGGGCCAGCGCCGGAACAAAGACTTAGCGATATTTAAAAAAAACCTTTTTTTTTGCTAGTTTGCTCTGTCCCTCTCCTGGGCAAACTCCGCTCTTGGGTAAACTCCGCTCTTGGGCAAACTCCACTCCTACTTTTTCTCGGGAATCCGCACGTTCTCCTTCCAGTTCTGACAGAACCTTTCCAGTTTTTCCCTCCATCTCCTTAGTGGCCAGCCGCGACAGCCTTTTGAACCACGTCAGCTCTCGAGAGGCCCCGACTTACTGCTCGTAAGTGGTGGGATCGAATCCAGGCAGGCGCATTACTTTGTGTAATTTATTTCATCACTACTGCTCTCAAAACGGTGAAGGATATCATCGTGAGGAAACCGGCATGTCCTACAACCAAAATTCGAAGACACATGACATCTACCATCCCGCACTGGGCCCGCGTGGTGGATTATAGCCCATTCCCTCTCATAGAGAGGAGGCCGTGTGTCCCAACAGTAACATTATAGGCTGATTATGCTTATGCAGCTATATTTGATGAAAAAATAACTTATAATATTTAAAGTCCTGTTATTGCTTTATCTGCCACCAACTCCAACGCGCAATAAAATATAACATGCGTATCAGCCCAAATGGGTTTGATGGCTTCCTACTACCCTGGGGAGACCATTTAAAGGTCTTACGAAATATGTTAAAATGCGGTTCACAATAGTTCTGTGCAGACAGCAGATACTTATGTGTAGCGTACGTACCTTAGACTTCGACCTGCGCTCGTTGACCTTCCAGCTACCGTTCCTGATGATGATGACGATGGTGTTGGATGACGATGTATCTAATGGCTTAATCAAGATTCACTCGAATTGCGCGTTGGTCGGAGCTTACTGCTCTTGCACTTACTCTCTGAAAACTGGCTATTGCGGTCAGCGACGGCATAGGCTAAGTAAAGTGGTCTCTTTCGGTGCTCCATGTAAAAAAAATACTTTGGCTAGCCATCGGTATGGAATTCTGACAGTGAAACCATAAAGTCAAACCGTTGAATGTGATTTTAGAGGCTCGGCAGGAGTCTTATGAAAGACCCTGATTGTGTCAAATTTTGCAACACGTTCGATGAAACTCAACATCTTCACTTGGGCCGAATATGAGTAAATCTGCTCATAAAAGTGAGTCAAAAATAAAACAATATTTACCTTTATGAAAATGGCATTTATTTTGCGAATCATTTTATAACATTATCTGAATAAATAAATGAATTGTTATGACTACTGATATTCTTGTCATTTATTCTTCTCATTCTTATTAATTTATGTACACACTTAATGAAGAAAGGAACAGAAAAATAGGTACCTACAAAATTGACGCTTATTTTTAAAGAAATCTCTTCCAACATACCTCCGTAAGGAGAGTGGATAAAAAGAGAGGTAGACACAGTGTGTAAAAGCTGCTGTTCTTCAGCTTTTCCAAAAAGAAATAAAAATTCTCATGTGTTTCTTGTTTTTAGCTTTTTTTTTTATTTAAAAAGCTCAACCACTGATTTTTTTATGTTTATAGATTAACTTAAAACTACCCATTTAGAAAATCTGCCTAATTTCCCTTATTTGATAACCATCACTTTGCTACTCAAGTGTCTTAATCTCGGAGAACCTAGACTATTATCATAGTCGAACCGTTTTTAGGGTTCCGTACCCAAAGGGTAAAACGGGACCCTATTACTAAGACTTCGCTGTCTGTCTGTCTGTCTCCAGGCTGTATCTCATAAACCGTGATTGATAGCTAGAAAGCTGAAATTTTCACAAATGATATATTACTATTGCCGCCATAACAACAAATACTAAAAATTTAAAAAAAATATATATTAAGGGGCCCCCCTTAATATATTTTTTCCCATACAACAGATATGATTTTTTTGCCGTTTTTATAGATAATGGTACGGAACCCTTCGTGCGCGAGTCCGACTCGCAAGCGACAGGTAATATGCGGAGCGATAAATATCGTTTACAAAATTATATTGCGAGTTTTTGGTATTCAATAAACAATTGAATGTTATGGCGCGGTGTTACCTCAATATTCCCAAAAAAAGTTTTCTTAGATAGTCGAGTATGACATAATGCAATGAAAATATTTAACGAAATAAATACAGTGATCAGAGAAGGGTTTAAAGAATTTTAACCGAACAGAATGAAATTTAATAAATAATAGTTTCATATTCCCAATAAAAAATTGGGAAGTCACGGCTCAAAAATAAACTTTGGCGTAGAAGATCTCTGTATTTCCAGCGATAACAGCAGTTTTATTTTTTAATAATTTAATAGAACTAACATTTTTTTTAAATTTAACCAGACAATTAGTGAATTTAAGGTCTATATTTTGAATTGTCTAAAGAGAACCTGTCAAAAATGCCCATTCGCAGCTTAGTCACATGTCAACACCAATAAAAATATTATTTTCGATTTTCTACCTTATTAATGCTCCATAGTGGTGACAATAGTTTACGCGGTCTAGTCGCGATTAAAATCGTAATCAGTCCGCGTCTTAACCAAAAACTCGCAATATTATAGCTTAAAACCATTAGACTATAGAGAAAGTAACATTCTATCTTAAATATAGATGACAGAAAATTCTAAAAAGAGCTTTTGTCAATCCCATTGAACGTCATTGTGAAAATTGGAATCGTTTTACACATCAACCAATTTATCTGTGCAGTCGGGAAAACACCGAACTAAAATAAACGTACCAAGTTTGACATATCGATGCATTTTTTCTTGACAAGCAGCGCCACCTTGAACTGCACACTTAAAGTGGTCATACTGTAAAAGCGATTGTCACTTGTCTAGGCTCTCTGGAACCTATTTGGACGTAGTTCTGCCAAAATTAACCAACCCACAATTTATTATTAATTTAGTTAAATACCAAATATTTTAACACATCATCACACCTGTAATCCCAAAAGGGTTAGGCAGAGCTTTACTTAATAGTACACCCACTTTTTCCCAGTCATATTTAAGTCCCATGTAATAGGGGGCAAGCTTATTGCCATCAACCGGGCACAAGTCCAGACTCCGTGGCTGCTACTGAGAAATTCCTGATGGAAAAATTCAATAACACTTCGACCGACTTTGGAATCGAACCCAATCCTTATGCTCAAGAGTCGCGCTTGCAACCACTAAGTCAACGAGGCAGTGTCGTATTTCAGTATTTAGTTAAAATGAGTCCCATTTACATACATCCAAAACGTACGCTTGGAACAGATTTAAAATTAATCAGAAATGCAAATTGCAAAACCATTGCAATTACTGCGGTAAAAGAGAAAAAAAAATTAAGTGGGTGTGATGCACTTGGACAGAACTACGCTCATTTTATTTAATCTACAGTTAATTTTCTAAAGGATCCAGGCATTCCCATATAGTCTTCATTGAAGTTAGAAGATTGTCTCTTTGATTCATCACTGATTAACTTTTCTGCATTTTTAACCATTTTCTTCGCTTCATCCGTTCTTAGATGTTCTTTCCATTGTTCTGCAGAAATGAAAAAAGACAATTTATCATTTAAGTTTTTGTAGTATTTAGCATCATCTGCCAAGCCTTTTCCCAACTATGTTATGGTCGGCTTCCAGTCTAACCGGATGCAGCTGAATACCAGTATTTTACATGGAGCGACTCTTTTGTAGTAAGTATATAAAAAGAATTAAAATTAGGTGACGGGGTGAGGTGTCTCAGTTGTTCCATCCACTAAGGCTGGGGTTGGAGGGAGAGTAAACCGATACAGATTTCACCTGACGGTGGTAGGAGCTACCCAGAGGTGAACAAAACCGACACAATACTGTAAATTCTGCTGCATCCCGTCAGACTGGCTGGCAATCCTAGCATAATTGAGTAAAGGCTAGGCATATCATAATCAGCCTATTATGTTCTCACTGTTGGGACACACACCCTCCTTTCTGTGAGAAGGAATAGGCTATAATACACCACGCGGGCCCAGTGCGGGTTGGTAGATGTCACAGGTGAATAGACTCGGTTGGGGCTATATAAATAAACTAGTGGACTGTATGAAATATAGGTGTAATACCACAATTAACATCGATTAAAACTTGTGAAGACCGTACAAAGAAATGCCCGGAGTGGCCGGCGTCTGTGAGCTCAGTGAGTGGTAGGGCGCGCATCGGCGGTCGCGTAGCCGGGTTCGGTACCCCCGAGTCCCGCGCCCTCCCCTCTTTTGGTTCTAGGACGTGCCGGTTTCCTCACGATGTTTTTCTTCACCGTTTTTGAGAGCAGTGGTGATGAAATAAATTACACAAAGTAATACGCCTGCCTGGGTTCGAACCCACGACTTAGTGTTCGTAAGTCGGGGTCGCCACCACTGGACCATCGCTGCTCTCACCGCCGTTATAGGCTGATTATGCTGGGTGTATCAACCTGAATACCAGTATTTTACAAGAAGCGACTGCCTATCTGACCTCCACAACTGAGTATCTGGATACCACGACTGACTGTCAGATTTTCGGACTACCCGTAACGACAAATGACAGCCGGGACCAACGGGTTAACGTGCTTTCCGAGGTACAGAGAGAACTTGGTATGTGTAATGGCTAGTCACTCATCCATGGAGCGACCATGGCCAGCGTAGCTTAGCCTAGAAGATCGACCCATACGGCTTTAAGTATGTAACCTGAGCTCTATAGGCTTTTTTTTTTTTTGGAGGGTGAGAAATCATCAAATGACTCCTCCCGCTCTGGGCGGAGCGGAAGGGAGTGTCAGACTCTTACTGACTAAAAAACACCCATGTTCCTTCATTGGCCCTTTATGTTCCAGGGCCGCGGTATCTCTTTCGAACAGTCCCGCAGCCCTGGCAGGCACCGGCCCTTGCGGGCCCCTCCCGTTTGCTGACAACTCTTTGAGGCGCGCGTGGAACACGAACGCGCCGTCGACACGGCCTGCCCGTCGTCATACGACGGACGGACGGCGAGCTAGCCCATTACTCGCCGTCCACAGGCCCGCGCCTACGGTGGCCGAGAGCCATCACGGCGTGGCCCCCGACGCCCGGTGCTTCTCCCGCGGCGGCTGGGACGTGAGGAGGTTCTCTCCCTCTCACGTTCCGCCGCCTCCTTCGCTAGCATGACTGCTTCGCAGAAGGAGGCGACGGCTTCCCATTCCCTCTCGCCCCGGACCATGGCTTGAACCAGGGCCGGGCGCGAGAGGTCGCCGCCGCCAATCGCCGCTACGAGGACACGGCGGTGCTCCTCCCAAGCGGAGCAGACCTCGACGGTGTGCTCCACCGTGTCAAACTCAAACTCAAACTCAAAGCATTTATTTCAATTAGACCATTACAGGCACTTTTGAAAGTCAAAAACAAAAAAGCTAAGCTACAGTCACATTCACAAGGCATAATAACTTGCGAAAGTACTGTAGTTGCACATTCCAAATCGTAGATCTCTATGGAGAAGAATGGGCAAGAAACTCCATGGACACTCTTTTTAATCAAAATATTGTTACAAAATCCTGGTTACATCATTCATGTTGAGATTATACATATAAGTATGTGAGAACGATGTACAAAGACGTGCACATTAAGAGCGTCCAGAGTAAAAGATTAAACTAACAATTTAAAAATGAAGTAATTAAAATAAACCGTGACAGCTAAGAGATGACCAGTCCCAACTGACAGCGCCCGTTCACGAACATGACGCATGGATCAGCGCCATTCAACTCAACCACATTGAAGGGAACTAAATGACCCGACACACCCGCCACCATCAGCGAGACATTTGTGTGAGCATGACATTCTCTCAGCTACCAGGGCACATTCAAGTCAATGAAGATAACTAAATGTAAATGGTAGCTTTACCGTACATAGTACTCACACATGTGCTATGCGATTATATAATACTAAGAGATTGAATCTATACAATTCAAAGATATTTTTACAATCTTCTGCAGCTTCCACAATAACTTCACATGGCAATCAATTAGTTTGCCCCTATGGTTGTGGAGCAGGACCAGCATTGAGCCAAGCATTTTTATCATCAATGTAATCCCCCAACTTATAATATGCTTGCCTACATAGTGTGCGTTTTATACAAGATTTAAATTTCGTCTCATTCAGTTGTAGAATGTGGGGAGGTATTTTATTGTAACATTTTAAACAGTACCCCATGAAAGATGAGTCTACTTTAGCTAGCCTGAAACCTGGTTGAGTTAGTTGGTCCCTATTTCTAGTATGATAGTGGTGTCGGTCACCTCTTTTACTAAATAAATGCAAATTTTTCCTAACGTACATGATGTTTTCATAGATGTATTGACAAGGTACTGTCATGATGTTAATTCCCTTAAACAGTTCTCTTAGAGAATCGCGTCTACGTAGATCATATAAGGCTCTGATAGCTCTTTTCTGCAGAATAAATATAGACTCAATGTCTGCAGCCCGTCCCCATAGTAAAATATCGTATGACATAATACTATGAAAATAACTAAAATAGACTAGCCTCGCGGTATCTACATCAGTAAATTGACGGATTTTTCTAACAGCATATGCTGCTGAACTCAGCCGTCCTGCAAGAGAAGTTATATGCGGACCCCATTGAAGCCTTGAATCGAGCGTGATCCCCAAGAAAACAGTTTTTTCGACGAATTCTAGTTTCTCTTGATTCAATACTATGTCACTATCACTACTTTTGACATTCGATAGAGCAAATCTTATACACTTCGTTTTTTTCCCATTTAATACTAAATTATTCGCGGTGAACCAATTATGGACCAGCAATAGGGCGTTATTTACGTCGTCAAGATTTGTGGCACGTCTGTTTGTCTTAAATATTAAAGAGGTATCGTCAGCAAACAACACCATTTGTGGTTGGTTTTTAAATAAATGGGGTAGATCATTTATATAGACTAAAAAGAGGAAAGGACCTAATATCGAACCTTGCGGTACACCCATACTTACTTTTAAACCCATTGAATTGACACCATTTATTTGTACTTGCTGATGTCTATCGTTTAAATACGATTTAACTAAACTGAGCGCAAGTTTCCCTAAACCGTAATGTTCAAGTTTCAAGAGTAGGGTTTCGTGGTTTACGCAATCAAATGCTTTCGAGAGGTCACAGAAGATTCCTATGGCATCTTGTGCCTCTTCCCACGCCGTAAATATGTGTTTTAATAAGGTGACACCGGCGTCAGTCGTGCAACGTCCTTTGGTGAAACCATATTGTTTCTCATGTAAGATTTTATTGGTGTTAAAGTGTGTGAGCATTTGATTAAGCATTACCTTTTCAAACACCTTGCTGAAAACCGGCAACACGGATACGGGTCTATAGTTATTGGTGTCTTTACTGTCCCCGGATTTGAAAAGTGGTATTACCTTGCTGTATTTCATAAGGTCCGGGAAGACTCCTTGGTCCACACATAAATTAAATATTAAGGCTAAAAACGGTGCTATAGTCTCAATAATAGCTTGACAAACTTTAATGGACATTCCCCAAAGATCTTCAGTTAATTTGATTTTGATTTCCTTAAAAGCTTTAACGACTGTGATGGGGTTTATATGCTTAAATTGAAACTCAACCGGACAGGCTGAAACGTTCGCTCTCAACAAATCAATAGAAACCAAGGGTGAGGAATTTAAGGTTTCAGTAGTTTTAAGTGGGATACTAGTGAAGAAATCTACAAATTCTTGAGCAACTTCGTTTTTAGAGCTTATAAGACCACGTGAAGTATCTAGTGTGATATCATTATTATATTTTTTATGTCTATTAGTTTCACTATTGATAATTTTCCAAACCGTCTTTATTTTATTATCGGCGGATTTAATCTTGTTGCTAATGAATAAGGCTTTAGCAACCTTACAAGTGTTTTTAAAAATTTTAGAGTAAGTTGCAACATATTTATTAAAAGTTTCTGAGTTGATGTAAGGCTTAAGGCCGTACAGTTCAAACAATCGCTCCCTACTTTTCCTAATACCCTTAGTTGCCCAGTCACTGAACATAAACTTTGGGCAAATAGATTTAGTTTTCATTTTTAATGTATTATTAAACTCGGTGTAAACTACCGAAAAGAATTCCTCATAAAAGTGATTTACATTTTCAATAATATGGTCCGGAATACCTAAATTACTAATTAAGTTATTATTAAATTTATTTAAATTACTGGGTGTCATTTGTCTGGACTTTATCTGAATTTTTTGTAATGGTGTGTAGGACTCGAAAACAACGGTTTGGCCGCCATGATCAGAAGGAAGGTAATTTACAATTGATTTATCCAAGTAGTCGCAGCAACAAAAAACATTATCAATACATGTTGCAGTATTTGTAGTAATTCGGGTTGGTTCCGAAAACACGTTTAACAAATTAAATGATTTAAAAAGATGTAATAATCTACTGCTATTTGAATTTTGATCTAAAATATTAACATTAAAGTCACCACAGATTACCAGTGATTTATTACCAGTTGCAAGCTTTGCTAAAGTATCTTCCATTACCGATTCAAAAATAGAGTAGTTTTGATAATTTGGGGGTCTGTAAACGCACACTATAACATGCCTATCCAGCTCAACACAAGACAGCTCAATATTATGTTCAACCGATAGATCAACAATATCACTACGAGTCTTAAATTTAATACAATTTTTAACTAAGATTAATGAACCCCCACGAATCTTAGCTTTCCGGTTAAAGCAACTGCCCACACTGTAATTTGCGTAATTAATTAGCATTTCATAATCTTTTAACCAATGCTCAGTGAAACAAACAATTTCAATCTTTGTTTTTTCTAAAAACAATTCAATTTCTAGTTGCTTTGAAGAGAAACCTTGAATGTTTTGATGAAATAATTGCATGGAATTCTGCTTAGCCCCTTTTTTACATTTAGCTATTTGAGAGCAAGAAGATACAAGTATATTGTTGTTGATCGGTGTAACATCAATGTTACCGGTACCCTCTGTTGTCTTACTAACTAGTTTAAATGAGTATCCGGAGTGAGCCCCAAGACTCCTATGCCATCGCAAGGCAATGAGATCCTACTACTAGTGGACCCCACTCCAGGATCTCCTATAGTTACACAATTGAAAAAAGAATTATTAGTATTATTACTAATAGTCGCAGTGTTAATAATTGAAGTAAACATTGACATACTACTTATGTCTGAGTGAATATTATATACTAATAGCCTAGCTATTTTGTGTCTACAACTGATAGGTAGATACACTTTACCCCGTGTCGACTTAAGTTTACCAACAAAACTGTTGATATCTAGATATATAAGCCTGTCACTATAGTGACCTACTAGAAAATGAATATGCTTATTCAGCATGTGAATATAATTGTTTTTCCTGCTTGACAACTTTTCAAAATATGGGAAAGCACACAATATTATTTTACGACAATTCAACTTTAACAACTCCGTTACACTGTCCGTGATATCTTGTTTTGTAAGTTTTGAACTGTTTCCTATAAATATTGTTATATCGGTATTAACATTGTAAACATTTCTAGTTACAGATGCCATTATCTGTTGGTATGTTGACCCTGGCATACAATGATTTTGGTTGGAAAAACTCAGGTTATTACTTACTAATTTACCTACACCTCTTCCTATACTATCTGAAAACATTATTGAGTTAGAACAGTCATGACTATCATGTAACTCAGGCTGTACCACATGTAAATAATCTTGAGTAATATTATTTGTTTCTTGGTTGAGTATACAGTCCTGAGATAAATTTTCAGCCTCGGACGGGTCCTCCATTACCTCAGGCTGGACAGTATCATGGTTGGTAACTGTCTGACAACTACATCGACACAGTACCAACTCATTTGCCACAAGAATATGTTCCCTTATTTGGTTCTGAGAACTCGCATACCTACTAGAAAGGGAACTAAGTGAGTCTTGAAGTACCTGTATTTCAGACTGCAAATGCTGAGTATCAATTTCATAAATTTTTATACTGTCTTCTAATTTTATTTGGTAATTATCTAACTTATTAACTAAATCAACACGCTCTTTCCTCATTGGAATATATTTAGAAAAGCGTTTATGCTGTTTCCTAAATTGATTACATTTTTTAATTATTCTATTCAGTTTTGCATATTTTTTAATTTTATTATTGCTTACTGAATAATTCTGTTTATGGAAGGAATCTTCAGTCAGATCAATTGTTATTAAGGAAGGTGGGATACAATTACTATTTAATAATTCATTATATAAGAGGTTTGTTTCTTTAACCTGAGTAACTTCTTTTTCTTTTTGTAAGTTCAATATACAATTATTGGCTTGAATTAACTTATCTTCTAGGTCCCTAATTTTATTTAAAGCCTCCTCATACAAGTTACTACAATTTGTAAAACCAGCTGTGACAACCTTCAGTTGATCCCGTTCATCAACATGTCCTCCGGTCGATCCTCGCAATTGTAGCACGCGGACGTTTCCTCCCGCCCGATTTGGTGCAGGTACCTCCCGAAGCACCCGTGTCCGGTGAGGACCTGCGTCAGGCGGAAGGTGAGGGCGCCGTGGCGCCTCCCTAGCCACTCCTCAAAGAGGGGACTTACCGCCACTATCGTGGCGTGCCCTGAGCTCTATAGGCTTAATACTCGTATAAAAATCATGAGTCACGATGTTAGTACACGCTATTCTCCGGAACCACTCAACCGATTTCAATGAAATTTTGCGAATATGAATGGTTGGTTCCAGCTTGAAAAATGGTGGCGTCATTCGTTCAATATACTCACCACTCAATTTAGTCAACGACGTCTCATCACCACCGTACTCTTTCGGCAGTATTTCCCTAGGTATATGCTTGTGAAGATCTTCGTAACTATTGTGTACATGTACTCTGTTAGCCACCTTCTCTCTTAGAGCTTGCTTTAGGAGGAATATCAGCTTGTCAATGAATGGTGGTGCGTTTAGTATGTGGATGCCCTTGATTTTTGTGCCGATGCCTTCCTGTAAATGGAAAAGGTTTTTAACGAACTAAGAATATTAGCTTTTTCAGTCTATAATGTTCCCATTGCTGGAACACAGGTCTGTTTTCTATAAGATGGAGTGCTGTAATTCATCACACTGTGCCATAGCGGATTGATGGATATCAGATGTCTTTGAACTTTTTGGTTTTAGGACATGCTGGTCTCCTCATGATGTTCTCCTTCACTGTTTTGAGGTGATGTAATATATTACACAAAGTACGCGTCTGCGATCATTGAAACGGCCTACAAATCGTAGTTCAGGGCCCATTAAAACCAGGGCTGATGGACTGTTCGATAGAGATACCGCGGCCATGGAACATAAAGGGCAAAAGAAGGAATATGGATGGTTTTTAGTCAATAAGTCTGAAACTCGCTTCCGCTCCGCCCAGAGCGGGAGGAGTCATTTGATGATTTCCCATCCGAAAAAAAAAAGAAAAGGGGGCTCATTACCATCGGGCTACCACTGCAGTTGAATAAAAATAACAAAACAATACTTGCAATGAATTGTTCAATAAGATCAATTATCTTATAGTTTGATCTCGTTGTGATATTTATGATAAATAATGGAACTTCGAAAATCAATAGCAAAGAGTAATTAAATGTGTTATTGCGATCGCTACTTCGCTAGGCGTCAATTTTCAATAATCAAAATCAATATAGTCAACCTAGCGCAATTCACTGCTAGTTAAGGGCCTCTCAAGGTGCACCACAACACATTGCCCTTACCTTTTGACCTTTCGCAAGCAGTCTGAGACCTTTTTAAGATCGTCAGTATACAATGTCCGGTCATGAACTAGCGATATTCTAGGTAGTTACATAACAACTTACTAATCTGCTACACTTTATTGATTTGCAAAAAAAAAATTGCCTGGTGACAGACGGACAGACAGACAGCGGCGTCTTAGTAATAGGGTCCAGTTTTACCCTTTGAGTACGGAACTCTAAAAAAACCTCTACTATCGTACTATTGCATTTATTAATTGCCCAGGCGTTTACGTTCAAAATCCTCTACTGCTATTATGATTTCCAAGATTTTTATACTTGTATTGTATTGTATAACGGGCTGGTGTCCGCAACTCCACATCCAATGCGCGTATTTTGCGTGCTTTTTGATTTTTATACTTACAGTGCATAGGACTTCAGCTTTCTTGATGACGATAGGATTCAGTTTACCGAGCAGACCCATGTGTATATTCGTAAGGTCTATTACGAACCGTTCCGAAGGAGTATAGTCGAAGTTTATTCTGTACTCTCCGATCTAAAAAATAGTTAGTGTATTAGAAGAAATCGCTTTCGTTGGATTTTTTTAACAGAAGACCCTGTCTGTTTTTTTATTCTATAATTTGCTCCACACGTCTAGGAGGTTCTCCTGTATCGTGGGTGCGTTAAGCATTTAGACTCATATACTCTGATACTCAAACTGCCAGACCCGGAACAACTACCAGAACTATTATTCATTCTGTGCTGTAGGCCATACAAATATTTGTTCCGTGCGGGGATCGAACCCGCGCGGCACATTAATTGGTGACACTTCACAAATTATTAAACACTTCACAAATTATTATGGGTTTCGATAACAAAACCTATTCTTAATTTGCAAGTCAATGGTCACATTGAGTCATATTATTAGCGCAAATTGTTTAAAATTTAAATGTATACGGGGTGGAAGGGACATTGACCCACAAATGATTACCACATGTTCAATGTATGTAATGTCCCTGTGTGCGTTGGTTACTTACCAAAAAGCAATATCTGAAGTAAGCCAGGATGCTGAACGGGTCCAGTTTCTCGGTCAGGAATTGTGTCACCATTACCCTGGTTTGGTCTTTAGGATGCAACTTTGGGAGAGGTACGTAGTTTCTGTAATTAAACAAACAATATGGAACTATCAAATTTTTAAACACAGTTAATGACAGTGTGACAGATGGGCCAGAATCGTCACACAGTGGGTTCTTGAAAAGAAGGTAAAACACCAGGAGAGTTGGAAAGGAATGAGGAAGGGCTTTGCCCAGCAATGGGGCAGAATAGGCCAATAAAAATAAGTGCGAGTCGGACTCGCACATGAAGGGTTCCGTACCATCGTTGTAGGAGCCCTTTAATTTTTTTTTATTTTTTTGAATTTGTTATGAACTCAAATGCATTTATGTGTGTGTAAAACGTATCCACGATCGGCAACACATGCGATCGATACCCATTGAAAAATTCATTCATCGATCGATTCTCATTATTTCACAAAAAAAAAATTAAATTTATTCTTTCGTGTTTTTTTTTTATTGTTATTTTTTGAAAAAAATAGTCCCAATCGTTTCGAGTTCATGGTATTCGACTCCAGAACGACCTAAAAATAATGGTGTATAGCATAGCTGTGTAGGAAAACATCATGAAAAAAGCGGCATGTCTTAGATAGATTCAAAATACTAACGCATGTGACATCTTATTAGAATCATCATCGTGGCTGGTCAGATTATTAGAATCATCATAATCTGCCTAGCCTTTTCCCAACTATCTTGGAGTTGGCTCCCAGTGTAACCGCATGCAGCCGAATACCAGTATTTTACGTGAAGCAACTGCCTATCCTTGTTTTTTTTTTGGGATTGGAAATCATCAAATGACTCCTCCCGCTTTGGGCTGAGCGGAAGGGAGTGTCAGACTTTTACTGACTAAAACCCATCCATGTTCCTTCTTTTGCCCTTTGTGTTCCAGGGCCGCGGTATCTCTTTCGAACAGTCCCGTAGCCCTGGCAGGCATCGGCCCTTGCTCCTCTGGTTTGCTGACCATCTCTTTGAGACGCGCGTGGAACACGAAGGCGTCGTCGACACGGCCTGTCGTCATAAGACGGACGGACGGCGAGCTAGCCCATTACATACCGTTCACAGGCCCGCGCCTGCGGTGGCCGAGAGCCACCAAGTGGCCCCCGACGCCCGGTGCTTCTCCCGCGGCGGCTGGGACGTGAGGTTCTCTCCCTCTCACGTTCCGCCACCTCCTTCGCTAGCATGACTGCTTCGCAGAAGCAGGTGACGGCTTCCCATTCCCTCTCGCCCCGGACCATGGCTTGAACCAGGGCCGGACGCAAGAGGTCACCGCCGCCAATCACCGCTACGAGGACACGGCGGTGTTCCGCCCAAGCGGAGCAGACCTCCATAGTTTGATCCACCGTGTCCTCCGGGCGTTCCTCACAATGGTAACACCCGGGCGTTTCCTCCCGCCCGATTCGATGCAGGTACCTCCCGAAACTACCGTGTCCGGTGAGGACCTGCGTCAGGCGGAAGGTGAGGGCGCTGTGGCGCCTCTCTAGCCACTCCTCAAAGAAGGGACTTACCGCCACTATTATGGCGTGCCCTGCACGGGGAGCAACTGCCTATCTGACCTCCACAACCCTGTTAGTACTGGGTAATACGATGCCCTTAGGTAAGACTGGTTCTCAGACTTTCGGGCCACTGACTACCTGTGACAACTGTCAAAGATCTACAAATGACAGCCATGAGCTCTCTCTGACACTATTATTTATCAATGAGGCAATATTCCACAATGTTGCGGAGGATGGCGCCGAATACGATTTTAATGGTCAATTATTATTTGAAACTACAACTAAATCAGTTTCTATAACTAATTACAAACTAAAAAGTAACAAGATTATTTTACAGAACAATTTATTACTGGAAGCACTGTTCTTTGTATTAAATTAGACCTGTCCTTTGATCTGCCGGAAATGGTTTTATGCAATTGTAAAAAGTAATGAAACCATTAATTCAGCTTTAACTTAAAAACGCCTTTGTATTTTTGAATATTGGTATTACTTAATTATTAAAATAATTAATTTGTGAAATATTCTAGTACTGTTTGTAAGTTTTAATAAACTTACTATGTAATGAATTACTGTACTGAGTGTGTGTGATACTGCCGCCCACTCGGAAGAGGCGTGGTAGCAACGAGAAGTCTCGTTAGCTCGCAATTAGAAAATAATTGAAGTACTAAGTAGGTAATTGAAAGTGGTTTTTGAGGTGAGCAATATTAAGTTGTGTAAAAGAGAGTGTAAGGAGTTTCTTAGCCCGTTCTTCTGCGTATAAACAACCATGTTTGCGAACGGGTGGCTCTACTCTAGAAAGTTTACAAGTGCCTGTAAAGGGTTTATCACTACTCACTACATAGTATAAAACAAAGTCGCTTTCTCTGTCCCTATATCCCTATGTATGCTTAAATCTTGAAAACTACGGAACGGATTTTGATGCGGTTTTATTTAATGTGTATCTATATTTTAGATAGAGTGATTCAAGATCGAGGAAGGTTTATTTATGTATAATACATGCACCCGTGCGAAGCCGGGGCGGGTCGCTAGTTAGAAATAAACGTTTGAAGTTTGAGTCAAGTGTTGTGTGTGATTTCAACTACCTACCTACTTATCTACCAACAATAAAAAAAAAATGACGCACGGTTAGACTGGAAGACAATATGGCGGATGGATTCGATATTTGAGGAAAGTGTTGTTTCTACAGTTTTCCCTGCCTTAACAGGTACATATCTGTATAGCAGTGACACACAAACGTTCTAAGATGGATCAGAATGTAAATGGCTAAACTATCCCCTGAGATACAGGTTCCCGCCTAGTTCAGGAGCAGGGTCAAAACTCTGTGAACCTCGTTAACCACCACACAAGAAACAATTGCGAAAATTTTCATGTAGGTGCCTACTAAATTGTAATGAGTTTTAATGGTGAGAAGTAATTTTTTATTTTATTTTATTAATTACCAGTTTATTATAATGAAGGATTATATAACAAGTAATTGTTATTTCAAATGACGAACGAGAAACATACAATTTTAACGATTAAACCTTGTAACTGCGTTTTTTGTAATCATTTTTTAATTTTGTAAATGTTCTTCTAACAAAAGTTTTTTTAGCCTTTGGAGCACAATACTATTACTGAAGCGATTTGTGATTTGTTATTCTAAAATTAATCACACAAACTTTTTTACCGCCGGCTTACTTATAAGAGACAAACACTTGAAGCTATGGCCACTATTCAATTATTTCTACACTTAACTCTAAATCAACATAACGTAGATTTTTTGTATATGTTTTTTTTTTATATATTTCGTCAAATGTTTTCTTTCATCGACTTTTTTTACTAATTCAAACTCGTGTTGATTCGGTCATTAACCTTTAACAAGTCATTCATCATCACCATCTGATTAGCCTTTTCCCAATGTTGTTGGGGTCGGCTTTCAGTCTACCCGGATGCAGCTGAATACCAGTATTTTACATAGAGCGACTGCCAATCTGACCTCCACAATCCAGTCAGTACTAGGCAATACGAAATCCCTTGGTAGGACTGGTTGTCTGACTTTCGGGCCACTGACTACTTGTAACGACTGTCAAAGATCTACAAATCTTTCCCTTTCTTTTTATCATGCTTTCCCAGGGATGGAGGAATCTTGGTATGTAATGGGTGGTCATCCATCCACGGACCAACGTAGGCAAGCGGGGCTTAACGTACGTACACTTCTGCAAAATCAGAGGTGTACGTAATAGTACACCCATATTTCGCCAATTACATTGAAGTCCCATGAAATAGGTGGCGAGCCTATAGTCATTGACCGGGCAAAAATCCAGACAACGCGGCAGCTACTGAGAAATTCCTGATGGTAAATCGCAATATTACTTTGCCCAAACCAAGAATCGAACCCAAGACATCACGCTAAGCGACCACTAGACCAACGAGGCAGTCTACTAGGAGACTATTAGGTCCTAGGTAGAAATGAGATTATTCCTAAAATTTTTAGGGTGACTTACACAACATCCCATAGAGATTCAAATTCTTCCACGGTCCTGTTGGCACACAACTCCGGCATCATACCTCGTGACGTCAGCAGTCTTTCTAATCTCCTCTTGGTTTCTTCTACTGATCCTTTCGCTATTAGGAACACTCGTTCTAGAAGTCCTCTGTCTGAAAAATAAATCAAACCATTGTCATTATTTATTGATTTCTTGCCCGTTTTTCACTTCAGCTGTAACGATCAAGATGGCTGACGCCTTGACTGTTCAAAATTCAAGTAACTGTTCATTTACGGTTCGATTAAAAAGCTCTAAGTTTTTTTTATGGTATGAGAGATTTGTGTGGAAGATAAAGAATTGTTGCGCCAACTAAAGATTTCAATTTTCCCTCACCACACTTTGAACAGTGACATCACCAAAGCTGCAGCTGAACGATACCAACGGTACGAGTGAGAAATGTATCCATAATATCTTCGGCACCGACTCTAAATAAACCAGGACCTGACAGCAAAATGTAACTGTGAAAGACGACACCTTGAGGATAACGGCAAATCCTAGAAATAAAAACCTCGAAGAAATGTGACAGCCATTAATGCACTGGGCCCAGGTGTTAGAATGGCTATAAACTCTCACAGTGAAGAGGCCTTTGTCCCAGCAGTAGGAACATTATAGGTTGATTATAACATAACCTCACGACTGTAATCCCCGAAGGGTAAGGCAGAGGTGTACCTAATAGTACACCCACATTTTGCCAGTTATGTTTAAGTCCCATGTAAGGGGGCGAGCGTTTTGCCAGCAACCGGGCTCAAATCCAGACTCCGTGGCTGCTACTGATTTCCTGATGGAAAAACCCAATAACACTTTGCCCGAGCTGGGAATCGAACCCAGGACCTCATGCTCAGCAGTCGCGCTTTCGACCGACTACCAGACCAATAAGTCAGTCTAATGATTACGTTTGATTACGTACCTACATATAACGGTAAAACTTACTCAAATAGTTGCTCGCCTCTACCAAGTGCTCTTGTTTCTTGATCCATTCCTCCACAATGTCTATAGCATCGTTAATTCTCTTTACATCATCTATATCATATTGTTGGCGGACCTTCTTCATGTCTTCTTGAGTCACCGTGATTAGCGGGTGGTGTGGTATCTCTTCCATCTTGAACTGGAAAAGAAGAAGAGATTTTCCGTTATTTAGGCTGCGAGATGGGTAGACGACATAGTTGCCATTGGGGGAAAACCTGGTTGAGGCTGGCACAGAAACGTGGAGGTTGGTACAAGAAAAGTCTGGCCTATACCCAGCAGTGAATGAATTAGGATGCGAATGAAGTCGATGCTTTACTACTACTTCAACTACAGGCATTTTCTATGCCTAAATGGAGACTCCTCGACATGAAATGTAAGCCAAAATATTGTGAAATAAACTTATTCTATTTATAAATATTTTTTTATCCTGAACTGCAATTCGTGCTCGCAGAATCCTCTAAACTGAGGCAGCTATTTAGGATTTTGATAAGTGGCAATTTGTGACTTCCAGAAATAATTTTATTATCTTTTAAAATGGACACGTTACACTCTTATCGACAACTACCAGTTGGTATGCTGCTGGCTTGACTCGTCTATCGGATTCAGAGGTATGTTTGAATACCTTTCAAGTGGACGGAAGGACAGATTCAGTCATGTAATACGACATCCATAAATTGTGACGAAAAATCGTGTAAGATTTTATTTTATTTTCTGTTTTAATTTTATCAATACTTGTTTATTTTAAACTTGTAATTGCATCGTAATCTGTTTGCAGTAGGTTGGCGTGGGACCTAGTTAAATTGCATTCTAATTTTAATTACGTTCGGAACTAGTTTAGGAGTTTTAGCGTCAATAATATGTTGTTTAGCAAACATGAGGGTTGAATCCTTTTAATAGAGATGACCAGTTTAAAAGGTTTGGCGACTATAATTTAGCAGTACGTTTATACTGCAAAATTGTAGTCTTAAAATTAAAAAAAAAACTTTTCCCGGCCTAGGAGCCATGTACACAGACACACACACACATAATTACCTTTTCTATTACAGCTACCGCAAACTGGTCCTTATCTAAGGCCATCAGCAACACCGCGTAAATAACCATTTAAGGGTCTTACTTCCTTCAACATTTGTGCCATAAATCCTTCCGTTTCGCTTGATTGAAGTTGCGAAACATCCCTCTACCCCTTATCGACCCTTATCAATGGGACATCTGAACCACAACGATTTCTTATCAAAGTGTTGCTCAATTTGTCTTTTGGTTTAAAGTTCTTGCTTGAGTCGTACAGATAGCGGGGAAGTAATGTTTTGGTGATCTTCATCATGTTACTGACATCAATACTTTTTTTATGCCTAAACGGTTGTGTACGCTAAGAATCGGACATTAAGACGTGTTTTAGAACAATCATAGCCAGAAATCGCGAAAAATCGGTACCTAGGCAGGTAACTACTTTTGAAAGGAAAATAGGCTGACGTCTACTCAGAACTATCTTGTTATAGATACCTATTAAGAAGAGTATAAGTCGTCCAGCTAGGGGCTTAAAACTAAATTTCAAAACGAAGCGACTACACGCTTAGGGCACCCCCTGTGGGGTACGAGTCTCAGCTTAAGGCGTAACTTGGGGGGAACAGCAATGGACAGGTTGGATCGGAACAAGAATATCATTTAATCGAACTTAAAAGTACAGTGTCAGCATCGCAGTCTGGTTCGAGTAAGGGTCGAGCGGGGCATGGACCGGGACGTCGCGACAGGCCTCGACGGCGAGGACGGAATGATAGAGTTTCGCTACTGCTCTCCTAGAGTGCTAGCGTCATCGGGAGTGACGGGAGTATGCCTTACGAATCTTGCCGATGCGAGTGGGCATTCTGATGTCTAAGTGTACACTCTCATTGCGGACACAGAAGGGGCTCCCTCACGGGAGTCCACACACACACATACACAAGAGAGGCGAAACGATTTGTTCGAAGACAGCTCTGCTAAAGTGGCTAGCTTTATGTGTGCGCACAATATTTATATGTAGGTAGTTGTCTGTAGTTGTGGTTCAGATAACTCCCGGGGTGTCGCTGGTACATATCTATATACATATAATAAATCTGTACACGTGGCGTGTCTGTACATTGAAAATATTTAGAAAAAAAATAGTAGGGGTGTTAAAGGATCACACACAGAACCCATTTCTACCATTTTTAGAATTTTTGTCTGTTTGTCGGTTTGTCTGTTCGTTTGTGCGCGCATCACGTAAAAACCCCTAATTGTATTCAAAATTGAAATATTAAAACATAAGAAGCATTATTCCGCGTAACATTTAGCGTTTATTTCATCAAAATCGACCCACAGACGCAAAAGATATTATAGTTTAAAATTTAATTAGTAACCTCATACGCGATTTCTATGATAAATTTAATTATTTACGTAAATAGCTTTTAGTCGAAGTGTAGTCGGAATGGCTGAAAATGAATTTGATTTTATTTTTCCTTTTGTGTTTACGCAGCGCTGTGCAATGAATTGCTCAGCCACTGCGCCAACCGTGCCGTCATATAGCTATGGTTGTGACTTCGTCGGGCATTGTTGCAACTTTTCTTAAGGGTGGCCGGACTGCACATTCCATTTTCAAATTGCCACTGAATCTTGCAAGCGAAGATACCCCAACATGCAACATCAATAAAAACGGGGCAGTCCTTTTGCAGCAGTGAAAGTTAATAGTATGGGACGAGTGCACAATGTCACAGAAACATGTATTAGAGGCGTTGAACCGCAGCTTGCAGGACATCCGCAGCAACCAGTCGCTGATGCGTGACGTCGTTCGGCGACTTAAGACCCTGTGGACGGTGAGTAATGGGCTAGCTCGCCGTCGGACCGTCTTATGACGGCAGGCCGTATCAACGGAGCGTCCGTGTTCCACGCGCGACTCAAAGAGATCAAACTCAGCAAACCGGAAGGGCCCCCCAAGAGCCGATGCCTGCTGGGGCTGCGGGACTGTTCGAAAGAGATACTGCGGCCCTGGAACACAAAGGGCTAAGAAGGAACGTGTACCGCCTAGCCCGTTTAATTTCTCAACTCCCTGGCGTAAACGGGCGTGCTGTCTCATCAGCTGGAGCTTAAAGTTAGCCTTCCAGTTGTGGTCATGCGAAACCTTGATGCAACCAGACTGTGCATCGGTACCAGGCTTCGTATCACAAAGCTGGGCAGTAACATTATAAAAACGGAGCTGCTAAAGGAGAGAGCGTTTTAATTCCCCGCATGCCCACTATTTCAAATAACTTGCCATTTCAATTTAAGAGGTTACAATTTCCCTTAAATTGGCTTTTACAATGACGATAGACAGACAGACAGATCACAGATCATCATGACAGATCCCGGGGCCACACCATAAAAGTGGCAGGCATTCAATTGTGCACTCCATGCTTTTCACACAGTCAATAATTATGTGTTGGTTGTTCAGTGCCCAAAACTTGCACATGCTTACGGAAAATAATAAGTCCATATACAGAACGGTATTAGAATAAATAGTGCCCAACAAGGCGTGTGATGGTTCGCTTTGAAAAGAAAGTTGGACAGCACCAAAATAAACGGTTTTTAGGGTTCCGTACCCAAAGGGTAAAACGGGACCCTATTACTAAGCCTCCGCTGTCTGTCTGTCTGTCTGTCTCCAGGCTGTATCTCATAAACCGTGATAGCTAGAAAGCTGAAATTTTCACAAATGATGTATTTCCGTTGCCGCTATAACAACAAATACTAAAATTAAAAAAAAATATTAAGGGGGGTCCCCATACAATAAACGTGTTTTATTTCGTATTTTTTATAGATAATGGTACGGAACCCTTCGTGCGCGAACCCGACTCGCACTTGGCCGGTTTTTAAGCCATATCGTCCCCATTTAATTTTGTTTGGGACTTCTTTTTATAGTCATCAGCATCACCCACATTATCACATTTTGATCAGCCAGTCAGTTCTCACACATCACGCCATGTAATACCCGAAGGTTAAGGCAGAAGTGTACCTAATCGTACAACCACATTTCGCCAGTTACATTGAAGTCCATGTGATAGGGGGCGAGCCAATTTCCACCAGCTGGGCACAAATCCAGATTCCGTGGCTGCTATTGAGAAATTCCTGATGGAATAACCCAATAACACTATTATTTATAGTATTTTTTTCAATTGCATACATTGTTTAATGTTAAGTGGAAGAGGGGAGTCACACAAACATCTCCTTGCTCAAAAGGTGATCTCTAAATCATGTGCGTTATAACTTTATGTAATTATGTAATTAAATAGACCATCGATCCCAGGACCTCATGTTTAGTAGTCGCAATTGCGACCACTCGACCAACGAGGCAGTCTCTCACATACACACCAAAATTTCCACGCGAACGACAACGCGGGCAACAGCTAGTTGTAGATGGCGTCAATTGTCTATGGGAAATGTTTGTAGTTGCGGTTTTCTGTTATTGACCCGCACCTCATAGTATTTTCGATAAGTTATACTAGATGGTGCAGAATGTTGGTACACAATAATTAATTATAATTATATTTGTTTTTTTTTTTTAAATAAACAATCAGTCATTATCTTTCTGCTCGTGTTGCGCCGACCCCAAGTAACGTGGGTTGTCCCACGTTACTTGGGGTCGGCGCAACACGTTTTTTTCTTCCATTCTTCTCTGTCAACCGTCACGCTATCATTTACTTCTTTATATTTCATATCATTCTTCACACAATAATAAACAATCAGTGATGAGGAACAATTCTTAATGTTTGCTATCTCATTATAGAACGGTAACAAATGTACACAGTTTATGAGTTTATGACGTTTAAAAACTTACTTTTGTTCAATAATAAATTTTCCGCAACATTGTTCTTGAGATTGATGGCTGTGGAAAACATATGTTTGGTACTTTAATCACGCTCGGTCAGTGTTTTATTATTTGAAAAATAATTATTGAGTTCTTAAAAATAAATGACAAGTATTGTAGACATGATTTATTAGGGAAACTCCTTGAAAATATCAATAAAAACCAAGGTAAGGTTTCAGCTCTGTCACGCAGTATAAATCATAATTGGCTACTACCGCGGACAACGGCGATGGTTGACCAGTTTTACCACTTATACGGCATGACCCCCCCCCCCTATTAACATGTTGAACCAGCAATCTAAACTCGTTTCCATGCATTTGTGCATATTTATGTATCATGTCACACATGTTTATACAAATAAATGCATTTTTATCTTTATCTTTTATCTTTACGTTGAGTATTAAGATGGTTTGTCAACCGCCACTTGCCATTAATGTACATTTAATCACTGTTACAATAACCTCAACACAACACATAATATGCACTGGTTTACCTTGCAACACATACATTTATTACACTAGCTCTTTGCCTACGACATCGTCCGCATGGATGTCGGCAATTACCTTATTCGACCAGCTTTAGCTAAGAATCATCCAATGACCCCATAAGTACAAAAGACAAGGTCAACTCTTTTAGGAGGAGAAGAATTAGAATAGTTACTTGCTTTTACCCGCGGTTTCCCTCGCGTGGTAGGGTAGATGGCAATTACCCCACGGGAACGTTCTACTGGAATAAAAATGTTGTATACATTTTTATTCCAGTAGAACGTTCCCGGGGGGTTACTATGACGTCTTAAAGCAGGAGCAATTTCAGTGTGAGAAAGAGACTGAGCTATACAGGTCTTCTAGCGCCATCTCTTTCCCACACTGGAATTACTCCTGCTTTAAGACGTCATGGTAGGGCACCAGGTCATGTGTCTACTTGTGAGCCAAATTTACGACGATCGGCGTAGTGCTTAATGTATAAACTGTGTGAAGGCGAGACAAACAAACTCCCTTTCACATTTAATAATACTGGTTCGGATAGACGTAACGAATAAGTAAGTATAGCATTTATATGTAAAACAAACGTTGGTTGCAAAATATTTTGGCAAATCACGTCATTGTCTATGGTACTAAACGTGCAAACTCTGGTTGTGAAATAAATGCGTTTGACAATTAACCTCATTTGATTAGGTACTGCAATAACTGGAAAACTGGTTCCAGTTTTCGAAGAAGTGTTTAGATTTTTTTTATGGCTACATTTTTTTAGGGCAAGGAAGGTTTCTTTGCGGTGCAGAAAAGGAAGCGCCGTTCGCGAAAGCCCAAGAACCGCTGTAGCAAGGCTGCTGCGGAGCCCGACGTGAGCCTGCGTGCTGTCAAGCCTCGAAAAGACGAGGTATGTGTACCTCGTCCTTTCGAGGGTGGAGCTACTAGAGCCACGCTGCATGGTCAACTTCAAGGCGTTCGTGGAGCGAGTACCGAATTGTTATCTGCCACTCGTGATGGAGGAAGACTTTTGGCCGGAGGTCCGGTGTTTTGTCGCTTCTGCGGGCAATCTATTTAAGTCGCGAGTTAATATGCTTCTTTTGGGTTAGCTCGTTCCATCGTCGACCTTATCTCTGTCCTCTGGACTAGATTGAGGTCAAGAGTAGGCCCATATAATTAAAAAAAAAAAGTTCCACTTGTCAGCAAGTGTCACAAGTGTAGTGTGAACAAGTAAAGTGCTACTAATATAGAAATATAAGTCTAACGATTTTTGTATTTACTTTTTAAATGTTAGTATGTTGTGATGTTATGCTCCACAAACATTGCGTCAGAAATCCATCAATGAAAATCAATGTACAACCAACATGGACAATTGTGTGCACGAGACAATAAACTTGACCTGTGAGACAACCAGTCAATGATGCTGATTCAATATATTGATGTAAATTACTCGATATAACTACCTACCTACACCTTTATTGACAAGGGCACGTCTGTACTTGAATATAAGGTAAGGTTATAGATGTAGATACAGTGCGATTAGGTTGATAATAAATCGTATCTGTTCCTGAATAAGAGTTTAGACTTTTTAAGAAACAAATGGATTTTGAAACTGTTTGTTTTTGGTTCGTTAGAGATGACCACGAATAGTCGATAGGGATGACAATTTGATTTGATTCAACATCAATTGACGGACAGTCTAAGTCTATCAATTAGCTAATTGGTAGGCGGCTTTTGAAGGAAGCACTCGCAGAGTCGGCCGATTAAACAATTGGCAAACTGTGCGCGCGGGATAAGAGCGCCATACTGATCCAGCAGTTGGCCGATAGTATAGATTGAAGTCAATCGTGTCGCTCATCAAACTGATTTTTCCGCCGATACCGAAACGTTGTAATTTGCATTACATGTAATTTGTGTCTTACGCGTTATTATCGTAGCGCTGCGGTGACTCATAATCTTGCCACGCTCTAAGCAATTTCAATTCAATTATTTTGTTTTCTTCGTAGTCGTTGCGCGCTGTCAAAACACGAGTGTCAATTGACTGACCGACATCTTAGCTCGTTGCTTTGTTTACCAAATACAACTTTAAAAGAGCCATTATACGTACATTAATTCCTCGAGGAAATACACTACAAGATATTACTACCATGTTTTTTTATCATGATTGTATGACAAATGATCAACTATGGAATATACCCAACAGACTGTTTCAATATGATTAGATACTATTAATGTCATTGAATACAATTTAATGAGTTACGGTCATGGAAAAATCAGTCTTACCAAGAGATATAAATATCACCCAGTAATTGGACTGTGGAGGTCAGATAGGCAATCGCTCTATACAAATGTGAAAAAAATCCCTCTCAGATCCGTATAATAAAATCCGTATTATTATTCTATTTATAAAAAAAAGTAAAAAGTTTTTATTTTGGAGCATAATAATATACAGGGCACAATTACAGAGAAAACGATGATAGCCACAAAAGTTCCCAACTGTGTCGCAGCTACCAACGTTCATCCAAACAAGAAAACAGTTGTTCCAGACTTTAATAATAAATACTGTATAACCAACATTGATGTAAAAATTTTGTAGAAAAGCGAGGGTGTACGGGAGTGTGTGTGTGGGAGTGGGTGGGTATGAGGGGGTGTGTGTAGGTGAGTGTCTGTATGTGCTTGTGTGGCGTGTGGGGGGTGTTTGGCAAACTAATAAAAAAAACCGATAAAAATTAAACAAAATGTACTAAAATGAGGAAATTACATGACAACACAGAGGCGCGGGCGGTGGCACTCCGGTTGCTTCTCGGGTAGTGACGTCATTAACCAACAATTGACGATCGAACACACTAATACCGAAGATGGTGCTATCACGTTTTAAAAGTTTGCTAGATTTTAGGGAAATGATGGTAATTTGAGAACAATAATCATGCATATTTAAATTCTGTAATACGTTTACTTTCATGAATATTTTAGTTTTCATACTTTATTTGGTAATGTCATTGGTATACATAAATGCCCCTTCGGATCAGCCAGGGTTTTTTTTACATATTGTATAGTATAAATGCGTTTTCAGCTGCATCCGGTTAGCCTGGAAGTCGGCCCCATAAGGCTTGGCAGGCTTGGGAAAAGGCTTGACAGATGATGATGATGCTGTACAAGAAAAAGATCATAGACACACTTCAGAACAATTATACCACTCAACGTTTAACAAGCTTTGCAGTACATCAAATGTTTGGCATGTATCGCAAACATTTGCTTGCTCATGTTAGTTAGAAAGCAAACAAAGCGTTTACGCTTGACCGTGGCGTGTGTGTCTAATGGGTCTGTCAATAATATGAGCGTATGTTGTCAATGTGTAATGGTGGCTTGACACTTTGACATTGTGTTACGGCATTGGAATAGACGAGCAAAGTTCAATATTATAAGCAGTCTCCTGATTTTTACTACCTGGGGCCCAATTCTGCTATTACAATAGTGTCAGAATGGTCTGTCATTGATTTCATAATGGTTGATTTTGACTTGTCAAAACTTGTCAAAATCAACAATTATGAAATCAATGACAGACCATTAGAATTACCATTAGAATGGTCTATCTTTGATATCATAAATTGTTGATTTTGACTTGTCAAAATTTGTCAAAATCAACAATTATGAAATCAATGACGGACCATTCTGACACTATTGTCGTCTATTGTAATAGCAGAATTAGGCCCCTGGTGTCCTACCATGACGTCTTAAAGCAGGAGTAATTCCAGTGTGGGAAAGAGATGTTGCTAGACGACCTGTATAGCTCTGTCTTTTTCCCACACTGGAATTACTCCTGCTTTTAAACGTCATAGTAACTCCCCTGTGGATTTAAAATGGCTGCTTTAGCTGATCATAATTGGATAATAATACGAATCACGTTAAAATTCTTAAAATGGTCACAGACATAGTTAATTTTATGAAATTGTTACTAAAACATATTGTTATCCTATTATTGTTCTGCTAACGCGTCCATTTTAGACCCGCAGAAATAGTCTATATTCTTATTCAGATCGTGGTCAACACGTACCTACGACATCCATTAAAATCCAAAAAAATAAAATTAAAAAAATGTTAATCGATGTCGATGATCGTGATGATGATGTTGATGTCGTTAATTTCCCGTGATTTTGATATAGAATTTTTATTTTAACGTCTTATAAACAATATTTTCCCTTTGCCATGTAAAAATATAAAAAAATCGTTTAAATAAAACAACCAAAAAATGACAAACAAGTTAAAAATCTTTAACTATATATTTATGACCTCCTTACAAGAATTATGGATTCCATAATATTCCATTTTATGGAACTTATTGTAAAGGTCCCTCCTAAGCGGATGTTACTGATCAAATTAACACATAGTGTTGTGCGAAAAGTGATATTATGACGTCAATATGGAGCTACTTAGCTAGTAAATTCATTGTTAACACAATATTATCTTTATGAATTACTAGTTTTCCGCCCGCTTCTTCGCCCGCGTCGGGTTCGGTTATATCGCATTTCCAAGAGAACTCTTCAAAAGTCCGGGATAAAAACTATCCTATGTTCTTTCTCAAGGTCAACTCTATTTCTTTACCAAATTTCATTAAAATCAGTTCAGTGGTTTAGACGTGAAAGCGTAACAGACAGACAGACAGACAGAGTTACTTTCGCATTTATAATATTACATATATATTATATAGTAGGGAAGTAGGGACTAGATTTTGCACACAGCTTCGCTCGCCTTAAGGTCGTAAATCGTCCCACGGAAACTTTTAAAATATTGCTTATTATACTTGGGAATAATTTTGCTCATTGAAAGAGTTTTCGGAATCGAATCAGTAGTTCTGAAGATTACCCCCTACATGCAAACTTACAAACATATTTTACCTCTTATAAATATTATGGTATACATAATCAAAAATCAAAATATTTCATTTCACAAAGGCCTATGGGCAGTTATAAAACGTCGACAAAACGGTGCACGGTTCGGGTTGGTCGTTTCCTATGGAGAAGAACCGACAAGAAACTCCATTGTTACTCTTTTAAAATGATTTTACAATTATTATCTTGTTACAGCATTAGTAATTAAGTATGGGGGAACAGCATTGTCCCGACAATAAGTCGTTGCTTACTACACAAAAAACGTAAAACAAGATATGAGGTTAACAAAAGTTAACACACCTCTAGGAATCTACAAGGCCTACACTGTTCCCACATTCACAAATAATCGTTAAAAATAAATCTATACAAAGGTAAGAAAATATAATATAAAAGACTGAATTAAACATGTAACACGAATATTGTCATCAGTGCTGCAACTATTCTGAACAAAAGGTGTTTAAATGAATTGAGAACTTTTGTACCAAAGATAACGTTCTTAAAGTTATTATGATTTATAAGCTATATTACTGTAAAGTTTTATCAAAACCCGTTTAGTAGTTATTGCGTGAAAGAGTTACAAATATCCGTCCTGACAAAGCAGTAAGATAATATATAAGATGTTATCATTCGACTCTCATCATCTTCTTTTCTTGCCTTTTCCCAACTATGTATGTGGGGGTCGGCTTCCAGTATCAACGGATGCAGCTGAATACCAGTATATTACATGGAGCGACTGCCTATGTGACCTCCACAACCCTGTTAGTACTGGCTAATACGATACCCCTTCGTAAGACTGGTTGTCAGACTTTCAGGCCACTGAGTACCTGTAACGACTGTCAACGATCTACAAGTGACAGCCGGGACCAAAGGTTTAACGTGCTTTCCGAGGAACGGAAGAAACTCGGTACGTAATGGGTGGTCACTCATCGACAGACCAACCTAGGCAAGCGCGGCTTAACCTGAAGATTGATTCGAGTGGCTGTTATTATTTAACCAGAAACTCCTCATGTTATCATTTGACTCTATCTCACGTAAATAAAACCTAGTAGGTGTTTAAAAAAATTAAATCAATCCTGATTCGAAAGACACGTAGCGTCATCTTTATTGTTGTTTTTCACGGGAACAGTACTTTTTTTGAACATGTAATGTACCTAATATCCGTTTCTGCACACCTGAGAACGTATATGAAAATTTCAGGATGATCAGTTCAGTGGTTTAGGCGTGAAAAGGTAACAAACATACAAAATTACTTTCGCATTTATAATATTTGTAACGATAAAGCTAAAATGATTCAGTTTAAAGTGTCAAAATCATTCGATGTTTTAGTGAATATTTCGACTACGAATACACTCTTCAATATAATGCACAGACACGTGAGCAAAGCGGGTACAGCTAGTCTATACCAATATTAAAAAGAGGTAGTTTGTATGTATGGGGTAATCTTCGAAACTAATGTTCCGATTCGATGGGAAGCTACATTATTTCCGAGTGGCATAGGCTATATTTAAAGATTCCGTAGGGTAAGTTACGACTATAAACCGAGCGAAACCATGGGTAAAAGCTAGTCCTCAATAAGATGACACAGTTATAATCTGGGGGTCTAAAATGGCCGCTTTAGCAGAATCATAATAGGATAATAATATGAATTACGTTTAAATTCCTAAAATGGTCATAGACGAAATATAAAAAAACCGTTTAAATAAAAAAAAAAACAAATAATGACAAACAAGTTAAAAATCTTTAACTATATATTTATGACCTCTTAATAATGATTCAGTTCAATGAATAAAATGATTCAGTTTAAAGTGTCAAAATCATTCGATGTTTTAGTGAATATTTCGACTACGAATACACTCTTCAATATAATGCACAGACACGTGAGCAAAGCGGGTACAGCTAGTCTATACCAATATTAAAAAGAGGTAGTTTGTATGTATGGGGTAATCTTCGAAACTAATGTTCCGATTCGATGGGAAGCTACATTATTTCCGAGTGGCATAGGCTATATTTAAAGATTCCGTAGGGTAAGTTACGACTATAAACCGAGCGAAACCATGGGTAAAAGCTAGTCCTCAATAAGATGACACAGTTATAATCTGGGGGTCTAAAATGGCCGCTTTAGCAGAATCATAATAGGATAATAATATGAATTACGTTTAAATTCCTAAAATGGTCATAGACGTACCTGATGTTATTACCAATATTAAACAAACAACTACTCAGAACAGGGGGTCTTAAATGGCCGCTTTAGCAGAATCATAACAGGATAATAATATGAATTACGTTTCAATTCGTAAAATGGTCACAAGGTGGCAATTCATATAGTAGGTACGTCTGTGACCATTTTAAGAATTTAAACGTAATTCATATTATCCTTTTATGATTCTGCTAAAGCGGCCATTTTAGACCCCCAGTTCTTTGATTGTCATGGTTTTTCTAAGTCTTAATAGTTTAATCGAAAGGTATGTGAAAAACCTTGGCATTGACTAGTTTCCTTAACAAGAATTAAGTTTAACATAGTAAACAATTAAATATAATACATCGCACATGTATTGGCGTTTTTAATAAGGCGTGCGACTGAAGCGAGCTCATCTCGTAACTGTAGCATTCAGAAATATTTCTGTATCATTTTCATTATCATTAACACTAGGAACGCGATATACACCATGTCTACTGTTTGTTTTGAGTTCCAGATATATCGGTGCTACTGCAATCACCATGATCACGGATAAACTGAAGTTAAGAAGAGCGAGAGAGAGTTAAGTTCTGAAGTTAGTTAGATAATGTTAGTGACCATGGCAGTTTAAAAACTGATATCATTTGTTGCTGGACTCAGCAAACGCAAACGCAACAGCTTTAGCATTGCGATACAGAATCGTGGTTACGTGAAAAAAGAAAAAAATATACTTATTTGTCGCAGAGACATGCCGTGCATACAAAATGACAAACAAACATACAACGCAAATCAAATATTTATAAGCAAAATACTGATGACACATCGGGAACATCAAAATTAAATAAAAATTCATTTGTTTCCTTATGATGACGAATCGGGACTACAACACTACTATATGCTGCAACTGTTCTAAAATCAAAATATTTTTATTTCATATAGGCCTACATGGGCACTTATGAAACGTCGACAAAAAGGTAAGGATTAAGACATACCCTGAGAGGTATATTGCGTGTGCCATGTGAATAATATTACGTTTGAAAGTGACATAGTAATGGAGATACTAAATGTGTAAAGCTCGAACCTATTTGCATAACCCTAAGTTTCTACAATGTAAGTTATTTGATATTATACAATGAATATTACTGATAACTATGTGCTAGAAATATGTGTTATAATATGGCTTATATTGCTTATTTATTTATTTTTTTTGGTTCACCAACAATTGTATACACTGGTATAAACAAATGAAATAGAAGCAACAAATCAGAATAAAGTGTAACAATCACTTACAGGTAAACTCTGCATGCTCACAAAACGTTGTCGTAACTTACAAAATAAGAATAGAAATAAAAGACTATATTATCAAAGTTGCACTAAATTAAGTTAATAAATTAGATAAAGGTACCAAATTAAATAAAATTAAACTAAATTTAAACAAATTAAACTAATTGAAAACGTGGAGCGACTGCCTATCTGACCTCCACAAGCCAGTTAGTACTGAGTTATACGATATCCCTTGGTAAGACTGGTTGTCAGACTTTCGGGCCACTGACTACCTATAATGACTGTTGAAGATCGACAAAGGACAGCCTGGACTAACTGCTTAACGTGTTTTTCGAGGCACTGAGGAAACTCGGTAAGTAATGGCCACCCATCCACGGACCAACCTAGGCAAGCGCGGCTTAACTTGAAGATCCACCCGAGCGGCTGTTATTATTTAGTCACGAGTTCCTCTGTACATGGTATGTTTGTGTGTGGATAAAATGTGGCATTAGCTATTTATAATAGTCAAAAATTCTGCACCACAAACTATGTCGTAACAGACAATCAGAATCCGAAATATTTTGAACAAAATTCAAATTCCATATGAGTGTGTCTCTGACTATGATTTATTTTAATTTATAATTTATGTATATTATTATTTATGTTTATTGTCTTTTTTATAATATTGAAAATATTGTTGTGCTCAACTATGTAAATAACGCAATTTGTTTTTTTTTTTGAAGTGTCAAAATGCTATAAATTTTGTTATAAGTATGAAACAGCTTCCTACATTCTTAATTAGTGAGTATCTATATTTTGTTTGAAAGTTTTACCCGTTTTAACCTTTATAGACGTTTTGTGACAAGTAAACAGTAATCATTGCAAGAGCTGCATTAATTACTTTACAAACAAAGAAAAACACCACAGTTGTCACCTTGTCACTAATAATATTGTGTTGTTAGTTGTGAGCCATCCAAACACAATAAAATAAAATAATAGAAAGTTTTAATTAAGTACTTATCTAATATTTTTACGTGTCTGTCGAAGTGTCCGCATTTTTACTGACTATTTATACGTAGACTTGTAATTAAAAAAAAAAAAAAAACTATTGAAACCGACGAAATAATGAATGAATTTGAAAAGATCAACAAAAAACTAATACAAATAATCTAAACCAATTGTTATCACAGGACACAAGAAAAACACTTACTTAAAAAGAAAAAAAAATACCACCCAGCACGATTTCAAATCCACAAACGATTAAAAGAAACCTATTATTATATAATAAAATTGCACTTACCTGATGTACGTATTTACTCTCAAACGAGTGAAGTCCACTAAGATCGCAAATATAATGTTGACTATACAAGTTGTCACTACATTGAAAGGTTTAAACATTAGAGGCACGACAGAATACTTCTATTATGCCTATTTTTTTCCTCTGAGAGGACGCTCGATGGTACCCACGCAGGTTGCATAATACACCCACAGCCAGTTATGTTAAGTCTTATGTAATAGGGGGTGAACCTATTGCCATCAACCAAGCACAAATCCAGATTCCGTGGCTGCGTTTGAGAAATTCCTTTGGAAAAATCCAATAACAATTTGTCCGACCTGGGCATCGAATCAAGGACCCCATGTTTGCCAGATGAACTTGACCAACGAGGCTAGAAATTGAAAAACAAAACTACTATTATTAATCTATTGGTCGTACATTCAAGAAAAAGAGCTGCACAGATGGGTGTCATCATAACGCGAACGTGATACTCTTGTTTAATAAATAATACAATAATTATTCAAATTCGATATAATTTGCTTATAAAACAAGTTTTTGTTACATTCAGGAAAAAAAAAGTTTTCCTCGCAGTACCTGGTAACCAGTTATAAGCATAATAATAGACGATTAATTTCCTGTTTAAGATTTTTTTTATTTACACATCGAAATAAAATGAATTTCTTAATGAACCGAGGAGCTCGTGGACGTGGAGGAAAACAGCCGCTCAGGTCGAACTTTAGGTTAAGCCGCGCTCGCCTGTTCGGTCCGCGGATGGGTGACCACCCACTCCATGCCGGGTTTCTCCGTGCCTCGGAAAGCACGTTAAGCCATTGATCCCAGCTGTCATTTGTAAATCTTTAACAGTCGTTACAGGTAGTCAGTGGCCCATAAATCTGACAACCAGTCTTACTAAGGGGTATCGTGTTAACTAGTACTACTGGGTTGTGGAGGTTAAATACTGGGAAGCCAACCCCAACTTGGTGGAAAAAGGCAAGGCATGTGATGAGATCCTTAATGAACTGATTTAATGATGTTGGGTTGCGTTATTCAATTATGTTTCACTCAACTTTTTTTTTTTTATACCTCCCGCTCTGGGCGGAGCGGAGGGGAGTGTCAGACTTTTACTGACTAAAACCCATCCATGTTGCTTCTTTTACCCTTTGTTTTCCAGGGCCGCGGTATCTCTTTCGAACAGTCCCGCAGCCCTGGATGTTTCACTCACATACGGAATGATTGTAAAGTAAACGACAGACTAGACAAGCCACTCAACATTTAAGAAGAAGAAAAAAACGTATTATAGGAGCTTACTCATAAACAACCCTAGCAAAGTTAATAAAATTCGTATGAAACCAACGCGGGAGCTTTTTCTACCAAATAAAAGAAGAATCACTATGTCCGTCTATTATGGACCGTAAATCGGTCCATAATAGACGGACATAGTGATTCTGTGGACATATCAATAAAAATACATTAAAAAGATATAAACATAATATGGAGTGGACATATCAATAAAAATACATTAAAAAGATATAAACATAATATACAGCCGAACATATCATCTTTCTGTTTTGAAGTCGGTGAAAAATCCCTGAGAATGGATTGTCCTGTCACCTCTTCTACATAATCTTTGGCCTAACATATAACTGCGAACACATCTTGCACGTACAGTGTGAGAGATAAATATTTGTACTGTTTTTCCGCCTTCAACGACTATGACATACGCTATAAGTGGGTAGTTCTGTTGTGTACCTACAGATTAACTTACGAGTGCCATTACTTTAACGGATATTAATAAAAAAAACCGGTATAAATTGTTCAGGAAAAGTTTTAATAAAAAACGTTTTAAAAGTTTTAGTAAAATTATGAATTGTCACTATGATATTTTGCGAACAGTTTCTACAAGCACTTTTACACGTCGTCTTTTTTAAAAATAGGTGGGGCCGGTGTTTTGTACCTGTCTGCTCTCTGAAGAAACTGCCGAAACAAACTCAGAGGTCTCTTTTAAGGTCCGGACATAGTCTTGGTCAACTCACATGAGGACTCTGCAGATCACTGACCATCCATCCATCCATCCATCTGATCTGTGATGTACATACATCATTTTATTAATTGTAACGTAATTCATATTATTAGGTATCATAATATGATTTTAATCTATTAAATGGGCCTACTCTTGACCTCCATCTAGTCAACGATGGAACTAGCTAACGCAGAAGAAGCTTCTTAACTCGCGACTTAAATAGATTGAGGTCATATGAACTTGGGAACACCGACGTATGCAGGGAATACCACTCTTCAGCTGTGCCCATAATAAACGATGTAGCAAAGCACTTCGTGCAAATGTGTGAATATCGACAAGCCTGCAGTACGTCTGAACTCCCGATGGAAGAAGGGAGATGGTGGAATGAGCTCGTGGAGCTCTTGAGCACACTCACCGAAATAAAATCGGTAAAAGACCGACAAACATGCAACTCTGCGCCACCATGATTCTGCTTATACGGCCACTTTAGACCAACTGATTGGTCATACACAGACGCCGGTTGCAAGTTCTATGTACCAGACCTCTCTGAAGAACCTAAGCAATAAGGTGATTGTATATGTCTTACTGGGTCGTCCCCTACAGCGTATCCTCTTTCTGGTGAGATTTTAAATGGGAAAATCATCATCTGCCAAGCCTTTGCCAACTATGTTCGGGTCGACTTCCAGTTTAACCAGATGCAGCTGAATACCAGTATTCATAATTTGTATCCATTACATGGAACGACTGCCTCTCTGAACTTCACAACCCAGTTCGTTCGTCCTTTTTTTTTAATAATCGGCAACTAGACAAAAACATGTTTTCGTTCAATTAATATTACAAATACTATTTTTTAACACAAAACAAAAAACGAATTTGCATTTCTGTTATTTCTATAACAACACGAATCATGTGATAATATAAAATACGCAAATTAATCCAAAAAAGCAGATGTGCGTGACTTGGGTTCGAACTAGTGACCTATGAATTGGCAATCCGACGGTCACACGACTAGGCTATCACAGCACGGCCCTAATGAAACCTTAGAAAGACAATGAGAAAAATGCTGATGGAAGGCACCTATTCATTAAGAGGGACAAAGGTTCTCCTTGTTATAATTAACTACTATAATTATTATTAAGTGCTATTACCAATGTCAATGTCTTGCACGTAGACAAACAGTAAAATGAAGAAGGTACTTGATAACTAGTTTACAACGTAATAATTATTAAAAACTAGCTGCCCAGCGCTACTTCGTTCGCGTGGTGTCCTACCCCTTACCCTACCCTACTCCTACACTACTCCTACCCTACTCCTACACTACTCCTACCCTACTCCTACGCTACTCCTACACTACTTCTACCCTACTCCTAACCTACTCCTACACTACTCCTACCCTACTCCTACACTACTCCTACCCTACTCCTACACTACTCCTACCCTACCCCTACCCTACTCCTACCCTACTGCTTCCCTACTCCTAACCTACTCCTGCACTACTCCTATCCTACTCCTAACCTACTCCTACCAAAAAAAAAGTATTCTAGTGTTGTTTTTAGACTTATCCGTGCAATTTTTTAAATTTTTCTCTCCGTAAAAACCATCTTTGAACTTCAACGGACATTTAAAAAAAGAATTGACCAAATTGGTCCAGGCGTTGTTGAGTTATGCGCTTACTAACACATTTTGCGATTCATTTTTATATTATATATAAAAATAATCCCCGAAGGGTTACGCAGAGGTGTACCTATAAGTACATCCACATTTCTCCAGTCATGTTTAAGTACCGTGTAATGTAATAGGGGCGAACCTATTGGAATCAACCACGAATGGCACGAATCAAGACTCCGTGGCTGCTACTAAGAAAGTCCTGAAGGCAAATACCAATAACACTTTGCCCGACCTGGTAATCGAACCCAGGACCTTATGCTCTCAGCAGTCGCGATTGCGTCCACTAGGCCAACGAGGCAGGCATAATCAAGTTCATTGAAGTAAATTTTCCCATCTTAAATAAAAATCATAGATACTAATTAAAAAGATATAAACGACGAATACGCGAACATCGCGTTGTTAACCGATTTCTAAAACAGGAGGAACTTGTGTATTCCACCCATCTTTTTTTTACATAGGTATACATGTGTACACTGATTAAACTTACATCATACTGGAATGAATCCCGAAGTATTGTTTGTTATACACATCCATACATAGTAATAACAGTTATAGGTACTTTTTTTTTTGGGATGGTATATCATCAAATGACCCCTCCTGCTCTGGGCGGAGCGGAAGGGAGTGTCAGACTTTTACTGACTAAAATCCATCCATGTTCCTTCTTTTGCCCTTTGTGTTCCAGGGCCGCGGTATCTGTTTCGAACAGTCCCGCAGCAGGAACAGTCCCGCAGCAATAACAGTTACACTGGGTAATTACTAGGCCGATTTACGTGTTTTTTTTTCAAAAAATCATTTATATCGGCCACGAAATCACTACTCACACTAAAAACTCTACATAACTTTACTTTTGGAAGTCGGTGGCAAAAAAGTCAACGAAACAAAAAAGTCACCGACTTCCGAAAGTAAAGTTATTTTAGATTTTTTGGAAGTCGGTTGGTCTTTTTTTTGTAACAAAGTTTGTTTATGTTTCTTCATTTCTACCCTCCTCGTTCCATTATCAACACAAACACGGCGCCCTCATCGCGTCCAGTGTGGTCGGTACTATGGTAAACTACGGTTATCAATAGGATTGACATAACTTTTCGGAAGGTTATGTAGCCTAATTCTAATTCATTTTTAGGGTTTCGTACCTCAAATAGAAAAAAAAACGGAACCTTATAGGATCTCTCGCGTGTCAGTCGATATTATTGTAAGTGTTCTTACAATTTAATGATTATTGCGTAACGTGTATAAACGTCGCGATGTAATAAAGCAACCATAAAGGTGGCCGGTGTTACGGGTCGGTGTTACGGGCCGGTGTTACGGGCCGTAATGTACCATTCTCAGCGACCATGTCACGTTAGGCCGTGTGCTAAAATCCGTGAAACATGCTCGATTCGAACTCTTTGCTCGTCCGTGCTCCAGATTCGCAAGCCACTCTCAGTCAAGATGTCGGACGACGAAAATGTGGTGGGATGATCCTCTATGAAACCAATAAGCTAGTCATTTTCTTGTAAATTTCTGCTTGAGTGCAGAGTAATGAAGCCAATCTAACCCAAGCGTCTTCTTTCTTTATTTTGTTGTAATGTTCCGGATGACCCGGGTCCCATAAAATAGTTTCTTCTTGATATTTGTCTATGAAATACAGAGATTTCCCTTTGTCCCACTCCATCTTTTCAACAGCAGATTATTTATTTAAACTTCATGTACAAGAGTGGTACATAGGCGGACTTAATGCCACAAGGCGTTCTCTACCAGTCAACCTCTGGGTCAAATAGGTCAGCATTGTGGTAGAGTACAAAAAAAAAAAATGACCATTAATTATCACAATTAATGGTAATTTTTTTTTTTCTAAAGTCTCGAAGTACCTAGAAACGACGCTTGTGCCACGTGCGCTCATGACGATTCGCTGCGACGTACTGACCTGCCCCTATAGTATAATGTACTCTGTGGTACTGACTAAAGCGCGTAACACTCAAAGGATTCGCCAAAAAACCGACAGCGGAATGGCTCGTTGCTCGCTGCGAGCGCCTTGTTTTCCCGTACTGACTGCATGAATTCTCGCTGTGTAACACGTTACATTACGCCCTGTAACGACAATCAATAAAGCAGTTGGTCCGAAGAAATAAATCTTAATTTACTTGGCTCCTTATGGGTTTAAATCAAAATTAAAGTACGTTTACTAATTGACAACATTACAAATCCCGTGCAATGAATCATGAAAACATGTGAATTTCGCAATTAATACCTAAATGGACGTCGAAACCAATTATCAACATTATTCATCTGCTACTTACAAACTGCAGTACATCCATCTTTGATGTTACAATTGCGAAAAAACCATTTCATTCGGACCTTTCGAAAGTTAAGTGGGTGGTAACTTATTACGGGAAAATGACAGGTAAGACGAGACCTTGATCGCTTGTATTATACCGTCTGTGCTTACAAATGTTTTATGTGGGTTCTCTAAGCTATTACGTAGACATTTGCGTGACATTAGCTTCGATAAGCTATAGATATAGCTACAAATATTTCTGCTCATCTTTCTTACCTGATAAATCTATCTATTGAGGCTGGAATCTACCCTGACAAATTAAAAATTTCTGTCATAAAACCAGTCTACAGAAAAGATAATAGAGAATGTCTAGAGAACTATAGACCCATTGCCTTAGTTTCAGTTATTTCCAAAGTATTCGAGAAATATATTTACAAAGAGCTTAATAACTATTTAGAGAGTAACAATATTCTAGCAAAAGAACAAAAAGGTTTTAGACATAATAAATCTATAAATATGGCCATATATGATTTTCTGGATTTTGTTATGGTAAATGTTGACAAAAAAATACCTGTCTGCTCTATCTTCATGGATATGACACAGGCTTTTGATCACGTTGAACATGATACATTGCTAGGTAAACTTAATGATTATGGAATGAGAGGTAATGTACTAAAATTATTTGAATCATACCTCAAAGGCCGTCACCAATACACTGAATTGACCAGAGTGAATACTCTAACAAAAAAAGAAGAAACTTTTAGATCGTGTGAACGTCAACTAAACTACGGCGTTCCTCAAGGAACCGTTTTAGGACCACAATTTTTTATTTTGTACATCAATGACTTACCCAATGCCACTGATAATCCCATAGCTCTTTTTGCGGATGACAGTACAGTAACAATAAAATGTAAAGACATAAATACTTATGAAGATGACATAAACAACACATTGAGGTCAGTCATGAATTGGCTTAATATTAATAATCTCAAAGCTAACTTAAGTAAAACTAAAATAATGTACTTTAGACAACGTTTGCCGGCACCGAATAACCTAAATGTAAAATTTAACATGCAATCAATAGATGAAGTAGACAATTGTAAATTCTTAGGCTTATATATTGACGACAAAATGACCTGGAAGCCTCACATTGAACAGCTATGCAAGCGAGTTAGTAGATCTGTCTATGCCCTACATACACTTGCACGCAAAATAAACTCCAGTGCACTTTTAATTGCGTATCATGGGCTGGTGGCATCTATTCTTAGATACGGCATAATTTTTTGGGGGAACTCTACTGATAAAGATCTTGCCTTTAAGGCACAGAAACGATGCATTCGGGCTATGTTTGGTCTAAAATCAACAGAAAGTTGTGTGCCTTTCTTTAAAAAGCACAGTTTATTACCACTGCCGTCACTATACATATTTGAAGTGGCAGTTTTTGTTAAACAGAATCCTCATTTATTTACATTAGCATCTACAGTTTCTAATCGGACCCAAAGGGACAAAAGTCGTCTGTATATTCCAAAAACTAATACTGCCTTAATGTATAAAAGTGTCTTTCACATGGCACCAGTTATATTTAATAAATTGCCAGCAGAGTTAAGAAACCTACATTTTAATTTATTTAAACAAAAACTGAGAAGTATGCTGTGCCAAAAATGTTATTATAGTCTATCAGACTTTTTATTAGACAAATTTTGACATCATCTCCTAATTGTAATTATTGTAATAAGTAATCCGCTTCTATGACATTATTGTAATAATTCAAACTGTAATTAATTATAATTTATCTTGACATTTACTTAAAAATATTTTGACTTTTTGACTTGATTGTTGTATAAATTGTAACTCGTAATGTTTGTATGCCTATAATAGGCTGATCATAGCGCACTATTACCTTTTAAACCATGACCAACCACTGTACCTATGTTTCACAAATAAATATTTCTGATTTCTGATTTCTGATTTCTAAGGACTCGGCCATACTCCTTTTAAATTTATACAGAAAATCATTGGTCAATGAGTAATTAATTGAGCATATCACTTTGCAAAAAGGTTATGTTGTTTTTTTTCTACATATAATTTACTGAAATGTTAACTGACATCAATTTTAATAAGTACAGCTGTAACTGGCAACCTTGTCCGATCATCAACCGGTGTTTACAATGAAACTAATTTCCACCTCAGACAATTTATTTATTACATACAAACTTAGAGGTCAGTACTGCACAGAGACTCTCTTAGATCATTACCTTCATCACTTCGGTATTTGTTATAGCAAGTTATTCAATGTTTATAAATCACATTTTTTACGATTAACTACCACAAGACGTGTATATTGTGATTCTACTACAAATTGAGACAACTTAATATCCTCTGCCTAGCCTTTTCTAAATCAAATCGTTAAACAAGCTTATACGTAACTAGTGTTTGCCCGCGGCTTCTCCTAACAGTGCCTAGTACCACCGTAACCAGACTGGCAGCTGGTCGGCTTCCAGTTTAACTGAATGCAACTGAATACCAGTATTTTACATGGAGCAAATGCCTATCTGCCCCCCAGTTACTGAGAAAACGATACCCCTTTAAAAAAACGGTAAAACTGGGCAGGAATACGAAACGATTAGAAAGTGATTTCCGCAACTAGATGAAGAAGTGTAGTGTGTGCAAACGCCTCTCCGTAATGTGTGAGCAACGACACATGCCTCTACAACTTATAATTATAACTTGAAAATCTCCGAACCCAAGTCGTCTGTAGCAAAGACTCTACAGATATGGTACATGGACGGTTCAGATCTGAAGTGTGTATGCGGCGTGTTTTCATAATGGCCCACCTTCCATCTTGCGCTGGATGCCCTGACACCTACAAACCTTTACGATCTTATGACCGCATCAGCGAGCGGAGTTCGCATAGCTGAATGGCTATCGACACGCTAAGAAGACTATCATAGCATTTTAATATGACCCATTAATTTTTCTACTTCTTTATTCGTTCGTTCGCCTTTAGGTAATTTTTTTTTGGGATGGGAATCATCAAATGACCCCTCCCGCTCTGGGCGGAGCGGAAGGGAGTGTCACACTTTTACTGACTAAAACACATCCATATTCCTTCTTTGCCCTTTGTGTTCCAGGGCCGTAATATCTCTTTCGAACAGTCCCGCAGCCCTGGCAGGCAACGGCCCTTGCGGACCCCTCCGGTTTGCTGACATCTCTTTGAGGCTCGCGTGGAACAGGAACGCGCCGTATCTTTCTACTTCTTTGTTCGTACGTTCTTCACGTATGCAAGCGCTACTGCTGACCTTTAGGTCCTTGATTCGTTTTCCAGGTTAGACAAAGTGTTATTAGGTTTTCCATCAAGAATTTCTCAGTAGTAGCTTGGAGTCTGGTATCATAAGAAGTAGATGGCAGTGGGTGCGCCTCTTATTATATGGGACTATAAATAACTAGCAAAATGTGGGTGTTCCCCGTCATTGCTATATTTTTTTTGTTCTGGTCTAAACCATCCAGGTAACCTTCTAGTTACGGAGATTCAACTTCTTACAAGTTTTTTCTTTTAAACAGATACATAATATATTTTAATGTTATAATTTTACTTTAAGTACCGTCATGACCCCTGTACTTTTCATTCCATCAACACAATGTATTGAGAGCGTTACATTGAGTCCTATCGTTAACAGTGAAATTTAACTAAAAACAAAAGTCGTTTCCCAGCAATTATTTTTACCTGGTTACTTGGTTTGATGTGCTTGGCCGTCGACCTTTCGTCGTCGTTTACACCTTTTTTTTTTTTTTTTTTTTTGGGGGGTGAGAAATCATCAAATGACTCCTCCCGCTCTGGGCGGAGCGGAAGGGAGTGTCAGACTCTTACTGACTAAAAAACACCCATGTTCCTTCATTGGCCCTTTATGTTCCAGGGCCGCGGTATCTCTTTCGAACAGTCCCGCAGCCCTGGCAGGCACCGGCCCTTGCGGGCCCCTCCCGTTTGCTGACATCTCTTTGAGGCGCGCGTGGAACACGAACGCGCCGTCGACACGGCCTGCCCGTCGTCATACGACGGACGGACGGCGAGCTAGCCCATTACTCGCCGTCCACAGGCCCGCGCCTACGGTGGCCGAGAGCCATCACGGCGTGGCCCCCGACGCCCGGTGCTTCTCCCGCGGCGGCTGGGACGTGAGGAGGTTCTCTCCCTCTCACGTTCCGCCGCCTCCTTCGCTAGCATGACTGCTTCGCAGAAGGAGGCGACGGCTTCCCATTCCCTCTCGCCCCGGACCATGGCTTGAACCAGGGCCGGACGCGAGAGGTCGCCGCCGCCAATCGCCGCTACGAGGACACGGCGGTGCTCCTCCCAAGCGGAGCAGACCTCGACGGTGTGCTCCACCGTGTCCTCCGGTCGATCCTCGCAATAGTAGCACCCGGGCGTTTCCTCCCGCCTGATTCGGTACAGGTACCTCCCGAAACAACCGTGTCCGGTGAGGACCTGCGTCAGGCGGAAGGTGAGGGCGCCGTGGCGCCTCTCAAGCCACTCCTCAAAGAGGGGACTTATCGCCACTATCGTGGCGTGCCCTGAACGGGGTTGCGATAGTCGCTCCCTCCATGTCGCCATGAGATCACGGCGGAGGTCTGTCCGCCGCGCGACAATATGCCGCGGCAGCGGAGTTACCCCCCGGCTCTGTACCTCCGCGCGCCACTCGTGCAGGCGCGCGAGGACTATGGCCTCCAGATCCCATGGCGGCAATCCGGCAAGGAGGCTCGCCGCCTCGCGGGAGATCGTGCGGTATCCACGGATGAGCCTTACGGCTACCACCTTTTGGGGCGCGTTCAGGTAGTGCTTGGCACGCAACCTCAGCGAACGCGCCCACACCGGGGCCCCGTAAAGGGCCATGGACCGCAAGATCCCCGCATAGAGCCTCCGGCAGGAGGCGTTTGGCCCCCTCAGGTTGGGCAGGAGCCGCTTGAAAGCAGCCCCGGCCTTTTCCAGTCTGGGAGCCAAACGTCGGAAATGCTCAACGAAGTTCCATCGGCTGTCGAGGACGAGTCCGAGGTACCTCAACGTCGACTCGACGCCGACGGGAACCCCTCCTACCGTCAGTGTGGATCCCGATGGTGGCGCGCTCCGAGGCCCATGAAAGCACATGGCCTCAGACTTGTGCAACGCCACCTCGAGACCCAGTTGCCGGATCCTCTCAACGACTATCGCAACCCCGCGTGTCATCAGTTCGGCCGCCGCCTCGTGCGACCTCCCCTGCGCCAGCACCAGCGTGTCGTCAGCGTAGCAGACTACGCTGACGCCGCTAGGGAGGTCGGCACGCAGCACCCAGTCGTAGCCGATGTTCCACAAGGGCGGCCCCAGAACCGATCCCTGTGGAACACCGCACGACATCTCTCGCCGGTTCCATTCTCCGCTGTGACCAGGATAGATGACGGACCTGTCCGTCAAGTAGTCCCCGACCACACGACGGAGGTAGGTCGGCACCCGGTGATACCGGAGTGCCTCCCTAATGCAGCTCCAGGGCATGGAGTTGAACGCGTTGGCGATGTCGAGAGACACCGCCAAGACGACCCCACCCCTGGACACCGCATCCCCCGTCGTGAGGGCCCTCACGCGCATGATGGCGTCCACCGTCGAGCGCCCCTTGCGGAAACCAAACTGGTTGTCCGCAAGATCCGGCCCAATCCCCACAAGGTGCCCGGCGAGGCGGTTTGCAATTACTCTTTCAAAGAGCTTGCCCACCTCGTCGAGCAACACAATGGGCCGGAATGCGGACGGAGAGTCCGCAGGGCGCCCCGGCTTCCGAATGAGGACCAGTTTCCCTGTCTTCCAACGAAGCGGGAACTGGCCTCTCTCCAAGCATGCGCTTAGGAGCCCCTCCAGTCGGGGCCCGAGAGCCTGCAAGGCCAGGACCCAGGCTTTGCCAGGTAAGCCATCGGGTCCCGGGGCGGTATTCCTGGCCTTAAGCCGGTTTACCGCCACTCTCAGGTCTACCCCAGTCACCTCCGGAGTGTCGTCATCGTCGTCGTGGTCCGCTTCCGGCACCGCAAGCGGCGGAGCCATAGGCGGGGGAGGATGTTCCCCTCGCGAAGGGAACAGAGCGCTCACCACGTCCTCCACGAGCTGCGGCCGGAGACTCTGCGTCAGCGGGGGGGCCCAGGTGCGGAGTTTGTTCCGCACCATCTGGTAAGGGCGCCCCCACGGATCTCTGTCGAGAGTCTCCAGCATCTCCTCGCGGGCCAAATCCTTGGCCCGCTGGACAGCCTCTTGGAGGGCGGTCTTCGCTGCTCTGTACCCCTCGTACAGCTCCGCCTCAATGGCTGCCGCATCCGCAGGACGGATGCGGAGCCTGCGATGCCTGGCGTACAGGTGCCGCGCGGCGACGCACGCCTCGCGCAGAGACGTCAGCTCTGGCGACCACCAGTGCACCTGACGCCGGGCGCTTCCTGGCCGAACTCGGGGCATTGCCACGTCACATATCTCGGACATGGCCTCCTGGAACCACCCCGCCTCGCTGTTGACATCGGCAGGCCTGCCCGGTGGTGTCACCCAGGCCTGCACGATCGAGGCTTCCAGGAGGAGCTCCCGGTCCAGCTGCTTCAGCGCCCATCGCGGACCACTCGGGGCCTGTTGGACCGGCGCGCTTGAGGGGGCAGAGACATCGAACCGGATATACCGGTGGTCGGAATAGGTCTCCACCTCCTCCATTACGCGCCAGTCAAGCACACGCGGTGACAGAGCGGGGCTAGCGAACGATATGTCCACCACCGACTCGCCCCGCATCCGCACACACGTGGGGACAGAACCCCGATTTAGGACGACCAGGCCTGCCTCCAGAGCCCAGTCCTCCACCATCCTTCCCCGCACGTCCGTGCAACGAGAACCCCAAGCCAAGTTCTTGGCGTTGAAGTCCCCGAGCACAAGCACGGGGAGGGAATGGCCTCCGATGACGACACTCAACTCCATGAGGGAGTTGTGGAACTCGGCGAGAGTTCGGCTCGGAGAGAAGTAGACTCCCGCTACGACAATCTCCCCGAACCGGGCTGCTACGCACCCCTGACCCTTCCTGACACTCTCAAGGGTCGGGTCGTCGTTTACACCTTGTATATTGTTTAGGGTACACGTACATACACCCTTGCCTTGCAAGCGTAATGTTATAGCTTAAACAAATGTTGAAGGCCCATCTTTTATAATCATAATAAAAACAGCTGTATATCTTAACTTTCTATCCGAAACATGTTTAACAAACCTATTTAATATGCTCAAACTTCAAAGCGAGAACCGTAACAAGTATAATAAAACATGATTTTCTGAGAATTGCTTAAAACAGTCACAAATTGTGAGACACCTTAAACCAAGTTCAAATGAAGAGGTCCAAATTTAACGAGTTGTCAAATAGCCGTTGCGTTGTTAATCAAAAAAGTAATCTCAGCTTGGATATGGGCTAACTTTCGTTCCCATTTTGTTTACTGCCACGGAATATTTTAATGTCCACTGAAAATGCGGACTGTTTTTTCATGTTTGAAGTTTGAAAAACATGCTGTTACCGAGGGCCTAAGATTGGGAAACTGTTTACACGACAGAGTAAGGAGATGCCTCAGCGACCACTTCTGGAGTCGGCACTTTCCTTGCAAACCAAGCGTGTCACCGTGTCTTCGAGCTACGATACTAATGACGTTTGGAAACTGACAGCTTTAAAAATGATCTGTGATCAGAAGATTCATTCAGAATGTTGGGCCACAAAAGGGATGAATGAAAGGCATTTGAATGTGGCTGAGATAAGAATGCTAAGGGGGATGTGTGGTATTACGCGAATGGATAAATTATTGTTTTCAAGTTAGTTGTGTAAAACACACAAAATTAAATGTTTTTCTTGATTCGGTTACATATTACCTATGTTGTAATGAAAGCGTACTTGAAGCAATTACTAACCTGTACACATTCGGTTTTTAATCGAAAATTATCCGAGTCAGCCGGCGTTTTCCCGGACATTACCTATACAACGTAGTTGTATTTTTTTATAACATAATTTTTCCACCCGGTTTAGACCCGAACGTAGTAACCTCTTATTCCTTAGAGAGACGTCTTCAAAACTAGCTTTATATCCACAAAGAACTCACGGAAACCAAAGGTCCATCTCGTTCTCAAAGGCAGCACAGGAACGAAGATCCGGCGGATTTGGCAGTTGCCATATTAAAGCTATGCTCTATGCTTTTCTAGTAAGGTACACAATAATGATAGAAATTTGATATTATATTGTAGCAGTAAGAGTGATTTTCGTGGAACACGATGTATGACCGATCGCGATGTGCTATATGAACGGGGAAAGGTTGATTGCTATCACGCTGCGTGTATTTCCTTGTTCGGTTGGGAAAAAAGTTTATTAGGGTATGCTTGGAGTTTCTTCCCTCCATGATTGAATCATAAATTAACTGCAGGAGAACCCAGGTAACCGACATAGCCTGAAGAATTGCCAAACTGAAGTGGTAACAAACCCGACTACAAATTGTATTACGTACCCAATCACCTTTTAAAACCCTTAATTTTGATACCCCACTCGATAGATTTGGTTATTTTTTTGTTTTACTATTTCGCGCCAAAAATCCACCATGTTGTTTTTTTTTCAAACACCTATCTAAGGACATTTGGGTTTTTAAGACAAATATAACGATACGTTAACTGTCGAAATACATCCAGCCGTTTGGAAGAGACGCGGTTATTAAGAAATTTACAAATTAGAAACAAAGAAACATACAAGATACGCTCGAAATACATAATCCTTCCTTGGTAGTCGGGTAAAAAAGGGTTAAGGATAAAACATTCACCTAATTCTGAAGTCAGCGATGCAGATTTGCAACTCTTTTTAGTATTTGGCTGTTCCTCGTGGAATGGTAATCTCTAGGAAAATAATCTTCTGGCACGACATTTGATAGTGTTTGGGTAAGAATATCGATAGACAATTGTCGATGTTTTGTTAATTTATCACCAAAGATTAACACAAAATCCGAATAATCTACTGCATTGATTATAAAGAAGTATTTGCAGAAGAATATTTGACATTAATAGACATAGAGAAAAGTCATTTTATTGTTAAATAAATATATAAATAAAAATCTTTTATTTCAGGCAGCCCATACGAAAGATAAATTTCCGAAAATTTCCAAACAGCACTAATTTCTAAAATAAAAGCTAAACACCCACAACAACTTAAAAAACAACAAAAACTACAACACAACTACTTAAATGAGAATGAATTATAAAGATTCGACTATTTTAACTATACCAAATGATTACACACTTGGTATTGTTAAAATAATTAAATCTTGCGGCCTTCTTAAATTAAGTGGTAGCCCGATACGCTGCCAGTGTTTTCAAAAAGACTTCATGATTTGTCTTATTGACATTTTGATCATGGACCATTAGGGGCAAACAATTCAAATTGTTTGCCCCTAATTTCAAGTTTATCGATAACGTCAACTCCGACCCAACACTAGTGAGTTCTCATCTGGTACACAGACGGGGAGGCATCCGTCCCACTAATGCACTGGGTCATTCCTTTTTGAATAAACCAGGATCAAGTCGTATTGTGTACACAGTTTGTTTGGCCTGTCGTGTATCGGATGGTATAATTGTGGTAGTTAGTGGTGTAGGTGGCACTTTTGATTTGGGCAATTGTCGTTTTCATAGACATACATTTATACATCATATCATATCATTTATACATACATACGTCGGATCCGGTCATTAGTACCGACATAAAATAAATCGCAAGCGCGCCAGTGGTAACATCACGCAACCTAGTTACCAGTCCAGCTACGTACCACAGCGTGCTTTCTACAGAGTCGTGATGTCTTGTGGTCTCAGCGAGAACGACATTGAGTGTCTGATCGCAGCGGAGTTAACACGTCTTAGAGCTGTACCCGATTCATTGTGCCCCGTGTTATTGTGTTAAATTGTAATTTAAAGTAATTTGTTAGTTTAAAAAAAAAGTGTATCGTGCCCAGTGAGTTTTCATGCCACGAAATCTCCTGCCCACATGATGCGCCTAACATAAGCAACCAACATGACAATCCGACATTATACAGGGTGTAAACAAGGGTCTTGTTACACCCTTTATAAAATCATCAATACAACCCTCGAAGTTCATTTAACCCCATTGAATGACTTTTTTTATGTTATTGAATGGGGTTAAATGAACTTCGAGGGTTTTATTGACAATTTTAATGATTATAATTCTGAAACTACAGTACGTGTTACTGGCGCGACACATTTTTCATCAACACACAACCTGACACTGACCTGTAAATTACAAAAAACGTAAGAAAATTTGAATTTCGCGGGCTAGCCTGGCGTTTCCAATTTAAATAGTAGTCCACATGATGTATGAACCTAACATAAGCAACCGACATGACAATCCGACATTATACAGGTTGCAAAATTGGACACCAAATTGTTTCGAGCTGGTCGTAATCATTTCAATTTTTTTTTTTTACCACGGTTAGTTATCTATTTTAATTGTTTAATTTGTTAAACTAGACATTATTTATTGATTGATTTAATTGTTATCTTAAAACGGACAATTTAAATTTAATTTCAAGGTTCACTTATAATAAAAGAAAAATATGGATTTGACATTTTTAATTCTTTAATACATATCATAATATTTTATAATGCCACATGATAATTATGAAATGTAATTTAACATAACATAATGCCTGTAATCCCTGAAGGGTAACGCAGAGGTATACGTATCAGTACACCCACATTTCGCCAGTTATGTTATAAGTACCTTGAAATAGGGCGCGAGCCTAATGCCATCAATCGGGCACAAATTCAGACTTCGTGGCTGCTACTGAGAAATTCCTGGAAGAAAACCCAATAATACTTTGCCCGACCAGGGAATTGAACCCAGGATCTAATGCTCAGCAGTCGTGCTTGCGACCCCTCTACCAACGAGTCAGTAAAATACAATAATAAACCCCTATCGTAGACATAAATACGGTCCTTGGACAACCAAAACATCATGAACATCAGATGGTAGAATCGTATAAAAACCACGAATGTCTTAAGGCAAGCCAAAGTCTTTAGCATAGAGGCCTATTTGGTGAGACGCCAGCTAAGGTGGTGTGTGGTTGGCATATCTCTAGAATGCGCAAAGAGCTAGAAAGACCAGCTCTATAACTACTCATGTTTACCCTCAATTCCTCTCGAAAGATTAAGCGCAGTTCTCTTCAAAGAAAATGCCTTTTTAAAATTCATGAGAAGCAATTGTCGAGTAGCTCCAGTGTTGAGTGATATTAGATTCAGGCCTTGAGCTACCCGTCTTAAGGCCCTCACCTACCGTGACTTGTTGCAGCGACGTAAACGCAAAATGGTCCTTTTTTCTTGTTTTTTGGGTGGAGCCGGGCTGGAAGAGGGTGTTGTCGGCCCTCCGCCGACGCCCGGTACGTCTGCTGCAGATCGGGAGAGTGGTCTCGACCTCCCTCAACCTCTCCGCAGCCTCCTTATGTGAGATGACCGTTTCATAGAAGATCATGGCACCGCATCCCACGACTCTGTATTCCCGACCATCGCGCGACGCACGGCCGGCAGCGACAGGTTGGTTCCCAAAACGCAAAACGGTCTTTCCTTGACCCACATAACCCCGCGTTTGTATCTTTGCTGTATCGTCGTGATAGTCGTGATGCAAACGCGATTTAGCATCCACACAGAAATGTCTGTGTAGATGGCAAAATAATTCAGTAGCCCGAAAGTCTGACAACCAGTTTTACCAAGGGGCATCGTAATAACCAGTACCAACTGGGTTATGGATGTCAGTTAAGCAGTCGCTTCATGTAAAATACTGGGATTCAGCTGCATCCGATTAGACTGGAAGCCGACCTTGGGGTCGGCTTCCAGTCTCGTCAGTCAGTTCCAGTCGTAGTTGGGAAAAGGCTAGACAGAAGATGATGACAGGAATGTTTTATAACACTTCAGTTGCAAGATAGTTGTTGACAAGACAACAGTCGCTCGTTTCCAACGAATAGTGGCGATGCTGACTCGCGTGCGACAGCATCGCTACAAAAAGTCGTCGTGGGCGAAGAGCCTTACATTTTAGCCTTGTTACCAGGTAGACTGGTACTTCATTTGGGATTTTATCAACCTACAGGCAGACTTGGTCCACATTAGCTGAAGATGCAGGGGTTCGTAGCTAAATAGTAACTTCGGAGTCGAGTCGATGTTTAAGGTTAAACAACGCATGCGGAGAACGGTCCGTGTATGGGTGACCATCCATCACATAGCGAGACCCTCCGTGTCTCGGAAAGCACGTTAAGCTGTTGTTATCGGCTGTTATTTGTAGATCCTTACCCGTCATTACGAGTAGTCAGATGCCTGAAAGTCTGACCACAAGTCTTACTAAGTATTGTGTGATTTGAGCTATTGCTCCATGTAGAATACTGGTATTCTGCTATATCATGAAAAGGCTAAGCAGATGATGACCAGGTAGGGTTATACTTCCTGAGAGAGCCACCACTCCTTTTATCCCCGAAGGGTTAGGCAGAGGTGTACCTAAGGGTACCTACACCCACATTTCGCCAGTTATGTTTAAGTCCCATGTCATAGGGCGAGAGCTTATTGCCATCAACTGGGCACAAATTCAGACTCCGTTGCTGCTACTGAGAAATTCCTGATGAGAAAACCCAATAGCACTTTTCCCGACCCGGAATCGAACCCAGGACCTCATGCTCAGCAGTCGCGCTTGCAACCACTAGACTACCTAGGCAGTATTTATTTATTTATTTATTCCCAATCTGATTTGTAAACTATCATAATAAATAAAAACAAAGCTACTTCCATTCCTTGTTACGCTTATCAGAAAAACTTACCCAAAACCGTGTTAGTACAAAATAATATAAAACTTATATTGTTTTTTTATCCTCTAAGGGATGCTTGGAACTACAGCCGAGCCCCAAGCGGATTTCATAATATATGAATATAAAAACAAGAGGATTTTGAAAATTGAATTCATAACTTGTTCAAGGGAAACTGTGTTATATGCTCTAGGGACATAAGTTTAAAACTTAAAATCACTGGATTTTATACCTAGAAGTTTCTAGTGTTCTTTTTAGGACTACGTACCTATTTAGAAGAAGCAAAGTGCTGTTCGGCCCTTGCATAGGGTTTCGTAGTCAGAATACTTAAGCTATTAAGTACAGGTTTTTTTTTGGATGGGAAATCATCAAACTTGGCCGTTTTTGACGCTCTGGGTGGAGCGGAAGGGAGTGTCAGACTTTTACTGACTAAAACCCATCCATGTTCCTTCTTTTGCCCTTTGTGTTCCAGGGCCGCGGTATTTCTTTCGAACAGTCCCGTAGCCCTTTTTTTTTTTTTTTTTGGTGGGTGGGAAATCATCAAATGACCCCCTCCGCTCTGAGCGGAGCGGAAGGGAGTGTCAGACTCTTACTGACTAAAAACCACCCATGTCCCTTCTTTGGCCCTTTATGTTCCAGGGCCGCGGTATCTCTTTCGAACAGTCCCGCAGCCCTGGCAGTCCCGTAGCCCTGGGATTAAGTACAGCTTGTCTTTTCAATTTTGTCCATACAAACTTATTTATGCAATAATCTATTCTAAACACACATCACTACATATTATAAAACAAAGTCCTCCGCCGCGTCTGTCTATCTGTCTGTCTGTTCGCGATAAACTCAAAAACTACTGCACCGATTTTCATGCTGTTTTCACCAATGGATAAAGTGGTTCTCGAGGAAGGTTCTAGTGTATAATTTGTCAAGTTTTTCTGTACATTGACTAAAATATAATGATATTTGTTACGTTTGTTTTGATCATTAATTTAGATTACAATTATTATCCCAAATAATGAAGGTAAGTATTTAAAAGTATTAATTAAACATTAAAACATTTTTTGATAGACTTTAATTAGTCTGAAGTTTTAAATAATGGTAAAGTTTTGAAAACTAATTGAATATCTGTCGAATTATAACTAGTATATTAGCCGGATTATAATAATTAGACGTTTTAATAATTTTTAATCAAATCAAGATTTTATCAAATATTTTGACAGTTATTATCTAGGTGCAAAAATCTTTGTCTAACGTCTAGACTTAATTAAGAGCCAAAATGCAAATAAAAAGGGCTGACTTTAATAACTAGCACTTTTTGATGACCAACAGTTACAATAGAATGCTCTCATGAGCACACTATTCCATAACTGGAGACAATGCACATGGACGCAATACTTAGCAGATACATTGTAGATCTCAATTCAGTTGTTAAAGACACGTAGAAACGCTGACCAGCTACCATTATCCAGTATAAACAATGGCCCATTCCCAGCCAATAACCACTTGGAACTTGCTAACTCTTTGTCCTTCAAAACCTCTAAAACGAAACGATACAGACATATTAAGAAGTTAACTAGACACCATTATCATGTTTAAAATAATATCTCTTTAGGATCTGTACACGGCTTCGTGAGATACAACTTGCGTCAAGCGCAACGCACGCCCGTCACTTCTTTCATGTGTGATATCACGGTGACTCGTAAAAGGCTCTAAACCACTTGTTTTATTTATTTATTTCCATAGTTTCTTTAAATGATACATTACTAGCTTTTGCTCGTGGTTTCACTGGCGTTCATTTAGAATTTGAAAATCAATTCAGCACTCTAGACTCACAAAATGTATTAGGTACTTAAATAAAAAAATACTCATAACACACTGCTAAAGTTTCAATATTATCATAAGAACCGTTATTGTTGTTTTCCTCGGAAATAGTTTTTTTTTTTCGAGATGAAAGGTAGGTTATGTCCGTTTCTGTGCACCTGACAATGATCGGTTCAATGGGTATTGAAGATTAAAATCATCAATACAACCCTCAAAGTTAATTTAATCATTAAAATGATTATAACTCCGTAAAGCTATATTTGTTACGGTCGCGAATCATATTTTAATCAACATTATAATTATTCTATACAACGTTTTTTATTTTATTTTACTAATTCTTACTTTTTTTATTAATAGTAATGATCTCAGTGTTGATCTCATTTTTATTTGCTAATACTACTAATAATTTTTAATATTTATGTGTTTTTTATTTTTCGCTTAATTAGTTAGATAAATTATAGCGATGCCGTTTATATTTCTGAAATTTATATTTCTTAAGCTAAGTATACTCTCAATTTTGAGGAGTTTAATTGTGTAGTTGTATATTTTTATTTTATTTTATTTCTAGAGCCACTCGTTTTAATTTTTATATTCTTTTATGTTATTACTTATCTTTGTGAATGCTGGTTAACCAGTAATTGGCGACTGTATAAGACCAAGACTGACCTTTACTTAAGACATGTTTTACACAGAAGCTGTTGGCAAACCTTTATTAATAAATAAATAAGTAAACATACAATCTGACACCTACCTGAAAATTGCAAAAAACGTTAGTAAATTAGAATTTCGTGGCCTACCCTGGGACACCACTTTAAGTCCACTTTAAGTCTCAAGTAATAAGGAGCGAGCCTACTGCCAAGAACCGGGCACAAATCACAAAAACCCAATAACACTGCCCAACCTAGGAATCGAACCCTGGACCGCATGCTCAGAAGGCGCACTTGAGAGTACTTGGGTCACAAGGCCTCTTTTTAAACCGCACCTAATAGCTCGTGGCCTAGGCATAATACACCATTATTATGTTTAAAATAGCACCTCTTAACAAAGTTACATTCGCAGAGGGAGCATGCATTTCGTACTAGAGCTCCCGATGGAATCGTTCGCCGGTTTAATGTTCGTCTTATCTAAAATTGGTTGACATGGCTATGTATTGTGTTGGAGGTTAGGGGAGGTCGTGTTATAATCTATTGTTAATTTAAATAAAATTCAGATTTAGTTCAATACGTGACGGCCTCGTTGGTCGATTGGTTGCAAGCGATTATTCTAGGCAACTGGGCCTATCCCAATTGTAAACGTCCCTTTGTGCCTATTGGCCTTGTTTCGTTCTGTCTCCTGCTGATAGGGAGGGAAGTGGAAATTATGGTTTTTCTACTCCTCCGCTATACTTTTCTGATTAATTTAGTTGCGGGATCCAAGACAGTTAAATTCTTTCTCTGGGACTTCGTCGAGCTTCATTGTCTCGGTGCTTTTCTGGTGGTCGCCACTGTTGATTCTGGCTTTCAGGAGTTACAGTGGTTTGGGAATAGTGTGGCGGGCTTGTCCCAAAAAAAAGTCTGGATTGGTGTCATGTAGATGGCAATAGGTTCGCCCATATTTCATGGGACTTAGACTTAACTGGTGAAATGTGAGTGTACTATAATTGGGTACACACACCTCTGCCTAACCCTTCAGGGATTACAAGCGTGTTTAATGCGTTTCGGTGGTTTAGTCGTGAAAAATAAACAACAAACACCGTTACTTTTGCATTATAATGCTAGCTATTACACTACAGTTCGCCCGCGTGGATGTCAGAATTTTTTCTTTGAAAACTGACAACTGAATAATATGCTATGATCAAATGCAGATCATAGTCGAGTTGCATCGACGTTTGATCGGCCATTAAGACGCAAAAATCACGTGAAAGTGACAGACATAGAGTGACTTTCGCATTTATAATTATTAAATAGCGTAAAATTATTATAAAAACTTTACTTATATTTTAATCTGTTTTTATTTTTTGCACGGAACCCTATTTTTTTTTCTAAAATAAAAGTAGCTAGTCACTATGCCTTATAACATCAGCTATCTACCAGTAAAAGTACCGTCAAAATCGGAGATTTCCCGAAACAAACAGACAGATAAAAATTGAAAAAAATGTGTTTTGTGTTAAGGTGAATGCTCCAACCAACCCGCGAAATTCAAATTTTCTTACTGTTGTTTGGAGCATTCACCTTAAGTGCCGTACATATTTTCATGATTATGCATTCAGTAAAAAAAGCTATTTTGAAATTACGAACAGACACATCAATTTTATTTATTTGTATAGATTATATTATTATTATGTATTTTATGTTATGTTAAAATTACAAACAATTTCAATTTTAGTTATTTGTATAAAAGATTATAAAAAGGAATATTCATCATAGATAGCATTACTACCCTCTTTATTCTTTGGCTTTTTGGTATGTATTTAAAATAATTGTGTACCTACGTATTTATGTATACGTATGGTGGTATACCTCTACCTAACTCTATGAGTAAAACTGGCGTGATATTAGTGTTAACCTAAAATAATGTCTAATGGTTTTTTTCTACTACCCCCGACTATTTAAAAAAAATCTTCAAACAAAAAAAAAGCCGACAAAACAGTCAGAGTTTGTATTCATGAAGAAACTTCCACAAAAAAGCACACTTAACCGATGCATCGTAGGTCATCATCTGCCTAGCCTTTTCCCAATTATTTTTGGGGTCGGCTTCCAGTCTAACCGGATGCAGCTGGATACCAGTATTTTACGTGAAACGACTGCCTATCTGGCCTCCACAGCCCAGTTAGTTCTGGATAATACGATACCCTTTGGTAAGACTGGTTGCCACTTTCGGGTCACTGACTACCTGTAACGACTGTCAAAGATCTACAAATGACAGCCGGGACCAACGGCTTAACATGCTTTCCGGACGCATTGCATGACTCGGTATGTAATGGGTGGTCACCCATCCACAGACCAACCTAGACAAGCGCAGCTTAACGTAAAGATCGACCCGAGCGGCAGTTATTATTTAACCACGAGCTCCGAGCTCCCGATGCAGTGTAGGTACTAAATCAAAATGTCCACTGAATTTCGTACACAAGGTCACACATCATGCGGTCACAAAGAACGAGCCATAAATAAACCTCATGCAATGCAAAAACTTGGTGAGCCTAGTGGACATAAAATCTTGCTGACGTAGAGGACATTTTACTGCTCCCTGGCCGTGTAAAGTGGGACTTGGCCTTACTATGATATCGTGTAATGAGATTTTTAGGCTTGATGTACGAAAAAACAAACCGGAGGAACTCGTGGCTAAATAATAACAACCGCTCGGGTCGATCTTCAGGTTGAGTTACGCTTGCCTAGGTTTGTCCGTAGATGGGTGACCACCCATTATACACCATTAATTTTAGGTCGTTCTGGAACCGAATACCATTAACTCGATCATCGAACTCGAAACGATTGGGACTATTTTTTTCAAAAAGTACAAAAAAAAAAGAAAGAATAAATTTAATGTTTTTTTGTGAAATAATGAGAACGCAAATGCATATGTGTGTGTAAAACGTATCCACGATCGGCAACACATGCGAACGATACCCATTGAAAATTCATTCATCGATCGATTCTCATTATTTCACAAAAAAAAACATTAAATTTATTCTTTCGTGTTTTTTTTTATTGTTACTTTTTGAAAAAAATAGTCCCAATCGTTTCGAGTTCGATGATCGAGTTAATGGTGTTCGGTTCCAGAACGACCTAAAAATAATGGTGTATACCGAGTTAAGCCGTTGGTGTCCCTATCATTTGTAGATCTTTGACAGTCGTTTCAGGTAGTCAGTGGCCTGAAAGTCTGACAACAAGTCTTACCAAGGGATATCGTATTACCCAGTACTAACTGTGTTGTGGAGGTCAGATAGGCAGTCGCTTCATGTAAATAATACTAGTATCCAGCTGCATCTGGTTTGACTGGAAGCCGACCCCAACATAGTTGGAAAAAAGCTAGGCAGATGATGATTATGTAAGTAAAAAATTTGTTGTAAAGTGAAACTGTTGTTTTACAAGAGATGGTAAGTGGTACGTGGATAGGATTCTTGTCCTCCATCAATCATCACTGAGTAAAGGAATAATTCCTTTTTTGTTGTTGGTTCGTTCCTTATTACATGAGACTTAAATTGGAAGTCCCAGGGTAGGCCGCGAAATTCAAATTTACCCACTAAAGTTTTTTGCAATTTTCAGGTCAGTGTCAGATTGTATGTTTACTTATTTATTTATTAAAAAAGGATTACTAACACCTTCTGTGTAAAACGTCTTAAGTAAAGGTCAGTCTTGGACTTACACAGTCGCCAATTACTGGTTAACCAGCATTCACAAAGATAAGTGATAACATAAAAGAATATAAAAATTAAAACGAGTGGCTCTAGAAATAAAATAAAAATATACAACTACACAATTAAACTCCTCAAAATTGAGAGTATACTTAGCTTAAGAAATATAAAGTTCAGACATATAAACGGCATCGCTATAATTTATCTAACTAATTACGAGAAAAATAAAAAACACATAAAAATATTAAAAATTATTAATACTTTATCAAATAAAAATGAGATAAACCCTGAGATCATTACTATTAATAAAAAAACCGGCCAAGTGCGAGTCGGGCTCGCGCACGAAGGGTTCCGTACCATTATCCATAAAAAATACGAAAAAAACACGTTTATTGTATGGGAACCCCCCTAAATGTTATTTTTTTTTAAATTTTTAGTATTTGTTGTTATAGCGGCAATGGAAATACATCATTTGTGAAAATTTCAGCTTTCTAGCTATCACGGTTTATGAGATACAGCCTGGAGACAGACAGACAGTCAGACAGTGGAGGCTTAGTAATAGGGTCCCGTTTTACCCTTTGGGTACGGAACCCTAAAAACGTTGTACAGTATAATTATAATGTTGATTAAAATATGATTCGCGACCGTAACAAAAATATAGTTTTACGGAGTTATAATCATTTTAATGATTAAATTAACTTAGAGGGTTGTATTGATGATTTTAATCTTCAATGCCCATTGAACCGATCATTGTCAGGTGCACAGAAACGGACATAGGGTACCTTTTATCTCGAAAAAAAAATACTGTTCCTGAGGAAAACAACAATAACGTTCTTATTATGATAATTTTGGAATTTTTAGCAGTGTATTAAGAGTATTTTTTTATTTAAGTACCTTTTATGAGTCTAGAGTGCTGAATTGATTTTCAAATTCTAAATGAACGCGAGTGAAACCACGGGCAAAAGCTAGTAATGTATCATTTAAAGAAACTATGGAAAGAAACAAATAAAACAAGTGGTTTAGAGCGTTTCACGAGTCACCGTGATATCCATATCACACATGAAAGAAGTGACGGGCGTGCGTTGCGCCGTCGCATCGCAAGTTGTATCGCACGAAGCCGTGTACAGATCCTAAAGAGATATTATTTTAAACATGATAATGGTGTCTAGTTAACTTCTTAATATGTCTGTATCGTTTCGTTTTAGAGGTTTTGAAGGACAAAGAGTTAGCAAGTTCCAAGTGGTTCGATCGTATCAAGGGATATCGTATTACCCAGTACTAACTGGGTTGTGGAGGTCAGATAGGCAGTCGCTTCATGTAAATAATACTAGTATCCAGCTGCATCTGGTTTGACTGGAATCCGACCCCAACATAGTTGGGAAAAAGCTAGGCAGATGATGATGATGTAAAAAAAATGTGTTGTAAAGTAAAATTGTTGTTTTACAAGAGATGGTAAGTCAGTGGTACGTGGATAGGATTCTTGTCCTCCATCAATCATCACTGAGTAAAGGAATAATTCCTTTACTCAGTGATGATTGTTTTTTTTTTAATCTCAGCAAAGAGGCGCATTGTTTTTAAGGGCCTTAATATTTAATTTAAATGTAAATTGTGTTTATGAACAGAATATAAATAAACATTATTATTTATAAAATAATTTGCTTTTATCAACAAGTACTTACGCATTTATTTGTCTCCTAAATTACAAAAAAAAATATATGGCGCTAATATAATTTTAAATGAGTAACCAATGGAATTTCTTGACGGTTGTTTTCAGTAGCAAACGACCAACCCACACCGTTCACCTTTTTTCGGCGTTTTATATTATGCGCTTATGTGAAATAAAATATTTTGATTTCATTTGAGGCTGTTTTGCGGCTGCATACCTTGCTTCTTCTCAACATGCAAGGCCAAGTGCTGGGAAAAAAGCATATTAAATCTATGACAAAATACTATTCGTTTCGTTATTTTATTTATTTGTAAATGTATTGAAATACGTCGTTTGACTCACGTGGGAATTTGTCACTGCAATTCTCGGCTACATAACACCTAACAATTGAAAAGAAAGGAAAAGTTTTATTGGATTTTCCATCAGGAATTTCTCAGTAACAGCTGCAAAGTCTGATATTGTGCCCGGTTGATGTCCATAGACTCAAAGCACATTACAGTGAGATACGATCGAATACCAACAGTAGCAGTAAACTAAATATGAATCCAGTTGACAGGTATTCAATTTGTGAATAATATTCAATTTTGTACGTCAAGAGTGCCTGTCGGACTATCGACTATCGAGCGAAGTATTCGTTTTTATATTAATGGACTTTTTTTATTCGATTGGGAGAGATGGAAATTTTATATGATTTGATTTTTATTTTGGAGTATGTTTCTCTTTGCTTTTTAGTCTTTCATTTAATTTTATAGATATAAGACAGTAAGTTTAGGTTTGACATAGTTTTCTACTTCCTTAGTCACGTTCACAGTCGTCCTCCGACACTGACTTTCGTCAAACGACACGTGCGTCATCAAATCAAAATCAATCAAAATATTTTATTTCACATTGGCCTACATGGGCACTTATAAAACGTCGAAAAAAGATGCACGGTTCGGGTTGGTCGTTTCCTATGGAGAAGAACCGGCAAGAAACTACATGGTTACTCTTTTAAAATGATTTGGTTTTACAATATTATCATGTTACAGCATTTGTACTTAAGTAGGAGGGGACAGCATAGGCCCGACAATAAGTCGTTGCTTACTACACAAAAAAAACGTAAAACAAGATAAAAAGTTAAAAAGCATCTAGGAATCTACAAGGCCTACAATGTTCACACATCCAACGACAATCGGTGAAAATAATCTATACAAAGGTAAGAAAATATTAAAAAGACAAAAATTAAATATGAGACAAAAAAAAACATATATTTTTAAACTGGCATGGTCACTAACATTATCATTAACACTAGAAACGGGATATTGAATCAGTAAACATAATAAATATTCCGTTTCTAGTGTTAATGATAAAATGTTGTCATCAGTGCTGTAACTATTCTGAGTTTCCTCCTCGTGAGTTACCTTCCTTCACGAGTATCGTCACGGTGACTGATGACATGCTCGAAGCATTTTCTTTCATTTATTTTCTTCACAGTCGCTGTAGTAACACGCTTGATGCTTGAGCGTATAGCTCGTGCGACGCCGCCTCATATACGTCGCATTTCGTATCGCCTGAGGCCGTGGACGAGGCGTTACGACGTCAAGCAGATGTTTTGACCGACAGGAATGACCCCAGTATGTTTCCTTTCTATGAACCCTACAGAGCAAATACCGATGAGGATGTTCATCAGGAAACCAACTTGTTTTCAAATGAAGACGACCCTTAAAAACTTTACAGACGCGAGGAGTCGTAAATCAGAGAAACTATAAATAGGTAATATCAAAGCTAATCACTAAATCTGTTGACATCAATACTTTATGGGTTGTAATACCATAAATAAAAGTCATAAAGTTAAGCACCCATAAAAGTATAAATGATGCAAGTTTCTCTCATTTTCTTCAGCCAAATTACTTAAGGACATCTTACAAATTGTTTTGGTTATAAAAATAAATATTTTATTCGGCAACTTCAATTAAAAGTTGGGAGATGAGACTTTGAGGTGTAATTTGTTTTTTTGTATGTGTCTTTGGGTGTAATAAAGGTCAATATTTGTTTGCTGGACGTTGAACCTCTACAAGAATTATTTATTTATTTATTTATGAACTTTGGAAGACTTACAGCTAAACAGTTCAGAATAAAAAATTCTGAATGAGACTAAGAGCCAATTACAAGTCTTCCCTTATAAAAAACAGACTGGCAAAGATGGTGTGAACAACACAACAACGCCCACAAAAAAAAAAACAGCTGGACAACATCAAATTCTTGAAAATTTTGCTTCACTGGACTGCCTCGTGGTCGTAAGTGTGACTGCTGATCATGACTTCCTGGGTTCGATTCCCGGGTCAGCCAAAGTGTTATTGAGTTTTTCCATCAGGAATTTCTCAGTAGTAGCAATAGAGTAGCAATAGGTTCGCCCCCTATTACATGGGACTTAATCGTAACTGGCGAAATGTGGGTGTACTTGTTAGGTACACCTCTGCCTAACCCTTCGGCGATTACAAGACGTGATGTTATGTAATAATAATATTTCAAGAAGTAACCACTGATCATGCAATTCTGCCGTTCACGCGTTAATACGTACCATTGAGTGAATAAAAGCTTGTGGCTAAATAAGAACAGCCGCTCGGGTCGATGTTTAGGTTAAGCCGTGCTTACCTAGGTTGGTCCGTGGATGAGTGACCACTCATTACATACCAAGCTTCCTCCGTACCTCGGAAAGCACGTTAAACGTTTGGCCCCAGCTGTCTTTTGTAGATCTTTGACAGTCGTTACAGGTAGTCAGTAGCCCGAAAGTCTGACAATCAGTCTTACCAAGTACCTCGTATTACCTAGCGCTAACTGGGTTGTGGAGGTCAGATAGGCAGTCGCTCCATGTAAAATACTGGTATTCAGCTGCATCCGGTTAGACTGGAAGCTGACCCCAACGTAGTTGGGAAAAGGCTAGGCAGATGATGATGAATAAAACTAACTTTTTGTACTTCTAACTAATAGAGGCACACCACAATACCAACAATTCCACAGGGTTAAGCGGCGCTTGTTTAATTGCATTTCCCCGTTAAATCTATGTGCTCAAAGGGATGGCTGGCACGACAAAGAACATCCGTGTTTATGCTATACACCATTATTTTTAGGTCGTTCTGGAGCCGTATACCATGAACTCGATCATCGAACTCGAAACGATTGGGACTATTTTTTTCAAAAAATAACAATAAAAAAAATACGAAAGAATAAATTTAATGTTTTTTTTTTGTGAAATAATGAGAATCGATCGATGAATGAATTTTTCAATGGGTATCGTTCGCATGTGTTGCCGATCGTGGATACGTTTTACACACACATATGCAATTGAGTTCTCATTATTTAAAAAAAAAAAAACATTAAATTTATTCTTTCGTGTTTTTTTTTAATGTTATTTTTTGAAAAAAAATAGTCCCAATCGTTTCGAGTTCGACGATCGAGTTCATGGTATTCGGCTCCAGAACGACCTAAAAATAATGGTGTATATACTTGAAGGTATAGGCCTAGTATAATATATGGGGAAATTTATGTATCATAACATTACGCCAGTAATCCATGAAGGGTTACGCAGAGGTGCACCTATTAATACAATCAAATTTCGCCAGTTACGTTTTGTAGGAGGCGAGCCTATTGCCATCAATCGGTTACAAATCCAGACTCCATGGCTGGTACTGAAAAATTCCTGATGGAAAATCCCAATAACAATTTGCCCAACCCGGGAATTGAACCCAGGACCTCAGGCTCAGCAGTCGCGATTGCGATTACCAGACCAACGAGACAGTATAGATAGAACTTCACTAAAAGCTATTTTATTTGTCTTCCACAAATAAAGTATCTTCAATATCCATCAATTCAGTAAATTAAAAAGATATTTTATTTGTGTAAGACAAATAAAATATCTTTTCAGTTTACTGAATTGATTTTATTGTAAGCCGCGGCTTCGCCCGCATCGAGTTCGGTTATATCGCGTTTTCAAGAGAACTCTTCAAAACTCCGGGATAAAAACTATCCTATGTTCTTTCTCAAGGTCTACTCTATCTCTGTACCAAATTTCATTAAAATCAGTTCAGTGGTTTAGACGTGAAAGCGTAACAGACAGACAGACAGACAGAGTTACTTTCGCATTTATAATATTATATTTATATATTTATAATATTATAATATATAATACATATAATACATAAAAATATAAATAAATAAAACACATTGTAGGGATACTGTCGCCACGACCTCAGGCGATGCAACTTGTGACGGAACTCGTGCAATCGACACTTGCGTGAATTTCCTTCGCGACAAGTCAAATCGCAGCGAGTTGTGTTGTGACAGGCTCAAAAACTTATTTCATTTGTTTTCTGTAGCAGTACTAAGGGCCTATTCATACGGCGTATTTGACGCGCGTTTACAGTCTCGCTCACGTGTGTATCGTTTCTTACGCGCTTTTGAATCGATACAAATGAAACACTTTCCTTTCACAATTTCTTTAACACTGCCCGACCCGGGAATCAATCCCAGGACCTCATGCTTAGTAGCTGCAATTGCTACCACTCGACCAACGAGGCAGTCTCACATAATGCATACCAAAATTTCCACGCAAACGAAGTCGCGGGCAACAGCTAGTATAAAATACGCCTTGCGAATGCACTGTTATCGTTTGAAGTGTCTACACGCTAAAGCGATGGGCTTAGCTTGTGGCCAAGGGATAAGAATTGTAGTGGAAAGAAATAAGTCGATTTGCAATATAGCTGTGCCCCTCGATCTTCGTCCGCGTGAAATTATTATTAAAAAATACTTATTTATTTGTTAATCACGTGACATGTTTCCTTTGCCTCTACAATAAATTAAATTACATTAAATTAAATTACAGAAAATCTTTATATATATAATTCTTCTGTGAGTGTGTATGTCACTGAACTTCTCTCAAACGACTGGACCGATTTTGATGAAATTTTTTGTGTGTGTTCAAGGGGATCTGGGAATGGTTTAGATTCACAAAAAAATAGGGTAGGGTGGGTAGGTTGGGGTAGGTAGGGTAGGTCGGGTAGGTAGGGTAGGTAGGGTAGTAGGTAGGAAAACATGCATTGCAACGCATGCCGGGCACAGCTAGTATTACAGTATAGAAAATATGACTTCCCTTTAAGAATTGAATTTTGTTAACAATTTCAAAGGTTTAAATTTTTTTGAACGGAACCCTAATCTTTTTTCCTAAAATTAAAAGTAACCTAACCTTACTTCTTATAATATCAGCTAACTCCCAGTAAAATCGGTTGATCTGTTTCGGAGATAAACCGAAAAAAATAGCTACAAAAACAAAAAAAAAAAACAAAATTTCTTATATGTACCATAGATATATACCTACTTTCATATGGATTCAGTAAAAAGCTGTTATTTTGATATTACACACAGGCACTTCGATTTTATTTATTGGTATATATTTTACATTATGTAGATATATGCATAGATTTATGGCATTACCCTTCTCACTAAAAAATTTAAATAAATTGCACCTAATTTCCGTCAGTAGAAATAAGCACAGCTCTTCTCCACCCCACTATTTTGCAAGGCAAATATTTCTAAATGCCTCTTGACTCCGCTTTGCAGACCCTATAGTTAATAGTAGTATTTAGTCTGTGGGTGTGTAGCGGACATTATTTATTACAGTTTTTAAATGAGCTCCGCTTTTTGCTGTTCTGTTTATTGCGAACTCTTGCTGGCTTTGATTATTTGTTTTGCAATTTTGGGTAATAAGCACTAGAAAATAATTCCTCCTATTGTTGGAGTACCCAGTAGAAAAAAAGGTGAGGCAGAGGTGTCAGTACGTATAATACTCCCTCATTTATGCAAGTAAACAAAATGGAAGAAGTGTCTGTCGTTGTAATTTCTAAATAATAGTTTTTTACTGAATGGATATGAAAGTAGCATAAGCGGTTACCACGTATTCAGTATTTTATTCTTAAAAATTTCTGTGTGTGTTCCACATAGAAATTTTTCATAGGTAAGTAATAAAAAAAACAGTTGTACATTTTGACCTTGTAGGTATTGCACTTCTGTAGCCGCTGTTTTTTGGTTGCGGAACTTCCACACCAGAGCGGTACTTATGCAATTTCTTTTAAATATAATTATTTCTCAATCATTCTGTCCGTCTGTTCCGACTAATCTCACACACGCCACAGCTAGACGATTTTGACGGGACGTATTTAGGCTACTTTTATTTTAGAAAAAGGATTAGGGTTCCGTGAAAAAAATCCGAAGCCGTTTCGGAGATTAGCCGAAACAAACCGTCAGACAGATAAAAATGTAAAAAAATATTTTTCTGATAGAAGTCCTGTGTATACTTCCATATTCATTCAGTAAAAAGCTGTTATTTTGAAATTATAAACAAACACTTCAATTTTATTTATTTGTATAGATCAAGTTAATTTTCCACTATATAATAATCGCTTTGTCCAGGCCCTCTGCTATTTAAAAATACTTTACACTGTGCATGTTGCACTAAAATTGTCTTCGTTACTAAACAGAGCTCGCATTTGATCCTCATTTTGCATCCCAAATTTAGTAATATTCTGAGTCCCTAGTCTTGAAACTTGAACGAAATATCTTAGTTAAGTTACTTTAAACTAAAGTTTTCATGCAAATCTTTGCTTAAAACTAAGACTGCTACTTTAGTGTAGTGGCTGCAAGTGTGGTTTCATGTGTGAGGTCTTGAGTTTGATTACGAATGACTAGTTTTACCAACTTTTGCAAAGTTCCTCCTAACCTATCTGGCACAAATTCCTCTTTAAATATATCTTTATTTATATTCACAGCCGGCTTCTGTGATCCACCCTAGGCCGCATCATTGTTCACATCAGGCGAGTTGCGGGCTGCTTCTGCCAGGGCTGCGGGATTCTGCCAGGGATGCGGGACTGTTCGAAAGAGATACCGCGGCCCTGGAACATAAAGGGCCAATGAAGGAACATGGGTGGTTTTTAGTCAGTAAGAGTCTGACACTCCCTTCCGCTCCGCCCAGGGCGGGGGGGGGTCATTTGATGATTTCCCACCCACCAAAAAAAAAAAGAATTAACCATGTTCATGTCCCGTTTCTAGTGTTAATTATAATGTTAGTGACCATGACAGTTTAAAAACTTAAACTTATTTAGTATCATCAAACAGTACGTTTGTCTTAAACAATTTACGCGAACGAAGTCGCGTGCGAAGTGCTAGTTTGTCATAAATTCGATAATTTTTGAGCAACAATGCTTTGCAAAGTTTTTCGTGATAAATCATTATTACAGCAAACATTATTGTTTTGTCCATTCACATAGTTCTTCTTCGTCGTCACACTCTTGGCAGAGTGGTCGTGGTCGTCACATCAGGGGCGGTAGCAAGCTTCACAATCCGTCGCCATTCCTCCCTTACTGTGGCTTTTCTTGTACATTCGTGGAGTGGACTATTGAGTGCAGTTTTGACTTGGTCGGTCCAACGCATTGGTGAGCTGCCGCGCGCTCACATACTATTATAGTGAAAAACCGAACCGAATCGAGCCTCCTAAAACGGACTTCTAAAACTTTGGCTTTTTAGAAGTCCACTTTAGGAGGATCAATTCGGTTCGGCTTTTTAATTACCTACAAATGTCCAATGGTGGATTTACAGCGTTTCTCCCATCCAAGGAAAGGAGGACTGCCTCCCACCATAACGTCATATAACATCACGCCTGTAATCTCCGAAGGACTAAGCAAAGGTGTCCCTGATAGTACACCCACATATCGCCAGTTATGTTTAAGTCCCATGGGAGCGAGCCTATTGTCTGGACCAGTGAGAACGTTATTAGGTCATTGAAAGGCCCTCTACTCATACTGAAAGTCATATCTACCATTCCATGATGATTTATGAGCTCATTCTTCTCACTGTGGAAACTTTTTCGAACGACCTAAGTATTCTAGTCTAACGTTATAAACCTTTTACCCGTTCTCGAATCCTAACCATGTTCGACAAGTCCTAATACCAAATTCTTCTAGACTTTTCTTCACCTTAGTTATTTCATACAAATATCTTTCAATAAATAAGCAGGTAGGTGATCATCTCGTAATATCATCGATAGCAACGTCGACAATTTCGTCTCATGAATTTTAAAAAGGAAATTTCCCTTCGGCTCACCTGTTGCATGACAAGCGAACTCCAGAAGTTTAATGTGTGGGAGTAAAGTTTCTTTAACCTCGTTCAAAAGAAACTTCAGTGAAATCTACTCGTAAAGTAGGAGCCGGCTGACGAATAGTGGTGACGAATTTATCGGGCTTAGGCTGGATTGCTAAAAGAGGAGACGAGTCAAGTGCAGAGCGCACATGCAGGATTCAACCAGTTCCAGGGCTGCGGGACTGTTCGAAAGAGATACCGCGGCCCTGGAACATAAAGGGCCAAAGAAGGAACATGGGTGGTTTTTAGTCAGTAAGAGTCTGACACTCCCTTCCGCTCCGCCCAGAGCGGGAGGAGTCATTTGATGATTTCCCACCCCCCAAAAAAAAAAATGGATATTCTGTGGTTTCCCGCATGCATAGGTAGAAGTGTCTTGTTGATTCTTTGGCTCGAAAAAAGTCGACTTACAGTATGTCGATGTCCTGAAAAATTGGGTTAGCAGTCGGACCCTATGGCCCCAGTGTTTCACACCCAAATGGCTCGAACACATGACTCCAAAAAATCCTACTTCCTACTAATATTATAAATGCGAAAGTTTGTGAGTATGGACGGATGGAGGTTTGTTACTCTTTCACGCAAAAACTACTGACCGGATTTAGATGAAATTTGGCACACAGATAGTTTATAACCTGGATTAACACATAGGATACTTTTTATCCCAGTAGTGCGATCCCGTGGGACAATTACCGAACTTATGCGGGTGAAGCCGCGGGCATGAGCTAGTATTGTCATAGTTGCGTTATTTGTAGTTTTATCACCTGTGACTTTTTCATAGTAAAACTTCTGTCGTGCCACTGACAAGTAGCATCAGCTCGGTAGGTCAAGAGAGCTCAGGTTGCAGCTATTGTGATTCTTTTTGTGTTCAACGCTGCCTGTACTACACTATTGAATTTTATCTAGAGTAGGTACTTCTCTGAAGATGGATTATTCAGATGAGCGTTGGTTGTGTTGAAGTCTATTTCCCGGTTTCCGAATTGGGAATTTTAAGTTAAAAATCTGTCGAAATCAACTTTAGCATAGAATTTCGGAGCACTATAATGCCAAGACTGACTGTCTCGGGATCGCAAGTGCGACTACTAAGCAAGAGATCCTGGGTTCGATTCCCGAGTCGAGCAAAGTTTTATTGGGTTTTACCATCTGGAATTTCTCAATAGCAGCCACGGAGTCTGAATTTGTGCCCGGTTGATGGCTATAGGCTCGCCTCCTACTGGCGAAATGTTGGTGTAGTTTTAGGTACAGCTCTGCCTTACCCTTCGAGGAGTTGAGACAGACTAGATGCGAAAGACAGACTCTTGTACCAGCTGGTAAAATACCTATTTAATCATTTAAAAAATATTAAAAACAATATTTTCTAATCACTTTAACGGTTTTGTTAAAAACCGAAATAATATAGTTTCTGAAAATAGAAATAATAGATGCGTGGTTAGTTTTTCTCAAATTATTGAAACACAAACCAGTTAGGACTTAGATACTACCGAGTCCACTGACGGTCAATCAGTTTTCAACCTTATTACTTAGGACGTAAGGGTGAAAAGTGGCAGACCGTCAGTGAAGTCGGGAGTACACCGTTATCATCTGATTTTCAGAATTCTAACAGTTTTCTTTATAGTTGAACATCAAAAACGGACCCCAGTCTACTGACCGGCTGCAGCAAACGCATATTAACCTCCCAGAATAATATCTGCGCTTGAGTCCTTTACTTGAAAGAAAAAATCGAGTTATATGTCCACCTCCCTTTGGAATGGTGTTACCAACAGATAAAGTGCTTCCCTAACTAAATCTACCAACTTCCTTTGAAAAGAAAGTAGCTTCATCTAATAGCATTTACTGTGAAAAGATAAAATAAAAGGGAGGGGAGCGACAGAAAAAAATTAAAATGTACTACTTTTTGTACGTGTAAAACGGGAAGAGCACCACTTTGCGTCAGACCGCCCTTCTGCCGTGAACTTAGTAGTGTTGGGAGAAAGTTCCGGGATCCCGGGAAGTGGGGATACACCGGGATTGAAGTTGAAACTTTGTACTTATCTGGTTTTAATTAGACACACGGATCTTCTCTCTTTTGTTTATAGCGAGCTCATTAATGACTGTAATTTTTTAAAAGACAAGTTTTAATTAATGTTTTAATTTTGTCCAGTCCATTCAGAAAGCTAACAGATTTGACTGACTGGAAATCTCTGGGTCTAGTAAGACTGATTATTTAACTTCCTTACTTTCAAAGGCTAATGAGAATCTATAATTTTTTAAACTGACATGGTCACTAACATTGTCAAAACAATGTCAAATCATTAACATTAAAGCGGGATATTTATTGTTTAATTTGAGTTCCCGATAGTTTAACAGGCTGGCTGAGCGTTTGGCTACTGCATTTACCATATTTACTGTTTGATTTGAGTACCCGATAGTTTAACAAGCATGCTGAGCGATTGCCTGCTGCGCTGCGTGTCGCGGGTTCCGTTCCCGCACGGAACGAATATTTGTATGGCCTATAGGTAGTTGATCCAAGTCTGGCTGTTTGTGTATGTGAGTTTAATGTTTCTAATAGCACCCTCGATACAGGAGAAATTCCTTAAGTGAAATTCAAACCTAACCAATTTATTTCAATTATGACGTTAAAAGACACTTTTGAATTGATTCTACATAGTTGCCCTCCCTTTATTATACGCTTTTATTTTTTAACTTGCCTTGTTAGTTAGTTGGTTAGTTAGGTAGTATGTAATGGTCAAAACTTGCAACTGAATTTCAAACCAGTTCCCCTCAACTGGTTAAGCTAAAATTTTGCACACACCTTTAGTTCTAATGACAATACATTTTTATGACAGACATGACTTGAACCTGCAGCCAGGATCATCTTTTCACGAAAGAACTCCTCATCGGTTAATAGCGCGGACACGTTATTTTGTATACACTTTCAATGTCTATAGATAAATCTTATTTTCTTCTTTTCGTTTTAATAAAAGCACATTTTTTATAAAAAAGAAGTAAAATTTATTTAAAATCCCGGCTCCTCATACATCACTAAAGCCTGTCTCATTTGCAGCAGGACTGTAGGGCTCTTGTGTCGACATTTTTCTCAAGCCCTGCTCTGTTATGCCTTCTCAGTTTACCTTCACAGAAGCAAATGATGCTTAATGCTGTTTCGGGGTTTCAGCTCGGCTTTCACTTTGTTGTAGTTGCGAGGTATAAAGGCGGTGTGTGCTTTGAAATTAATGTGGGAAACGTTTAGAAAGAAACGCCTTGAAGGGGACTGCTTGAAAACATTCAACGTTTTATATTTTCTTAAAAAGTGATTCTATAATTGTCTGGTCCCCAACCAACCCAGTTAGTACTGGGTAATACGATACCCCTTCGTAAGATTCGTTGTCAGACTTTCGAGCCACTGACTAGCAGTAACGACTGTCGAAGATCTACAAATGACAGCCGGGGCCAACCGGTTAACGTGTTTTTTGAGGTACGGAGGAAACTCGGTATGTACCTAATGGGTGACCACCCATCCACGGACCAACCTAGGCAAGCGCGGCTTAACCTAAAGACCGACCCGAGCGTCTTGTTTTAAAATTTTAGTATAGATAGGTATAAAAGGCGATGAAAATGTACCATATAAGTAAGTCCGTAGATTCCACATCCATAAACATATTCTTGAAGTAATAACTTAAGCATAAACTTAAGTGCATTTCCACAATCCCCTCACAAAGTAAAGTTGGTAACTTGGAAACCTTCTAATGCACAAGACAACCGTAAAGTTCAGTCGTTAGTAAGTATTTTACATAATACATAAAACAACAGGTGGTTAAGTTAACTCAAAGAGTGCAGAGAGGTTCGAAACCAGTTTTGAACGTATATGTTTTAAGTTAGAATGTTTTTGAGATGCTTCTAAAAAAATCTGGAAAAAAAGATTATTTTCTTTTCTTATTATTCAGGTAATTTACACCCATTGCCATTTATCACAATAATAATTATACAAACACAAGTAAAACATTAAAAATTTCTAATTATTTATGTAATATACACCCATTGTCATTTATCACAATTTTAATGCAAATAAAACATTACAACACAGATAAAAATTAAATAAAATACAATTCGAATAGATTTGACTCAAATACAACTCACCTCTCATGCAGAAGGTTGTGGGTTCAAATCTAGGCAAATACCAATATTCTGACTTGTTCAATCCGTAAATACTTAGATTCTAAGTTCAAAATTGGACATTATAAGTCTGAAATCGCTGATCCGCCTTGAGCAAGCATGATGATTCCTACCGAATTGCTTATGACTTCTCTCTATCGAACTTTGCCCTGCAGTGGAACAGTATAGGCTTCTTTCTGACCGTTTTCGGTCACGGCGCGGCGCGCGAAGGCCAATCTCAGTGGAGATTAGCCATCGGCGCGGGAGATATTACAGTGCACAAGTGTGTGCGCAGGCACAGGTGCACTCCCTCTTCCCTTACTCTCATAGTCCGATGGGACCAGGACCAACTGCTAAACGTGTTTAGTGGGACAGTAAATTGCTCTAGTAAAGAAAGAAAAGATGTTTATTTGGCACATGCCACAAGTGCACTCAACATAGAATACAAAAATAAAAACACAATATTAAATCCACCGAGTAGGCCCTCTTCAGCAAACTGCAGAGCAGCTAGTGCCCGATGCTGGGTTTCAACTGTACCTGAGATAGTGATGTGTATGTGTGTATAGCAGTGGCGAAAGTTCCATAGAACTCGATTCCTACCGGATTCCCTTTGAAAAATGGCACCGTCAGTATTCTATAGACGAATAATATAATCAAATAATAATAATAAATATATATACTTCGGCTTACCTCTTACAAAAATGTACCCTTCGCTACTGGTGTTTAGTTATAGTGATGATGAGAAAGTACCTACCTATTTATAAGCGCAGTATAGGTACATGCCACCAACAAAATTATTTTTTAAACAGAAATATCACCACTTTAGTTTGGGAAATGCCACTTAAACTGTTACCAAATTTTCCACATATTTTGCAGAGATTTAAAAAAAAAAATTTTAGAAATTAAAAAAAAATGTGTCTCAAAAATCATACAAAAAATATCTTTATTAACATAGGTACATAAATTTCGTTTTCCTATTACTTCCGGTGTTCTCTGCCGTATAATGGGTTAAAGCAATTATCAGTCATATTGCTTGTGCTCTTATTAGCAAACATACAAGGTATTAATTAATTATTTAACCAACTATAACGTACTTAGATTAGTCTAGAAACTTTGTGTTTTCAGCATAAACGGCATTTATAAGTGTCGAAACTCTCTATTTGAAATTCGTTAAGTTAGCAAACTAAACATTTGGCTTCTTAGATAAACCTAGTTGACTGACGGATAAAATAATGTTGACTTAGTGACTGAAAACTGAATTTATTTTCGTTAACAATTTCAGGGGTGCAGACATGTTCGGGTCACTTTTGGGAAAGGCATAGCCGGGAAATTATGAAAAAAAAGATCAGCAAATAGCCACTCGGTCTATGTCGAATTGTGCCGAGTCGATGATGATTCAACAATGGTTGATGCCAAATGGAATTTAATGAGTTCATTGATAGCCCGAATATGTCATTGTGTTGCCAATGAGGGTTTTCATTTTTGAGCTCACCAGATGGCGCCACTGGAGAGTAAGGTCCTGTCATTAATTCTATTTTATTCTTTGAAGTGCCAATAACTTAATAAAAAGTTTATTTTATTACGTTTAAATACACTTCAGATATTTATTTACAATTATTGTCCCTAAAATTAGCAATCACGAAACATTTAAAAGTCCAAGTACTAACAAATTAGATCCTAACTTGTTACTTAAAATCCTCAAGTCATAATATATTTAATCAGGAATGGCACAATCTTGACCAAAATGGTGATTAAAAGTGACACAAAAGCATGCAATGCGCGAACAGTCTATAACATCAGACATTTCTGAAGACATTACTACACGGATGCCTGTGGCGGGAATCATGCGCTATAGCCCCCATTGCTTAGAGCCAGCTTTGTTGTTTGTTAGGTTACTGGCCGGATCAAACACCGATCCGCAAAAGTGCGTAGCACCCCCGACTTCAACTGTAATAAATTTTGCTGAAATTGTGAAAATACCTAATACTGTCAAGAAACTTTTAATGACAATGAAAAAGGTTTGAATACATTCTCCTGGTAAATTGAAAACTAAAGTTTACATTATGCTGTTTGCTGTAACTATTTGGTCAGGCGCTATTGTCAACTTCTGATATCGGTTCTTTCATTTATTTATATCTGCAAGTGCAACGCCAATTTCAACCTAAGTGTAACAAAAATAAAGATTGCGTAATTATTACTGACTTATCAGAGACAGAAACTCAACAGCAACCTTATGGAAATCGAAATAGAGATCACAGTGTTTTATCTCATCCCGTGTCCACTAAATGCTGACTTGTACTCTCCTCCTTGACCCTCCCGCGAGAACCTGTTCCCTGCTACTTTAGCCAGGTTGTCGGTAAACCTTGTTTGTGGCCTGCTTACGCTCCTATAACCACTTAAAGGGTAAATGCCAGGGTAGCAACGAAATTTTTTTTTTTTACGTTGCTTGCAATTTTGCCAGTCAGTATCAGGATGTATGTTGAACAAAATATCGACGGTTGAAAGGCTAATTGATATAAGCGACATTTTGTAAAACTTGCAGGAGGACGGATCAAAGTTATTTTTTTGGAAAAAAAAACATAAATAAACAACTATTTGATAGACTTTTATTTATTTAATACAGTATATCCGTAATTAAGTGAGGAAGTTTTTTAAGGTATTATTTTAGAAAATTTATGTTGGTTAGCCCAAAATGCATCAAAGTTAGTTATTTTTTGAGAAAAGCAAAATGGTTCAAATGCCTACCGTTAATAAAATAGCTAAAAGTAAACTGGCTCAAGCATCGACTTAGAACAAAATAATACGAGAGAAAACGAATGTAGCGCCAAGTCGAACTACAGTTGAATAGGTATGCCCAATGAACCTAAGCAATGTGATGGTGTTGCACCAGAGTGAAGTAGTTTGATGCAGATGCCCGCCCATTAGAGGGACTGCTGGATGAAAAAAATGAACCTTTACTAGATTATAGTAGATATTGGTGCTTAGGCCCTCATTAATTAGCAACGTCCGTAAGATATTTTTCAGGTTGGTATGCCACTTTATACAATTTTATTTTAGACAGCGTTTTGTACATAAAAAAAAAACATTTTTGTGTAGAAGAATCATTCAAGATGTTGATCTAACGTGTTTTGGAACAAGGTATATCACCCTAAGCCTAAGTTTTCTAATGTAGTAACGTTGAATGCAAAATGGGCCAAACGACATAGCTTATTATTTTAGTTTAATGCAAAATAGGCCAAACGACAAAACCACAACCATGGCGAAAAAGCCAAATGCCTTAATCGACACTCGTTATAAAAGTTCGAAAAATCAAATTAGCTTGTCACGGAGTCCTCAAATTTTGTCTAATTTGGTGTCATATAGATCAATGAGCTTAGAAATGAGGCCTGTTTTACTGTGGGTGCTAAGCGCCAAAAAAGTAGTCAAACAAAATTGAAACCCGACTCAAACGACGGAGAAAAATTTGCTGATTCCGAATAATTATGTACACATAATATGTATTATTATAACTCAATATCGCAAAAAATGTCGCTTAGACCAATTAGCCTTTCAACCGTCGATATGAGTTGTGGCCGTAATACGTTTGAATTTACAGAATTATAATCATTAAAATAATCAATGCAACCCTCTACCCCTACATTTAACCATTATTCTGTCAGTCTACCCAAATGTCAAAAATATCTCAAAAATCCTAAGATTCCTCTCAACACGCAGTAAATGATTCATGACTTCTACAAATGGCTGATGTCATCATCATAATTCATTTCTCAAGCCGTTACTAAATCCATACAGACAGTTATACTCTTCGAAACTTTGGCGAAATGTTCGCGTTCAATTTTAATTAAGGAGCTACAAGGTGTTTTCTTAAATGTTATGAGTTTTGGAATGTTATTAGAGGTGTTGAAGGAAAGTTTAGGTATTTTAGAAGCGTAAGTTGGTTATTTATGGTGTACTAGCTTTTGCCGGAGGTTATGCCTACCTGGTGTCCGGAAATTTATTCACGTCAATGTAGGTACTACCGTTATAATGAAAAGTATCCGAGAACCAAGAGGCATAATGATGGCATATTAATAACACCCGCTAGGGTCAATCTTTAGGTTAAGCCACGCTTGCCTAGGTAGTGCAGTCATATTAGGGGTTTCATCTCGGAATTAGAGATAATAAGCTGTAAACTCATTTACACCTTCATTTAGGTGTTTTAAAAGTTGTCTCAAAAGTCTCATAAAATCTCGTCTCTACGTCGTAATTTATTCAAGGTCAAGTTCATAATTTATTTTTTTGCGATTATCTTGGTTTTTATAAAAAAAATTGTCGCAAATTTTATACTAAACAATTTTTATAATAAATGTTGACATCATTGGACCTACAAAAAATCGAGATAATCGCGAAAAATTGATTTTTATGACCTTTGACCTTGAATAACTTACGAACAGACTTCTGAGACAACTTTTAGAACACCAAAATGAAGGTGTCGACGAGTTTACAGCTTATTATCTCTCATCCCGAGGTTGACCCCTTTGCTTGCTTATGTGACTGCACTAAGGTTGGTCCGTGGCTGGGTGACCACTCATTACATACCGAGTTTCCTCCGTGCATCGAAAAGCACGTTAAGCCGTTGCTTCCGGCTGTCACTTGTAGATCTTTGACAGTCGTTACAAGTAGTCAGTGACCCGAAAATCTGGCAACCAGTCTTACCAGGGGGTATAGTTTTACCCAGTACTGTGTGTACTAACTAGGCAGTGGAGGTCAGTTAGACAGTCGCACCATTTAAAATACTGGTATTCAGCTGTATCCGGTTAGACTGAAAGTTGGAAAAGGCTAGGGATTGATGATGATGATCTTATGATCAAATAAAACTTTCCAAAGCTATTCAGATTCGAGAATTAAAAAACAAAAATTGACGCTCCACCCTATTACTTATGGAGTATTCTATGTAAGTAAGAAAGGAATATTTTACCCTATCAAAAAAGGATCAAAGTCATTCCATTCTATGCTTTTAGTAAGGAAAAACATAGAAAATTAATAGTAAGGGCCTCGCTCCCTTCATTAACTTCCAGATGGAATTTTGAACTACCGTCATTCTTATTCATTTTAAATGAGAATAACTCGCTTGTGTGCCACTAAGTAAACTAAGACAGACCTGCTTTTTGCGGTGGATCGACTAATTTTATTTATAAAACTTTTCAGTTCTAGTGAAGCCTTAGACAATATTCATGTTTTTAAAGTCTAGCATTATGCTTAACATTTTTCTTATAAAATTGTTGAAATAAGGTTGTATCCAGCAGAGATACGAATGTTTAGAGGGGCGTGTGGAGTGACTTCAATGAATAAAGTAACAAATGAGTAGGTAAATAAGAGGAAGTTTGCAAGTGGCGGCGGTTACAGAAAGGATGAAAGGGAGTCATCTGTCTTGGTATAATTAACACTAGAAACGGGATACTTACCATGTCCACTGTTTGTTTTGAGTTCCCGATATTTCGGCGCTGTTGCAAGCACCATGATCACGGATAAACAGTGGACATGGTAAACATCCCGTTTCTAGTGTTAATTATAATTTTAGTGACCATGACAGTTTAAAAACTTATGTCTTGGTATAATATGTGATGGGGTGAGATGTGAATAAAGAGGGATAAATATAAAAGTTGATGGATGGAGTGGGATAGGAAGACCACAGAAAAAGTGAATGGATTGTGTGAGGAATGATAAATTATGGAGGAAAAGGAGTAAATTATTAAATTTCAAATTTATTTAATTCAATACATTTCAGATCATAATAATATAAGAAAAAATGTAATACATTTGAAATAAAAAAATAACAAAATTATAAAATTAACATCTCAGTTACAACCAGCACAAACATAATCAAGTAAATAATATAACTAACACGACAAAAAATAAAATTTTAATCACAATACACAAAAATAATTAATTCAATAATACAAATTTAAAATTGAAATACCAAAAAAAAGAATAATAGCGTGACGACGGACAGGTGAGTTTTTTTTTATAAAAATCGTAAATCGGTTCACAGAAAAGATCTGTTTCGACTGTATACTCCTAATAGTTTCGGAATAAATCGGCTGTGATATACGGACGGACACTCAGACATGACGAATCTATAAGGGTTCCGTTTTTTTGCCATTCGGCTACGGAACCCTAAAAATGAAACACTAGAGTGTTTTTTTTTAAACTAGTCTTTGATGCGTAACATATAAAAAATATCTACATTTCAAAGGTTTTAGATTATTTTCATGAGGCCTACAAAAATTGCCAATTTAGGTTGTAAGCATTTCCCCCTACCTCTACCTCATTTCCATTTTTTTCTCATTTTTATACACACATAACATAACGCCTGTTAGCCCCAATGAGTCGGGTAGAGGTGGTACCCTCGTAAATATGATTCGTGACTGTTACATGCATGTATTTACAGAGTTATAATCATTAAAATTCCATTGAATGACTATCATGAAAAACACATTCAATGGGATTATGATTAAATGAACTTAGAGAGTTGTATTGATGATTTTAAGGATTATAACTAAGTAAAGCCACATTTAATACGGTCGCGAATTATATTTTAATCAATATACAACCCGACACTGGCCTGCAAATTGCAAAAAACGTAAGAAAGTTTTGATTTCTCGGGCAACCCTGGCGCTTCTCTCTTATTATAGGTTCTTGCTTCAAGTGCGTAATACCTGAAAGAAAGAAAGAAAAAATGATTATTTGTCGCAGGGACATGATGTGCATACAAAAAAAAAAAACTAGAGAGGTGTCAAGGGACTCCCGGATGGAACGAAGTTCTTAAGTTTTTAAGTTTCTTTTATTTTATCTTTTGTTTACGTTACGTCATGGTCATGACGTCTAAGCACTGTTTTGACTAAACGTTTAGTCCGCGCGAAGTTACTATTATTTTTAATTAAAAACTTTATTTGAAGCATAGTAACTATTATGATGTATGTGTATGTATTAACTTGGATCACCCATCCACAGACAGACCTTGGCAGTCGTTGCTTAACCTTGATCACCCATCCACAGACAGACCTCGGCAACCCTTGCTTAACCTTGATCACCCATCCACAGACAGACCTCGGCAACCACTGCTTAACCTTGACAACCCATCCACAGACCAACCTTAGCAACCGTTGCTTAACTTGGATCACCCGTCCACAGACAGACCTTGGCAGTCGTTGCTTAACCTTGATCACCCATCCACAGACCAACCTTGGCAGCCGTTGCTTAACTTGGATCACCCATCCACAGACAGACCTTGGCAGTCGTTGCTTAACCTTGATCACCCATCCACAGACAGACCTCGGCAACCGTTGCTTAATTTGGATCACCCATCCATAGACAGACCTTTGCAGTCGTCGCTTAACCTTGATCACCCATCCACATACCAAAGACGAAACGAAAATATCTGGCTTGCTTTCTATAAGAGAGAGAGAGAGATAGACAGAGAAACATGCGCATGCATCCCGCACGGGCTTAGAATAGCTTACTATAGCAAAAAGTGTCGTTACAACTTTTCGTCTTAATTTTTACCGTCTAACCCCCTTTCGCAACGCGCGATAAGGAACTTCGTTTCAATAACAATAATCATAAAACATATAACAAATAATATAAATACAACAGGACAGAAACAAAAAAGTTAACAGCTTACACGTCGTGACTGCGACAAGCAGGTTACCACTAAGCATGATGCTGTGCTATGGGGGGCCCACAGCACAGCGCCGGTTTTCAGTGGTCACCCGTGTAAAAAAAACGTTCGAAAGTCAAGACAGCATAAATATAATTATGATTGCGTTAGGAAAATAAAATACTTGTATTATACTATAAAACAACTATGGGAAACTTGCACTTGCAGTAAGTGTGTGTGTATGATCCGATGTATGAGCTTGGACGAGTCAAAAGGAATATATAGGGATCATAGCAGGTGGTTCTGTAGTTTCTGCCTGCACCCAAGGGAAAATGGCGTGAGTTTATTTACGCATGTAATTAAAGCACCTAAGTAAGGGGTATTGTATTACCCAGTACTAACTGTGGAGGTCAAATAGGCAGTCGCTCCATGTACAATACTGGTATTCAGCTGCATCTGGTTGGACTGGAACTCGACCCCAACATAGTTGGGAAAAGGCTTGGCAGATGATGATGTACTTGAAATATCCTATTATCTAAAGGGTAAGCTATAATAGGGCTGCCGGACTGTTCGAAAGAGATACCGTGGCCCTGCAACGCAAAGGGCAAAGAAGGAACATGGACGGGTTTTAGTCAGTAAAAGTCTGAAATTTATTGTTTTCATTCTATTTTTGTGTGAAAATCTTAATGCGGTTAACAGAATACATCTACTTACCAAGTTTCAACAGTATAGTTCTTATAGTTTCGGAAAAAAGTGGCTGTGACATACGGACGGACAGACAGACAGACAGGCATGACGAATCCATAAGGGTTCCGTTTTTTGCCATTTGGCTACGGAACCCTAAAAAATGTAAGCTATAATATATCTACAAGGGCACTATAGTAAGTATTCTATAGTAAGAAAATATAAAATACCTACATACGTACAAATAAATAAAATTGAAGTGTCCGATTGTGATTTCAAAATAACAGCTTTTTACAGAATGCAAGAACGTATATATACGGTACTTATAACAAAATACCTTATTTATTTTTTGGCTGTGTATTTGTTTCGGCTAATCTCCGAAACGGCTGGACCGATTTCTGCGGGGCTTTTGGCAGATAACTGATGGTATAATGAGTAACTAAGGCTACTTTATTTTATAAATTACATGTTTAAGATTGTTAACAAAATCCGATTTAAATAGGAAAGTTTCATTTTCATATTAATTTTACACGAACGAAGATCGCGGGCAACAGCTAGTCTTACAATAATATTGACATCACGTATCTACAGTTAGCTGCATACATAAGTGGAGACTTCACCGCGACATCGCCGCAGGAATCCACAGGAAGCGCCTGATTTGTCAAAGTGACACGAGTCACGTATGGGGTGAGCAGCGTTACTAGTCATAGGAGGATTACTGGGGAAAATGTAAGGCTATAACACGGAGAGGGTAGGTAGTTTATATTTTAGTATTATAGTGTCTGTTAAACAGCATTCTGAAATATGTGGCGGAGTGTATCGACTCTCCGATTATTAAAAGTTTTGTGAGAAGAACAATCACTAAACATTAAATTGGGATGTACTTTTCACAATACTATTTAGTTTGTCTTCTTCTCTATGATATCTTAACTACTAACACTAGCATTAAGGTTTATTGTTGTATACTAACACGCTGGATCATTATTGTTCGAAATTAAAGAATATTATTATTATACGCCGTAGTGTAGGTATTAAACGTTGATCTTCTAAGTTAAACAACGCTTACCGATGACGGTAGATGGGTGACCATCCATTATATCTATACCAAAACCTCTCCGTGCTTCGAAAAGTACATACAATTGTAAGTCCGGCCGTCATTTGTAGATCTTTGGCAGTCGTTAATAAGAAATCTGAGAGTCTTTGATAGACTCTCAGATTTCTGGGCTGCCTATTCTGTTGCCTTGTCAGTAACTGGGTTGAGGCCTGAAGATCGACCCGAGCGGCTCCGACCAACGCGCACCTCGAGGGAACCTTGATTAAGCCATTAGATTCATAGTCATCCAACACCATCGTCACCATCATCATCAGGAACGGCAGCTGGAAGGTCAACGAATGCAGGTCGCAGTCTAAGGTACGTACGCTACACATATCTTTTACTGCTGTCTGCACAGAACTATTGTGAACCTCATCTTAGCGTATTTCCTAAGACCCTTCAACGGTCTCCCGCAGAATACCAGGAAGCCATCAAACCCATTTCGGCTGATGCGCATGCTACATCTTTTCTTGGTCGGAGCCAACATCCATCGATCTCCATCGCCATCTTTGCTTGCCGTGTTGCAACAGGCACTCTGAAAAAACAAATGAACAGGCGGGTTACTATAACGTCTTAAAGCAGGTGTAATTCCAGTGTGGGAAAGAGACAGAGCTATACAGGTCTTCTAATGCCATCTCTTTCCAACACTGGAATTGGAATTACTCCTGCTTTAAGACGTCGTGGTACGCCACCAGGAGAGAAATTCTGTCATCGCCACATGACTTGCCCGCCTGTCTTGCCTTCCCCGAGGTCGTGAATGGGGTATTAAAAATTTCTACCTAATTATGATCATGTTACCTTCTTAAAAAATGCATACAAAGTGTAAACGGACCCTTCACGAAGACCAAGCATTCTGTACATCAAACTAAGTAACTCTACGCAACAATTTTATTATTGATGGAAAAAGACATTTTTGACATGAAACATCACATTTTACGGTAGGACACATTGTAATACACTCAAGACATTGCGCTGATGCATTGATTAGTAGGTACCTACGGGAGTCGTGGAGGTATTGAAAGTAAATTGTAACTTTGAACCCCAATATCTCCGTAACTAGAAGGTTCCCAAGTATGGTCTAGAAAAAAAATGACTGGGAGAACATTGGTCTTTCGGCTTAGTTAACGATACTTTTACACCCATCAAAATTGATGATAAATACCAGAAAAATCACGTTCTCCTCCGAATCCGGAATCACGAAATAACATAACCAAGAGCCACATAAAAGCGTGCAACGTTGTCAAAGTAGTCAATCGACACGTGCCGACACGTTACATGCTGATCGAACGTGTTCGAGGAAACTCTTTTACAGAGGAAACGATTTTCCGAACACGTTTTTGAAGGTGGTAATATAATTCTAGCCTATAATTCGAACCTTTATATCCCATTGAGTTTTGATCTAAAGTAAGAATTTGAAGAGGATATTAATAATAAAATTGTGTATCCTAAAAAAAATCTACAGCCTCTTTAGTCTAGTGGTCGCAAGCGCGACTTTTGAGCATGAGGTTCTGAGTTCGATTCCCGGGTCGGATAAAGTTTTATTTGGTTTTTCCAACAGGAATTTCTTAGCAGCAGTCACGGAGTCTGGATCTGCCCGGTTGATGGCAATAATCTCGTACCATATTACATGAGACTTCAATATAACTGACGAAATGTGGGTGTACTTATTAGGTACACCTCTGCCTAACCCTTCGGGGATTACAGTCGTGATGTTATGTTAATTTTAAACCCTATACAAACGCCTTTTTCTCTGAGTTCACACCTCTTTCCACCACAAAAAGAATAAGCTCTTCCTAATTTCTTCCACCATTTTTAAAAAAGAAAACGCTCTCAAGAAAATCACGAATTAAAGTCGCAAAGCGTTTACGAGTTTCCTCGAGAATATTCACGCTATCCGCCCTAAGGGGTGAAGTCATTGTTATTCATGAATTTCAATTGTCGAGACTTAAAACGCTGCCCCAGCGATCTTCAGCGACCAATTATGAAAAATGTAATTGATGAAATCTTTATTTTCTGATTATTTTAGACGCATTTAGATTTTGAGCAATGATGAGTGAATACTTTTTACACGACTGCCCAAAAAAATGAGTGTTATGTTTTCAGTGTTCATGTGTATGTATGTTTGTGAGTTTCTTTTATGAATTTATAAAAACTTGAGTTTGTCGAATGGTTGGAAGCGCGACTATTAAGAATGAGGTCCCGTGTTCAATTCCTAGGTCGAGCAAATTGTTATTCGGGTTTTCCATCAGGAATTTCTCAGTAGCAGCCACGGAGTCTGGATTTGTGTTTGACTGATGGTAATAGGCTCGCCCCCTTGAACATGGGACTTAAACATAACTGGCGAAAAATGGGTGTACTATTAGGTACAACTCTGCCTAACCCTTCGGGGATTACAGGCTTGATTTTATGATGTTTTAAACATGCGTGTTTTTTGTGTGTTTCCCTTTCTGATGAAAATCTATACTAATATACTAATATATACTAATATATATATATGTATATAAATATATATATATATATATATAATATTATAAAGCTGAAGAGTTTGTTTGTTTGTTTGCTTGAACGCGCTAATCTCAGAAACTACTATCCCGATTTGAACAATTCTTTCAGTGTTAGATAGCCCATTTATCGAGGAAGGCTATAGGTTATATATCATCACGCTAAGACCAACAGGAGCGGAGCACTAATGAAGAATGTTTCAAAATCGGGGGATATTTTTTCCTATTGAGAGCTTCCGCTGCGTGCGCTGCGTAAACGGTTAAAGTTTCGCAAAAATCATGTATTACAGAATTATCCTCTTTAAAAGTTCTAAAAAAAATCCGCGACAGCATATGTCTATCTTTTAAGGTTAGCTCACTATAACCTTTTTTATGCAAACCAAATTTGTTCTAAAATCCCTTTGCATCATTCGATTTAAGTGAATATCTTAGGAGCTGTCGCAGTTTTAAAATAAAATGACAGCAAAATAATGATCGGGTACTGCGCGCACAATGTGCAAAGCCGGGCAGTCATGTTAGCCCAAAGTAACTATTCCACGCGGACGAAGTCGCGGGCGGAAGCTAGTCACCAATAAGGACGAAGCAAGATTGTTCTTGTAGGTTCCAGGGCGTCTCCTCATGTCGTTTTTATCCACATCGTCATATTATGTTTATTTTCAGTTAGTTTGCAAGGCATATACCATAAATGAGGATTTTAGAACTTGTGTTAACTAGATATCAGTAGCGAAGGGTCAATTTTTGTAAGACGTAAGCCGGAGTACATATCTTTAATGTGATTATAATATTATTTGTCTATAGAATACAGACTGTGCCAAGTTGTGTGGAACCATCACCACACTTGAAAGTTGATTATTGGATAATCGACTTGTTACATTTATGGCACTAGCGTTTGCCCACGGCTTCGCTCGCCTTATGGTCGTAAATTATGTCACGGAAACATTTCAAATATAGCCTGTGATACTCGAAATTAATTTAACTTCCCGTCATTGAGAGATTCCGAAGATACATACTAATTTACAAACAAAATTTACCTCTTTAATATTACATAATATTATTATCGATACATCATCAGTTGAAGCTGACAAAAATAAACCCTTACCTTACTTGTGGCATTATTTTATTCAAAAGATATATTTGGAAGAATTTAATTTGACTGGAATTTTTCAGAAGTTCTTCTGATTTTACAGTAGAATATTCTCTTTGAAATATGCCAACTATGTGAGGGGTTTGAAACGCCGGCGTAAGTGGAAATGCCGGGAAGGAACGCCCTAGAAGCACATACTAGTTTTGCCCGCAGGTTCGCTTGTGTGCAGAGTTAAGAATGAGTCTTTGAAATGAGATTGCAGGACCATCAATGAAAAGAAATGTAAATGAAGTTTTAGGAAATCGAGAAAAAGGGGGCAAAAGAACGAGGTATTCCCGTTTGAGCACCTATTTTTAGGGCACCTAGACATTGAGCACCAAAGGTATTCCCATTTGGGCACCAACCATTTTAATAGATTGGTGCTCAAATGGGAACAATAAAAAATATTCAACTTTATTCCCTTTTGAGCACCTACGATGCGGCAGCTTATAGTGTTGAGGTGGATAATAAAACATATCGATAAAATTGGCAGTACTTTTATTATCATATTAATTTTAGGAAACCAAGTAATTCTAATTAATATCATAATCAGCCTTATGTTATTTTCTAGGTAACTCACCTACATAAGACAAATAATACAAATCACGTTCCTCGTAATAACAGTATGGTCTTTATACCTTGTTTTTAATAATTAAAATTTCTTATTAATATTTACAAACTCGTATAATTTACAAGTAAAGATTTTAGTCGTTTTGGAAAATATGAACTCTGTATATTTTTTATTAATATCACATTTAACCTTATCTTGTTACATAGGTACTCACCTACTTATACAAATAAAAGAAATCACATTCCTCGTTACAACAGCAAAGAGTCTTTATGCTTCTTGTTTTTAATTAAACAATATTTCTTATTAATACTTACATAATTATATCATATTATAAATAAATAAAATATATACATATTTTATTCTTCATAATTTTCTGCATTATTATTGCACCTACTGTTTTGTCTCTGCATCACCCTAAGGTAGACTGGTAGAAAATGCCCAAGGCATTAAGTCCGCATTTGTACATTAAGTGCATAAAGTTTTAATAAATACTTAAATAAAATAAATATTGCTGTTTTGATCCTAATTGTATGTATTTTCTCCGTTGTTCTCCTCTTTGGAAGAAACCACCACTTTTGGACAAAATTGACCAAATTATTCGCAACACATTAACATCCATTCTTAATGTGGCCCTGGACGACCGAGAGTGGCTGCAAGCCACCCTACCAATTCGTTTTGGTGGCATCGGCGTCCGCAAAATTTCAAGTGTAAGTTTACCGGTGTTCCTGTCCTCTGTCCACAGCACTGAAAAGTTAACCAGGAAAATTTTAGCTCTCTCCCTGGTTGACTCGGAAGTGCCGTGCTTGACCGACGCAGAGGTCGCCTGGAAAGTGGCTTGCCTGAATACGGATCGGCCAGAGAACCCGCTTTCCCAGAGACAGTGGGATTAGCTGCTCTGCAGGTTGGTACGGAATAAACTTATTAATACGTCTACCAATACTGCTGAGCGTGCCCGCCTACTGGCTGTGGGTGAGTGGGAGTTGGGCCTCTGGCTTCAGGCACTAAGAGTGCAGGTCGAATTGCGCTGCACGCTAGTATTAATGATCTCATCCGTCGTGGTGCCAGTTGTCTTAGAATCCAATGGCTTGGCACGCGTCGATGGGAAGAGACCAGATGGTATGATCATAATGCCATGGAAGTTGGGTAGGCCTTTGGTGTGGGACGCAACTTGCGTCGACACCCTTGCGCCATCCCATCTTCCTAGCACAGTGGGCTGCGCTGGGGTGGCTACTGCAGGTGCTGAAAACCTCAAACGGCGCAAATACAATAATTTAATTGGTAGTTATGTGTTTGAGCCGTTTGGGGTTGAAACACTAGGGCCATGGGGTCCGAGTGCCCACCTAGTATTTAATTTTTTCATCATATTTATTTTAGTGATTCGTAAAATACCTGTGCTTCTCTAGCACAAAATGGCATCAGACACATCAAGTCTTCGTCTTCGTCTTCAAATAGAACCAACTTTGACGTTAAAAAAAACTGATTGATTGACTGATATTATCATACTAAAAATGTATAAAAGAAACCATACAAGATCAGATAATAATCGTTCTAAAGTTTGTATAACTGATATAGAATTCATTTTTTTTTCGTTTCTAAAACAACAAAACAATTATTTGTATAATTGACCCAGTTCTCGATTATGGTAATACCACGATGTACTGGGATCGATCTATCGTCACACCTTCATTCAGCCCTAATTCTTTTTCATTCGTTTTCAAGGTTTTTTTTAAAATGAAAGTAGCATCTATATACTGTAACATTAGGAAAGACAGCCTGGACGCCCCTGACTGCAGCTTCTTCGAAGTCACTAGTGAAAATGTCCAGACAAATGTCTGGTACTGTTGAAAACTGCAACAATTACAGTGAAATTCGCCAAAAAATAGGAAAATTATTTGTATAATTGACCCAGTTCTCGATGATGGTAATATCACGTTGTACTGGGATCGGCCTATCGTCACTGACAGGACTATTGTTGCCAATAAGCTTGACATTGTGGTGATAGATCGATTGGAGCGTCGCGCAATTATTGTTGATATAACGGTCCCCTATGTCGAGAACCTCGGGAAAGCAGAGAAAGATAAACAATTCAAATATCTCGATCTGGCTCGCGAGGTTGTCGACATGTGGGATGTGACTACAGCAGTCATTGTGCCGATAGTCGTGTCGGTCAATGGCTTAATAGGCAATAGCCTCGACCAACATCTGAGTAGGCTCTCGCTGGTCAGCTAGATCAAGCGCTTGATTCAGAAGGCAGTTCTTCTGGACACGGCGCGTATTGTTAGGAGGTTCCTCTCTCAAGAGCTCTGACCACCGGTAGCTCGGACACTGTTCCCGATGCCGGAGGGCTACTATTTATTATATTTTTAAATGTTTTTTTATATTATTTTATATTCTAATATTTAAAAATGTAATCAATATGTGTAAGAACAAATAAAGGAAATAATTTGTATGATATAATTATGTAAGTATTAATAAGAAATATTGTTTAATTAAAAACAAGAAGCATAAAGACTCTTTGCTGTTGTAACGAGGAATGTGATTTCTTTTATTTGTATAAGTAGGTGAGTACCTATGTAACAAGATAAGGTTAAATTATAATATGATATTAATAAAAAATATACAGAGTTCATATTTTCCAAAACGACTAAAATCTTTACTTGTAAATTATACGAGTTTGTAAATATTAATAAGAAATTTTAATTATTAAAAACAAGGTATAAAGACCATACTGTTATTACGAGGAACGTGATTTGTATTATTTGTCTTATGTAGGTGAGTTACCTAGAAAATAACATAAGGCTGATTATGATATTAATTAGAATTACTTGGTTTCCTAAAATTAATATGATAATAAAAGTACTGCCAATTTTATCGATATGTTTTATTATCCACCTCAACACTATAAGCTGCCGCATCGTAGGTGCTCAAAAGGGAATAAAGTTGAATATTTTTTATTGTTCCCATTTGAGCACCAATCTATTAAAATGGTTGGTGCCCAAATGGGAATACCTTTGGTGCTCAATGTCTAGGTGCCCTAAAAATAGGTGCTCAAACGGGAATACCTCAAAAGAACGAACATTTCTTGTTCGTTCTTTTAAGAAAAAAAATAGTTTTCGTCCAAAGTGCAAACAAAGAGTGTTATTCTTTGGTTTAGTCTCTCCGAACAAGAAGCAGTATTCAAACGAAATTCCTTGTGAAGTTCTAAAGAGACGCACTAGCACGAACATTTGAACAACTTTTTTTTTTTCGGATGAGAAATCATCAAATGACTCCTCCCGCTCTGGGCGGAGCGGAAGGGAGTCTCAGACTTTTACTGACTAAAAACCATCCATGTTCCTTCTTTTGTCTCTTTCGAACAGTCCCGCAGCCCTGGCAGGCATCGGCCCTTGCGGGCCCCTCATGTTTGCTGACATCTCTTTGAGGCGCGCGTGGAACACGAACGCGCCGTCGGCACGGCCTGTCGTCATAAGACGGACGGACGGCAAGTTAGCTCATTACTCACCGTCCACAGGCCCGCGCCTACGATGGCCGAGAGCCATCACGACGTGAACTTTTGAAGAACTATGTTAGTTACAACTTATTATTTATTTGCACAAACTTGTTATTCGAGATAAATCTACAAACAATAGCCCCAAACATCGGAGAGTCGTGCCACCCTGCTAAGAAAAAGAAAGAATGAAAGAAACGATCGTGTGAAAGTCGTCGACGTGTGACCCTTGTGAACATACGAGATGCACTGCAGAAACGGGGCAGCCCCATCGACATCCTCAATACATTATGATACCGGAACCGTAGACCACTGATGGGCCGCTGAGTATAAATTGGTCCACAGGCTGCACTGCTAGTTACATCGAAGAACATCACCCATAATATTCAAACAAGTATCAATCCTAGTAAATCCCTAACACGCTTCCAGACAATGACTAAATGTCTGTAAAATCGCCTGGATTCAATCTATACATATAATAAAACTGTAGAAAAGTCGTTTTTGTACATCGAAAAAAAATCCAAAAAAAATAGCCAGGGGGTGTTAAAGGACAACCAATAGAACCCATTTCCAGCATTTTTCGAATTTTTGTCTGTTTGTCTGTTTGTCTGTTTGTCTGTGTATTTGTTCGGGCATCACGTAAAATGTACAAAAGCAATGTAGATAACTTTTATACACAACGATTGAGCGTAACTTGGAGTAACATTTAGTTTTTGTTGCATTGCAATCGGTTCAGTCTATCAAAAGATATTTGAATTTAAAGTGTTACAGAAGTAAAATTAAGGTTATGTGCACTTGGTCTCACAACTTCCCGTAACGTTTATACACAACAATATGTGCGTAAAATGAAGTAATTGAACATTAAGTTTTTTGTTTCATAGTAATCAGTTCACACCTTATAAATGGAAAGAAAGAAAAATGTAAATTAATAAAATTATAATAGTGTTTCCGAAGTAAAATATTAAAACAGCGCCATCTATCGAACTCAGACTGGACTATATCTAGACATCAACTGCGTGCAGCATTGAATATAGATATTCGATAGATGGCATTGTGCGTGTGACGTTATTTTCTGATTGAGGCATGTTTAACTAAATACTGATGGAGAAATTCCTGACCTATAGGGTACGTGAAATTTGTCACAACAGGTGCTTATTGGCTATTAAAGAGATAGTTATATGTATACCAGGGAACCCGATCAGTCAATACGGTTTGCCCACACCGACAGTCGATGGGGAACGTATTAACAGAGAGTACGTATCAGAAATTAGTTATCATCCCGTGGAACTCGCAGAAATTTTACAAAATGGCTGCGCAAAGACAGAGAATCAGCGCCAGACGTTTGATAGGGTATGCTGCAGTGTAGAAAACGCCTCGGGTGAAATTCTGTTTTTAGACGCACCGGGCGAAACAGGTAAAACTTTCCTAACCAAAGTTATTTTGGCTCGAATAAGGAACTTTGGGAGTATGAAGAACAGAGTGTAAAGCTCTTCAACCCCCATTGAAAAGGGAGGATCCTCCGACCAGACGGGTGTTATATCTGGTGGGCTACTGCCCTACAGTTGTTGTCGGGTTCTTCTATATAGTCTTAAGTCGCGAATAACTTTACTTGCGCTATGCAGAATTTAGATATATTTAGATTTTTAGTTTATCCTCTGCGTCATAGATGGCACTGTAGTACTTTTTGTAGTGCCGCTACATCACTCCCCCGCGGAGACTAGGGTTGGTAGTAGAATGAGTCGTTGATTGCCAGGCCAGTGGAAAGTCGTTGCCGCATTGTTCACGGTGAGTCGGAACTGTCTGCGGCGGTAGTGCGAACCCCTTTAGTCGGGGTCGGCGCTGCATGTGCTCCGTTGCGTCGGACGTGGTACAGCGCCGCGATGTGGCTGACTGCTCGCATCGACCGGGAGGTACAGCTCTCAACCGGCCGAAAGTGCAGTGCCAAGGTAGCTTTATGAGGCTGAGGGTGCTGACCAGGAATGTGCTTCCGCTGCATGCTGGTGGTCAGGAATACCCATTTTGATGCTGGCTGGCTATATGACTCGCTGCTCGAAAACTTGAGGAAGTTTGAGGAAGCTTGAGGAAGTGATGTTGATGACGTCACGTTGCTCGAAGGCTGCGCTGACGTCCATTTCGGGGTCACCAATTTGGGGGTATGGAGAACAGGGTGTAAAGCTCTTCAACCACCATTGGAAAGGGAGGATCCTCGGACCAGACGGGTGTTATGTCTGGTGGGCTACTGCCCAACAGTTGTTGTCGGATTCTTCTGTATAGTCTTAAGTCGCGAATAATTTTACTTGCGCGATGCAGAATTTAGATATATTTCGATTTTTAGTTTATCCTCTACGTCATAGATGGCGCTGTAGTACTTTTTGTTCTATGTTGCTGAAGTACTTTTTGTAGTGCCGCTACAGAACCAAAATAAAATTTCCCTTGCTGTCGCCTCTTCAGGGATAGCAGCCACATTATTGGCTGGAGGAAAAACGGCACACACAACATTTATAATTCCTATCGACTTAGACCACACGAAAAGCCCGGTTTGCAACATATCGCGAAATAGCGATAAAGCAAGGGTTTTATGCGATTGTGTTTTAATTTTTTGGGACGAGTGCACTATGGCAAACCGCAAAGCCGTAGAAGCAGTGAATAGAACTTTACAAGACATAAGGCAAAATGACCGGCCGATGGGAGCCGAAGAAATTGCTGCCTGTCTGAAGAGTTCTATTCTAAGGCGCAATATATCATCTACACACCTGAGTGTACATATGCGTGCACAGTTGCGAGGCTGCGAAAATGCACAGGAGTTTCCCAATTTATTGTTACAAATAGGCGATGGCACATACCCCGTACAAGAAGATGGAAAAGTTATTTTGGTTGATAATCTCTGCTCTTGCGTTACATCACAACAGGAGCTAATTTCTTCTGTGTACGGAGATTCCACAAACATGGGAAATCAAGCCGGTTCTTGGCTATGTCAGCGAGCTATTTTGACTCCTCGCAATGTCCAAGCTGCGGCAATTAATTTAGAAATATTGATTCATGTGTCCGGGAATAGTAGAGAATACACCTCTATAAATACAGTTATGGAAGAAGATGACGCCACACACTACCCGGTAGAATTTTTGGATTCCCTCAACACACCCGGACTTCCAGCCCACAAAATAGTTTAAAAAATCGGTGTACCAATAATTATCCTCAGAAATTTATGTCCTCCAAACTTTGTAACGGCACTCGGCTCAAAGTTACAAATCTGCAGCAAAACATAATCGAAGCTGAAATATTAACCGGTTGCGGCGCTGGTGATATTGTTTTTATTCCAAGAATACCTATAATTCCTAACAACTTTCCTTTCTCTTTCAAACGAACGCGATTCCCAGTCAGTCTCTGTTATGCCATGACGATTACTAAAGCTCAGGGCCAGACATTTTCCGTTGCGGGGGTGGACCTAAGTGTTGGATGCTTTTCCCATGGTCTAGCACTAGCAAAAATAAAAAAAACTGATTTGTATCGGAATCCTCCAACAGCTCTTCGCACTAAAAAATACATTGTTAAGTTCCGACATCCACGCGAACGAAGTCGCGGGCACAGCTAGTTCTACATATATCTGTCTCGAAGCTAATGAAAATTGTTTTTAAAGTCCATTCATTTTCCGTAGTCCGACTGTGAAGATTCGAACGGGGAGGTCGCTATCAGCTGGGAAACATATCATAGGTAGTAAGATAGCGTGGCGACTCACTGGTTCGCTCGACTTTGAGAGGGGAATAAAGTTGGCTTTAAATGGAGTATTTTATTGGACAAATTCATCATAATAACGAAGACAGCTCTGTCCTATAAAACTGCAGTACCTACACGGTCAAAATGTATGGAGCAGCCGTTATTTTTTTTTAATTAGCGATGTAAAATTTCTTTGTGAGAGGGCTCAGAATGATGTACTGAATACGTGGTAACCGTTTTAGCGTCGGTGTCGCTTCTACCCAGTATTTACGAAGGCTAATAGTGTTTCCTTTACTAAGGATTTTTGTCTCGTCTCGGTCGCTCCATGAGAGTAGGTTAGGTATGTGTGTTCCATTCATTTTGGCCGTGTAGGTGTTGGTATTGCACTTCTGTAAGAAACAGCAGTTTTTTTTTTAAATTACCCATAAAAAATTTCTATAAGGTTTTGGAATGACGTACTGAACACATGGTAACCGTGTCTGCGTCCATGTCTTTTCAACCCTGTATATCATAATATTAACACAACAAACAACCAAACAAACCCAATTAATAAAGAATATTACAAACCTATACTAATACTAGTTATGACTTAAATCGCTGGATTCCACTCTGAATCAAACTGGAGCTTTCATATTATAATATATTAGTCTATGCTGAAGCTGTTCAACTTACACCTCTGAGGGTATGAATTAAACAAGCTATGAGCCATTTTGCATTTTATTTGTCTATCTACACCAGCACCAGCTACACGCCCAGGCGACCCGGTTTGTAATAGTGACAGCGGAGAAAACCAATGAAATGAATTAAGAGCATGCCTAGAGTCACTGCGAGGCGATTTGCGAAGCGACGTCACTCTCGCAAGGGAAACAATTGAAGTACGCGTGTGTCGCTTGACGCGAACATCCCGTCTCCCTAGGCCGTTTTCAAGGCTTTACTGCTGAGGGGCTATAATTATTAGTGTCTTACATTTCTGCAGTAACCGTGTAGAAATATGCGTAAACAAAAAGTTTTAAAATCGATTGCTAGTTATCTATACCTTCAGGATAGGTTAGGTTTACATTTTCTGCTTATTATTATGGTGTTAGCCTTTAGCGATTTACAATAGTAGCTACTCATTCTTTTAACGAATGCCAGAAAGCATAAGCATAATCAGCCTATAATGTTCCCACTGATGGGACACACGGCCTCCTCTCTATGAGAAGGAATGGACTATAATCCACCACGCGGGCCCAGTGCGTGTTGGTAGATGTCACATGTCTTCGAATTTTTGGTTCTAGGACATGTCGGTTTCCTACGATGTTCTGACGATGTTTCCCTTAATCGTTTGGTAAGCAGCGGTGTTGATGTTACATAAAGTAACGCGGTTGTGTGGGTCCGAATCAGCATACTACACCAAACATAGACCTTGTATCATTGATACTCTGGACTCTACTCAGCAGGCTTATGTCTAGTGGAAACACCTGTTATTACTTTGGAGCAAAGTTCCTTCTGCAGTGTTATTTCATCATAATGTTACATGCTTGACTAGGACTTAGATCCCCACCACCCACCCTTTTGGTGCATGTATGGTCTTTATTTTGTTGTTTTGGGTTTGATTGGCAACGTAGATAGATAATTGGTTTCTGCGTTTCAGGTCAACAAATCTTTGTCCCCAAAGACAAAGTTACTTAATATTTTTTGAAAGTATATACGGTACTTATAACAAAAAAACTTTTTCTGTCATCTGTTAGTTCTGGCTAATCTCCGAAACGGCTGAACTGATTTTGACGGGACTTTTACCGGCAGATAGCTGATTTGTATTATAAGAAGTAACTTAGGCTACTTTTGTTTAAGAAAAAGGACAGATTTGGGTTCCCTTAAAACCCCTGAAATTGTTAAAATTCGATTCAAATACGGAAGTAATATTTTATAATAATTTACGCGGACTTAGGTCGTGGGCAAAAGCAAGTTATAAATAAAAACAGCTTAACAGAACCCGCATCTCCCCACAGTACCAGTTTGAAGTTTATGGTTCATGAAATCAGTAACAGACGGTTCGCATCGCTGCCTCCATTACGCACAGCGCTTCTAGGTTATAATTTCCCTATTCTGGCTCTGTGTAGTGCGGAACCCCATTTAATTATTGGAATGTTAATTGGGTCACTGTGTATACATATAGCATAATCAATTAATCAGTCTATAATGTTCCCACTGCTGAGACACACGGCCTCCTCTCTATGAGAGTGAATGGGCTATAATCCACCACGCGGACCCAGTGCGGGTTGGCAGATGTCACATGTCTTCGAATTTTTGGTTCTAGGACGTGCTGGTTTCCTCACGATGTTTTCCTTCACCGTTTTTTAGAGCAGTGGTGATGAAATAAATTACACAAAGTAATGCGCCTGCCTGTTCGAACGCACGACTTATTGTTCGTAAGTCGGGGCCACTACCACTGGGCCACCGCTGCTCTCATGAGTGTCATGGTGTCTAATGAGATGACGAGTAATAGAGAAATATGGAAGAAGAGATGCTGCACCGACCGCTAATGAATTGGGACAAGGACAAGAGAATGTTGATGATAGTGAATCTATTCTCAGATAAAAATATTTATTCTGGGTAATATCTGTGATTGAAATGTCCACAAGGAAGGTTAGAAATGAAATTTATGTTTCTTTTTTTTATACAGCGTGTATCAGAAATATGTGGTTATATTTAAAGGTGTGATACAGACGATCGAACTGAAATCCTTTCTTCATGGGACCAACTACCAGCTTCCACCTTCTTCCTTATGCGATTTAGTACATATTATACTTTATGCCATGAACCAATCCTAATCCTAACTTAATATTATAAATGCGAAAGTAAGTTTGTTTGTTTTTACCTTTTCACGCCTAAACCACTGAACCGATCATCCTGAAATTTTGCATATACATTGTCTGGTGTACAGAAATGGATAAAAGGTACCCCTTTCATTGATTCATGATAATAGATGGCGCCACGTGTCTTTCGAATCATGATTGAATTATATTGTTACAAGCAACATACAACCCGAATTGATTGTCAAATTCTAAATTAACGCGAGCGAAGCCGCGGGCAAAAGCTAGTATTGTATAAATTTAATGGTGTCCTATAACGTTTACAATTTTATGCAATAAAAAAAAATTCTAACTGACCAACGGCTTCATTTTTATTTTTATTTTGATGTTAGGATTTTTTTGATATTAAACATATACCTATGAACTAGTATTGCCAGTGTTTTCAAATTACTATCGTATTGTCATCTCCACCTGGTATAATGTTAACATCCCCCAAAGAACCGCAAACTAGAATAAATCTCGAATTCTTTCGAGAAGCCACCCCGGAAGCTCTTAGCTGGTGCCGAATCAAGTCGAAAACAAAAAAACAATCTTCACAAAAATATACTCCTGACCTTGCTCCACAAGGCTACAACGAAGTGTCCAGCTTAAGGTCATGGTTGGACAACCAACCGAGACTAGAGATGGTAAGCAGTAAGAATTAACCGTGCGTGACTGAATGTTTCGGCACTCATTAGTTAATGGAGAGAGATGTTTCTGGACATTGCGGGATTAGGGATCATCATTAGGCCTTTTGGAGAGCTTGTTTGTATATCTTGAAATGCTAGATGATAAATCCATAAGTACTTGCTTAATTAGGGTTCCGTACCCGAAGGGTAAAACGGGACCCTATTACTAAGACTCCGCTGTCTGTCTGTCTGTCTGTCTGTCTCCAGGCTGTATCTCATAAACCGTGATAGCTAGAAAGCTGAAATTTTCACAAATGATGTATTACTATTGCCGCTATAACAATAAATACTAAAAATTAAAAAAAAAATATTAAGGGGGGCTCCCATACAACAGATAGGTATGATTTTTTTGCACGGTACGGAACCCTTCGTGCGCGAGTCCGACTCGCACTTGGCCGGTGTTTTTTTAGTAGACAAAGCGAATTATAGTGTGGCAGAATTTTAATGGAGAAAGAAATTTATTGATTATTTATTTATTTAACAGTTTATGTACACACTAAATGTAGAAAAAAAGAAAGGAACAGAAAAAATAGGTACAAAGGTGATGCTAGATTATTTTATTTAATGATTGGAAAATGAAAAAAAAATGACATTTAATTTTAATTTTATTAATTTTTTTATTAAATTCCAATAAAAAATAAGTTGACTGCAGAATAACTGTGTATACTATAAAAAAACTATTAAAGTTCTTCTTAATTAAATTGTAATTATAGATAATCAATCTTTATAAGTATTGACATTGTTTATCTATATTATTATGTACTGAGCCAGAAGGCATTTCTGATTATATATAGCTGTTTCTAATTATATTTTACTAGCGACCCGCCCCGGCTTCGCACGGGTGCAATAAGTACATAATGAACCTTGCTCTTGAATCACTCTATCTATTAAAAAAAACTGCATCAAAATCCGTTGCGTAGTTTTAAAGATTTAAGCATACATAGGGATATAGGGACAGAGAAAGCGACTTTGTTTTATATACTACTAGTTTTCCGCCCGCGGCTTCGCCCGCGTCGAGTTCGGTTATATCGCGTAATTTTCAGTACTGAATTAATGCCGACTCTTGACCAATAAATGGCGCTGTATGTCCGGAATAAATTTTATTTTTTATTTTATTTTTTGTAATAAAAACTATCCTATGTCCTTTCTCAAGTTCCAAACTTTGTCTGTACCAAATTTCACACAAATCGGTTCAGTAGTTTAGGCGTGAAGCAAATACAGACAGACAGACAGAGTTACTTTCGCATTTATAATATTAGTTTGGATGTAGTGATACCCGTGTGTCCGTGGGTGGGTGACCAGTGACCACCTAGTACATACCGCATTTCCTCCGTGCCTCGAAAAGCACGTTAAGCCGTTAGTCCCGGTTATCTTTTGTAGATCTTTGACAGTCGTTACAGGTAGTCAGCGGCGCGAAAGTCTAACAAACCGTCTTACCAAGGGGTATCGTATTACCCAGTACTAACTGGGTTGTGGAGGTCAGATAGGCAGTCGCTCCATGTAAAATACTAGTATTCAGCTGCATCCGGTTAGACTGGAAGCCGACCCCAATAAAGTTTGGAAAGGCTGCCCTAAGATGAACGACTAAACGGGTTTCGATGAGTTAGACCATGACCTAGGTTTAGATATAGTTTTTATCAAGGTGATGATTGATGTAGGATCATTTCCGCTCACCAAGTGGGCGAAGCCGCGGGAAAAAGTTAGTAGCTATACAATACGGTAAATTCCAAAATTGGCCGAATGTGTTTCAATTTAATATGCAATATTGAATCAAGAAATAGAAACATTTTTTATTCCTTAGGAACATTGTGGTATTTACGCTTGTTTAATTTTGCTAACACAACACTTATTTACAATTTATTATTTTATGTAGCGTGCTTTCGGTGAAACGGAACGCAAACTCAAACTCCGAAGCCGACCCCAACCTAGTTGGGAAAAGGCTGGGTACATGAGATGCTAGCCTGGAACCTGGAGAAGGACATAGGCTAATTTTCATCTTAGATCGCAGATGAAGTCACGGGCAGCAGCTGATATTAAACATAATTATAATAATTGAAAATCACGTCCGTAACACTTAAAAGGACAAGCAGAGGCATACTTATAGTTCACCCACAATTTGTCCGTTATGTTTGGGCACAACTCCAAACTGTTTGCCCGACCTGGGATTCGAAGCCGTTTGAGCTGCCTCGTTTATAGACGCAAGAACTGCAATTAGCAAGCCATGAAGTCTAGATTTGTGTCCGGTTGATGGCAATAGGCTTGCCCCCTATTACATGGGACTTAAATATAACTAGCGAAATACCTCTGCCTAACCCTGTGGAGATTACAGGCGTGATGTCATGATACGTAGCAGGAAATAATTTGAGACTCACAAATTAATTTAAAAAATCTAAAAACATGGCACCTAATTAATATAAATGATGATCCTAATGAATATATCTGAAATTAATACAGTAAAGGACCGTGTGATAAAAACAGTTATTATGCCTTTAAAAAAAAAACCATTGAATCATTGACTTTTTTGGTTTCGGTAACGTAATTATTTTTAATACAAGGAACAATCCACAGCGTTTATCTTTTTTTTTAGATAAACACTATCACTTCAATCTTCTTCTGCCTAGCCTTTTCCCAACTATGTTGGAGTCGGCTTCCAGTCTAACCGGATGCAGCTGAATAAAGTATTTTAGACGGAGCGAATGCCTATCTGACCTCCACAACCCAGTTAGCGCTAGGTAATTATGATACCCCTTGATAAGACTGGTTGTCAGACTTTTGAGCCACTGACTATCTTAACGACTGTAAACACTATCACTTTAATACTTTCGTGAAATAGCAAACGTTCTGATATATTCAGTCATCGTCCATTCAACAGCTTTCAAATTTAGTCTTGAACCCTGGGCTAGACTCCACGACCACCACCAACATGCAAATGGAGAGGCTACATACGTCACGTTTTTTAGGGTTCTGTACCTCAAAAGTAAAATCGGAACCCTTATAGGATCACTCGCGTGTCTGTATGCCCGTCTGTCACGGCCAATTTACTCTGAAACTACTGGACCGATTGAGTTGAAATTTGGTACACTTATGTAAGTCGGTGACCCAAAGACGGATGTGTAACGTAAATTAATGAATTTTAAACATAGGAGGGTAAATTAGAAAATGAAAATGAAAATTGTGTGTGTGTTACTTATATTTAGGTCTCATACAGGGTGGAAAGGCACATCGACACACAAACTATTACCAAGTATTCAATACATCATTCCGAACGGACTCCCCCACATAGAAATGTTTAATCGGTAAGTTTAACAAAAAAATAGTTTTTCATACATTTTGACCGTGTTGGCACTTTTGTAGGAAACAGCCGATTTTTTTTTAATGTTTGGTCTTCTTTCTTTTTTTATCGTGTGATTAGTGCCTAACCTGGTGTGTGTGGGTTTTTATGCCACCCACGGGCCTCTAACTTGGCTTAAAAATATTTCTCAGGCATGATGGTTTCCTCCCAATGTTTTCCTTCACCAAAACAAGTGATACGAGTACACTACAATACGCACATGAATCCGAAAAATCAGAGGTGCGTGTCTTGGGTTCGAACTCGAGATCTATGACTTCTTAGTCCGACGGTCACACCACCAGACTATCACTATCGACAAAAAAAACTTTTCGATGAAAAATTTCCATGTTTCAGAATGATGTACTTACTGTATACGTGGTAACCCCTATGTGTGTCGGTGTCCTTTCCACCCTATATTATAGGGTTGAGCCTACTACCATCAACTGGCCACTTATAGTATCCAGATTCCTAATTGTTACTGAGAATTCTAAAACTCAATAATACTTTGCCCGACCTCAGAATCAAACTTAAGAACTCATGCTCGACAGTATTGCTTACAACCACTATAATATGAACAAGACAGTCAATCATAAGAAACGTACCTACAACCACACATAAAATACTCGTACGCCAACATAAAATGCACTAATTTATCCCCACACATGTTCTCAGCCAAAGCTAAGTCAATACTCAATAAACACATCGTCTGATTGACTTGTTGCGAACTAAACTAGGGGAAACTTTAAAAGCTAATTAAAATTTCCGTATAAGCAGCTCAGTATCGTCGGTGGCAACTTGAGAACTTAATAACTTCGATAGCATTTAAGTTTCTATTCAAAGTAAGGGTGCGGTTCCATCGTTGTTGAAGTAGCGTAGCAGTTGTGTTTAAAAAAAAAATCCTAATATAAAATTATAAATGCGAAAGCAAGTTTGTTTATTTGTTACCTTTTCAAGTCTAAACCACGGAACCGATCATCCTGAAATTTTGCATAATTATACGTTGCCAGGTGTACAGAAACGGACATAGGGTACCTTTCATTACGAAGAAAAAAAGTACTGTTCCTAAGGAAAACAACAATAACGTTCATAGAATAATAGATGGCGCCACGTGTCTTTCAAATCATGATTGAATGATATTATTACAAGCAGAGTATAACCCGAATAGATTGTCAAATTCTTAATTAACGCGAGCAAAGTCGCGGGAAAAAGCTAGTTAGCATATAATTATTAGACAGGGAACTCTGAAAGATGGTGTGAACCGGGTTCAGTGTGGTTGATAGATGTCAGAGGTCATGTCCACAAACTCATGGGTCCAGATAAATATGCCGCCGTCTTCCGCATGATTCCTATACTGTTTTGGGAGCAGTGATGACGAATAATCAAGTTAATAATTGAGTGGTCGGGGTCGATATTCAGGTTAAGCCGCGCTTACCTAGGTTGATCTGGGATGAGTGACCACCTATTACATACCGAGTTTCCTCCGTGCCTCGGAAAACACGTTAAGCCGTTGGTCCCGGCTGTCAATTGTAGATCTTTGAGGGTCATTACAGGTAGTCAGTGGCTGTAAAGTCTGACAACCAGTTTTACCAAGGGTTATCGTATTACCCAGTACTAACTGGGTTTTGGAGGTCAGATAAGCAATCGCTCCATATACAGGGTTATTTGTAAAACACCAGAAACCTCTTAAGAGGTCATTGTACTCATCACTATGAACAACTTTTACTATGGGACCAAATATGAAATCGCGAAAAAAGGGTAGGGAACAGCTGATTTTTTTTTCGCGATTTCATTTTTGGTCCCTAAAAGTGATGAGTACAATGACCTCTTAAGAGGTTTCTGGTGTTTTACAAATAACCCTGTATAATACTGGTATTCAGCTGCATCGGTTTAGACTGGAAGCCGACCCCAACATATTTGGGAAAAGACTAGGCAAATGATGGTGAAGAAATAATCTGCGGTGGCCTAGTGATTACAGCATTCCTTCTCTTAGAGAAGAGGCCTAACATTATAAGTTTTCACAGTTTAAACTAAAGTTATTACTGAAAAAAAATCGAGAGGATGGCTACAAATTGTCAAGTACGTGGAATCCAGTTTTGAGTATGCTCAAAAGTGGCAGCCGTTATCGTAATAAGGAATCCACAAAACCTGATGATACTGTGAGTGTGTTTTGCCGTGACTTAGTGTCGAGTTCCAGTAGTGCGCGTAGCAAAAGACAAAGAAAGAGGGTAGACAGATTTGTCTGCTCCTAACAATTTATTTTCCATCCACCCGCATTCTCCAGTCAACCCGCGATCATGGCGCTTGCTACAGCGTCGAAATATCGGGAGCTCACAATCATGAATAATCACGAAAGATGAGGCCTAATGTCCCCGGAGTGGAAACATTACAGGCTTCTTTTCTAATAAGTAAATTCATTATACTTATTAGAAAGAAAGAAAGAAAAAATACCACTGACTCTACTTTTCATTATTACTTCATAATTTTACTCATAATATTAATTATACAGAAATGTTGTTATTCGATGTTTTTGTTTTTTTTTCTTTTGAATTTCCTTTTTCCCTAATTAATTTAATATAATTGCAATTATTTAATAATTATTTTAGTAGTTTGATATTAATTTGTACTTAATCTAGATTTGTTAAAATATTTTATTAGTATTGTAATCATTTTCTTTATTATTTGATAATCTATACATATAATAAAACTGTAGAAAAGTCGTTTTTGTACATCGAAAAAAATTCCAAAAAAAATAGCCAGGGTGTTAAAGGACAACCAATAGAACCCATTTCCAGCATTTTTGGAATTTTTGTCTGTTTGTCTGTTTGTCTGTGTATTTGTTCGGGCATCACGTAAAATGTACAAAAGCAATGTAGATAACTTTTATACACGACGATTGAGCGTAACTTGAAGTAACATTTAGTTTTTGTTTCATTGCAATCGGTTCAGTCTATCAAAAGATATTTGAATTTAAAGTGTTACAGAAGTAAAATTGGGGTTATGTGCACTTGGTCTCACAACTTCCCGTAACTTTTATACACAACTATATGTGCGTAAATTGAAGTAACATTAAGTTTTTGGTTTCATCGTAATCAGTTCACACCTTATAAATGAAAAGAAAGAAAAATGTAAATTAATAAAATTATAATAGTGTTTCCGAAGTAAAATATTAAAACAGCGCCATCTATCGAACTCAGACTGGACTATATCTAGAGCTCAACTGCGTGCAGCATTGAATATAGATATTCGATAGATGGCATTGTGCGTGTGACGTCATTTTCTGATTGAGGCATGTTCAACTAAATACTGATGGAGAAATTCCTGACCTATAGGGTACGTGAAATTTGTCACAACAGGTCCTTATTGCTATTAAAGAGATAGTTATAAGTATACCAGGGAACCCGATCAGTCAATACGGTTTGCCCACACCGACAGTCGATGGGGAACGTATAAACAGAGAATACGTATCAGAAATTAGTTAAAAACCCGTGGAACTCACAGAAATTTTACAAAATGGCTGCGCAAAGACAGAGGAACAGCGCCAGACGTTTGATAGGGTATGCTGCAGTGTAGAAAACGCCTCGGGTGAAATCCTGTTTTTAGACGCACCGGGCGGAACAGGTAAACCTTTCCTAACCAAAGTCATTTTGGCTCAAATAAGGAACTTTAGGAGTATGAAGAACAGGGTGTAAAGCTCTTCAACCCCCATTGAAAAGGGAGGATCCTCCGACCAGACGGGTGTTATGTCTGGTGGGCTACTGCCCAACAGTTGTTGTCGGGTTCTTCTGTATAGTCTTAAGTCGCGAATAACTTGCGCGATGTAGAATTTAGATATATTTCGATTTTTAGTTTATCCTCTGCGTCATAGATCGTACTGCGACGCTGTAGTACTTTTTGTAGTACCGCTACAGAACCAAAATAAAATTTCCCTTGCTGTCGCCTCTTCAGGGATAGCAGCCACATTATTGCCTGTAGGAAAAACGGCACACACAACATTTATAATTCCTATCGACTTAGACCACACGAAAAGCCCGGTTTGCAACCTATCGCGAAATTGCGATAAAGCAAGGGTTTTTTGGGACGAGTGCACTATGGCAAACCGCAAAGCTGTAGAAGCAGTGAATAGAACTTTACAGGACATAAGGCAAAATGACCGGCCGATGGGGAGGCATTACGGTGCTGTTCTGCGGTGATTTTCGGCAGACACTCCCGATAGTACCCCGAGGAACGAGAGCCGAAGAAATTGCTGCCTGTCTGAAGAGTTCTGTTTTATGGCGCAATATATCATCTACACACCTGAGTGTACATATGCGTGCACAGTTGCGAGGCTGCAAAAATGCACAGGAGTTTCCCAATTTATTGTTACAAATAGGCGATGGCACATACCCCGTACAAGAAGATGGAAAAGTTATTATATGGTTGATAATCTCTATTCTTGCGTTACATCACAACAGGAGCTAATTTATTCTGTGTACGGAGATTCCACAAACATGGGATATCAAGCCGGTTCTTGGCTATGTCAGCGAGCTATTTTGACTCCTCGCAATGTCCAAGCTGCGGCAATTAATTTAAAAAAATTGATTCATGTGTCCGGGAATAGTAGAGAATACACCTCTATAAATACAGTTATGAAAGAAGATGACTCCACGTACTACCCGGTAGAATTTTTGGATTCCCTCAAGACACCCGGAATTCCAGCCCACAAAATAGTTTTAAAAATCGGTGTACCAATAATTCTCCTCAGAAATTTATGTCCTCCAAACTTTGTAACGGCACTCGGCTCAAAGTCACAAATCTACAGCAAAACATAATCGAAGCTGAAATATTAAGCGGTTGCGGCGCTGGTGATATTGTTTTATTCCAAGAATACCTATAATTCCTAACAACTTTCCTTTCTCTTTCAAACGAGTGCAATTCCCAGTCAGTCTTTGTTATGCCATGACAATTAATAAAGCTCAGGGCCAGACATTATCCGTTGCGGGGGTGGACCTAAGTATTGGATGCTTTTGCCCATGGTCAACTATACGTAGCTTTTTCCCGCGTAAACCCCAATAACCTTTTTGTGTACGCTCCAGATGGTTCCACAGCTAATGTAGATATGTAGATTTATTATTTTTATTGTAACAGATATTTGCACACCTGTTAAGGTAGGATATGGCTTGAAGAACTTCTGTTGTATGTATCACCTCATGTACCTACCCATATTCAAGCAAATAAATGATTTGATGTTGTTTATAAAGAAGCACTAGCATAAATACATTGTTAAGTTCCGACATCCACGCGAACGAAGTCGCGGGCACAGCTAGTTTTAATCATAATATTATTGATATTATTTGTAAAATTTTACATGGCAGAATGTACCCGGCTTACTAGATTTTATAGCAACTTTATTGTACAATGCCTGTATTACTCGTATAAGCGAATAAATAATTTGATTTGATTTACTGAGATTTCTTCAGAATGGTCAGGAGCGTAGTACGCGTGACCAAATGTGCGAACGTGGACACATGGTAAGGATCGTAGCTGGTGACATTATGTAGTTTCAAAATGGCGTGAGTTTATTTATGTATATGTTACCGGCCAAACCCGATTTCAGGACAAACTAGTTTGTCCTAGGCCAATCACAAAAGAACGATCATAGAGCACCCCGTCTGAATGGGTTAGGTTAGGTTAGAACTGTGACCAACCGCGCGGGAGCCGAGTGAGCCTTGCGAGCGGTGCCGCGGCAGCGGCCGGCGAACGCCACTTCCAAGTTGGGCGCATTGTAATTGCTATCCTTGGGTTAGGACATCCTGACAAGATAAACCAGTAAACCGGTTTAGCCTAGGCAAAACTAGTTTGTCCTGAAGTCGGGTTTGGCCGGTAACATATATATCCATTGATACACTGCCTCGTTAGTCTAGTGCGCGACTGCTGAGCATGAGGTCCTGGGTTCGATTTCAAGGTGGGGATTTTTATTTGTGGTAGGGTGTTTTTGAATATCTCAGTAGCAGCCACGGAGTCTGGATTTGTGCCCGTTTGATGGCAATAGGCTCGCCTCCTATTAAACATAACTGGCGATTTGTGGGTGTACTGTGAGGTACACTCTGCCTAACCTTGCGCTGATTAGAGGCCTGATGTTATTTATCCTTTGATATTTTTCATTAACATTGTTATTTCACAGCAATTCGCTTTCAATAGAACCTAGGCCTTACCTACACGAGTAGTTTGTGGTGAAGTCTAAAATACTGACGAAGAAACTCCCGGCAGTGTTCGAGTGGATTGTATTGACATTTCTATTTAGTCCTCTTATTCTACTCTTGCTTGCTCTGTTGTTCCGTGGAATTACTTCCTTGTTTTCATACCTTCTTAGCTTTTGTTTAAAGTATCAATATAAGCGGTACAGTTTCATTGACTTCTTGTTTCGTTATTTTGAGTTTTCTGTTTTTTGTTTTGACCTATCACTTGGCGGAATAAGAAAAAAAAATTGGTCGCAAATTTTTTTTTCCCCTCTTTTTTGGATGTAGCATCGACCAGATTAAATTAGTTTACATAAAATGTAGCCTATTTTTCATTTATGATCGATTAACTCGTCAAAATGTAGGGAACAGCTGATTCTTTTTTCGCGATTTCAGGTTTGGTCCCATAGTAAAAGTTGTTCATAGTGATGAGTACAATGGCCTCTTAAGAGGTTTCTGGTGTTTTACAAATAACCCTGTATAATAGTATAAATGCGAAAGTTTGTGAGGATGGATGGATGTTTGTTACTCTTTCACGCAAAAAGTTCTGAACGCATTAGGACGAAATTTAACGACGTTTTTTAATTTTGTCGGTGTCTGTAGTGCAGAGCAGTAGTGTGCGAATATCAGCCATTAAAGCGTGCTTGGAGCATCGTGCGATTTTGGTGTTCAGTGTTTACATGCCTACAGACTCGACTGACAACTTTATTGAATTTACTGAGTGTTTAAGTGAAGTGAGTGCCATTATTGAGGCTAGTGAGGTAGAAGCAGTTTTTATATTAGGGGATTTTAACTCTCACCCGCATCAACCCTTCTGGACTGAATTATGTAAATTTAGTTTAGACCAACAATGGGTGTGTGCTGACGTGGAGAAGTTGGGTTTAGCGTCAGATAGTCACACGTATGTGAGTGACATGAACGGTAGCAGACGTTGGCTGGACCACTGTTTCGTTACTCAAACTGCCTGGCAGTCCGTGTTAAGTGTAAACATTCAGTATGATGTTTTCTGGTCTGATCACTTACCCCTAGTTGTAGAATGTAATTTATCTAAGGTTCCAGAAAAAGTTGAAATAACACAGGTGTCGCAAAACAAGGTGACGTGGCACGAGCGTGGAGGTGATCAGATCAAAAAGTATCATGAATTATGTAATTCAGAGTTCAGAAATATGCACTTTCCAAAACTTTTTTCCAGCTGTGCTGACAAATTTTGTGATAATGCAGAACATAGAAGTGGCTTGCGAATAATGTACCAAGACATTGTAGGTGTTTTGTCGAAGGCTGCGATACAGACACATGAGGGTGATCGGCCGCGAGGAAAAAGGTGTATTATTGGGTGGAATAAGCATGTTCGCACTGCTCACATGGAGGCGCGGGTTAAGTATCAGGCGTGGGTGTCTTATAATAAACCTAACTCCGGTAGAGTTTGGGAAGATATGCGCGAGAGTCAGAGGCTGTTTAAGGGTAAATGGTGCCAAAACCATCAACATCAAATCAAGATGGACATAATATCAGCACAAAGATCGTCCAAAAGTTTTGGCCGGTTTTGGAAGTCGACATCCAGGCTTGATCTTAAACCAGCTTTGCCAGTGACAGTGGCGGGCTGCAGTGCGCCAGAGGATATTGCAAACACTTTCCAGAACCATTTTCGTGTTTCCTCGCGGCTGGGGCCTTCTAGCTCATTGGTCGATGCTGAGAGTTGTCACAATTGCCCTCTCATTCGTTTCTCGAGGTCTACTCTCTAAGTCCGTCAACGACGGACGGACGGACGGACGGGCTCGTCCGACCGTAGTCCGTTACTACGGACAAACCCTACTCCCTATTGATTACGGATTCATAATTTTCGAACGGAGTCATAGACAATATTCGTGAACGAATGACGCATGGCGATAGAGTTGCGCTATTTTACTGGTCGATTACCGGTTTACTAACTTTATGATTTTAAAGTTTTTAAATAAAAAATATTATAGTTATTCTTAAAAAAATTACCTCATTTTAACAATATACATTTTATTATTATAGAATTGAACTATTTTTGCTATTTTTGCCCGACTTGTGGCTTTATCCTGTTAATACCTTTGCTTTTCTTTCTTTTGACGGCAAGTCTCAAATGAAATGTCAGTTTTTTATTTACAATTTTATTAAATACATTCAAATATTAGGAGCTACAATATACGTAATTCGCATTATTAATACGACGCGGGAACTCCGTAATAAATGGTAAAATGGCCTCAACCGTTCTAGCAGCAACTCACGGGCGCAAATAGACACACTCCTCAACATTTTATGAGTGAGAACGAGTTGCAAAACACCAGCGGCAACCACAATACCGTGGTGCCCAGGCGAGTTCGAAGCTCGTTGCCACCAGTAACAAGCCGAGGACAAGCTGATGAAGAAGGCATTCGTGTGGAAAAGAAGAAGCCTAAATGCAATCAGTGCGGTTCCGAATTGACAGGTCCGAACATATTGCTGCATCCCGCTATTCCATCGACGCAGCTGTACATACACATCTACATCACATCACAACGCCAGAGGAGGTCGTGGAGTATATAAGAAACAAGACCAAGTTCACCCTTAGAATGGACAGGTTAGGTTGTTCGCGCCACAAGATTATCTTTTGTGATGCGGGTCCCAACACCATCTCGAGACTTTTATGACGGAATTTTGGCTGCAGGGTCTCGTGTATTCGTGGAAGTCTACATGACACCTCGACTCAGTGCAATAATTATGTGGCCGACCAAACATAGTCAATAGTTTTTCGTAAAAGTGTTCAATATGTTTTAGTTTATTGTACTTCTAAGAGTATTTTGTGTAGTGTATCTTCGATGCCTGAAAATAAAAGTGATTGATCTATTGAAAGTTACTTATTACTACGAACTTAGTTTAATTTAAGACGACTATAGATAAATAAAAGGAAGTATGTGATTTATTTTATTTAACAGTTTATTTAAGTATAGGAAGAAGAAAGGAACAGAAAAAATAGGTACAAAGGTGATGCTTATTTCTAAAGAAATCTCTTCCAGCATACCTGCGAAAGGAGAGTAGAAAAAGGAGATATAGACGTAGTGTGTAAAAGAAGAAGAGAAAATAGAATACATAAAAACATAAAGGAAATGACAAGTTTAAATATAACATACAATATGTTAGTATAAGAATCATCATCATCTGCCTAGCCTTTTCCCAACTATGTTGGGGTCGGCTTTCAGTCTAAGCGGATGCAGCTGAATACCAGTATTTTACTGGGAGCGACTGCCTATCTGATCTCCAGAAATCAGTTAGTTCTGGGTAATCCCTTTCGTAATGGGTGGTCACCCATCCACGGACCAACCTAGGCAAGCGCAGTTTAACCTAAAGATCGGGCCGAGCAGCAGTTATTATGTAGCCACGAGCTCCTCTCCAATATATTACGTATCATATATGTATAAATACTTATGCAACTATGGCAAGTTGGAAATATAATAGTTCTTTCACTCTTCTTTTGAAAACTGCAACAGTTTGGCAGTCCCTTATATCAGGCGGAAGAGAATAAATACCACAACCGCAAAGCGTGTACAGTAAAGGAGTAGGAGTAGAAGTCAGTAGCGTGGGGAGGGGATTTAAGGAGGTTCCTAAGATGCGACCTGCAAGGTGCATCAGAGGAACGGGTGTAAGAAAAGCGTTCCCGCAGATAGGCTAGGGTTCTGAAGGATGTTAAAAAGCAGACACAATATTCGAGAGTTCCTGCGAAGTCGGATTGGAAGCCATCTGAGTATATTGCGAAAGTTGGAAACGGTCATACTTTTTGAGGTTAAAAACAAAACGAATAAAGATATTTTATAAACGCTCAAGTTTATTTAAAAGCTTCTCGGTGGCATCCAAATAACACGCAACGGCTGGATGAGAGTTTGCGCGAGGGAGGTTTTGGTCTTCAAAGGCAAGTAGCTCTGGAGTGCACTTTGCGACTTACTTCAGCTACCTGGGAAGTCTACGATAAGTAAGAGTCCATTGTCACCCCCAGGTTTTTGGCCTTATTTGCGAATTCTATCTGAACTCCTCATATGTTTTGATTGTAATAATGTATTGTTGAATGTAATTATATTTTTTTCAAATCGATTGGTGCCAAATAAATGAAAAAATACTCTGTTAAAAAATGTTTTTATTGTGCAAATTTGTTCTTTACTTTATCACAATCTTCCGCCTGTCCCAACACCCATTATGTCCTGTCACTGCTAAGGCCCACTGCACCTTGATGGATCCCTCGGGCATAAAAATTGAGAGCATCAAGTATCTGAAAGTATACAAATACAACAGTAACATTATATAAGATCGATTAGTGGTAATACAACTCAATAATTTTCAGAATCTTCAAAATGTATATCGTTAGCCTAAGTCCTTAAATTTTGGATCAAACTATTACCTACCTTAATTCTTGGATCAACACCATTTCGTCGCTTGTTGAGGCAAAAGAGGCAAGACATATCTTCAGATAATTCCCGTGTGAGCCCTTGCAACCCCATGTCAGGAATAAGCGCCAAGCGGAAGTTTTGGCGCGAGTAGAATGGGCGTCGCCTCCGCTCTTCTTGTAGAGCTTTTTCAAGCATTAAAAAAGCAGCCATTGTATTGATTTTCTAAAAAACTTAAACTTTCGTCGACAGCACGATAACTATTTTGATGTCGTATCAAATGACATAACGATCCGTCCTAAGAAGTGCCAAACTCAACTTTTCGGACGGGCAAAAACACATCGGGAGTAGGGACAACTGTCAAATCGAGTTGTCATTCATTCTTCGTTCGGGCTCGAACTAATCGTCCGTCCGTCGGTGCTAGGGAGTAGGAAACGCCCGTAATTTCGGCCGAAACTACGGGTTTCGTGCTTAGAGAGTAGACCCCCTCATCCAAGCAGGTTTCATCTGCGATACAAAAAATGGCCAGAGGCAAGTCTCCAGGGCATGACGGTCTCAGCATTGAGCACTTAAAACATGCTGGTGTACATTGTTCGAGAGTGTTATCCACGTTCTATTCTTTATGTTTGAGTCATTCTTACCTTCCTCCTGAGTTAACAGACACCATAGTAGTACCAATAGTAAAGAGTAGGACTGGGGACGTCTCTGATGTAAATAATTATAGACCAATATCGCTTGCCACTGTACTGGCCAAGGTATTGGACAGTCTGTTGGATGAAACTCTGAGTAAATACTTGCATTTAAACGATGCTCAGTTCGGGTTCCGGGCAGGACTTTCCACTGAAAGTGCGATATTGAGTCTGAAACAGACTGTCCGATATTATACCGACAGACGTACGCCTGTGTACGCGTGTTTCCTTGACCTCTCCAGAGCCTTCGACCTAGTGTCCTATGACATATTATGGCAAAAGCTCAGGGAAGCATGCGTGCCAGCTGAAATTATACGTGTGTTCCAGTATTGGTATAGCAATCAGGTGAACTTTGTAAAATGGAACAATTCCCTCTCTGCTGCGTATGGGTTGGGATGTGGGGTGAGGCAGGGGGGGCTGACCTCGCCCAAGCTTTTTAACCTTTACGTGAATGAGCTAATCGATGGACTCAGCAGTAAACGGATTGGATGTTGGATTGACAACATTTGCGTCAACAATATAAGCTACGCAGATGACATGGTGCTGCTGGGTCCTACGGCTGGCTCCATAAGGGAGCTTTTAAAGCTGTGTGAACAGTATGCTGCTAGCCACGGTCTAGTGTATAATTGTAAGAAGAGCCTTTTCATGATCTTTAAGGCCACTGGAAGGACGCAGTCATACGAGCCAATTATCACCCTCAATGGCCAGCCCTTACAGCGGGTGAAGCAAGCCAAGTACTTAGGGCACTGTGTAACGGAGGACCTTGGAGATCATGAAGATGTCGAACGTGAGCGCAGGGCTCTTGCTGTGAGAGGCAATATGCTGGTTCGCAGGTTTGCGTGTTGTAGTAAGGAAGTTAAAATTACGTTGTTTAAGGCTTACTGCCAGACCTTCTACACATGTGGCCTGTGGGCCAGTTACACGCGGAAAACAATGGACGCACTGAGGGTCCAATACAATAACAGCTTCAGGATGCTATTGGGGCTACCGCGTTTCTGTAGTGCCTCTGACATGTTCGCCCAGGCGCGCGTTCACGACTTCCATGCAATGCTGAGAATAAAAACAGCGTCACTATTGCAAAGAACGCGGTTGAGTCCTAATGGCATTCTGAGGATGTTAATGGACAAGTTTGATTCTCCGATGATGAATCACTTCATGCAGGTGTTGGTGAGGCAGAAATGACGCATCATCGATGTTTTTGTAATGTGGGTTTGTTGATGTTTTTGTTTGTTGTTATGTGTGTTTTTCTGAGAGCGTAATAATTATTGTACACTAACATAGTTTTTAAGTTTTTATTTTTGTAACTAACCCGTGGATCATTGTTGTCTGAGCAAAAATAAATTATTATTATTATTATTAACACACAGATAGTTTATAACCTGGATTAACACATAGGATACTTTTTATCCAGGCAGTATGACCCCATGGGACACTTATCGATCTCCACGCGGGCGAAGTCGCGGGCATTAGCTAGTACCCGATATTTTTACACTTCTCATCAAAAAAATCGAAACACCTCGCAGTTTATGATTTGATAAGGATTATCAGAAAAATGTGTATATTTAGGAATAAATGTAAAATGTCATTTAATAGTGAGTAGTATGAGGTTTTTAAATCCTAATGTTATTGTTCTAAATTCAAATTAAGTCTTCATAGGTTTCGTATTTTGTATAATGAGTAATTTTTACCCTGTATGGAATATGAAGGAAATGGGTAAAACAACACGCGTAAATGAAAAAGAAATGTAAGAAACGTTTATTTAGTAACTTGTATTCCCTCCGCGAGCTCTTATTACTGCTTCCATACGGTTCTTCATCGATCGGATGAGAGTCACGATCACATGTTGTGGTATATTATCCCATTCCTCTTGGATTGCATTTTGCAGCTGGCTAAGTGTTTCTGGGGCTGGATCTCTTGCTCGAATTCGTCTCTTTAATTCATCCCATAGATGTTCAATGGGATTCATGTCCGGGCTTCTTGCTGGCCATACCATAATGGAGATACCGACTTCGGTAAGATAATCTCGTACGACGCCCGCGGTGTGAGCTCTAGCATTGTCGTGCATGAATATGAAGTCGTTGCCAATAAAATGTGCATAGGGCATCACATGAGGTTCAAGACACTGTTCGATGTACCGATGAGAGTTTAGTGCAGGGGCAGCCGTGGCCCAGACGCAAAGGCAAGTTCTGTCTTACCGTCGGCGCTGATTCCTCCCCAAACCGTCCACGAACCGCCACCATAGCTGACCTTTTCTTCAATGCAGCATTGTGCAAAGCGTTCTCCATCTCTTCTGTAGACCTTGTTCCTTCCGTCGTTACCATACAGCATAATTTTACACTCATCAGAAAACAGTACTTTGCTCCACTGAAGGTATGACCAAGTTAGGTGCTCGCGTGCAAAGTTAAGGCGCGCTCTTCGATGGTCTGCAGTTAATTTCGGCCCATTCGCTGGCTTATGCGGTGCCAATCCGCGTTCCTTCAACCTTCTTCTTATTGTAGAGTCACTTACAGCTACTCTTCGTACAACGCGAAGCTGCTGCTGCAGTTGAAAAGCGTTAAGGCGTCGATTTCGTAAAGAAGTTGTTACAATAAATCGATCATCTCGCTCAGAAGTGACCCGATTCCTGCCAGATCCTGAACGGCGCGTGAACGAACCAGTCTCCCGATAGCGTTTGTAGACTCTATGAACAGATGATAAGCTTAGATGCAATCTTGCAGCCACAACACGCTGACTAAGTCCAGAATCCAGCAATGCCACCACTTGGGCGGCTTCTGCGGGCGAAGTATCCATATGTTTTAGAAAAAAAAGTTTTTTCAGACGTCCCAAAGTCACAGTAAATGAAATAAGAAACAAAAAGTTTAAAGACAAGCGCTAATTTTTAGTTTTTAAACGAGAAACGTACTCCAACCCTAAATACACATTTGTCTCAAAACAGTGATTAATTTCATTTATAGGATAAACAAATTAAATTCTAATTTCGAATTTTGATTTTTTTCTTCTTACTGTAATGACCAAACTGCCAGCTACACAATAATGTTTTTTTTTTCATGGAATTAATTCTCTTTTGTAAAAAATTAGGACAAAAACAATAAAAACGAAAGTGTTTCGATTTTTTTGATGAGAAGTGTATATATTTGGTTCACAAACAATTGTATAAACCAGTGTATACAATAGAGAATATGCATAAAATTTAAATTTGTCTCAACAATTTTTTCTACATTCTTTATTGTCTTTACATTATACTTAAAAGGTATTTTTTATTTAGTTATTATTTAAAGGGCGAGTGCGTAACACCGAAATCCGCCGTCGAACGAAAGTCTACGACGTCGGGGACCGGGCGGTGCGCCTCAAGTGGACCTGGGCAGGACATCTGGCTAGACGCGGAGATGGCCGATGAAGCAAGGCTTTGACCGAGTGGTGGCCGAGGTTTGGCCAAAGAAACCAGGGCCGTCCTAGGGCTCGTTGGGTTGACGATATCGTCAAAGTCGCGGGAAACACCTGGATAAGGGGCGCACAGAACCGGGAAGTGTGGCAGAAGAAAGGGGAGGCCTATACCCAGCAGTGGGTGATTCCGGGCCGATATGATGATAATGATATTATTTAAACCCAGAAAATATTATTTAAAAAGTGAAAAACAAGGGAGGGAAATTCCAACTTACAAAACGCGTCACCATTGGTCGAAACGAAATGTGACGTCAATGGTCACGAGTCACGTCACCTCATTGGATGTATCGGCGTCGAAATTCATACTGTGTTAGTAGTGTTTGTGAGAAAAATTGTTTAAAACTGTATACCTGTGTGATTCTGATTACTTGTGAATATTATATATATATTTGTAGTCAATCTAGAACGATGACAGAAACTGGTTTTTTCAAAGCACAATCGGATAATCTACCGTAAATAGATGCATTTATGACGTCAGCATATCTGAATTTCTAGGCAATCAATGATGGAAACGACATTTGCATACCTAATCCTAAAAGATATGGTTTTTTGTAAATGTCTGATGGTGTTAACCACACAATCAAGCCTTTTAGTTTTGCTGACATAAGAGGTATACTTTTAGAGAAGAATCTAGTAATAGTACTTTGTGAATATCCAAATTGTAATGCCAATATGCTTAAGGACTCATTTAATTTAATTTTCTTGAGGGTTATTATATACTAGCTTCTGCCCGCGACTTCGTACGCGGATCCCGTTGCTTATGCCAGCGACAACGGGGTCGTCAAAATCGAAGATTTGAAACGTCTGATGTAGAATTCTAAGGCCCGGGGACGGGAAAACAACGGGATGAGCGAGACGATTGGAGTCGTTCCAGATCATTCATTTTTGTATGTCAACAGGAAATGCCCATCAGACTAAATAACTTTTGCTAAGACGTCATTCCTTAATTTGTTATAGCGCTGCCATGGGCTTTGGAGTTCCACAGTAGGTGTTCCAGATCTTCAAATTTATTCTCACAGCAGAAAATGCTCTTCACGTGGAATATTTTTAGCTATGGCACCATTTTTATATCTCTTATACTGTAGCTGGTCTGTTGCGGTTCTGCATCAGGTATTAATTTTCCAAAATAAATTATAGCCTTTATGTTGCCTAGACTATACAACAAAATACTTTTCTTCCCGTTACTCCGCAGCAGATCCCAAGGGTACACTGAATTAACTTCTGTCTCTTCATACCGTACTCCAGCAATCCTTTCTCTCTCACTTTCTAACTGATTATGAATATTTTGTTGTGTGCGTGTTCGGGACAATGTACGATAATCTCGATCAGCAGTTAGTCGCGCATCACGTTCATCACTCGTTTCAAAAGACCTGTTAGTAGATGTGCGAATTCGCTGAGAACTCAAGCGTGATTCTGTATCGGTAAACGTTTCTGACTCGCGAGACAATGCATGTCGCTCACAATCAGCAGACAGTCGCGCATCACGTACTGCACTTGTCTCTAGAGACCTAGCAGTAGATACTTAGATACGCTGAGAACTCAAGCGCAATTCTCTATCCGTGAACGTCTCCGACTCGCGAGTCAATGCGTGACGTTCACGATCAGCGGACAGTCGCGCATCATGTTCCGCACTTGTCTCTAGAGACCTATAAGCAGATGCGTAGATACGCTGAGAACTCAAGCGCAATTCTCTATCCGTGAACATCTCCAACTCGCGAGACAATGCGTGACGTTCACGATCAGCGGACAGTCGCGCATCATGTTCCGCACTTGTCTCTAGAGACCTATAAGCAGATGCGTAGATACGCTGAGAACTCAAGCGCAATTCTCTATCCGTGAACGTCTCCGACTCGCGAAACAATGCGTGACGTTCACGATCAGCGGACAGTCGCGCATCATGTTCCTTACTGGTCTCTACAGACCTTGAAGCAGATGCGTAGATACGTTGAGAACTCAAGCGCAATTCTCTATCCGTGAACGTCTCCGACTCGCGAGACATTGCGTGACGTTCACGATCAGCGGACAGTCGCGCATCATGTTCCTTACTTGTCTCTAGAGACCTTGAAGCAGATGTGTAGATGCGTTGAGAACTCAAGCGCAATTCTCTATCCGTGGACGTCTCCGACTCGCGAGACAATGCGTGACGTTCACGATCAGCGGACAGTCGCGCATCATGTTCCTTACTTGTCTCTAGAGACCTTGAAGCAGATGCGTAGATACGCTGAGAACTCAAGCGCAATTCTCTATCCGTGAATGTCTCCGACTCGCGAGACAATGCATGACGTTCACGATCAGCGGAGAGTCGCGCATCATATTCTTCACTGGTCTCTAGAGACCTGGATGTAGATGCATAAATACGCTGAGAACGCAAGCGAGCTTCGCGACCCGAAGAGGTTTCTACAGAGCGAGTTGCAGCCTGATGTTCTCGAACAGCATCAAGTCTATCCTGACGCTCTTCGTTAGATTCTTGGGATCTTATGATCCTCAATCTTTTAGCTCCTTTGGAACGTTGGGAAAGATTTGACCTCTTTCTAGGCATGGTTATAGTTTTATTCTGAAAATAACTGATCAATTAAAATCTAAGTGACTGCTCCCCTGCGTTACCGGGTAGGCTATCGTGTCACGAAAATAAATGGAAAAGGAAATAAATGGGAGTTTTAGCCAGTAGAGTCAAATTTTCAATGATTCATAGAATTTTCATCGAAAATCAGTCCTAAACTGTTACCGCCTCACCGCGTGGAGGTACTCCCAGCTTATGTTATTTTATAATTACACAGTGAACTCTTGGAGTTCCACAACAGGTGTTCCAGATCTACAATCTTTATACGTCAACAGAGAGTGCTCATCAGGCTGAACAACTCTTGCTAAGACGTCATTCCTATATAGGTTATAGTGTAGCTGGGCTCTTGGAGTTCCATATCAGCTGTTCCAGATCTTCAAATTTTATACGACAACAGAGAGTGTTCATTAGGCTGAGCAACTCTTGCTAAGACGTCATTCATATATGTATATGTTATAGTGTAGCTAGGCTCTTGGAGTTCCACATAAGCTGTTCCAGATCTTCAAATTTTATATGACAACAGAGAGTACTCATCAGGCTGAACAACTCTTGCTAAGACGTCATTCCTATATGTGTTATAGTGTAGCTGGGCTCTTGGAGTTCCACATCAGGTGTTCCAGATCTTCAAATTTATTCTCTTAGCAGAAAATGCTCATCACGTGAAACAATTTTTGCTAAGGTACCAATTTTGTATCTCTTATAGTTTAGCTGGTCTGTTGCGGTTCTGCATCAGGTGTTCAAGTTTCCAAGATAAATTATAGCCTATGTGTTGCTCAGACTTTATACCTATACAACAAAACAAAAATCATTCAAATCCGTCAAGTAGTTCCGAAGATTAGCGTGTACAAACAAACAGACAAACAGACAGAATTTTTTTTTTGGTTTCGTGCTCTATTACTGTTTCTAAACCCCCCTCAATTATTATTTTTTAAATATATTCAATGTACAGACACAGTTTTTTTACTGTTTTATTATATGTATAGATGTATAGTAGGAAGTGGGATATTATCACTTAAAAGTTTTATTAAATGATATGATTGTTTAGGTTGTTTAGGTACCTAAAGACCTAGCAATATTTTTAGCTCTTTTTCAATAGCAGTTAGCATGCTACTAAATATTATGTTTTTTTAATGTTTCTCGTCCTCTGAATCGTTTGGCACTGAACTTGCGGATGTAACAGAGGAATAAGATGACATATCAGCCGGGTTATCAGCCAACAATTTTCTTTTTAAAACAGATAGTTTTATTATTAAAGTGCCAATATTATGTGATGAAAGAAGTAATGGTGACAGTCCTACATTTTTCTTTTCAGTAGATATATTAACATTGACACCTTTACTTGTGTACTTCGGTTTAAAAAAAATAAAAAAACTTTTTTGCAAAAAATAAAACCGACTCCAAAAACACAAAAAAGTGAAAAATAATTTTAGCTTCAGAAGTCGTTGCACAGCTTTGTCACTCGGTAATTTATCTTCAATATGTGTGCAGTGCAGGGCTCTGTTTGATGATCATCACATACTTCAATACGGGAAGTACTGGGTCCTGCTTGATTAATATAACATACATATGTATGGGAAGTACTAGGACTTGCTTCGTAATCACTTCCTAGTGGAGGTTCACCAATTTCTAAAATATTACTAGTTTTGATAGCATACTCTGAAAGAGCTTCACCAGTGATAGTTTATGCCTTTTAACAACAGTCATTCTTGCAACTGGTGGTGACATATTCCGTTTCTGACACAAAAATATATGAGGAACAACTCCTTTCTTTAACCGTAGATTGCATTTTCCTCCTTTCTGTTTCATTATGTTATATTCAATATAATTAACTGTATCTTCCCTAACCTGAAATAAATCATAAAACATCAAAATTTTGTAAAACCGTAATAGGAATAAGCAAGCTCTGTATAGAAATTATTTATGAACTTTTGTAAACTAATATTATCAAAGTTGCACAAAATTAAAGTTAATAAATTAGTTCAATTAAATTAAAACAAATTAAACTAACTACTATGAAACATTTCTATACCCCCACCGCATAGAAATGTTTCATCGATAATTTAAAGAAAAAAAACCAACTGTTCCACACCTTTTTGACCGTGTAATTTCATAGTAATTTAGTTTAATTTGGAATGGCTTACGGAACACGTGGTAACCGTTTTTGCATCCCTCCAACCTGTGTTTAGTTACATCTTTGCCACAGCCTTCGGGCTACAACAAGAGTGGTTTTTTGTTTTTTTTTTGCATCAATTTGATTATACATAGAGTTACTTTTTTTTTTAATTTTACTGCCCTTAAAATGTGCTGTGTAAAGTGATAGGCTGAAACACAGGTATAAATAGACCTAGTCGCTACCAAATATCTGACTTTAACATTACCATTACTTGTAACTGTTGAATATATTTTATGTATAGTTTACTTATAAGTACTAATTATAGTATTGTATGAAAAATAACACACTCCGCAAAAATTTACAGTTTTTGTAATAATGTATAATTTTTTAAAATAAATTATCTTTTATCATTAACACTAGAAACGGGATATTTACCATGTACACTGTTTGTTTTGAGTTCCCGATATTTCGGCGCTGTTGCAAGCACCATGATCACGGATAAACAGAAGTTATTGCGGGTGGGTGACAATGTCACTGACCATGACAGTTTAAAAGCTTAAATTCATTCTTTTATTTTTACACAAACATACATTATGAAATATTCCTTTACAAAACAGTATAAAAAAATATTTAAAAGTATAAAAATTGTAGCCCACCGGTATCGTTGTTCTTATTCTTATGTTTATCAATAAAATATCATTAGTTTGCTACTAGTGCCCACCCATCCAAATCAAATCTTAATACGCTTGACTGAGCACATCCTCAAGCTGTGCCCAGCCATGATTCACACATTAAGCATTAATCAATTACCGTCTACCCAATACTGATTACACAAATGGCTTCATTGGACATCAGAAAGTAATTAGACGAATTACACCGACCATTATTGATTATGATACCAGTTATGAAAAACGGCCTCGTTGCCGCGTTGGTCTGGTGGTCACAAGCGCGACTGCTGAGCATGAGGTCCTGGGTTCGATTCCCGGGTCGGGCAAAGTGTTATTGAGTTTTTCCATCAGGAATTTCTCAATAGCAGCATCGGAGTCTGGATTTGTGCCCGGCTGATGGCAATAGGCTCGCTCTTATATTACGTGAGTGTACTGTCAGGTATACCTCTGATTAACTCTTCGGGGATTACAAGGCATGATGTTATGTAAAACTGAGATTTCTTCTCCGCAATTGATTTTTCTTTGAAACTGCGCCCAAATTTTGTCGCTGATCGCTGAAGTTTAATTCCCGAAGGATGACAGGGATTATAGTCAACAGATAATATGAAAACTATTTCCCATTCATTTTCATTTCAAATTCTTCATATTTTTACCAATACTTCACACTACTTCCAGCCATTTGATTAATCAGGATGACCTACAAACTCCCGTACAATGTCGCACTTATCAGCCAGAAGTGAGACAGCACTATATTTTACATACATCTCTTTCACATAATTCGATCGGCGCTCGACTGATTTCGGCCGGCTACTCGATTACTGGATTCACTCACTCGCTTTCCGTCACGTCGTTCATTCATTGCGCATGGCAACTTTCTTCGACCGCTAGTACGCATGCGGGAACTGTGTCAACCGGTGACGCTCTCTCATAGCCTAACCTCTCACTTTTAATTTATTGGCGAAAATAATAAAATAATTAAGTAAAAATGCCGTACCAAGTGCTGCAAATTACGGGATTAGGATGTGTGGTGTTTTGTTTCTTTTATTTTGTTAAAATGTTCTTTGATACGATGTATATTTATGCTGTGGGTCCTGTGCTCAACAAAATGGATTTTAAGGCGCTTGGGAAATGGGCATGTAAGTGATTTATTATCTCTTCATAGCTTTAAATGCTTTATACGGCCACTCTAATTGCTAGTTTTGTAAATTAATAGGTAAAAACCACAGCAGAATGCAATCACACTTCTTAATTTCCAAAGGTCGGTCGATGACCTTTGGGCGGAGAAGTTCAATGTGAATGCATTTCCGATCGATCGATAATGTTGCACGGGAAGTTATGCAAAATGGTGGCTCGACATTTCTAGGTTTAGGGTAAGGTTTTATCCTAACTAACCTAGACATTTGGTCTAGGTTTTCAGTAGATACAACCTTGCTAGGATTACTTGCGGCTTTTAATACAATGATGAATGTAGTTACTTTCTTTTTACATTCTTTTGGAAAATATTGACGTAGATTCGTTGATGGCACACAGAAGCCAAGCACCAGTACAGTAAGCATGTCTGCACGTGGCCAATGTTTATTTATTTATTTTTTACTCCAAAGAGGTTTATTATGCTGTATAGTGGGACAATTGGAATATTTGCAATACGTATCGTCGTCAATATGTGCGTACCTTATCTGAAACGTAAAATATATCTAATCTTCTTCTTAGTGTGTCGATGGCAATCTAGATTGTGTCGGCCGAAAACTGGGCTACTAGTTTGGTGATTTCGTTAGCGTCCACCAGTTTCTGTAGTGAACAAACAACAGGACACGCAGGACACAGGTTTTGTGGAACAGCACCACATTTACTCTCCAGGGCAGTCTTTAATTAATCTCAACCTGAACAGGTTTTCCTTGCTGCGACCAACCTGGGTCCGGCGTCTATTTAAAAAGTTCCAGGTAATATCCCTACTTCCCTACTAATATTATAAATGCGAAAGTAACTCTGTCTGTCTGTCTGTCTGTTACGCTTTCACGTCTAAACCACTGAACTGATTTTAATGAAATTTGGTACAGAGATAGAGTTGACCTTGAGAAAGAACATAGGATAGTTTTTATCCCGGACTTTTGAAGAGTTCTCTTGGAAACGCGATATAACCGAACTCGACGCGGGCGAAGCCGCAGGCGGAAAATACTAATCGAAAAAGATACAAAATTGTTCGGTTGAAAAAGAATTGTATTGTTGTTACTTTTTCGTGGTAATTAGCATTTAATTAGTAATTCTAAACCTCGGGTATGATTCCGAACAATGCGATTTTGGTATTGTGCGTGACTTGCTGATTTTCAGTCATAGGTTGGTTAAGTAAATTCTTACTAAACTTAAAAATATGCATGCTTATAATTTTATCATACAGTGAGTGATGCCATCTTTTGGCTTGGTCTGGATATTTGAGAGTCAAACCTGTGATATTTTCACTTCTTTGGATATGCCACTATTACTTTTTAGGGTTCCGTACCCAAAGGGTAAAACGGGACCCTATTACTAAGACTTCGCTGTCTGTCTGTCTGTCTGTCTGTCTCCAGGCTGTATCTCATAAATTAAACCGTGATAGCTAGAAAGCTGAAATTTTCACAAATGAGGTATTGCCGCAATAACAAAAAATACTAAAAATTAAAAAAAATATATTAAGGGGGGGCTCCCATACAACAGATTTTTTTGCCGTTTTTATAGATAATGGTACGGAACCCTTCGTGCGCGAGTCCGACTCGCACTTGGCCGGTTTTTTCTTTTATATTTCCGTACTAAAAATGAGATTGTATGAATGACTTTGGCTAGGTAGCACAAAAACCTTGAAACCTTTGTTTTCGCTGTTTCAATAAAAACTACTTTTGCTTTTTCAGGAAGACCTTATATTCAGGTTATTCGAGTAAAACGAGGAAACCGACATGTCCTAGAACCAAAATATCGAAGAACTGTGACGTCTAGGTACTATAGGTAACGCTCACTGACAATCGAATACTTTCAACCTTACTACTCAGGGCATAAGTAAGGGTGAAAAGTTGTCAGTGGACTTAAGGGTGAAAAGTTGTCAGTGGACTCGGTAGTACCAATCCTCACTAGGCTCGCGTGGTGGATTATGAGGAAATAAATGTCAGTAAAATGCAAATGAAGATAATATTAACTATGTATGTACTTACGTCTAATAGTCTGTTAACTTAACAAATCAATAAATCATTACTTAAATAAACTCACGCCTTATCAATAGGATATGCAGATACGCCACCTGCTACCTATAATAACAGCCTCGGTCAAGGCCATCATTGTTTTTATTCACCATAAAACCTGGGTCATCTAATTACCGAGGACCTTAAGGACGATATGGATATAGAACGTGAACGTAGGGCACTGTCCGTGAGAGCAAACATGATTGCTCGTAGGTTTGCCCGATGTACAAATGAGGTAAAAATCACTCTCTTCAGAGCCTATTGTGCATCTTTCTACACCTGCAGCCTGTGGGCAGTGTTTACTCAAAAAGCGTACAGTGCCCTACGGGTACAATACAATAATGCGCTTAGAACGATGTTGCGGCTGCCCCGCCACTGCAGTGCTTCACGTATGTTTGCGGAGGCGCGCATCGATTGCTTCTACGCCACTCTGCGCAAGCGGTGCGCGTCAATGCTGAGCAGAGTGCGGGCTAGTCGCAACAGCGTTTTATGTATGGTAGCCAGTAGACTTGACTGTCTGTACATGAATCGATGTATTAATGCTCACATCAGTATTGATACCTCGATCCATGGGTCAGGTAGGGGGCGAGTAGATTAAGTTTGTATTACTAGACTAGTTATAAGTCGTTATAATTACTTACCACAAACAAATTGGATCCTAGTTATCTTAAATAAATGTCTATTATATTATTATTCCCTTTATTTATTTTTAGACATATTAAGTAAAAATAACAATAATAATAATTAATTTATAATAATAATAATAATAATATAATATTATTATTATTATTATAAATCAATAAAATACAGTACTATCAACCCACGAAAAGTATTAAATACTGCGTGTCGCTCAAAAGAAAAATTACAACTCCCAAAATTTGTCTATGACAGTTCAAACGTCACGTGACTGTCACGGCCACGATGTGACGACATTTACCTCAGTCCACCTTGATTTTACTAATTGTATGTGCTTTATTCAAGCAGAAATAACAATAAAAATATCATAAATAAATGTTAAATAGTGAAACTAAATCGGTTTCTAATAAAAGTGTTTTTCTGACAGGTACTGTTCACGTCACTACTGGCGTTATCGAAGACGATGCGTTTGAGTTTGCGTTCCGTTTCACCAAAAACATGCTACATAAAATAAAAAAAAATGTAAATAAGTGATGTGTTAGAAAATTAAACAAGTCTTAATACCACAATGTTTCTAAGCTATAAAAAATGTTTGCATTTCTTGATTCAATATTGCATATTCCATTGAAACACATTCGGCCAATTTTGGAATTTGCCGTATTGAATAGGTACTAACATTTTCCCGTGGGTTCGCCCATGTGGCGAGCGGAAATGATCCTACATCAATCACCACCTTGATAAAAACTATACTATATCTAAACCTTTTTTTTGGGAAATCATCAAATGCATCATCATCCTCCCGCTCTGGGCGGAGCGGAAGGGAGTGTCAGACTTTTACTTACTAAAAGCCATCCATGTTCCTTCTTTTGCCCTTTGTGTTCCAGGGCCGCGGTATCTCTTTCGAACAGTCCCGCAGCCTTGGACTATATCTAAACCTAGGTCATGGTCTAACTCATCGAAACCCGTTTAGTCGTTCATCTTCGGGCAGCCTTCCAAACTTTATTGCGGTCGGCTTCCAGTCTTACCGGATGCAGCTGAATACCAGTATCTTTCATGGAGCAACTGCCTATCTGACCTCCACAACCCAGTTAGTACTGGGTAATACGGTACCACTTGGTAAGACTGGGTGTCAGACTTTCCTGCCACTGACTACTTTACGACTGTCAAAGATCTGCAATTGACAGCCGGGACCAACGGCAGACAGAAAGAGTTAATATTCATAATATTAATAGAATTTGCAGAAATTGCGACAGAATAAATTTAATACTAACATTCACGTTAATTCATTAGTAAATATTTTACTAAGTAGACTTTAGTATCCGGTTTCGTCATCATGCTAACAATTGTAACTAAATGATTAGAGGCCAACAGACATTATGGAATGATTTACTTAGGTATATATTTTTATTTATTTACTTTCTCATAAAAAGATAATTTATTTACTAATTGTGAGTAAAAGATCACATTAGCATGCAACTTCCAGCTATTGTCTATCCCGAGTAAAGCTAACCAATTCTAGGTAAGCGTTCACTATAGTTGTCGACAAACTGTGATCAGGGGGTCTAAAATGGCCGCTATAGCAGAATCATAATAGGATAGTAATATAAATTACGTTACAATTCGTAAAATGGTCACAAAGTGACAATTCATAATATTAACTGTCTGTGACCATTTTAACAATTTTTCACAAAAATACAGTTTTTTTTGGTATAATGCTGATCAACTTTCTAGTCAAGTTTTTATTTTTGTAATAAATTACGTGCATAAATGTCTTATTTTAATGTTTCGCGCTCACCGAGTTACACAGGGCCCGCGTATTGGATTATGGCCCAGTCCCTGGCACACAGATGAGGCCTGTGGCCTATAAGTACTTTATTTATTTATCAGTTGGAACGATAAAGGCTGGCTCACGCACACGCATACACTCACGTACATACACACACACACACAAACATTCGTGATTTTTTTTTCCATTTTGTTATTCTGTTCTTTTTTATACTGAATATCGAAGTTTTCGTTTGTTTGCTTTTTTATGATAAATTTTATTAGTGGAGGGTACCGGCTCTTGCAACACAGTTTCGTAGGCTTAGGGGCCGTCTCCACGAGCGAGAGAATCGCGGCGATATTACGTATTTGTATAGGATAATATCGCCGCGATTCTCTCGATCGTGGAGACGGCCTCTAAGAGAGTGTATAGAAATACATGGCAACGACAATAATATCGTCGCGATTCTCTCGCTCGTGGAGACTTCCCCTTAGAGAAATAGGTTACTGCAATAGTGTTCTGGCTGCGCCACTCTCAGACGCAGCTGGAGCAATGTAGACACGAGCTATGCTAAGATTTAGTTGATTTTACATTTAATGATTGGTTAAAATTTGTAAAGTCTACCAGGGCGGCATAATCGCATGTGCGACAAAGGCCTTTTATCTAGAATATAAAAAAAAAACCTCAGTTAAATCAGCAGTATATTGCTTATTTTAAATGTTTAACCCCTAAGATATGTATCATAAGGGTTAACCCGTATCATGGTTATTCAAACATGTGGGTTATAATAAATTTAACCGGTTAACATTTTAACCCTATTAATCAGTCCCTGTCCTTCATACATGAGGCAAATATTTTTTATTTATATATCGATTTACTCTAAATCTAGAATACAACTGTTTGAAATCTAAGTCGCTTGAAGCCTCGTTATCAGTATCAACGCAACCGCGTGCCTATCTGATAAGCACTGCCTGCTCTTATCGCTGGTATCATGCGTGTATCTGTTATATCATAACATTACTCACGCTGTCTCCTTAGCTAGCATTCCAACGAGTTGTTACGTATGTACACGTACGACCACAAACTAACGGTCGACCACTTTTCACCCTTATGCCCTGAGTAATAAAGTTGAACTGGTTGACAGTCAGTGAGTGCGGTAGTACTTAACAATAAACAGTTCACGAGTAACTTTCAAAATGGCGAAGGAAAAGAATGTGGAGAAACCAGGATGTCTTAGATCCAAAACATCGAAGACATGTGACATTTACTCTTTTAATGATAGATTAACATGTGTCCCAGCAGTGGGAATATAACGACAGAAAGTCGCAAGGACATGACGTAAATACAATATAAAAATACAAAATTATACATATAAAAAAAAATACGAGCAAAACAATACTAATAAACATAACAAAACGGAACAAAAGAGTTCACAGCTCGTCGTTCGTGCACGTCGTGACTACGATCAGAAGGTCCACTGGCCCACAGCCCAGCGCTGGTTTTCAATGGTCACCCGAGAAAAAAACGTACGGAAGCAAATAGCATTATATTTGGAACATTTATATAAGAAAATAAAATAAACAGTACTTGGATTATTAAGGCTGAGCATATTTGTCTGTTGTACCAATCGCTAAGTTCATACGGGGTAGAAGGGACACCGACGCGAAAACGGTTTCCAAGTATTCAGTACATCATTCTGAGCTCCCCCAGGAGACAGCGGTTTTTTTTAACAACCGATGTAAAATGTCTATGTTGGGCTCAGAATGAAAATGGTCTGGAATATGTGGTAACCATTTTCGCGTCGGTGTCCCTTCCACCCCGTATTACCTATATGATTGTGAAGTCATACGAGCTCGTGGCTAAATAATAACGCCGCTCAGGTCGATCTTCAGATTAAGTCGCCATTGAATAGGTCTGTGGACCACCCATTACATACCGTGTTTCCTCCGTGCCTCTGAAAACACGTTAAGCCGTTGGTCCCGGTTGTCATTTACAGATCTTCGACAGTCATTACGCGTAATCAATGGCGCGAGAGTCTGACAGCCAGTCTTACCAAGGGGTATCGTATTAACCAGTACTAACTGGGTTGTGAAGGTCAGATTGGCAGTCGCTCCATGTTAAATAGTAGTACACAACTGAATCCGGTAAGACTGGAACCCGAACCCAACTATATTTGGGAAAAGGCTGGGCAGATGCTGATGAATTAAAGTCATAATATTTAAAAGAAAAAAAATATATAAAGAACAGTTTTCAAAACTCTTAAGTCATAGTTTAACACAACATTGGGCTGTGTCAACAATTTAAAAAACACGAAGAATATTGAGCAATAAAAGTTGGTCCCAAGACCAAAGTAAAAACTCTTTACAGTTTAAGACCAAATAAGAATACCTTTGTGACCAAAGAACAGGCATTTGCATATTTAAATAAACGCTTAAGGGGAATGCTCCAACCAGCCCGCGAAATTCAAAATTTCTTGGGTTTTTTGCAATTTGCAGGCCAGTGCTAGGTTGTATGTTGATTAAAATATTATTCGCGGCTGTAAGACATATGTAGTTACAGAATTATAATTATCAAAATCATCAATAAAACGCTCTAAGTTCATAAAGCTGTAGGAATGACTTTTTCTTGTTCCTACGCCTTTATGAACTTGGAGGGTTGTATTGGTGATTTTGATGATTATAATTCTGTAACTACATACGTCTTACAGCCGCGAATAATATTTTAATCAACATACAACCTAGCACTGGCCTGCAAATTGCAAAAAACGCAAGAAATTTTGAATTTCGCGGGCTGGTTGGAGCATTCACCTTAAGTAGCAGCAGTTTTACGCTTGAATATTGTGGAGAAAAAAAGCAGAAACATTTCTTTAAACAGGTCTCTAAGAGTTTCAGCTAGGATTTTAGCCGTATTGTCTTAACATAATCAGCCTGTAATGCTTTCACTGCTGAGTCACAGGTTTACTGTCCTCAAGAAGAGCTAGACTGTAACCAACCTCACGAGCGGATTGCGGTTTAGCAGTCTTGACAAGTCTGTCCACTGTTTATAGAGCATCATCATCTGCCTAGCCTTTTCCTAACTATTTTGGGGTCGGCTTCCAGTCTAAACGGATGCAGCTGAATACCAGTATTTTACATGGATTGACTGCTTATCTTATCTCCACATCCCAGTTAGTTGGGCCCACTGTTGGCCCACTGTTTATAGAGCAGTGGTGATGAAATAAAAATTAAACAACTTTTTTTAACAATCTTTTGTTAAAATCAAAAGGAGTAAATTAGATATATCTATGAGCACTGAACGCGTATACAAAGTTTCGCTACTAACCGACGAGAAGTTCTCTCGTGAGGAGGCGATCCTGGCTGCAGAATCAAGTAATTTCTGTCATAAAAATGTATTGTCACCAGAACCGAAAGTGTGTGCAAAATTTCAGCTCAATCGGTTAGGGGTTTGAAATTTTGTTGCACGATTTGCTAACAAGAGAAGATAATAAAAGCTTATAATAAATTAAAATCGACTGTCTTGGTGTGGGTTATGTTGTGATGAGGAGGGACGCATATGGCTAAAAGAGGGATGAATATCAATGTTGATGAATTGAGAGGGAGAGGAAGACCAAAGAAAAGATGGATGGATTACGTGAAGGAAAAAGAATTAAATGATAGCGTGACGATTGACAGGGGAGAATGGAAGACAAAAACGTGTTGCGCTGACCCCAAATAACATGGGACAAAGGCAGGAAGATGATTATAAATTAAAAATCAGATGATGATGATTATTATCAGTTTAGTAAGGAACTGAGCTCAAGAAGGAAGACTGAGTTTATTATAAAGACTTTTACTATAGAGTTAAGTAGAACTTCCGCACGTAAAATGCGCGTATTGGACGAGCGACGTTGCGGACACCAGCCAGTTATACAATACAATAAGTAGAACTTGTTTCTTGCTTTAAAACCATGTATGATACTTTTACAGTTGAAGTTTTATGCGAGTCGGAGTATTAGGGGGCTAGGAAATAAGCGGGTAATGGAGCTGAAGCGATAGCGTATGAAGATTTAGTCCCGTGGATAATTAACCTACATAACGTGACTAGTAAATATAATATAGAAATAAAGAAAAAGTGGTGATATTAGCATAAATACATACAACTTTTGACTGTCGCGTTGGTCGAGTAGTCGCAAGGGCGACTGCTGAACATGAGTCCCTTTTTTTTGTAGCATTCTGGATTTGGGCCCGGTTGATGGCAATAGAATCGGATTTGTGCCCGGTTGATGACAGTACGCTCGCCCCCTATTTTCATCATCTGCCTAGCCTTTCCCCAACTATTTTGGGGTCGGCTTCCAGTCTACCCGGATGCAGCTGAATATCAGTATTTTACTTGGAGCGGCTGCCTATCTGCTCGCCTCCTATTATATGGGACTTAAACTTAACTGGCGAAATGTGGGTGTGTAGTTTGGGAACTCTGCCTAACTCTTCGGGGATTATAGGCGTGATGTTACGTACGTTATTTGCTTCAAGTTTCTTGTCAACATTTTTCCTATGTTGCTGGGTAGTTTGCTCCTCAACCTTTTCTCCTCAACTAAAACATAAGAAGTCGTAAAAGCCTGACGTTTTGGGGACTTCTGTATTTGACATTCAAAAATTTCTGATTCGTCTATGATTTTTAGGGTTCCGTACCCAAAGGGTAAAACGGGACCCTATTACTAAGACTTCGCTGTCTGTCTGTCTGTCTGTCTGTCTCCAGGCTGTATCTCATAAACCGTCATAGCTAGAAAGCTGAAATTTTCACAAATGATGTATTACTATTGCCGCTATAACAATAAATTCTAAAAATTAAAAAAAAAAATATTAAGGGGGCTCCCATACAACAGATATGATTTTTTTGCCGTTTTTATAGATAATGGTACGGAACCCTTCGTGCGCGAGTCCGACTCGCACTTGGCCGGTTTTTATTTTTATAGCAGTGTTTCATAACATTCTTTGAAACAATGACTGAACAGCTGCCAGAACTAGGTTATTTACTTCTGATTGTTTTCAATAATCGTTGCTACTCATCATTATTGTGAAATTGCTGAACTTTCAATCTATTTTGTCGAGTCCTACTTACTTGACCTACGTACGTTAGTCTGAATACATTATGTTGCACATTGTCAGTTGTTATGTCGTAAATTTCCTAATTAAAAATATTGAAAGATGAACATGTCTGTAAATCGGTTAGACAGAGCACTTATGGCTATTTATATTAATAGAAATGAGTGTAACCTCAAAATCTTTGCAATACTGCCTGTTTGATCCAGTGGTCCGTAGTGTTAGTGCCCGTACGAGGCTCGCGGCAGATCAAGCGGGCCAGCCACAAGTCCGGGGTAGCGGAAGTCGCATAAGATCCCGCTGCCCCCCGAACAGCGGTGTGGTTTTTTAAATCAGTAATGCTGCGGCCACACTACCTTACCGTCTACCGCCCGTTTTCCGCAATAATTATGGCATTAAATTACCGTTTAAATTACTGCGTGAAGTAGTATGGTTACACTAGAGTTTACCTAGATATGTCAATAAATTAGGCGGTAAAAATATCATTTTTCAAGATGGAGGTTGAAGCTGCAGCTGTGTTGTATTTTATGAGTGCCAATTATTTTTACATGAATCATTTAAATTATTACAAAACTAAAGCAAGACTAAATTTGATCCGACGCCAAGCATCATTTTGTACACTACGATTTTTATGGGCTTTTTGTCGGGTATCCCAAAGAGACGGTTCGGATTGGAATAATTCCAAAAATTCGAGCGCTTTTTCATTTGACCACTCCATGTCGGTCGATACGTGCGTCGACATTAAGCTCATGATGCACACTGGACAAACGGTAGTGTGGCCATAAACACCATAATTACTGCGGTAATCTTCTTTGATGTGCGAAAAAAGACCGCCGCTGGAGCTATTGTCTACCGTCATTTGCCATATTGATTGGCATTGTAAAATTATGACCATAAATCGTGGTTACACCTAGGCGTTATTGAAGTTATGGCAATAATAATTGGCATATCACAGTAGTGTGGCCGTAACATAAGAGTCTGACAGACCCGTCCTCTCTCCCCAGGGTGGAGGACATCCATTGAGGTTTTCAACCTCGCGTAAAAAAAAATAACAAAGTGGTCGCAAGCGCTACTGTTAAGCTTCAGTTGCTGGGTTCAATGCGTTGTGAAACGTACTATTGGGATTTTCAATCGGAAATTTGTCAGTAGCAGCCCGTAGCCAAAACTTCTGCCCGGTAGACGGCAATAGGCTCGCCCCCTATTACATGAGACATAAACATAAACTGGCGAAATGTGGGTGTCCTACACTCACATTTCGTCAGTTACTGTATGATGCAAGAAATCCCCATTTCCCGCATTTTTCGTGGCCCTCACATTATATCTTAGTTCATTTGCACATTGAGGGTATTTAAAACTTTTCAACACTTCCTACGGGAGGTAGACGTAAGCCTTTCTTATTGCAGATGTAAAACTACAGTCCTCGCTTTCAACTTGTTTCGCTGAAAGTCTGAGACGAAGAAGTTTTTTTTAATATTCTTTTGTATTTAAGATGTGTCACCATCTTCTGACTAGGCTTTTTAGTTAATTAAAATATTGCGGCTTTCGTCAGTGTCGCACTTTGACGATATTCAGAAATTGTGCTTGTTTGTTTTGCTTGAAAGTATTTTCGTCGACAAATGACAACGAAGAAAGATACACTACAAATGCTGTCTCATGAAATAAAGTAGACATAATAGCTGAATCGGCTGGGATTTTTAATTAAATAATAAAAATAAATGCTAAAGGGCTAAAAAATTAGCTTGGTTCTCTAAAAACTCTTGCACTTAAGCCTACATTTTGGCAGCCACCTTTACCGTAGAAATACTTACACTATTCTAATGACATATTTCTAATGCAGCCCCTGTATCCCAATGACGTAAGTTTATATATCATTGCTATATCCTTTGTTTGTACATCAGCCGTAAAGAGCTTGGAAGAGAACATGTGTTTGTACACAGTAGGTACACATGATAGCTGTGCTCTAGTCCCTCATCTGTTTCATAAATAATAAAATAATGTATCCACTCCAAGCTCGCACTAAGGGTATAGCTACAAAAATATGATGAACACATTGTTTAAAACGTGAATCATTAATCCATATCTACTAATAACAAAATTATAAATGCGAGAGTAACTCTGTCTGTTTCTTGTCTATCTTTTGAGTCGACCACAGGTAGGTCTTGATTTGGGTTAGGACATAGAATAATTTTTATCCCAGCAGTACGTTTCGATGGAATCATTTACGGTCTCCGCGCGGGCTTCGGGTCAAGTCGTGTTTAAAAGCTGTAGTGATAAAATGAGACAAAAATAAATATATTAAAATGGTATTAAGTATATACTTAGGAGCAATCTTGACAAAAAGAATCTATATATATAAAATTCAAAGTCCTGACTGACTGACAGAGATATCAACGCACAGCCCAAACCGCTGGTCCTAGAGCAATGAAATTTGGAAGGTGTATTCTTTGTGAAGAGTAGGTATCCACTAAGAAAGGGTTTTTCGAAATTCTACCCCTAAGAGGGTAAAATGGGGTGTTGAGTTTTCTATGAAACTTTTTATTCTCGCGGTCGATGGACTTGAAAATTTGTGTACCTACTCTGCAGTTACAATTATGAGAAACGTGTATCAAAGTTTTTCCAAAATCATCCCTCAATATGAAATTCAAAGTCCTGACTGACTGACTGATATATCAACTTACAGCCTAAGCTGTTGGTGTTAAAGACATGAAATTTAAAGGGTGTATTCTTTGTGAAGAGTAGGTATCCACTAAGAAAGGGTTTTTCGAAATTCCACCCCTAAAGGGGAGAAATGGGGTGTTGAATTTTCGGTAAAACTTTTTATTCTCGGGTCGATTGACTTGAAAGTTTGTGTACATACTCTGCAGTTAAAACTATGAGAAATGTATATCACAGTTTTTCCAAAATCATCCCCCAATATAAAATTCAAAGTCCTGACTGACTGATATATCAACGCACAGCCCAAACCACTGGCCCTAGAGAAATGAAATTTGGAGGGTGTATTCTTTGTGAAGAGTAGATATCTAATAAGAAAAGGTTCTTCGAAATTCCACCCCTAAGAGGGTAAATTGGGGTGTTGAATTTTCTGTGAAACTTTTTATTCTCGGGGTCGATTGACTTGAAAGTTTGTGTACATACTCTGCAGTTAAAATTGTGAGAGATGTGTATCACAGTTTTTCCAAAATCATCCCCCAATATAAAATTCAAAGTCCTGGCTGACTGATATATCAACGCAGAGCCCAAACCGCTGGTCCTAGAGAAATGAAATTTGGAGGGCGTATTCTTTGTGAAGAGTAGGTATCCACTATGAAAACGTTTTTCGAAATTCTACCCCTAAGAGGGTAAAAATGGGTGTTGAGTTTTCTATGAAACTTTTTATTCTCGAGGTCGATTGAATTGAAAATTTGTGTGCATACTCTTCAGTTAAGAAGAGATTAATTATGAGAAACGTGTATCACAGTTTTTCCAAAATCATCCCCCAGTATGAAATTCAGTCCTGTTTTTTTCGGTTTTTTCGTCATGGGTGTCATTTTCGTGGTTTTTGGGGCCGCCAATGACGAAAATGAGGTCAAAATATAAAAATTCAAGACGACGCCCATGAAGATTTTAGGTTTTTTCGTCATGGGTGTCATTTTCATGGCTTTTGGGGTCGCTGATAACGAAAATGTGGCCAAAATGTAAATCGATGATGGCGCCAGCAAAAAAATTCAGTTATTTCGTCATGAGTGTCATTTTCGTGGTTTTTGGGGTCACTGATAACGAAAATTAGGTCAAAATGAAAATCCAAGATGGTGCGGACGAAAATATTTGGTTTTTTCGTCATCGATGTCATTTTCATGGTTTTCAGGGTCGCTGATATCGAAAATTAGGTCAAAATGAAAATTCTAAATGGCACCAACCATTTTTTTTAGATTTTTCATCAGGGTTATCATTTTCATAGTTTTTGAGGTCACTGATAACGAAAATGAGGTCCAAATAAACATAGGAAAAAAAAACAATTCTCATTTTTTTCTTCGGTTTCCCCTGACTCAATTTTCACTCTTCGCCACTGGTACCTACCAGTGGCAAAGGGTCAAAGCGGAGCAGACCTCCACGGTGTGCTCCACCGTGTCCTCCGGGCGATCCTCGCAATGATAGCACCGAAATTCCACCCCTAAGAGGACAAAATAGGGTGCTGAGTTTTCTGTGAAACTTTCTATTCTAGGTGTCGATAGACTTGAAAGTCTACATACTCTAATTACAGTTTTTCCAAAATCATCCCGCAATATAAAATCAAAGTCCTGCCTGACTGACTGATATATCAACCACTGGTCTTAATGACATGAAATTTGAAGGATGTATTCTTTGTTTTGAAATGGGGGTTGAATTTTCTGTGAAACTTAATATTCTCTGGGTCGGTTGACTCAAAACTTAATGTACACATCACTCTTCAATTAAAATTATGAGACACGTGTATCACAGTTTTTGATATAACACGATGTAGTTTAGAAATATTTTCATTTTTTAATTTACGACCCAAAAGTGGCTCCCATGTTTAAAATTAATTTATACGTCCGTCTTTGAATCAATGACTTACATATATGAACCAAATTTCAACTCCATCGGTCCGGTAGTTTCAGAGTAAATTGGCTGTGACAGACGGACAGGCAGACAGACAGACACGCGAGTGATCCTATAAGGGTTCCGTTTTTCTCTTTGAGGTGCGGAACCCTAAATACTAATATTATATATCTTACATAAACTATTTATTAATGCAAAAGTTTGGATGAATGGATTTTTGTTACTCAATCACGCCAGAACGGCTGATCAGATCTGGATGAAACTTGGCACAGAGATAGATTATAGTCTGATAAAAATAGATGTAGATTACTTATTATCCCAGAAGTAGGCAAGATCCCGTGGGCAATTCCCGAACTGCACGCGGGCGAAGCCGCGGGCAAAAGCTAGTGTTAAAATAACACAGTAAGCGAAGTCTCCTAAGGTTAGTAAAACTGCTCACTTTAAGGCGGTATTTTGGAACTTTTACATCGATGCGTTTTCCCACTTATCTATCCGCAGGTGTGGTTAAAAATAAAACTTAATTTGACCGCTCCGCTTTTACCAGTATGCAAACATTTTTCAGATGATATCGGATGTCGGTTGGGACTTTATAAGGAAACTAGTGGACTGTATTTAAATATTATAGGTGTAATACCAAAATTAACATCGATTTAACTTGAAGACCGTACAAAGAAATGTCCGGAGTGGCCGGCGTCTGTGAGGCTCACGGCCACTCCGTGAGCTCAGTGAGTGGTAGGGCGCGCAGCGGCGCTCGTGCAGCTGGGTTCGGTACCCCGAGTCCCGCGCCCTCCCCGTGGTTGTCCACGCTTATGTGAGGCGCCAACACTAGCTATAGTGATACTTACTAGTTTAATAGTTTCCCGCAATTCTATATTATAAATCTTTTGCGTTATCACTGTAACACAATCATCTTTTTTATTTTTGAAAAATGGAATCTGAGATAAATGTTTTTATAATATTATTTTATATGCTACGGGACCGGTCAATGTGGCGACACTTTGGGGAGGCCTATGTCCAGCATTGGACGTCTTTCGGCTGTAATGATGATGATGATGATGATTTTATATGCTAATATAAAAAGTGTGATGATGATTATGCCATCTAGCCGATTTCAGCCACAGCGAATGCAGTCGGCGGCTTTCTAGGGTGGTTGTCGAGAGCATTGGTTTGCTGCTCTTTCATGTGCTCTCAAGTGGCTAGTATATCCAACTTTGGCCGAAAAACTCCGAGCACAAAGCGGACATGTCTTAACATCATTCATGACATTGTAGAGTATAGCTGTAGGTGGTCTAGCTTTAAGGTCATCACGTTTTACATCTAATTGCGAACTTTTTCTGCCAGTAAAACTTTTTTTTTAATTTTCTCTGTCGGGCTGTTTGTTCCGGCTAATCTCTGAAACAGCTGGACTGATTTTGACGGATCTTTTACTGGCAGATAGCAGATGTTACAAGGAGTAACTTAAGCTTTACTTTTATTTTAGAAAAAGGATTAAGGTTCCGTGCAACAAAATTAAAACCCTTGAAATTGTTAACAAAATTCGATCTATATAGGGAAGTAATATTTTTGTAAAAACTTCACTTGGAATAATATCGCGAGCAACAGCTAGTACTACATAACAGTTATTCAAAATAATGAGTGGGTACAAACGCAAACACATGTTAGAATACCGATTACTAATAGTAATTAAAGTCCCCCTGTATAACTGAGTTAGACACCTCACACATATCATCTTGTTTCTACATAAAGTGACAAGTGACATATGTCAATGCCAAGTTGACATAAACCCTTATCAGTTGATCTGAAGTTAGTGTTAAATTGACCAATAAAATACCCTTGTCAACTAATCCGTTAACGAGGATTTAATTTGATATTTTACGTGTTACCGTCGAACTTTGCGGTTTTAGTTTTGATGAGCACCAATTACACCAACGCTCTCGACAAAAATAAAACCCTTGAAATTGTTAACGGATTATATTTTTATAACAATAATTTCACTCGAGGGGCTCGTGGCAAAATAATAACAGCCGCTCAGATCGAACTTTAGGTTAAGCCGTGCTTGCCTAGGTTGGTCTGTGGATGGGTGACCACCCATTACATACCGAGTTTCCTCCGTGCCTCGGAAACCACGTTAAGCCGTTGGTCCCGGCTGTCATTCGTAGATCTTTGACAGTCGTTACAGGGAGTCAGTGTCCCAAAAAGTCTGACAACCAGTCTTACCAAGGGGTATCGTGTTACCTAGTACTCACTGGGTTGTGGAGGTCAGATAGGCAGTCGCTCCATGTAAAATACTGGTATTCAGCTGCATCCGGTTAGACTGGAAGCCGACCCCAACAAGGTTGGGAAAAGGCTAGGCAGATGATGATGAACAATAATTTCACTCAGACGAAGGTCGTAGGCAACGGCTAGTGTATCCTATAAAAAAATCTTGATTCTTTATCCACACGTCAAACAATCTCGTTGAATCATTTTTTAACATGCCCATAACTTTCACCTTCGCGAAATTAAAGCATGGCGCTTTATGACTTAACTTATTACGTTAAGGTTCAATTTCCGCTGTAGACTTCGTATGTATTATGAGAACAGGTTTAGTGAGAAAGTGTGTTATGTCAGCGATTTTGTTTACTTCCCGTTTCATTGTGGGCAGTAGGTTTTAATTCTTTATATATTTTTTTTTTTACTGAACGAAGGAAATATGGATGGCACAAAAAAAATCGCTATGACGATGACGGGAAGAACAAGGGGTCTAAAATAGCCGCTTTAGCAGAATCATAATAGGATAACAATATGAATTTGGCACGGTTGGCGCAGTGGTCAAGCGATTGACTGCTGCGCTGCATGTCGCGGGTTCGATTCCCGTACGGAACAAATATTTGTATGACCTACAAGTAGTTGTTCCGGGTCTGGGTGTTTTTCTATCTATAATGTATGTATTTACAAAAAAAAACTGTATATATGTAGTTTATCAGCCATCTAGCTACCATAACACAAGCATTAGGTTGCTTAGCTTGGGACTAGAAACTAGATGGTGCTGTGTGAAATGTCCAGGGATATTATTATTTATTTATTATTTAATTACGTTTAAATTCTTAAAATGGTCATAGAAGTACCTACTATTATGAATTGTCACCTTGTGACCATTTTACGAATTCAAACGTAATTCATATTATTATCCTGTATTCATATTATTATTCTGCTAAAGCGGCCATTTTAGACCCCCAGGATTTTTTCTTTTTTGTTCAGGACCCTTGTAGTTTCGGATATTGGTGGTCAAAGTTCCAACAAGCACTATCAGTTTCATCCATAGATATGAATAAACTCTTAAAATTATGAAATTATTATACCTAAGTGAAGAGAGTTTTTTAATTTTAAAATCAACATAATTATTTACGTTACATTATAACCGCGCACACGTGAAAAATTGATATTTTTACAGCAAGTACACATTGCAAATTTCTTTTTTGATTCAATAATATTAAAGTCAAAGCGCCAGGGTATCCCGCGAAATTCAAATTTTCTTAAGTTTTTTGCAATTTTGGAAGTCAATGTCAGGTTGTATGTTGATGAAAATATAATTCGCGCAAGTAACACGCATGATTTTACAGAATTACATTCATTAAAATCATCAATACAACCCTCTAAATTCATTTAAATCCATTCAATAACTAAGTCATTCATCATCTGCCTAGCCTTTTCCCAACTACGTTGGGGTCGGCTTCCAGTCTAACCGGATGCAGCTGAATACCAGTATTTTACATGGAGCGACTGCCTATCTGACCTCCACAATCCAGTTAGTGCTAGGTAATACGATACCCCTTGGTAAGACTGGTTGTCAGACATTCGGGTCACTGACTAACTGCAACGACTGTCAAAGATCTACAAATGACAGCCGGGACCAACGGCTTAACGTGTTTTCCAACGCACGGAGGAAACTCTGTATGTAATGGGTGGTAACCCATCCACGGACCAACCTAGGTAAGTACGGCTTAACCTAAAGATCGACCCGAGCGGCTGTTCTTATTTAGCCACGAGCTCCTCAAGTTCAATAACTAAGTCATTCAATGGGGTTAAATGTTTTCATCCATATATCACATACAACCTGCAAATTGGAAATAAACGTAAGAAAATTTGAATCCCGCAGGCTATCCTGGTGTTTCCACCACCTTAATGCTGGTGATCGGGTTTTTGATAGTGAACCCCGTAAAATAAATAATCTGATAGCAGGCATTACAATCAATTCGAGTATTCAGACCTTTCATTATTTGTAAGGTTATGAAAGGTCAAGTTCCAATGAAAAAATGTTTCAATGAACTCACTTTCAATGAATAGCTTAATCGAACAACGACCTTTGTCTTGACAAATGGTTTGACAACGACTAAATAATAATACCCAGTCGGGTCGATCTTTAGGTAAAGCCGCGCTTGCTTAGGTTGGTCTGTGGATGGGTGACCACCCATTACATACCGAGTTTCCTTTGTGCTGGGGCGTGTTAAGCCGTTGGTTCCGGCTGTCATTTCTAGATATTTGATGGTTGCTACAGGTAGTCAGTGGCCCGAAAGTCGGACAACAAGTCTTACCAAGGGATATCGTATTACCCAGTACTAAATGGGTTATGGAGGTCAGATAGGCAGTCGCTCCATGTAAAATACTGGTATTCAGCTGCATCCGGTTAGACTGGAAGCCGACACCAACATATTTGAGAAAAGGCTTGGCAGATGATGATGCCCGTGCCGCTTGACGTCAAACGTGTCGCAAGTGCCTTCACCTGGTGTGGTGAACGGGACATAAGATAAAACAAAATCTAACAATGTTGCAGTTTGGTGTTTTGGTGATAGTTTGAATTTTTGCACCTTTATGGAGTGGCCACATTTATTTAGCGGAATTGAGTTTTATGTCCATGGATTTAGAAGCAAAAATACGTCATTGGTCGACGTACAATGGTCCATTTTAAGGATCAAGGTAACCAAAACCCTAACATAGATACGTCATTTATCTGCTTTCAGCGATTAAACATCGCGTCGGGACTCATATCATTCTCTTGCCCTTGTCCCAATTCATTTGTGGTCGGCACAGCATGACTTCTTCTTCTCTATTACTCATCATTTTTATTTTTATTTATTTTTAAAAATTGGCCAACCAACAATTGTTTACACTGATAACATTTAAAGTAAGTATATAATATCCGAGGTTAGTGTAACAATTAATTACAGGTTAGCACCGCATGCCCCATAAACAAATAAGATGTGCCACAAGCACTGAACTATTATTAAACATTAATATTTGAGTACTTAACTAAAATGAAAATTAATAGGTATAAAAGCATTACGTGATGATATTTACAGTACGAAAAGCAAACAGAAACACATCGAACTGTACATAATAGCGAAATTGGAAATCAAAATTACAATCAAAAATTAAAATCGAAATTAAAAGTCAAATTAAAATCACAATCAATATTAAAATCAAAATTAATTAAAATCCGAATCATAAGTCGATTAAAACCACAATTAATATTAAAATCTAAATTACAATCACAAATTAAAATCTAAATGAAAAGTAAAATTAATATCACAATCAATATTAAAATCAAAATTAAAATCGAAATCAAAAGTCAAGTTAAAATCGCAATTAATATTAAAATCAAAATTAATTAAAAGCCGAATCAAATGTCAAATTATAATCACAATTAATATTAAAATCAAAATTAATTAAAAGCCGAATCAAATGTCAAATTATAATCACAATTAATATTAAAATCAAAATTAATTAAAAGCCGAATCAAATGTCAAATTATAATCACAATTAATATTAAAATCAAAATTACAATCAAAATTAAAATTTAAGTTAAAATTAAAATAAAAGTAAAAACAAGCAAAAACAAATCAAAATTAAATTAAAATTAAACAATTGATATAGTTGTTCTATGAAACTTGGCATATGAGTCAAAATGCACGTCAATAAGATCACTGCTGTTATTTAATAATTTGCAAAGACGAGGAACGACAGAGTTTGCACCCAGTATAGTTCTGCGGAGTGGAGGGTGTAAAGGAGTTATAGGAGCACGAGGGATTCTGGCAGGAGCACGAAACTGAAACTTTGATAGCAGTAGAGGACAATCAATTTTGCACCGGAGTAGCTTATAAACAAAGGAAGAGTCAATGATTGTTCTACGTTTCTCAAGTGAGACCATCTTAAAATAAGATAATCGGGATTCATAGGATCGTATCCTTTTAGCATTTCCGCTAGCATAGGCTAGATGCCAGAGGAATCTCTTTTGTATTCGCTCCAGTCGAAGAATGTGCGTAGAGTAATGAGGTCTCCAAATCGTACTGCAGTATTCTAAGATACTACGAGCGATGCAGTTGTACAATAAGATCTTCGTCCGATTACGCTTAAAACCAGCAACATTCCTTATGACAAAACCTAGCATTCTAGAAGCCCTTTTGATGACACCCTCGACATGAGGTACAAATGTCAAGGCGCTGTCGAAAACAACTCCCAAGTCCCTTGTCTGATCGACCTCTTGGATAACGTTAGGGCCCACGCGATATACACTAGCAGTTGCTTTCTTTTTTCGAGTGTATTTCACGTGGTAGCACTTTTTTATATTTAAGCTCATTTCATTTTCATTACACCATTTAACCAACGAGTCCACATCCCTCTGAAGTAATGTACAATCGTTTTCAGATTCGATTATCCGTGAGAATTTAAGATCGTCTGCATACATAAAACATTCTGAGAATCTTAGGCAGTGCGGGATATCATTAACAAACATAATAAATAGAACTGGTCCAACATGTGAGCCTTGGGGGACCCCTGATGATGTTTTGTAGGTTCCCGATTGGAAACCATTAACTGCGACAAAGAAGGAACGATTTTCGAGATAAGACCCTAGCCAGTCGTAAAGTGTACCGGTGATTCCATACGCAGATAACTTCGATAGAAGTATATGGTGAGGCACGCGGTCAAAGGCTTTGCTAAAGTCTGTGTAAATCACGTCAATCTGCTTGCCGCAGTCAATGGCATCCGATAGCATTTCTGTGAAAGTCGCCAGATTAGTGCAGGTAGACCTAGACCCCACGAAACCATGCTGAGAGAAGCTCAAATACAATTTGAAATGTGCCTGAATGTAAGGACAAACTAAGGATTCGAAAACCTTAGCAAAGGTGGATAAGATAGAGATCGGTCTATAATTTTTAATGTCATCCTTTTGATCACTTTTATAAATTGGAATAACCTTTGCTTTTTTCCATAAATCAGGGAAAACACCTGAGCTAAGAGACTTGTTAAATATTAGTGTCAAAGGGGATACCAAAGCGGGAGCACATTTATAAATAAATATTGGCGGAATACCATCAGGCCCAGCACCTTTACGAGTATCCAATAGTTTGAGCTTGTTCAACAGGCTATCGCGATCAATCACAGGTGCTGTTAGTGGCAGACTGTTATTCTTCATATTATGAAGAAAAACGGACTCAGGTTCACTATGGGTCACTGTCGCGCCACTAAAAGCGGTGGAAAAATTTGACGCGAACATTTCACAAATTTCTGGACCATCTGATGTAAATACGGTTCCATTAGTCATTGTGGCTGGATAAGAGCTAGAGCCACCTTTTTTATCTTTAATGTATGCCCAGAAGCGGTTCGGATTTTTAGGTATTTCATTTTCAATGTCTCTAATATACTCATTATAACTATCAGTAGCTAATTTGGAACACCGTTTGCCTAATAATTTGAGCTCGATTTCATCCCTAGGGTTCTCATAGACTTTGAAGCGAGATCTTATTTTTTCTTTTTCTTTTAAAGCTCTTATTAAGCTTTTATTAAACCAAGGAGGATATTTTTTATATTTAAAAGTGGGTTTAGAGGGTTCGTGCATGTGTATAATATGCAGGAGCCTGTCATAAAACATTCGTAGCATTTCGTTAACATCAGACATTTTTTCAAACAGTTGTTCCCAGTTTATATCGTTTAGATTCTCGCAAATTTTCGTGTAATCAAGTTTATTATAATTAATTTTTGTAGTCTGAGGATTGTATGGAAGTCGGGTTTCTTCACTCGCTATAATCAGGATTTCGATGGGGGGGTGATGGACATCAATGGTGCTGAGGGAATTTAGGGCCGCAGTAACGCTACCGGTGGGTAAATTACTTAATACAAGGTCTAATATTCGGCCAGACACATTCAGGATGCTATTAAGTTGTGACAATTTATGCATGTGAATAAAGTCAGTTAGTACATTAGCAATGCCAGGAGGAGTATAATTTTTTTCTGCGTCATATACCAAATTCCATTGTATATTACCCAAATTAAAGTCACCGACAATACAGGCGCACAAGTTTGTCTGTTCAAGAACCACGTTACAGTGGTCCAAAAAATTGTCCAAACTACTACGTAACACGGGGGGTGGTAAATAAACTGCGCACAGAGCCATTCGACGAATAGATTTTAAAAACGGTACCTCTATAGTTATCCAAAGATCCTCACATTGACTTTCCCACTGTACCATACGTTTTGAGTTAATTGTTTTTAAAACAGCGATCAATACGCCACCCCCGTCCTTTTTCCTACCATCTCTATCTCTTCTATATACTATATACCGATCGTCAAAAAGCTCCGCGCTCAAAACACTATTATTCAGCCATGTTTCAGTTAAAATCACAATATCATAGTTCTCCAAAGACAATTGACGACAAAAATTATGAGTCTTCGTGCGTAGACCTCTTGTGTTTTGGTAATAAATATTAATATTATGAGCTGAGAATTTTAACTATAATTGATACCAAAGCTGCGACTACAATAAGTTAATGTTAATGAAAGTTAAAAATTATTTCAACTTATTCAAAGTGTCCATGTTTCTAACCATGATATGATCCGAGTCTTCTACTTTACGCATAAAAATCTTACCACCTCGAATCCACACAAATTTATAACCAAGTTCTTTGGCTTTGATCCTTGCGGCAGCGTGCAGAGCCCTGTATGTGGGGGACAGATGTTCAGTCACGAAGATTGGTGTTTTTGGCCCAGAATAGCCGAGGTGCACGCTGTTCAGCTTATTATCCTTATTGTTTTTATTAAAATTAACAATAGCCGCCAGGAATTGGTCACGAAGTCGAGGGGAAGCCAGCTGTACAACTATTGAACGTGGTCTAGTATTATTAGGGTTTAGTTTGGCAACCCTAGTACAATGCAAAATATCTCTGTTTTCCACAACACACGCAGCAACTTTAGAAATTTCCGACACAATATCAAAGAGATTTTCGTGTTTCTTCTCAGGTACGCATTGAATTTCAATGTTGTTAGATCGAGTTTGTTGCTCCAGCTGATCTACACGAGCATTTAGCGACTTCACAATATTGCTGATTTCAAGGTTCTCCTTCCGCAGTTCCATAATGGTCTCCTGAGATGACGCATGCTCCTTTAGTAGGTCCTCATACTGACTGTTCATGAATTTCATCGAGTCATCCATGGCAGAAATTTTCGCATTGATGGGCTGCAACTCTCTATGTAGTATTGTGTTGATGGTCTCATTTAGTTTAGACAACATCATCGATAATTCAGTCTTCATAACTTCCTGGATAATTTCGCGAACATCATCTCGCGATAGTTCATTTTCAGTAGTCGCCTGAGGTGGGGACCCAAGAGCTTGCCTTTTGTTCCCTCTGGTGGTCGAAACATTACGCAGAGTAGCTTTTTCGTGCTTATTTGTCGGAGGTGTGTCATCAGCCATGTTTAATTCTTATTAGTGAAAAAGCGCAAAATTAATTCAAAAATATGTGAATTATGGCAAAAACTAAGCAGTTGCTTCCAAAAAAAAGAAGCACATCAACAAAATAGGCAAGCATCAATAAAATAAAAATGCAAAAAGAAAAGCTGGTTCTCGGATTTGAACTTGTGTTCCCATCAATGCGGTGTCGCACCAGACTTCTGTTAGCTATCTCGACATACAGAGCAGTGGCGAAATACACGATCACTATTTCGTACCTGTGTATTGGTGGGCGGGGCAATTGTAGCAATTGTGGATTTGTAACCATATATGGTAGCGCACCGAGCCGTTTCGTGTGTTCTGACTCACCGCCGACCGACGAATAGGAGTAGCGCGCGTAGTGTGACTCACTGTTGTTTGGTGCCTTGTTTCTTCGTTCAAGTTTTAAACTGCTTATTTCTTCGAAATTAATGAAGTTCTCGTGGGTATTATTTCACCACAACGTGTAGTAACCAGTAATTCTATTGGCGCAAAACTGTACCGATAAAGCTAATAAATAAACAGAAAATATTTATTCTTAGCGGAGCGACTTGCAACCCGTTTAAGTGTGCTATTCTCTGTATCGGATGAATCTTTGTTCAAATTGAAACAATTAAAACTTCCAAAAAGTACTGCTAGATGCGGGGCTCGAACTCGAGACTTCACACGCTGTCGGGTGGCGGCCGGCTTACGCCTTACGACCACCGAAGCTCTATGTAACTCGGCGAAATTAGGCGTTCTGTTGCTAATACTTTAGGGAACCCAGACGAGTGTCATTGACCCGTTCAAAGGTCAATCCACTTCGACACCGACACAAAGAAATTTATTCGTTCACTTTTAAAAACTTTGAAATTGTTTTGCTTGTATCTCCGTCAATAGTATGTACACAGATTTAGTTTTTTCACTGTTTGTTACACGTCTTGTTGAGCAACTATTGGTGTAACTTTAGAACAGATTAATGCACTTTAGACTATTTTGCCGAAATTAAATGTTCGTGAGTACAAAAAACACGTCCACTCGGCACAGAGCGCAGCGCGCGGTATGATCATCTCATTAGACAACTCCTTTCGTGCCATATAATTCTTTACACAGTCCATCCATCGTTTCTTTGACATCCCGTCGGGACTATTCACTTTTATTTCATGGACGTAAAGTTCTATGTTCTTTGCCCGGCTCATACCAATTCCGCGTCAATATCTGTGATCACTCCCGTACCTCACACAAAAGAATGAAAATACTAGACATACATTAACCTCCAACCGCTTCAGAAGTGCTCTTCAGCATAAATAATGTATGCTTAACCGGCTACCTCTGCCTGGAGGTATCAATTACAAATTATGCTAATGCCGCAGCACCCCGTGTTGATTCAGCACTATTCTCGAATATATGATTACGGTAGGCCGGGATGCCAGATACCGATAGGGTTAGTTGGAACATCTGGGGTTAAGGGTTTTATTTTAATATTAGTTGGTGACTATTGAAAACCTTGTCTGGTGTTCTTTTGAATGGTAGATTGAGAAATAATTTGAAAGAAGATAGAAGACGTGTCAATGTGATAGAGTACGCTTAGATGGCTTGCAGGAGCTTGTGTCGATGTCGGGGTCGCGGTTAAGCCGCGCTTGCCTAGGTTGGCCCGTGGATGGGTGACCACCCACAAACCAAGTTTCTTCTACTATTTATTAGTACTTTTCATTATTCCAAAATTCATTTCATTGGGAATTCAGAACTAGTTTTGCCAATTTAGAATGAATTCAGGTTACCTAAAATGGCCGTTTTAGCAGAATCTTATTGGGAAAATATTATGAACCACGTACAAATTCTTAAAATGGTTACAAGCGCAGTTCATCATCATCATCATTAATTATGATGATGATGAATGCTTGCCCTTGTCCCAATTCATTTGGGGTCGGCGCAGCATGTCTTCTTCTTCCATACTCATCTCATTAGACACCTCTTTTCGTGCCATATCATTCTTCACACAGTCCATCAGTCGTTTCTTTGGTCTTTCTCTACTCATAATATACCCAGTTATTATTATAAATTGTCACTTTGTGAACATTTTACGCATTGTAACGTAATAAACCTCAGAACTATTTTTGGCCCAGCCCTGATCCTTAATATAATGCGGTTTCGACAAAACGTTAGATAAGCTATCTTGGCTGTGTGGCCTATACTTTACTCATGTCCCCAAAATGTTTGATCCGAGTCTTTAAGACGCAACTAAATATCAATATTTTTGTCTTAAATGTTTTTTAATCAATCCATTTTCTTTCTTTGCAGTGGTCACAGGATGCACCGATGGCATCGGCAAGGAGTACGCCAAACAGGTGATGTATTATCATTCTTACTTTATTCAAACTTTCAATATTGTGTAATCTTTTAGTAGTCGTTCATTTCCTGTGGGAGTAAGAGCATTTGGTGCGTGGAGCTCGTGGTTAAATAACAGCCGCACGGGACGATCTTCAAGGTTAAGCAGCACTTACCTAGGTCAGTCCGTGGATGGGCGACCATTCACTACATACCGAGTTTTCTCCGTGCCTCGGAAAGCAAGTTAATCCGTTGGTCTCGGCTGTCATTTTTAGATCTTTGACAGTACACGTCGTTACAGATAGTGAGTGGCACGAAAGTCTGACAACCAATCTTACCAAGGGGTATCGTATTACTTAGTACTAACTAGGTTGTGGAGGTTAGATAGGCAGTCGCCCCATATAAAGTACTCGTATTCAGCTGCATCCGGTAAAACTGGAAGCCGACCCCAACATAGTTGGGAAAAGGCTAGGCAGATGATGAATGGAGTGCTGTTGTGGCCCAGCGGTTATAGCACCGACTTCGATGTTTTAATTTTGGGTTTAGACTCAGGCAGGCACTTCTCTTTCTATTAGTCATTTCATCATCACTGGCCTCAAAACGGTGAGGGAAGGCACCGTATCGTGAGGAAACCGGCCCACCATACCACCACCACGCATTGCATTGTGCGAACCGAAAGTCTGTGGAATTCAGTGCCGGCTTCTCTGTTCCCTGATCATTATAATCTAGATCTATTCAAAGTTCGAGTGAATCGGTTCATTCTAGTCAAACGTGCTACCCTGGGCCGCATCATCTCTTCACATCAGGCGAGTTGTGGCCAAACGCAAGCCTATTTAGTATTAAAAAAACCGGCCAAGTGCGAGTCGGACTCGCGCACGAAGGGTTCCGTACGTGTATCTATAAAAACGGTAAAAAATCATATCGGTTGTATGGGAGCCCCCCTTAATATTTAATTTTTTTTAATTTTTAGTATTTGTTGTTATAGCGGCAATAGTAATACATCATTTGTGAAAATTTCAGCTTTCTAGCTATCACGGTTTATGAGATACAGTCTGGAGACAGACAGACAGACAGACAGCGAAGTCTTAGTAATAGGGTCCCGTTTTACCCTTTGGGTACGGAACCCTAAAAAATACCCTCAGGTTAAAGCTTTGCTGGCGGGACTGTTCGAAAGACACACCGCGGCCCTGGACGTTCCAGGGCCGCGACTAAAGGGCAAAAGAAGGAACATGGATGGCTTTTAGTCAGTAAAAGTCTGACACTCCCTTCCGCTCCGCCCAAAGCGGGAAAGGAAAAAAAAGGTTAAAGCTATAAAGCTTTAACCTTTTTTCCTTCAAGAATGATTATATTTTTAAATGACATGCTACTTGCTACTTAATGAGAAATAACTCAGCAAAAGTGTATTTCAGCAAGTTTAATATAATAATTTCAACACAGCAATTCTTGAAGTTTTCGTATTACTATGAATAAATTTTGATAAAAATTTTAAGTGCCAGACTTTTTGAACTCAATTATAATAAATAAAACTTAGGTGTTAACTTGTAAATATATTTAAATTTTCAGGTTCATTTGGTAGTAAAAATGTTTGAGTATTTTATCGTTTCGTGTTTTTAGGGCTCGACCTCATTTGTAAGGAACGAAAGGTCCCAAAAATATACAGAACGCCTTCATGTCACGGTTAGTAATTTAGTCAATGTCCACCAGAGATGGGCCAACTTTGGCCGGGTAGCCGACACTCCGTCTAGTCGGCTGCAAAAAGTCCGACTAATCAGCCAACTAGTCGGACAAGCCGATCATTGCTGTCGGTTTTCTTCTTACTTCTTTGCGTGTCGATAGACTCAAATAATACCTGACCAGTATATTGCGTCGTGCACAGATCTGTCGTTGGCTTCGTTTAAATCCTGGATGGTTCAGGTGGCTGTGCAGGATGGGCAAGAAAGGAGGTGGAGCATATCCTGCAGAGGGGTACCACACTGACATTGTAATTGGGACGAGTCGATAATACCCCATTTGGGCAGATCATTTCTTCAGCGGTCAACCTGGGCCCGCAAACGGTTAAGAGATTTCCAGATTGGCTACTGCAGTTCCTGTCCAGGAGGAAGATGTTCTGCTGGATTGATGAAATGAGGAGGGGTGGGATGTCTGTTTCTCCACAACTCGCGTCTTTCATCTGACGCACTGTCTTCTGAGGAAATCGTATCTCAAAGCTGTCGGTATAATTCAGGGAGCATCGGCAATATCCGTGGCATTTCAATGACAGCTAAGTCACTCGCATTGTGTACATCATACAACGCACTCATACACTTTTGTAACCAAAGAACAAGCATTTGCGTTTACAAATAATCGCAAATTACGAAAAAGTCAGGTTGCTTTCTAAGAAATAAGTCTATATAAGTTTCAGCTAGGTTTTCCAATCCACCAATAATGTTCCCACAGCTGGGACACAGGTTTCCTATCTGTGGGATGGGAGCCAGTGCAGGCTGATGTATGTCATCTCATGTCTTCGAATGTTTAGTTCTAGACCGTGCCGGTTCCCTTACGTGTTAAGGCTTTCAGAGCATTGGTCACTTTCTACGACTTGTTTTTCTTTTCACGAACATGAGACCAAATGATAACTTTTCTGTTTTATTATGTTTATTGTAGGGCATCTATTTATTTTACCCATTACATGATAATATTTTAAACTACAAATATATGATATTTACCTACGCAATAATAATCAGCATAAGGCACATATTGGCTTAAAACCAATATTAGTAGAATCTACATCTGACTGGTGATTGATTTTATGGTGAGGTTAAATTAAATATTGTTTACTAAGCTAATATCCTTAATACCAATATACCTACTACAAATATGTAGTAAAGGTTTATGCTGTACTAGCTGTTGTCCACGACCTTTGCACGCGTATAATTATTATAAAAATATCATTTCCCTATTTGAATCGGATTTTGTTAACAATATCATGGGTTTTAATTTTTTTGCACGGAACCCTAATTTTTTTTCTAAAAAAAAAAGTAGCTTTATTTACTCCGTATAATATCAGCTATCTGCTAGTAAAAGTCCCGTCAAAATCTGTCCAGGCGCTTCGGAGGTTAGACGGAACAAACAGACAGACAGACGGACAGACACAGAGACAGACAGACAATAATTAAAAACATGTTTTTTATGTTATAAATACCGTATATATTTTCATATTCATTTAGTAACATTTTTGAAACTATAAACAGACACTTCAATTTTATTTATTTGTAATATAGAGGTAGGTACATTATGTTTCTACACTCAGCTCTGGCTGTAAACCGTTCTAGGGGTTGGTCCTTTGAAGAACATTGTTCAGTGTAACGGTCTATACCTACCGCACTATAATGATCACATCTTTCTGGTACACGCTGTTTCGCTGCGTCTCACTAAATCACAGATATAGTATTATGCCTAGATAAGGCAATACCACGATCCGTATGAAAATCGATCGTGCCATTTTTTGACAACGTATTCATAGTACTTTGTCAAAAAATAGCACGCTTGGTTTTGACGTCATCGTCATAAGCACTATTTATTTACTATAAATACAAGTTACTATATAATAGTATACGTTTTTGTTATTTATATGTCTAGAATGAAGTCTTTCGAGTTGTTACGTTGTTTTCAACAAATTAGTTAGAACCTGCGACAGTCGCCACGTTAAGCATAAAATGCTTAAGCCGGGCACGCGATATACACTTCTGGACACATCTATTGGCCCACCTAGTTTAGGTTTCGATGGCCCCAACCGAAATATGATTGCTAGATTGAACAAAAACTGTTGATGCAGTTTTAAACCTGATACATTTTACCATCTTTTTCGATCGTATTGTTTTAAATTTGAATTCAGAATACCATACGACATGGAGCTACGCCTAACAAGTCGGATATTATGCGCCTTGTGAAAGGCAATTGATTTTTGAATAAAAAACATGTTTTATCAAATAAAGGTTTAATTTAATAACGCGTGTTGCCTCCATGGGCATCTACCACAGCTCTCATACGATTAGGCATAGAGTTTATCAACCGCTCTATGAAATTTTTAGGGATCATCTCCCATTCCTCTTCTATGGCAGTTTTCAACTCCTGCATCGTCTGGGCAACTGGCTGACGAGCCCTAACACGTCTTTTTAGCTCGTCCCACATGTGCTCAATGGGGTTCATGTCTGGGCTTCTGGCTGGCCAGTCCATAACTGTGATGTTCACATCCCGAAGATATTCCCTGACGATGCCGGCCGCATGGGTTCTTGCATTGTCATGCATAAAAAGGAAATTTGGGCCCACATAGTCCGCGTATGGTATCACGTGAGGTTCTAAGCACTCACGAATGTACCTTTCAGCATTTAATGTTGGCAGCCGTGGTCCTGTAACAACCTCAAGTTGAGTTTTGCCGCTCGCGGATATACCGCCCCAGACAGTCCATGAGCCACCGCCATAAGCAACCCTCTCTTCAAAGCAGCATTGTGCGAAACGCTCTCCCTTACGTCGGTAGACCTTCTTCCTTCCATCATTGCTATGTAACACAATTTTAGACTCATCAGAAAAGAGTACACGGCTCCAATCTTGCTGTGTCCAATTTAAATGACTGCGTGCGAAATGAAGGCGCGCTGTTCGGTGGGCTCGCGTTAGTTTGGGCCCATTAGCTGGCTTGTGTGGTACCATATTGCGTTCTTTTAACCTTCTTCGAACAGTTCGAGCGCTCACAGATACTCCGTGGAAGTCGCGAAGTTGGTTTTGTATCTCAATGGAGGTAAGGTGACGATTTCTCAAGCTGGTCGTCATGATGAATCGATCTTGCCTTTCAGTTGTGACCCGACATCGTGGCCTTCCTTGGCGACGAACAAAGCCGCCAGTCTCTAGGTACCTCCGATAAACATTTCGGACCGCAGATCGACTTAAATTAAGTTGAGCACTCACGTTTCTTTGGCTGTGTCCGGCCTGAATAAGTGCCACAGCTTGGGCGGCGACTTCAGGTGAAGTATCCATAGATTATTGATAGAACCTCACCTTAATGTTAAGAATAAGTAATGTTTGTTGCAAAACCAAAGATATCAATCACTTTTTCAAGAATTAAATCCAAGTAAACCAATAAAACCAAGTTTTCTTAGTATTCGATTGTTTGATATCAACAAACAGGCTCCAAATTGTCTTTTGTTTCTTTAAATTCTGTGTTCGAAATTCAAAAAAAGACTATTGAATGAAATTGTGAATGTGCCAGGTTCAAAACTGCATAAAAACTTTTTGCTCGACCTAATATAAAATTTTAGCTAGGACCAAACGAAACTGAAAATACAAGGTGGGCCAATATATGTGTCCAGAAGTGTAGTTTTTCTTTTTTTAATAGTACCTAATAATAATAGTTTATTTTCTTAAAACAGTACTACTTTACAATGGCAATGTGGCAAGAATTTCAGTTTAGGCAAAGAAATTAGGTATAATATGTTAATCTAGGTATATGTTGTGCTTGTAAGGTATACTGGTAGAAAATGCCTAAGGGGCCGTCTCCACGAGCGAGAGAATCGCGGCGATATTACATATTTGTATGGGATAATATCGCCGCGATTCTCTCGCTCGTGGAGACGGCCTCTAAGAGAGTGTATAGAAATACGTGGCAACGTCGCGGTTAATATCGTCGCGATTCTCTCGCTCGTGGAGACAGCCCCTTAGTCATTACGTCCGCATTTGTACAGTTTTTACTTGTGCATAAAGTTATAATAAATAAATAAATGTTTTAATCCATACAAGATCTAGATGTGATGTTTGCGTCTCTCCTAAATTGTATATCATTATCAGTTCTTCTGCTATTATCCTAATGTATGGGTAAGACGCAACATGTCTTCTTCGTCCATACTTCTTAATTACTCGTCCCCTCCTATTATTGACTGACATACACAAATTTTTGGTTTTCAAACATTAAATATTTGTACCGCTAAGGCTAGAGCTGTCACTCGTTCGAGAATTCATCGGAATTTAATTACACAGAAGTTGTATTAATTTGTAGGCACAATACTCTCGTCAATTCAGAACAATTTATTGATTGCTTTGTGTTTGAATGCTTCAATTTGCGATCTCATGGCCTATTGATTGTACTAGATGTTGAACGTGAAGTTTCAAATTAGACAATAGAATATTGATGTGGAAAATTACTAACTAATTGCCATCGATTTATTAAGCTAACCACAAAAGGGTACATCAAAATAGTAAGCCAGTGAAGACAAGGCATTTTGTGGATCTTAACATTTCAGCTATAACGTTTTTTTTTTAAAGACTCGCGTTTGGCCGCAACTCACCTGTTGTGAAGCGATGATGTGAGGCCTAGGGTGGAGCACGCTTGCCTTGAAGAAACCGATTCACTCGAACTTAGAATAGAACCAGATTATAATGATCAGGGAACAGAGAAGCCGGCAGTGAATTCCACAGACTAGCGGTTCGCTCAATAAATGTGGAAATGAACGGATGTGAACGTTTTCAATGCTCGGACACAGGTGTCCTCTCTTTGTGAAAGAGTGGGCTAAACCAGGCAGGCAACTGGTCTTGTCTCAGTTGTAAACGTCCCTTTGCCTTTGCGCGTTGTTCCTTTGTGCCTATTGGCCTTGTTTCGTTCTGTTTCCTGCTGATATGGAGGGAAATCATGGTTTTCGCTATATTTTCTGATTCATTTCGTTGCGGGATCCAAGACAGTTAAATTGTTTATCTGGGTCTTTGTCGAGCTTCACTGTCTCGGCGCTTTTCTGGTGGTAGCCACTGTTGATTCTGGCTTTCAGGAGTTACAGTGGTTTGCGAATAGTATGGCGGGCTTGTCCCATAAAAAACTAGGCAGGCCCAGTGAGTTTTGGTAGATGTCATTTGTCTTTGAACATCATCTTCTAGGTGATGCCTGTTTCCTCACGATGTTTTGTTCATCGTATTGAGAGCAACGGTGATGAAATACGCAACCAAAGGGGTTATTGTACATTCGCCACAAAGTAAATTCGTCACATTTTGTAAACTCCATACATTGAAAGTGTATTCGCCACATGCATAAAAAATATGTGTAAATTCGTCACAGGTCTCCATAGGTACATATTTTTTGCATAAAGTACTGGTAGAAAACAAAGTTATTGATTTTTAGCGCTTGAAATGAAAATGATTTCTAAAATCTTTCTTTTCTCCTGCGCTCCTGCACATGCTATCACGCGCTTGCTCGCTCTCTTTCTAGCCGTACCGGTCAATGCATCAGTCCAGTCATCCAGTGGCTCACTTGACCTTGTCGATCCTTGTCGATGCGCATGTGGTGTTCTCAATGACTAATATTATAGTTTTCTTTAGGTGTTCTGTTGCAAATGTGATCTGCTTAATATTGTAGTTACCAAAGAGTTATAGCACATAATATATTATTAGGAAGAAATATGGTTGTACGTCGTATTAGGAAAAAATGAGGTTGCACGCAGCACGTCATGTTAGCTCTATGGAAAGGGGTGATAACTTCTTATTGTCGTTGATGGGGTGGCAGATTGGTAGAGGAAGATCGCTCAAGGGGCAGTAGGATTTTTAATTACCTATTTGTTTACTTTCTCGTTATTTTTAAATGTAATTACGTATGAGTTCAATTCGTTTTGTTTTGTGGTGGTTTAGGTCAGTTTCCAGTGGTTGTTGTTTTGTTCCTAAGTTACAATAAATAGTTGTGCTTATTATTTTACGTATCTTGTTGTCTTTTTTAAAACATCTTCACTTCTGATTGCTAAATATATAATATCGATGCTAGTTAGTTAGATTGGTGCATCTCTGAAAAAATGGATCATAATCAGCCGGGCACAAGCTCGGGTGGACATGGTGTAAGTATATTATCATATAATGCAGAATTGTTTTTAAAAAGAGTATATATTATTATGGCTAAAATTTCCAAAAAATAAAAAAAATAAAAATAAAATTGCATCCCCTATTTTACCCTTTTAGTGGTGGAATTCCCAAAAATCCTATCTTTTTGGATACTTAATCTTCACAAAAAACACACCCTCCAAGTTTCATATCTCTAGGACCAGCGGTTTGGGCTGTGTGTTGATATATCAACAGTCAGTCAGTCAGTTTAGCTTTTTATAGGATCATATAGATTGTTACATTTTTCTGCTGTCTGTACGGAAATAAACAATATGGCGGATTTTTATACATGAAAATAGAGCTGTGGCGAGTTTACACATACTTTATTTCGTGACGAATTTACTTTGTGGCGAATGTACAATAACCCAACCAAAGTAAGTAAAAAATCAAAATCAAAGCATTTATTTCAAGTAGGCCAGTTATAGACACTTTTGAACAGTCGAAACAAATACATCAATAAAATGTAGCTACAGGCCCAGTCACAAGGCATAAAAACTGTGAAAGTACTGTAGTTATAAAGTAATTAGTTTAATTGTATAAGTAGTTATAAGGTACTAACATAGTTATAAGCTTTACCAACGGAATTTATGTTCTGAAGTAAAATTTACAAATAAATAAATAAAACTTACACTACATTCCGATTTCGGTACACCCCAGGAACATTTGCCATTTGATACATATCCGTAATCAGAAAATGTTGCTGATTATAGTGGGAGTGTATGGAAAGCACTTAACCGATTGCGCATCCAAAGTAGGCCGCCGTAAACACGATTTAGCAAAATGTGTTTTTAAAGATCCTTCCGACACAGTGCAAATGCGGTGCTCCCGATCAGACGATGACCCACTTGCTGGAGTTTCCGAAATGTCCCCGCACTTGCACTTTAGAGGACCAAAAAACCGTCGAGGACCATCGTTACGAAAGAAGAAGAAAAATAAGTTCAAAGTATAGTACCTGTTAGGGTTTCAACCGACCTAACTCGTAGTTATTCATCATCATCATTTGCCTAGCCTTTTCCCAATCTCAACTAACTTGGGGTCAGCTCCCTGTCTAACCGGATGCAGCTGAATATCAATATTTTACATGGAGCAACTGCCTATCTGACCTCCACAACCCAGTTGGGTAATACGATATCCTTGGTAAGACTGGTTGTCAGACTTTCGGGCCACTGACTACCCGTAACGAATGTCAAAGATTTACAAATGACAGCCGGTACCAACAGCTTAACGTGCTTTCCGATGCACGGAGGAAACTCGGTACGTAATACGGTCACCCATCCACAGACAAACCTAAGCAATAATTGTAATGTTTTTTGTTACAGTTGGCTGCCCGGGGCTGTGATATTGTTCTAGTCAGTCGTTCATTGGAAAAACTGCAGGCAACGGCACAGGAAATAGGTAAATAACAAATAAACATACATACATAATGATATCATGCCAGAACTCCCCGAGGCGTTTAAAAACGGTGAACTATTTACTTGTACGTCTATGTGCACTGAACACCCATATTTTGTCAGTTATTTTAAAACCCATGTAATAAGGAACAACCCTATTGCCAACAACCATCATAAATCCAGACTCCGGGCTGTACCTAAAAAGTTCCTGGTGGAAAAACCCAATAACACTTTACAAAAGCCGAGAATCTAACTCGTGACCTCATGCTTAGCAGTAGTACTAGCGAACGCTAAACCAAAATATTATGTTTTTTTTTTTCATACTGACAAGTTATTATGAATGTAGAAGTTGATAACAGACAGGACACACCTAAATAAAACCTTACCCGCTAAATACTTACCTCTTCCAACAGAAAAGACATACAACGTCGCAACAAAGATCATCCAGGTAGACTTCACCGGTGGAGATGAGGTATACGAAACCATTCAGAAGGAGATCGGTGACCTCGAGATTGGAACCCTGGTCAACAATGTCGGAGCATCTTACAAGTACCCCGAGTACTTCCTGGATATACCGGACGCGTAAGTATCCACATAACATCACGCCTGTATAACCGAAGGGTTAGGCTGAGGTGTACCTAGTAGTTTACCCCCTTTCGCCAGTTATGTTTAAGTGTATTAGAGGACGACCTTATTGTCACTAACCGGGCACGAATCCAGATTCCGTGGCTGCTAAAAACCATTAACAATTTGCTCGACCCGGGAATCGACCCTAGGACGTCATTGACAGCAGTCGCGATTGCGACCACTAGACCATCGAGGCAGTCCATCAAAGTAAGCATCCATCATCATCATAAATACCAAAACTTCGGTGTCAGAACAATTATTAAGCCGGTGTTTCATCAACTGCTAAGCCTTTTCCTAATGCGGTTCTGTTAAGCCTTAAGCCGAATCGGATACAGCTGAATTTCAGTATTTTGCATGGAGCGTTTACATATCTAACCGCCATAACCCAATCTCTATAACGATACCCCTTGGTAAGATTGTTGTAAGACTTTTGGGTCTCTGACCTCTGGTTGCGGCTGCCAAAGGTCTACGAAATACAGCCAGGAACAACAGCTTAACGAAGCATGGAGGAATCTGGGTATTTTATTAATCAACCCATCTACGGTCCAGCCTAGACTAGCATGGCTTCCTACTTTCTTAGCCTTTGAACGAAGCGGGCTTTTTATATTTAGCCACGTGATACTTGTCTGCGGTCTATGTGTCCCAATTCAGTACACTAAATTAAAACTCGAACGGTTTCCAATCTCCACTAACTGACATATCATAAAATTCCTGACGTCACTGAATCCAACATGGCGGACGGCGGCACCCGCTATATCCCCTTTGACAAGTTAAATGCTGCAAATACCGGAGCTTTGATTTCGAATTGCGTTGAACACGGCTTAAGGAATGACAGTTTTATTATGTGTGTGACAGGGTTGACAATTGATGTTTAAAATTTGCAGGAAACTGTGATATAAAATAAAAATAAAAAAGCCTTTTATTTCCTCCAGAAAAATTCACACTTACAAAAATTAATTGTTTTTTAGTATCAAAAGTTTTAATTCTACAAATGAAAGTTTTAATTTAAAAAGTTAGATAAGTTAATAAGTTTTAAAGTTTTTAAGTTAATAGTTCCCGTTATTTTATGCAAGTCTTTAATACTAAATATTAAGTATATTATTCTGTAGGAACCCCTCTGCAGGTAAAGGCCTCCTCCAAATGTAGCCAATTTTCTCTGGATTGCGCTATTTGCATCCAGTTTGGACCCGCTATTCGTTTTATCTCGTCCTCCCATCTGTTGCAAGGTCTCCCTTTCTTTCTTTTGCCCACTGGCCCCCTCCATTCTGACACTTTTCTTGTCCATCTGTGATCTTGCAGGCGTGCTATGTGTCCGGCCCACTTCCATTTTAACGCCAGAGCTTGTGCTAAACCGTCTGTTGCTTTTGTGATGTTGCGTATTTTTGTATGTCTTATTTTGTTTATTCTCTTTATGTTTAGCATACTCCGCTCCATTCCTCGTTGGCACGTTATAATTTTTTCTTTGACATTTTTGTTAAACTTCCATGTCTGACAAGCATAGGTTAGGCATGGTATAAGGCAGGAATTCATAACCTTAGTCTTCAGTTTGATTGGCATGTTGCTCTTAAATATTTCTTTAAAGCTCCAGTACTTATTCCATGTCAACTGGGCTCTGCGCTCAATCTCCTGGTAGTTGTTTTGTCTGTCGAAGCTTATTTGTTTGCCTAGGTAAATGTATTTTTCCGTATATGGGAGAGGCACGTTGTCGACGTAAATTGGTACCTTGATGTTGTTGGTCATTACCATAGTTTTGGTGAGGTTCATTTCTAGCCCGGCGACCTTGCTCGCTTGGTTTAGTAACTCTACCATGTGTTGTAGTTCTTTTACTGTCTCTGATATCAGTACCAAGTCGTCAGCAAAACGTAGGTGGCTTAAATGCTTTGATTTAACTTTTATACCACATTTATTCCAGTTAAGCTTGCTTATTATCGCCTCTAATGTGGCTATAAATAGTATAGGTGACAGTGGGTCACCCTGTCTCACGCCTCTCTTTATAGGAAACCAAGAACCCGCTGTCTCTAGTTTAACTCTACTTTTGCTCTTCCTGTATATGCTTTTGATAACTCTTATAAACTCATTTTCCACATTCTGTGTTGCTAGAGTTTCCCAGATATAGCTGTGTGACACCGAATCGAATGCTTTTTTGTAATCGATGTAAGCCAAGTACAATGGTCTACTTCTCTCTTGATATTTCTCGATGATAAGTTCGAGTGTGTGGATGTGGTCGATGGTGGAGAAGCCTTTTCTGAATCCTGCCTGTTCGACGGGTTGACTTGTTTCCAATGTAGAACTAATTCTTTTGGTCAGGATTGTAGAAAATAGCTTGTATGTACTCGGCAGCAAACTTATTGGTCTATAATTCCCTATATCATTCGGGTTTCCTTTTTTGTATAAAAGAATTATGTTAGATTCAGACCATTGCGTGGGTGTCTCACCAGATTCTAGGATAGAGTTAAACAAATTTGTAAAAGGTGTAGCTAGTATTGGGGCGGCTATCTTTAGAGTCTCGTTTGCTAGGTTATCCGAGCCCGGGCTTTTGTCTAGTTTCAGTTTGTTCAATGCTTCAATGACGTCATTTTCAGCGAATTGTATGTTACCGTCGATGTTGTAATTTGGGTTTTCGTGGCTAGTGTCTTCTGGTTCTTTTGTGCTGTAGAGATCTCTGTAGAACTCTGTCGCTATGCTGATGATGTCGCCACGATTGTTTTTGGCTATTTCACCTCGTTTTAGCTCTTCTATCCAAGTTTTATTTGGTTTCAGCTCTTTATATGCTTTTTTCGTGCTTCCAGTTTGGCGTAGATGTTTTTCAATTGTTTTGTATCTGTAGTTGGCGTAGTCTTTTTTTATGTATTTGTTTACAAGCTTGTAAAGCGCCGAGATTTCGTTTTTTGTTGCTCTAGTTTTATTTGAACTTTTTTGCAGGTGTTGTCTTCTTCTAAAAAGTTTTAATGTACGCTCTGAAAATATTTTGTGGACTTTCTTTGGGTTTTGTGCTGCTCGGGCATTTTGCAAGCTTGAGGTGATGATTTTAATTAAGTTGTCGTAATATTTCTGGACTGGGACAATAGTCTGAGCGAACATTTGGTCTTTCGATATGTAAGAATTTAGATATTCTTTGAACTTGGAGATTTCTTCTTCACTTTTTATTATACTATGTTGACAGTTAGCAAACTTTGTTCTACTTTTTTTGAAAAGTGTATCATGTGATATTGTAGCTCTTACTGGCCTGTGATCTGAAGGGTAGTTAATGTTCAGTACTTCTATATTTTTGAATAAATGTGGTCGGTTTGATAGTATAAAGTCGATTTCGTTTTTGTTCGCTCCATCCGGTGATCGCCAGGTCCATTTGTTTTTTGGTTTTTTCTTGAAGAAGGTGTTCAAAATTGACAGTTTGTTTTCACTGGCGAAATCAATTAATCTTTGTCCTCTTTCGTTTCTAATTCCTTAACCGTGTGCTTTCATGATTAAATACTCCTCTTTTTTTGGTATCCCAATTTTAGCATTTAGGTCACCCATCAGTATGAAGTCTTTATGTGCTAGTTCCATTGCCCTATTTACTGTCGCATAAAAGTTATCGATCTCATTCTCGCTTGCTTGTGCAGTAGGGGCGTAGACTTGAATTATGGATAAGCTAGTACTCTCAAATTTCAAGTTCAATATGGCTACTCTTTCAGAAATGCCAAGGTAGCTTTCAATATTATTTTTAAGGTGGTGTTTAACTATAAAACTATAAAACTGTGATATAGGGAACTTGAAATCGGATAGTAAGAGGATCTGCCTTTATCATTGTAGGCTTAGAGTAGACCTAGAGTAAAAGTTTCTTCAAAGTTGAGGTAACAACAGAATGAATATGTGCATAAGCTTTTAAAAGTGTTGTTATTTGTGAATGTGTAAACAGTGTAGGCCTTGTAGATTCCTAGAGGTGTGTTAACTTTTGTTAACCTCTTATCTTGTTTTCCTTTTTTTGTGTAGTAAGCAACGACTTATTGTCGGGCCCATGCTGTCCACCGATACTTGAGTACTAATGCTGTAACATGATAATATTGTAAAATCTAATCATTTTAAAAGAGTAACCATGGAGTTTCTTGCCGGTTCTTCTCCATAGGAAACGACCAACCCGAACCGTGCACCTTTTTGTCGACGTTTCATAAGTGCCCATGTAGGCCTATGTGAAATAAAAATATTTTGATTGATTGAATGCTTAGTTGCAAAACGAATCGTTCCTTATACTCGTAGTCCATGAAATCTAACTTGATTAAAATGACAGCTGCCAAAGTAAAGGGACTCGAAATAAATAATTACAAAATGCTTAGGTATATAAGCAGTCTGTCTTGTACATACGCTGCGCAAATATGGGTATTAACTTAGGGGTCAATTAAATTAAACTATAAAAACATAGTTTTATGAAAATTATCGGCTTAATTATGTACAGACCAGCAGGTTAACCTACCCGAAACTGTCAGATTTTCCCAACCAACCTTGAACTTTAGAGATAAAGTTGAAAATCTATTAGAGAAATTTGACAGATTGTAGTAGCTTGATGTGCTGGCGTCTGTACATCCTGCCTGACAGCTGTCATGTTAATCAAGTTACATTTCAAGAAACTATGTGCTCAATTTCGTTGTAAAATAAACTCTTTTGCAAACATAATCTGGTGCTGAGAAAATCAAGGGGTTTACTTAGTAAAACATTCCAATTTGTAATTGCCTATATTGTAGTCTACTGTAATTACAAAAGACAACCAACTCTCCAGCAATTTCACAAGAAATACCCCAGTTTAACACGACCCACTTTCAATAGCTACATTAAACTTGCAATATCTTTTCAAAAACTATCAAAAGCAGCTTCCAAGAAAATAATATCGGTAGGAGCCTTCAAAGTCGACACGACTTCAATAGTCGAGACTCGGGAATTTGGTTCGGTTAATCTCGCGGAAAACCTGAGCATTTTGTGAATTGAATGCACTCCGCTCGATATCTCGATGGCAAGTGCTATATAAGTGCAGGATTGAAATATTCTACGATATTGGTATGAGATTATTTTTGACAGCGCGGTAGATTTGATTTGGCGTAGAATTTCCTTTGGCTGTGACGTGTGACGTTTTAACAATATTGAAAGGAAATGCTGGTGGAAATTTTGTGAAAGCGAGGGGCTTATAGAAAAGTAACAAGCTATCGACGACAATAGCATAATCAGCTGATAATGTTGCTACTGCAGGAACCATGCCTCCTCACCAAGAGAGAGAGTGGGGTGTTTTTTCAAAAATATTCTTGCCTACTTGGAATTTCTTCTATATCGTGGGTGCTTTTACAAACATTTAAACTCACAGACAGACACAGCCAAACTCAAAACAACTACCTATGGCATAAGCATAATCAGCCTATAATGTTCCCACTGCTGGGACACACGGCCTCCTGTCTATGAGAGGGAATGGGCTTATAAATCCACCACGCGGACCCAGTACGTGTTGGTAGATGTCACATGTCTTAGAATTTTTGGTTCTAGGACATGCCGGGTTCCTCACGATGTTTTCCTTCACCGATTTTGAGAGCAGTGGTGATGAAATAAATTACACAAAGTAATGCGCCTGCCTGGGTTCGAACCCACGACTTACTGTTCCTAAGTCTGGACCGCCACCATTGGGTCACCGCTGCTCTCCTGTAGGCCATCCTAATATTCGAACCCACACTGAACAACTACCCTCTACCCTGGCGCTTCAACCTTACTATAGATACAAAACAGTACAGTACATAAATTATACGTACCCCAGGAGGCTACATAGTTTCTCTACAGAGTTAATATAGTAGCAAACCATGATGTTAGAGCTAATGGCTTGAGCTTAATCGGCGCATCAGATGGCTTCTACGCTATATACTGACGCTAAAGTACGGTGATAAACTGATAGTGTATCTATCTAATATGTAGGTGCATATTGAGATTGGCCACTTATTTGGTAATATAACATCACGTCTATAATCTCCGAAGGGTTAGGCAGAGGTGTACGTAATAGTACACCTACATTTCGCCAGTTATGTTTTAAGTCCCATGTGACAGGGGCAAGCCTATTGCCATCGACTAGGCATAAATGGCAAATTCGGGCTGCTAAGAAATACCTGACCTGAATCGAACTCAGGCCCTCATGCTGAGCAGTTGCGCTTGCGACCAATCGACCAATGAGGCAGTCTTAAAAACGTTGCCCCACACTAGGAATTTCTCCTGTATCGTAGCTTAGGTGCGTTTACAAACATTTAAACTCACATACACAAACAGCCAGACCCGGAATGTTCCGTGGGGGAATCGAACCCGCAACACGAAGCACAGCAGTCAATCGCACAGCCACTGCGCCAACCGTGCCGTCAACTAGTTACAAATCCCAACGCCGGGCTGTTAAAAAATACCTGATGGAAAAACCCGATAACACTGCCCCATCAGGGTATTGAACGGATCTCATGTTAGCAGTAGTGCTTGCGTCCATTAGACCAGTCGAGGTAGTGGCAGTCTCCGTTACTGCACCTAAATATTTCTGTAGCTAGTCTACCACAATCTTGACTATAATAAAATTATAGTCAAGTGAAAGTAATTACCTGATTTTAAGTAATTACTTATACAACCATGTTAAGCAATAGACAAGAATTTGAACGAAGTAAGTACCGTCAAAGAAGGCAAAGCTAAGAGTCCTAACTTTTGACAGTTCTAACTTCAAGCAATTAGTAAATTACAGAATAAAAATCGTATCTTAAGTTATTACTTGTTTATAGATACGGGTGTAAGTCAAAGCAAGACTTTTGCCGGCTCATGCCTTGAAGGAAAACTTAGTAACGCAACTACGATTTAATAGTTTCTGAAAATCGATTTTACCGTTTCTCCTTATGTCACAGGTTCAAACAAGCGACAAAAAGACAACTTCTCATACCATGCTCTGAGCCACTGTACTTTTCGCTTAACGCAATGTAAGGGGAATTCATCATCATCATCATAAAATATCAGCCCGGAATCATCCACTGCTGGGTATAGGCCTCCTCTTTTACCTGCAACACTTCCAGGTTCTGTGCGTTCCTTTGTTTCCCGAGACTTTGACGATATCATCGACCTAACGAGCTTTAAGACGGTCTTGTTTTATTTGGCTTATTATTTTCTTTATTTATATCTATATCTAAATTACATTTTTTAATATTACAATCTCAAAAAAAAATATATTTAAAAATATAAAAATAGTAGCCCATCGGTATCGGTTCAATCTACCGGCAGTCAGGGCTCCAGAGAGTGGAACCTTCTAACAGTACGAGCCGTGTCTAGGAGTACTGCTTTCTAAATCAAGCCCTTGATCCAGCTGCCTAACGAGAGCCTCCTCAAGTATTGATCGAGGCTCTTGGCAATTAAGCCATGGGCTGATGCGACCATTGGCACAATGATCGCTGAGTCCACATCCCATATGTCAACAAGCTCGCGAGCCAAGTCATGGTACTTAATTTGCTTATCTTTTTCGGCTTTCACGAGCTTCTCATCATGCGGGACCGTAATGTCAACAATCATTTTGCGCGCCGCTCTGATCAATCCACCACCACTATATCAGGTTTATTGGCTACACTAGTCTAGTCCTGTCAGTGATGATGAATTGATCCCAGGAGAATGTGATATTGTTTGGCTTATTATTATATTACCACCTGTAATTTACCAACTTAAAAAATGAAACCTTTTATAGCTATGTTCAAAAAGAAACTGGCATATAGCAAGTAAATTAAAATTGACCTTTAAAAAGAACAAAATTGACCTTTAAAACAGAACGACCTTATATTTCACTCAAAACCACAATAATTACAATGAGTAAAATCATTTGACATTGAGTTTAAAATTATAAATATTTCAGCACTGCGAATTCTCGAGGGCTTACGCGCGAAAGAACTTATTCGAGAAATTGTTTAAATGATATTTATTTCGGTAAAATGGTTTTAGAAACACGTTTTATGACAAAGATAAATTACGTTTTAAAACTAGGCGGAGTCGTTTATCGGTTAACAGTAGTTAATTTAAGTAATGTAAAGTTCATAAATTAACCAAAGGCGGAAAGGCCTGTTAACTTTTATAGGCCAGTTCAATCTATACTAATATAAAAGTGTAAGTTTGTATGTAATATCCGGAATGAATGATCCATATCTAAAAATTCTTAATTTCACTTGCAGAAAGCTACATTATTCGTGGTTACAGGCTATAAATTATATTTATATCATGCATGTTAACCTAGCTATTACAATTTTTGCGGACGAATTGGCAGGCGAAATGCTAGTTAGACAATAAGGTGAAATGAATTTTATGGTGGTCGAATTTTCAGAGGACTTTTTTATTGAGTTTCTAGAGTATCTACCTAGTAGTACATCTACTTTATAGTACAAATTTCGCCAGTTATATTTAAGTCTCAGGTAATATGGTATAAGTCCCCTCTTTGAGGAGTGGTTAAGAAGGCGCCACAGCGCCCTCACCTTCCGCCTGACGCAGGTCCTCACCGGACAAGGTTGTTTCGGGAAGTACCTGCACGGAATCGAGCGGGAGAAAACGCCCGAGTGTTACCATTTTGAGGATCGCCCGGAGGACATGGTGGACTACACTGTGGAGGTCTGCTCCGCTTAGGCGGAGCACCGCCGTGTCCTCGTAGCGGCGACCTCTCGCGTCCGGCCCTGGTTCAAGCCATGGTCCGGAGCGAGAGGTCCGGACTCCTTCTGCGAAGAAGTCATGAGCTCACGTCCCAGCCGCCGCGGGAGAAGCACCGGGCGTCGGGGGCCACGTGGTGGCTCTCGGCCACCGCAGGCGCGGGCCTGTGGACGGTGAGTAATGGGCTAGCTCGCCGTCCGTCCGTCTTATGACGACAGGCCGTGTCGACGGCGCCTTCGTGTTCCACGCGCGCCTCAAAGAGATGTCAGCAAACAGGAGGGGCCCGCAAGGGCCGATGCCTGCCAGGGCTGTTCGAAAGAGACACCGCGGCCCTGGAAAACAAAGGGCAAAAGAAGGAACATGGATGGTTTTTAGTCAGTAAAAGTCTGACACTCCCTTCCGCTCCACCCAGAGCGGGGAAAAAAAAAGGTAATATGGGGCGAGCCTGTTGTCATCAACCAGACACATATCCAGTCTACGTGGCTCCTACTGTAAAATTCCTGAAAGTCCCACAAAATATTGCATGATCAAAGACGACTTAGTGATTTTGTTATTAAATAAAAAAACTTTTTTGCAAAAAATAAAACCGACTTCAAAAACACAAAAGAGTGAAAAATAATTTTAGCTTCAGAAGTCGGTGACAAAAAACTGAATCAAACAAACAAAATTCACCGACTTCTGAAGCTAAAATTATTTTTCACTCTTTTGTGTTTTTGAAGTCGGTTTTATTTTTTGCAAAAAAGTTGTTTTTTATTTTTTCATTTTTAGTTGCAATTTTAAATTTGATCTCAAATTGACGCATCAACTATAACGATGTTGATGAGAATGAGAATCAGAAATGAGAATCGATCGATGAATGAATTTTTCAATGGGTATCGTTCGCATGTGTTGCCGATCGTGGATACGTTTTACACACACATATGCATTTGAATTCTCATTATTTCAAAAAAAAAAAAACATTAAATTTATTCTTTCGTGTTTTTTTTTATTGTTATTTTTTGAAAAAAAATAGTCCCAATCGTTTCGAGTTCATGATATTCGGCTCCAGAATGACCTAAAAATAATGGTGTATATATACGGTCGAATTGAGAAACCTCCTCCTTTTTTGAAGTCGGTAAAAAAAACACCAAATCCGAAAGAGATGGGCTTCAAATACTTCAACATCTTTTATTCTTTAACAGGGACAAGCTGTTCGACACATTGATCAAGGCTAACGTGGTGTCAGTGACGCGAGTCACCAAGCTCGTTATGCCAGGCATGGTGAACAGGAACAAGGGAGCCGTCATCAACATCGGCTCCGCTTCATCGATGATCCCTAGCCCCATGCTTACCGTGTATGCTGCTACTAAGGTAAGATCTTACATTTAGGGGAAAATGGGAAGACTAGGATATTACGTTGTGTGAAAGATGATGTAGCTTGGAAAGGAGTAAATACTGAGCTGATGAGATGGCACCTGTTTCATCGGCGTTGATAAGCGAATAAAGCTAGCCACCAAAAAAACCGGTCAAGTGCGAGTTCGCGTGGAGAGTAGTACTTAATTCCGTGAGTTGTTTTAAATCGAAGATTTCTTAAAGGTTTTCCTGTAATCTTTAGGTAAAGAAATATTTTTTGTATTTTTTCAAAATTGACGGCCCTGTGTAGTTTTGAAGTTATTTAAGAAAATGGCAAAAATTGACCATTTATTTATTTATTTAACACTTCAAGCACAGAGTACAGAGGCGGACTTAATGCCATAGGCATTTTCTACCAGTTAACCTTTGGGTGATGCAGAGACAAGCAGTGCATGGTAGGTGTATTCTGAAAATAGTTTTAAATAGTACTATGATAAACTACAAGGACATTTAAAATACTATAAATAATATATATATTAAAATATATTAATTCATTTAAATAGACATTTACACGGATACACTAAAATAAAAGACAAACAATGGGAAAAACATTCCCCCCGCTTAACTCCAAACTATAGGGCCTCGCACTTGTCCGTTTTTTTTCAAATTCGTTTGCCAATCATGCAATATACTCGTAACTGGTCAACTTACCTTTTTTTAAAACCCGAGAAATTGCTTTTACATAAAGATTTTGTAAAAAATAACCCACTTAACGAGAACAGTGAAGAATGAACAAGCAACAAACATGACCAATGTTTCATCCGAGACCTAATTACTATTGATTATCTGTATGTAAAAGTTCTCTGCCATTTCTAACTAGATTTATATAATTTTATGCGTTTTGTGGAGATTATGAAAAGAATGTAAGTGTGTAGGTATGTAGTGTTCGTGTGTGTGTGTGGGTGCATGTGTTAAAGAATAATTAGTAGGTGTCTTTTTTTTAAATAAACAAGTTAAACTTTCACGAGAAATCTTTAAACTATCTTATGCACATTAATACTTCTTTAAGGAGTTTACAGTTTTTAATATTTAAACAGTACAGTCAGCATCAAAAGTTGATGATCAGTTGATTTTGTAATACTGAATGTTATGATGGTATCGGATATTATAACGATCAGCAATTTTTGACAAAATGGTGTTCAGTGACCTTTGACGACTAGTGTTCAGTTAATTTTGAACTTTAATGATGTTCATTTAATACTAGCGCCCTTCTTGTTGAGCGATTTATGGGTGATATAATGTACAGTGATTTTGAAAATCTGAATGTGGTCATCGACTTTTGATGCTGACTGTACCTACTCAGATATTTAACTAATGTAATTTGTGTCTGTAGACAATTACAGATTTTAAGAAACTTAACAAAATTGTAAATATTCAATATCCTTTTCTCCTACAGGCTTACGTCGACAAGTTCACCGAAGGCTTACAGATTGAATACACTAAACAAGGCATTGTTATCCAAAGTGTAATGCCTGGTTTCGTCTGCTCCAACATGTCTGGGATTCGCAAGAGCACCGTCTTTGCTCCTACTCCTAAAGAGTTCGTCACGTCTGCTATTGGCCTCGTTGGCGTTGTTGACAGGACTACTGGCTACATGCCCCATGGTCTCTTCATCCACTTTATTCGGTTCCTGCAGTCTATTTCTTACTCCTTCGCCAACTGGATAGTAACACGGTCCATGGAGAACAGCCGCCTAAAACATCTTAAGAAGAACAAGGCTCAGTAAATACGCACAATTTCTGGTATTCTGGGGGTCTATTAATGTATGCTTTCCAATTTCTTAGCTTTTCTAATGCAGCGCAAGAATACCATCTATGGTTGCCTCTATACGAATAACTAAAGTTCTGGTCTGACTGTTGCGAATATCGTGGACAAATGCGGGAAGCTATTGTGCCCGTCGATTGTTGTAAGGTTACGGATTAGGAAGGCACGGGACTGGTCACTCTAGTTTGAACTGCTATGAACGGGCCGTTGGATTTTGTTGACACAATCAGTGCAAACGAATTTCTTTCCGCATCGCGCACGTGATTCGCCTCAGTTTGATCAGAACCTAATTTTATGTTTAGTGGTGTGAGATTGAGCTGTTATTTGATTCCTGCCCTTTTCTACCTTTTATAATTCTTTTCTAAACCTTGTGGCGTAAATCTCGTACCACAGATATTCTTTAAGTTCAATTTTTATAATTTTTTATTTATTCTTGTGCTGCGTCTCAATTTTTTCCTCTTAACTCTGTATTTAATGGTAGTATTAATACACTGCACTATATAACCAAAGATTTCTTATTTAATCGAAAAGTAGTCATTTTCAATTAGCTCAATGTTGAGCACACCGACTGTTGAGTATTTCAAATGCTCAACTCTCGACTTCGTGTCACAGCTAATCTTAGATGCAAGCGTGATACTATTTAGCTGTATAACCGTATTGTACTGAAAATTATTGTGATTGCGAAATTGTTAATAACTAACTTTCAAGATGGCGTTGGCTGTATTTTGCTGACTGATACATTATTGGTATGAATAGACTGGGAATGTATATATTTGGATCTTAATAAACTTGGTAATAAATATCATTTGTGTTTAATTAACCTTTGGTGGGTGGTGGGAATTTAGTTTGTGTAAATATAGACATAAAAAAAGCATAATTCTTCAGAAAGCATTGCTAATACCAAAAAGCACTGAATCGCTATTTGCAGCGTCTAGAGACGGCAGTAACTAATAAGATTCCCCGTGCCTATACAGTAAGGGATCTCGCACACTATGCGGCCACGACCAAGACTTTTTGTCGCCAAAGCTCCGACCAGGAAGAAAATTTAGTCGCACGACCGGTGTCCGACCAGTTTAGTTCTTAACAGCGGCCGGTCATGCGACAAGTCATGGCCGGGGCCGCGTAGAGCGCGGGGTCCCTAACTATCACGGGCAGCTTTAAAACCATTAGTTCTTATAACTACGTTGTTAGGAGTAAACGGCGACACTCTTGGTTTGTATGAACAGTGTAGACATTGTAGTTTTTATCCAAAACGGCCGAGCCGTTGTCCAAAACGGGATAAGCGGAGGGGTGCGGAGACGTGCCAGATTCCAATCACAGCAGAGACGCGAGACGCGATGTAGATTTAAACTATTGTAATTGCTCGATTCCCACACGGCTTCTATCTGGTCCTGGTCTGGTCTGGTCTGGTTTTCCCCGTTTTGGTGGAAACCGAAACTAGTGTCATAATGGCGGAATAACCGACGGCCTTGTAAATATTATAATTATCTTACTAAAATATTACAGTAGCGATGGTGCTAGAATAAGTAAGAAAGGTAAGTGGTGTGGGGCTTTCTTTTCTTTGGTACATAGCTTAAAATAATATCACGCCCTCAGGCGCTCGGGAAGGGTAAAGTATTACATTTTACCAGTTAACATATCAGCAAATCGCGTCTATAATCCCAGAATTTTACCTAAATAAAACACCCACATTTCACCAGTTATGTTTCAAGACCCAAATAATCGGGGGCGAGCCTATATTGCTATCAACCGCGCATAAATCCAGACTCCGTGGCTGCTACCGAGAAATTCCTGATGGAAAACCTAATAACAGTTTGCCCGACCTGGGAATTGAACCCACGATGCAGTGTTTCTATACAAATTAAAAAAAAAACCTTGAATTAAGACTGGTCTTAAACAGTTTTTGGCCTTAAAATGATTTTATAAACTTCCTGAACAATAAAATCGAATGGAAGTAGGTCTTCGAATATTCAAAAGTGCGCTTATACTTATAGCTCATTAATACAAAATGTAAGGGATATTATTTACTTATCTCATTTTATTTTATTTGTTTTACAGGCAAACAAAACTGGGACCCTGACGTTGTTTTAATGTTAAGAAAAGATCTGCAATTTTGTTATGTACAAAGTTAAATTTTATATTATGTTTCAGCAAATTATTTAATTCTAATTAAACCTAATAAATGTTTGTTTTACCAAATATATGTATTTATTTATTAATTATTTTTAGAATACACGCTTATTTTTTAATCAAAAACTCTTTGAATCTTAATCAAAGAGGGGGACTGTCAAAGTTTTTTCTTTTCTATCAACAACGTCAAAAACCAATCTGTCGTTCAAAAAGTAGTGAAAAAAAACAAATTAAAAGTTAATAAATAACAAAAAAAAATGCCTTCGTAAAAATGTTGGAGTAATAAATAGGTAAGACGAGTAAGAAGTACCATGATTCGGTACAATGATTGGCGCTAGTGGTTGAACAATGGCAAAAGCTGTTACCAATCAGTGTGGACTGACTTTCACCTTGAACCAGCTCCTCATGGTTGTAGGTTCTGTCGTGATATTGGTACTACTGTTCCTCATCGTCTGCCATATAACCGCCGGTAAATGAAGATATGGCCAAGCCAGAAGAATGCGCATTTAACATTGACATTCTACAAGTACTCTTAATTGCATTCGCTTTCGTTACGTTGCTCGTTGTTATGAGTTGGATGTGTAAGTATTTTCAAGGCACATAGAAGGCTTGAATCCAAAGATAACAGTTAAATGTATTTGGAGGATTAAAAAACTGCATTGAACCATGGCCAAGAAGTTGGACTCCTGCGGTTTATCTTTCGACATGAACCAGTTCCTGACGGTAGTTGGTTCAGCGATTATCCTGATCATTTGTTTCTACTTCGTGTGCAACGTCGTATCGAAGGCGTGTGGCTGTTAGCAACATGATTCAGGGAACTAAAACCATTAACTTAGACCCTGGGCAAGCGATAGCTACCGTTTTCTCGTTTGTCGTCTGGCTGATCGTCATGGGATGGATGTGCAAGTACATAGTCAGCCTACCAGCGCAGTAGATTTTGGGTGGAAATGGACGTTGAAACAAGAGTGGACTTGAAATCAGAAGCTAGCAGTAAATTGGATATATTTACTAAATAACAGTCTTTCTTTGTGGATTTTGATGTATTTTAGAAACAACAGAAAAAGGCTAGAAAAGGTGAACATATAAAAAATATCTTTTACTGCTAAATAATGGTGATCCTCGGAAGCTAAGAAGCAGGGAAGAATCAAAGGTCACAGAGAACTGCAAGTTTTCTGAAAACATGACTGTGGTTCAGTTACTAACAGCAATGTATACTTTAAGTAAGTGATGTTCAGAAACTTGGCAACATGTTGAGATACAAGAACCACACCAGATAACTACATCATACTATTATGAACCTTAAAACAACATAACACTACGCTTTGGTGAAAATAATTGATTTTACAACTGTTTAAATAACCTCTCGCTACATAACCTCTCACTGCAGATTTCGGCGTGAAAAATTAATGAAAATGAAGAAAGAAAACTTCAATTTGGAAAAAAAAATGTGTGACTCCATTATGACTTCATGATTCGTAAACAGTAAGAACATTTAGGTCACTACTATTTATTTCTTTCACTGCTGCGCAATAAAAAAAATAATCCTTTTACTTTAATATTGTTGTTGTTTTTGAATGCCTGGGGTATATAAATATAAATATATATGTATTACTACTTTCATCTTACTTCAGTGTGGCAAATAGATGGAGAGACGGACAGACTCGCCGCCGACACCACTCCGACTCGATTCACTGTTAAGCATTGAAATGTGAGCTTTATGTCGCATTTGTTACGGTAAAATTTTCAGCATGGCCCTAAGGCGACCACGCGTGGTCCACGCTTCGACCACTTTATTCAAGTAAATATTGCTCACATTTCTATGCTTTAAGCGTGAGCTCAAAGCAGAGACGAGCAAAGAGGACAAGAGACGTGCGGGAACCGACCAATCACATTGATTGGTGTATTACGCGTCTCTCTTCTCTCCTGTGATTGGTCGAATCTTACACATCTGTCCACTCCGCTCGTCTCCTCTTTGGTGGAGTCCGGGCCTAACTGAGTCGTGTCTGAGTGGAGTAGACGTCGAGGCTTTGTAATGTGCACTATGAAGACCTTTTGCGGCTTGTAAAATCTAGTGGTAGACACAGGAATCTCTCGACCTGTGCCACAACCCCCTTTTTTTTGTTCCTGGGGTGGAATCCACACGGATGTCCTCCACCCTCGGGCGGGCGGAGGGGTCTGTCGAACTCTAACCTACTAAAAACCACCCCGGTGTTCCCTTCCCTTTATCTATCTATATTTCTGGGACCGTCGGTCCATCTAGGTCTCGCGGTGGTGTGATTGAATATGTGGCGTGTTCCAGAAAGGTGTGGTCATCTCTCAGAGTGTGATTCATACCATCGAATTGAACAATTTGCTCCATTGGCCCAACATCGAAAACGCGAAAAAAAATCTGCTGTCCAGTATAAAACTTAAAATAAAGAAAAACTTTTTTGAAGTTCGTTTTTATTTTTTTCCAAAAAGTTTTTTTATTTTTATTTTCTTTTGTTGTAATATCCTATACAAATATTTGCTATGCATTTATTTTAACATGTCATGGTAATAGGCTTATCCCCAATAAAATGGAACTTAACATACCTAACTGTAGAAATGTGGGTGTACTGTCACATCTGCGTATCCCTTCAGAGCATACAGCCGTGATGTTATGAAAACAATAAACATCCAAGCGTTTGCAGCAATCACGACAGATTTGCTGTCTGTTATTGAAGAGTTATGTTCCATATCTCCGAAGTCCATGATCAGATCATGACAATATTTCTATGGGACCAATTTTTGGGAGTACCTATACTCTTTCAAACAAAAAAATAATTTTCAAAATTGATCTAATATTGACCGAGAAATCGGTAAACATACAAAAAATAACCGGCTAAGTGCGAGTCGGACTCGCGCACGAAGGGTTCCGTATCATTATCGATAAAAACGGCAAAAAAAAATCATGACTGTTGTATGGGCCCCACATAAATATGTTTTTATTCTGTGATACAGACAAAATTGAAAATTTTTACTGTCTGACGATCACGGTTCGTGAGATACAGCCTGGTGACAGACGGACGGACAGACAGCGGAGTCTTAGTAATAGGGTCCCATTTTTCCCTTTGGGTACGGAACCCTAAAAAAGCATAAGGCCGAACATAGAACCTCCTCCTTTTTGAAATCGGTTAAAAAGGGAGCTTCAATACCTACTTGACCCAAATGTAGATATGGAACAGCTGATTTTTTTTACAGATTTCGATGTTGGTTCGATGGAGAAAGTGGTACAGTTTGATGGTCTGAATCACACCTTGAAATATGACCACACCTTTCTGGTACACGCTGTGTAACACGTTGTAAATACTATATCATTATTTTAGTACTCATGCTTGTTAATTCTACATAAACACTTACAAAAGTCAATATATTCAGTGTTAATTTATTCCGGGTACAAAGAACGTTTTGTGTCTATGTTTGAAAAGGTGACATACATTCCTAATTCCAATATAATATAAATAAATTACAAGTATTTAAGAAAAACTTTTCAATTGACGTACTGGAATAGGTTAGCATGCCACAAAAATGACTCAAATGGGCCGGCAGGATATGATACGGACGAACTGTGGGAACAAATGGCACAGATCTAGTGCTCTGACAAAGGTATTTACAAGGCAGATGTTTGTGGCAACACAGGGAGGAGACGGCCTAGAAGGACGTACACCTTTTTGGTGAGGTTCTTCAAAGAGATCAGGTGCGTACCACCACCGGCGTGCGTGTATGACCAGATCTATGAACGTGGCGTAAGGAGTATGTTGGGATCCTAGCGTGTGGAATTCTGTGTGTTTCTGCCTACGCCGATTGGAAAAAGACGTGAGTTTATTCATGTATGGTGCCCTGATAAAGAGGGGCGGGGTCACGGCAGATCACAAAGACGATGGGGGGACGCACCATTTTTCTTTTTTTGTTCCCGGGGTTGAAAATCCACCCGGATGTCCGCGGCCGGAGGGGTCTGTCGGACTCTAACCGACTAAAAACCAACCCGGTGTTCCCTTCCCACACTTGCACCGGGGATCATGGGAACTAGTGCGCCTTCCACGATCCCCGGCTAGTGCCGGCCTCCACAAGTCTGCGGGGGGAGTGAGGTGTCCTCCCCCCGTAACGCCAATAGGGGGCGCGCGGAACACTACGCGCCACCGCTTCGGGTCCAGTTATACGGGGGGGTGGCGGAGGGGGGACGCACCATAGCACAGCATCATGCTGTGTCGCATTCACGACGTGCAAGCTGTTAACTTTTTTTATTTGTTTCTGTCCTGTTGTATTTTTAATGTTTGATGCGCTTTATGATTGTTGTTATTTCTTTTTTTTTGTATGCACGTCATGTCCCTGCGACCAATATTTTTTTTTTCTTTTTCTTTCTAGCTGGATATATTTTTTCAAAATACGAAGGAGGACGCGTGGACTCACGAGAATTGGAAAGAATGTAGGCTTGGTGCAGAATAAAGTGTAATCTAGTAAAATAAAATTTCGACCATCTCTTTTTTTCATTTATTGGAGAAGTCCACGACCACGAGCTCCTAACTAACCTCCCGGAGCTCGTGGTTAAATAATAACAGCCACTCGGGTCGATTTTTAGGTTAAGCCGTGCTTGCCTATGTTGTTCTGTGGATGGGTGACCACCCATTACGTACCGAGTTTCTTCCGTGCCTCAGAAATCACGTTAAGCCGTGGGTCCTGGCTGTCATTTGTAGATCTTTGACAGTCGTTACAGGTAGTCAGTGGCCCGAAAGTCTGACAACCAGTCTTACCAAGGATATCGTATTAACTAGTACTAACTGGGTTGTGGAGGTCAGATAGGCAGTCACTCCGCGTAAAATCCTGGCATTCAGCTGCACCCGGTTAGATTGGAAGCCGACCCCAAAATAGTTGAGAAAAGGCTAGGCAGATGATGATGGAGAAGTCTTCCGGTCTATCTAGGTGAAGTAGCTGAATACCAGTTGAAAGGAACATGATCGATGAACAATTTGTATGTGGGGAGGGGTTCCATAATGATGTACTGAATACGTGGTAATCGTTTATGCGTCGGTGTCTCTTCCACCTTGTATAACCTCGTGATGACGTAACCTTCAAAACCCAGTCACTGGATAGCAAGATAGGTATTCAGAAGAAAATAATAGAAGTAAATCATCATCATCCTCTTGCCCTTGTCCCAATTCATTTGGGGTCGGCGCAGCATGTCTTCTTCTTCCATACTTCTCTATTACTCGTCATCTCATCAGACATCTCTTTTCGTGCCATATCATTCTTCACACTGTCCATTCATCTTTTCTTTGGTCTTCCTCTACTCTTATACCCATCCACAATCATACTCAAAACTTTCCTCACGACATTTTCCTCACTTATAAGTAAAACCAAACTAATTTCGGTGATTCAGTCCCAGCGTCCCATAACAATATTCACCACAGTTTGTCACCGAAAAATAGTGTCAAAAACTATGATGGCGGTGCTTTTTCTAATTAATATTAAATTCCAATTTCGCAATGAACCACGTACCTGGTCTATATGAAAACCGTTTTTGGCCATTTCGTAGTGAAGTTTTAAACATGCAAGATGTAGTTTTAGTTTGTAGTGAGTAATCACCGTGGGCGGTGAGTAATTGGTGATTGCTGGGGACAGTATAAAGATTTCAGTTTGCGCTGTAGGTACAAGGACACTTGAAGTTAAATAATAACAGCCTCAAGGGTCGATCTTCAAAGTTAAGCCGTGTTTGCCGAGGTTGGTCCGTGGATGAGTGACCATCATTACATACCGAGTTTCCTCCGTGCCTCAGAAAATACGTTAAGCCGTTGGTACCGGCTGTCATTTGTAGATCTTTGACAGTCGCCACGGGTAATCAGAAGCCGAAAGTCTGACATCCAGTCTTACCAAGGGGTATCGTATTACCCAGTTACTGGGTTATGGAGGTCAGATAGGCAGTCGCTTCATGTAAAATACTAGTACTTAGCTGCAGCCGGTTAGACTGGGAAAGCCGACCCCAACATAGTTGGGAAAAGGCTATGCAGATGATGGTATCTTTCCCATATTACATGGGCCATGACTGACAAAATATAACTGTAAGCACTACAAGGCACTAATAACCTGTAAATTACAGGCGTGATATTTTATGTGTTAATCTTTCAGGGGGAAAGGTTCTCATGTAAGTATTAAAATATCTGTTACCCCCATTTTTGTTCGGCATGTTTGCAATGTCGTTGTGATCAGATTTTTGTGGAACATAATTTCGATAGTATTATCTTAATTCATGAGTCTACCACCATAAATGTTTGCTATAATTAAAATGAGCCTGTACAGTTACTGTCATATACGGTGTGTTGAAGCTGATTGCTAGACGCAAAACTAAGGCGCACGCGTTTCTTGTGCAAGTCTTGTGTAAAGGTTCAGTCAAAGCGATGAGGCCAAGCTGTAGAGGAGTGTGAGGAAATCTAAGGCACGTTATTGGTGCAATCCTTGTACGCATGAAACGTCTCAAATAGATGCATGCAAAACAGATGACGATGAATTTTCCATGAATTTCATGTTTTGTGAGGGCCCATGTTTCATAGCTAGGCAATTTGCTTGGTCAATTTCGTGCTTGCATGATTTCTAAACCGAAAATTAGATATGTACTTTTTTACCTATGTTAACAAATAAATTATGATTTGATTTGATATGATTTGAATCCGACACGACCGGAGAGAGATCAGGTGCAGAACCAACGGCTAAACGTGCTTTCCGTGGCACGGGCATATCATACCGACAACTTTCAAACTACGGGCTACTATTGAGTTTTTAATGCAATAAACTCAATAGCTCTTTTACCCCGACCCGGAAATCGAACCCAGGATCCCACGCTCAGCAGTCGCGCTTTCGACCACGAGACGTAGGAACATTATATTAAACTGTTTTATATTATGTCATATGGTATCACGATAGATTGCATCAGCCAAATACTAATTATTAATCTGCCAAGCTAAAATAGCCAATATTTCAGTCCATTTTTCTGCCTGGACAGCCGTCGTCGTCTTTCCAGTAACAGCTTAGCCTTGAGTGTCATTCGTGTTGCAGTTAACATTTATGCCACGGAACCCATTTTTTTTACCTCTATAAATTGCCCTACTACGTATTAAGAGCATAATCAGATAAATCAGCTGGTACATAGGCCCTCTCTTGGAGAGTGGTCTATAGATATATCCACCACGCGGGTGTGGTTTGATAGACTATGCCACATGTATTTGAATTTTTTGTTGATGCGTTGTTTCACCGTTTTGAAAGCAGTGACGATGAATTAATTTACACAAAATACAAGCGTTTCCTAGCTGTAGGTATCACTTCACATTTTAGTCTATTGTCCACACCAATATTCATAAGCAGCTCCGAAAGTTTCCCCTCTCTCATTCGGTCCCCCACTTCTGAATCCATTGCTATCGATTTAATATTACCATGCTAACCTGGGTACTATGTATTATGATTTCTAAATGAATACCGGAGCCGGGCAATGAATAGATGCATCTGGGACATGCATGCGCCCGGTTGAGTTGACGCACGTGTCTGCAGAATATTCGTCGCTTTCCAGACGACAGATTGGTAGCTATTAAGACGTATTTTATAAAGTTTAGAAGCTAGTGAGTCGGTTTATCTGTATAATATATATAGGGTCCCATTAAATAGATGGACAAATTTTAACACATCGTTCAATACGTCTAGCCAAAGAAATCCAAGCAAACACTGATTAAAGTGATTTTATTTTGACCTAAAATAATAAATTGCAGGCATTCTAGAATAAACACATCCACAAAGCGGTCAAAAAAAAAAAAACGAAATCACTTTAATCAGTGTTTTTTGTTTGCTTGGATATCTTTGGTTAATGGTACCGTATATGTCCATGGTGGCAATGAGCAGGCATGTTGTAAGTGTATGTTGGTATCAACAGAGATTAAAAAACCCACCTCCTAAAATAACGAAGAAGTTCCAAAGAAGTCCTGGAAACGAAAAATCGACATTTGTTATTTGGATAGAAATTGGACTACGACCCAGCTACTCGCTGATTACGCTCATGCTAAAACGTAATATGCACAAAGATGTTTTTTTTCTATGCTCTTCTGAAATATCTAAACCAAACAGTCCAAAGACCAAAAAAAAAAACACAACCGGCAATTTTTTTCTCAACCTCGGCCTCATCATACTAAGTACTAATTTTTTTTTAAAGAAGCCTCTCTTTATTCTAAAACGTCATGCACAAAACCAAAGTACCTACAACTTTTCAAAAAGACAAAAGTTGCCTGTTGCAGTAGATTACTAGTAACTGTAGAGTGTAGATCAGGAGATCGCTTTTGTCTTTGATGTCAACCAATAAACCGGAAAGTTTACTGTGCTTTTTAAAAAGCGAGAATCCTCTCGGCGTAGCAACAAATATTCAGTAGTCACCGTTGCCCCAGTTGCATGTATTTTCCATTCTTGCCACAAGTAATCAGGCAAGCGATCCATTTGTCTGATCACTACAATCGCCTGGAAAGGATGCGTGGACAATTACTGTGGTCGTTTTTTTCTTTGTTTTTGTAAAAACAGTGGCTTCAAAGTAGATAGATTGTTACGAGGTCCTTATGGCTTTCGAATTCGAATGATGTTGTCAGGCAGGCGCAGTTGGTAATATTTATTTATTATTTATTTATTTATGTACACACAGATACTTTACAGGACAATATATTAACATAGAAGAGCACACAGGAAAAAAAAATCAAATAAAAAAAAAAAAAAAAAAAACAATATTGTTGGAAATCTTATTAAAAAATCAAGATGGTGGTTCTGCCATTAGCGTAACCACGCCGGATGGCAAAAGGTCATCGATCAATGCCGTGCACATTATAACTCGTAATAAGTACGACGCGTCTACATTATCATTAGACCAGCCTTTTCCCAACCATGTTGGGGTAGGTTTGAAAAGCCGTTCAATGCTAGACCAATTCAAAGTTTAAGTGTTGTTGCCAAAAACGTGCTGCATAGCTAAATCAGCCTGTAACCTTCCCACTACTGGGGTACAGAATTCAACTGGAAGGGCACCATACACCACCACGAGGGCCCAGTGCGGGTTGGTAGATGTCATAATATTTCTTTCATCATTTGCGCCGCGCATTGAGCGCATTGGTGATGAAATAATTTACACAAAGATAAACGCCTGCCTGAGTTATTCACCATACTTACAATGCCCAACCCTCAAATAAATTATCCGTAAAAACCTCACGGTTAAATCTTTTATCTATTTTCGGGATATCGTCAAGCGGTTGGTTGCCTCTTCAGAGGGCTGGCCTATTTCTCGGCCAAAGAATCATTCATCATCAGCCATCCAATATGGTAATGCTGCCACCCTTTTGGGCACTTTCCCGTTGACAGCAATACGCACGAATTGACGCCGTTTAATTACTTTCTGTTTTTGATACATGTATATATTTTGACGTGAATATGTCTTTAAAATTGCTTCCATAGTAGGAGGTAAGTCAAAAAAAAACGAATGATAACAAAATCAGTGTATTTATGAGAAAGTTAATAAATCACAAATCAATGTAAAAAGAATGCCTTTTTCTTTCTAACCACAATAGAGCTACTGCACAATGCCAGTTGATTCTAATTGCAGCGCATTGTCGGCCACACGCGGTCCGCCTTCCAATATGTGGCGATTGAATTCGAAAATCATTTACATACAGGGTGGCGATTTAGTCAACAGCATCCTTCAAAGAGTTCAGCCGTTGATCCCGGCTGCCATTTATAGATCTTTGACAGTCGTTAAAGGTAGTCAGTGGCCCGACGGTCTGACAACCAGTCTTACTAATAGGTATCGTATTACCCAGTACTACTGGATTCTGGAGTAATACTGTCTGATTTTGAACTGCCAGGACCAACGGCTTCACGTGCTTTTCGAGGTACGAAGAATGAAAAAATATTTATTTGTCGCAGGGACATGACATTTATACAAAAAAAATAAATAAGAAATAATCATACAACGCATCACAAATATTGCACGTCGTGGCTGCGACAAGCAGGTTACCACTCAGCATGATGCTGTGCTATGTGGGACCCACAGCACAGCGCAACTTGGAAAATTGCTATGCAATGGATAGTCACCCATCCACAAACCAACCTAGGCAAGCGCGGCTTAACCTGAGACAATATTAAATTAAGGATTTTTTTTTGTTCTAGACTGGGAACCTTCTAATTACGGAGATATTACAATTTTTTTATGTTATAACTTTTAAGTACTTATAACTTTACTTTAAATACCTCCACGACCCCCGTACTATCCAATGCATCCATCAGCACAATGCTGAGTCCTAAAAACGTGAATTTTCACCCCAAAAAAATTATCGTATTCCCAGAAATATTTTTACGTACAGTTACTTAGTCTGATGTACAGAATGCTTGGTTGACGGCTTCGCGGTCCGTTTACACCCTCAAAATGTTCATGTAGTAAATAGTCATGCTCCAAACGATTACTAAAGTGAAGAAACTATACAGATTTTGCCAACAATCCAAATAAAAAATGTTGAAAGTTCGATCATAAACCAAGTACTTAATTTAATATGCAAAATGCGACTTTGGGGTCTCGCCAGAAGACATCAATGAATTGAAATGCAAGACACGAAGGGTCGTTCTAATACAATTTGGTTATTAATTAGGTATTATTTCTTCTTTTTTTACCTAATTACGGGGTGAGTAAGCCCTTAATGGTTTTATCAATTTGCATATTTATCCTTTTAAATATAAAGTGCATGTAAGTAATCAAGTGACTTTGACGTACATATTTGTAATAAATCACAGACTATTTTGTTTTTTTTTTCCAACTGCTAAAACAAAATACATTTACAAGAAAATCGAATTATTTTGTTACTATGTACATTGACTGACTGAAAAAAAAATAGATTTATAATCAGAATATTTTTAAATTTTGTTCAGAGCTATTTGGCCTACTATTGATGGAAAAGGAAACATATCAAAGTTTGATGATCTTTGGTTTTGTTCGAATAGGTACATATCCCTCTTTCTATTTAAAGTCGGTAAAAAAATATGAGATAGCTGTTTTTTGTTCTGTTGGACGGTCACTCTGGAATGAAAACCTAAAGGGTACTTCCAGTCGACCTAGAATCTTGAAATTTGGCATGAAGCAATGTTTTAAGTGTATAACAGAACCGACTGTCAACAAAGAAATTATATTTTTTTCTGATGAAATTGGAAAGGATTTAGGCCGCTTGTTGACAAGTAAGAATCCGGGATCTTCAATTATTAACTTTTGTATGCCTGGCTGTTCCTTAAATTTCATTATGAGAAAAGTTATTAATTACAACTTCAACCAAGACTCTATATTACTGATATTTGTTGGTAATAGAGGTAATGTGAACAAAGGGGAATTGTTCCAATATTTTAATTCATTGAGTAAACTTAAGTTAGGAAAAATTCTAATGTTCACATTCCCATACAGTCACAGTTTGCCACAGGAAGAAAACCTTTTAAGATTTGAAATTAACATGACATTACATAATTTGACATTTAATAATAATATGTTTCATTTAATTGATATTAATAATTATATTGGTAATAATTTATATTTGACAAAAGATAGATTCCTAATAGATAGGTACTATCTTTCTAGGTATTGTAAACGACAGATAGCGGTGTCACTGTCTTATTATTTTAGTATAACAGCCAAGAATTTAGCGAAAGAGATTGCTTCTATTGAGCACCATGACATGTTGAATAATCCACTGAGAAATTTAGTGCATAATATTGACATTGTAAATCATTTAAATTAGAGAATAGGACAATAGAGGCAAACTCTAGCAATCATGTACAATCTCACAAAACTATGTCTAATAAAAAGAGCTTAAAAACAAATACCATCAACCTGGTGCATCAGAACATTCAAGGACTGAGGAACAAAGACTTAGAATTAGAACTATTTTTGAATTTTAATAATATTGATATTCTTTGTATTACAGAACATTGGCTTCAAAGCCACCAGTTCATGATTAGTTTTAGTAATCACCAGGTTGGTAGCACATTCAACAGAGTTAATGCCATTCATGGTGGATCACTAATTTTAGTAAATAATCAGATTAAATTTAAAGACCGAAAGGACATAGTGAGCCTATCTGTTGAACGCATTATTGAAATAGCTTGTATAGAATTGGAGCAGTTCATTATATTAAGTGTGTACAGGCCCCCCTCGGGATCGTATGACTGCTTTGAGAAGGTAATGGATGAAGTTTTACACAAGATTTGTAACACAAACAAGTCCATTATCACTTGCGGTGATTTTAATGTAAATTTATTAGAAAACTCAAGTTCTTGTAGTAAAATTATGAGTCTGTTTCAGTCCTACAATCTCGTAAACCTATTTTTGGAGCCTACAAGAATAACGCCTACTTGTGCCACATGTCTAGACAATATTTATACTGATGTTATTCCAATCCATAAAGAAATTATAAATGCTCTAGACTCTGATCATTGCGGTCAAATGATTACCATTGATAACCAAAAAATCAAAGTGGCTAAAAAGGATATCACTGTTAACCCAAAAACGGTAAGATACTTGGAAACATTTAAAAATAAACTAATAAACAACTTACCATTATTGTCTACTGACAATCCTCATCATCAATATGATGAATTTTTTGATATGTATTGTAAGCAATTTAATTCCACTTTCATTCCCAAGACTATCTCAGTAAATTGTAATGCATCTTTTAGTGACTGGGCTACCATTGGTATTCACAAGAGTAGAACAAGGCTTTATGAGCTGTATAATGAAAGAGTTTTTGTAAATACTGCCGAATTTAATTTATACGTTAAAAATTATTCAAAATTGTTTAAAAAAGTGTGTCATATTGCTAAGTCACATTATTTGAGCTCCAAAATTAGAAACAGCAATAATATTGTTAAAACTACTTGGAATATTATTAATAATGAAACGGGAAAGTCTAGTAAACGTAATAGTGACTACAGCTTAACAATTAATGACAGAGTAATTACATCAGATTCGGATGTCGCCGCGGCTTTCGAAAGTTTCTTTTCTGACATTCCCGTTTCAACGACGAAATCCCTAAACTCGTCACCTACTGTTGCTGAATCTTTGCTAAAAGAAAATGTTAAAGCTTGCGACTCAGAATTTCATTTTGAACATGTCACATGTAGAGATATATGTATTAAAAACATTTCACACCTTAAATGTTAAGAAGACTGCGGATCTGTGGGGTAACTCTGTAGAAGTTGCCAAGTCTATTATTGATATTGTAGCACCTACCTTAGCTTCTATTTTTAATAATTGTATTGATTGTGGGGAGTTTCCTGACCTTATGAAAAATAGTAAAATTATACGAATATTTACATGTTAAATATTTTATTTTATTTTTTATTTAGTTTTCTGTATATTGACATTTAATGAATTGACATGATTATTTAATATGACAAATATTTTATTATTTTTATATTCTGAATGTGAGGACCATGTGGGTCTTTTTCTGATTTTGACTATTGTCTGGCAAACTGCCGGACAATGGTTAAAATTAGAAAAACAGTGCTATAAGCGACCCACCCAGATGTCCTTTCTTTGGTATTGTTTGTCGTGATGTTGAGCTCCTTGAGTTATAAGTCGAGCTCCACGATAACTGGCAAGTGCTTGCATTGACTGAACGTTTGTGAATGTGTGAACAGTGTAGGCCTTGTAGATTCCTAGAGGTGTGATAACTTTTGTTAACCTCTTATCTTGTTTTCCGTTTTTTTTGTGTAGTAAGCAATTACTTATTGTCGGGCCTATGCTGTCCCCCCATACTTGAGTACTAATGCTGTAACATGAACATATTGTAAAATCTAATCATTTTAAAAGAGTAACCATGGAGTTTCTTGCCGGTTCTTCTCCATAGGAAACGACCAACCCGAACCGTGCACCTTTTTGTCGACGTTTCATAAGTGCCCATGCAGGCCTATGTGAAATAAAAATATTTTGATTTTGATTGATTTTGATTTTGATTTTATAGCACATATAAAGGAAAAATTCCGAAAACCCTATATTTTTAGTTACATCACATATTTTTTATAGATAATGGTACGGAGCCCTTCGTGCGCGAGTCCGACTCGCACTTGGCCGGTTTTTTCTAATTGGGCTATTTTATTCGTTGGCTTGAGCCAATTCACCGTCTTTGACGTTGAAACTTTTGAACAATTTAATTAGATATACAGAATGCACTTAATAAGTGTGAAGTCTGTTTTTGTTTCTAAAATCATTTAATTTTAGTTGTCTGACAATTCTTGTTTTGTTTTGTTTTGTAATTGTTTATATTTCTAGGTTCGATTCTCAAGTCGGGCAAAGTGTTATTAGGTTTTTTCATAAGGAATCTCTCTCCGTGGCGCAGCAGCAGCTCCCGCGAGAGATCACATCTTGTACAGCAAGACGTTGGCGTTGTTGCTATTAACTGGACTAGCTGGACCCAAAGCTCGAAAAAGCTTTTACGACGTTAAAAGCAGTTTAAAAAAACCGGCCAAGTGCGAGTCGGGCTCGCGCACTAATGGTTTCGTACCATTATCTATAAAAAATACGAAAAAAACACGTTTATTGTATGGGCAGGACACCCTTAATATATTTTTTTAAAATTTTTAGCATTTGTTGTTATAGCGGCAACGGAAATACATTATTTGTGAAAATTTCAGATTTCTAGCTATCACGGTTTATGAGATACAGCCTGGAGACAGACAGACAGCGGAGGCTTATTAATAGGGTCCCATTTTACCCTTTGGGTACGGAACCCTAAAAAGAACTATTTAAAAAATATATAACAGCCTGCTGCTTTATCCGATATTCCAGACTACATTCAAGGCCTAAAGGACAAGTTATTACTGTAGTATTAATTAAGTTTCCGTTGTTATGATAATATCATGCAGTAATTAAAATGCAGGTATTAAAGTATTACTAGCACTGCAGAATTATACAACAAGCTTTTGTTATGAGACATTTTCTTAATTAGCTCGGGATGTAAAATGTTTTGTGATGCAAATACAATGTGGAATATTCACATGTGTAATTGAGCTTACTTCTACCAGAATGGGCTATCCCACAAAATTTTATTACATGCTTTCATAAACTCACGTTTTTTCGCATGGGGGTAGCCAGAGACCACAGAACGCCATCTGCTACGATCCTTACATACTCCTTGCGCTTCGTTCACGTTTATCCTCGCAAGTCAGTTGAGAGTACTACGCACCTGACTTTTCTATAGAACCTCACCAAAAAGGTCAGATTATGTCCTTCTAGGGCGTTCTGGCGTCGCAACTGACATCTGCCTTGTGAAACCTTTTGTTTGTCGCTTTTCACTTGCGCCAGAGGCTGCGGGGCCATCGCGGACACGGGCACGTCGCTGATCATGGGCCCCAGCGTGAAATGGAGACGGGCGCCACGCCCATGGCGTTCGGCCTGTACGTGGTGAACTGCTTGCTCATTGCTGCTGCCGGTCTCCTTCACCATCGCCGGCACCAAGTTTACGCTCGAGAGCACCGACTACGTGCTGCGCGTGTCGCAGTTCAGCGTGCCTGTCGGGCTTCATGGGTGTGGACATCCCGAAGCCCAACGGGCCGCTGTGACGACGTGTTCATCGGCAAGTACTACACCAAGTTCGAAGTGGCGAGCGCGCTCTAGCGACACCTTCACGACATTATCGACTAATATTATATTTGAGTAGTGTAGTCATTGTAGCGACCTCCTTGCATCGCAATCGATCCAAGCTTTCTAATATCGATTTGTAATTGATGCAGTGTTGCTCCACCACCAACTAAAGTCATCGCCATGACACAACATTTGACAGAATTACACATGACAATACTGTCCTTTAAGTTTTTTATGTTTGTATTTTAGAAATAAAACGTTTCACTCATTCTCTCAACATGAACAAACCATATAAATAAAAAATAATATTTTTGGACGTGACAACGTTTAATAAATCGATGAACACCGGCTGCATGCACGAAAAGGATGACTCATTGTCCCGTTACGCTCATTGTACGCTTGCGCCGCATCTATCTCTCTTCCACTCGATTGGCCTATGCGTCTGAGGAGAAGAAAGACAACGGCAGCACACAACTTACATCTACACGTGAACTGTTTATAAAGTGAAGCGAAAAGTTAATGTCTTTATAATATCCATACAAAATAGTGTCAATACTGAAATAAAAATGATTCAATTTTATTCATAAAAGTATGCAATCATTTCATATTTTTTTGTAATGACGTTGTCACGTTAAACTATCGTCCGTAAACCAACTTTACAAACAACCAATTTTTTATTAACCTCAGTCCATAATTTATCGTTCAAAGTTACACCACACATGCATACCTAAGTCAGTAACTCTTACAGTATAACAAATCAAAGTGATTACTTGAATAAAGTAATTACATAAGATACGATTTTTATTCCGTAGTTTACTAATTGCTTGAAGTTAGAATTCTTAGCTTTGCTTTCTTTGACGGTTATATTGTCACTTACGTGATATCTTCCGTGATTGTTCATAATTTTGAGCTCCCGATATTTCGACGCTGTTGCAAGCGCCATGATCGATCGGGAGCTCAAAATCATGAACAACGCCGTAAGTGACAGTATAAGTTTAGTTTTAAATCGTGAAAGCTTAAAACAGGGTTCTTACTTCGTTCAAATTCTTGTCTATTGCATATAAATGGTTGCTTAAGTAAGTTATTTATACTCAAGTAATTACTTTAACTTCTTCACTCTGATCTTATAACTTAGGTATATTTTGGATTTTGGGCTGCGGGACTGTTCGAAAGAGATACCGCGGCCCTGGAACGCAAAGGGCAAAGGAAGGAACATGATTGGGTTTTAGTCAGTAAAAGTCTGTCACTCCCTTCCGCTCCGCCCATAGCGGGAAAAGTCATTTGATGATTTCACAACCCAAAAAAAGGTACATTTTGGAGTTTCCTATCCATTTAAACCAGTTGCCTATGTATCCAAAAAGTATGCACAGAACAGATTAATCAATCAGAATTTACTATCGAAAATCATTGCAATAACCTACATCGAAAAATGGGAGAAATAGGTATTTGATGTGGGTCAGCACAATTTGGTAGAACTACGTTCGTTTTACCTCGCTATGCTTCATCACCGTGAGGTTGAATGACACTCGCACGTCATAAAACGATAAGACGGCCTAGAAAAAGTGTTATTTAATCAGCGGCCGATAGTTAACCTTAATCAAGTTTAAAACTTAAATTGATAACAAAAGAGGTGCAACATTTACGGCGTCGACTATACAAAAGCTTGAGGAAGACGTTTCACGGAAAACAAAAACCGGCCAAGTGCGAGTTGGACTCGCGCACCGATGGTTCCGTATAAAACCTGTATTTTGTTATTAAAATATATATTTACGGTTTTCAGATTTTTTCCTTTACATGTGCCGTAAGACACAACGACGACTTCCTGTTAAATTACATGATTCTAGGTCAACGGGAACTATCCTACTGGTTTTGATTCCCATGACGTGTAATCGCAAAATATGCGACAAAAACGGTCACATCTTTTGATCGCGTAGACTTACCAATTTGATTGTTTCACAGCTGAAAGAAACTGTAGACCCAAGCATATGATATTAATTTCGCCCTTGATACCTTTGCGCGTTCCTGAGAAGAAAAGGGTCTTGTCAGACAGATAGACAGACAACAAAGTGATCCAATAAGGGTTCCTTTTTCCTTTTGAGGTACGGAACCCTAAAAACAGTCGGTGATTAACTTTACAATCGCCTTTTTCAGAATCATCATTATACATAGTATAGGAACTCCTTTAAATCCGGAAGGTATTAAACCTACTAAAAATAAACTTCAGCATAAACCAATACTGACACAAATACTTTGAGGAACATCGCAGAGGCATCCACTATATCAGATTGCTTGCACTGAAAATTTAATAAGTTGAACGTCAGATGAAAATATCCCCTCCGACTTGTAACAGTGTACCTGTTACGGTTAACAGTTCTTCGAGTATTTTGACTGTTACATTTACATAGGAACTAGTATTTTATGTAAAAAGTTATGAGTGCCAGTTTTATTCGAGGAATTATAGAGATCCTTGGTAAATTATTTCCTGTGTTCAAGGTTATTTATTTATTTTACTATTTATGTACACACAGTAGACAACACAGGAAAATAATATTATAATACATGAGTACAAAGGTACTGCTAATTTCTCAAGAAATTTCTGCTAGCAGACCTGCAAAAGGAGAAATGAAAAAGAAATGTAGACAATAGTGTGTGAGAAAAGGAAGAGAAAAAATACTCACTTACTCATTTCCGATAATAATTTTATGTAAAAACCGTAATTTACATATAGTAGCAGGAATGGAAAGGCCTAATGGGAAAATGCATATTTACATAAACTGACACCTTTTCCTCATGGGGGTAGGTAGAAACTACAGAACGTCACCTACGATTCTTTCAGAATCTTTTTGCGTCGCCCACGTTCATACAACTGATTATACCCATTCCGGTTGCGTGTACTATGCACCTCATCTTCTGTTGTGAAAACAATTACTGAACATGTCTCAGTCTTTCATTCAAAAATGCAAAGTTTATCTTCATTTTCCACTGCGTTTTGGCTATAGGTACATACCTGTTCCACCAAATAACTGTTATTCCCGTCTCTATTGGAACGTTAAAGTATGCAGTCTTTATCAAAATATTAGTAGCAGCTCTTGCTTTGATTTTTAATACCGAAGATACTGTGGTAATGTCAATATAATATTTGGTTAGGTTAGGTTAGTAAAATAAGCTGAGTTCCGTTTTCTATCTGAAACGTTGCAGACAGAAATAGGAACTCAGCTTTTTTTTTAAGCAATGCAAAGGTACAGTATAGTTGAGAAGAATAATATTTTATGCTTTGTTCCATGCAGTGTTGTTTTACGCATAAGCTATGGTAATTGGTATTTGCTCAGTTAGTTTTTTTGGTATAGGAGCATTGAGTGAATGCTTGTTTTGCACCATGCTGAGAGAGGCCTGTGGGCCTAATTTAGGACCAATTTCATTTGTTTTATTTGTTTTTTGGTCCTTTCGGCTGGAACACGGTAGCTAGGAATGAAACTATTTGACTAGGCGTAGAAACAGATACGTTCGCAAGCGATGGCACGGAGCCGATCGTATGCGTCGACATCCTGCCGGACGCGATCGGTTGCGGCCGTATCCGTTCGTATCCTTTCCGATCCGATGCAATGCGAGTCGTTTGGTGGAAATCATCCTTAAGGAATCGCCGCCGGCAGTGACGAGAGAAAGGAGTACTTATGAAATCGTCTTCGTGCCACACGAAGTTATGGCTGTCACAGGCATTGTCAGAATTTTTCCAGGCCGTCGGTTTTATGAGTCAATTGTGACGCCCAGTTACACATTTGGTATAAATATGGAAAATGTTGCCACAACTGCCCCTGGTTGGAAGCCTTACACTCGAGGTATAGGATAGCCCGGTTAAACAGACGACAACCTCCTAGGTCAACCTGACCATTCACAAAAAAAAAGAATGCCAACTGAATACTTGTCTCGATGCGGCAGCCCCGACTTCCTCACAAGTAACCAGAAGGTTGTTAAGAATTCATGTAAACACTTTTTGTGTGTGTGTCAGTCGATTACAGCCATTGGTTCTTCTGAAAAAATTATTAAAAATAATATTTATTTCAAAGATCATTAAATTATTTACAAACTACAAAACTATAATAGGAATAAATATGTACAAGTAGAAAAGGGTTACAGGGCGTCCAAAAATTTGTCCGTAGCGCTGTCAACAGGAAAAGTGCCCAGAAGGCAGGCAGCATTGCCACGTTGGATGGCAATGCTGATTCTTTGGCCAAAAAATAGGCCCGCCTGGTCACGTGAAGAGTCGACCAACCGCATGGCGATTTCCCGAAATACTTTGTTCTTCTTGAAATATTTTATGTTCATACCGATATGTCTACTGCGACAATACCGTACTCTAGCAGCGCGCAGCGGCCGCTTAGGCATCGCCGTACCCTTTGTAAAAACCAACCTAACACAATATTCCTGGGCAAACACAAGCACTAAGCAGTAGCGATACAATAAAAGATAAAAACCTAACCATTTGCAACCGAATTGATTTGGTCAGCGCGTTGCCTTGTCGTATTTAATTCTGGACGTACTTTTAGGGTTCTTTAACAAATAGTGACGGACGGCAACCGTATTATTTTGCAGTAAATTCACAAATTTCAGTCCTAAGGTTTTAAATTTCAGTGTTAAAGTTTAAATAAGCTGGCAGCGATGATAGTCATATTCATCATAGTGTGTTTGAATCCTGCCTGATAGTTCCTTCATTTTAAGGTTAATAGATAATACCTTATTGTCGAATTTAAAGCATTGATTTTTCAGTACATTTCAGAGAATCCCAATAAAATATAAAAATCTTTATTTCAGGTTTAAATGGGTACGGTAAATCTCCTTAAATACTAATTTCTTAGAATGAATGTGCACTTAATTGTCAAAGGAGTGCTTTGGCACTCGTATTAGGATTATCCTGTATCACGAACGCCATCACCTTCCTCCGGACCAACTAGACCAATATTATTAAGGTCACAGCACACATAACAACTCCGAAAGGCATCGGCACCGTATCGCCTTTCGCCTCGACGTTAAACAGGCGTCAACCGAACGTAAGCAAGCGCATCAGCAGCTCCGATACGTCGACTCGGCTGCGGTTAGGCGACGCCGCGCTTACGGCTCGCCGACCGCTGCGCTGGTTGACCTGGTTGGAACCAGATCAGTTTGAATCCTAATAACTAGAAAATGTATGCCGCTAGTTAGTAGTTTGATACATATTATATGTAAACTAACCTACAAAATCAATTAAACACGCGAGCATCACGATTGGAAGTTGCTCTGTGAATGATAGCACGTGTGGCAACAGTAGTGTGCGTAAGGGTTGGACCCGGGTGCTACTATTGTGAGGATCGCCCGGAACCACGGTGGAGCACACCGTCGAGGTCTGCTCCGCTTGGGAGGAGCACCGCCGTGTCCTCGTAGCGGCGATTGGCGGCGGCGACCTCTCGCGCCCGGCCCTGGTTCAAGCCATGGTCCGGGGCGAGAGGGAATGGGAAGCCGTCGCCTCCTTCTGCGAAGTAGTCATGCTAGCGAAGGAGGTTGCGGAACGTGAGAGGGAGAGAGCCTCACGTCCCAGCCGCCGCGGGAGGAGAAGCACCGGGCATCGGGGGCCACGCCGTGATGGCTCCCGGCCACTGTAGGCACGGGCCTGTGGACGGTGAGTAATGGGCTAGCTCGCCGTCCGTCCGTCGTATGACGACGGGCAGGCCGTGTCGACGGCGCGTTCGTGTTCCACGCGCGCCTCAAAGAGTTGTCAGCAAACGGGAGGGGCCCGCAAGGGCCGGTGCCTGCCAGGGCCGCGGGACTGTTCGAAAGAGATACCGCGGCCCTGGAACATAAAGGGCCAATGAAGGAAAATGGGTGGTTTTTAGTCAGTAAGAGTCTGACACTCCCTTCCCCGCTCCGCCCAGGGCGGGGGGGGTCATTTGATGATTTCCCACAAACCAAAAAAAAAAAAAAAAAAAGGGTTGGACGAAGAGACGTAAACTCGGGTACGACGAGTCGTAAGCGAGTTGACCATGCACCGCACCACGGTTCGTGAGCTTGGCCCGAGGCGAGGCGATTACGTTACGATTCCGATTAGTGTGCGTTACAGTATTGAGTTTCATTCAAATAATACTGAACGGCTCGAGTTGATACGGTGCGGATCCCTTTCCGAGTAGAAAGAGGATCAAATGTTATTTTTGTATATCAAATATTAACTGAGGATGTTTAATCATAATTATCACGTTACCTTGAATGCAGTTCATTTTTAATTTATCCGTAGATAAAATCACACAAACATCCAAAAAAAAAAACCACATTCAATTCAATCATTCATTTTTCTTTTTTTTTTCATTGACAGACGCAATAATTAATATTAAGATTAAATATAAAAAATACATCGTTTATTTTTAAAAGTGCTCATTTACAATAAATCAATTAGATTTTAGAGGATAAAATAATATTGCCCCCTATTTATATATCATTTCGCATAAAACGAATTCATAACACTACAGAACCCAAAGCAAATCTTCACATTCACTTGACCATTTATTTTTCAATATACTACAATTTGAATCGCGCAAAACAGTTTGAATACAAATAAGGCAGTCGGATTCTGTTTGCATACAACGGAGTTGAATCCTGATATACATTGCCTGTTTTATAGCGTATTACCGTTTGATATTGAATGTGATAGTGGCAACGGAAAACGATATTTGTTTTGAAGATTAAGCTGAATTTTAGAATGTATACTGATGTGGAATTTGTTTTGTAATTGTTTGATGTTTGTTGAGTTAAAAGTATTGTTCACACCACGACCAATCAAACTATATACATAACCAGTTTATGCGGATCTCTTTTTGTAACGGAAATCTATTCAAAGCAAGGTTATGGTATACTGTAAATGTACAGCTTGATGTGTCGCCGTATGTACCAAACGTAGGTCTACCGCTTTCAAAACGTTTTTTTTTCGATATATTTTATTCACCCTATAATGTCCCACTGCTGGACAAAGGTTTATTTATTTTGTTTATTCCATTACCTTCAACTCCTCTGTATTAAATATGTTATAATTTTTATCACTTTGGCGTTTTAATTTATAGGGTCGCGGCACCAATGTACCTACCTACATCTTTGTGCACGAATCCAGCAAAAACAGGCCACTTGTTTCCCATCCGTGGGTTTTTTGTTTACATTAAAATAAAAGCAAGCAACCAAGCGAGATCCTTGTGGCTACATAAAACATTTGTAACGTTATTTCATTCTAAAATAAAAAGTTAACCTTATAATAACCGATAGAAATATCATCATCTGCCTTTTTCCATATCTGGTGGGGTCGCCTTCCAGTCTTGCCGGATTCAGCTGAATACCATTATTTTACATGGAGCGATTGCCTATCTGACCTCCACAAACCAGTTAGTACTGGGTAATACGATGCCCCTTGCTAAGACTAGTTGTCAGACATTCAAGCCACTGACTCCTGTAACGAATGTCAAAGATCTATTATGACAACCGGTACCAACGGCTTAACGTGCTTTCCGAGGCACGGAGGAAACTCGGTATGTAATGGGTGGTCAGCCATCCACGGATCTCGGGGCTAACCGAAAACATTTTTAACCGTTATTTTTTATCCATACAAATAAATAAAATTGGAGTGTCTTTAAGTAATATCAAAATAACAGCTTTTTACTAAATGCATATGAAAGTACATACAGTACTTTTAATAAAAACACTTTTTTTTAATTGTCTGTCTGTTCCGGCTAATCTCCGAAACGGCTGGACCGATGACAGGACTTTTACAAGCAGATAGCTGATGTTATAAGGTCTAACATAGGCTACTTTTATGTTAAAAATTATTAGGGTTCCATGAAAAAAAAATTAAAACCATTGAAATGGTTAACAAAATCCGATTGAAACGGCTAATCTCCGATACGGCTCGACAGATTTTCAGGAGACTTTAACTGGCAGATAGAAGCTGTTATAAGGAGTAGCTAAATCTAAGAACTAGGGTCCCGTGCAAAAAAAACCCTTGAAATTGGTAACAAAATTCGATTAAAAAAAGGAAGAAGTTAATATATTTTTTAAATAATTTCACGTGAACGAAAATCGCGGGTTACATCAGTTACTTCTAAAATATAAATGTAACCACAAAATAACCGATACAAGTACATACAACCCTATTCATGAAACCTTAAAATTCAATGTGACAGTCAAAACAGTCTCTATTTCAACTTTCAAAACAAAACTAAAGAGGTATTCCTCGTAGCGCTCCCGTTTTGAAACGCTCCCATCTAAGCGCTCCCGTTTTGTTCCTCCAAGCGCTCCCAAAAGGAGCGCTTAGAGGAACGATTAAAAATATTAAAATTTATTTCCTCGAAGCGCTCCCACGTTTAAAAATAGGGAAAAGCATGAAGTAATGAATTATATCGATAATTTTTAAAAACTCATGTGTGCATCATCGACATCGAAGTTGCTTAACCAAATTACGAAATTGAGAGAATAATATCTTTTTGCTTTCGGCACTCTTATGTGTATACAAGGACCAATGTTATTGTGTAGGTATTCAAAGAGGATGTTATAAATAAAACGCATAGATATACTTAATATAAATTATATACGTATAATAATCACATTGCAGTAGACCTACATAATAATTACATTAGTACTTTGTGTGTACCACTGGCGACGGGGTGTGGACGAACGGGAATAACCCCTGGCGACTAGCTCCACGCCACGGTACTGTGACTTCAGGCGCTCAACACCCTAGAAACTACATCCATAAATACTCAGTTTAGTAGTACTGCAACAGATCCAAGTCCAGTCATAGATTCTCCTACTACTAGTTCTACAGCGGCTCCAAGTACAACTAACCGTGTGCCTAGGACAAATATCATTTGGAAAACGAAGAGTCTGAACATAAATGATGACCAACTACGTTTTCATGGATCAGACACGTTACCTCCAGAAATACTTCGTTTAGACACTCCATTTGAGGTATTTTCATATTTGTTTACTGAAGATATTATCAACCTTATAAGAGACCAGACTAATTTATACTCTGTCCAGAAAGATGCCAATAAACCCGTAAATGTAACTAGTCAAGAAATACGCCAATTTATTGGTATTGTATATTACATGTCAAGTGTAAAAGTGATATTGAATGTCTCATTCAAGATAAAAAGACAACATGTTCCTCCGAAAGATGTGAGGTTGGACCATTACGGGCACTGGTCAGTTTGGGTGGATAAAAGAATGAGGTGCAAATTTCCAGGCTGCACAGGGTATACGCAAACAGTTTGCGAAAAATGCGGGGTTAGTTTGTGCTACAACAAACAAAACAACTGTTTAAAAAAAAATCATATTTCTTAACTTTATTTAGTTATTTTAGCATTGATGAAGCAATGTTGTATTTCTGCAACACATAGTTTTTTTGGAATAATAAATACTTTTTTTGTAATGAGTTTTTTTTTATTATTTTTCCCATTAATAAATACCCATTTACCACCTTGTTTCTGTACAATTAATATAAATAATGACCTTGCGCCATAAAGGGTTAACCATTTTATCAATCGCATAGGTAGCATCACCGTTGAGCGCAATACGTTACTGGATCCCGGCTCAGAGCAGGTGATTTTAGTCAGTAGGTGGTTTTAGTCAGTAAGAGTCTGACACTCTCTCGCCCCGCCTAGGACAAGGAAAGTCATTTTTACCATTGACGTAAACGATAGACACCTCATTGCCTTATTTCTACGAAAAACTTCCGAAAAAAAACATTGAGGTGTGCGGGGAAGGGGGTAGTAATGGGAAACATAATGGAGAGAAATCATAAGCTTTCTAAACAATAAAAAAATATGAATAGGTACATATGTCGGTAGATTATATTCATCTATTTGGTGGACTAAAGGATTTACAACAAAACAAAAAAATAAAAATTACCAAACCCGTGCGAAGCCGGGACGGGCCGCTAGTTGTATATTATAACAATGTGTTCTACTTATTATCGATAATTTCAGTTAGTATAGTCCCATCTCTATCCGAAAGTTAATCATGGGAGCGCTTTGAGGAACAAAACGGGAGCGCTTAGATGGGAGCGTTTCAAAACGGGAGCGCTACGAGGAATACCTCAAACTAAAACCCTAAATTAAATAACTACAATATAAAAGCTACTAAATCAATAAAACATTTGAACACCTTTTAATCAACATCTAAAGTATCTGACTACGAAAGGGTTAAACAAACAAGGTCCAGGGTAGACGACCAAAGGTCTGTCCGAAAGGGTTGGGCAGTTATAAGCCCACTAGTAGCAATTAATTTCTAGTTTCAATTGTTAATTTGCTCTATGGGGGTACACGGAGCAAATATCGTGCGAGGGGTACGGAAATACGGTTTGAAAGGATTGTGGACGAGGATTTTGTATTTTATTTTCCTCTAAAAACTTTTCAGTGAAATGATGTTTAATAAATTTACGTATTAACTGGACTTATATGGGTATCGATATCGCACGGAAATAATAACTAATGAGAATAACATTAGCATTGGTATTAAGTCCGCCAATGTACTTTGTGCTTGAAGTGTTAAATAAATAACGTGTTATTCTATTATTTATTTATGATATCCAACAAAGGATGGCCACAGATCACGAGAAAAAGATTATTAGGGACGATAAAAGTATTACGTAGGTGTACTCCTTCACTTACAGGAGACTACGACATCCTAACTAATATTAAAATTGCGAAAGTAAGTTTGTTTATTTTTTCACGCCTAAAAGTACGCACGCGCGCGTAGTCGCGCTTTTTTAGTTCTTTTGTATTTTGAAATGTTTAGAATAACTTTTTTTACCTTTATAATTTGTACGCCGTTATTGGCAAAACATGGACGCTCACAACATATATTTACTCAATACCTTGCATGTCTGATTAATCAGTGTATGTAAACGCATGTTTGACAAATAAATGATTCTTATTCTTATTCTTAAACCACTGAACCCATCATCCTGAAATTTTGCATAAATACGTTGTCAGGTGTACAGAAACGGATATGTAGGGTACCTTTCATCCCGAAAAAAAGGACTGTTCTCGAGGAAACCAACAATAAAGTTCATATGATAATAAGTGGCGCCACGTGTCTTTCAAATCATGATTGAATTATAGAAATTTTAGAAGTGTGCTAAGAGTTTAATTGTTAAATTATAAATTAATGCGAGTGAAGCCGCGGGCAAAAGCTAGTGCATAATAAAATTTACATCTGAGATAACTAAGTTATTGTAATACCAATAAAATAAAAGAATAAGTTTAAAATAATTAAAATTGAGTTTTTAATATTTCGATAATAATAAAAACTTCCCCACCAGTATTAGATACACTGAGTAGTCTGTTATTATATAAAACGATTGTTATGTTTCAGAGTGTCCTCAAATACGACAACATTATGACGGCATCGTTGATGTAGTGGTCTTGTTGGGCAAAGTTTAGTCGGATTTTGCCATCAGGAATTCCTCAGTAAGTCAGTAGCATACACAGAGTCTAAAATTGTGTCCGGTTGGTGGCAATAGGCTCGCGCTCAGAGGATAAAATATAGTGAAGCTTAAATTAATACTATTTCATACTGTATTTTCTGACTTATTAAAATTTTTCACTACTCTACTAACTCAATAAATATAAGTAAGAAAAGGGTTTTTTTTTAATACACACGCTAAACAAATATATTTCTTATAGGAATAAATATAATTTATTTTATTTCGAGCTATAATGTACTCTTTTTCGCGGATCAAAAGACTAATTTAGCAATTTGTCAGTTCATTGTCTGTGTGACATCGCATGTTTATCCCCTGTGCCCTTCATATTGTATAACCGATGTTATTTTATGTTCTAGTCTGGAAAAAGTCAGTCAGTCTATCCAGCAGTGTGTCCCTGTGTAAATGAGGGTTCAGTTATTTGTGTTTCATTTTCTAAGTGTCGTGTATGCCGTCCGTGTTTGTGTTGAAGGGCAATGGTCGCAAGTTTTGTGCCGCGTCACTTATCATACTTATATCCTTTGTTTTGCAAATTAACTGGGTTTCGATGACATTTTTATTTGTTTTATGGGATAGCTCCTTTTATAGTAGTATATTTTATATTTATAGCTATGCGTTATAAGAAAACTAATTGTCATAACTTTTTAGAAAGGAATCCTTGCACCCTATCTAACTCTGCCAAATACAAGTTCCAATACCTGGTAAGAGTAATTAGGTAGGAGTAAATAAATTCATTTATAAAATTGCACTGAAAAATGTTTTTATGTAAAATTGTAAGTAATGCATATTCCAAAGCGTCTGCTTGCTCGAAATGGATAATATGTAACAGAATCCTTTCATATTATATTCCAAGAAAGAGATGCATTTCTTTGTGCTCAAAGAAACGAAGAATATTATAATAAATAACTGTACAAGATGGTGATTACTTTGGAAGAATAGCTTTTGGATAGAGAAAATACAGTTTGTATTTTAATGAGAAAAAATATTAGATACTAGTTGTTGCCCGCGACTTTTGTTCGCGCGAAATTATTATTAAAATATAATTACTACCCTTTCTGAATCGGATTTAGTTAATTTATTTTTTCACGGAACCCTAATTCTTATTCTAAAATAACAGTAGCCTTTTTTTTTTTTTTTTTGGGGGGTGGGAAAACATCAAATGACTCCTCCCGCTCTGGGCGGAGCGGAAGGGAGTGTCAGACTCTTACTGACTAAAAACCACCCATGTTCCTTCATTGGCCCTTTATGTTCCAGGGCCGCGGTATCTCTTTCGAACAGTCCCGCAGCCCTGGCAGGCACCGGCCCTTGCGGGCCCCTCCCGTTTGCTGACAACTCTTTGAGGCGCGCGTGGAACACGAACGCGCCGTCGACACGGCCTGCCCGTCGTCATACGACGGACGGACGGCGAGCTAGCCCATTACTCGCCGTCCACAGGCCCGCGAAATAACAGTAGCCTTAGTTAATCCTTAGAACATCAGTTATCTGTCAGTCCCGTCAAAATCGGCCCAGCCGTTTCGCCCAATTTTTTTGCACGGAACCCTAATTATTTTCGAGTGCGTTGATCTAGTGGTTGCAAGCGCAACTGCTGAGCATATTATTATGGTCTGGGATTTGAATCCCACGTCAGCAAAGTGTTACTAGTTTTTTTGCCCAGTGTTAGGATTTGTCCCTGGTTGATGGCATTAGGGTCGCTCTTTATAGTTTAGGACTTAAAATACCTGGTGAAAATGAAAGCCTGCTATTGATACATCTTTGCCTAACCGTTCATGAACAACAAGTGTGATTTTGTAACATAAAATCAAGGCGCATTTTTGCCGCTGAATGGTCAGGCAGAGGTGTACCTAAACTTATACTGTCACTTACGGGATATCTTCCGTGATAGTTCATGATTTCGATTTTGTTTTTTATTTTTATTTTTTGCATTCTCCAGCCAATCCGCGATCATGGCGCTTGCAACAGCGTCGAAATATCGGGAGCTCAAAATCATGAACAATCACGGTAGATATTCCGTAAGTGACAGTATAAGTTTTAAACGTGAAAGCTTAAAACAGTGATAGAGGTGTACCAATTTGGCAATAACTCATCGTTTAATAGGTATGGAGAAGATGTTACCAACATCCACAAAAAAAAAACACCGTAACATATTCACGCACAATGGTCCACTTTATGGACTAAGTGCGGAAACCAAAATCCCTAACATAGAACATAGAATAATAATAATAATTCATTTATTGGCATAAACAAGTAACTTACATAGTAGTGAATCACTGGTGCCTGTGATAGGTAGTGAAACACCTGTATTACAGGTCACCAGGTTTCCACTCAGAAAACATTTTACATTTATCATTGTTTGGTACCAAGATTAAAGGTTGATTAGCAAATTAAAAGAGAAAACAGTAAACATTAGGGAAATAAAAGAAATATAAGAACAAAAAGTATTTGAATAATTACTTACATGGTGTAGGTGTGTGTGTGTGAGTATGTGAAAGTGTGTGTGTGTGTGTATGTGAATGTGTGCGTGTGCATAAGTGTGTGTAGGTGTGTATGCGTATGATGTACCTGTATGTTGTAGGTTAATTAAGCCAAAACCTGCAACAGACCCTCAGAACACCGTAACATAACATTGCGCCTGTAATACCCAAATTCAGTACCAACAGTACTCCTTAATATCGCTAGTTATGTTTAACCATATCCAAATTCCAATACCATAGGAGTAAACTTAAACTATGTGGAGTATTTCTACTAACCTCTCTGTTATGTGCAGTTTCTGGCCACGTTTGCCCCGCGAACATGATCAGATCGTCACACCACCTTCGCCGCGGTCGACCTCGGCGATGTCCACCCTGTGTCCAGTAAGCGACGATCTTTACCCACCTCTCCGGGTCCATCCGTGTGATGTGGCCATCCCACTCCCGCCTTAGCTTGGCTGCTTTAACTCAAACGTCAGCTAATTAAGTTATGGAGCGTGAGAGGAGTGGCCTTTGCCCAGTAATGGGACACAATATAGGCTCATCATCATCTGCCTAGCCTTTTCCCAACTATGTTGGGGTCGGCTTCCAGTCTAACCGGATGCAGCTGAATACCAGTATTTTACATGAGCGACTGCCTATCTGACCTCCACAACCCAGTCCCAGACACAATATAGGCTATGAAAAAAAACTACTAAATCAACAAAATTTTTTAATAACTCCCAACAATAAATAATTTTCCATGAGCACTGGAGCTGAAGATGACTTGTAAAATAAAAATAGAATATATCGCGAGCACGTGAAAGTCTTCCCTTTGCCGTATCATCAATCTTCACTACGCAGAGGGAATTAATTAAATTTCGCACAGACTCAGTTACGCGGACGTGGGCTTAGCTGTTATGGAAGGGACATGCTGTGGATTAAGTAATTTATTTCAGGTATGTTGTACGTGGTCCCGACGTAAATCGTAGTTTTGAACCCGGACAGGTGCTTTATTTTGTGTAATTTATTTTATCACCACTACTCTCAAAACTAAATACAAATTACTGACGTTGCTCAAAAAGCCGCTAAGCTGAAGTGGGACTGGTCTGGCCATGTCTGACGAGCTTTGTGCCGAAATAACCTTTTTTTTTTTTTGGATGGTAATTCATCAAATGACTCCTCCCGCTCTGGGCGGAGCGGAAGGGATTGTCAGACTTTTACTGACTAAAAACCATTCATGTTCCTTCTTTTGCCCTTTATGTTCCAGGGCCGCGGTATCTCTTTCGAACTGTCCCGCAGCCCTGGCTGGTATCGGCCCTTGCGGGCCCCTCATGTTTGCTGATATCTCTTTGAGGCGCGCGTGGAACACGAACGCGCCGTCGCCACGGCCTGTCGTCATACGACGGACGGACGGCGAGCTAGCCCATTACTCACCGTCCACAGGCCCGCTACCGAAATAATCTCAATGTGAAGCCCTGACACAGCCAGAAGGCGACGCGGTGGACCTCGCAGGAGATGGCGGGACGAGGTGGACAGTACCAATGACCAGTGGTCCACATTAACCCTAGATTGAAAGATTTGGAAGTCATGGGGAGAGGTCATTGCCCAACTTTGGGATGACACAGGCTAACAACAGTAGCACCACTGTTCTTAAAACCATTAAGTAAAACATCGAGAGGAAACCGGCATGACTTAGAAGCAAAAATTCGAAGACATTTGGCACCCTATCAACCCGCACGGCTCTCGTGATGATTTATAGAATTCCAGCCCATTACCTCTCATAGAGAGGCGGCCAGTCTGTGTCTCAGCTATGGGAACATTACATGCTGCTAACGCTATGCATAATTATGCTAAATGTGCGTGGAAAGGAAGCAGCTCAGTTTGATAGTGGCTTGAGGTACAGTTTAACGTGTTTTCCGAGGGACGAAGGTTTCGCGGCATGTTAGGAATGGTCAATTGGTCACCCATCTACGGAACGACCTCCAAAAACGTGGCTTAATCTTGGAGAGCGATCCCCGTCTGTTTTCATTTAACCACTAGCTCCGCATTCACTTATACAAAATTATGGCATCATATTTTTTTTTTAATATGTTCTTACTTTAAAAAAAGAAAGTAAAGTTGCCCCACACTAGGAATTTCTCCTACGTCGTGGGTGTGTTTACAAACATTTAAACTCACATACACAAAAAGCTAGACCCGGAACCATCCACACTTGGTTGATATCCCGACGAGTCGTACTCAGCGCTTCTCCTCCACGTTTATTGTGTGCACAGCTTTTTTTTTTTTTTTTTGGAGGGTGAGAAATCATCAAATGACTCCTCCCGCTCTGGGCGGAGCGGAAGGGAGTGTCAGACTCTTACTGACTAAAAAACACCCATGTTCCTTCATTGGCCCTTTATGTTCCAGGGCCGCGGTATCTCTTTCGAACAGTCCCGCAGCCCTGGCAGGCACCGGCCCTTGCGGGCCCCTCCCGTTTGCTGACATCTCTTTGAGGCGCGCGTGGAACACGAACGCGCCGTCGACACGGCCTGCCCGTCGTCATACGACGGACGGACGGCGAGCTAGCCCATTACTCGCCGTCCACAGGCCCGCGCCTACGGTGGCCGAGAGCCATCACGGCGTGGCCCCCGACGCCGTTGTGTGCACAGCTAAAGTGTGGAACTCTCTGTTCCCTCCCACATTTAACCCGTTTGCCTTCTTAGCAAAAGTGAACAGGCATCTTCTAAGTACGTACATCCCATCATAGACCTCCTCATCCGTCGCTTTCCATCAGGCGTTATTGAGGTCAAGAGCAGGCAGAAAAAAAACAACATACAAATATTAGTTCCGTGCAGGAATCGAACCCGCGACACGTAGTGTAGTAGCCAATCGCTCAGCTACTTCAAAAAACCAGCCAACAAAAAAAAAACCAGTCAAGTGCGAGTCGGACTCGCACACGAAGGGTTCCGTACCATTATCTATAAAAACGGCAAATAAATCATGTCTGTTGTATGGGAGCCCCACTTAAATATTTGTTGTTTTAGCGGCAACAGAAATACATCATCTGTGAAAAGGACATGGACAAAAAAGTACATTCCATATACACTTACATAGTCAATATATTATATTAAGAAAAATAGAGACTGAAGTGAATTGTTGCGTAGTTTTTAACCTCTCTGCACTCGTCAGTATTGATTACAATATAATAAGTAGTGCACGTTGAATTCAAAGTCTCATTTGTCAACTTTAGCCATTATGGACCATAGAGAAAGATAAATAGAATAATAGACGTTCTACACGCATACTACTTGTAGATATGTATGTGAAATGAACGACAAATGCTCTTACCTGAAACATTTTGATTTAAACAAAACCGTTTTCATTGGTATTTCTTACATGTAATTAAATTATATTTTGAAGTGTTGATACGTAAGATATATTTATCACATAATTATACCTAGTAATAACGTAACCATACCATAAAACGGAACGTGTTTTACAATGTGTCATTGTTTATGTCAAAATGGCGGTACTGCGATTGCACAGATCCTCCGTTGCGTACGAACTGTTTTGTTTTATTGCGATTATCTTCTAATATTTTTGACTCCTGCTTATCTCTACGGAAAAAAATATGTTTACTTATTTTTACCAAGAAATGAGTAATTATTTATAATCTTTTGTTTTATTTCGTGTTTCCCTTGTCAATTAGTAGTTAAATTGTTGAAGAAAAACATCACTTTCGGAGTCTCAATAAATGTGACAATAATAACAGTCATATACTTTGTCTCAGTTTTCTGTCAGACTTTCTCAGTTCAGTAAATGTTAATCAATATATGGTTAAAGATCCTTAGTTCAGGTAGAATGACTACCTGAAATAAGGATTTTGGATCTTGTTGAAATGCCTAATAATTCACAGCACTTCGCTATTTTAAAACGCCTTGACGTTTTTAATAGCAAAATCATTATTCATACACTTTGCCATCAATCTGATAGAAGGTAACATGAAACTGTTTATGTCTAGTTATTTGTAATTCCAAGTTCTTTGAGCTTTTTATTTTTTGCAATTTAATGTGGCAGTATTCACGAATATGAAACACCAAAAATTATCGTTGTACATTAAATTTGATAACTATGCAAACGCCCATACAGAAATTGGCCATGTCCTTTCAACTGTCTATCACGGTTCATGAGATACAGCCTGGTGACTGACGGACAGACAGACAGACAGCGGAGTCTTAGTAATAGGGTCCCGTTTTAAAATATAGAACCCTAAAAAACTATAAAACATCAAGACAGCATTTCCATTTGCGAGTTTTCGTCCATAGCTACACCAAGTTGATTTGTATAGCGGCTCTTCCAGTAAATCTTACGGCACTCGCGAAGGGCTTACAGAGTACCCACCTTAGTAACGCAGTAATTAATTTAAAAATAAATTAAACTAGATTAGACGGGAGTGCGACAGTCTGGTTCTAGTAAATTGTCTCACCGTCTAACGCAATCCGAACTTAGTGAAATTATGTGCGGTGATTACATTGTGAATTCAAGACGTGTCACTTGAGTAGCTAGATGTCTGTCTGCCTGGTGTGACATTTTTAAATGGAAATTTTAGTAAATGTGATTGAATATCGTTCAGCTTTAATTAATATAAAAATTTACTGTGAAAAAAAATGTATACACGGGGTGGAAGGGCTCCGACGTGAAAACGTTTACCACGGATTCAGTACATCATTCTAAGCCCCTATGAAAAAAAAACAGCTGTACCTACAAAAGTGCAATCAATACCTACACGGTCAAAATGTATGGAACACTTTTTTTTTAAATTAACCGATGCAAAATTTCTATCTGGGGGGCTCAGAATGATGTACTGATTTCGTAGTAACCGTTTTCGCGTAGGTGTCGGGATCCCACCCCGTATGAATGTAGAGGATGTCTGAAATTTACCACATTTTTTTTTTGCTATAATTCGTATTAATCGAGTAAGTCATTAGGGAAAATCCAAATTCAAATAATTTATCGTGGATCATAGGTTCATAAGATATTGTGTTAATTAAATACAGGTAAGTCTGCTGTGTCCCGCCATTGAGGCATACAAAATTCATGCCCCAAGTTCGGTAAATATGTAGATAGTTAAAATACAATACATCCAATTGTCATGCAATACATTATGATTAAATTAGTAAAATATTTATATATGTCAAATTACAAATTATTTATTCAATGGATTCGCTCTAATGTAATGTCATTTAGAAATTCTGAAAAAAGTGGAAGAAAAAATTTGTGTTGCGCCGACCCCAACTAATATGAGTATGGAACACGAGCAGGAAAATGTTGATGCGTCAGTTTTATTAAATAGCTTGTCTTTTGTGCATACCAAGTTTTATTTTATTTTATAATTCAAACTAGGCTAAGGCGGAGGAGCTCGTGGCTAAATAATAACAGCCGCTCGGGTCCTTCTTCAGGTTGAGCCACGCATGCCTATGTTGGCCCTGGATGGGTGGTCATGTGCACCCATTAAGTACATACCGAGTTTCCTCCGTTCCTCGGAAAGCACGTTAACCGGTTGGTCCCGGCTGTCATTTGTAGATCTTTGACAGTATCGCCGAGAAGTTAAGACCCATGTCTGATCAGTCTTACCAAGGAGTATCATATACGTATACCCAATAACTGGGTTCGAGAGGTCAGATGGGATATTCCATGTAAATACTGGTATTCAGCTGCATCTAGTTAGACTGCAAGTTGGTGATGAATTTTAAGACCAAAAGATAATACACGACTTCATATTAGCATAAAGGAGTCTGCCCAATACACCGTACCATGACCGTGCAAATTTTTTTCAAAAACACTTTTACACGTCAAAATAAATTTCGTTTTAAAACTAAATGAGATTGGGGGTCCCTGTCGGCTTAGCATGAGGTATATAATCGTCTTCAAGAGTCTTTTAATAAAACTCGAGATTAAAAATACTAAAAACTGAAAACTTCCCAATACATTTTCAAAACGTTATCCATTAAACTACTTCCGTTCCTTGCAAGAGCAAGCAGCATTACTAAAAGCTCTAGGATATCCTTTGCCAGTCGACCGTGTATCACAGGAACCCACCTACATCTATATCTATATAGATACAGATAGATTGATGCATTGGTTCTCGTCAAGGTCCATTGCGGGCTCGTAAGACAAATGGGTTGAACACACGCGTGGTTAAACCGCCTTGGTATATGCATGGGTGATAGTAGGGTGTATACGTACCATGTAGTATATCATATAGAAGTGATGGCTATTTATTAAAAACAACTACATGCTTGTAATCCCCAAGGAGGTAGAGATGCACCCACATTTCGCAAGCAATTTTTAGGAAGAGTAATACAAAAACGGTTCCGTACGTTGATTATCTAAATTCCGTAAGTTGTTTTAAATCGGACCCAAATTTGTTACCATAGATTTCTTATAGGTTTTCCTGTAATTTAAAGGCAAAGAACTATGTTTTGTATTTTATTTTTAATTTTCGGCCCCGTAGTTTTGTTCCGAAGTCCTTTCATTTGTTAAGTAACACGATATAGTTACCAAAACTTTTTTTCATTTTCTAAGTTACGCCCCAAAAGTGGCCCCCATGTTTAAAATTCAGTAATTTACGTTACACATCCATCTTTGAATCACCGACTTGCATAATAATAATTATGTGTGCTAAATTTTAACTCAATCAGTCCAGTAGTTTCGGAGTAAATTGGCTGTGACAGACGGACAGACAGACAGACACGTGAGTGATCCTTTATGGGTTGTGTTTTTTCCTTTTGAGGTACGGAACCCTAAAAAACAAGGCGTTGAAATTGAATGTTTTTCGTTTTTTGCTCGAAATAACAATTCCTTGTTAAAAATATGTCCAGGATCTCAAGCTCAGCAGTAGAGGTTGCTACAAACAAACCAGTCGGAATATTTACCATGTTTACTGTTTGTTTTGAATTCCCGATATTTCGGCACTGTTGCAAGCACCATGATCACTGATAAACTGAACTCAGTGATGGTAACTAGTGTTAATGATAATGTTAGTGACCATGACAGTTTAAAAACTTTCATCCAAAAGCTGTCTTGAAAAGATCACTTTTTGCTATAACCCTATGGCGTCACCTTAAGTGAAATGTTTTTCTTATAAGAACGTTCCTTGTATGGTGTACAAAGAGTGATGAATATAAACGTTGATGGATGGAGAGGGAGAGGAAGACCAAAGAAACGATGGATGTGATTGTGTGAGGAATGATATGAAAGATAAATAAGTAAATGATAGCTTGACGGTTGACAGAGGAGAATTGAAGAAAAAAACGTATAGCGCCGACCCTAAGTAACATGGGACAAGGGCAGGAAGATGATGACTTGTATGGTATGGTACATTGTAAAGAATATTCTATTCTATTCTAAGTGAGATATTTTCACACCTACAGGATACAAAGAGCCAGTTACCTTTCCCAGCCAATTAGAAACTTGATACTAATATTTTAAAGTTACATTGTTTGTCATAGATATTGGAAGACACTAGGGACCGACTGGATAGTATACGAGTAATAGGCTTTACAAAGCCCAACGATCTGAGATATCTATTACCTTTTGTCTGTCTGTTTGTTCCGGCTAATCTACGAAACGGGGGGACAGACTTTGACGGGACTTTTCCTGGCAGATAGTTGATGTTATAAGGAGTTATTTTTATTTTAGAAAAACAATTAAAGTTCCGTGTAGAAAAATAAAAACCCTTGAAATTGTTAACAAAATCTCTGCTCAGTGAAAGTCCCGTCAAAATCGGTCTAGCCGTTTCGGAGATTAACCGGAACAAACAGACAAATAGACAAAAATTAAAAAAAGAAATGTTTTTGTTATTCTATTTCAATTAGACCATTACAGGCACTTTTTAAAGTCAAAAATAAAAAAGCTAAGCTGCAGTCACAGTCACAAGGCATAATAACTTGCGAAAGTACTGTAGTTGCACATTCCAAATCGTAGATCTCTATGGAGAAGAATGGCCAAGAAACTCCATGGGCACTCTTTTAAATCAAAATATTGTTACAAAATCTTGGTTACATCATTTATGTTGAGATTATACAAATGTGAGAACGATGTACAAAGACGTGCACATTATGAGTGTCCAGAGTAAAATATTAAACCAACAAGTATTTAATTAAAATAAACCAATTAAAATACTAGTGCCGTATATGTATATTCTCATTTGCATTCAGTAAAAAGCTGTTATTTTGATATTACAAACAAACACTTCAATTTTATTTATTTGTGTAGATGTATGGATAAGCCGGCTTATGCCCGGACCATGATTTCCAATCCCAAAAAAAAAGGGCACTTATGAAACGTTCAAAGATAGGTGGTTCGGACTTGTCGCTTCCTATGGAGAACCGGTAATAAACTCCATGGTTACTCTATAAGTAGATTTCTAGTTTTTACTAAACAATTACGTCATAGGTTCAAAAAAATCCATGTTCACTTCCGTTTTTAATTCCACCTTCCTTTAAAGTACAACCCTCAGACATATTCCATCTATATGTAAGTCAGCGTTCTCCGCGATTACTCTCGACGTCTGTACCCACCTTGCCATGCGTCGCCAAGCCGCCTAGCTAGCAAGCCATTCGTTGCCAGTCGTGCCTGGCATTTGTCACTGACCACTGGCAATGTCGGCGATATTTATCTTTATATCTTGAACAAATCTGTGTATGCTTGTGTTTTGTTCAAAATGTGTTGTATTACCCGACTGCCAAGGAAGGGTTATGTTTTTCGCGCGTATTTTGCATGTTTCTCTGTAATTTGTAAATTTCTTTAATACCTCGTATCTTCCAAACGGCTGGATGGATATCGACAATTAAGGTATTGTTATATTTGTCTTAAAAAACAAATATATATATAAGTAGATAGGAATATAATATAATTTTTAGTCGGGTTTATTGATACTTTTAATTAAATGTTACTTGTCATCAAAGGGCATTCGACAAAATTATTTATTTATTTATTTAACAGTTTATGTAGGTACACACTAAATACAAAAAATACTTTAACGAAATTTTATCACTAAAACTAAGACGGCAAAAAACCGTTCTCTATTTCTAATTCTAACACTGAAAAAACTCCACTAAATAACTCACATGGCCGAAACAAAGTTTAATAAACATAGGTTGGACAGCCGCTGTCGTCGGAGTCAATTGATTTATACCTGACTAGGCAAGTCTGTGATCTTTCTGCCTCGTTCGACAACAGTGACAGATACCCTACGCTAGTACAGCTTAGGGCTACCTCAGAAGAAGAATCGAACTAACAAATATTTACTATAGTTTGTGAAGTCAGCACACTTTTTCCTGGCCACAGATTAGACGCTCAAGCGACACAGCAACACAAAAATCAAGTGAAATAAGTTGATTATAGCCGAGTGCAATTAGACAAAAAATACTGAAAGATGGAACGAAGTTTATAATGCTCGGATTTTCATGGGACCTTTTTATTAAGTTCCTGCAGGAGTGGATAAGAATTGATCCTCAAGTAATCATTTTGGTCACTTGTTTATAGTATACGATTAAAAAAAAAGTACCCAATAGCACTACTCGCCAACCCTATTGTTAGTTAGGAAGGTGCGTGTAAACGCAGCACGCACGCACAGTTGGCCGTCGCTTATCGGTCGCGCGCCAACTTCATGTTTTATTGAGCAGCCCTGTTGGCATACTACGCGAACTGGCGTTTTTTTTGGCCAAAGGGCCACATGAATGAGTACCGAGATTCTCTAATGTGATGGAGGTCTGGTTAGCGATGAACTGTTGCAGTGTTTATGTGAGGCAGTATCAAACACATAACATCACGCCTATGGGGGGAAGGCAGAAACTACAGAAGGCCACCTGCTACTTTCTTTACATACTCCTTTTACCTCGTCTACGTTCATACATAAATTGTGATATCCTCGAGTTGAGACTCAATAAAGGTATTTTACTTTATTGGGTCGTTAAACTGATACCCTTTTTTAAATCTATGTTGCCCCACTTTTGGGCAAAGGCCCCCCCCATAACCTTCCACTCTTCTCTCCGTGCGGACCTCTTCAGCCAATATCCCACAAACGCCTGTAAATCGTCACGCCAGCGTTTTCTAGGTGTCCCTCGGCGATGACGCCCGTCTTCTGGCACCCATTGCGTGACGACTCAATTAAATTATGAGAGAATAGTATTACCAAATTTGACAGTTTTGTAACGGATCTTAAGAATAATGTTGTAATCACGTTTCTGCCTCACTTGAAGATATTACGAGGCTAAATACTAGGTGTGAATACAACCTTCACGAAGCCGTCAACCAAGCATTCGTACATCATCAAACTAAGTAACTCTACGCAAAAATGATTGCTGGGAAACGACTTTTTTTGGGGTGAAAAATCACGTTTACGGTAGGACTCAATGTGACGGACATAACATTGTTGTGATGGGTGCATTAAATAGTACAAGGGACACACAGGTATTTAAAGTTAATAATATTAATATTTAAAGTTAATAGTGTTATAAAATTAAAAGCTAGTATTAAAAAAAACTTGAGAAAAAGTTGGACCTTTGACCTCCAATATCTCCGTAATTAGAAGGTTCCCAGGTATGGTCCAGAACAAAAAACTGATCCCAAAGACGGGAAGAACAATTGCTTCTTGGCTTTATCAATAGTGTATTTACACCCTTTATAATCATTAATCATAAATCTTTATTTATCTCGATATCAGAATTTACAGGTGCTAGTATAGGTATGTATAATCTTATATAGAGAAAGGTGTCTGAAGTAGGAAGGTCCTGAGTTACAGATCACCTCTCCGGCTTATACAGGGTTAATCCCATAGTAAAAGTTGTTCATAATGATGAGTACAATGACCTCTTAAGAGGTTGCTGGTGTTTTACAAATAACCCTGTATATAACAATTATATGAAGCAAAATTTTTTGTCAAGATTCTAAAGTTAAAATTGGGAGTAGGTAAACAATAATATTACTTTATAATTATGTACTCTACCTATTCCCATTCTCTGCTTAAAACACTGCTGTCAATACACCAAGGGATTGAAATAATCAATTTATCTTTCAAAATCACTACATCAAAGTGAATTTAGCAGCATTCAAGATATAAAATCCTATCCTAACTTCCTAACTATATTTTTTTATAAAAAAATTTAAATATTGTTTTTTTTTCTTTATTTTTTTTTTATAAATGCGAAAGTAAGTTTGTTTGTTACCTTTTCACGCCTAAACCACTGAAACGATCATTCTGAAATTTTGCAAACACGTTGTCAGGTGTGCAGAAACGGACATGAGGGTACCTTTCATCCCGAAAAAAAGTACTGTTCCCGAGGAAAACATCAATAACGTTCTTATGATAACAGATGGCGCCACGTGTCTTTCGAATCATGATTGAATTATATCATTAAAGATACTTTAGAAGTGTGTTAAGAGTTTAATTGTCAAATTCTGAGAGCGAAGCGCGGGCAAAAGCTAGTTCAAGATATAAAATGGTAAGTTTTTCTTAGTGGAACCACTATAAAATTCCACGTACCGTATCGGGAGCAGCCCGCTGGCGTGATATAGGGGCCCCACATTTCCTCTATCGGGAAGGAAATTTAAAACCGATTCCTAACGTTTTCTGTGTAAAGAATTCAGTTTTTATTCCTGTGAGGAAATTAAAGAAAGATTAAGAGATCATTCTATAAGGGGAACTCGTGGCTAAATGATAACAGCTGCTTGGATCGATCTTTAGGTTAAGCCGCGTTTGCCTAGGTTGGTCCGTGGATGGCTGACCCATTACATGCCGAGTTTCCTCATTTGCCTCGGAAAGCACGTTAAGCCGTTGGTCCCAGTTGTCGTTTGTAGATATTTTGACAATCGTTGCAAGTAGTCAGTGGCCCTAAAGTCTGACAACCAGTCATAACAAGAGGTATCGTATTACCCAGTACTATCTGGATAGTAGAGATCAGATTGGCAGCCGCTCCATATAAAATACTGGTATTCGGCTGCATCCGGTTAGACTGGAAGCCGACCCCAAAATAATTGGGAAAAGGCTAGGCAGATTATGAAGAGAACATACTTTATGGTGTGTCTTTCCTATAACTTCACACACTTCACTAGCACTTTCGTCAATGGTACACTAATGTATGCTTTGGACTCAAAGTAACTCGGCCTATGCATTCTTAAACTCACAACCACCTTAAAAGTCATTGAATTCAGTCGCTAAGGCCGAAATCGGTTATATCCTATTTTATGTTATTCTTATAATCATGCTGGCAGGTACTATGGTGAAAGTTAGATTATTCAGCCGATAAATGTGACTGCATACTTAGGGGCTGTCTCCACGAGCGAGAGAATCGCAACGATATTATCGTCCGTGCCACGTATTTCTATAGACTCTCTCAGAGGCCGTCCCCACGAGCGAGAGAATCGCGGCGATATTATCCCATACAAATACGTTATATCGCCGCGATTCTCTCGCTCGTGGAGACAGCCCCTTACTTGTATTAGGCTGCATTTCTTTTTTGATGACTGCTCCACAAAATGGAGCTTGACACACAAAGGCTTTTTCGCAACACAAGCTCGTTTTTTTCCAAGAAAAGATAAAGATAAAAGATAAAGATGCATTTATTTATGCACATATGGATGGAAATGAGTTTAGATTGCTGGTTCAACATGTTTTGCCATAATCGGCGTACAAAATTGTATTGGAAATTACAAATTAAACAAAAATTAAATTTTATATAGTCAAAAATTCGATCAATTCTAATACATATTAACAGTCAATACAAAAATTTGGTTAAAAAATAATAATTAAAAACAAAAAAAAAAACATATATTTGTCGGAGTTGGTTGTCAATTATTACAATTGTGGGTAGTCACCAAATTTTATTATGAGTTGTTTTGTTTTCTGATTATTAATTTAAGTGATTTTTACTATCAATTATGGTCAATTATTGTCTTATAAATCGAAACATAATTTATTACGTGCTAGTAATTGATTTTTGGCAACTTATTTCGATAAGTGTGACCGATAAGTTTTGTTCAAAACAATTAACGACATGTTATTTTAATTTTTAAATGATTTACTTTGTGAATTCACCATTGTTTATTTACGACAATTATTCCTGTATTATTTGATTACTGTATCGTAAATCTTATTAGATTTCGCGCACATTTTGTATCTTGTAAACGCGTGACGCACCTCCGTGCGTCAACGGACAGAGTTGTTGTGGAGGGATTACAGTGGGGGCATCGTACTATAAAAGAGCGTGCTCTCAGTAAGCTCGTCATTCGTCACCCGCCGGGCCTCCTCCGGGCAACCGGAGGTCTCACCTGGCGGTGACAGACCGCCGGGGTGGCGTGAAGAAAGCAACACTGTAATCAGTGTTGTAACGCGCCTACAGTAACTTCATAGCAACTACACACATGGGCGCGCGATGTTTATCGCGCGCTACAGGCTGCGCCTAAATAGGCCATCCTAGGACGGGCCCGTGTTGACGGGCCAAGGTAAAGCCTCCACGGCCAGGGGGCGAAGCCCCGTGACCGTCTGCCGCGCCCCCTTGCGGGGGCGCAGCGACTTCCAACATGCTGTAAGCTCGTCAGTCGGTCTTCGGATTCGACTCATTACAGAGCTCCCCTACTCCCGACAAAACTGTCGGTTTACCTGGTACAGCGCTGCTGTATATTGCACATAGCTGTATTTAGCTTTCTGATAGCGATACACTTTGTGTTTGGGTGGCTTGTCCACTGTACGAACTGTGACCTTAAAAGGTCTGTTCGCCTAACTGTGTGTACCTTTTTATCTGATTTATCTTTTTTTACTATTTACCATTTTTGTGTTGTGTACCATTTTGTATTGTGTGTTGTGTACCTACTGTAATAAAAATACTGTAATTGCATATACAGTCTTGTTTATCCCAATAAAATGGGAACTCCAAACCCTGAAGATCTACCTCTCGGCACTCCTGATCCTACATATTAAATTATTTAAATTCAAAATTTGTCATTCAAAAACTCAGTAACATTGTAGTATGCCTTACTAATAAGCAATTTTTTTAGTTCCCTTTTGAATGAATTGATATTCAATGTCTTAAGGGAATTGGGTATTTTATTGTATATTAATAGGGCCATGCATATTACACTTTTTCTTAAAATAAACATTTCTCTTCTTTTTTACAAACATCATTCATCATCATTCTCCTGCCTTAACCTAATTTATTTGAGGTTGGCGCAGAATTCCACTTTTACCAACTCAAAAGTCACAGGCGGAGGAGGTGGTCCTGATACCTGCAGAAGGTCTAGGGGAGGAAAATGATCCGAATCTGGTTAGTGAGGGTGAAAAAGAGAGGATACCGAATGTGGTTCTGAAGTTTTATCAAAGCCCCGACTTCCACCACCATCACCTCGAGGATCGACCTAAACGTACTCGTAAACCTGTAATCAAATGTACAGCAACATAATCATAATTTAAAGAAACTACATTAGTTATGTAAACCAACTCTTTTAAAATTTGGATATCTTTCGCGATTGTTCATGATTTTGAGCTTCTTGATGGTCGTGGGTTGATTGGAGAATGCGGGTGGATGGAAAATAAATTGTTAGGAGCAGACAAATCTGTCTACCCTCTTTGTCTTTTGCTACGCGCACTATTGGAACTCGGCACTAAGTCACGGCAAAACACACTCACAGTATCACCAGGTTTTGTGGATTCCTTATTACGATGCCGGCTGTCACTTTTGAGTATACTCAAATCTGGATTCCACGTACTTGACAATTCAACAGCGTCGAAATATCGGGAGCTCAAAATTATGAACAATAATAATATAATATTTAATAATAATAATATTTTTGGGACAACCAACACACCGCCATCTGATCCCAAACTAGGCAGAGCCTGTACTATGGCAACCAGACAACTGATATACATACTTATATATTTCTAAATACATACATAATATAGATAAATTTCACACCCAGATACAGAACAAATAATCGTACTCATCGCACAAAGATTTGCCCTCTGTGGGAATCGAACCCACGACCCGTCTTAGCAGTCAGGGTCACTCACCACTAGACCAACAGGCCAATCAAAAATCAATCACGGAAGATATCCCGTAAGTGACAGTATAAGTTTAGTATATACTTATACATCATCAATAAAACAAAACATAAAGAACTTAATTCCATTCATAATTAACTATCTCCATATAACAAAACAAAAGCCAAACACCATTCTTTCAAAGAAAAGCAATACATGAACCGCGATTCTTTTAAAAGAATAGCGGAAATATCTCTGAAAGTTTCAGCGGTATAAATATTTATAGACGGTCCCGGCTCATAACGACTATTGTTTATTGGCCAGATAAGGCTGGTGATGTAGCGGGAATGGACTGTGATTGTACCTGCGTAGAGGATGTGAGAATATATTGTGTCTGAATATTTATGTGGTTGAGATCGAATATCGTAGTCATCGAAAAATTCTGTCGGCATACAGTGGTTGGTTTTTTTTTGTGTTAGAATGGTGTTGTTAGGAGGGATTTTTGTAAACATTTTTTGAGAAATCCTCCGTGGAAGTTAAAGGGTCTTTGTCGAAATGGGCGTAGGTAAATCCAACAGAATTGACATACAAGGCGTAAACGGACCCTTCACCAGTCCCGTCAACCAAGCATTCTGAATATCAAACTAGTAACTATACGCGAAAATTATTGCTGGGAAGCGACTATTTTTTCTGGATTGAAAAATCACGTTTTACGATATATCTCAATATAACGCACTCTAAACATTGTGCTGATAGCGCCCCTGCTGGAGGCCTTACACTCAAGGCATCCACAGGACTTGCCCGGTTAAGCAGTAGCCAACCTCAGAGGTTGAACTGCGAGATACCCTACCAAAAATAAAAAAATAATGTGCTGATAGATCCATTGAATAGTACGGGGGTCGTGGATGTATTAAAAGTAAAGTTATAACATTAAAAACTAGTATTAAAAAAACAGTTTTGTGGAAGTTGGAACTTTGACCCCCAATATCTCCGTAACTAGAAGGTTCGACGAGAGCGATGAGAGAGAGATGTGGTCGAGACTGCCGGGCCCAGGTATGGTCTAGAACAAAAAACATATCGCAATGACGGGGAGAACAAGTGCCTTTCGACTTCGTTAAGGGTAGGTACTTTGACACCCATTATTATCTCAAATCATAGCATATAATAAGTAGGTACTCCAATTATACTATTGCGAGGGTCGCCGGAGTGGTTTTTAAAGCCGATTATGTTCAAAACATTGTGCTAAAGCTAAGCAGACAGTAATTAATCTAAACTAGGCCGTCAACGTCCTACGATCGACATAGAACTATGTAGAGATACGTTACAGAACCCCCTTGCTTAAACTAGGTTTATTTTTAGTTTGAATATTAGATCAAAATCTTGCAAAATACATTAAAGACATTTTTTTCTGTTCTCTGGCGTCTTACGTACTTGTTGTTTTAGTATGAGGTATTCAGCTGCATCCGGTTAGACTGGAAGCTGACTCCAACATTGTTGGGAAAAATCTAGGCAGATGATGATGTTTTTTAAGTGCCCTGTAAATAGGGGGCGAGCTTAATGCCATCAACCAGGCACAAACCATGACTCCGAGCGGCTACTGAGAAACTCAATAACACTGTCCGAGTTGGGAATCAGACCCAGGACTTCATGCTTAACAGTAAAGCTTGCGACCAACAGGCACAGTTTTAAAATAAGCATAGCACAATGTAATTTTAATTCGTATCAAGTGAACAGAACAAAGCAAAGTTTTAGAGGTTATTCCTCCGAGCTTGGTCTCCTCTGAGATTATTCATGATCTGTTCACGTAGTTACCTCGAAAGCCGCACAAAGTTTGTCTCTCAGCGAATGTGACACTAATTGGATATACGTGATTAGCTATTTTACCAACTCACACTGTACACGTGTATAACACTGTGGTCAAAGACCTTTCAACGTTTACGTAAGGCGGTCTATATTCTAACCAATAAAATGAGTGTAATAGCGATATGTTAATTAAATAAATCCATGTAGCGCTTTGGAAGATATGTATATATATTTATTTATTAACTCATCATCACTATCACAGGGATATCCTAATTCCATAGTGTGGCCATAATTACAGTTTTATTATTTACCATAACATATCCTGTACATCGTGGTTTTTGTGAACTCACTCAGAGAACAAGTAAAAAGATCTATGCTGTCTGCTACGTCATTAAGTACAGTCAAAGTACTCGTTATAGGGGCTTTACTCAGTAGATTGGTCCTACTACTGGGCACCGCCAATAGACGTGGCCGTCGCCTTCGTAATACATAATTGTCGGGCACACACAGCATATATTATTTATTATAAATATGCATACGCGCGAAAAACATAACCTTTCCTTGGCCGTCGGGTAAAAAGACTCTTAACGAAGTCGGAAGACACTTACCCTCCCCGTCATCGCGTTATTTTTTTAATTATTCTGGACCATACTTAGGAACCTTCTAGTTACGGAGATATTGGGGGTCAAAGTTCCAACTTTTTCACATGTAGCGGCACTACAAAAAGTACTTCAGCAACATAGAACAAAAAGTACTACAGCGCCATCTATGACGCAGAGGATAAACTAAACATCGAAATACATCTAAATCCTGCGTAGCGCAAGTAAAGTTATTCGCGACTTAAGACTATATAGAAAAACCCGACAACAACTGTCTGGCAGTAGCCCACCAGGCATAACACCCGTCTGGTCGGAGGATCCTCCCTTTTCTATGGGGGATGAAGAACTTTACACCCTGTTCTCCATACCCCAAACACACGTTTTGTTTTTAAAGATAATAAAATAGCAATTAGCATTCAATGCATCCATCAGCACAATGTTTTAAGTGCGTTACATTGAGTTCTACCGTAAACCATGATATTTCTCCCAAAAAAAAAGTCACTATGTATTTACTTAATTTTATGTAAAAAATCCTTGGTTGACTTACTTACAATAGACTAGACTAGACTTCGTGAATGGTTCATTACACCTCGTATTATCTTTACATAGTAATAAAACAGCAAACAAAGTCGCTCCCGCTGTCGGTACGCTTAAATCTTTTAAACTACGCAACGGATTTTAATGCAGTTCAGCAATAGATAGACTGATTCAAGAGAAAGGTTTATATTGCATCCGTGCGAAGCCGGGGCGAGTCGCAAGTCAAATGATAAAATGTGAAAATGAGTGTGTTTGTCTGAACTGATTTCAATTAAATTAGGTGCACTGGTAAACTTCGACCTGGGTAACCCGGGTTAGAGAATAGGATAATTTTATCGAATTTCGTAATCTACGTTTACTCCATTACTAAGACTCCGCGGTCCGTCCGTCTATCACCAGGCTGTATCTCATGAACCGTGATACTTAGACAGTTGAAATTTTCACAGATGATGTGTTTCTGTTGCCGCTATAAAAAAAGAGAATAAGGTAAATATTTAAGGGGGCTACCATATTATAACAAACGTGATTTTTTTGCTGTTTTTATAGATGAACGAAGTACGAAAAACCCTTTGTGCGCGAGTCCGACTAGCACTTGGTTTTTCACAATTTCTATCTTTCTAAATACCACACTGTAGTTTCCTATGCATCCTGCTCAGTTCTAACATACTCAGAAAAATGCAATCACCATTACCGGGAATGTCCTGTGAATATATGGGCCGAAAAGCTGAAATGGCGACTGTCACAAATTACTGCCCACAAGTTATGATCGAAAATATTCGGGGTCTGACTTGAGACTATAGTTGCTGTCAGTTAAGGTCGCAATGGCGGTCATTGACCCACATATTTATTTATTTAACACTTCAAGCACAGAGTACAGAGGCGGACTTAATGCCATAGGCATTTTCTACTAGTCAACCTTTGGGTGATGCAGAGACAAGCAGTGGTAGGTGTATACTGAAAATAATTTTATTTATACTACTATAAACTACATTAAGGACATATAAAATACTATAAATATATTTAAAATACTATAAATATAAATTAAAAAAATATTAATTTAAATAGACATAATAATAATAAAATGATAATAGATCAAAGTTCTTAACTTTGAAATCCAAAAATAAGACTGTTCATGTCTTGAATCGTCATCTATCGTGATCTTCAACATTTTTTCTAATGAAATACGATACATGGTTCATTTGTTTTGGTTCGTACGAAGAGATATTAGGGAAAGGGCAATGACCGCTATTGCGATCTTAATTGGCAGCAGCTATAGTTTAGTACTGAACCTTTACATATTGTCTGTTCAATTATTACGATTTAGTAGCCTTTTTTTAGTGGGTGTAGCAAAAGTAGTTTTTTTGGTGTGTGGGAAATCATCAAATGACCCCCCCCCCCCGCTCTGGCCGGAGCGGAAGGGAGTGTCAGACTCTTACTGACTAAAAACCACCCATGTTCCTTCATTGGCCCTTTATGTTCCAGGGCCGCGGTATCTCACGATTTAGTAGCCTTGAGGGGCAAGTTTCTAGTAAGTCTTGCTAGCGGCTAGCTTTGAAAGATATTTTTTTTTTCGTTTACTAATTGAAAGTGGCCACTGTTTATTTGTCAATGTTTACTGCGGATCACACAAAATTGGCCCGACACGGTGCTTACCGATGCTCCGCACGGTGAACACTATATCTTTCTCGCTGGTGCGGAACGATTATGAGTATTAAGGGGTGTCAGGTCGAAATTTGAGGTTTAGTTCTTCTCCATAGGAAACGACCAACCCGAACCGTGCACCTTTTTGTCGACGTTTCATAAGTGCCCATGTAGGCCTATGTGAAATAAAAATATTTTGATTTTGAAAAGGACTGATACGAAAGGTTGCTTGCAGCATATTGTGAACGAAAAAATGCAAGGATGAATTATATATATTATATAAATACTGAGCGTTAAAAAGTCATCGTGCACAACAGGTTCTTCTATTATGCGTCCGTCCCATTTATGTATGTATCTGTTTTCTTACTATGTAGTATTTGTTTTGCACTTTCGTTTAGTCACTCTAGTTTATTTTACTAGTAATTTATTGTTTGTTATTTTTTTTATGTATCATGTACAGATCTATTTCACATATTTAAGTACCTATTCACCACCACCATTGACAGAAAATTTAAAACTGCTTCACATCCGCAATCTTATTAATCCAGGACTATTTGAAAATCAGCGTCGGGAAATACTATTTTTGCTGAACTGGGCCTATTTGGCGCAGCCGTGAAGCTTACAGTGACATTATTTATTTTTTGTTTAGATTTAAGTTTTTTTATTTTTTGGTTTTCTCTTATTTTTATTTTTTTATATACTGTGTGCACTTGTGGCTTAAGTCAAATAAATGTATTTTCTTTTTTCTTTCTTTCTTCTATGCGCACTGTCGATGGAAGGCGCATTACGACCGCTCCCGCACCAGATGAAATATTATTACATTATATTCTTTGCCGCAGCTAGTGTATTAATTAAAGTAGGTACCATAATAACGCCTTGCCTAAGAGCCTATGCACACGGTGCGTTGCAGCGCCGGCGCTGCATGATTTCGCTGCATTGTATGGTAGAAACACGGTTGGTGCTACAACGGTGCTCTGAATACAGCCAGTATGGTTAACAAAATGGATCAGAAAAGACATGTGTTGTTGCTCCTATTACTACGACATCACCGAAATCGACGTAGAAGAATGCGAAAATATTAGATTAGTCCTTTTATTGCATTGAAAAACCGTGATGGATAGCAATTCTTACACCAAACATATACACTCGGCGTCAAAAAAATCGCACCTCCGCGAAAATAACTTTCTAGCGATATTAACCCTTAACATGCGCATGTACCCTCACCAATATTGATATCATTTGAAAGCCCATTAAATAAACTTAAAAAAAAACAATTAAAGGAGCAAGGAGAAAAATTGGCATTTTTTTTTAAAGTCACATTTGTGATATCAGGCTTTGTTTTAATGAAATGAAATGGAATGATTTTTTTTTAAGTTTATTTAATGAGCTTTCAAATGACATCAATATTGGTAGGGGTACATGCGCGTGTTAAGGATTAATAACGCTTGAAAGTTATTTTCGCGGAGGTGCGATTTTTTTGACGCCGAGTGTAGATAGTTGCTGACAGACGAACATATGTTTTTCCACACGACCATTTTAAGCCCTCTGAAATCAGCTGTAAATCGAATAAAACATTTCTCAAATCTTTTCTTGTCACAACTTATGAACAAAATAAAATATTCAACTAAAATACCATACTATCTAATTTTGTCTGGCGGTTCAATTATAAGAATTTAGTAGCCCCTCGGGGTTTGCTGACGGCCCGCTAGAAAGTCATAAATTTAGCATCCCCCGCTGTAAGAGATAGGTAGAAAATCTATTAAGTTTTCCTATTTCTTTGTTTTAATGAGGTGAGAATTTTTATACAATTTTTTAATATAACTATCCACTGTTTTTTGATGCAATGGCTATGGTATGGGATTTTTCAACGATAGCTCCCATTAGATAGGGTAGAAAAAAGTAGGTTACGTCAGTTTTTTGCCTGATAAGCAATTTTTTCCTGGTTCTGGTTCATTTTTATTATTTTTAACATTTTCGAAGTATTTCGTAGGGATGCATCACTTTCTATTTAAACATAGACCAAACTCTTTATTGTATTACATGCTTTCAATACAAAATAATATCTAACTAAATTACTATCTAATTATTGATTAATTGACTTATAAAACAGGCTCATTTATCCATCGCGATTTATTATATCATCTTCTCAGTTCGTTGGTCCACATCCACATCTGTCTTGTCTAGGTAGTGCTGCTCCTAGTACTCGAAAATCAACTGATGAAGTTCTTCGTGTCTTATGACTATACAGATAATGCCATAAAAAAGAGACTTCTTTAAAAAGAACTAATTCAAAACAAACAAATAAACATTCAACTGTAATCTGAACGACCTCGACCTGCATCACGACCTCAGGTGATGCTTATGTCAAGCGGCTCGCGTGTGCTTCATTTGTTTCCTTCGTGTGATAACCGTGACTCGTTCTATGTTAAAAGCAATTTCTTTTATTCGTGTTCACCACATTCACTGTCGCTTGAGCGTGTAGCTCGTGGCCAACCCATTCAACGGATGACCTATTTTTTTTTTTAATGAAACCTTGGCCCACATTAGCAATTTCTCATGTTGCTCACACAAACAGCCAGACCCGGACCGACTGTCTGTAGGTCATTCAGTTATTTGTTCCGTACGGAGATCAAACCCGGGACACACGGTGTAGCAACCAATCGTTTAGCCACTGCGCCAACTGGCTCGGTTGGCCATTTGTTTCCAAAAAAGCTTCCATAACTCGATTTATAGTTGCCATTCTTACAAGAGTCTGAAACCGGGAATATTTGCCATAATATGAGAAAAAAGTAAGTAAGTTCGGCAGCTTTTGACTAATGATCACACATTTGGGAGGTCCAGCGCATATTGCGCTGATTTGATGAAGAATGGTGTGGAGTAGGCTTTGGTTTGTAAGAATTGAGTAACTAACAACATGTTTAAGATCGCTTTTAGCCATACGATCACCCAATGTGTCGCACTATGTAAAATGTGTACTTTTATGTCATACCTACAATTTGTTTGGTGTACATATTATTACTATTGTATAACAGGCTGGTGTCCGCAACGCCACGTCGTAAGCGCGTATTTTGCGTACGGTACATAATACTAATACCCTTTGTATTATTATTAGGTCCCATTAAACGTACAATCGGTAAAATTAAAAAGTTTTGTAGTATGTATTTATTCTAGAGTGCCAGCAATTTATTATTTTAGGTCAAAATAAAATCAATTTAATCAGTGTTTTTTTGCTTGGATATCTTTGGTTAGACGTACTGAACGCTGTGTTAAAATTTTTCATCTATTTTATTGGGACCTTATATGATAAAAAGGGTAATACTATTAATGTACCGTACGGAAAATACGTGTTTTCGACGTGGCGTTGCGGACATCAGCCCGTTATACAATAGTTTCTATACTGATCTGAGTCCCGAATATATTAATTTTTTTCCAACCCTTCTTGGGTTGGAAAAAAATCCCGTAAACCAAACCTAAATGAAACTGTCCTGTTAACTGCGGACCGATGATTTTTCCGCGATCATAAGGAAGCGGAGCGCTTCACTATTAAGTCGCCTATGAAGCAGCTCGAACAGTCTCCTGAGCGTTTTGTCCCAGCGATAGAACCTGTCCCTGATACAGAGGTGGATGTAGCTTCATGCTCCTCGTAAGATGCGTTTATATGTTTTATTTGTTTATTGTTTGATGAACTGTTTTAATGTGTATTATTTTAATTTATATTTAATTTCATTTCATTGTACTGGACGTGATTTATAGTGAGTATGTGTAATTTTATTTTTTATTGATTATTTTAGTGTACGTGTTTTATGCGATTCTAATTTTTATATAATGTAAGGACTATGTCTGAAATAAATGCATTAATAACATTAACAGAACATTTTTTTTTTAATCTCAAAAATAATAAGATTTGCAATAAAACATTCTAATAAAAGCTACCTAATGCTACCAGAAAATTATCAGCTGTTTCGACTCCATCATGATCTTGATCATATCGGCCCGGAATCACCCACTGCTGGGTATAGGCCTCCCCTTTCTTCTGCCACACTTCCCGGTTCTGTCCGTCCCTTATCCAGGTGTTTCCCGCGACTTTGACGATATCGTCAACCCAACGAGCCCTAGGACGGCTGGTTTCTTTGGCCAAACCTCGGCCACCACTCGGTTAAAGCCTTGCTCCATCGGTCATATTTCGACTCCATGCCATCTCGTATTCCATCGGAACATGTGTAAGCAGAATTTCGAGCCAGGCGCGCTGTATTCATTTTGATCAGTCATTCCATTTATCAAGCGGTATGTTATTGTCTTAAGAGCGCTTTTTTTGTTGAATTGTAATAAGTATTACTGTTATAACGATTTAGATTGATAGTCTGGGGTGGTAACTTTCTGGTCTTATTGGTCTTTTTCTATAATAATATTTTAGAGAGGTATTTGTTTGTAAGTGTGATCGTATTCCGAAAATTCTTTCATTTACGGGCTTCACTATGCTCTATCAGCGGGCTATTATCCCCGAGTGTCATAGGTACACGTTTAAAACGTTTCCGTGGGTAAATTTTCGTACATGACGAGAGCGAAGATGCGAGCAAAAGCTATTTGGAACACAAAACTTGACTGAACTTGAAGCTGAGCCTGGATTCCTAGAACGATTACGGAGGCCCTGGTATGACCTCGCGACACGGTGACGTCAACGTAACATAAATTTGAACGTTTTTGTCTAGAAAAGCCTGCTGCCCTGTGGCATTTTTTGTATATTTTTTTTTTTGTGGCAAAAAAAAAATCATACAGGGTGGGTGAAAAATCGTGGATGAAACGAAACAGGTAGTTCGGGTTTTCAGGGTAATTTTTGATAGAACATTTTTTTACAGTAATGTTCTAAAGTAACAAATAATTTTTTGTGAGACATAAAAGATATTGAAAAAATGCCAGTATTCATAAATCATAGTACCCAGTGTCATAAAAGCACTTTTGTAGTGATCATACATTTTCTAGAATCAACTAAACACCATTTATTGTTTTAAATTTTACCCTAATTACATAATTAATTTAAAAAATGGTATTTTCTTAAAAAAAAACACTCAAATAGTCATAACTTTTAAGGAGATCAAGTTACTGCAAAAGAAGGAACATGGATGGGTTTTAGTCAGTAAAAGTCTGACACTCCCTTCCGCTCCGCCCAGAGCGGGAGGAGTCATTTGACGATTTCCCAACCGAAAAAAAAGGGCTCTACCAAAGAGATATTTTTTACTGCAAATAATCCCAACTATCACTCTGTTTTGTTTGATCCACGATTTTTTACCCACCCTGTATAAAGTAGTATTAATTAAGATATGAATAAAGGAGCGGGAGGAACTCGTGGCTAAATAATAACAACAGGTAATTCAGCTGCGCTAGCTTAGGTTGGTCTGTCGATGGGTGACCGCCCATTACATACGGAGTTTCCTCCGTGCCTCGAAAAACACGTTAAGCCGTTGGTCTCGGCTGTCATTTGTAGATCTTTTAAGTCGTTATAGGTAGTCAGTGGTCCGGCAAGTCTGGCAACCAGTCTTACTAAGGCATATTACCTAGTACTAACTGGGTTGTGGAGGTCAGATAGGCAGTCGCTCCATGTAAAATACTGGTGTTTAGCTGCATCCTGTGAGGCTGAAAGCCGACCCCAACATAGTTGGGAAAAGGCTAGGCAGATGATGATGACGAATAAAGGTGCAGTCAGACCGGGTGGACTGGACTTCGAACATCGGACTATTATAGGTACCTATAAAGTACTGAAGTATCTGACAAATTCCATTTTCTCCACCTTAACGTATTACAATGAATACGACCTAATGCCGTCTCCAAGACTTTCTGATGGCTATCGCAGTCAGATATTTTCGTACATCACTTTCGTCATCATCTTCCTGCCCTTGTCCCATGTTACTTGGGGTCGGCGCACCACGTTCTTTCTTCCATTCTCTCCTGTCAACCGTCATGCTATAATTTACGCCTTTTACTTTCTTATCATTCCTCACACAATTCATCCATCGTTTCCTTGGTCTTCCTCTCCCTCTCCGTCCGTCAAAATTCATGTTCATCACTGTTTCAAATCATGCACCACTTACACCACTTTCAATTCTAAGTGTAACATGCTGATGCAGTTTCTGACACAAAAGAAACAATTTGTCTAAGCCGATCCATTTTATTTTTTTTATTTATTTAATTTCATGCACAAGAGTGGTATATAGGCGGACTTAATAATAATAATAATAATAATAATCTGTGGTCCGAGTGTCAAATTGACAGCACGTATTTTTATCCTACGGAATTTTATTTTAATGTTTTTATCAATTTAACCCATATTTAAAGGACACTAACCAATTTTAAACAACAATAATGATAAAGGAAAAAAAAAACGATACCAAACTGCACAATACTGAAGCCTAAATGGAAAATAAAATGGAAAACAATATGTATGTTTGTCAAAAATATTATCACCAATGCTGACCAGACGTCGGGCCAAATTTCAAGAGACACACCCACCATCTCCGGGCTCGTCACTCAGCTCCGCCTCGCAGCCGCCGGGACGCGCCACATCCGTGAGCGCTGCATCGCCGGTTGCTGCAGTTGCGTCGAGCTCGAGTGACGAGTTTTTCTCCCCGCCGTCGACACCACCACGACGACGAGGAAGAGGACGGCCACCAGCGGGCTTGGGACCTCGAGGCCAACAGGCCCCGAACAGGGTCCCCGCTGCCGGTGGAAATGTGTCGCGCATTCGATGGACGCTGTCCATGAATGAAAATGTGATGCGCGCATATTATGGGGCTACAGAGGGAGGAATTAACCTTACAGCGTACCGATGTCGGATGCTCTCTCTGTTCCAGGCACTTGAACCTGCCGTCAATGTCTCTGCCCAACGATTGTCGGATCAGGTGCGCGTCATTCAAAATAATCATAGGTTGGATGATGCTACACTTGATCGGCTGCGCTCGGAAGTGCAGATTAGCCCTGCCAGCGACCCTCTCCCTACCCAGAACGTTTCACATGTGCCTGCTGCAATACCATTGCGGGCAAATCAGCATGCTGAGGAAGAGGAGGACAGGGCTATATCTGCAGATAACCTGTGCAATGTGGAATTAAGGAGCGCTCTGGAGGATGCGATTCGTGAGTATCGGTTCACGTCACCTGATATTAGACCACGGTTACCACGTTTGCCCATGAATAAAAAGAATAGAGCACTGGTGTGTGCCCTGGATGCCATGTTACCAAATTTTATTGAAAGCAGCGCAAACCTTTGCGATACACACTCAATCTTGTATTGCACGGCTGTTGCGGCATGTCGTGTAGCCAATGTCAAATTTCCAAACACAGACAGTGCTACACTGTAGTGTGCAGCTCACCTAACCTTATATATGTAACTGCACACACTAATTATTGACATTATTATACGAATCGTGGAACTAAACAGTTCTCTTTTATTTCGACAACATCATTATAATACATGGCGACCCTTAGCCAGCAATTAAAATTTTGCAATCTACGCAATAAGAAAGACTGCGGACGAGTCAAATAAATTATGAAGATATACCGATAAAAGTTGAAGTTTGTGAAGACGGAAATTAGAAGAAAGGAAGCGAAGAAGATTTTAAAAATTTATAGAAGAATCAGAATCCCAACAGAAGAATTAGCTTGAAGAGGTGAAATCATTAATTAAGAAGACAGAAAAGGAACGTTGCTGCCGGGTGCTGGGAGAATGCTCAAGCCTTGTGATGAGAGGATATGCAGGGCGCTGGGAGTTGAATTGTACGGGTCCGATGTGGAGCAGCTGGGAGTCAGTTCCAGACCAGTGCTGAGGAGTTCATTCGTCCAAGCCACGTGAGACGTCGTGACCTACATAATCGTTGTCAGTAAAATAAGTAACTACTGCAATGTAAGTTTTGCAACGCTAACATTTTTATATATTCTACTATATTTCATGTTATTGTAACTGGATCATACATTTTTTTATATTTTGTTCTGGAGATTAGGAATGACCCAACAATTACAAGATTTGCACGCTAGATTAAAATATCTAAGAGAATATTTAGTAAAACTAGGTCCAGATAGGCGTAGAAAAGATTTAGCTTTAAAGAAGCTAGAAGAAGCAGAAAAAGAATATAGTAAATTGGATTGTATTTTGACTCAGTTGAACCAAGAAGTTATAGATCGCAAGTTAAGCAAAGATGCTCGTGAGGTTTTCCAAACATTAATTAATGAAATTCAATCAAATTATCAGAAAATAAAAAGTTTACTTTCTTTAGTAGATAGTAGTTGTCAAACTAGTTCTAAAGATTTAATAGAATACGAATATACTGATTGTCTTACAAAAATGGCTGACACATTTGATATTAAAACTGCAATTTCCCTGTTGCCAGTGTTGAATGGTCAGGAGCAGGTGACAAATCAGCTTATAGATGGTATCTTACTTTATAGTTCGCTTATTAATGAAGCCAGTAAAAGTCAATTAATACAGTTTGTGTTAAAAACGCGTCTCTCGCCTAGTGCAAAATTGCGACTTAAAACTAACTACACAGATATAGAAAGTATGGTAGAAGATATTCGTGTTTATTTGTTACCGAAGAAATCGTATGTAGCTTTACAAAGTCAATTGCTTACGGCGACTCAAGGCCGTAGAAGTATAGAAAAATTCGGTACGGAGATCGAAGAGTTATTTGTCAACCTCACGATTGCGCAGGCTAACGATAAGCGTGATGCATATGAGGTTTTGCGTCCACTCAATGAGAAGACTGCAATTAAACGGTTTAGTGATGGGTTGGCTGATAAGCGGCTCAGCACTATCATTGCCTCACGTCAGTTTGCATCATTGCCTGAAGCTATAACGGCTGCGGTAGATGAACAATCCCTGTCAGTCCAGCCACAAGATCAGGTTATGCAATTTAGGGCTAACCAAAATTATAGACGAGGTAGCTTTAGAGGCTCTCGAGGCCGGGGAAATAGACAATTTTACAACAGAAATAAAACGTATAACCATAATTATGATAAAAATAATGAAAATAGCACAGGTCAAAGAACTTTAAGCAGCGTTAATCGAGGTAAAAACTCAGGTGAACAACGTCAGCAGTTCCGCGGACGTCCGGTGCGTTGTCAGCGTATTCAACATAACGCGCAACAGTCCAATGTTCATGACAACTTGCGCAATGATCGCACAAGCCAAGCAAATGAAAGCCTAGAATTTTTTCGTACCTAAATCGTACACGCATTCTATTTTTAGTTTTTGTAATTTTTGTATTATTAATTGTCAATTAACAAATAGTGATGTTGATCTTAATTTACTGATAGATAGTGGAGCTAGCTTATGTGTGCTAAAGTATGAATGGTTGTCGCGACATAGGAATTTATTGAATTTAGTAAAACAGGATAAGATAGTCATTAAAGGAATTAGTGGCAATTTAGAGTCCATGGGATACATTTATTTAGATATTATGATTAATAATGTAACTTTTCAACAAAAGTTTTACATATTTGAACACTTATCTATGCAGATGTTTCCCATTTGCCAGGAGATACGCTCACAACAACTAATTTAATAGAGCACTCAATTAAACTAAAAGAAAATACTTCACCAGCATACGTTAAGCCATATCGATTGCCTAAAGCATTGAAAGGCGAAGTACAGAGACAAATAGATGAAATGGTTAAAAATGATATTATTGAAGAGACTATTTCAGAATGGTCAAGTCCAGTTCTATTAGTACCTAAAAAGACAGATAGGTCAGGAGAAAGGAAATGGAGACTTGTAGTGGACTATCGCCAACTCAATAATAGAATACAGGATGATAAATTTCCATTACCTAATATCACTGAGATACTAGATTCATTATCTAATAACATCTATTTTTCAAAATTAGATCTTAGTCAAGGTTACTATCAGCTATCCTTAGAAGAACAGTCTAGGAAGTACACTGCATTTACAACAGACAAGCAGTATCAAATGAAACGATGTCCAATGGGACTTAAAACATCGCCTAGTGCTTTTGCACGTCTCATGACAATAGCAATGTCAGGATTAAATTATAAATCATGCTTTTTATATCAAGATGATTGCATTGTCGTAGGAAATTGTCTCGAAACGCATAACAAGAATCTTATAAAAATTTTAGAATGCCTAAGAAGAGTGAATCTAAAACTAAATCCGCTAAAGTGTGAATTTTTACGTAAAGAAATCGTTTATTTAGGACATAAAATAACCTCAGAAGGAATATTTCCCGATCCATCGAAGGTAGAATGCCTACAAAAATATCCAGTCCCGCAAAATGTAGACGACGTCAAGAGATTTGTAGCATTCGCAAATTATTATAGACGTTTTATTCCAAAGTTTGCTGAAATAGCCTATCATTTGAATGCGTTATGTAAAAAAGATGTAGCATTCGTATGGAGTGATGAATGCGAGCGAGCATTTTACAAGTTAAAACAGATTCTTATTAGTCCGACAATACTTGACTATCCAGACTTTAGCGACAATAACACTTTCACGTTACAAACTGACGCATCAAAACTAGGATTAGGCGCCGTACTGTCTAATAGCAATGGCAAGGTAGTCGCGTACGCAAGCCGTAACTTGAAACCAGCTGAGACGCGGTACCCTGTGATTGAGTTAGAATTACTTGCTATTGTTTGGGCAGTTCGACATTTTAGACCTTATTTATATGGGAAAAAGTTTTACATAAAAACAGACCATAAGCCATTAATTTACTTATTTAATATGACCGATCCTTCAAGCCGGTTGACAAAGTTTAGATTATATCTTGAAGAATACGACTTCGAAATCAGCTATGTCCCAGGACGGCACAACGCAGCTGCAGATGCATTGAGCCGGATACCTATTACATCCAACAGTTTAAAGGATTTGAACAAACATGCAGTATCAGTCATGACAAGGGCACAGACTCGAAGGTTGCGCACTGACTGTGACAACAACGACATGACTACTGAGGTATCCTCTACTCCAAGGCCTGATCAACCTAAGGTAGTGGAAATCCTCAAACGACCGACTGACAGCATTGAATTGATATTATTTAGTAATAAAAATACTATACAGCAGATAGAAAAATCAAAATATTACACTAGTGACAATGGCAACTACAAATTCGTTCCTGAAAAATCAGCAATTTATGTGATATCTCGATCGTTATCGACCGTAAGTGTGTTAGCGAGAGAATTACAACGTTTTTGCAAGCAAATCAAAATAAATGAGCTCATAATAATTAAAACGAAGCGCTATGAAAATTATGTTAACCATTTTTTAGAGGAAATGAGTCATTTGAATGACATTCCGAAGCTACTTGTTATTAAAGATGTGACAAGAGTTTCTGACAAAGACACGAAAACAGTGATCTTGAATGACTTCCACTTATTACCCACCAGCGGCCACGCAGGAATAAACAGAATGTTAAATAATATTAGGAAGTACTATTACTGGCCAGGAATGACTAATGATGTAACAGAATTCGTAAAGAAATGTAGAAGTTGTCAGATTCAAAAGCATTCCAATAGACATACAAAGGAACCGATGGTTATAACATCAACGGCATCCACTGCTTTTGAAAGAGTAAGTTTAGATTTAATGGGTCCTTTAGATGTAGATAATTTAAATTATAAGTACGTACTGACATTACAGTGCGATTTAACAAAATACGTTGAAGCCTATCCTTTAGAGAGGAAAGATACTATTTCTGTAGCTAGGTTATTTGTAAACAATTTTATTCTGAGATATGGTATCCCTAAAGAAATAATAACAGACCAGGGAACAGAGTTTATGTCATCAGTTTTTACTGAGATTTGCAATTTGTTGCATATAAATAAACTGCATTCAACAGCCTATCATCATGAAACTCTGGGAGGATTGGAAAACACTCATAAGGTTCTAGGAGCTTATCTTAGGATTCAGTGTGACAACAATAAATCAGATTGGAGCAGTTGGCTTCCATTCTGGTGCTTTTCATTTAACACTGCAGTACACTCTGAGACAAAATACACTCCATTTGAGCTAGTATTTGGAAAGAATTGTAATTTACCATCCAATATTGCACAAAGTTCTTATGTTGATCCATTATATAATCCTGATTCTTACCCTTTGGAACTAAAATACAGACTACAAAGAGCACAAACTGAAGCTAGAAATAATTTATTATTTAGTAAGGAATTAAGAAAATATAATTTTGATAAAAATGAAAACGGATTAAAATATAAGAGTGGAGATTTAGTTCTAATTAAAAAATCAAGTAGGAAATAAGTTAGATAAAATTTAATTAGGACCATATAGAGTGATTGAAGATGTATCACCAAATGTTAAAATTTTAAAAGGTGACAAAGAATTATTAATTCATAAAAACAATACAAAACTGTTTGTTACTTAATATACTTGGTTTTGATAAGATGTTATTTTTTAATATAATGTAATGGTAAAAAGTATAATTATTTAAAAATAAGTAGTCTTGAAAATATTGTAAAAAAAAAAAAAATGTTTTAAGTACTAAGATAACAAAGCCATTTTTTTTTTAAAAAAAGGGGAGGTGTAGTGTGCAGCTCACCTAACCTTATATATGTAACTGCACACACTAATTATTGACATTATTATACGAATCGTGGAACTAAACAGTTCTCTTTTATTTCGACAACATCATTATAATACAACACGACCAAAACCTGCCGTGCCAGCCTGGCAATGCAGGATTGAGCGTCGTATTAATGAGGCCAGGGCACTCATCGGAAAGCTTATCTGCTTCAGGGAGGGCAATACACGTCCAAGGGTGATGCGCTTTGTGAGGCGGGCATTCTCAGGAACTGATATCAGTCCCCGAGAATACATGTCACGAGTCACAGAGCGCATCGACTTCCTGAAGCAGAAAGTTTATGCATGGGCTAACCGTATCCGTCGGTATAGGCGAAGAGTGGATCGATATACTCAGAACCGCATGTTCCAGAGTGACGAAAGGTGGGTATATAGAACATGGGAGCGGCCCGTCACCACTCAAGGAGTGGCTGACGCGCATCTGCCGGATAATGACGCCATGAGTGCTTTTTGGCGAAGTATTTGGTCGGTGCCCGTTGGTCACACTGAGGGTGATTGGATGCGTGTTGTTGAGCGAGCGTGTGACTCAATTCCAGAAATGGAGGCAATTTCTATTAGTCCACTGGATGTGGCCCGTGCAGTCCGTCCGTTACCTAACTGGAAATCTCCAGGGCCGGACGGACTGCACAACTTTTGGATTAAATGGCTACAAAGGTCACACGCTTGCTTAGCCTCACAATTCCAGTCATCCTTAGAGAATGGGTCGCTACCACCATTCTTTACAACAGGAGTTACCCACCTGCTCCATAAATCGGGTAGTACTGCGGAACCTAAAAACTATAGACCAATTACGTGTTTACCGACGGTCTATAAAGTTCTTACATCCATTCTGAGAGAAAAAATTGTTCGTCATATAGATAGCAATTCAATTATGTCTGTCTCTCAGAATGGATGTAGGAATGGGTCCCGCGGTACTAAGGAGCTGCTCCTTATCGACATGACCGTTAGCCAACAGGTTCGTCGATCCCGGAGGGATCTGTCGACGTGTTGGATAGATTATAAGAAGGCCTATGATTCGGTGCCACATACATGGCTCATGAGGGTGCTGGAGTTGTACAAAATAGATGCAACTCTTCGCACCTTCTTGGTGTCGTGTATGGGACAGTGGAGGACAGTCCTTCTCTATCCAGGATGTCGGCAGATTCTTGCGAACGATGAACCGATCAGGATTGAGCGAGGAATATTTCAGGGTGACAGTTTGAGTCCGCTTTGGTTTTGCTTGGCCTTGAATCCTCTGAGCACACTGCTGGAGGATTCAGGTCTAGGCTACCGGTTGAAGAGAGGTGGTCAGGTTATATCTCACCTCCTTTACATGGATGATTTGAAAATATTTGCTCCCAGTAATTTGCAACTGATGGAGCTACTAAAAGTGACTGAAACATTTAGTAGCGCCATCAGGATGGAATTTGGTGTGGACAAATGTGCGGTCATGCATGTAAAGCGAGGGGAGATTATGGAATCCGTGGGAACTCAACTCTCGGATTCCATATTCCTTAGATCCCTCTCCTCAACCGAGACCTACAAGTATTTGGGTATGTCGGAAGCATTAAGCATCAATGCTGCTGACGTGAAACTATCATTGAAGGAGCGCTTCTTTGGTCGCCTGAATAAAGTGCTAAATAGTCTTTTATCAGGCGGAAACAAGGTGCGCGCCTTTAATGGTTGGGTCATGCCGGTTTTGATGTATTCTTTCGGCATACTCAAATGGACTCAGACGGAACTTGATGCCCTGGATAGGAGGGTCCGCACTCTACTGACCGCAAACCGGATGCATCACCCACGATCATCGGTGATGAGACTGTATATCCCGCGGAAGTGCGGAGGTCGTGGCTTCTTAAATGCTAAGACCTTGCACAACCGTGAGGTATGCAGTCTCAGGGAATATTTCCTCGAAACCGACGTGGGGATGCACCGAGATGTGGTCTCAGTGGACAAGGGCCTCACCCCGCTCTCCTTGGCTAACGAGAACTGGCGCAAACCTGTGATATTGGATACTAATGACCGTAGGGAGGTATGGCAGAGCAAGGAGCTACACGGACGCTTTTTCCGGGCCCTACATGGACCTGATGTAGACCTCTTGGCGTCCGTATCTTGGCTACGATTTGGTGACCTCTTTGGGGAAACCGAAGGTTTTGTCTGTGCGATTATGGATGAAGTTATCATGACGAACAATTATCGGAAATACATTGTCAAGGACGGTACGGTTGACATCTGTCGGGCATGCCACCGTCCCGGTGAATCGATCCGACATATTGTTTCCGGTTGTTCTCGTCTTGCTAACGGTGAGTACTTGCACAGACACAATCTAGTAGCTAGGATTATCCACCAGCAACTTGCCCTGCAATACAACCTTGTGGGTTCTGAAGTACCATACTACAAGTATGTGCCCGACCCAGTTCTCGAGAACGGTCATGCCACATTGTATTGGGATCAATCTATCATCACGGACAGGACTATTTTAGCAAATAAACCTGATATTGTGGTGATAGATCGCCGAGAGCGCCGTGCAATGATTGTTGACATCACTGTCCCTCATGACGAGAATCTCGTGAAAGCTGAAAATGATAAAAAAATCAAGTATCTTGATTTAGCACACGAGGTTGTCGACATGTGGGATGTGGACTCTGCAATCATTGTACCGATAGTCGTTACGGTTAATGGACTAATAGCAAAGAGCCTCGACCAACACCTTAGGAGGCTCTCATTGCGCGGCTGGGTCAAGGGCTTGATTCAGAAAGCAGTACTCCTGGACACGGCGCGCATTGTGAGGCGGTTCCTTTCTCTGGAGCCCTGACCACCGGCAGCCTGGACCTTGTTCCTGATGCCGATGGGACATCTATTTTTTATATTTTTAAATGTTTTGTTTACTTTTGTTTTTTAAAATATTTAAAAATGTATTAAATAAGAGATATAATGAATAAAGGAGATAATAATAATAATAAGCCCCCTAAACAACCACACGTCCTGATTGACCATCTAATCACGTGGGGGGCGGACACACGAATGAGAAATTACTGGTGTGGCTAACGTGGCTCTGGAAAACCCACTAAAAATGGAGACTCGTTCAAAGAGAAAACGTATAGGACCGCTGCCCGGGGGCGATCGCCGGGGCACACCTGGAGCTGACGCTGGGTGTCTCAGCATGCGAACCGTCAGCGGTGAGGAGTTGAACAGGCGGGCTCCCACCGACAAAGATACTACAGCCGAAATCATTGACGATGGTGACAGATTGACGGACAGGATAGACACCCCTGTAGAACCGTACAGTCCAAGCACAGTCTCATACGCACCTTCTAGGCCATCATCACCATCCATACCATCGTCACCAGCACTATCATCATCTCCCATTATTAGTTTAAATATTGTTTCATCCAATCCAACCTTGAATGCTGCGCGGGAGGTATCTACCTTTTTACCCGCGTCCACCAAGGCTGGAAAAGCAAGAGTTCGCATGAAATGGAGCAAAGAAGTAAACACATTTATCATGCGAACTTACCTATACATCACTAAATTAGAGACAGATATGACCACCTACAGACAACAACTGCATGAACATTTTACACGTCGATATCCAGAAATTATTGTTTCTGAACAAAGGATTTCGGATCAAAGAAGAACTATCGTTAGGAATAAACTGTTGTCACTAGAAGAAATAGATAGATTAAAAGTAGAAGTACGCACACAATTACACCTAGAATCAGTAAATGATGAAGACACTAACAATATCGCAGTTACACATAACACGATCGAAAATATTCAACAAGAACAACCACAGTCATACGCTCAATCAGAACCTTACACACAATCTCAACCTAACTATCATCTATCATCACAGGCATATTCACAAATTTCGCATACATCCACACAAACTGAAAATGTCACCATAACGTTAGAAAATGACATTGAGGTCCTAGCAAATACAAATCAAAACCCGCCCACAGATACGCGTATCCGAGAAATACACGATAAATTTAAAACAGCTCTCACTCAATACTCCGGGATGGACCCGATAACTCGACCAAAACTACCCAAACTCAGGTACACACCAAAACTTGTTCAGCTCATTCATGTATTTAACCAAAATATTCTCACTCAGTATGTTAGCGAAGAAACTCAACTTACAGATGTACATACTTTAATATATTGCACAGCATTAGTTATTTCCGAAGAACTCAATTTTAAAATCACAGAATACACAGGCAATGCCAGACAATCAAATGTTAACAAACCTGCATGGCAGCAGAGGCTTGAAAAAGATATAGAAAAACTTAGAGCAGACTGTGGTAGACTAACCCAATATATAAATAACAATAGATCAAACAAAGTAGTCAAAAGAGTAGAAATAATTTTCAAAAACATGGCTGTCCATACTAGGCACGAAAACCACAATAGAAGACCGGAAGAATTTTTAGATACATTAAAACAGAAATTAGCTCTAAAAGTCCATAGGTTGAGAAGATATAAGAAAGCACAAGAACGTAAAAATGATAACGCTTTGTTTGCTACAAACGAAAAGAACTTTTATAGAAAATTACAGCAACCAGAAACTGACACCGTCATACCGACAACCGAAAACAACATAGAACTACCAACAACGGAACAATTAGAAACCTTTTGGGCTGGCATATGGGAAGAACAAGTACATCATAAGGAAACATCGGAATGGATTCAAGACGAAGACACTAAATGGAGCTCACTTGAAGAAATGGAATTCGTCGAGTTATCTGAGTCTGACATAACTAGTGTTACAGCGAGACTACACAATTGGAAATCCCCTGGTATTGATAAAATACATAATTACTGGTATAAAAAATTAGAATCTTTACACAAAATCTTAGCTAAAAATCTAACAGAAATCATTCTAGGTAAACAAAACATTCCGGAATTTATTTTATTTTTCATCAGTCTACGATCGCAAGCGCGAGCGAGCGAACGTATCGAGGATGACGCATCCGACCGCGATGATATCTAGTAAAGTGAAGTGCAGTAATTGTAACATAGTTATTTGTGAAGTCCTGGCGTTTATACAGAATAAAATTGACGTCATGGACGAGGAAAGCATTGTGCGGATATGTACAACATCGTTCACCGCGGAGGACATAACCGATGCTAAGGGTTTGCTGTATGAATCGGTAACTTCGAACAAACGTAGAGTAACACGGAAGAGGGATGGAAGATCGCAACGAGATCTCTACGATGTTATTTCTGTTTTTAAGGAGACAGATCCCGAGGAAACTCCAATATTTGTAGCCAGAGAATTGCAGAAATTACCACCAGTTACTTTCGATCACATAGATGCTACAAGATTATTAAAGGATATACTTGTGATACAGAAAGACCTAAGATTAATAAAGGACACATATGTGTCATTAGATCAACTGCAAGAGGTAAAACAAGACCTGATAAACCTGAAACAAGCATCTCTGGTCAATAATTATGAGTGCATAAATATAAATAAAAATCGTGGCGGTGGCGGTATGTCTAACAGCTGTTTTATGGACAGCGGACCGTTGGACCTACCCGACATTGAAGAAAATAGCATGACTCATGACACAGCTGTGAGTATAGTACCGGATGAAACTTGCATGGGGGCAACTGTGTCGCGCGCACGCATCGAGTGTGGCACTGTCCCGCTCACACAAGTGAGATCTTATAATGAGGCGCAGCAAGTGGAGGCCAGTTGTGGCACCGCGGTTTCGAACTTCGAAAGCCCGCCTGCACCTGAGCTGCGACCGGGCCTCACTACAGACACGGGCGCATGTATGAATCATCAGACGGCATCTACTCCGGTAAATCATAAAACATTAGCGCGTATTGTCGCTAAAGATGGAAAATGGAAGGATAAGAAGCAGGCGGAGGAATGGACTCTGGTACAGCGAAAAAGGTTGAGGAATCATCATACTATTGAAGGCAAAGCTCTTAACAATCCTAGCGAAAAATTTAAGGCCGCAGATATTAGAATACCCTTGTTTTTAAACAATGTTGATAAAAGTACCTCGGAAAGTGATATACTTGCTTACATATTAAATAAAACGCAGGTTAAGGTATCTTTGCAAAGAATCAACGCGAAGATACCGCGACAATATAATGCGTACAAAATATGCGTTCCAAGACCAAAGCTTACACTTTTCTTAGAAAGTAGTTTATGGCCGGAAGGCGTTTCTGTTAGAAGGTTTGTGGAATATAAAAATAGTGATGGTAGACAAATCACAAATGAAAATAAATAATACGACTTTTGTCAGTTTCAATTGTCGGTCAATAACAAGATCAATTGACTGTGTCAGATCGTTATGTAGAACAGCTGATATAGTGGCGTTACAAGAAACATGGCTAATGCCCCATGACATCTCATATCTAGGGGGGATAGACCAGGATTTCTATTATACGGGAAAATCAGCGGTGGATACGTCGGCGGGGATGTTACGGGGCAGGCCGTATGGCGGCGTGGCTATACTGTGGCGCAAGAGTGTGTACCCGTGCGTGTCTGTAGTTGAATGCGAAAGTGTGAGACTCACAGCCATTAAAGTAGTGCTTGACGATCGTCAGTTTTTAGTGTTTTCGGTTTATATGCCGACGGATGCTACGGATAATATGGCCGATTTTACGGACTGTCTGAGTGAGATTAGTGCAGTGATAGACAGCTGTGGAGTAGAAACGGTCTTCATACTAGGGGATTTTAATGCTCACCCGAGTGCATCGTTCGGTAAGCATCTTTTGAATTTTTGTGCAGAACAGCGTTGGGTATGTGCGGATATTGACTTTTTGGGACTACTATCGGACTCGTACACATACATTAGTGACGTTCATGGTACTAGGTCATGGTTAGATCACATTGTTGTGACGGAAGCTGCGAGGCGGTCAATTATAAATGTTAACATTAAATGTAATGTCTCGTGGTCTGATCATTTTCCTATTGAGCTAATATGTGACATCAGTACTCTAAAACCAAAAGTAAAACATGCCAAGACTGTACAGAACAGTGTGGTTTGGGGTGTTAGGGATTTGTCGCAAGTAAAACAATACGAACAAGAATGTACACTCAAACTACGTGACGTAGATTTTCCCCCGGAGTTTAGAAAATGTGCAGATGTGTTTTGTAGCAATTTAGAACATAGAAGTATTATAGACAAAATGTATAATAATGTAGTTAATATTTTACAAAATGCAGCATCAAATTGCTGTAAGAGAAAATTAAATAGTTTTCAAAAGAAAAAGACCTATGTTACTGGCTGGAACAAATTTGTGAAAACGGCTCATGGTGACGCTCGACTCTGGTTTCAGGAGTGGGTTGCAAATGGGAAACCCACATCTGGTCCTCTTTTTGAAAATATGCGTAAATCGCGTGCTACGTTTAAATCAAAGCTTAAATGGTGCCAGAACAACCAGACTCAAATAAAAATGGATATTTTGGCATCACAACACACAGCTAAGAATTTCGGCCAATTTTGGAAGGAAACCGGTAAACTGAGTCCAGGGTCGGGTGTTCCAGTGAGCGTCGAGGGTAGTAGTGAGCCCGACCAGATTGCCAGCCTGTTTAAGGAGCACTTTAAGGTCTGCTCGCCTTTGGATACCGGGAACAAAGGAACTGAGTCAGATGAGGCCCGTACCGGGGGCACGATCGTACGAATTACATGTAAGGATGTCGCACAGGCGGTGAAAGGCATGAAACGTGGAAAATCCCCTGGCCATGACTCTTTGAGTATTGAACACCTGCAATATGCGGGCGGTCACTTGCCAAGGGTGCTGGCCATGCTTTTCACCTTCTGCGTAGGTCACTCATACTTGCCTGATGCATTGATGAGAACCGTAGTTGTGCCTATTATTAAGAACAAGACAGGGGACGCGTCTAGCTTGAGTAATTATCGGCCTATATCGCTTGCAACTGTGATTGCTAAGGTACTGGATAGTGTGATTGAGAAATATTTAGATAAACATCTTAAGTTACATGACGCTCAGTTCGGATTTCGAGCTGGGCTGTCTACTGAAACAGCTATATTGAGTCTCAAGCACACTATCCAGTATTACACCAGCAGGAATACACCGGTTTACGCCTGTTTTCTAGACCTGTCGAAGGCATTCGACCTGGTGGTGTATGACAGGCTATGGCAGAAGCTGTCGAATGAGACCGAACTTCCTGATGAATTCACATCGCTCCTTAAATATTGGTATGGCAATCAGCGTAACTATGTCAGGTGGGCGGGATCACTGTCGGATGCATATAGGTTGGAGTGCGGCGTGAGGCAGGGGGGTCTGACCTCGCCCAAGCTCTTTAACCTGTACGTGGATAAGCTGATCCGTGAGCTCAGCAGCACCCGGGTAGGTTGCTCGGTTGATGGAGTTTTTGTTAATAATATACGTTACGCCGACGATATGGTGCTGCTGAGCCCATCGATCAGTGCCCTCAGGCGCTTAATAAAGGTATGCGAGTGCTATGCGGGGGCCCATGGGCTCAGGTATAACACGTCCAAGAGTGAAATGATGGTGTTCAAGTCCGGTACGAAGAGCTATGATACCGTACCTCGGGTCACATTGGACGGCAGTGCTCTCAAAAAGGTGGCACAATTTAAGTACCTGGGCCACTGGGTCACCGAGAGCCTCTCAGATGATGTAGATATTGAAAGGGAACGCAGGGCATTGTCAGTCAGAGCTAATATGCTGGCCCGTAGGTTTGCACGCTGTACTGCACAGGTAAAAATAACTTTATTCAAGGCGTACTGTCAGTCTTTTTATACATGCAGCCTATGGGTGAAGTATACGCAGAAGACTTACAGTGCCCTGCGTGTCCAATTCAATAACGCTTTCAGGATGTTGATGGGATTGCCACGCTTTTGTAGCGCATCAGGTATGTTTGCAGACGCTCAAGTGGATGGCTTTCAAGCCATACACCGCAAAAGAATAGCGTCTCTGATGCGCCGCATGCGGGGCAGCCCCAACAGCTTCCTGCAGCTCATTGTTGGGAGAATGGACGTGGAGAGCTCATTCATGGAGCATTGGACGAAACTCCATGTACGAGTTATGCGGTCCTAACAGTGTATGTACTCGTATTTGTTGTCATTTTTGTGTTGTTTGTTTGTCATTATATTATTATTTTAAAACCTGTATGGATTATTATATGTAAGTAATGTAATTAATCTGAATTAAATGAATTGAATTGAATTGAATTGCTACAGGAATAACTTACATGTTGCCAAAAACCCATTACTCATCACAGCCTTCCCAATACAGACCGATTACCTGCTTACCCACAATATACAAGATCTTAACGTCAGCAATAACTACAAAAATCAATAAACACGTAGAACATCACAACATAATAGAGGAACAAAAGGGATGCCGGCGAGGACACATGGGATGTAAGGAGCAATTAGTCATAGATTCGATCATACACAAGCATGCTGCCACAAAAAATAGAAATTTACACTGCACTTATATAGATTACAAAAAAGCTTTTGATAGTATTCCACACTCCTGGCTTATCCAAATATTGCACATATACAAAATAAACCCAAAAATCATAGAATTCTTGCAAAATATAATGTCCCGATGGAAAACTACACTTCAATTAAATTATCGCGATAACGCTGTCACAACTCGCCAGATTGCTATAAAAAAAGGCATTTATCAGGGAGACTCCCTAAGCCCTTTATGGTTTTGCCTCGCTCTGAATCCTCTATCTCACCTACTACAGCGTTGTCAGGCTGGATACTGCCTTAAACAAACAACAGAAGAAACCACTATCTCTCATCTTATATATATGGACGACATTAAATTATACGCGAAAACAGAAAAAGACATGAAAAAACTAATAGATATCACAACAGAATTTAGCAAAGACATAAACATGCAGTTTGGACTAGATAAATGTAAAACAGTACATATAATAAGAGGCAAAATTAAACCTGGTGACTATGCAATTAACACTACTGACACAATTAAAGCTATGGAACCCACCGATTTGTATAAATATTTAGGATACATGCAACTAAAAGGATTAGACCACACCATAATTAAACAAACATTGAACACAGAATACAAGAGAAGAGTGGTCGCAGTATGTAAAACTCAACTTTCCGGAAAACATTTAATAAAGGCATTGAACACATACGCGATCCCAATATTGACATACTCGTTTGGAGTGATCAAATGGTCAAAAACTGACATCCAGCAAATCGAGAGAACAACACGCACCACGCTAACTAAACACAATAACCTACACCCTAAATCTGCAATAGAAAGGCTGACCATCAAACGGCAACACGGAGGGAGAGGCCTAATTGATATCCATCATCTTTGGCAAAAACAAATAACGAGGTTAAAAACATTCTTTCACAGTAAATCTCAGACAAGTAAAATGCATAAAGTTATAGTAATGAACGACAACAACTACACCCCACTTAACCTAAATGAACAGACAGATACACAAAACACCAATAATGAAGACCCACACAAGCAAAAGTTAGAAGATTGGAAGAAGAAAGTTTTGCACGGACGACATCCCCATGATCTTGAACAACCTCATATAGACACACTAGCATCAAATAAATGGCTTAAAATTGGTTCTTTGTTTCCGGAAACCGAGGGCTTTATTATTGCAATACAAGATCAGATCATAAATACTAAAAATTACAGGAAATTCATTATAAAAGACCCCACGATAACTAACGATAAATGCCGCAAATGTCACAGCCAACCAGAGACCATACAACACATCACAGGAGCTTGCACAACACTCACACAAACAGATTATACTCACAGACACAATCAGGTAGCAAATATCATCCATCAAAACTTAGCACTCAAACATAAGCTCATTCAAGACTCAAACACTCCTTATTACAAGTATGTACCACAACCAGTTGTAGAAAATACCACCCACAAACTCTTTTACGATCGCGGCATATTAACCGACAGGACCATTCACTACAACAGACCAGATATAATCCTTCAAGATAAAGTAAATAAAGTCACATACCTCATAGATATAGCAGTCCCTAACACACATAATTTACAAAAAACAATAGGTGAGAAAATTGGTAAATATGCAGAATTGAAAGAAGAGGTGACCAGAATCTGGAGGCAAGAAAAAGTGTACGTAGTACCCATAGTAGTCTCCACCACGGGTGTCATACCCAACCACCTCCACCATAGCCTCAAATTAATAGACCTCAAAGACTCAATTTACATTACACTTCAAAAAGCCGCGATTTTAAACACCTGCAGAATAGTGAGGAAGTTCATGCAATACGACGAAAATGAAACACAACAACACAACTCATACACACACACGCTACGTTGACTTGGTTAAGGCCCGTTAACGTAGCTTAAACTAGCCAAAGAGCTAAGAAACATAACATGTTTTCCAAAATAATAATAATAATAATATAATATATTATTTATTTCAGGTAACAAAGACCCATAACATATATACCTTATAGACTAACATACATATTTAATGCCACAAGGCATTCAATTAGGGCAGCATTCTGAAAGAGTACAAAAAGATAAATAAGAAAAATACCATTATGTTGACATAAATTGAAATACATAAATAGGTCCATACTAATTCATATCTATATAGATAAAATTATATGAACTAATACATATTTTAATATATACAATTTTTTTAATTTTATATTTATAAAATAACAAAATAAAAACACAATCATTCTCTTTTAAAACCCGACCATATTTTAAAACGCCAACCATCAAATAGCCCGATGTATAATTTTTATTGTTACAAAAAATATTAAACTTGTTCCCAACAACAAATCATTCGTCGCACTGCATTTGTTTCGCAAATAATTGCACTTTTTGCAACGTTTTTTTTGTACTTTTCGCTTAATATTGTGTAAATTGGTTATTAATTGGGAGTTTTATGTGTGAATTATTTAGGAGGTGGAGATGGGTTTGTCCAGGTTTTGGTAAAAGAGATCCAGATTTCAGATTATTATAAACTAGCTTTTGCCCGCGGCTTCGCTCAGTGTCCCATCCAGGGGACATAGGACATTAAGTCAGAAGTCAGTCCACCTTCTACCGCCTCTGTGCCTCGGAAAGCACGTAAAGCGGTTGGTCCCGGCTGTCTTTTGTAGATCTTTGACAGTCGTTACAGGTACTCAATGCCCCGAATGTCTGACAACCAGTATTTCCAAGTGGTTCTGTTTTACCCAGTAATAACTGGGTTTGTGGAGGTCACATAGTCAGTCGCTCTAGGTAAAATACTGGTATTCAGCTGCATTCGGTTGGACTGGAAGCCGATCCAAACTTAGTTGGGCAAAAGCTAGGCAGATGAAGATGATGATATATTCCACCTTCCGCCATCATCGTCTGCATAGCCCTTTCCAGCCTAAAACAGTGAATGGTGTGTACCAGCAGTGGGGACATTAAAAGCTTATTGATTATGCTTGTTACACCGATACAAATATTCATTATCTTCTAAATACAGCTTAAACAGCTCACATATAGCAGCCAATGATACAGCATTATCGCTGATAATCCTATCGGATGTATTAAACCGCATCACGGTAGTCAGTTCGGCTAAATTTGATTTATATGCCCAAATTGCCAATGAACTGTGATCGGGCATAGAGTAGTAATGGGTTTGGAGATCGGGCATTTAATTTCGGAGGCTTGGTTTTTACCTACAACCTCTTTATGCCTCGTTTTGCCCAGCAGTAGCTGTGTTATGGAGATCAGATAGGCAGTCGCTCCTTGTATCATACTGGTATTTAGCTTAGACTGGAAGCTGAAATAACATACTTCAGAAAAAGGTTAATCACATGAAGGTTTTACTTAAAGAGGCTAGAAAAATACGTTAAAGCCTCTTTATGTGACACCTACTAAATTAGGTGTTTCAAGCGGAGCTGTATGTCTATTTTACATAATTATCATATCTGTGGGCTTGCCTTCCAGATCATTTTTAGTTTTACTATGAAGCAGCATTACTGAAATGAGATATTTTTTTGTCCTCAAATTACAACTTCAATTATCCAGATCATTCAGCATTTGCCTAGCCTTTTCCCAACTATCTTGGGGTTGGCTCCCAGTCTAACCGGATGCAGCTGAATACTAATATTTTACATGGAGCGACTGCCTATCTGACCACCACAACACACTGGGTAATACGATATCCTTGGTAAGACTGGTTGTTAGACTTTCGGGCCACTGACTACCTGTAACGACTGTCAAAGATCTACAAATGACAGCCGGTACCAACGGCTTGTCATGCTTTCCGAAGTACGAAGGAAACTCGGTATGTAATACGGTCACCCATCCACAGACCAACCTAGGCAAGCACGGCTTAACGTGATCGACCCGAGCGCCAACGAGCTCCTCCTTTAATTATCCAGATCAAGCCTGGTCAATTCTTCGACGTTATATAACAAATAGTGCACTCAAACAACCAAGAGCTGGCTTTTACCTTGGCCAGAGGCTATGTATTGCCAAACAACGTGGCAACGCCGCCAGTCTCTTGGGCACATCACCAGCTGACAGCATTGAGGAAGAGTTTTTTGATGACCTTTTATAGTTGGTTGTTAGTTTAGTTGTTTAATCGTTTTTAATTGTTATAAAATCTATATTTTAAAGTCAATTTCCAAATTAAAATATAACGTAGTATCTCCAATCTATTTGTATTTAAATCATTCTCTAACTACTCAAATTTAACCGTATCCATCCAGCCACGTCATACCTGCAATTTTTTGGTGTACATATTTAATACTATTGTATAACGGGCTGGTGTCCGCAACTCAAAGTCGAAACCGCGTATTTTGCGTATAGTACATAATACTATTATATTTTTTTTTGTACTCTCAAAAATAATAAGTTTTTCAATAAAACATTCTGATAACAGCTACCTAATGCTACCAGAAAATCTTCAGCTGTTTCGACTCCATCATGATCTTGATCATATCAGCCCGGAATCACCCACTGCTGGGTATAGGCCTCCCCTTTCTTCTGCCACACTTCCCGGTGCTGTTCGTCCCTTATCCAGGTGTTTCCCGCGACTTTGACGATATCGTCGACCAAGCGAGCTTAAGGCGGCCCTGGTTTCTTTGACCTTGGCCACCACTCGGTCAAAGCCTTGCTCCATCGGTCATCTTTCGACTCCATGCCATCTCGTATTCCATCGGAACATGTGTAAGCAGAATTTCGAGCCAGGCGCGCTGTATTCATTTTGATCAGTCATTCCATTTATCAAGCGGTATGTTATTGTCTTAAGAGCGCTTTTTTTGTTGAATTGTAATAAGTATTACTGTTATAACGATTTAGATTGATAGTCTGGGGTGGTAACTTTCTGGTCTTATTGGTCTTTTTCTATAATAATATTTTAGAGAGGTATATGTTTGTAAGTGTGATCGTATTCCGAAAATTCTTTCACTAACGGGCTTCACTAAGCTCCATCAGCAGGCTATTATCCCCGAGTGTCATAGGTATACCTACATTTAAAACGTTTCCGTGGGTACATTTTCGTACATGACGGGAGCGAAGATGCGAGCAAAAGCTAGTTGGAAGATAAAACTTGACTGAACTTGAAGCTGATCAGCCTGGATTCCTAGAACGATTACGGAGGCCCTGGTATGACCTCGCGACACGGTGACGACAACGTAACATAAATTTGAACGTTTTTGTCTAGAAAACCTTGCTGCCCTGTAGCATTTTTTATACAAAAAAAAATATGATTCATACAGGGTGGGTGAAAAATCGTGGATCAAACGAGACAGGTATTCGGGTTTTCGGGGTAATTTTTGATAGAACATTTTTACAGTAATGTTCTAAAGTAACAAACTGCCTCCGTGGTCGAGTGGTTTAGGCGTTTGCCTTGTGACCCGGTGGTCGTGGGTTCGATTCCTACGGGAAGCATACTTTGTGAAGTTGTTTCCAGTTTGGTTAGGACATTGCAGGCTTGAATCACCTGATTGTCTGATAAAAAGATGATTCCGTGCCTCGGAAAGCACGTTAAGCCGTTGGTCCCGGCTGTCATTGGTTGATCTTTGGCAGTCGTTACGGATAGTCAGAAGCCAGTAAATCTGACTCCAGTCTTGCCATGAAATACCGTGCTACCCAGTTAATGGGTTGTGGAGGTCTGGTAGGCAGCCGCTCTGCGTAAAATACTGGTATTCAGCTAAATCCGGCATGACTGGAAGCCGACCCCAATACAGTTGGGAAAAGGCTAGGCAGATGATGAGATGATGTTCTAAAGTAACAAAATAATTTTTCGTGAGACATAAAAGATATTGAAAAAATGCCAATACTCATAAATCATTGTAGGTACCCACTGTCATAGAAGCACTTTTGTAGTGATGATACATTTCCTAGAATCAACTAAACACCATTTATTGTTTTAAAATTTTACTCTAAATGCCCATTTATTAAAAAAAAATTGCATTTTCTTAAAAAAAAAAAACACTCAAATACTTAGTCATAACTTTTAAGGAGATCAAGTTAGGGCTCTGTCACACAGATATTTTTTACTGTAACAACAATATAATTGAGAAAAGGCTAGGCAGATGATGATGATGAATAAAGGTGCGGTCAGACCGGGTGGACTGGACTTCGAACATCGGACTGTGATAGGTACCCATAAAGTACTGAAGTATCTGACAAAGTCCATTTTCTCCACCATAACGTATTACAATGAATGCGATTTATTGTCGTCTCCAAGACTCTCTGATGGCTATCGCAGTCAGACATTTTCGTACATCACTTTCGTCATCATCTTCCTGCCCTTGTCCCATGTTTATTTGGAGTCGGCGCAACACGTTCTTTCTTCCATTCTCTCCTGACAACCGTCATGCTATAATGTACGCCTTTTTCTTTCTTATCATTCCTCACACAATTCATCCATCGTTTCCTTGGTCTTCCTCTCCCTCTCCATCCGTCAAAATTCATATTCATCACTGTTTCGATCACATGCACCACTTACACCACTTTCAATTCTAAGTGTAACATGCTGATGCAGTTTCTGACACAAAAGAAACAGTTTGTCAAAGCCGATACATTTTATTTTATTTATTTATTTAAACTTCATGCACAAGAGTGGTATATAAGCGGACTTAATGCCACACAAGGCATTCAATTAGGGCAGCATTCTGAAAGAGTACAAAAAGATGAATAAGAAAAATACCATTAAGTTGACATAAATTGAAATACATAAATAGGTCCATACTAATACATATCTATAAAGATAAAATTATACAGGGTTATTTGTAAAACACCAGAAACCTCTTAAGAGGTCATTGTACTCATCACTATGAACAACTTTTACTATGGGACCAAACCTGAAATCGCGAAAAAAAAATCAGCTGATCCCTACATTTTGACGAGTGAATCGATCATAAATGTAGGGAACAGCTGATTTTTCTTTCGCGATTTCAGGTTTGGTCCCATAGTAAAAGTTGTTCATAGTGATGAGTACAATGACCTCTTATCTTAAGAGGTTTCTGGTGTTTTACAAATAGGGTTATTTGGGTATAAACTAATACATATTATAATTCATACAAATAGTTTTAATTTAATATTTATAAAATAACAAAATAAAAACACAATCATTCTCTTTTAAAACCCGACCATATTTTAAAACGCCAACCATCAAAAAGCCCGCTGTATAATTTTTATTGATACAAAAAATATTAAACTTGTTCCCAACAATAAGGCTGGTTTTATAGTCACGCCGCTAGACGCGCCGTTGGGCAGCGCGCTGTTGAACAGGAACACCGAACGGCGCTGCTCAAGCGCGCGAATTTGAAACGCTACTACTACCCCAATACATATCCGAGCGCGCGCGCTCCCGACGGCGCTGCTGAAACGCGTGACTATAAAATCAGCCTTAATCATTCGTCGCACTGCATTTGTTTCGCAAATAATTGCACTTTTTGCGACGTTTTTTTGTACTTTTCGCTTAATATAGTGTAAGTATATTGTGTAAATTGGTTGATTAAGTTGATTTTATGTGTGAATTGTTTAGGAGGTGGAGATGGGTTTGTCGAGGTTTTGGTAAAAGAGATCCAGATTCCAGATTATTATAAACTAGTTTTTGCCCGCGGCTTCGCTCTGTGCCCCATCTAGGGGAGATAGGACATTAAGTCAGAAGTCAGTCCAACTTCTGCCGCCTCTGTGCCTCGGAAAGCACGTAAAGCTCGGCTCGGCGGTCCCGGCTGTCATTTGTAGATCTTTGACAGTCGTTACAGGTACTCAATGCCCCGAATGTCTGACAACCAGTCTTTCCAAGTGGTTCTGTTTTACCCAGTACTAACTGGGTTTGTGGAGGTCACATAGTCAGTCGCTCCAGGTAAAATACTGGTATTCAGCTGCATCCGGTTGGACTGGAAGCCGATCCAAACTTAGTTGGGAAAAATCTAGGCAGATGAATATGATGATATATTCCACCTTCCGCCATCATCGTCTGCATAGCCCTTTACAGTCTAAAACAGTGAATGGTGTGTACCAGCAGTGGGGACATTAAAAGCTTATTGGTTATGCTTGTTTCCCCGATACAATTATTCATTATCTTCTAAATACAGCTTAAACAGCTCACATATAGCAGCCAATGATACAGCATTATCGCTGATAATCCTATCGGATGTATTAAACCGCATCACGGTAGTCAGTTCGGCTAAATTTGATTTATATGCCCAAATTGCCAATGAACTGTGATCGGGCATAGAGTAGTAATGGGTTTGGAGATCAGGCATTTAATTTCGGAGGCTGGGTTTTTACCTACAACTTCTTTATGCCTCGTTTTGCCCAGCAGTAGCTGTGTTATGGTAGTCAGATAGGCAGTCGCTCCTTGTACCATACTGGTATTTGGCTTAGACTGGAAGCAGAAATAACATACTTCAGAAAAAAGGTTAATCACATGAAAGTTTTACTTAAAGAGACCTACTAAATGAGGTGTTTCAAGCGGAGCTGTATGTCTATTAATTACATAATGATCGCACCGGTGGGCTTGCCTTCCAAATCATTCTTAGTTTTACTATAAAGCAACATTACTGAAATGAGATATTTTTTGTCCTCAAATTACAACTTTAATTATCCAGAACATTCATCATTTGCCTAGCCTTTTCCCAACTATCTTGGGGTCGGCTCCCAGTCTAACCGGATTCAGCTGAATACCAATATTTTACATGGAGCGACTGCCTATCTGACCTCCACAAAACACTAGGTAACACGATATCCTTGGTAAGACTGGTTGTTAGACTTTCGGGCCACTGACTACCTGTAACGACTGTCAAAGATCTACAAATGACAGCCGGTACCGACGGCTTGACGTACTTTCCGAGGTACGGAGGAAACTCGGTATGTAATACGGTCACGCATCCACAGACCGACCTAGGCAAGCACGGCTTAACCTAAAGATCGACCCGAGCACCAACAAGCTCCTCCTTTAATTATCCAGATCAAGCCTGGTCAATTCTTCGACGTTATATAACAAATAGTGCACTCAAACAACCAAGAGCTGGCTTTTACCTTGGCCAGAGGCTATGTATTGCCAAACAACGTGGCAACGTCGCCAGTCTCTTGGGCACATCACCAGCTGACAGCATTGAGGAAGAGTTTTTTGATGACCTTTTATAGTTGGTTGTTAGTTTAGTTGTTTAATCGTTTTTAATTGTTATAAAATCTATATTTTAAAGTCAATTTCCAAATTAAAATATAACGTAGTATCTCCAATCTATTTGTATTTAAATCATTCTCTAACTACTCAAATTTAACCGTATCCATCCAGCCACGTTACACTTTGAATCTTCTCGAACATATTCGCAATTTGCCGGCAGAGCCACTAAAATGTAGCTAAGTGTCCGAGCATACTACATCACTAATTGATACTGAAACTTACATGGCACGATGGTAACGACATTTTAGGATCGTTAATGCACTTGCTGAGCAAATAGCTCAGACCTGTTTAGTAATTAATGAGAAGTTCGAGCCAAAAATAAACGGGGATTGCTTTTAGCACTTTGCTGGGTGGAAATTGACCTCTTTATTTAGGGGAGGTGCCGATTAGTGCAGTCAAAGGTAAATAAATCGTTTCAAATGATAAATTATTTTATTTACAGTTTTTTTTTGTGTTAATAAGACTTCTAACCGACGACATTCTCAAGTTATTATGCCTTGTGACTGGGAGTGTAGTTTCGCTTCTTTTTGTTTTTTTTTTTTGACATTCAAAAGTGCCGTAATGGTCTAATTGAAAGAAATGCTTTGAGTTTGAGTTTGACTTCGACACTTTATTTTTATGTTCAAAACGAAAGATTGTACGATCGACCTGAAATTGATTCTAAATAATAACTTTTAAGGGTGAATTGGTAATCGACTCGCCTCCTACATGTGTCTTAAATATATGGACTAACTAACGAAATTAGAATAATAGGTAGATATATTATGCGCTAATCCCCGAAGTCTGAATTTGTGCCCAGTTGATGGCAATTAGCTCACCCCAATCACATTGAACTTAAGTAATAGCTGGCGACATGTCGGTATAACTAAATACTACAGGTAGGTACCTAAATCTCTGCCTGATATTTCGGAAATTACAAGCGTGATTGTTATGCTTAATTTCTAATAATTAAATAATACATAATCTCATCAATCATTGTTTTCCTACTCCTCCGCTATACTTTTCTGATTAATTTCGTTGCGGGATCCAAGACAGTTAAATTATTTCTCTGGGACTTCGTCGAGCTTCATTGTATCGGCGCTTTTCTGGTGGTCGCACTGTTGATTCTGGCTTTCAGGAGTTACAGTGGTTTGGGAACAGTGTGGCGGGTTTGTCTCATTAAAAAAAAATACATAAGCTCACGCCTTAATCCACTGGGGGTAGGCAGAAACCTCAGAACGCTACCTGCTACGATCCCTATATACTCCTTTTGCCTCGTCCACGTTCATACTCGTAGCTCTGGTCACATACGCAAGCCGGTTAGGCCTTGTAGATTCCTAGAGGTGTGTTAACTTTTGTTAACCTCTTATCTTGTTTTCTGTTTTTTTGTGTAGTAAGCAACGACTTATTGTCGGGCCTATGCTGCCCCCCCATACTTGAGTACTAATGCTGTAACATGATAATATTGTAAAATCTAATCATTTTAAAACAGTAACCATAGAGTTTCTTGCCAGTTCTTCTCCATAGGAAACGACCAACCCGAAACGTGCACCTTTTTGTCGACGTTTCATGAGTGCCCATGTAGGCCTATGTGAAATAAAAATATTTTGATTTGATTTGATTTGGTTACGAGTACTACGCACATGACCGTTGTCAAGAACCTTACCATAAGGTCAGCGTATGTCCTTCTAGGGTGTCCCCTCCCGACGTTGCCTCTCACGTCTGCCTTGTAAGTACCTTTTGTAAGTCGCCTTTCATTAACCTTCTCCACACGACCATACCAAAAATAATCCGAAAAACAAAACATTGCATTACAAAATGATTGCTGACTGGCTGTCGAAATATAGATCATAACGTTAGTTTCCGAACTTAATCTATGGTTAAACAGTAAATCACATCAGAGCAATTTTGTCAGTTGCTGTAGTGCAAATCGTTTTGATATCACGCTACCATGCGTTCGGCATAAATGATGGTGGTTTTAAAGTTGCTGAAATTGTTCTATGAAGCTGTAGATGCTTTGTGAATGAACTCATAAATTAATATAGCTTCACGCCTTCCCAGAGTTAGACAGAGGTGCACCATACCGTAGGACACACCCACATTTCACCACTGAAAAAAAGCAATTTGAAAAACCTAATAACTCTGACGGACTTGGAAATCGAACCGAGAATCGCATAGTCTGCAGCAGCACTTGCAAACACAAAACAACGAGGCAATGAATGAACTCGTCAGTTTGTAAGCAGACGTACAGACGCCAGCAGATCAAGCTACCCGAAACTGTCAAAAGAGAATGCTCATGGAAGTATGGAATCCCGTACCATGCTGCATCAAAATCAAACCTTGTTTTTTATAGACTACACTGATCGTATTAACTCCTACAAAAATTATTTTTGAAAAAAAAACCCGCGTTTCAGAGTTATTTTATAAAATCGAAACTAACCTAAAAAGTAGGTCTATTTTTTCGACGCTACCAACGACGTATTTTAACACACATACATTACATTATTGCTCTAAAAACAGCGTAATACACTAATATTAGTAAGAATTACGAGTTAAAGTAACATCCACAGTATGCTTGACTGAAACTCGATTTTATTTTAGACCTTTACATTGCCAATAGTCAGTCAGTACAGTACAAATGTCAGATGCCACAGATAAGATAACTATAAACCATAGAGTATAGTAAGTGCTATAAACTAGTCGGGATTTAGGGATGTAATCGATAAATCAAAATCTTTAGGCTGAGAAAATCTATTTTGTTGCAAATAGCAATAAACCAAACTAAATCGATTTGGTGTACTGATCTTACTTAATTGTAATTAATTTTAGAGTCCGCTCGACAGACAAGGGTTTGTTCAATTGAAACGGAACGTCGTTTATATTCAGTTGAAACGGAACGTCATATAAAGGGAGTAAAACAATATTCATACTTTTAAACTCGAAAAGTATATTTCCAGTTCAAAAATCAAATCCCCGACGCGTAATGCCGTAAAAAAATATGAAACTAATTACTATAATATTTTGGTTTTGAGGCGCGAGACTTTTTGGTACCAACTTTGGTCATTGTCCTTTCCCAATCAACCTTGAACCTAATGTAGCTATAAAGTTGGAAATATACTCGTATTTAAGAAACTTGACAGATTTTAGTAGCTTGATGTGTTGGCTGGCGTCTATACATAAACAAACACGGCAAAAATTATGCTTGCTTTTCTTTCCGATCGAATATTTATTTTTTTAGCTAGCTTTTACCCGCGGCTTGGTTCGCATTAATTTAGAATTTGACAATCTGCTTATAATTCAATCAAGATTCTAAAGACACGTGGCGCCATCTATTATCATAAGAACGTTATTGTTGTTTTCCTCGGGAACAGTACATTTTTTCGGGATGAAAGGTACTCTATGTCCGTTTCTGAACACCTGACAACGTATATGCAAAATTTCAGGATGATCGGTTCAGAGATTACTTTCGCATTTATAATATTAGTTACGTAGTTAGGATTATTAAAACACTGCTATAAGTTTTCACGATTAAAACTAAATAGATTATTATCATGAGCTCCCGATATATCGACGCTGTTGCAAGCGCCATGCACGTGCAATGACTGCAACGTAAATCACGAATACAATACGATAACAAATAATCACAGAAGAAATCCCGTACGTGACATTATAAGTTGAATTATTAAAAGTTTATGCACAAGTATTAAAACACACTGTACAAAGGCGACCATCTCGCTCTCAATCAGTTCTCTCGCAAATTAATTCCAATACACAACACAATTATTTCATTAACCGAAATAAAACCCGAATCATCAAGAATTCATATTTCCATTGGCCTGCCAAATACTCAGCACTTAGGACTCGTGTGGTAAGCAATTATTTTTCCTATCCTGTTCTGTCCCACTCCTGGGCAGGCCTCTCTCCACTCTTTCCATTACCCATGAACCCGCCGTTCGTCCTACCATCTCTTTCGTGGCTTGCCACGACTCCGTCTCCCGGTACCTGTTTTGAGCACTTTATGTTATTAAAATTCTTCAAATCCAAATGTAATGAAAGTTTGTCCTCACGCTCATAATAAATAACATAATATTGAAAAATCTCGTAGTTGCCTCTCTTAGGTTGCAGTCCCCCAGCTAGGTGCTTCGCTTAGGCTTCGTTGACGGCTTCTTGCGATGCGGATTGCGTCAAGCAACACGCGCGTGAATCAATTGTTAACTGTTTACTTTATTTTCATATTCGTGTATTCCTTGTGGGTCCTCTATAGCACAGCGTCATGCTGAGGGGTAACCTTCTTATCGCAGTCACGACGAGCAAGATGTCAATTTTTTTGTTCCGTCTTGTTGTTTTTTTTTAAATATTTGTTATGCTTTATGCTTTGTATGTTTATAATTTTATTTTACAATGAGTCGTTACGACAAATCGTTTGTTTTTTATCTCTTTCTTTCATTTTTCTAATGCAGTGACCCCATTGACGAAAGATTCTTGACTAGTTTTCGTGTTTGAGCTACACACCAATCCCACGAAGCGTACAGCGTAGCATCTGCCTTATATACTCGTACAAACAATATAAGAATAAATAATCCCGTACGTCATCTAAGTATGTGAGTTTCAATATCTCAGAGTGCAGGGACGGCTGCCGGCAATATTTGCTTATAGTAAATGCCGGCTGTATATGTGGGTCACTTTTTACCCGACTACGGCGAAGCCAAAAGGTAGGGTTATGATTTTAGCAACCTATATTTGTTTGTATTTACGTATGTTCCTCCGTAGCGCCTAAACTATTCAACCGATTTTGATGAATAAGGTGTCAATCGATTTGTTATTGTAGCCCGGGTTACATAGGCTACTTTAACCGACTTCAACTTAGGAGGAGTCGATTTTACCTTGTAAACCCCGAATTTAATTAGAGCGCGATTTTTCAGTTTTTCAAATTCTTTTTTTGAGCTGCTCTAGGTTTGTGTTTTTATATAGTCTTAACACATTATACTTCTTGATAGGTAATATTTCAACAGACTATTAATTTTTTTCGTTTCATCTTCATATTTTTACTCAAATAAATAAAATTGAAGTGTCTGTTTGTAATTTTTGCAAGAGCGGACTCTCCTAACACAGGCACTATCTGTCTAAAAGTTCACACAAAAAATGTTAAAACCTAAACTTGTTTTACCAATAAACTATTTTTATTTATTTATTAAAAAATAACAGTTTTTACTGAATGCTGAAAGTAATACGGTACTTACAAGTTATTTTTTTGTGTGTCGGTTTGTTTTTGCTGGCTAATCTCCAAAATGGCTTGACCGATTTTGACGAGACTTTTACTGGCAGATAGCCAATGTTATAACGAGTAACTTAGGTTTTTGCCTTTATTTTAGAAAGGATTCGGGTTCCGAGCAAAACAATTAATACCGTTGGTGTGTCGAATGTTAACAAAATCAGATTCAAATATGGAAGTCATATTTTTAAAATCATTTCACACCGACGAAGGTTGCGGGGTACCTACAGTTTTACTTAAAGAATCACTGAAGGTAAGCAAAAGAATTAATTTCTTTTACTTCATATTAATTGCGATTGTCACCAAAGAAACTGACCGTGATCATCACATCTAAACCACGTTCAAGCTGTAGCAGAGTCAAGAGAGTCAAAATTGCTTTGTAATTAATGTAAAATGCCGCTATTTCCCAACCTTTCTGAAGTCAGCTTTCAGTTAAACTGGAAGCAGCTGACCAGTGTTTTATGTCGAGCGACTGACCTTCACAATTCATACAGCGTTCATGAAACATACCTGAATTTACTTGGAGTGACTGCGTATCTGGTATCCACGATCCAATCACTTAGTAACCTACAAAAACTGAAGTAGAAGAAGAAGCCAAAAGAAAGAAGAAGAAAGAGAGGGGGGAGGGTGTAGAAGTTTGACTATCTCTTAACTATTAGACCAAATTCATTTTATTCATGTATGTTAACCGATTTCTCCGTGATAACTGGTCCGACTAAAGTGACTCTTTTTTCATAAAAAAAAAAATGGTATTGGTGGTTTAATTTGGTAGAAGAAGCTTACGCGGTGGCCCCATATAAATTAACAAATAAAATGTTAATTAATTATTTTTAACTTTTTTTTCGGTACTTGAGTTATCCTCAATAATGTGCATTTTTTCTTCTTCGTCTATGTCCTATGTGGATGATGTGCTAATAACTTCTAGTTATAATGTATAAAATTGATACGTGACAAAGAAGTTTGTGAGATACCACAACTAAAAACGATAAAATAAAAATAAATTGCTAAAACGGAATAAATTGCTAGCTAAAGCAAGAAAATCAAGCAGCTAGCAAAAATCTCTTACCGGCGACCCTGCTCCATCTATGTAAATATAACCTCAGGCACTAGAGCTGTCTGGAAATAGAAATTCATGCAAAACTGAAAAAACACTACAATATACTGCTACTACAATATACTACATGTCTGCTTTTACATTTATTACTTTTTATGATAACTTAATATAACATCACGCTGTAATCCCCGATAGATTAGGCGGAAATGTACCTAATAGTGTCATATAAGTTAAAACATTAAAAACTTGTATTAAAAACCGGCCAAGTGCGAGTCGGACTCGCGCACGAAGGGTTCCGTACCATTATCTATAAAAACGGCAAAAAAATCATATCTGTTGTATGGGAGCCCCCGTTAATATATATTTTTTTTAATTTTTAGTATTTGTTGTTATAGCGGCAATAGTAATACATCATTTGTGAAAATTTCAGCTTTCTAGCTATCACGGTTTATAAGATACAGCCTGGAGACAGACAGACAGACAGACAGCGAAGTCTTAGTAATAGGGTCCCGTTTTACCCTTTGGGTACGGAACCCTAAAAAAACAACATGTAAAAAAGTTGGAACTTTGTCCTCCTATATCTCCGTTACTAGATGGTTCCCAGGTATAGTCCAGAACAAAAAAAATATCGCAATGACGTTGAAAACGTGCTCTGAAGAAGTGCACTTCGGCTTCGTTAAGGAACTTTTTACCCGACTGCGGCGAAGCTCAAAAGGAGGGTTATGTGTTTTTACAACCTTTATTCGCTTCTTGGGCTTATGCTAAGCCTCTTATTAACCTCTCCACTTATCGACAATTTATTAGCAAACACCACAACACTTACATAAGACCTATAAACCAAAGTGAGGCTTTTTACAATCCAAGTGGACTCATTATGGTATCGTATCCTTAAAGTAAAGTAAATAAATAAAGCTGTAATACTGCGACGCCCTTAATTTGTACCTGCTGTTGGCATTCCACGCAGATCTAAAAAGCACTAGAAGGTTCTAGACGGAGCAGAGGGGCTGGACAAAGTGATAATCAGCGATGACGTTGATGAAGACGAAACTGTATAGAACTGACATAAGCTGTCGAAAAGTTTATGTCGATCCTGTTACAAGTCGTTGCAGAAACTTATACTGTCACTTACGGGATATATTCCGTGATTGTTCATGATTTTGAGCTCCCGATTTTTAGTCAACCCGCGATCATGGATCTTGCAACAGCGTCAAAATATCGAGAGCTCAAAATCATGAACAATCACGGAAGATATCCCGTGACAGTATAAGTTTAGTTTTAAACCGTGAAAGATTAAAACAAGTCGTTGCAGAAATAAAAAAAACTAAAAAAAAACCCTACTGAAAAAACTGAAAACATTAAACAAAAGTTGGAAGCAGCCGATCGGTTTTTTTATTTCCAGCTTTTTAGTTTATTAATGTGAAAGATTTCGCAGACTACTAACTAATTTAACTTTTCTTGATTTTTTCAACTTTGGATACGATCGATTGTCGTTTTGAATTACTTTTAAACCTACAAGTTAGAAATATTTTTGTCAATCACCTTTTAAACCGCTACTTGATATGATCTACATTTCGATACCCCACTGACGGGTTTGGATGAAAAAAAATCTGACTCCACAATTTATGTACTTTCAATATAATACTTTTATTTTTAATTAATTCGATCAATGTATGCAAATTTTATCTTTACTTAATTATTTTAATTTTTAAGGTGTTGGTTGAAGTACTGTAAATGTGAGTTTATTATTTTTAAATTGTTGATGTTATTTATGTGTATTTTAGTGTATAATTGTAATTGTGTTTAAATTCAGATACAAATTACTTGTTCATGAATAAATGACTATGACTATTACTATGTTGTTTTTTTTTATTTTTTAAGTAGCCAGCAATTTTTTTTTCTGATTTTATCTAGATCAGCTTGTTAATTTTTTTACCAGCCGTGCAAAAATGGCAACATTCTATCCATAACCTTGACATTTTGAACTAGTTTTCACTATTTCTAGTTTTTCTCAATTATCTGATAAAAAATAAGGCAGTGTCTGTTCTAGAAACTGTACACAATACATTTACCACGGAACAATTCGCCATGGTCGTAAATCGCCATAATTGGAGGGAACCGTAGACGTAACCAGTATACACCTTACATGGGAGTGAGGAATCGTGTCATCTTGCTCACTCCTACTAAAACTTGACAGTAGAAAAGAGATGGAAGATGCCAGGTTGAATAAAACAAGACGGTCATTTGCAATCATTGACATCAATTGAAGCTAGGAATTGATGGCAGTTGGGTAAGATTCAGGAGCTGAAGTCAGTTAATGGATGTAGGGGCTTAAAACAAAGGGTAAGGTCAAATTTGTTTTGTTGTGGTCATAACATGAATTTGCAAAAGAATGCATTGGCTTTCGATGTAGCAATCGTGCCAATATCTTATTTTATTTTACTTAATTTTAGGAAAGCTTACAGACTAATAATATTATAATATATAATTTGGTTTTTATTGTTAATAGTGTGAGACAAATAAATGCTTTTTCTCTTCTTTCTATTTTTTTATATGTATCTGTGTGTGTGTATTGTAGGCATTTTTTCATCTTTTTCTGGTTTATGCAACGATGCATACAAATTTTTTATATCCTTATGGTTTCCGTAGATGGCGACAATATCCCCAGTTGAGGGTTCGTAGATTAAAGTTACGTAGATTAAGTAAATAACTTAGCATTTTTTTCCAATTATCTTTAAGTCGATTTCAAGTGTGTAGCTAAAAATGTTTTCAGTTGCTATCATATCTATCATAACAGTCTATGGGGAATAAAATTCCTGTTTTTTTTTCTTTTGACCAGAAAACAACGAATAAAATGGGGTATAATAAAAACAGAAAAGATGCAATCATAAGACGGGGATGTCCATTGTTAGATAAGCTGCCTTTTCCGTGATTTTGGGCCATGAGGGGTAAGCAGTAATGGTGTAGTAGGTTTGCGTATTTTTTTCCTTATACCGCTGTTTCTAAATCGAACGTTTCTGTTTTCACATAACATCACGCCTGTAATCCACGAAGGGTTAAGCAGAGATGTACTTAATAGCACACCCACATTTCGCCAGTTATGTTTAAGTCCCATGTAATAGAGGGCGAACCTATTGCCCGGGCACAAATCTAGACTCCGTGACTGCTACTGAGACAGTCCTGGTCGAACAATCCAATACCAATTGGCCCGACCTGGGAATCGAACCCAGGACCTCATGCTCAGGAGTCGAGATTGCGACCAACGAGGGAGTCCGTCTCAATCTGTTTTCAACCCTAAAGATTAACAAACATAGCTAATTTGAATTGGTTAACGTTTTAACGGAAAGATTACTAAAGGACAAAACAAAACTAATTTAAAAAAGGAACAGCCACAGAGTACCTATGTATTTGTGCCCGGTTGATGGCAATAGGCTCGCCCTCTCTAGCCCCTTTTCATGGGACTTAAATATAACTGGCTAAATGAAGATGTCTCCTCTGCATAACTAGAAGGGAGGGGAGTTTACAGTCGTGATATTATAATATGACAAAAAAAAACCGGCCAAGTGCGAGTCGGACTCGCGCACGAAGGATTCCGTACCATTATCTATAAAAACGGCAAAAAAATCATATCTGTTGTATGGGAGCCCCCTTAATATTTTTTTTTTAAAATTTTAGTATTTGTTGTTAAAGCGGCAATAGTAATACATCATTTGTGAAAATTTCAGCTTTCTAGCTATCACGTTTTATGAGATACAGCCTGGAGACAGACAGACAGACAGACAGACAGCGAAGTCTTAGTAATAGGGTCCCGTTTTACCCTTTGGGTACGGAACCCTAAAAACTAAATGCGTTCAAGGGAAAATATTTGCCACAGAGCACGCCACGAGTCACTGCGACGCGACTTGTAAAGCTACAGTACTCACACGAAGAGAAACAGTGACGCGCGCGTGTCGCATCACCCGAGGACGTGAACAGTGCCTACCTTCGTATTAACGTAATTAAACACGCTATTATCAAACGAAGATAATTCAGGCTTATATCGCCCCATAACAGTAAACTACTAGATGCTAATTACTATCGATTCCCAATCTAAAATTAATTAATTCGCCTGGATTTGTAAGGATTATCTGGCGATGTGTGTTAGGCTTAAGTTCAGAATTATATTTTAGGACAAATTTTTGGGTCTAGTTTTCGGGCTGAAATATTGAGTGTGAATTAATTAGAATGGCGGCGAAGAGATTTAAGCGTGTTTACTATTATAATTAGTAATGCTTTTCAGCTGTTTATTAAATTAATAAGACTTATTATGCTCTAACATTATGTAGATTGTTGTAAAAATTATTTCACTAAATTCACTTTACAGTTTAGGTATATTTTCTTCGTCCTATCATTTGTTCAGTTTATTTCTACATAACATTGTATTAAGCATGATTGTGGTATACAACTCTGAATGATAAATTGTGGATTGCGGTTGTACGAGTTTTGTGGTGGGCCCTGAAAGAGTATAAACGTTGATGGATGGAGAGGGAGAGGAAGACCAAAGAAACGATGGATGGATTGTGTGAGGAATGATATGAAAGATAAAGAAGCAAATGATAGCGTGACGGTTGACAGAGGAGAATGGAAGAAAAAAACGTGTTGCGCCGACCCCAAATAACATGGGACAAGGGCAGGAAGATGATGATGGTGGTACGAGAACGTCACGGTTTAAAACAAGATGTAGTGACAAAAAATCAAAAGGGTATGCTTAGATGGTTTGGTCATGTGGAGAGGATGAGTGAAAGACGACTAACAAAAGGTATTTACAAGGCAGATGTGAGTGGCAACACCGGGAGGGGACGCTCTAGCAGGACCTACACTGACCTTATTGGTGGGGTTCTTCAGAAAGGTCAGGTGCGTAGTACTGGCAACCGACGTGCGTGTTAGACGGTCGACGTCAGGGGCACCCAGAGGTTCGGTTAGTTAGGTTCTTGTAAACCCTGAAAACAGAAATAGGAGCCCCGCGCAGCGGGGATCTGTCGACCTGCTGACGGAAACGCTAACCCTAGACGGTCGACGTCAGGAGCACCCCGAGGTTCGGTTAGTTAGGTGCCTGTAAACCCTGCAGACAGAAATAGGAGCCCCAACCGAATCCAAATAGGAGATTCCAACTAGTTAATAGTGCTTTTAACTGATGCTTTAGCAGTTAAAACTAGTTTTGACTAAGAGCGTCAGTTAGAACAACTTTTAACCACAAATTTGCAGTCAAAAGCACTATTAACCAATGATTTTAAGTCAAAACCACTTTTGACCAACCTGTTCAGTCAAAATTACTTTTGCCTATTATATTCAGTTAAAAGTACTTTTATTTGACTGGTTAAGAGTTTTGACTGCAACGTATATACTCGTATTTAAAAAAAAATACTTAGCACAACCTAAGAATCGAACCGCTTGCTCATAGACGTTAAGTATTGATTTACGTAATCAATGAATTATCTAAGTTTTGCGTCCATTTGACGAAACACCTCCTCTTGACTGGGTCGTTGGTCGAGTGGTTTCAAGCTCGACTACTGAGCATGAGGTCCTGGGTTCGATTCACGGGTCGGGCAAGAGTTTTGAGGGTTTTGCCCTCAGCAATTTCTCAGTAGCAGCCACGGACTCTGAATTTGGGCCCGGTTCACGGCATTAAGCTCGCCGTATAACATGGGAATTAAAACCTAACTGGCGAAATGTGGGTGTATTATTTAATTAGGTACATCTCTGCCTAAACCTTCGGGGATTACATACATGATGTGAATGTTGACTAAACAAACAGATTCAACTTAACATTTACGTACTGCAGATTTGACTCAACCCCCCCACTGCGACAAGAAAACAAAAAATACCAAAAATCAGCAATTTACCTAAACGGTACCACTAATGTTGCCATTCCCGAAAAACAAAACAAAACTAGAAGGGAAGATTGCGATCCCGCAATCTTGCTCAATGCAGACAATATTCCCGCCATAAAAACCGGTTTAAAAGAAAAACTGTTAAAGAGAATCAGCAAAATCCAAACGATAAACAGAAAAGAAACGTCTTAAAGATATTTATCGGTAAAATATTCGTCCCACAAACCACTAGCTTGGGTGGAAGCTCATAAAATCCGTAAAGTCGTGGATACACGAGACTGTGTTGGGCTAGAATAGTATATGGTACTTTAGACGTTGGGGAGCCGAGGTTAGCGATGCAGGATAGTAAATATTGTAGCAGTAAGCTAATACTTGATGTTAGGCTTAATAAAACTGTTCGGATATTATTATGTAGGTATTAATTTCTCAAGCTACTTTTATGCCTTGCATCCAAATGTAAAGATTAATATGTTTGAAATCAAGCCGTCAACCAAGCATTATGTACATTAAACTAAGTAACTTTACTCAAAAATTATTGCTGGGAAATTGCTTTTTTGGGGTGAATAATCACTTTTTCCGGTAGGACTCAATGTAACGCACTTAAAACATTGTGCTGATGGATGCATTGAATAGTACGGGGGTCGTGGAGGTGTTTAAAGTAAAAAATCTTACATTAAAAATATGTACCTATTTAAAAAAAAATTGGAACTTTGACCCCCAATATCTCCGTCACTAGAAGGTTTCCCAGGCAGGGTCTAGAACAAAAAAAAACGCAATGACGGGGAGAACAAGAGCCTTTCGGTTTCGTTATGGGTCTTGTTACACACTTTATTAACTTAATGCCGACTATGTACCTACCACTATTGTAGGTACATGAAGTTTAAATAAATAAATATAATCATATCTTGGGTCTGGGTATACTTGACCGATCTTAGAAAGCGACTGTGCTATCAGCTAAACCTAAACGACTTATGTACCTGCAAATTAACTGGCACACCCTTGAAACCAAAGCACTGAACAAATCCCCAAATAAATTAGGATAAGGGCATGACAATGATGAAGAATTATATGTAAATAAAATCAATATTCTTTACGAAAAGCTTTTTTTTCTTTCTTTCTTTTTAATAGTATTTTTACCTTTTTTTTTTGTTTCTGTCCTGTTGTATGATTGTTGTTATTTCTTTTTTTTTTCTGTATGCACGTCATGTCCCTGCGACAAATAAATATTTTTTCTTTCTTTCTTTCCTCAACCCACCCAGTCTCAAGAAAACCTTAAAACGAAAAATTCTTCCTAGATATTCCTAACCATGTTGACTTTCCTCTCGTGTAAACCCAGCTCAAGAACGAATGCTATTGTTTCCCGTAGCGTTTCTGTTCCGTGTACTGAGAACTTTACATAATCAGATGGCATCGACAAACGTTTTTGAATGGCATTGGAAGGGTTGGCTGTGACTGTGAGTTTTGAATTTTTTTCCAGTTTGCGTTAAGTTGTTTTGTTAGATATATTCGCAGGAATGAAGGTGGGGCTAATTGAATTGGTAACAGTATTTATTTGAATCAAACAATATTATAAACATAACGTACCATCGTGCCTGTAATCCCCGAAGGGTAAGGCAGAGGTGTATTTAATAGTACACCCTCAATTCGCCAGTTATGTTAACGTCCCATGTCATAGGGGGCGAGCCTATTGCCATCATCCGGGCACAAATCCAGACTCCGTGGCTGCTACTGAGACATTCCTGATGGAAAAACCCAATAACAATTTTCCCGACCCGGGAATCGAACCTGGAACCTCATGCTCAGCAGTCGCGATTGCGACCACTGGACCAACGAAGCAGTCAAAGAATAGTATAACAATATTGTATACGTTTATAAATTTACTATGAATAAAAATAAAAGTAATTATGTAAGATTATTAAAGTTCCCAGAAGTCCTGGCAGCATTACCGCATTGCATTGGTTGTCAAAAAAGTAGCAGTGGTAAGATAGCATAGCATAACATCACGACTGCTATCCCCGAAGAATAAGGCAGGTATAATGTATCTTTAGTGCAACGATTTTACGCCAGTTCATTTAATTGGGGTTTTACATAATGCATTTTCCAATAACAGCCTAGAGTCTGATTTATGCCCGATCGATGACAATAGGCTGCACCTATTACATTGGAGTTAACCCTGTCGCGGGCAGTACTAAGTATGTGCTTTATATCAGTTGTCGACTACCTATTTTTTTATTTTTTTTATTTAATTATCTTTTTTTATTTATTTCAAGCAACTTTGGATCACACAATTAAATCACAGTTATAATTGAAAACAAGATAAAAATGTGATTTTGATCTAAGTAATTAAAACCAGAATTAAAATTAAAAAAAAAATTGGTTAATTGATTCAAAACGCAGTACTTCTGGACACGGTGCGCCAGTCTTACCAAGGATATCGTATTATCCTGTACAAACTGGGTTGTGGAGGTCAGATAGGCAGTCGCTCCATGTAAAATTATTTCTTTGGTAGATTCTCAAATGATTTAGACTGTATTAAAACGTTCCGTTGGGAGAATATCCGTTCATAACGGGAACGAATCCGCGGGCAAAATCTAGTCAGTAATTTCTTCTTTTCTTTCTTTATCGTGTGGTTAGTGCCTAACCTGGTGTCAGAGTTTTTATGCCGCCCATGGGCCTCTGACTTGGCTTTACATGCCGTCGAGAAGTATCTCTCCGGCGTGCTGGTTTCGTCACCATGATTGTAAGTGAGCACCACAAATGGCACATGACAATAAATACGTCTTCATTTCAATTTGTTGCAAAATGTATTAAATCTCATTACTAATCCATTTAACTAAACCAAAGTCCAATAACTTAAAATTCATGAAGCTATAAATTGGCCAGTTAAGTGAAACTCAATCTACCTGCTTAGTGCTTAAGTTCAAGTTAAGAACTTATGAGCGGAATGCGATATGCAAAGCTTATGAATGCCAGCAAGTTTCTCTTCAAGTTATTTCTGAGTTGAATTTTCGCGTAAAGTATGACAGGTGTTCGGCTTACGTATTTTATCATATCTTGGGTCTGGGTATACTTGACCGATCTTAGAAAGCGACTGTGCTATCAGCTAAACCTAAACGACTTATGTACCTGCAAATTAACTGGCACACCCTTGAAACCAAAGCACTGAACAAATCCCCAAATAAATTAGGATAAGGGCATGACAATGATGAAGAATTATATGTAAATAAAATCAATATTCTTTACGAAAAGCTTTTTTTTCTTTCTTTCTTTTTAATAGTATTTTTACCTTTTTTTTTTGTTTCTGTCCTGTTGTATGATTGTTGTTATTTCTTTTTTTTTTCTGTATGCACGTCATGTCCCTGCGACAAATAAATATTTTTTCTTTCTTTCTTTCCTCAACCCACCCAGTCTCAAGAAAACCTTAAAACGAAAAATTCTTCCTAGATATTCCTAACCATGTTGACTTTCCTCTCGTGTAAACCCAGCTCAAGAACGAATGCTATTGTTTCCCGTAGCGTTTCTGTTCCGTGTACTGAGAACTTTACATAATCAGATGGCATCGACAAACGTTTTTGAATGGCATTGGAAGGGTTGGCTGTGACTGTGAGTTTTGAATTTTTTTCCAGTTTGCGTTAAGTTGTTTTGTTAGATATATTCGCAGGAATGAAGGTGGGGCTAATTGAATTGGTAACAGTATTTATTTGAATCAAACAATATTATAAACATAACGTACCATCGTGCCTGTAATCCCCGAAGGGTAAGGCAGAGGTGTATTTAATAGTACACCCTCAATTCGCCAGTTATGTTAACGTCCCATGTCATAGGGGGCGAGCCTATTGCCATCATCCGGGCACAAATCCAGACTCCGTGGCTGCTACTGAGACATTCCTGATGGAAAAACCCAATAACAATTTTCCCGACCCGGGAATCGAACCTGGAACCTCATGCTCAGCAGTCGCGATTGCGACCACTGGACCAACGAAGCAGTCAAAGAATAGTATAACAATATTGTATACGTTTATAAATTTACTATGAATAAAAATAAAAGTAATTATGTAAGATTATTAAAGTTCCCAGAAGTCCTGGCAGCATTACCGCATTGCATTGGTTGTCAAAAAAGTAGCAGTGGTAAGATAGCATAGCATAACATCACGACTGCTATCCCCGAAGAATAAGGCAGGTATAATGTATCTTTAGTGCAACGATTTTACGCCAGTTCATTTAATTGGGGTTTTACATAATGCATTTTCCAATAACAGCCTAGAGTCTGATTTATGCCCGATCGATGACAATAGGCTGCACCTATTACATTGGAGTTAACCCTGTCGCGGGCAGTACTAAGTATGTGCTTTATATCAGTTGTCGACTACCTATTTTTTTATTTTTTTTATTTAATTATCTTTTTTTATTTATTTCAAGCAACTTTGGATCACACAATTAAATCACAGTTATAATTGAAAACAAGATAAAAATGTGATTTTGATCTAAGTAATTAAAACCAGAATTAAAATTAAAAAAAAAATTGGTTAATTGATTCAAAACGCAGTACTTCTGGACACGGTGCGCCAGTCTTACCAAGGATATCGTATTATCCTGTACAAACTGGGTTGTGGAGGTCAGATAGGCAGTCGCTCCATGTAAAATTATTTCTTTGGTAGATTCTCAAATGATTTAGACTGTATTAAAACGTTCCGTTGGGAGAATATCCGTTCATAACGGGAACGAATCCGCGGGCAAAATCTAGTCAGTAATTTCTTCTTTTCTTTCTTTATCGTGTGGTTAGTGCCTAACCTGGTGTCAGAGTTTTTATGCCGCCCATGGGCCTCTGACTTGGCTTTACATGCCGTCGAGAAGTATCTCTCCGGCGTGCTGGTTTCGTCACCATGATTGTAAGTGAGCACCACAAATGGCACATGACAATAAATACGTCTTCATTTCAATTTGTTGCAAAATGTATTAAATCTCATTACTAATCCATTTAACTAAACCAAAGTCCAATAACTTAAAATTCATGAAGCTATAAATTGGCCAGTTAAGTGAAACTCAATCTACCTGCTTAGTGCTTAAGTTCAAGTTAAGAACTTATGAGCGGAATGCGATATGCAAAGCTTATGAATGCCAGCAAGTTTCTCTTCAAGTTATTTCTGAGTTGAATTTTCGCGTAAAGTATGACAGGTGTTCGGCTTACGTATTTTTTTGTGGATTTATTGGAAAAGTGTTTTTGATTTCGGTTGGTTCACACATGAATTTGTGTGTTAAATAACTTCAGTAAAATGATAAAAGAAGATTATTTTCGAGTATTTTTGTTTTCTTAAAAGTTTGCTTTTTTGACTACCTCATTGGTCGAGTGGTCACAAGCGCGACTGCTGAGCATGAGGTCCTGGGTTCGATTCCCGGGTTGGGCAGTGTTGTTAGGAATTTCTCAGTAGCAGCCTCGGAGTCTGGATTTGTGTCCGGTGGATGGTTGGTGCTGTGAGCGGCGTGCCGCTTTGCAAATCTTCTCTCCTCTCCGCTTTGCACATTTCCGCACAGCTTCGGTGGATACACCCTTGAAACCCTTACCCTTTCTTTCCTTCCCGCTCAACCCCCCCCCTACCTCCCCCTCCTCCTCCTCTCCTTCCTCTCTTTCTTTCTTTTCTTTTCTTTTCTTTCCTTTCCTTTTTACCCTCTAAACGTCTCCTCTCCTTTCCCATTAGAACATCTCCGCTTTGGTGGAGTCCTTAGCGTCTTCATTTGTTTATTTTCTCCCTACTCGCTGTTGCGACAAGCGTGACGCTTGAGCGTGAGTCACGTGGCCAATCGTTTATGATACATGGTTCATTGAACGAAAATACCATAAACGAAATGCCAATTCTCTTATTTGGACTCGTGTATCTCTTAATTATCTCTGTACTTCCCAAATCGTTTAGATCGACACCTTATTTAATTTAAACGAGAAATCGTTGTGAATACTCGCTCTCTGTCTACATATGGTCCGGTGGCCAACATTATTGAATCGAGATATATGTATTACATATATTTTCAACCCTTTTTGATACTTTCATTAGAGCCCTAATAGGGTCCTGTAATAAGTATTGGCTTTTTAGGAACGTTGTAATTTATTTGGGTGCTTTAATTTTGTTATTTGGTACAGTTTAAATGTCAATAATATTATTGCCAAATGATTTAGGTATATTCCGAATAGTATCAGAAAATATGCTGACATCATAGCTTAATATCACGATTATTTAAAAAAAAATCTTTGTCAAATCATTGTGTTAAAAACTTCACTGTTTTTGTCTAGGTGTAATCATTAAGACAAATCACTATGTCTAGCGAACTCACAAAAATTACATTTGAAGCTCAAACCAAATTTCAGATATAACGTCAAGCATCAAAAATAATTTCGAACACCTTTGGCACACTACAATAAACAATTTAAACTTAACAAAGGCGTCACAAACAATCTGTTGTTTATAACGCCTTTGTTGAGTTTATTATAGGTCAGTTTTCACTAAATCCCATTAAATCAACTCATGCATGTAAGTTTCAAACAATATTTAAAGTTTACACTTGAAAAACTCCGAGCTTTATATTATTTCAGCATTAACGCCCACGTAACGTGAATTTATTACTGCTTATTTATTGTCAACTCTATTTCTGAAGGTGTTAAGTGGATATTTTATTGCAGGCCATTACAAAATAACAGTCTACTGAAATTGATTTTGACCTGTCGCGTACATTGGTCGAAATTAATAAACAAATCATTGAAATAAAACTAATATAATACAAGGTGCGGGCCTTTTACGAAGCCGTTAATCACTCATTCTGTACATCAAATAAAGTTACTCAACGCAAAAAATTGCCGGGAAAAGACGTTTACTTTGGGGGCGAAAAATCACATTTTACGGCAGGACTCAGTGTAACGCACTCAAAAAATTGTGCTGATGGATGGATCGAATAGTATGCGGGTCAAGGAGGTATTTAAAGTAAAGATATAACATTTAAAACTTGTATTAAAAAAAAAAACGTGTGCAAAACGGAGCTACGGAGATATTAGGGGTCAAAGTTCCAACAACTTTGACCCGGTATGGTCTAAAACAAAAAAAAAATATCACAACGACAGGAAGAACAAGAGAGTAGCAGGTAGTAGTGTCGCCAACGTAGCTAGGAAACAAGTAACTATTTTCTTAGATATTATTGTGGACTCTATCTGCATCACATTGTAGTCTTAATTAACCCAAAGGTTGACTGGTAGAGAATGCCTTGTGGGATTGAGTCCGCCTATGTGCCAGTAATTGTACAAGAAGTTTAAATAAATAAAAAGTTAGGCAGATGATGATGATGACGCTCTTGAAAAAAAAAACTTTAATCTAAACAAAAAAAAAGTAGACAATATTGTGTGCCTCACGGCTGCGCCAAAGAGGCCCAGTTCAGCAACTGGTTTTCAACTGGACCTGAGATAGTGACGAGTCGGACATAAAACAGTTTTGTACTTAATGCAGGAGTGATATTATGTTATGTATCGTCTCATGCTGCTTAAGTGAGCAGGGGCGGATTTCGTTATAGGCCGAGTAGGCCCGGGCCTAGGGCGGCAAAATTTGTTTTTTTTTTAGTAGTTGCCCACGCGGCTACGTGTAAGACAATTTTTGAATAACGATTCATTGTTCTCACAAATAGAAATGGTAAGAATCAGTATCTGAAATTACTGATTGAGATAATTAAATCATTAACTGACTATCGTTTTTTTTTTTTTTCGATTTAAATTTAATTTCTAGTTTACTTAATTTTTCATGCTTTTCAGCACATAGGGGGACGGCAATCTTTCGTAGGCCTAGGGCAGCCAACGTATCAAATCCGCCCCTGTAAGTGAGAAATCTTAGTGTTAAGCATCGGGAGGATATAAATACATCCAACGATTCTAATCTTCGTAATTTATTTATCCCAATTTCGGAGGAAAGCTCGTGGCTAAATAATAACAGCCGCTTGGGGGTCGATCTTCTAGGTTAAGCAGCGCTTGCCAAGGTCTGTCCGTGGATGGGTGACCACCATTACATGCCGAGTTTCCTCCGTGCCTGGGAAAGCCGTTAAGCCGTTAGTTCCACCTGCCAAATGTAGATCTTTGACAGTCGTTGCAGGTAGTCAGTGGCCGGAAAGTCTGACCAGTCTTACCAAGAGGTATCGTATTATCGCACTCGCTCCATGTAAAATACTGGTATTCAGCTGCATCGGATAAAGAAAAGGTTAGGCAGATCATGAATTTATACAAATTTACGGTATGATACTTAATTATGGCGTATCACCGGCTGCAACCAATATTTATCAAGTGTGAACCATTTGTCATACACTTGAAGGTATTAGTCCAACGAAAGGAATTAAACAACTCGCATTTATACTTAATTTTATTCCCTTCTTAAAATTCAAAATCGTCCAGCTGCTTCCCGAGATCAGCATAAAACAAGCGTATGTTTTAATAACACGGCACAATATCCAAAACGGGGCAATAACAAGAGCTCAGAAAGCTATTACATCGGTGGTGGAGCAATTTGGGGCTATTCCGCCGTGAAAATCGCCAGCCAGTTTACAATAAATCCACATTTCACGTACTATTTGTGCTCGAACACACTTTTGGTGGAGGAGCCGAGTGAACACGTGTGTTGTGTGCTGATACGAACCCTAGTGGAGCTTTTTGGTGCATTTAGTTTGGTTGCTTCACTTTTTAAGTGTTTTGTAAGGACAGTTCCCTGCCTGCGTCGGTGTTCCTGAGTTCATAATTATGACTCCAATCTATTTAAGTCGCGAGTTAATATGCTTCTTTTGGGTTAGCTCGTCATCATCGACCTCATTTCGGTCCTCAAAAAATTGATGTCAACAGACCTTTTAATATAAAAAAAAGAAATAATCGTCATGATCTGGTTTCCAATTCCTTTTTCTGAAATAGAAATTGAAATTATGCAGTCAATAGTACTTATAGATATTACGATTCTTTTGTACTGATCCAGTCACTGATAGTCATAGTTGTGGGAACATTACATCTACATTTTCTTCCTTACGTCCCATTCATGACCTCAGATGATGTGACTTTCGTATTCAGACACACACGCGCGCACGCGTGTCATACTTGTTTTTTTTCGAGTGTCTACAGTGACTCTGCAAGTTGCATCACGGAAAGTCGTAACAAAACGTTTATCGATTAAGCTGGCCATAGACGATAGGTTATGTATGACAGTTCCAAAAAAATAAAAATCAACTGAGAACCGAGATCTGTACATGCGACCTGCCACTCACATACTCGGTTATGCCTGCGGAACGGCGCAGGCGTAGCCAAGCTGAAAATATAATGTCGATATTCTCTAGGTTGCATGTACAGGCCAGGATAACTGTACAATTTTTTGCTACACACATTCATGCATGCGTACACAGTTTGACTATACAGGCAGAACTGCACATACATAACCTATCATCTTTGGTCGGCTTTAAGCATGTGGCTGCTCGTGGTGCAACACGCGGTTAGGTACACTGCACGTATATTTCACGGTCTTTCCCAATACTAACAATGCCCAAACTTCGTCCACCAGCTCAAGCAATTGACCATAAGTAGGGGTCTCCTACAGTTAGCATCTACAATGCCACACTTCGGCTGATTTTCGAAATTGCAACGTGACGCGCCAACAATAACGCTTCTGTATTTTCAATACTCGAAACGCAGTACTCGAATATTTTTCCCTCACATTTTCATTGGCTGTTGTCTGGGATTATAGAAATTTGGGAGACATGATTTTTAACTTAAAGCTGCTGAAAGTACTTAAACTTGGTATGGTGTCGTTTAGTAAACTCGGCGTTATCTAGCTGCTGAATTGCCAAATATTGTCTTTTACTTCTTCCTTTTTGGTCACGAGATAATTATGCACTCAATCGACACGCGTCTTACTTTGGTAAGAGTGTGCGAGTTATGATGATGTACATTGAAAATAGGATCGTATTACTATTGTTTAAAGTGGAAATTGTTTGAATATCGACGCGGACGTCATGCGTCGCCCCGCGCATTTTTGAGCCACGGTCACGCGTCTTTAAACAATCGTAATACGGTCCTATTTTCAATGCAGCTAGTAAATTGCTCGCGCATTTTTCCCTTCTGTCTGAACTGACCGTTAGGCCGTGTACACAAGTGAATACCACGGACTTCGGTTTTTCCAACAGGAATTTCAGAGTAGCAACCCAAATTCGTGCTTGGTTAATGGCAATAAGCTCGCCCCTTAACTTAGATTTAACTGGCAAAATGTGACTATACCATACAAGGTGGAATGGACACTAACGCTAAAATGGTTACCACGTATTCAGTACATCACTCTGGCCCTGAAAACAGAATTTTTTTGTCGGTTATTAATATAAAACAGCTATTTCCTACAAAACTACAATACCTACAGTCAAAATGTATGGAACAGCTGTTTTTTTAAATTACCGATGAAAATTTTCCATTTGGTGGGGGGGGATGATATAATGAATACATGGTAACCGTAACCGTTTAGCATCGGTGTTCTTCGGGGTAGTCCTCGAAGGGTGCCCCATGGTGCACTCACATTTTGTCACGCCAGCAATGGCGTGACGTCATGTTATGTGATTTTCTGACGATAAAAACCTGTCACCCTGGCTCTGGTGTTTGGCACGGTTGGCAAAGTGGTCAAACGATTGACTGCTGCGCTGCATGTCGCGGGTTCGATTCCCGTACGGAACAAATATTTGTATGACCTACAAGTAGTTGTTCCGGGTCTGGGTGTTTTTCTATCTATAATATGTATGTATTTACAAAATAAAAAAATGTATTATGTAGTTTATCAGCCATCTAGCTACCATAACACAAGCATTAGGTTGCTTAGCTTGGGACTAGATGGTGCTGTGTGAAATGTCCAGAAACAAAAAAATAAAAAAAAAACCTGCCCATAATGCCACATCTCCCATGCTTCTCGACTCCAAGTTTATTCCGTTAATGATGGACATCCGTTCCCGTTTTATCTCCTATACGTATACTGCCATTAATTGTTGTGCTTTTTACGTTTTTCGGCAAAAATATCGACGATGTTATTCCGGTATTAAGCTTGATGGATGCCCAATTATTGCGTTTTGGGCAAAAAATGGTGGACGTTTAAGGATTTGGGGATGGAACTGGGACATGATAAGGTGCGGATTGAAGATTTGCAGTTAAAAATCACTCAAGTGTTGTTAATGGAATCAAACAGATGACAGTCGCTAAGGGCGATTTTTAGGTTAAGCCATGCTTGCCTAGGTTGGTCCGTGGATGGGTGACCTATGTAGCGCTTCCAGCAGATTAGATTCTAGCAGTCATTAAGATGAAGACCAAGCTGTTTGCGAGGATTGAATCAGACCGACCATTACATACCGAGTTTTCTCAGTGCATCGGAAAGCACGCTAAGACATTGGCAGTCATTTTTTTTATATTAATGGGCCTACTCTGGAACTCAATCTAGTCCTGAGGACAGAGGTGAGGTCGACGATGGAACGAGCTAACCCAAAAGAAGCCTATTAACTCGCAGTGACATTGACACTACAGTTAGTAGTGTCAGTAGTGGCCTGAAAGTCTGACAACTAGTCTTACCAAAGGGTATTGTATTACCAAAATTACAATTCATCTGTTGTTCAAAATGATCATTTTCATAAATATATCGATAGGCAGAATACACCTACTTGTACACCAAAATTTTGTTAGCATCTATGGTGATCAGTACCATCGTCATCATTCGTCTTCGTCTTTTATTAAATGCTATGACTCGTCATCACAGTAGTCAGCACCTTCCTTCTCATATCATCTATGTATAGGTATAAATTTCCAGCTTCAGGCATAAGTCACTCCCCAAAATTCCCACACCTAAAATATAAATGCATAGCCTTATTAAATCACGAGGCTGTTTCATGTTCCCGCTAAGATATCCCAACAAACATAGGTATTAACAAAGCATCTGGTTTAACTCAACTTTTGTTCCGCTACCGTCTTTCTGACCTCGGCCAGGGTGAGAGCACGGTGACTGAAGCGATAGCGATTCCTGAGGAACCAACGACAGAAGACGAAAACAACGAAAGATTACTAAGAGCAACTGGGCCGGCAGTCTCGACATAGATACCGACACTTTCGCAAACTTTTGATCGCTTAATAATAACAGAAAAAAAATCGGTTGCAATAACGTTGCTTGCGAGAAACGCATCTTGGATGTTGAGACTTGCATTTCTCGCAAGCAACGTTATGTACGTTGTTTTTTTCTGTTATTATTAAGCGATCAAAAGTTTGCGACATTGTCGGTATCTATGTCGAGACTGCCGGCCCTGATGTGTCACTGCGACTCGAATTCGATATCTAGTACTTTTCCCAATTCTGTTTGGGTTCGGCTTATCTAACTGGATCAGTTAAATACCAGGATGTTACATGGAACGACTGCCTTTCTGACCCTCATGGCCCAGTTATGAGGTATCACGATACCTCTAAAGATTAGCAGACGAGTAGGAGTAGGTTTCCAAACTTTCAGGCTTTTGACTATCCGTAATGAATGGCTGTGCAAGATCTACAAATGCCAGCCGGGACCAAAAGCTTAACGTGCTTTCCTTAGTGTCTAAGGGCTCATTTATGGAGACGTGGCACGTGCACTACGTGCAGTGTCCCGCATCTCACACGCTCAAACACAAAACCCATAATAATTTACGAGTACGATGTTGTTTATGGAGACGCGGGGTGTCAAACGGCACATCACGCCACGTGCGTTGCTGCGTGCGACGCGTGCGCCGTTGCTGATATCGTTACGTTTCATACGCCACTTCTCCGTGAACAAAGTATTAAAGTAACAATCTGGCCGCAACGCAGCATGCGCCACCGCGTGCGATGTCATCTCCGGGCTCCGCTGCAAGTCACGCTGCATTCCAAGCAAACGCGCGTAAAGTTGCTTTTCCATAAACGCTCGCATACATTGCCATAATGTTTGAAATGTCACAACGCGCCGCGTCTCCGTAAATGAGCCCTAAGTACATTAAGGATGGGTCATTTTTGAAGATTGACCTGTGCAGCTGTTATGCACCAAAGAGACCTTATAATATTTGATATGTCGCGCCCGCCTCAGCACCCTGACCAGGCCCTCTGGTGCAATAATTAGATACGTGCGGCTGGCTTGAAAGCCAGGCTTCCAGAAGTTTGTGTTTTGTCTTAAATTGTCTATTTTGTTGTGTATTGTCAGAGAGAAAATTAGACTTGTGCCGTTTCGTTGTGTTGAGTGTGAATAATCTCAGAACTCGAGACTTAATATACGGGGTGGAATCCCACACTGACGCGAAAACGGTTACCACATTCTCTGATGTTGTAATATTTTCTAGTTACAATATAAAATTGATACTTGACAAGGATTTGTGTGAAATACCACAGCTAAAAAGGGTAAAATAAAATCTTTTTCTGGAAAAAAAAACCGACATCCAAAAAAAAAACACTAAAAACTAGAAAATAAGTTTACTTTCGGTATGCGGTAATTATATGGTAAAAAGTCTTTTTTTGTCTCATTTTCCTCAGGGAAAGTGGTCCAGTTTGATGGTTTGAATCACCAACTAAGAGGTATTGCGCTATTTGTGTTACACCTTGTATATATGCATCATCCATTACTACCGACAGTTATATTATTGGATGCACAAGCCCTATACGATTTTGTGCCGGTGAAAATGATGAACCTCCGTACAAATTTGCAACCCCTATTAAGCTCCTTTAGTAGAATATGGAAGCAGAATTAATTTTCAAAAATCCTTCCACTTCTATACAAATACAAATAAATAAAATTGATTTGTAATATCAAAATAACAGCTTTTTACTGAATGCACATGAAATTATATACGGTACTTATAACAAAAACACATTTTTTTCAAAAAAAAATCTGTCTGTCAGTCTGTCTGTTTGTTCCGGCTAATCTCCGAAACGGCTAGACCGATTGTGAGACTTTTACTGGCTGATAGCTGATGTTATAAAGTCTAACATAGGCAAAAAAAATAACATGCAAAAAAAAACCCTTAAAATTGGTAACAAAATTCGATTAAAAAAGGAAAGTAACACTTTTTTTATAATAATTTCACGCGAACAAAGGTCGCGGGCAACAGCTAGTTCATAATAAAAAGAACTGTAGCGCAACTTTCAAACCCAGTGGTTTAAGCTGTACGGTGTCTGTCAGAAAATTTAAGCTTGTTATTGAATAGATGTGTTTTTTCGTCGTTGGTCGCTAGTGCGACTGCTGAGCTTGAGGTTCTGGGTCCTGGGCGCTTCGGGAAAAGTGTTATTGGATTTTGCCATCAGGATTTCTTCTCCATACAGATCTACGTTAGGGAATGGGCAACTACAGTAGGTACTTTCACAGTTTTTTTGCCTTGTGACTGGGACTGTAGCTACTGTAGTCTTTGTTTCGACAGTTCAAAAGTGCCTGTAACTGGCCTACTTGAAATAAATGCTTTGATTTTGATTTTGAGGAATTTTTCAGTAGCAGCCATTGAGTCTGGAATTGTGCCCGGTTTAGGGCAATAGGCTCGCCCCCAATAGGGGGCGAGCCTATTGCCCAAAAGTCCCATGTAATAACATGGGACTTAAACATAACTGGCGAAATATGGGTGTACTTGTTAGGTACACCTCTGCCTAACCCTTTGGAGATTACAGGCGTTATGTTATGTATGTTTTCATAGCGACAATACCCTATTGATACCACTAGTCAATAGGGAAGGCAACTGTGAATCTAATGGCACTAGACGAATTGATTACCATGTTAATTTATTGTGGAAGCTGCAGAAGATTGTAAAAATATCCTTGCATTGTATAGATTCCATCTCTTTGTATTATATAGGGTTACTGGTAATTAGTGACCGATACTTATACACGTGATTTAACTCATGATAACCAACAACTTTCCCAAAGTAACATATTTTTTATGCTCATCCATATCACAACAACACAACAGCCGTATGAAATTCGCGCGCGCGCTTGCCAGTGACTTATCAGCTGTTAGCCACGTGACGCTGTTCTGTCTCATTACTATCGTATCGTGCAACAGCGGGTAGGCAGATCACCCGCGTGGCTCGCAAGCCCGCTCCGTAAGCGCCACAAAAGTAAAAGAATGTATATATAAAAAAAGTTTCTTTGGGACAGTTGTTTGTTCTCATGAGTACAATCACTTGTTTAAGTATCGGTCACTAATTAACCCCTACCCCCCCACCCACCCCACCCTATATAATTGCATAGCACATGTGAGTACTATGTACTGCAAAGCTACCATTTACATTTATTTATCTTAAATTGACTCGAATGTGCCCTGGTGGCTGAAAGAAAGTCATGCTCACTCAAATGTCTCGCTGATGGTGGCGGGTGTGTCGGCTCATTTAGTTCCCTTCAATATGGTTGAGTTGAATGGCGCTGATCTATGCGCCATGTTCGTGAATGGGCGCTGTTAGTTGGGAGTGTTGGGACTGGTCATCTCTTAGCTGCCACGGTTTATTTTAATTACTTTATTTTTAAATTGTTGATTTAATCTTTTACTCTGGACGCTCTTAATGTGCGTCTTTCTACATCGTTCTCACATGATTGAAGTAACCAAGATTTTGTAAGAATATTTTGATTTAAAAGAAAAAAGCAAAAAGTTCTTTTTGTTTGAAAAGAGTGTCCATGGTCTTGCCCATTCTGCTCGCTTTGGAATGTGCAACTACAGTACTTTCTCAAGTTATTATGCCTTGTGACTGGGACTGTAGCTTCGCTTGTATTTTGTTTTTTTTTTGACATTCAAAAGTGCCTGTAATGGTCTAATTGAAATAAATGGTTTGAGTTTAAGTTTGAGTATAGCTTGTACACATAGCGTCAGTAAGTAATAAGTGCTTAGGGTTTAGCACTTACTGACGCTGTGTGTGCCAAGCATCGTCATTGGTTGAATATCTGTCAATGTCATTTATATATTTCATAATAGCCTGAACTCATTGGTTAGATTGGGTGTAAGCTATGGTCTCGTCATCTACAACCAACTTTAACTAACTTTCTTTATAGAAATACTTTTTATGAGCCGTCAAAATACAATAAATTTTGTTAATGGCCATAGCAACCTCTGACGTCACTAATTTGCTAACTTTCTCTAATGACGTAACTATTTATTGATATCAAAGCCATCAAAAACCGAATTGTACAGTTAATTGAAAATTAGTCTGGTTTTCAGGCCAAAAATATAGTGTTTTTTTAGAGCAGTTGTGTCTTGGAATGATTTTGTCAACCAATTGAAAAATCAAAAATTTTATTTCACTTAGACATGGGCACTTATAAAACGTTGAGAAAAGGTGTACTAAAAAAACCCACGGCCTTGAAATTCTTCAAAACGCAGCAGAACACAGGTTTATTAAAGGCGTTGTTATAAGCTGCGTTGAACCCTCAAAAGATAAATCAAAATACTGGGGTTCTGCACAATGGGCGCTTATGGCCGTCATTTCACGCCGGGGTCGACAATACCCCGGCCTGTACTAACAGGACCTTACTAATTTCAGCTATCAATTTCGTATGTTCTAATGGTTTCATATTGTTTCGCTTTCTTGTGCAAATCATGTGTGATATTTCGTTCAGTTTTAGTTGTTTTTCTCTGTTAATCGGGTATTATGCTTGCGTGATTTCTGAATGTTCAGTGCTAAACGAAAGATTTTAGTTAACTTAGCCAAAAATACTCCTACATTTTCCCTAGATAAGTATTCTCCTTAGGATCGTTGTTGAAAACAATGGAAAATAAATTTAAAGTCTTTATTTTTCTATTTCAATGTGTTATTTTTTACATTTCATACAATTTCACAAATAAAATAAATATTGACAAATAGTTATCTCACACTTTATTCATTAACACTCTAGTTTTACTCACGGCAAGGGTTTTATTTAATATTCACGCAAACTCTCAATTACAATTCATAAAAAAAAAATGATTAAAATTGCCTCTTTATTATTAAATTCAAAATTAAGGTTTAAAGCTGTTGCTTTTTTAGAGGCTGCCTCGGTATGAGTTTCAAGTGTACATTGCCTCGTATGTTCTTCGACAAAGGATTTAGTACCTAATATACTTACATGTTACGCATGGTTTTGCTCAAACCGAGGCAGCTTTCAGTAACAGCTAAACAGTCGTTAAACAACTGCCTCATATAATTTAGTTTTATATGATACGCATTAGACATACAAACTATCAGTATTATACGTTGTACAATATAATTTGGCATATTTCCATAAATCTATTTATTACAAGAATACAATAAACCATTCAAACGCTCTAATGTATAATCTCTACGTACAAAAAATCTTTCATTTTAATACATAATTAATAAACTTTTAGACTAATTTTACACTTCCGTAACTTCACTTAGTAATAACTTACTTTTAAACACAAGTAAACTGTCCTATATAATTCCTATTTCATAGTTACTTAACTAATTAAAATAATTAACACATAAGGTCAGTCATTTCTGCCGTGTCGACGGCGCGTTCGTGTTCCACGCGCGCCTCAAAGAGATGTCAGCAAACGGGAGGGGCCCGCAAGGGCCGGTGCCTGCCAGGGCTGCGGGACTGTTCGAAAGAGATACCGCGGCCCTGGAACATAAAGGGCCAATGAAGGAACATGGGTGTTTTTTAGTCAGTAAGAGTCTGACACTCCCTTCCGCTCTGCCCAGAGCGGGAGGAGTCATTTGACGATTTCTCACCCTCCAAAAAAAAAAAAAAAAAAAAAGGTCAGTCATTTCTTTTACTTAAGTTTTGTTTGAGACTGTTTATCAATTATCAAATCCTTCAATTCTACAGTGTCTTCAAAATTATTCTGTACTACATTGTCGGGAACGAAATCAGGTGTGCCAACCTACATTGGAGTCACTCTTTCTGGTTCTTTCACCTCCTTCAAGGTATACACTGTCCGTCTGATAGCACCTCCTTCGTACCGAGCATTCGAGACATGGTGCAATACCTCTGGCAATGATTCCCCATCAGAATGCATCACTGTTTCATCAGTCAGGTTCCCGCTTTCGTCTCGTCAAGATCTGTGAAGGAACTCAGAAGTTAGAACCTTCTGGTTGTTGGCTTTGAGGACCTTCTCGTGATGCCTTAGTCGATGGACAATCTCGTCGTGAAGAACATTGAAACACATGGCAGTGAGAGCTAGGCCAGTCATGATGTATATTGAGCAGAACCAAACTGTCCCAGACGAAGCTCCATTCTTCTGTGTCGCACCTGGAGCCAAATGTCCAAAACCAATCGTACTTAGACTCATGAAGCAGAAATAAACTCCATCAATGGGGCTCCAACCTTCTAACTGGTACAAAACTAGAGCTCCAAAGAAAATGTATGTGAAAATCGCCGTCAAACATAATGAAATAGGAGCTAGGATGGAGAATCCTCGAAGAGAGACTTTAGAGTCAGTGTCAGTACAACTCATGGAATCACAGTCTCTTAGGAAACTCAAGCCTTGAGTCTTGTCCTTGATTGAATTTGTGCTAACGCTGTGCGCTTGAGATGCTGAGATTATTGTTCCTGATGGTGATCTGACGTAGTATGGTTCTTGTAGATGTAAGGTCTGATGTCTGTAGTCATCCTGTCTCCTGACCTTTTCCTTTCTTTCTTTACTGGTCATGGTCCGTTCGTCGAGGCAGCAATATCCGCACTTTGTGCATATACAGCAGCATAGAGCTCTGCTGAACACGCTCCTGGCTAGTCGTGATAGAAGAGCCCCTACTACGGAGAGGTAGAGGAGTGTTAAGGGTATGCCTATTACGGCATAGCCTATTGTGACTGCTTTTCCTAATGCTGTCCTTGGCGCTACGCTGCCGTAACCTGCGAAAAATATATTTTATGAGACTTGTTTCTCTGGAAAAGATTTATACATGTATAGGATGGGATCCAATAAGTTCACCATGGTTTAGAATTTTCTGCTGCTTGCTAGGGTAATCAACTAGAAGTATTTGAAAATGTCACTATAATTGCGTGATGCGCCTTGATGTATTTTCATTGACCAAGAAATGTGTTTTCTGGTGAAACAACTTATTTAAGACATTTGACTGCTAGCTAATCGAAAGCCAGAGAAGTTTATTCCTACCTTCTGTCTACTAGATCCTTAGAACAATAAATTAAATCTTACCAATAGTAGTGAGGACAGTCAGAGAATAAAGGAACGCCTTCGCGAAGTTCCACTCATAGTCATCCACCACCAGCGCAGGCGCTGACTCCAGTGCCCTCGCCCCTCCGTACTGCGCAGACACGTCAGCTGCTACCCTCGCTACCAATTTCTCTTGAAACCTGGCGATCTCCTGAGCAGCTAACCTTGTCCAATTCTCTTTATACAAAATGTTTAAAGACACCGTGATCTCCCAAATACTTTCCACGGTCTGTGACCTCAATTCTGCACTCGCTTGACTTATAGTCCCGTTTAGTTTTGATAGAGGCACTGACTTCTGATTCTCAGATGCTTGATACGACGTGGTAGCAAGAGTTTTCTGGTGAATCTTAGCAGCTCCGCCTTCGATAGCCAGGAATATGAAAGCACCGACCAAAGTGTAAGCTAGGAGTAAAGTAAAAATGCCCAGATTTGTCACACACCCTGCGATGAAGCTCTTTTTCTTACTCTTTTTAGTCTTGACGCAAAGACAACACGTTGTGATGACATCTTCGTCGATTCTGTAGTTCTCAGATTTTCCATTCTTCTTATACTTTCCGTTCGCATGGTTCTTTTTCTTTAAACTCTTGTCCATGTTCGTCTTCATGAGTGCAAAAGCTCGAGGTCGTCAAAGAATATTAAGACCACTTTAATTAGAAATAAATTTCTCGTGATCCTTATGGAGAGGTAGAGACAGAAATCCATCTGAAACAAAAGAGACCACGTTTATTTACTCTTCCTGGAGTTTTATTAGTTTCGAATGAGCTTTGGGCTGGGAGGTCTATATAAACCCAAATTCAAGAGAATAAAACTGCTTTACCAGAAAAAGGCGGGTGTAATAAACGGAAAAGAAAGGATAAAGTAGAAACGGTAAAAAATAAAGAAAGATTTATTAGCATATGTGGTAGAAAAATATGTAGGAAAACAGGTTTGAATGTTTTGTTAAGCCTTTTCTGATATATCAAAATGTATAAACACAGTTTTGTATATTTAAGTAGAACAGCTATATCAATAAGACGTTCGTTATTATACTGCTATATTTTTTCCTGTTAGAGTAAATGTTTTGCTTAGTCTGTGTCCCTGGATTTGAGCTGACATTGTACTGGATTTGTTTTTGTTATCAACTTTATTTCAACTAGGCTTAGGTTTATTTTATGACTAAAGTGTACAGATCAGTGTCTAAATAAGATTCCGAGACTTTATAGACGTAGGAAAAAAATAAAATTGAAAAAGGTCATGGCTGTATTTTTTGCTACTTCTAGAGCCTTAGAATGTGATGGACCCTATCTACCAAATAAAACTGAAATGTAAGAGAATATCAATGAATTTGTCTGTTCCATTGTTATTAAGTTTTTATCAAACCTGGATTTGTGTCCGGTTGATGGCAATAGGCTCGCTACCTGGAACTTAAACATAGCTAGCAAAATATGGGTGTGCATATCTGCCTAACCCTGTGTGGAATACAGTCATAATGTTGTTAAGTGACGTCAGAAAGAAAGAAGTGTAGTCAACCCTGTAGTTAATCGGCGGCGCGTGCATGATGAGATACATGAATGTGGCTGAACCAAGAGGGACGAGTATGTAAGGATCGTAGCTGCGCGGGCCTGTGGACGGTGAGTAATGGGCTAGCTCGCCGTCCGTCCGTCTTATGACGATAGGCCGTGTCGACGGCGCGTTCGTGTTCGACGCGCGCCTCAAAGAGATGTCAGCAAACAGGAGGAGCCCGCAAGGCTCGATGCCTGCCAGGGCTGTGGGACTGTTCGAAAGAGATACCGCGGCCCTGGAACACAAAGGGCAAAAGAAGGAACATGGATGGGTTTTAGTCGGTAAAAGTCTGACACTCCCTTCCGCTCCGCCCAGAGCGGGAGGAGTCATTTGATGATTTCCCACCCCAAAAACAAAAAAAAGGATCGTAGCTGCACGCGGTCTGTAGTTTCTGCTGCTAGGGCTTCCTATTGGAAAAAGGTGTAGTTTATGTAAACAATTAGATATTATTCAATCAAGTAATAATTCTGCCAACAGGCACGATTCTCCGTACATAAGATGCAGTTATATAAGATATTAAGGCATAATAAGTTGCTGTATTTCAGCACTAGTGCAAACTCGGGGCGATATCTTCGCATTAGCGACACAAATTACAGAACTGTGTGATTGTCGGTACAGTTGTGTATTGTGCAAACTGTGTGCACTGTACAAATTGTTATGTTGAGATGTCTTGAAGATTGTATGCAGTATGGATGATTTAGTAAATCTTAACTAACTCGTACATTTGCGAAAGCAAAACTTTGTTTGATATGTTGTCTTGCTCGTTTTGGTAAGCGATCGATAAAAACAAATCACTAGGGCACTACTAATGTAATGGTACCTTATTTCCCTATCCTTTTTCCAATTATGTCGGGGTCAGCTTCTAGTCAAACTAAATACCGCTGAATATTATATAAGGTATAAATGGACCCTTCACGAAGCACTCAACCAAGCATTCTATACATCTAACAAAGTAACTCTACGCAAAAATTATTGCTGGTAAACGACTTTATTTTTGGGTGAAAAATCACGTTTTACGGTAGGACTCAATGTAACGCACTCAAAACATTGTGCTGATGGATGCATTGAATTGTACGGGGTCGAAGTAAAGTCATAACATTAAATACTTGTATTTAAAAAAAAAAGTTGAAACTTTGAACCCCACTATCTCCGTAACTAGAAGGTTCCCAGGTATGACGGCGAGAACAAGTGCCTTTCGCCTTCGTTAAGGGTATTTATAGTCTATCAGTCATTAGAGCTAATGCTTAGGTATGTGATGCGGAGGAATGAGGAAATGTCGTGAGGAAAGTTTTGAGTATGACTGTGGATGGGTATGAGAGTAGAGGAAAACCAAAGAAACGATGGATGGACTTTGTGAAGAATGATAAGGCACGGAAAGAGGTGTCTGATGAGATGACGAGTAGTAGAAGTATGGAAGAAGAAGACATGCTGTGCCGACCCCCCAATGAATTGGGACAATGGCAAGAGAATGATGATGATGATAGAGCTGCTGCCTATGTAACCTCCGCAAAGCAGTTACTGAACGACAAAGTACCCGTTTCAGGACTTTCTGACTGCTGTTTACCCGACTCAACAGCTACCGGAAGCGTCCGCTTTCAGCTCGAGAGACGGAGACAGATATTAGGGATAATCACCCATCCAAGTACCCACCTCAGCAGGCGTTGTTTAACCTTGACGATCGACCATCGACATATCGTGTGATTGTTATTAGACAGAGCCCTTCCAGTTAAAATCGCAAACAAAATAACTGTAACTTTCATTTGCCTACAAAACCTTCCATAAATAGTGCTCAAAATCCTACATTTCCCTACAAATTGAAACTATAACTTAGAGAAACGCGGGCGTAAATAAAACCTCTTTAATCACCTTGGTATTTATTAAGAGGCAACTAATTTACCAAGTTCAGCCATTAAACGCTTTATATCAATGTCCTGGAAATCTCTTTGATTCCGCTACATTACATTCAAAAGATATTTACTGTAAAGGTGTGTATCTACTAAACGCGAGCATTTGTTTGCGAACATTGATACAGGAAGTTTTGGTTGGCGAATATGTGAGCAAGCATTTAAAAGCAAGCGTTTATGTGGTTTTTAAAATTTCTTCGAGACCTAATCTTTCGCTTAGCAACTGATTCGAAAGGTTGATGCCAGCAGTAGCGTCTTTTGTAAAAAATACACAGAATAGTCACGAGGACAAATATGATACATTTAAAATTCTAAAGCCGCTTTCTCATGTGATATCGATTGAAACAAAAGAAGTGTGTAACAGCCTAAAATCGCCATCAATACAGTAGTAGAAAAATAAAAGTTGCGACGTGTTTACATATTAGTGACATTGACTACAGTTTTACTGTACAAAAAAGCTTTTATAGTAACGTGGATAACCATATTATTAATTAACATTAATTTTAATGTTCCATCATACGTAAAAATGTTGGGCAAGGTTTGATGCTGTTCAATAAAAAAAATATTAAAAAAAATATTCAAAGTTATTTTTTTATAATACAACATAAATCTTAGAAATAATTTAGGTATAACAAAGTTCGATGCTTGTACTAGGATAAACCTGTACCACAACTATTTCGACAAGAGATTTCTAAACAGTATTTAACTTTTTTTCTTTAGTAATGAAATGTCTTCAGGCGAAGGCTCGCTACGTGCGGTCGCGTTGAAACCGCACCATTAAAAGCATTTTATTAAAATTGGTTACCGGAATGAACATTTTAAAGTTGATACTTTTGTTTTTCATGATTCATTGGTTTACTCATTAATTTTATCAATTGCTCATTCGTTTTTATCAATTACTCAATCGTTTCCGTAACGTCATGGTTTTAACGCTTTCCGGGTGGACGGAAATGGTCGCATGATGCATTATTTACGAACTCAGTAAGTAGTAAGGAATAATTTAGTCAGGTCAGAGTCATCATCATCATCTGCCTAGCCTTTTCCCAATTATGTTGGGGTCGGCTTCCAGTCTAACCGGATGCAGCTGAATACCAGTATTTTTTTATTTTAGGTCAGAGTATCGGAGTCCATTGCTCTGCACAGGAAGGCCATTCCCAAGCATCGCCACAATACCCTGTCCTCAGACTTCTAAATGCGGTCAATCCTCGCTACCTCTTTAAAGACGTTGGTCCACCTAGCTGGGGGGCGTCTCATACTACCTACGCTCTCCCATACGCAGTCTCGACTCCAGGAGTCGTTTGGGCCCTCGACCATCAGTCCTTCGACCAATATGGCTAGCCTAATGCCAGTTTAGCTTGCTTACTCTGCGAGCTATGTATAAGTAACTGCATTTTTTCCCGGATAGTTTAATGTTATCCTTCAAAGAAACTCCTAACCCAAGGAAGTCTTATAAAAGCACCATCTAGATATTTTAATAATCGCTCCTAACTTGCTATTTTCGATACCTTGTTAAGCAGAACAACCGCATCAAACTCGTTATGAAACCGCCCGAAGTTTCCGCAGAACTTCTTGTCAGAAAACCGTTTTTACTTCAGTTCCGGATTTGAGCTCGGAACTAATCGGCAAGTTCCGCCAAACTTCGGATGCTCCTCCGTTTAATACGTGTAAGGAAAAAGTTGTTTAGTGTTGTAGTTTCAGAAATAGGAAATTAATGTGGGAATAATGTTAGATGAATTTAGTAGCTGGACGTTACTCATAAATAGTTATAACCAAGTCTTGGACTCTAGAATCCGTTCAGGATTTCATCTCGAAGCATCTAACATGCCACATTAGAAAGCTCTCAGGAAACAATCATGTAATTCTTAATGGTATACTCAAGTGAAGAAGTGTTTTGCAATATTTTGGATTCGGGTGAAAGACTTCACTCGACTTTTCCATAAAAACGTATCTATTTTTATCCAATCCACCGATATTTTAGTTCTCAAAGAGGTACATCTGCAGTTTTTCAACAACGGAGAATGCACGTATTTGCACCAACAACGCCAAAATACCTTAAATTCTTTTCATTTACCACAAAACCCTTTGTCCTCTGAAAATCCACATTAACAAACACTGTCCCTACTCGCATCTACCCACAAATCCTAACGATTGAATATAACATTGAACATAATGCGATCCTACTAAAATTTTATTATCAATTTCTGAATTTATGCGCGCAGATCCCAGAGAATCCTCTCTCGCAGAGCGTAATGAAATAAGTCATTTAAATTGAAATAGAGTATTCAATTGGTGAACATTAGGTATGGCTGTAGGTAAAATGCGGTATTATAGGATTAAAGCATTGATTTATGCAAAATCTTTTATCGTTGTCACCTGAAATTGGATTTCGGGTAAAGTAAGATTCCTCTGTGGGGTAAGGATAGATTTTTCTGGAGATTCTTCGGTTGTGAATTAAATTGAATCTGGTGGAAGATGATTTAATATTGAACGGTTCTTATTGAATGTCCATTATGATTGCAGACCTGAACAGTTTATTTTAGTGTCTTTCTGATAGTTTTGATGCTTTCTGGTCGAAAAGTGTTGTTACAGTTTGATCCTTTGATTGTATACCTAATGAGTGTAAAAAACCCTTAACGACGCCGAGAGGCACTTGTTTTCCCCGTCATTGCAATTATGCTTAGCATTCCGTACCTCAAAAGAAAAAACGGACCCCCTATAGGATCACTCACGTGTCTGTCTGTTCGTCTGTCCGTCTGCCACAGCCAATTTACTCCGAAACTACTGGACCGATTGAGTTGAAATTTAGTACATATTTGTAAGTCGGTGACATAAAGACGGACGTAAATTTATGCATTTTAAACATGGGTGCCACTTTTGGAGGTAAATTAAAAATTAAAAAAAGAAACAGTTTTGCAAACTATATCGTGATCGTGTTACATATCAAATGAAAGGGCTCAGTGTGAGCATCTCAAATATACATTTTTTTTTTATAATTTTAAGGTAAATGGTTTTGAAGTTATTCAAGAAAATATACGAAAATTGACCATTCCCCTCCCCTTAACTCCGAAACTGCGACCGAAAATTTAGATAAAAAATAGTTCGTTGCCTATAGATTACAGGAAAACCTATAAGAAATCTTAGATTTAAAACAACTTCCGCAATTTAGATAATAAACGTACGGAACCCTCTCCACGTGAGTCAAACTCGCACTTGTCCGGATTTTTTGTTCTGGACCATACCTGGTAAGCTTCTAGCTACTAAGAAATTGGGGGTTAAAGTTCCCACTTTTTTTTAATACAATTTTTTTATGTTATAACTTTACTTAAAATACCCGCATACTATTCAATTGCAATTTTTTGAGTGCGTAACATTGACTCCCACCTTAAAACGTGATATTTCACCCAAAAGTCGTTTCCCAGCAATAATTTTTGCGTAGAGTTACTTAGTTTGATGTAAAGAATGCTTCATTGACAGCTTCGTGAAGGGTCCGTTTACACCTTGTTTATAAAAGCTTATGTTCTATTCAGCTGCATCTGGTTAGACTGAAAGCCGACCCCAACATAGGAATAAGCTAAGCTGATGATGTTGAAAGCTTATTCTATTGAATATATAGCAAGGATTTCATGCATGTTATATTTTTCCTATACGTCATGTCTACGTTATAGGTGATTAATGCGGGCATTATACATAATGTACCTACGAGCATTATGAATAATGTCTAGCTCTATCGGGCTAAGTGATTAATACTATCCTAACTTTCATTATTTATCATTTTGCACGGGTATTATTATATTGCTACATGATAATCGGTGATGGACAATATGTATAATGCCACCGGGCATTTTGATTATTTGAATAATTCTTGTCAAATTGCACTCTCATATTGAGTATTTTTCATAATGACCGGGCATTATGTATAATGCCCAATTGATCACTTGGTCCTTAACACCTACAATATTTAGAAAAACTGTAAGTAACTACGCTTACCCTATCGATCAGTTTATTTCAAAGAATACAGTATATTTCAGTGAACAATAAAACCCTATTATTCGAAATAGGGACCATAGCTTTGTTAGAAGTTTTCTTTCATTTTGTAAATATTTGGCTTTAAATAACTTGAATGAACAAAATCACTATTGTAACTGAACGATTTTCTAAGAATCCATTTCAATAAATAAGAAAACCTATTCTCTTGTGTTTGCTACTTTTCGTTAAAGAAAACTTAAAGTCGTACGTATTTTATTTTAGGCTATGAAAATAATAGTTCAGGTACTATGACGTCTAAAAGCAGCAGTAATTCCAGTGTGGGAAAGAGGCAGAGCTATACAGGTCATCCAGCGCGATCTCTTTCTCACACTGGAATTACTCCTGCTTTAAGACGTCATGGTAGGCTACACATTATCGGTTCGCAGACAAGGGCACAGAAAAACATTTCAATTTGTGGAAACTCATATTATTAGACTTATAATTATGTACAAAGAAACATTTGTGGTGGAGCTCGTAGCTAATTAATAGTAGCTGCTCACGCCGGTCATCAGGTTAAACTGTGCTTGCCTAGGTTGGTCCGTAGATGAGTGGGATGGGACCCATTACATACCGATTTTCCTCCGTACCTCGAAAAGCAAGTTAAGCCGTTGGTCACGACTGTCAATTATAGATCCTCGGCAGTCGTTAGGTGGTCAGTGGTCCAAAAGTCTGACAACCAGTCTTACCAAAGGGTATCTTATTACCCAGAACTAACTGGGTTGTGAAGGTCAGATAGGACCGAGTTTCCTCCGTGCCTCGGAAAGCACGTTAACCCGTTGGTCCCGGCTGTCATGTGTAGATCTTTGACAGTCGTTACACGTAGTCAGTGGCCCGAAAGTCTGACAACCAGTCTTACCAAGGGGTACCGTATTACCTAGTACTAATGGGGTAGTGCAAGTCAACCTGCAACGTCAAAAACCTTCCTATGAACAGTATATTGTACTAGTTAGTATTTATTTATTGTCGTATCATTGACTCCATCTTGTTTGAGTCCATCCCACTCGACATTGTTCTAAATCCATACTATACGGGGTGGAAGGGAACCGACGCGAAAACGGTTACCACGTATTCAATACATCATTTTAAGCTCCGTCATAAGCAGTGTATAGTGTAAGTGCAATACCTACACTCAACACTGTCAAAATGTATGGAACAGCTGTTTTTTTTTTAATAACCGATGAAAAATTTCTATGTAGGGGGGGTATGGGGCTCAAAATGATGTACTGAATACGTGGTAACCGTTTTCGCGTCGGTTCCCTTCTACCCTGTATATTATAAAGAGCTAAAGTTAATATGTTTGGATGTAGGAGATAATCTTCAAAATTATCTACTGTCTGATTCGCAAAAATCTAGTAATGGGAAACTACATTATCCCCGAGCATCAATATTTAAATTGGCCTATAACATAATTTCAAACTATTACGTGAGCGAAGCCGCGGTCAAAAGCTAATACTCTATATTACAGTACGGTTACGTAACCCTAATCCAGAGGTAGGTATGTCTAAGCCAATCATTATGGCGCCTGCATCTTATTGACGCCAAGAGCTCTCGATATGCCAGGAGCTAATGGTCTCGTTGCCAGACGCTCTACGACTATTGCTATCTGCCACGCTGCATTGCTCTTGGCAGTAAGGGTCGGCATAATTAAATTGATTGATTTTGGGAGAGTTCAAATTGCTCTAATGATTATTTTTTGCGAGAATTCGAGAGAATATTTTAAATACATTGTAAAGTATTTCAAAATGTTGTCAAGCATAATGATGAGAATTACTGAAAAGTTCTAAAATACTACTAGTTCTCACTTTTTTGGAAAATGTTTGGCATTTTATAATTTTGCGTTTTATAATTAACACTTGAAACGGGATATTTACCATGTCCACTGTTCATCACTGTTGTCACTGCTCTGTGTCATGGTGCTTGCAAGTTCCCGATATTTCGGCGCGAAATAACTTGCAAGCACCATGACACAGAATAGTGGACATGGTAAATATCGTTTCTAGTGTTAATTATAATGTTAGTGACCATAACAGTTTAAAAATTTATTTTGCGTTTTATGTTTCCAGTTAGGATAATGCGGTCACGGTGTTTGAATGTTTATGCAGGCAGCCTACAAGTGTAATACGAGTTCATATGTTTCCTAATTTTAGTCTTTATTTTTTACACGACTGCCCAAAAAAGGGAGTCTATCATCGAAGTCGAGGGATCTGTAAAGAACTATTCCAAGGAACCATCCCCCAACTACAATGAAAAGATTGATTTTCAGTTTTCCACTTTTGGGCACAATGGCGTTTTAATTGCTCAGTAAATATTTAAACCTAATAAGTACCTACATTGTGGCCATTTAACATTTAAATCATGTAACTTGTTTTTAGTTCACTATTTAATTCATTTTTTGATTATTCTCGAAAACTTGTCCTATCCAAAATTCTCTCTAACTTTTGCAGAATAATCTTCTCAAAATTTAATTTCCCCGAACAGCGACAAAACTGTCCACTTGAATTGTATCTGCAGCCAAAATAAGCTTAGCGTTGCATTTTTAAAGGTCCAGCAGTCTGTGTTGTTGGTTATAGTACATTGAATAGGTAGTTTGGACTTCTGCGACGTCTAATAGTTACTGTTCTCAATAGAGGGAGCTGCCGTAGAATGTCGAGAATGGTCGCAAGGTATTCGTAGTTACTGTTGGTTTAGTGACGCTAAAGGCGAGTTGCAGAAAGTCCACTACTCCGAGTATACAAAAGTAAGCAGCGTTTTTAAATTACTGTTTTTGTAAGTACTAAAATGATAAGACACATCCAATTTTACTGGAAACATTTTGCAGTCAATGACACTGTGTCCATTTGTGTATTTTCGATGAGCGTATAATTATCAAAACGGAGATCTATATTTTAAACTCCAACCTTTAGTTTGGCATTCTCCTCTGTCAGTGATGATACCTTTCTTTGTATTACCCCCTTTAAATTATTTCCATTCTCTTTACTATTATTTTATTCATGAGTTCTAAAAAGTGGATTTTCTGCACTAGATATTCTGACTGTCCTGATACTTTGTCGTGTGCTTTAGACTCTGGAGAGATAATGTTTCTGAGGGTGCTTTGGCGTTGGTTGTGGGTTGGTGTAATTTTGATCTAGGAATGCAGCACCTTTTAACAACTACATACGACGTTGTTTGGGAGAATACGGGTGATATTGTTAGTAATATCTGACAGAATTTAAAAGGGAGTTAGAGGGAGTCATTCTGAGACTTGGGTATGGTTAGTCTCTTTAAAAGTTTAAAATTGTAACGCCTTTGGGAGTGTTACTTGAAGTCAAGTATAAAAACGTTTTTATGTACCTCTTTAACGTGCACGGCTTCTTATAATTACAAATTTGTATTTTTTTTTAATTTAAAAAAGCGTTCATGGAATTTCTTGCCATTCTTCTCCATAGAGATCTACGCTTTGGAATGGGCAACTACAGTACGTTCACAGTTATAGTGTTTTGTGACTGGGACTGTAGCTTCATCTTTTTTTATGATTAATGCTTACTTTTACTATTCAAAAGTGCCTGTAACAATCGTCACTGAAATAAATTGGTTGAGTTTGTAGTTACATAACTCGGTATATTTCGTAATTTTTACTTGCCTAAAGAGAGCAGCGTTGGCCCAGTGGTGGCGGCCCCGACTTACTAACAGTAAGTCGTAGTTTCGAGCCAAGGCAGGCGCATTACTTTGTGTAATTTATTTCATCACCACTGCTCTCAAAAACGATGAAGGAAAACATCGTGAGGAAACCGGCATGATCTAGAACCAAAAATTCGAAAATATGTGACATCTACCAACCCGCACTGGGCCCGCGTGGTGGATTATAGTCAATTTCCTCTCTAGAGAGGAGGCCGTGTGTCGTAGCAGTGGGAACATTATAGGCTGATTATGCTAAGTAAAATAAATAGTGAGCAACACATTAATATGCGCAGATAGTTATGTAACAATCGATGGAATTATTTTCTATACGTAAGCTTTTAGCTTTATTTGAAAAGCAATAACGAATAGTAGTACATTTTCAGAAAAAAAATGTCTTATTTCAAAAGTGATATCTCTTATTCATATCCCAAGAATCCCTGAAGGTTTCAGGCAAAGGGTGTCGGTGTTGGATGACGCTGAAAGATGATATTTTTCAAGAAAATATGGCAAGGTAAAGTTTCTTACTTTATGTGTCAAGGATGTACCTACCAATACCCTAACCCTTTCGAGGTAAATATGGATTCCAATTCAATGGAATATTACTTTTTTTAAGATAACGGGAAATGTGTTGTGAGGAAAGTTTCAGTATGAATGTGGATGCTATAAGAGTAGCTGAAGACTAAAGAAACGATGGATGAACTGTGTTAAAAGTAATTATGTCCAAAAAGGGGGGCCCAATAAGATGATGACTAATCGATAAGTAATCAAGAAGAAGACAAGACAGTGCTCTCTTAAATTTCAGAGTTTCGCTAATTTTATTATAATTTACCTAAAACGCATTTATAACGAAAATGTCTTCTAGTATTATAAAAGTATAAGATATTATTTTGTGAGCGTTAAAAAAAAAATTAAATGGTCTATATTCAATAGAATCTATAAATTATAGGTCCCAAATCAGGTCTCCGTGAGTTTTTGCCTAGACATGCATCGGGAGAATGATGTAGTAGAAAAAAAAAAACAACAAGTAGGTAATTTTTAGGATTCCCAAAGGGTAAAACGGAGCCCTGCCCTGACATGCTGAATGTACTTGTATCTCCCGGACCCCCGGCACATGGTAGTACTAGGAACAGTGGGTTTTTAGTCGGTTAGCGTCCATCTATAGAATGCATTAGGAGCAATGGGCCAGAGTCGTCACGCGGTGCCAGAAGGCGGGCGTCGTCTCCGTGGGAGGCCTAGAAAACGCTGGCGTGACGACCTAGAGGCGTTTATGAGAGATTGGCCAGACAAAACCGCACGGAGAGAAGAGTGGAAGTCTATGGGGCAAGCCTTTGCCCAGCAGTGGGTCAATAGAGGCTAAGAAAAAAAGTCCGAGCGGACGAGCGAGCGGTTAGCGACGAGGGTATGCACGAGGATTTTCCCACTAAAAAAAAAGGTAGCCTGTCAATCTGCTACGACAAATAACTTTTTTCCAGTCGTTCGTTCCATAATCCACTTAGTGAATATGGAGCGACCCATGCGTTGTTTACTGACTGTGTGTGCTCACAAAATGGACGAAAAGTAGCTCTTGTTATAGGGACATCCCTACTGTGATGGAATGAAAACAATTGAATACATGGTGTTCTTATTTCAATAGTAGCGTTTTGTCAACGGATTCGTTTGCGTGAAGTTCTGAAATTATCATACGGGAACGACAGACTGCTTAAATATTATTAGGAAGAACTGATGTTTTACGTAGTATTAGGAAGAAATGAGGTTTTACGTAGCACATGTTAGTTCTATGGCAAGGAGTGACAACTGAGAATTGTCGCTGGTCGCGAGAGACTCTGGTTGGGAATATCGCTCAAAGGGAGGTAAGATTTGTAATTTCCTATTTTGTGTACTTACTCTCTATTTTACTAAACAATTACGTATTAATTGAATTCGTTATGCTTTGTGGCGGTTTAGGTTAGTTCCAGTGATTGATATCTTGTTCCAAGTTAGAATAAAAGGTTGTATTCATTATTTTGTGTACCTTGTTGTCTGTTTTAAATATTTCTGCTTCTATTTGCTAAATATATGTATACCTTAAGACCTAACCCACGTATAGACCTCAGGTCTATACGTATGCGACATTTCGTCGAATGCTAAGCCGCTCAGGCGTAGAGGCGTCAGAAATAAATAAACAAACACATTTTTTTACACATATATTCTGTAAGTATTAGTTGATGTATTCAAGAGAGCAATACAATCAAGTGATGAAACATTGGTTAACTTATTGATAAGTTCTGGCCATTATTATAATCAGCACTTAGGGGCCGTCTCCACGAGCGAGAGAATCGCGACGATATTATCGTCGTGCCACGTATTTCTATCAGGCCGTCTCCACGAGCGAGAGAATCGCGGTGATATTTTCGCATACAAATTCGTGGGATGACGATAATATCGCCGCGATTCTCTCGCTCGTAGAGACGACCCCTAACTGGGTGGTAGAGGTCAGATAGGCGATCGCTCGTTTTAAATTACTGGTATCCATTAAGAGTTGAAGCTGACCTTAATATAGTTAGAAAAAGGTTCGGCAGATTACTTGAGACATTCAAGTGTTCAAATACATTATATTCACCAGATTTTTGATAAGACATAGTTCATAAAACTATGAACGGACGTACCCGCGCGTGCTCGAGGATGCGCGGGTGCCCAATTTTATACATAAAGTCAATACCAGTACAGTCCTATATTTAGTGACATTAAAAAAGTGCGCGAGGATTGTTCCGCGTGGTTGAAACAAGAAATTTAGGTAATGCCAAAAATTACTTTACCTAACATACAATATGTACAAGCACTATAAACCATCCTACAGCACAAATGTATCATTGTAACACTATACAGGGTGTTCCATTATGCTACTTAGGTATAGGTACAGAGAGTATTCGCAAGACTGCCTCTCTAGCGAGTGAGCGCAACGAGCACATTATGTATTCAAGATACAAAGCCTTTTGTATTTTCTGACACACCACTTCTAGACGCATCCAGTTTTGTATTTAGAGTGGTTTTAACGTTTATTTTGTTTGAGTGTAAGTTGGTATTAATTTTCTTGGGATCCGTTGATTTATTTTTGGCTATTTATAAGCAGCGTACTCCATCTACAGGTGGTCTAGAAGATAATTATCTCCATCAGCGATGAGATCGCCATTGAATAGATTTTAGAATATTATTAAAAGAGTTGTACAAAAATTTTGGTACGTAAAACAAAATATACTCTCAGAATCAAAATCAAAGCATTTATTTCAAGTAGGCCACTTACAGGCACTTTTGAATGGTCGAAACAAAGATAACAATGAAATGTACCTACAGTCCCAGTCACAAGGCATAAAAACTGTGAAAGTACTGTAGTTGCCCATTCCCTAACGTAGATCTCTATGGAAAAGAACGGGCAAGAAACTCCATGGACACTCTATTAGACAAATAAAGTATATTTTGTTTGATGGTAATTTTGGTAGGTAAAACAAAATTTACTCATTTGTCTGTCTATAATGTTTCATTTCGAATATTGTCATTATCTAAAACTTAGTTTGTGCTGAAAATTTGTAACTTAAGACTGACGAGAGATTTTGTGAAACATTTTGATAGGTTAAGTCAGCCGTTTTTTCTATACTGATAAGGTTGATTTTGTTTGCCATCGTTAAAAGATTCATATTTATTCTAAAAATAAAATCAGTACAAGTATTCGTCCTACTGCAGATTAAAGTGCATCATCATATTCTTCCCCTTGTCCCATTCTACTTGGGGTCGGCGCAAAATGCTTTTTCCTTCCATTCTCCCTTGGCAAACTGCAGTTTAAGGGGACCTAACACAAACGAAAACTCAGAATCCAACAAAAAAAAATATATATACATACGATTACTTCAAAAATATCCACTCCCCCTGCCGACGATGTCGTACAGAAAACACGGAATGTTAAAATGCAGAAATTCCGGAGTACCTTCCGGAATATTCGCGTGGCGATGCACGAAGTCTCATGTTGGACAAGCGGCGTCGGAATGCTAGACAGGGTTCAATTTAATTGAACAGTAGCCACGGACACTCGAAACTGTGTAGTATTCTGAAATTGGACTAGTGGAACTGGGGCTTTTATGTATTGAGCTGTTGGGTTCGTTTTCAGTTTTTTTTTTTTTTTTTTTAATATATGTTTTTGGTGAATTTTTAAAGTGGTATTGTGCGGTGAGGTTAGCTTTAATATACCTAATATATTTCTATTTATTGTTAAAAATTAGGACTTTTGTGTTTTGTTTGGTGGAAAAGCCTGGTTCAATTTTGGTTTTCACAAAGCTATACATTTAGCAAGGGGACTTTAAGTAAATTAGACTCGTATTTCCCCATTAATATATTTGGCAAAATATAGGATTGAGCAAAGAGCTTTTTTCACTTGAAATATCTCTATAATAGTTCGGAAGCTGGACTTGATCTTGATCAGCTCGCCCCCTGTTAGATGGAACTTAAAGACAACTGGCAAAATGTGGGTGTGGGTGGGTGTGAAATTTAGTCAGAGAGCTCAACACAATCATCATCTGCCTAGCCTTTTCCCAACTCTGTTGGGGTCGGCTTCCAGTCTAACCGGATGCAGCTGAATACCAGTATTTTACATGGAGTGACTGCCTATCTGACCTCCGCAACCCAGTTAGTACTTGGTAATACTATACCCCTTGGTTTGACTGGTTGTCAGCCTTTTTGGGGCACTGACTACCTGTAACGACTGTCAAAGATCTACAAATGACAGCCGGGACCAACGGCTTAACGTGCTTTCCGAGGCACGGAGGAAACTCGGTATGAGAGCTCAACATAATCAATAGACAAAAATATAACACCCATTCTTTACTGTTGGCTTTATTTAACCTCTTATATCCCCATTGTTCCAATTCTCCTAACGGCGTTATAGGCGTTGTCATTATTTAGGGTTTTAAACCCTAAATAATGACAACGCCTATAATTAATTCAACCCCTTTGACATGCCTATAGTTAAAATTCAAATCAAGCTCAACCTCCCGCGTCAAAATCAAAGGAAGCCACTTTCTGGAGCTCTTCTGAAATCAATAAAATTGAAGTTGGCCGAGTGCAATTTATTAGACAAAAATACTGAAAAGGTGGAATGAAGTTTATAGTGCTCGGATTTTCATGGGATTTTTTAGGGTTCCGTACAAATAAATATTCCCAATGTCCGCTCTATAAGTCTTTTAAATCTCTTTGGTTTTCTGTGCCAATATTTTTTTTTTTAATTAAAGAGGGCTGCCCCTACTACAATGGTATGGAACCCTTCATGCGCGAATCCAACTCGCACTTGGCTCAGTTTTTTTATTTGATACAATCCGCCATTAATAGGTATTTAAAGTATTGTATGAATTAAGGCATATAGGGCTATTATGTCCTTTAGATTTTCTTAACCCAAAGGTGCTAAAAATTTTGTGCCTCTATTAACTAGTATTTTACGACCTAGATTGCCCAAAGGAATAAAATTGGGTATGGTTAACGATGGCCATAAAATGAACATTCAAATCGGAGTTATTGACCGTGGTTTTGGTGGTCATAATATCGTTGTTAATCACAGATTATATTTTTTGGGAAATTTTCATACTAATTATAAAAATCTTTTGTTGATGGTTTTTCTTTACTAAGTGACGTTGCTAGTACATTGTTAAGATAAACATGACATGGCGTAACATTACACCTATAATACCCCCAATGGTAAGTCTGAGGTGTGTGACCTAATGGGTGTAAAAATACCCTAAACGAAACTAGCTACTTATTTAAGTCTAGAACGAAACAATTATCGCAATGACGAGATGACAGTCAAAATTCTAAGTTTTTCATTAGTTTTCTTTTATAAGTACAAATTTTTAATGTTGTACCTTTTTTTTTTGGGTTGGGAAATCATCAAATGACTCTTCCCGCTCTGGGCGGAGCGGAAGGGAGTGTCGAGACTCTTACTGACTGAAAACCATCCATGTTCCTTCTTTTGCCCTGTATGTTTCAGGGCCGCGGTATCTCTTTCGAACAGTCCCGCAGCCCTGGCAGGTTAATGTTAAACCTAACTTTACTTTAAATACCTTCGCAACCCTCGTACTAATTAATGCATCCATCAGCATAGTGTTTTGCGTGCGTAACATTCTAACATTAAGTCCTACGATAAAACGTGATATTCCACCCCAAAAAAAGTCGTTTCCCAGCAATAATTTTTGCGTGGAGTTTCTTAGTTTGATGTACATAATGCTTGGTTGCCAGCTTCGTGAAGGGTCCGTTTACACCTAGTATATTACGTCCACATTCCGCCAGTGCAGATTCCGTGATGCAGGTAGAGGTCTCACCAGTCTACGACGGTTCTAGTATAAGCAGATTTCCTCACAATCATTTCCTGTGGTAAATTACATTTTCACATTCAGATTCACTTATTTGCCTGAAATATGGTATTTTACAGATTTTATAACACATAGGTACACACTAGTTCTTCTTATTCCGCCTACTAAATTCGGCATGCAAATTTTGTGAAATTTTCACTGAATAAACTGCATAATTTTCATTATTAAATTAAGCCTACTCTTAAACTAGTTTTGACAGATTAAAATATCATTTAATACATTTAATATTTCAGGCAAATGTTAAATGATTTTGTCCGGTCATATAAAGCCGTTTAAAATCTTTTTTTTCAGTATCCGGGATCAGAGGTCGCACGGATAACGAATAACCGTTTTATAACAGGGGCTACCCCTAATATAAAACTTCGCCCTATCTTCTTTAATATTTCATTTTCCGATAGAAATATTGTTTTAAATGTACGACTTTAGTAGTCAAGTGTAAAGTGGATTACTTTCTTTTTGGTGTCGTTTGAAGTTAATGGTGCAAACCTTTAACTAAAAAGTATCTTATTGATTACACTAGCAACCCCTGCTTCACACGGATTTTGCGACTTGCCACGACTTCTCTATAATTCGCAATCTAAGAAGCCACACTCTTTCTAACCATATCATCTTACACGCTGTCCATCCATCCTTTCTTTTGACCTTGAATAGTAGGGACTATAACACCATCTACATTCAAACTTAAAAAAAATACTAAAAAAACTTTTTCTTCACGACATAAGTACATGAATAATTTAAATTTAAATTAGTTCTTCTACTAAGGATAGCCTACCATCAGATAATCGTGGGAGTTAGGCCATGGTCACGTGTCTTGGTAACGACTTTAATTCTCCTAAAAAAACCAAGGTTGAACTAACCTCAGAATCTACTGGAAAGAAAAATTCTTGATATTTTAAACTTACTGCGGTAAAATCCTGTTCCAATTTAGACACGATGATAACATAATTTCAAAACACAATATTAAATCCATTGTTTACCAAAGTAAAACACGCGATTTATAAGGAGAGCACACAATCTATAAAGGCAGCACCAGACAGCCACCTAAAACAATACAAGCACGCAACAAAAGCTATTGTATCGACGACAACGCTGAAATAAAGACGAATAAATTTCGTCCTGTTCCTCGAAAACTCGTTTTAGGGAGCAAGTAAATTAATTTTATTATCAATTTCGGTCCATTTACTCAGCTTAAGAGGACGCATTGGAAATTTTGGCGCCAATGATCTCAATTTTTCTCAGTAAATACAAAACGGATCAAAATACAAGTTGGTTACCTGAAAGTACATGATAAAAACCTTATTTTGTTAGTTTTCAATACATGATTAGGTAACTTTTTTAACAGAGAAAAATATATCAAACACACCTCTTTTTAAAAAGAGATTCACATTTTATGGGCAAACGGGACCGATTTAAGCCTCTTAACTTTTTTCGTAGATGAGTCTATACATACTCTTTAAAATAGTAGAAGGAATATTTCTCAAATTATCATTTCTAACTAAATAAAATAACAAAACCATTTTGTCGCTTACGTCCTTTAATTATAAGCTAGCGCGCGTATGCAATCCTCGCCCCGCTCTGACGCTCAGTCCCCTCTTGACCATTGTCAGTTTGTTTAACAATTCGTCGCCTTAAGGACAATACTTTGGGCTGTTATGAAAGTCAAATTGATAATCTCTCACCGGTTCGAGACGCGCGAACTCAGTCTGATAGTCTGGGAGATTCGTTACTTTTTATAGAATTACTGATGTGAAAATTTAAAATGGTGGTTGGATGGATAAAGTGAGAGAGTGTATGGGGCTCGTAAACGTTGATGGTGATTCGTTATCTCCGTATCCTGAAAGGGTTGGATGGTGATTAATATGGGATTGTCATTTTGGAGTGGTTATTATTATTAGGAGTCATTTGGTGCCTCGAATAAGGATTCAAGGACACAATTAATGGACCCTTTTTTAGATAGGGAAAACCGTAAAAGATCATCCTCCCTAAATTAACCACGTGGTTTTTTAGTCATTAAAAATTATTGTAGCCGTTATCAGCAGCTATTGGGTACTCGGGACGGAAGGCGGGTGAAATGCTATGGTGGGCGGGTGAAATGCTATGCAAGCGTCAGATGTTCTTTATATTGAAGGCATACCGAAACATATGGAAAATAGTCGGATTCGTCATCATCGAATCCTTTGGGAAGACAGCAAAATCACAAGTCATAAATAATCCAATAATTTACAGAAGGAAATTAATAACTTTAATAAACTTTAACAACTGCAATAACTTCAGTTTATCCGTGACCATGGTGCTGGCAACAGCGCCGAAATATCGGGAACTCGAAACAAACAGTGGACATGATAAATATTCCGATTTCAGTGTTAATGATAAGGCCATTAATTGTTCATCAAATCAATATATTCTGCCTATTTAATCAGTGTTATAGCCATTTTTAACATCATCTGCCTAGCCTTTTCTCAACTATTTTGGGGTCGGCTTCCAGTCTAACCGGGTGCAGCTGAATATCAGTATTTTACGTGGAGCGACTGCCTATCTGACTGATGGTCTAACGAACGAACGATGGTGGAACTAACTGGGTCCACAACCCAGTTAGTTCTGGGTGATACGATACCCTTTGGTAAGACTGGTTGTCAGCCTTTCAGGCCATTTTAAACAACTGGAATAAAGTACTGTTGTGATTAGAATATATAATGCTTAATTTAAGTTCGTAGTAAATTTTAAACGTGATACTGATACACACTTTTTTCCTTCAAAATACCAGATTTATAGCAACTCATAATCATATATAACATCACGCCTGTAATCTCCGAAACGTTAGACAGAGGTCTACCTAATAGTACACCAACATTTCGCCAGTTAAGTTTAAGTCTCATGTAATAGGAGGTGAGCCTATTGCCATTAACTGGGTGCAAATCCAGACTCGTGGCAGCTACTCAGAAATTCCTGATAGAAAAACTCAATAACAATTTGCCCGCACCGTGAATCGAACCCAGGACCTCATGCTAGTAGTCGCTATTGCGACCTTTAGACCAGCGAGGCAGTCAAGTCATAATCCTGTAAACAAAATCAAAGTAGATTTAAGATAGCTGCAGATCTCTTAAAGCCGAAGACCACTCTAGATAGGATTGAGAAAGCTCAAAGTAATGTGAAGACTCGTACGGTAAGTATTAAAGAGCTTTCAGAGATCCGATTTGAAAAATACGTAGATATACTAGTGGGTATAATTTATGGAGAAAAAAAAGGTTATATTATCCACTGTAGGTCGATCCTCAAGGTTAAACAACGCTTCCAAAGTTCGGCCCGTGGTTGGGTAACCATCTATTACATGCCCAGAACCTTCAGTACCTCGAAAACCATGTTAAGCTGTTGGCAGTGTTCGGCAGTCGCTACATGTAAAATACTGGCATGCAGTTGCTTCTCACAAAGAGTAGACTTGTGTCCCAGAAGTATCAACGTTATAAGTCCTTGGACCGACGACGCCAGACTCAAGTGGGGAGATGTTACTGCGGGGATCGTGGCGCACTAGTTCCCATGATCCCCGGTGCAAGTGTGCGAAGGGAACACCGGGGTGGTTTTTAGTCAGTTAGAGTCCGACAGACCCCTCCGCCCACCCGCGGAGGACATCCGTGTGGATTTTCCACCCCGGGAACAAAAAAAAAAAGAAAAAAAAGAGAGATGTAACTACAACGTCGTCAGTGAAACAGCAACGGGATGCGGTTAGAGCTGTGTCGCAAACCAGCCAACGAGGCCACCTGCTATCCTGCCTTTGAGCCCGAAAACATGCAGCCATAGTGACCTTTGCGCTGCCACCGATGTGACGACGCGATGTAAGTGGCGAAGTTCGGGGCTAACAAAATAAAAAATGTTGTGTGCTAGCGACACGAAGACGAAGAACATCTTTTCAGCCCAAAAAAGTTTTTTACTATATCAGTTCTTTTTCTTCGGTGTGGTTGGTACCACACCGAAGAACATGACTGTGAGTCGATGGGAAACTTATTAGTTTATGCATAAAACACATTCTAAATAGGACTCAAAGCGCCTGAAATAGAGATCACAGTAGATTGTTGTGTCTTTGTCACTCTGCAACCACGGTTGCATAGAGTAAAATAGACGTTTGCGTTTTTGGAACTGTAGCTACCTATACAAAAGAGCTGTTCAACCACAATTTAGGAAAAAAAAATCGCCAAAATCAGCTTTCTGTAGTTCACAGCTGACCATAGGCAAATGCCTATTAGAAAGAGTCCAGTTCCAGAGTCCACCCAGTTGCCTGAAGGTGCTTACCTAACATTTGCCAATTCGCGGAAATAATCAAATCAAGTTGCCCGAATAGATGTTAGTATATATTGTGACAGTAAATTTTATAAACCAGATCCTACTTTGATAGGTATGCAAAATATTTATTACATAATGCACAACTAGCTTATGCCCACGGATTCGCTCGTGTGGAGTTCGGTAACTGTCCCACGGGATCGTACTACCGGGATAAAAATTATCCTATGTGCTCCAGGTTACATACGTTATAAACGTTCTAGTGCCAAGTCTATCCATCGTCAAAAACTTTCGCATTTAAAACTTTAGTAAGAGTTATCTATTACATTGGAGTATTTAAGAAAAAACTACATCCAACCATCAACATCATCTGCCCAGGCTTTTCGCAACTTTTTTGGGGCCGGCTTCTAGTCTTACCAGATGCAGCTGGATGCAGTATTTTACATGGAGCGACTGCCCCTCTGACCTCCCGACTCATTTAGTACCGAGTAATACGATACCCCTTGGTAAGACTGGTTGTCAGACTTTCGGGTCACTGACTTCCTGTAACGACTGCCAAAGATCTACAAATGACAGCCGGGACCAACAGCTTAACGTGGTTACCGAGGCACGGAGGAAACTCGGTATGTAATGATGGTCACCCATCCACAGGTCGACCTTGGCAAGAGCGGCTATTACTTTTTAGCAACGAGCTCCTGCAAAAATTAATAAGAAATTACATCCAACCAAATTCTCAAATTCCCAGCTCTACTGAAAACCATTACAGCAACAGCCATTAACATCAAAAGGCACAATAAACGCTCCGTAGCCCAAAGTTTTATGTTCATCATTCAAATAAAATACTGGTAAGCAAGAGTTTTGTATTGAACTAAAACTTTCAGCGCTTAAACGTTATGAACGAACAAATTTCCCCTATTTATTATATTAATGTTGATGATATAAATTGATGGGCCTAATAGCTTTTACTGGTACAGGAAAATTGAGGATTTTAATTTTCGGAGAATTTTCTTTTCAAATTGTTTGCGAAAAATATTGGCGTGACATTTGAGTTAATTTCAAGCACAAGACAAGATATGACAGAAGGCGTTGGCGAAATGGGCTATTATGTATCAGGTGGATAATTAACATACATAACATAACATCAAGCCTTATAATCCTCGAAGGGTTAGGCAGAGATGTACCTAGCAAGTACGTCACCCACATTTCGCCAGTTATGTTCAAGCCCCATGTAATAGGAGGCGAGCCTATAGCCATCAACCGGACACAAATCCAGACTCCGTGGCTGCTACTGAGAAATTCCTGATGGAAAACCCAATAACACTTTGCCCGACCCGGGAATCCAATCCAGGACCGCTTGTGACCAGACCGCCGGCTTGTGACGACGAGACCAACGAGGCAGTCAGTGGAAAATTTATCAGTCATAATCGATCGTCTTGAAGAATGTTTTCGTGATACTATTTTCTTAAGGAAGAGACTTTTTGTTGTGTGTTAATTAAGTAATTAAGAATATTTTCAAAATCTAGCGTTTAACAGAACCAAACCAGCATGACTGAGAGATATTTCTCGACGGCATTTAAAGCCAAGTCAGAGGCCCATGGGCGGCATAAAAACTCTGACACCAGGTTAGGCACTAAAGGCGATAAAGAAGAAGAAGAACGTAATTGGGAAAAGGCTAGGCAAATGACTGTGAAATCAAGTTCTTTTTCCGGTCGAGGAACAGGCTATCGTTGCTCTTCTGTAACATCAATTGCAAGTACAAAGGACTGTTTGACCACGCACACAATCAAGCAATATTATGTGTGTTGCTACAAAGACTGAGAGGTGTTGAGAACGGTATGCCAAAGAAACCAGGGCCGTCCTAAAGCTCGTCGTTGGTCGACGATATCGTCAAAGTCCCTGTGCCGAGCCTGCATGGAGGAAGATGAGACAGCAGCCCACGTGCTTCTGCACTGCCTAGAGGTTGCATCATACAGGGCTAAGTACTTTTGTAAACCTGGTACTCTCCGTGAGATTGTCAGCGACATCAAGGCACTGCTGGCTTTTCTCGGGGAACTGGGGTGGATCGAATAAATTTCCCACCCGCACGCAAAATACGCGCTTTTGACGTGGAGTTGCGGACACCAACCCGTTATACAATATCGTCAAAGTCTCGAGAAACACCTGGATACACACAGAACCGGAACGTCAGAAAAAAAGGGGAGGCCTATTATACCCAACAGTCAATGATTCCTGGCTGATATGAAAAAAAAAGTAAAGAAAACAACGACTGTAGAGAAAAGAAAATACGTGGAATATGCCAAGAGTTATCGCCACTCGACTTGTGACTCAAAGGTAGTCATGTGAATGGCAACAAGTAACGCAAGTCGCATTATCTGAGGTCGGTAAAGTAACTAAGTAATTTTGTTGCCACGAGTTGTTTGATATACTCTTGTTCCCACACTGTTTCTCTGATGTCACTCAAGGATTCGTCTTGATCATTTACATTTGTATATTAATTAATTTATTCATAACATTATGATGGGAACGCTTTATTGTTAATTACTGTTCCCCGCTAGGGAACTCGCGTGAGTGTAATTTGATTGTAATGCTTACAAGTGGCAGAGCTTATATTAAGTATGCAGCTTTTATACAAAGACCGGCATTGTTTTGCACATTTATACTTAACCAGCTCTTGCTCGCGACTTCCATCGCGTGAAATTATTATAAAAATATAACTTCCCTATTTAAATCTGATTTTGTTAATAATTTCAAGGGTTTTTGTTTTTTGCACGGATCTCTTATCCTTTTTCTAAAATAAGAGCCTAAGTTACTCGTTATAACATCAGCTATCTGCCAGTCAAATGCCCGTCAAATAGCCGGAAGAAACAAACAGACAAAAATTAAAAAAAAAAAGTTTTTTTTTTGTTTCAAGCACCGTATATACTTTCATATGCGTTCAGTAAAAAGGTGTTATTTTAAAATTACAAACAGACACTTCAATTTTATTTATTTGTATAGTATAGATGCCCATTTGTCACGTCCGCGTTCATGTATTTGGTAGTACACCCTGGTTGTATACAATTTTAAAACTCGTTATGGAACACATGACTTCACATCACGCTTGTTTGCTTGAAAAGTTAAGGTGTACACACAACGACCAATAAAGAATAACCAGTGTAAGCGGATCTCTCATTTTACAGCAAATCCATAATTATTAAGCTAGGCTATTTTATATAGGAAATGTATGGCTTGATGAGTCGGCGTGTGTACGTATACAGGGTGAATTTTTCAAGTGGGCGTTGATGGCCAAATCCGAAACTATGAGGAATAGCGACTAATAGAAGTCTCAAACCCAATTTTGATGAAATTATTGAATTTTTGAAAAATCATTATTCCTAGCCAGGTATCGAACCCGTAGATTAAAAAAAACACACGCTGTATTATTACACATTCCATTCATCATTCGATAGCGTCACTATTTAGGATCAAATTCTGGGAAGTCATTACTTCCCAGAATTTGATGCGGCCATTTACGCCCAATTGAAAAATTCACCCTGTATAGTACTACACCCACATCTCGCTAGTATTGTATATGCCCCATGTAACTGGGGTGAGCATATTGCTGCGCAAACCGAATGTCCAGATTGTTACTGAAAAATTGCTGATGAAACAACAAATGGGTATCGAACCCAGGACAACTAGTACCACTAGTATTAATAACACTTGCGATCCCTCGACCGAAGAGGCCGTTGACGATATCTGTATCTCTTAAACTCGGCGGGTCCAAAGTAATTAAATTATTTACAGAAGTAAAAAAAAACTCTTTAGAAAATCATGGAAAAGCATAAAGGTGTTTCTGAGTTAATAAAAAATCTCATAAAATTGTTTATAAAGAAATATTTTATGATCTCGTTTACGACCTTATTCATGAATACCTAGATCTTTATTAGGGTATTTACCCTTATATTGGGTTAGCATTAAAATCGCACACGAGAATAGGATATCTATTTTTTATCTGACGTGTATCGTAAAAATCAAATAAGGAGGCTACGTTCATACTACTTGGTTATAAAACTCTTTCCGACTCGCTCGAACCGACTAGCGACTCTACGTCGAAAAGTGTGGTTACCCCTTATACGAATACGTTTTCAACACTGTTATTGACAAAGTTATAGTTATGATGATAGCCACCTCATCGCTTCTTATTTCTTTATCGTGTGGTTAGGTTAGGTTAGGCCCATGGTTGCTGACTTGGCTTTACATGCCGTCTAGAAATATCTCTAAGGCATGCTGGCTTCCTCACGATGTTTTCTTTCACCGAAGCAAGTGAGCATACAATACGCACATGAATCCGTAAAATCAGAGGTCTTGGGTTCGAATTCGACACCTATGACTTGGCAGTCCAACGCTCACACCAATAGCATCATCATAAGTCATAAGTCATTTATTTCTTAAAAAATACATAGTGTAGAAACTTAAAATAAAATTAATAGGATTAGTAATAGTAATAATAAAAATAAAAATTAACAATAACTCATTGTTTACAATAATAAAATTAATAGTCACTTTTAATAAAGAAATGTAATGTCAAAATAAAATATTAAGTAATAAAATTAATAGTCATTTAATAAAGAAATATAATGTTAATAAAAAAAATGAATGCAATAAAATTAATAGTCACTGAATTACTTCGTTGTCATTTGTCAACTACCGAATTCATCAATACCATCGCATCCATCGCTGATACTGCTCATTGATTACTAACGGGTTATGCTGAAATAAGACGCTCCACATTTTTGTTTGATGCTGAATTTAAGACAAAAAGTGAAGCGTCTAATTTCAGCATAATTCGCTCGAAGTGAACGATCTGGGGGTCTTTTTTTTATTAATCAAAACACACTTTTACACTATTTCAAAAGTCAAAATACCACACAAACCATCGTGAAATGGTCACAAGGTGACAATTCATAATAGTAGGCACGTCTATGACCATTTTTTAAAATTTAAACGTAATTCATATTATTATCCTATTATGATTCTGCCAAAGCGGCCATTTTAAACCCTCTGAACATAAAATGAATCTAAATTGAACGAACAGGAAATGAAACAAAAATTATGAACATTTACTGTGGTGAAGCTTTCTTTGGTTAAGTCTGACGTCCAGTCTTACCAAGGGGTATCGTGTTACCCAGTTACTGGGTTATGGAGGTCAGATAGGCAATCGCTTCATGTAAAATACTGGTATTCAGCTGCATCCGATTAGATTGGAAGCCGACCTCAACATAGTTTGGGAAATGGCTAGGCAGATGATGACTTGGGTGAAGCTTCTGATATCAGTAATAACAACTCCAACATTTTTCTAAATAATTGAACCAGCTTGTACACAATCGGTATGAATTCATCCTAATTCCAGAAGTAGTTACTCACAGAGAAGAGACTGCTTATCTTTCGACATAATTCCATTGTCACCTTTAACAATACAAGTAAAAGAAAAACCGGCCAAGTGCGAGTCGGACTCGCGCACGAAGCGTTCCGTACCATCCCTACTAATATTATAAATGCGAAAGTAACTCTGTCTGTCTGTCTGTTACGCTTTCACGTCTAAACCACTGCACTGATTTTAATGAAATTTAGTACAGAGATAGAGTTGACCTTGAGAAAGAACATAGGATAGTTTTTATCCCGGACTTTTGAAGAGTTCTCTTGGAAACGCGATATAACCGAACTCGACACTGGCTAAGCCGCGGGCGGAAAACTAGTTATCTATAAAAACGGCAAAAAAAAACATGTCTGTTGTATGGGAGCCGCACTTAAATATTTTTATTCTGATTTTTAGGTTTTCTTGTTATAGTGTCATCTGCGAAAATTTCAACAGTCTAACTATCACGGTTTATAAGAGACAGCCTGGTGACAGAAGGACAGACAGCGGAGTCTTAGTAATAGGGTCCCGTTTTACCCTTTAGGTACGGTACCCTAAAAATCAGCCAATAATGTTCCCACTGCTTAGACAAATGTCTTCCCTCTTTGGGCCATAATCCACCGGGAGCGCCCAGTGCGGATTGACACATGTCATAATTTATGGCTTCGACTTTTTGGTTCTTGGACATTCCTGACGATGTTTTCAAAGAAAATGGAAACTAAAAGGCACGCAATAAAGTGCCAAAAATACATTTAACCTCTATCGGTGTATACACTTTAACTCTGTCAATTTACAGATATACTCACTCATAGACAAGAGAATGCTCATCATCTTGACATAATCCCATTGTCACCTTTCACAACACAAAGGATGGCCTATTTACTGGCTAAAGCCAAACACAAGATTATACTATATCTAATTAACTAGCAGTTTCAACCAATCGTATCTTCGTATGTAAGTTGGGACATAAATTGATCATTACTAATCGTAAAAGCCTCGGAATGGTGTCAACAAACCTTGTTGTTAGGGCAAATGAAACGATATTTTTGAGATACACTATCAAATAAATCGTAGTTATGTATAACGACTTGCGTACCTATTAAACTTATGAATATTTCCTACAAAACGTAAAAAAAAAACAAATGAAAGTAAGTACTTAGTCGTAATAAAAGGATTTGCTAAAATATCAAAGATTATTTTTTCCTAGCAAAACGAAGAAAATTTTAAATAATCTTCCATCACAAGCTACGGATGGATCTTATAAATCATTATTATTAGTTAAGATAAACTTACCTTATAATTTCATACTCTGGGTTGATCATGTCCCAGAACACGATTCTTGATTACATTTTCATCAGCCCTTTACGACATCAATGTTCTTTGGTATTTACCGTATTCGATTTCAATACTTTTACATCAAAATGAGCGTAGAAACGTGTATTTTAATAAAAAATCTGTAGAAGCACATCTTTTACAATTTTCACAGAACTGTCAACACACAAATATCCACAATCAGATCCATTTAACACTAAACATTTCTTAAACCGTCATTGCCACATAATCAAACTATTCTTCAATTGTTTTTTTTTCTCCAATTCGAATTCTAGAACGCGATTCAAATTTTATTAGCAAAACATTCTAGTTGGTGTTCTCAAATCTGGGAGAGTCGGCCATATTGCTTGGCTTACTACGCAGGCGTCGAATCGAGAACTAACGCATGCGTGTAAGAATGAAATAAAACATTAAAAATGGCATTGTTTTTGGAAACACGTGTATGAAAGATTAAAAGCATCACTCGCTGTTAACTTACAAGACAGATCTTTTAAAGACTTCTTGTAAAAGAGAAAAGAGTCATTTAAGTAATGAGGGACTGTCTCTTTGCTGGTACAAAAGAACTGAAATTATGTTAACATGTTTCTACCGCATCCTTTACTATTGTACCATTAGTTACATAGCTTGCTAATAATAATGCTGTTTTCATTAGAGTGAGTTTTAATTGCTATTGAAACAAACATTAAGATACCTATGTATGTGTGTATTAGGTACAAAAAAGTCCAAAATTAACATTGAAATAAAATCTACTGAAAAGCTCATGTTATGATTTACTAGTTTCTTTCAAAAGTTTTCCGAAAGAAAGAAAATATAAAATAGAAATTTTCATACGTAATTGTTGAGCAGGCTGATTTTTTAATCAACCTACTCTTCAATTACGCTTTTCGATAGATTTTATGTCAATCTTCATTTTGGACTTTTTCGTAATCGCTGTGCTGATAGTATGTTAGTTTGTCTAGACACTCACGGTCGGTCACGGTGACCACATAACGGAACAAAAGTCGCCATCGTGTTTTTCTACTCAATTTCCAGAAAAAATCACAAATGTTTACTAACAGCGCCTTCCTGTCAATATCGTCCATGACATGGGCCAAAACAACTATGCGGCACGCAACTCTGTTGGTACTTAGTCTACTATGACAACCAATGATTCATTGATAAACAGAGAGAACCAATGATAAACAGAGACGGATAATAGTCACGAATTGTGCGCTTTGGTAATTGTCCCACGGGATCGTACCTACTGCCAGGATAAAAAGTATCCTATGTGTTAATCCAGGTTATAAACTATCTGTGTGACAAATTTCATCTAAATCTGTTCAATAGTTTTTGCGTGAGTCAGTAACAAATATACATCCATCCATCCGCACAAAATTTCGCGTTTACAATAATAATATAAAAGTAATAAATAAGAAAAAAATTCGTACACCGTTCGTTATATGGTCAGCCTGGTATTTTTTATGTACAGGAAAGTGTCCTTAATATTGTGTTTTATTGAACTAGGATAATTTATAAATATGTATTTTACTATACCGCTTAACTCATTTATGTTTTAATAAAATGCAAAGTCTTTTGATTTCGCTTGAAGCAGTTTGCGTCATTTATTTTTATTTTATTTGGCTTTTCAACAATGAGTATACTTACATATATATTAAAACATTTCAAACTTAAGTCTTATTGCCCCATTACTTAAACAAGAGCACTACATGCACTATATTATGCGCCTAAATAGCTAATTAAACAATGAAAAAAAAGATAAACAATAATGAAAACATTCATTAACTCTTTCACATTAAGTTAAACTAAAACTCAAACTCAAAGCATTTATTTCAATTAGACCATTACGGCACTTTTGAATAAAAAAAAAAAAAATAAGCGAAGCTACAGTCCCAGTCACAAGGCATAATAACTTGATAAAGTTGTTATTTCATTTTATTCTTTTACACATTAACTACATTTTTAAATAGGTATGCCTAACGAAGCCGAAAGGCACTTGTTCTCCCCGCCATTACGATATTATTTTTGTTCTGGACCATACCTGGGAACCTTCTAGTTCCGCAACTAGAAAGTTTGAGACATTGGAGGGCTAAGTTCCAACTTTTTCACAAGTTTTAAGGTTATAACTTTACTTGAAATACCTCTATGACCCGTTTACTATTCAGTGCATCCAGCACAATGCTTTGAGTGCTTTACATTGAGTTTTACTGGAAAACGTGATTTTTCACCCAAAAAAAAGTCGCTTCCTAGCAATCATTTCTTATTTTTATCTTTCTTCTTGCATAGGATTACATAGTTTGCTGTACAGAATGCTTGGTTGACGGCTTCTTGAAGGGTCAGTTTACACCTTGTAATATTAATTAAATTTAGAAAATAAAAAAAGAAATATAAAAAAATACACACCAGCATCGGGAACAGGGTCCGAGCTACCGATGAGCTTGAGAGAGGAACCTCCTAACAATATACGTCGTGTCTCTGTACTGCTTTTAGAATCAAACCCCTTGATCCAGCTGCCAAGTGAGAGCCTCCTCAGATGTTGGTCAAGGCAATTGGCTACATTAAGCCATTGGCCGACACGACTATCGGCACAATGACTGCTGTACTCACGTCCCACATGTCAACAACTTCGCGATCCAGATCTAGATACTTGCCTATCACCAGGCAAGTATCTAGATCTGGATCGCGAATGCAGGAATGTCAGGCTTATTGCCACCAATAGTTCTGTCAGTGACGATAGGTCGATCCAAAGACAACGTGATATTACCTATGCTTGGTAGATTTCTCTTAATTCTTAGAGTTTATAAGGTATTTAAGTTCAACCGATAAGATATCAATGGAATGGGCTTAAAAGAGGTCCAATAATGTTTTACAGAGAATGTTTTCAAAGGAAGAAATAACGTTCCGTTATTAATTACGGTAACTTGTCAGGCTGTCAATCCATAAAATAAAGACTTAATGTGTTTGTGGCCCGATACTGTGTGACGATTTTGAAATAAGAACCAAGATTAAGATAAATGGTTAATAATTAGGAGTACGCGACAGTAAACTATTCCCTCGAGCCTCTCCTCTACTAAATTAAACCGTTCACTTTCCCAACCAGAAATTCCTAATATTTTTAAAGTACCCCAGTATAACCCTCTGTGCGCTACAAAAACAGGGTCACAAAGATGTGAAACCGCAACTGTCCGGGGGCCTTTGAGACCCCAACGAGGGGTTGATGAGTGTTTAACAAACGTAATACCCACTGCATGAATAATTATATACGCTCAAAAGAGTTGGTAGACGAAGGGTTGATAATTATACTGAGCTAATGTCACGGTAACTGCAGTGGGGGTTGATTCATAAAGATTGGGAGTTCTTTAGACTTGATTGAACCGCGGAACCGCAAAGTGAAACGAGATAATAAATAAAATGATTTAATCGATTCTCGATAAAAAGCATTCGGTATTGGGTATCGTAGAGCTTATACCGCAAATGCATGATTAAGGTGGAAACGCCACGGGCCTGTGGACGGTGAGTAATGGGCTAGCTCGCCGTCCGTCCGTCTTATGACGACAGGCCGTGTCGACGGTGCGTTCGTGTTCCACGCGCGCCTCAAAGAGATGTCAGCAAACAGGAGGGGCCCGCAAGGGCCGATGCCTGCCAGGGCTGCGGGACTGTTCGAAAGAGATACCGCGGCCCTGGAACATAAAGGGCAAAAGAAGGAACATGGATGGTTTTTGGTCAGTAAAAGTCTGACACTCTCTTCCGCTCCGCCCAGAGCGGGGAGGAGTCATTTGATGATTTCCCATTCCAAAAAAAAAAAGAAAAAGGGTAGCCCTCGAAATTAAAATTTTCTCACGGTAAAAATTTTCAACAGCATACACTGTTGTAAATATAATATGACTCGCGCAAACACATCTCTAAGTTCATTATTAACCCCATTAAATAACTATTTCACGAAAAAGCCAATCAATGGGGGTAATAAACCCCATTGAATAAACTTAGAGGGTTGTATTGATGATTTTGTTGATTATAATTCATTAACTACATACGTGTTATTTGCGCAAATCATATTCTCATCAACATACACCTGACACTGACCTACAAATTGCAAATAACGTAAGAAAATTGGAATTTCGGCTGCTGTAGCGCTTCCACTTTAAGTATTTAACTTTTAAAGCTGTTTAATGGCAACGTTTTATTCATACTTGCTGTCTGAGTTGCCTGTGGCTTCATGACGTTTAATATTTTATGAGTGGCCAGCAAAATCAAGACCAATTATTTACGTCGTGGTAGTAACGGTATTGAAAAGACGTTTTTTTTTGTTGTGATGAATTTTATTTGAATAATCTGCTGATTGCACAATCAGACTAACGTTCCCACTGCTGGGGCACAAGGCACAAACCTCTTCTCCGTGACAGGAATTGAACCCGTATACAACTAGTGAGCTCAGTGTTAGTTAGAAACCCAGAACCAGGACTTAGCAGTCACACTTGTGACCACGAGAGCACCGGGACCCGACTCTTGAGACCCGATTCTCGAGATATTAATCAGGTGATTTTTTTACTTGTAATTAAGGTTATAGGTGATCTCCTAAGGGCTGCGGGACTGTTCGAAAGAGATACCGCTGCCCTGGAACATGAAGGGCAAAGGAAGGAAAATGGATGGTTTTTAGTCAGTAAAAGTCTGACACTCCCTTCCGCTCCGCCCAGAGCGGGAGGAGTCATTTTGATGATTTCAGGTGATCTCCTATCTTCCTAAGTAAAATAGTTTACTCGACCGAATTTTGAATGTTCATAATCGGCCTATTCTGCAGGTAAACAGAAGAAGTAAAAAAGAGAAGGCCAGAATCCACCACGCTGGCCCAGAGAAGGTTGGTAGAAGTCACATAATGTCTTCGAATTTATATTCAAGGACATGGCGGTTTGATACTAATGTTTTTAATTGTACGCAGTCTGCACTAAAATATCGGGAATGGAATATTTCCACGGTTCCTGTCATATTAAAATCTTTTTTCTCGTACCATTTTAATAACAGGTATAATAAAAACACCTTAAACTCTCTGCTCTCCCTACCCTATGTTTACGGCGAACGAACGATAAAAGTTTTATAAAATTTTCAGTAACAAATTGAAAAAAAGTAAAAATATTTATTGGCATATGCCACACGTAAACACCATATAACCAAGGAAAATAAAATAAAACTTAAATCTAAACTGAAAAGAATTGGCCAAAGAATCAGCATTGTCATCCAACGAGTCAATGCTGCCAGCCTTCTGGGCATTTATCCTATTGACAACGATGTGGACGAATTTTTGACGAACTGTGATTCGTTTCTCATTTTGATTCTTGTACATATTTTATTATTATAGATCTACTTGTAATTTGTAAATAGCTAAACAAGAAAGATAACATTGTATTCCTCACGGCTGCACTAAATTCCGTATCGTTACCCAATCTTGCCTATTTGTTCAATTGAAGCCTACGACGTGTAGCATAATTTTAATTACGTTTGCTATTTTCTGATACAACAGTGGGCGCCACGAACCAAAATTAACTATACTTACAGAAACTAGGGTCACATGACTTAAAGAGCATTACGAATTGACTTTGAAAGAGCGTCTTATCCCTTCCCACTATTGACAGTTACGTAATTACTTACTTTTATATCCAGCTGAAAATCAAAGAACTTGAGGAAAGTATCTCAGTACATAAGCCCTATAATAGCACCATCGCATAGCTTGCTAAACCACCTAATTATCATCTAAAGTACCAAAACTTTATCATCTAACTTCGCATCCTAGCTACTCGGTAGCTGAGCCATACGATTTTCAGGATCATCCTCGCTGGTTCCGGGATACCTTTTTTTTTTTAGGAGGGTGGGAAATCATCAAATGATTCCTCCCGCTCTGGGCGGAGCGGAAGGGAGTGTCAGACTCTTACTGACTAAAAACCACCTATGTTCCTTCTTAGGCCCTTTATGTTCCAGGGCCGCGGTATCTCTTTCGAACAGTCCCGCAGCCCTGGCAGGCATCGGCCCTTGCGGGCCCCACCCGTTTGCTGACATCTCTTTGAGGCGCGCGTGGAACACGAACGCGCCGTCGACACGGCCTGTCGTCATACGACGGACGGACGGCGAGCTAGCCCATTACTCACCGTCCACAGGCCCGCGTGGTTCCGGGATACCTATAGTTCCGTTTTAATGAATAAAGTATTGTAAGGGGACAAAACTACATGGAGTTTTTAAACTGTTAAGGTCACTAACATTATCATTAACACTAGAAACGGGATGTTATGTAGAGTGAGTGTAGAGTGTGTGTGTGTGTGTATGTGTGTAGTGTTTATACGCACAATAATTAACTAGCTAACTTTTTTATGTTTAAAAAACGATGGAGTAGACGTGCATGAATAAGTTTCTCTGATAACATGACATGGGGACCGCTGACTCCGGATTGTTAGTTTAATCATTCGTATTGGAAACAAATATTTTGTTCCGCGTACAGGTAAATACTGGCACAAATATCTCAGATTTTTGTCCGTAAACGAAAGAAATAAAGTATTTCGTCCTTTGAAGCTCGATTTGTCTTCGACTGTAGTGCGTGCCATGGTGATTCGTACATAATCATGATATACGAAATAGATGTCCAGAAGCGGATTTTTGCAAAGCGTCCTCTAAAACTGCGAAAATTGATGAAGCTTATATCGATATTAAATTGGTTGCAGAAACCTCAGTCATCCGTCGACCTATTTAATATATCGTCATTTCCTGTAACGTAACCTAAGCATACTTCAAGGTTTTAAACTAAAGTTAAGGTTGTCATTTTAAACATAGGTTGGCTTAGTTTAAAGTTTATCCTTCTCTAAACCCACCTCCATACGCGTAATGAAAGCAAATGTCTGCACTTACATATTTAACAGGCAGTTTTAAGTCCGCTTTGAATCTTCCGTTATTAGGCCCTTCACGAGCGCACAGTGTAAAAGTAACGTCAAAACGGACGATTTTAAAATTGAAATTATTCTTTAACATTTACTTGACTTTAAGATTGTTTACATATCTATGGCTGTTAGTAATTGTGGCTGTCGCAACAAATAGAACTAGGACACATATGTGGCTGTCGCAACAAATTAAACTAGGACATGTATGTGGCTGTCGCAACGAATTCAACTAGGACACATAATATGTGGCTGTCGCAACAAATAGAACTACGACACATATGTGGCTGTCGCAACAAATTGAACTAGGACACATATGTGGCTGTCGTAACAAATTGAACTAGGACACATAAGTGGCTGTCGTAACAAATTGAACTAGGACACATAAGTGGCTGTCGTAACAAATTGAACTAGGACACATAAGTGGCTGTCGTAACAAATTGAACTAGGACACATAAGTGGCTGTCGTAACAAATTGAACTAGGACACATAAGTGGCTGTCGTAACAAATTGAACTAGGACACATAAGTGGCTGTCGTAACAAATTGAACTAGGACACATATGTGGCTGTCGTAACAAATTGAACTAGGACACATAAGTGGCTGTCGTAACAAATTGAACTAGGACACATATGTGGCTGTCGTAACAAATTGAACTAGGACACATATGTGGCTGTCGTAACAAATTGAACTAGGACACATAAGTGGCTGTCGTAACAAATTGAACTAGGACACATATGTGGCTGTCGTAACAAATTGAACTAGGACACATATGTGGCTGTCGTAACAAATTGAACTAGGACACATAAGTGGCTGTCGTAACAAATTAAACTAGGACATGTATGTGGCTGTCGCAACGAATTCAACTAGGACACATATGTGGCTGTCGCAACAAATAGAACTACGACACATATGTGGCTGTCGCAACAAATTGAACTAGGATACGTATGTGGCTGTCGTAACAAATTGAACTAGGACACATATGTGGCTGTCGTAACAAATTGAACTAGGACACATATGTGGCTGTCGTAACAAATTGAACTAGGACACATATGTGGCTGTCGTAACAAATTGAACTAGGACACATATGTGGCTGTCGCAACAAATTGAACTAGGATACGTATGTGGCTGTCGTAACAAATTGAACTAGGATACGTATGTGGCTGTCGTAACAAATTGAACTAGGACACATATGTGGCTGTCGTAACAAATTGAACTAGGACACATATGTGGCTGTCGTAACAAATTGAACTAGGACACATAAGTGGCTGTCGTAACAAATTGAACTAGGACACATAAGTGGCTGTCGTAACAAATTGAACTAGGACACATATGTGGCTGTCGCAACAAATGGAACTAGGACACGTATGTGGTTGTCGCAACAAATAGAACTAGGATACATAGAACAGTATGTACTGTAGGATACTTGTATTTTCGATTAAAAAATATTGACGTATTAAGGTCTCTGAAGCGAAAGCTAATAGACATGATTCTCCCCATATTGACCTACGTTGCACAAAATTGGTCTTTGACTAACATCCAAAAGTCCAAACTCAAGGTTTGCCAACGTGCTGTGGAGCGTAGTATCTTAGGTGTAAAATTAACAGATCGTGTTCGAAACACTACACTGCGCTCCAAAATGCGCTACAAAATCGTTGACGTGGCTCAAAAGGCTGCCCAACTTGTATGGGACTGGGCAGGACATGTCTGTCGCATGCCGTATGAACTGTGGGTCCGTAAAGCTCAGGTTTAGTGCCCTGAAAAAGTGACACGGGGTCGCGGCAGACCACGAAGGAGATGGCGGGACGAACTGGATGTCTTCCTTGAGAATTGGAAAGTAGTAGCACAGAATCGTGACCGTTGGAAGGAATGGAGGGAGGCTTTTGCCCAGTACTGGGATAATATGGACTAGCTATAATAATAATTAAGATTACGTGCGTTAACGCGCGCTCGTGCTAGTGCTTCTTGTTTTGAAGATGAGAAAATATTAATTGCGGGTCATATGGTTTAGTAGGTAAAGTTTCCAGTTCATTAGGACACGGTGGCTTTACAACTGCATTCAGGTATAACATATCATCAGGCCTGTTATTCTCAAAGGGTTAGACATTGGTTCGATTCCCAGGTAAGGAAAAGTGTAATTGAGTTTTTCCAAAATAAATCTCTCAGAAGCAGCACAGAGTCAGGATTTGGGCCTGGTTAGAAGCATTAGGCTTGCCCCCTATTACATTAGACTGAGACATAACTGGTAAAATGTGGGTGTACTACATGTAGAAAAGTATATACACCTCTGCTTTAACTACCCTTCGGAGATTTCAGGTGTGGTGTTTCTTATTTCCATTTAGTACTAAGTATTAATTTTTAGGATTACGTACCCAAAGGGTAAAACGGGACCCTATTACTAAGACTCCGCTGTCTGTCTGTCCGTCTATCACCAGGCTGTAAATCATGAACCGTGATAGTTAAACAGTTGAAATTTTCACAGTTGATGTATTTCTGTTGCCGCTATAACAACAAATACAAAAAAATAGAATAAAAAAATATTTAAGTGGGGGCTCCCACACAACAGACATGATTTTTTTTGCCGTTTTTTAGGGTTCCATACCCAAAGGGTAAAACGGGACCCTATTACTAAGACTTCGCTGTCTGTCTGTCTGTCTGTCTGTCTCCAGGCTGTATCTCATAAACCGTGATAGCTAGAAAGCTGAAATTTTCACAAATGATGTATTACTATTGCCGCTATAACAACAAATACTAAAAATTAAAAAAATTAAATAAGGGGGGCTCCCATACAACAGATATGATTTTTTTGCCGTTTTTATAGATAATGGTACGGAACCCTTCGTGTGCGAGTTCGACTCGCACTTGGCCGGTTTTTAAATAATGGTACGGAACTCTTCGTGCGCGATTCCGACTCGCACTTGGTCGGTTTTTTTAACAAATACATCTAATAGGTATTAAATGTGAACTCAAATAATATTTTGATGTTTAAATTCAGTAAAACGTCATTATTCAACTTGTTTGCGTTGACTACTTCTCATAGAAATCACTTAATATGTATGGTTTATCGTCAGTAACACAACCTCCACACACAAACCGCAAGGGAACGTCAATAAAAGCGAATATTTCGAAGCGATGTCGACTCACAAAGTCCGAACCGAAACAAGGCAAATCATGACGTCTATTTCGCTTGCATTGCTTGGAGATAGCGAGATAGCGAGAGATAGCGAGAGCGGCGGTGGCCCAGTGGTGGCGGCCCCGACTTACGAACAGTAAGTCGTGGGTTCGAACCCAGGCAGGCGCATTACTTTGTGTAATTTATTTCATCACCACTGCTCTCAAAAAACGGTGAAGGAAAACATCGTGAGGAAACCGGCATGTCCTAGAACCAAAAATTCGAAGACTTGTGACATCTACCAACCCGCACTGGGCCCGCGTGGTGGATTATAGCCCATTCCCTCTCATAGAGAGGAGGCCGTGTGTCCCAGCAGTGGGAACATTTAGGCTGATTATGCTATGCTATGTTTGGAGATAAAGCTCACTGTCTAAGCCGATTTCGCGTCAGTAACTGTGATAACTCCCCTATATGAGCGGTTTCAGACAAGCGTCTTTTTTTGCGCGTATACGCTCGTATCGGCTACAACCGCGGCTGGTGCACGAACGCTTGGCAGAGTTGCGCGTTGGTAAAAGGCGCGCCTAACACGCGCGCTCCCAGAAACAAGCTTCGCGCCCAGACTCCACCAAAGCAGAGACGAGTGGAGCGCACAAGGGACGTGCAAGACTCAACCAATCATAGAATGTAATTGGGTCTCCGCCTTAGTGGAGTCCGGGCCTACACGCGCCGAAAATAGGCTCATCTGACACCACCTTTAATATAAATGGTGATGTTTCCTGTTACAATAGATTAGTAGAACTGCTTTTAAGATTTTTTTTTTGCCAGCCCGGTTGGCGGAGTGGCTGAGCGATTGGCTGCTGCGCTTCGTGTCGCGGATTGGCTTCCCGCACGGTACAAATATATGTATGGCCTACAGGTATTTGTTCCGGATCTGGCTGTTTGTGTATATGACTTTAAATGTTTGTAAACGCACCCACGATACAGGAGATATTCGAAGTGTGGGGCAAGGTTGCAAGTTAAGAAAATCCTTGGTTATACTTGATAAATAATGCAATCTAATTTCGTATCTCTTTGTCTCACTTTCTTTATCACAAATGCTAATCAAATTTATATTCAAAAAATTATATGGAATTTGCATAATATCTGTAATCCGCTGAAGTATTTCGTCCTCCTCCTTTTAGGACTCCACGCACAAGCTTTCATAAGTTATAATTTTATTATTTCGCCGACGCATTTTAGTTTTCTTTTGTCCTTTTAAAAGCCAGAGTCAGATGAAAGACGATATTCACCCACGTCCATAAGGTAATGGGAAGATAAAAAAGTTTCTTGTCTATTGAAAATTAGCACCTTGTAGTAGATGTGACAATCTACCGTACTCTACTCATTTCTGCTGCCAACCAACTTTACTATGTATGTGTTGGAATTCATATGAAAATTTGAAATACCAGCTCAATCTTGATTGTTAAAAAACCCATTCCACTACTTTTGAACTCCGCTGCAGTCGGGCAAAATTTTTTGCGATCTTGCAATGTCCCGTTCCGAATTAAATCACTTTTATATAATTAAACACTCTGTAATACTTTGCACTGTAGTCCAATTAATATTAAAATATGAGCCGATAATGACAATAGTTTAAATGAGTTAAAACCTATTGCATCGAAAGTTGGAACTAATTAATTTCCAAATGGCCGAATAGTAAATCAGCCGAGTATTCGGCCTAGCAATAAAATAGTAATAAAATTACGCGATTCGCGATCTTGCGATTTGGCGCAAGTTTTCGCTGACAAAAAGGGTTTCAAAAACATTGTAATTGAAAAGCTTAATGACTTTCACAAAATTCATTACCTACTTTTAAGATGTATTGAATGTAACATAACGAAAATTGACAATTCTTTCATATCCTTTACAATACATTTCAATATGCCATTTTTTTCTCGACAAGGCGTTTATGTGGAGCACATTAATTCTCAAAATGTGTGAAGAATAAAAATTGACGTATGAAATTATAATACGCGAAACGTGTGGGTTTCATAAATGGATCTTATTGAAAACGAATGACGTCTCTCGACGTTCACGGCCACGAGCCATGCGATTTATGTCAAGAGACACGAGACATGCTGTAATCAAATTGATTTTTACATGCATCACATGATACATAACTTACAAGGTTTGTAAAGAAAGAAAAAGAAATTATTTGTCGCACAAAATTTTATTTGTGTATTATATTTGTGTTTGTTTGTTTAGCTGAAATCTTGCAACTGAATTTTAAAACAGTAATCCCTAACCGATTGAACTGAAATTTTGCATACACGTTTAGTTTGAATGACAATGTATGGTTAGCTAAGTGACGTCGTTCTAAATTCAATATCGCGAACTCCGAAAGACGCGGACTAGTTACTTTTTTCGGGATGAAAGGTACCCTATGACCGTTTCTGTACACCTGAAAATTTGCAAATACGTTATGCAAATTTTCTGGATGATGGGTTCAGTGGTTTAGGCGTGAAAAGGTAACAAACAAACTTACTTTCGCATTTATAATATTATTTAGGACTAGTAATGATAAGGATCAGGACTGGTAAGGATGAGTACATAAGAGGAAGTCTGAAAGTGGCGCCGGTGGGCGGTGACTGAAAAGTTATGTGCTAATCTGTTATCGTGATGCGGAGGAATGAGGAAATTGTAGTGAGGAAAATGTTGAGTATGACTGTGGCTATAAGAGTAGAAGAAGAGCAAAGAAACGATGAATGGACTGTGTGAAGAATGATGTGGTTAGAAAGGAGGTGACTGCCGAGATAACGAGTAATAGAGAAGTATGGAAGAAGCAGACATGCTGCGCCGACTCCAAATAAATTGGGATAAGGGCAGGAGAATGTTGATGATGATGATGATATTATCGCAGATAATTTCTTCGATAGCAGTATTGTTCAAAATAGTAAGCATAATGACCACTTTATTTTTTGGGATGGGAAATCATCAAATGACTCCGTTTCAGAGTTTTACGACTTCTTTTGCCCTTTGTGTTCCAGGGCCGCGGTATCTCTTTCGAACAGTCCCGCAGCCCTGGCAGGCATCGGCCCTTGCGGGCCCCTCTGGTTTGCTGACATCTCTTTGAGGCGCGCGTGGAACACGAACGCGCCGTCGACACGGCCTGTCGTCATAAGACGGACGTATGGCGAGTTAGCCCATTACTCACCGTCCACAGGCCCACGCCTACGGTGGCCGAGAGCCACCACGTGGCCCCCGACGCCAATGACCTCTGAAGTTATAATCCCACCGTTATAATCGAACATGCCCTGAATATAAACCTCTTAAAAATACCCTTTTTACCCACCACATGAAACAGTTTCTCTCAAAACCTTTGTAAAGTCAAACATCAATAATAAGTATCTGCACAGTGGTCCCTCATGTGACTGTGATCTTATTTGACAGCGGCAAAGCGTGTCTTTTGCACCCCTGGGTGTTCGTCCGTGATGCGATCAAATAGAGTTAGGAGGGGGAGATTGGAGAGCGTTGCGATATTGGGCGATGGAATGCGATATTATGGGTATTTTTTGTTTGAGACTCACAGGGCACGGTTCGATCCAAGGTTAACGCAAGCTTGCGGTGGTCGGTTCGTGGATGGGTGATTGTTAATCACAATACCCCAAAACACGTCAAACCGTTGGTACCGGCTATCATTTGTTTTTTGACAGTCGTTCTTAGTACGAGTCGGAAACCTGCCCGTCCCTGGAAATAGGCAGCGGCTCCGTGTAAATTACTAGTTACTGATATTCAGCCATCTTGTTAGACTGGAAGCCGACCCCAATGTACCCAATAGCGTCCTAATTACCCAATAGCTAATAATCATCTAATTCTAGTACGTACCTACTTATCGTCGCTGAAGTTCTAACACCACGTAAGTCAAAAAGAGCTACTTTACAGGAGAGTGAAAAAACTGCGTAATTTTGACTAGGCAATTTAACAAACCGGTGTGAAACCATTTTTATAGTATTCATTTCGAATTAGATGAGACGTTGCTTATTTCTGACTAGCTGTGCCCGCGACTTCGTTCGCGTGGATGTCGGAACTTAACAATGTATTTATGCTAGTGCTTCTTTATAAACAACATTAGCTGTGGAACCATCTGGAGCGTACACAAAAAGGTTATTGGGGTTTACGCGAGAAAAAGCTACGTATAGTTGACTATGGGAAAAGCATCCAATACTTAGGTCCACCCCCGCAACGGATAATGTCTGGCCCTGAGCTTTATTAATTGTCATGGCATAACAGAGACTGACTGGGAATTGCACTCGTTTGAAAGAGAAAGGAAAGTTGTTAGGAATTATAGGTATTCTTGGAATAAAAACAATATCACCAGCGCCGCAACCGGTTAATATTTCAGCTTCGATTATGTTTTGCTGCAGATTTGTGACTTTGAGCCGAGTGCCGTTACAAAGTTTGGAGGACATAAATTTCTGAGGAGAATTATTGGTACACCGATTTTTAAAACTATTTTGTGGGCTGGAAGTCCGGGTTCTTCCATAACTGTATTTATAGAGGTGTATTCTCTACTATTCCCTGACACATGAATAAATATTTTTAAATTAATTGCCGCAGCTTGGACATTGCGAGGAGTCAAAATAGCTCGCATAGCCAAGAACCGGCTTGATATCCCATTTTTGTGGAATCTCCGTACACAGAAGAAATTAGCTCCTGTTGTGATGTAACGCAAGAACAGAGATTATCAACCATATAATAACGTTTCCATCTTCTTGTACGGGGTATGTGCCATCGCCTATTTGTAACAATAAATTGGGAAACTCCTGTGCATTTTCGCAGCCTCGCAACTGTGCACGCATATGTACACGAGGCAAACTTAATCGGTTTGCAGGGCACACCACAAAGATGTTGGTGTGCGTAAAATCAACTGGTGTATTACTTCGCCTATTTATTAGTGTTTGCTACCCGTTGTCCACGCACACACAATAAAATTTCTTGTCACTAATGTTGCAGGGAATATGACGCATAAATTTAGCTTATCATACAATCGTCTCCGTGGCGCATTAGTCGAGCGTGCGATAAATAATTACTTACTGCGCCGGCGCCGTAGGATCGAATCCGACTGCCAACAGCTTAATGTTTTTGTATGTTTTAATAAAATATTTTACATTTGTTTGTTCAATTTATTGCTTAACTATTAGCAAGTCTCTTTATATTTGGGTTAGAATGTATTAGTTGTCTACCCTCTAAAAATGACAAATCATGTTTAAGTTAGTAGTTTAAGTTCATCGTCATAATGCTATTGACTATTGGGGTTTCGTTACGTTTTTAGACATTATACCCTGCGTTTTTTGAGAAGTGCTTTTATTTGTGAATCAATATGAATCATTGAACCACACTTTTATGAGCTGAAATAATTCTTTTGCATGAGCAAAATGTTTCAATTAGTGAAATTGCGAGACGTTTAAAGATATCGGTGAGTAACAAAATGTTATTATGATGTTTAGAAGTTTAATATGTTTAAATAATCCACATGTTATTGATTGTTGTTTTTTGTAACAATATTTTATTATTGTTCACAGAGAAGGACTGTGCAATTGTGGGTCCATCGTTATGCAGATTCGGGAAGCATTGATCCTTGCCGACCGGGACCAAAGGCTGGATTTGCATTCACAGATTGGCATCTGATATAGTTGCTACGCATACCGCTGAGCCCTTCCTCACTACTCGTTCCACGGCAACTAAACATGACGTGACATTACAAACTGTACGAAACCACTTGCGAGCAGCTGGTGTGAAATGTTGTAGGCCAGCCAAGAAAATTTGAATGTCAGATATTCACAGGCAAAACCGGGTACGCTTCGCAAGAGAATATTTAGATTTTGATTGGTGCAATAATATAGTTATATTTAGAGATGAAAAATGTTTTAAATCAGACAAGGACGGTCGCAAAATATTGTGGCGAAAAGATGGTGAGCGCTATCATAAAAAAAAATATTCTTCCATGCAGGTCTAGTGGAGACATTTACTTCGTGCATGAATAAGTCATAGATAGCGAAGGCGCACCAATAGGATATTAATAAAAATATCAGGGGGTAATTTGATTTATTTTATGTGAGTGATGTTATTGTTAGTGAGATAACAATTTAGGATACCTGTATCTTAATATCTATCTTATTAACATGTTTATTCATTTCACTAATAAATAAATTACCCACTTGAATAAGAAAAGTAACGTTATTTCTTGTCCGACTTAGAATATTTGTCATGCACAAAACTTTTTAATTTGTGATTATAATATAAAAAAAAACCTAGTCAATAAATGTTGTTGATTTCTTAATACAAATTGTTTAATTTTTACTTCCATATTTTTTTTCGAATAATGTTCTTATTATCAGGTAAATTACAATAAAAATTCAACAAAATGAAAATAAAAGTTTTTTAATAATGCAAAAAGTTGACGCCAGCGGCGCAGATTCGATCCTACGACACTTGATTTACCAGCCGAATGATTACACATCTATGCCACGACACCGGTTAGTCATAGGGTTAAATTGATGCTTCATATTCTTTACCTCATATTATACATATACTATAGTGAAGCAAACACTAACAAATAGGCGAAATAATACACCATTTGATTTTACGCACACCAACATCTTTGTGGTGTGCCCTGCAAACCGATTAAGTTTGCCTCGTGTACACTCAGGTGTGTAGATGATATATTGCGCCATAAAACAGACCTCTTCAGACAGGCAGCAATTTCTTCGGCTCTCGTTCCTCGGGGTACTATCGGGAGTGTCTGCCGAAAATCACCGCAGAACAGCACCGTAATGCCTTCCCATCGGCCGGTCATTTTGCCTTATGTCCTGTAAAGTTCTATTCACTGCTTCTACAGCTTTGCGGTCTGCCATAGTGCACTCGTCCCAAAAAATTAAAACACAATCGCATAAAACCCTTGCTTTATCGCTATTTCGCGATATGTTGCAAACCAGGCTTTCCGTGCGGTCTAAGTCGATAGGAATTATAAATGTTGTGTGTGCCGTTTTACCTCCAGGCAATAATGTGGCTGCTATCCCTGAAGAGGCGACAGCAAGGGAAATTTTATTTTGGTTCTGTAGCGGCACTACAAAAAGTACTACAGCGCCATCTATGACGCAGAGGATAAACTAAAAATCGAAATATATCTAAATTCTACATCGCGCAAGTTATTCGCGACTTAAGACTATACAGAAGAACCCGACAACAACTGTTGGGCAGTAGCCCACCAGACATAACACCCGTCAGGTCGGAGGATCCTCCCTTTTCAATGGGGGTTGAGGAGCTTTACACCCTGTTCTTCACACTCCTAAAGTTCCTTATTCGAGCCAAAATGACTTTAGTTAGGAAAGTTTTACCTGTTCCGCCCGGTGCGTCTAAAAACAGGATTTCACCCGAGGCGTTTTCTACACTGCAGCATACCCTATCAAACGTCTGGCGCTGTTCCTCTGTCTTTGCGCAGCCATTTTGTAAAATTTCTGTAAGTTCCACGGGTTTTTAACTAATTTCTGATACGTATTCTCTGTTTATACGTTCCCCATCGATTGCCGGACTCGGGTGTGGGCAAACCGTATTGACTGATCGGGTTCCCTGGTATACTTATAACTATCTCTTTAATAGCAATAAGGACCTGTTGTGACAAATTTCACGTACCTTATAGGTCAGGAATTTCTCCATCAGTATTTAGTTGAACATGCCTCAATCAGAAAATGACGTCACACGCACAACGCCATCTATCGAATATTTATATTCAATGCTGCACGCAGTTGAGCTCTAGATATAGTCCAGCCTGAGTTCGATAGATGGCGCTGTTTTAATATTTTACTTCGGAAACACTATTACAATTTTATTAATTTACATTTTTCTTTCTTTTCATTTATAAGGTGTGATCTGATTACGATGAAACCAAAAACTTAATGTTACTTCAATTTACGCACATATTGTTGTGTATAAAAGTTACGGAAAGTTGTGAGACCAAGTGCACATAACCCCAATTTTACTTCTGTAACACTTTAAATTCAAATATCTTTTGATAGACTGAACCGATTGCAATGCAACAAAAACTAAATGTTACTCCAAGTTACGCTCAATCGTTGTGTATAAAAGTTATCTACATTGCTTTTGTACATTTTACGTGATGCCCGAACAAATACACAGACAAACAGACAAACAGACAAACAGACAAACAGACAAAAATTCCAAAAATGCTGGAAATGGGTTCTATTGGTTGTCCTTTAACGCCCTGGCTATTTTTTTTGGTTTTTTTTTTGATGTACAAAAACGACTTTTCTACAGTTTTATTATATGTATAGAATAGATAGATTGACTGAAACGCGTTTTCCGATTTTCTAGCAAACGGCTTCAAAATGTCAAAACCGCCAAAAATTGACTTATGTCGCCGTCGTGAGAACTTCAAAGACGCTTTGTACTCAGTACACACGATTTTAAAAACCTTTTTGCAATCATCGCATTGCATCGCTGACACTGGACTACGTACTTTATCTGCGAGCCCGCAGCTTCCTGTTTATAAGTCAAATAGCAACGTTTTAGGGATGTTTCTCTCTGTTCAGGAAATATTGACTTCTGCCATTAAGACCTATGAGACGTACGTGTATTTTGTGGATAAATATTTTAATGCGGGTTTGCTTGTGTGCGAAATAGTTAACACACACACAAACATCATCCTGCCTGTTTTCCCCTAGGTAGGGTTGTATTCACATGTCATTCACATTAGGTACACACGGCGACATAACAAACTTCACATTTTCAGTATAACACGACCCCGCGTTGCATAGATATCCCGTACAATGAGAGATCTGCTTATACTGTTTTTTTTTAACCTGATTGGTCGTTGGGCGTACACCCACATTTCGCCAGTTATTTTATGTCCCATGTAGTGCGGGGTGTTATTATGCCATCAACCAGGGATAAATCCAAACTCCCGGACTGCTGCTGCTAAATTCCTGGTGTAGTGCTTAATCCTATCCTAACTAATCCTAACTCCCTAATCCTAACTAAAATTATAAATGCGAAAGTAATTTTGTTTGTTATATTCCCACGGCTAAACCACTGAAACGATCATCCTGAAATGTAGCAGATACGTTGTCCGGTGTACATAAACGGACCTACTTACGTACCTTTCATCCCGAAAAAAGTACTATTCCTGAGGAAAGCAACAATAATGTTCTTATGAAATAGATGGCGCCACGTGTCTTTCGAATCATGGTCCTGTTTTTTTTTTAATTTATTTCGATGGTGGTCCTGTGGAGTAAGTTGTTCATCTTGATGGTCTGAATCACACCTTGAAATATAACCACACGTTTCTGGTACACGGTGTATACTAGGTTCATTGTACGTCGCAGTACTAGCCTAGTGGTGTGATCGGCGGACTGCCAAGTCATAGGTCACGAGTTCGAACCCAAGGCACGCATCTCTGATTTTTCGGATTCATATGCGTGTTGTAAAATTATCACTAGGTTCGGTGAAGGAAACCACATATAGGTATATTTCTCGACGGGCATGTAAAGCCAAGTCAGAGGCCCATGGGCTGCATCAAAACTCTGACACCAGGTTAGGCACTAACCACACGATAAAGAAAGAAAGAAGAAGAAGATTGTACGTCGAAACTTTGCAGAAGAATTTAACAGGTGATGGGTTGACTACCTATGCCAGCTTACATAGAAAAAAAATTTTATCCATATTTTTTTTATTTGATACTGCTATAAAAAATATAACAGAATAATTTAAACTACGACAACAGGAGTACACTGTGTCCCTTTGCATATGAATGTCTCTAGATGCATAAAAGAATTGTCATATTTTCTTCGCTTTGAATATTTTACACACACATTCCACATATTCCTCTTACAAAGAAGGAAGTAGTACTAAGGCAAGAAGTATCAAAATGACGTCACGTAAGTATATAACGAGGGAGTCGACTGTATTCCATGTAACACATAGAAAATCTCTAGAAATCACGTGTACAAAATACTGAGCAGTAAAATAGATGGTTTATTTGGCTTCAGAACCGCAAGTTTTTGAAATAGCGTTTGTTTGTATGATAAGTTTTGTAAAAGATAAAGATAAAGATGCATTTATTTGTATAAACATGTATGACATGATACATAGATATGCGCTTAAGGATGGAAACGAGTTTAGATTGCTAGTTCAACATGTTTTGCCATAATCGGCGTACGAAATAGTTTATAACACTGAATTGGAAATTACAAATTTAGCAAAAATTCAAATCAATCAATCAATCAAATAAAAAAAAGCAATCAATGTTAGAATATGTACTGTGTAGCTACATTCTTCTTAGTTTTTAAATTACTGTACATTTTGTACATCATAACTATCTTAATCCTAACTATAATATAAATGCAAAAGTAAATTTGTTTGTTACCTTTTCACACCTAAACCACTGAACCGATCATCCTGAAAATTTGCTTATACGTTGTCTGATGTACAGAAACGGACATAGGGTACATTAATTTCATTCCGAAAAAAGTACTGTTCCCGAGAAAAAACAACACTAACGTTCTTATGATAATAGATGGCGGCACGTGTTTTTCGAATCATGATTGAATTATATTTTAACAAGCAAAGTGCAAGCGAATTGATTGTTAAATTCTAAATTAATGCGAATGAAGCAGCGGGCAAAAAATAAAAAAAAATAAAAACAACTTTTATTTCGGACGTTAGTAAAAATGAAAACTTATAAACTATGTTAGTCACACCTTATATATATTATTTATTTAGACACAAGCTTGTTGTTCGAGATGCATCTACGAACAATAGCCCCAGATATCGGGGAGTCGAACCTCCCTGCTATAGTCTTCAGGATGGAGTTGGAGCTGGCCCGTACTCTGCAGAGTATCGACGCAGACTTCTTTGTAACGATCGCGTGAAAGTCGTCGACGTGTGCCTGCGCAAACATACCAGATGCACTGCAGAAACGGGACAGCCCCATCAACAAAACGCAAAAGCTAGGACTCTATACCTACGTTGTACGTTTCTGCTTTATTCATGCAAGTACCAGGTATGACCACATGGCAGCCGGCAGGTATGACTATGTTAGACTTCATAACATCAGCTATCTGCCTGTGCCTGCCAGGGCTGCGGGACTGTATGTCTGTTGTTGTGTGTTGTGATGATTTCCCATCCCAAAAAAGGTAATCCCACATGTACGGTTTTACATTCGCATACGTGATCAAAGTAGTAAATAACTATCATAGCAGGTGTATTTCCAGCCTACCCCCATGAGAAAGTGTATTGATGCGAGACCAGGTAGGTTATTTCCAATATCTAAACTAATTTATCTCAATTCATTCACTAGAAAATGGGATATTTCAATCCTTCCACCGACAATCTTGGTCAAGTTATGTGACGACCATGCAAATTAGTCCTGAAGAAAAATCACACAGATTTGAGTACAGCACAGCTAGACATCACCTACTTACTGTTGGTATCATCATATACCTTGAACGAAACACAATACCCCTTGATAAGACTGGTTGTCAGACTTTCGGGACTACCCGTCACGACGCCCTACAAATGACAGCCGGGAACAATGGCTTAACGTGCTTTTGTAGGCACGGAGGAAACTATGTTATGGATGGTCACCAATCCAAGCACCGACCTTGACAAGCGCTAAGCCTTGAAGTTCGACCCGTGCGTCTGTTATTATTACGTAGCCACGAACATAGTGGTATACTTTAACATAATGTAAAGATTGTTAAATTAATACTAAGTTCGGAATATTTTTTCACAAAACCCGGGACGCTCTTCCAAGTTCCGTTTAAACAATAAATTCTTCGTAATGAAGTATAAACAAAATATACAAGAAACAAGGGTCCGGCATAATCAGAGACTCGGTCGTTGCGACAAGTTTGCGGACCGTTTGCAAAAGCTGGCGTGTTCAATTGGATCTCCTGAAGGCACTCTCCCGTTGCCGTGTTCCAAGTTTCGTGATAAAAAATTGGAAACCGAAGATGTTGGGTTTCTAGATGCGGTTTTTCTATAAAACCTTCTTCATTTTTCGTTCTTTTTAGGGTTCCGTACCTCAAAAGGTAAAAACGGAACCCTTATAGGATCACTTTGTTGTCCGTCTGTCTGTCTGTCTGTCTGTCTGTCTGTCTGTCAAGACCTTTTTTCTCAGGAACGCGTGGAGGTATCAAGCTGAAATTCATATCAAATACTCAAGTCTATGGTCTCTTGGAGCTGTGAAAAAATCAAACTTCTAAGTCAACGCGATCAAAAGATACTCCCGTTTATGCCGCAAATTTTCGACACTCGCAAGGGAATCAAAACCTACAGGGTACTTCCCGTGAACTCAGAATCTTGAAATTTGGTATGAAGCAACGTCTTATAGCAGAGATATAGGAAAAATTGCGAAAAGTATACATTTTTAGTTATATCATATAATAAAAATATTTTTAATAATTTTACGGAACCCTCGGTGCGCGAGTCTGACTCGCACTTGGCCGGTTTTTTAGGGTAACCAACGGGACCCTATTACTATGCCTCCGCTGTCCGTCCGTCTGACCGTCTGTCTGTCAGCGGGCTGTATCTCATAATCCGTAATAGGCAGACAGTTGAAATTTTCATAGAATGGTTATTTTTGTTGAATTAAAGGGGGCTCTCCTACTACGATGGTACGGAACCCTTCATGCGCGAGTCCGACTCGCACTTGGCCGGTTTTGTTGTCTTTCATTCGGCATCTTTTACTCGAAGTGAAACTTGTAGAACTCAATATGAAAAATGAAATTGTTAGTGAACCGATCACTGTCGAATGATCTAAAAACAAAATGCAAGGAGCAGATGAACATTCAATCCTATATTCAAACAATTCTCAAATCGCCACCATAATTTGGTTCTTTCCAAACAAGTCATTGTGCTCGTATCATGTGCACCTGGAATCAAACAACGATAAACAGCCTCCCGAGTGATACGTTCACTAAAGTAAATCGTCTTACATCGGCTTTACAAGTGGCTACAGACTTTTCAATTACAAGGAGTAATTTTTAGCAAATATGCAGTATGTTGAATTCTAAGCACTGTGATAGTGCTCGGGTATTAGCTCCAAGTATATGAGTTGGCCATAGTACTCCTAATCGTTTTCGGTCACGGCTGCCAATCTTAGCGGAGATTAGCCATCGGCGCGGGAGAAATTATAGTTCACCGGTGTGTGCGCAGGCACAGGTGCACGCTCTGTTCCTTTTACTCTCATAGTACGATGAGACGGCACTCAGACACGACCGGAGAGACATCAGGCGCAAGACCAACAGCCAACCACCAACTTCCAAACTCCAGGCTACTACTGAAAAATTTCTAAAGGAAAAAACCAATAGCACTTTTCCCCACCCGGGAATCGAACTGAGGACCCCAAGATCAAATCTGTCGCGATTGCAACCACAAGACCAACCTTGCAGTCTAGATTGAAGGCCAGCTAAGCGCTGTTCCAAGAAAATACTATACAACAGTAGTTGGGAAAAGGCTAGGCTTTGCTACATCGTTTATTATGCGCAAAGCCAAGGAGTGGAATTCCCTGACTTCGTCGGTGTTCCCAAATTCATATGACCCCAATCTATTTAAGTCACGAGTTAATAGGCTTCTTTTGGGTTAGCTCGTTCCATCGTCGACCTCATCTCTGTCCTCTAAAACTAGATTGAGATCAAGAGTGAATGAATAAAAATCTCGTATCCACTTAGCACATCCAGCAAACCACCATCTTTGACCCAAACAAATCCTTAGTTGACTCGATTTGAAAATTGTAGCCAGGTGGACAGTACGACACCCGCTCCTGATTACATCAGAAACACCAAGAACTCATTACCATATATTAAAATTAATTGTTAAAACTAAAAGAGAATTAGATTTCCAACAGATTTCAAGGGAAGGAATAGCAATGAGAGGGTGTTAGTGATGCCAGGTATTAATTGTGGATTTTAGGATAAAGTTTTATCATCATATTTTTAAATGAAGATATAATATAACACGCCTCTTTTTCGCTGAAGGGTTAGACAGGTATCTATACTGATTCTACCTACATTCTGAGATATATGTATTTATGTTATTCAGCAACACATACATTTGTTTTAGCAGGTGAGACCCAGGCTAACAAAAGTAGTCATGCATTGCTAATTGTAGTTGTTTGTGTATATGGGGCGTAGTTAGCGTACCTATTGCCATCAACCGGGCAAAAATCCAGCCTCTGGGCGGCTTCTAAGAAATTCCTCATGGAAGAACCGTGTAACACTTTGGCTGGTTTGGAAATCGAACTCAGGACCTCATGCTCGCCGTGTCGACGGCGCGTTCCACACGCGCCTCAAAAAGATGTCAGCAAACAAGAGGGGCCCGCAAGGGCCGATGCCTGCCAGGGCTGCGGGACTGTTCGAAAGAGATACCGCGGCCCTGGAACATAAAGGGCAAAAGAAGGAACACTCCCTTCCGCTCCGCCCAGAGCGGGAGGAGTCATTTGATGATTTCCCACCCGAAAAAAAAAAAGGACCTCAGGCTCGGCAGTTACATATGTGACCACTAGAAAGATGAGGCGGCAATGTTAATTTGAATGATCACTGAGATCTTCAGTCATTTTAATTATGTACATATAATTTCTTCGTCATCATTCTCTTGCTTCGCTTCCTCGGTCGCCCTCGCCACGTACATCTTGTGTGTACAAATTATTATTTTTCTCAACCCGAGTTTTCGCTTCTGGTATTAAGACATTAGCTGATAAGATATCTCGTCAGAATTCGTTTTCTCCTCGAAGTTTCTCTAGCACTTATCCTGTTATGTTGAAAACCTTGGTTGCTGCAATGGTCACCATCTGTTATGTTTTCGTTTGATTAATATTAATTAGATTCATCTCATCATTAAATCAACATGTTCATTAAAAATGCGTGAATCCCCTTGTTATAATATCAGCTGTTGGTTGAAACGAGACTTCATTTAAAACCGTTTACTACTGAAATGAAGGTAAGTAACACATTGACACGAAGCCGTCAACCAAGCATTCTGTACATCAAACTAAGTAACACTACCAAAATATTTACGTCATTGTATATTGCTATATTACTTTGCTTGTAAGATGGACGCCGCTGAAGGAAAGTGCACTGGACGCCGGACGGCTACTATTGTCCTATGATAATAAATGAGACTAAAAATACCAGCGATGAATAATCCTGGGTAGTGTTCTATCTTTTTGACATAATTGTAATCTAAGTATTTACACCCAGTTTCTGAAAATAATTTACATTATTATTGTGGACGTTTTTTAGGGTTCCGTACCCAAAGGGTAAAACGCGATCCTATTACTAAGACTCCGCTGTCTGTCTGTCCGTCTGTCACCAGGCAATATCTCATGAACCGTGATAGTTAGACAGTTGAAATTTTCACAGATGATGTATTTCTGTTGCCGTTTTTATATATAATGGTACTGAACCCTTCGTGCGCGAGTCCGACTCGCACTCGGCCGGTTTTTTCTTATAGCAAATAGGCTCGTGACATGTGGGCTTACTATTAGGTACACCCCTGCCTAACCCTTCGGAGATCACAGACGTGGCGTGATATGAATATGTTAACATTTTTTTTCTTAAAGTGATAACTTTGTCGAATGAGCTCGTGGCTAAATAATATCTGCCGCTCGGGTCTATCTTTAGGTTAAGCTGCGTTTGCCTAGGTTGGTCCTTGGATGGGTCACCACCCATTACATACCGAGTTTCCTCCGTGCCTCGGAAATCACGATACGCCGTTGGTCCCGGCTGTCATTTGTAGATCTTTGACAGTCGTTACAGGTAGTCAGTGGCCCGAAAGTCTAACAACCAGTCTTAACAAAGGGTATCCTATTACCCAGAACTAACTGGGTTGTGGAGGTCAGACAGGTAGTCGCTCCACGTAATATACTGGTATTCAGCTGCATCCGGTTAGACTGGAAGCCGACCCCAAAACAGTTGGGAAAAGGCTAGGCAGATGATGATGATGATAACTTTGTCGAATCGTCTGATGTTTGATGACAGTTGTTGACTCACAAATCTCAGAATCCTTTTAAAACATTTTTGGATACCGTTTATAGACAGGTGCCTCACAATGGACCAATAGGAACATGCAATAATAGCAGGTCGTTTGTTCAGTTCAAACCAAACATTAAGTAAAACGGTGGTTCACCTTCGAAAAAGGTCCAAAAGTTTAAAACGAGCACTATTTAGAGCATTCGGCGTCGGATGGCAGCGCCATTTTTAATTGGCGCCAGATATTTATATACCCTGTCCCTGTTGGACACTATTGATGGAAACAGTCGGTCAGTGTCTTGGAAACGTTTTATTTAATTCGGTTTTGTATCTGTTTTTTAGATTTGCGGTTGCTTCTAAATTAATGGAAGAAATAATGTTGCTTAATCTTACTTAGCATAAACATAATCATCCTATAATGTTCCCACTGCTGGTATACAGGCCTTCTCTCTATAAAAGGAAATGGGCTATAATCCACCACGCGGGCCCAGTGCGGGTTGGTAGATGTCACATATCTTCGAATTTTTGGTTCTAGGACATGCCGATTTCCTCACGATGTTTTCTTTCACCGTTTTGAGAGCAGTAGTGATGAAATAAATTAAACGAAAAAGTGCCGTTTCCCAGCAATGATTTTTGTGCGAGTTTAGAGTTACTTAGTTTGATGTACAGAATGCTTGGTTGGCAGCTTCGTGAAGAGTCCATTTACAGCCTCTATAATCATAAAAATCTCTTTCACTCATTACAGAATATAGCTGATCCTGATAAATAATCTCAATTTTACTAACAAAAGTCCCGAGACAGAGATTATTTCAAAAGATTTAAGTTTTCAACTCAATGAATCATAAATTAGATAATCAATGGAATCCGATTGGTATTGAGTTCAGCGAATTTTAATTTAAATTTAAAGGTTTCTTCCCACCGAAGAGGCGAACATTTACAGCATTTATTTCGTAGCGAGCATCGATTGTAACATTCGCAACAGTGTGAACCTGTCATCCACAAACGAGTGTACGACTAAACGCCGACAGACACTACGCCGAATGACTGAATATCGACAAAACTTTACTTCGACGGGACTCTTCACCGACAGGACACTTCGCCGACAGGACTCTTCGCCGACAGGGCTCATCAGCGACGCAATTTATCTCCGATAATCAGAAACTTACTTTGGAAATCCATTATGCTTTTCTTGTAATTATACAATTCTTAAAAAATAAATATCTTGCATTGGTTATTAGTATAGGTACATCTTTCTTAGCCATTCACGCTCAAAGGGAGAGGAGGGAGGTTGTACCTGACAGGTTTGCCTGTACAGTTGACCAGTACAGGTAAACCGGAGCGTGTATGTTGCAAAACTGTGCAGGTTTGTCCTGTACGTAGCTCAAACTTACCTGACGGGTGTACCTGTAGAGATAAATCTCTCAGGTAGGTGTACCTGAGAGATTTATCTCTACAGGTTGTTTCGCTAGCGTGTATGGCTACCTTGAGGCAGACTTGTTCCCAGGACCTCATGCAGCAGTAGCACTTGTGAGCACTAAGTCAATCAGGCAGACAAGTAATACCCAACCTCTGAACGCTCGCTGTCGATGTTACACGCTGACCTAGACAAAACCTTTATATAAACATCTTCAGTGATAACAAGTTCTGAACTCACGACTAGCTGGTCAGCAGTTTAGTGATCTTTGGGCTATAGAGGAGATTGGGCCGTTGACTAAGTAATACAGGGTTTAATTAAATTAACTAGCGCAACTTGGTAGACCTGATGGGTAAGGTTCAATCGAACGCCACTTATCTCGATTCTCGGCAACTCTCATCCAGTTGCTATCAGCTACCCTGCGAAGATCTTCGCTCCATCGAGCCTGAGGGCGCCACCTTACGATAGTCGATTCGCGGTCTCCACTCAAGAACACGTCTACCCCAACGGTCATCGGTTCTACGGCTAATATGGCAGGCCCATTGCCATTTCAGCTTACTTATTCTGTGAGTTATGTCAACAACTCTGGTTCTCTGTCGGATCACCTCGTTCTGGATACGATCCCGCAGGGAGACTCCAAGCATAACCCGTTCTATAGCTCGCTGAGTGACCTTGAATTTATATGAACCAACCAATAAAAACAAATGAAAAATGATGTGACTTGATGATTTTTGCCACGACTCAAATATGAGTTTCGTAGCGAAAGTTGTTTTGTGTGACAGGTAGTATGTACCCCTTTGAATGATGCACGGGACTAAAGCGCTATCCTGTAGCTACATGAAAGCGTCTCCACGCCCCAAACGTTCCTCAAACGACGCCGTTCCACATTTTTGCGCGTGCTCTATGTGTATAATTTATTGTATTTTTCGGTGTACCTAAGGACGGCAAGTGACAAGGAGGAACCTAAAGAACAAAAGATCCTAAAGAGCAATATTTTCTGATGCCGAAGAATTGGAACATTGGATAGACATTTTACGAAGTGGTCATTTTGCGACTGAGCCAATATATTTATTCGACACCATCATATCAATCATTATCTTGCTCTTATCCCAATTTGTTTGGGGTCGGCGCAACATGTCTTCTTCTTCAAAAAAATTTGTCTCCAGAAAAAAAAGTACTAAAAAATTGCCTCGATTTTTCTTGTTGTTTGAGTTTGGGCATCTCTCAACCACCTCTAAGAACTATCAAAGTTAAAAATAAACCACTATTCATAGAAAATACTCTTTATTTGTAGGTACTTACACACTTGCACTTTGTTCTTATCAGCTAATTAAAGTAAGTCTGTTATCTAGATGACGTTTGATGGGTGACACTTTTCTGGCATAGCGTTCAATGATGTCACGATCTACGCCTAGGATTGTCAGGTTGTGACCATGTTCTTGGAACATCTGGAAAAAAAATAAGAGAAACATTTAATAGATCCTTATATTTATAAAAACTTCTTGACCATAATGTAGCTACTTATTTTTTAATACGAGTACTTTCTGGTTTTTTTTTCAAGTTGGTCATAGTGATTTGGTTAGCAAATCAGTAAGATAAGGTTAGAACTGTGATCAAAAACGCGCGAGCCGAGCGAGCGAAGCGAGATGCAGCAGTGGCCGGTGAGCGCTACGTGCAATGAAGTCGGAATTACTTGTTTATTTAGTACTAGTGGTCGTGTGTATTTTTTTAATTAATTTGATGAACTTCTAATGCATTATTATTTTATTAAAAATGTTCTTCATATAAACTTTAACTGTGCCAAATTTTATACTCCTCCGTCTGCGTATTTTTCATAAAAAGAGTATAGATATAGAAATGGTCGGAAATTATCTAAGGCTCAAAAAGATATGTTTATTACTAATTGTCCAATCATATTTTAGGAAATCAAAATGTATTTTTTTATTTCAAAAACAATTTTGTTTATCTCGTCAGTGGTCAAATTCGCTGTTAATGAGATAAAAATACCTGCGTTAATGCTTACCGTAAATCCGTTTCCTCCAGTGGCTAGGAAATCCAAGGTGGTGACCTGATAGTCTCTATCCAAGTGGAACTCTTTGTACTCGTCACCTTCTTTAAGCAGTATTTCCACCACTTTCGGTACCGCCGTCTCAATTGTCACTTTGAGACCTTGAAAAGGGAATTAGTACATTTTTAAGCATCAACCTATAATTTTCCCACTGCTGGGGCGTAGACCTCTCTGTGAGAAGGAGTGGGCTAATATAGCCCACTTCTAATAACGCCCACTGCTAATGCACAACGTAATCCCAGTGCAAGTCATCATGTCCTTAATTTTTTTCTCAATGCAATCTGACGTCCACAAACTTACGTACTATTTAATACCATAGAAAAACTCTTTGGTAAGATTGGTGGTCAGATTTTGGTTCTTTTGACTACCCGTATCGACTAAATAAATAAAGGGTGTAAATAGAACCTTGGTCATGGGAGACTATAACGCAAAAATCGGCCCCAGAATAACATCTGACAACACAAATATTCTAGGCCCACATGGCGCGGGAGACCGTAACGAGCGAGGTCAGCGACTTCTAGAATTTGCTTTTGGTCAGAACCTAAGTGTGAGCAACAGTTTTTTCCACAAAAAACCCCACCGTCGGTGGACTTGGTTTTCTCCCGGCGGACACACAAAAAACGAGATTGATTTTTGTCTGTCTTCCAGCAAACAAATAATCAAAAATGTAGAAGCACTAAATCAAATTAAATTTAGTTCCGATCACCGACCAGTCCGTATTGATATACGTTTTGAAATGAAGATTCACCGCCATAAACTAATACAAAATTCAATTAAACGTTTAGATAAGACCACATTAATTTCGAACAAAGAAACATTTAACCTAGACATTAAAAATAGTTTTAGCTTATTAGAAACAAAATTTTCAGAAGACGCACAGGAGCAATATAATAACATAAAAGACATTTTAAAAACCGCTAGCCAAAATATCAAGAGCCATAACAAAAAACAAAAGAAACTCACCAATTACACAATTCACCTTATCGAAGAACGACAGACAAAGAACTTTCAGTCTTTAGGTTACAGAGAGCTCGATCGTAAAGTAAAGAGAAGTATACGACATGACATTAGACATTACAATACACAACTCGCTGATGCAGCTCTTACAAACAACCGCTCCCTAAGATCTGCCATGCGCGGCATGGATACAGGCAGGTCCACTATAACACATATAAGGGATAGCAATGGTGTGAAGCAAGGAGATAGGACCAAAATTATTCAAATATGCACTCAGTTCTATAAGTCCTTATACTCTGATAATACCACTCCCCAACTCTTAGCAGACGTAACCTACACATGCCCTGACGACATTCCAATAATTTCTGGTTTTGAAGTCCATCGGGCTCTTAATGGCATGAAATATAGCCGAAGTCCTGGTGAAGATGGCATCACCACTGAATCACTTCGAGTTGGAGAACCAACCCTGCTACCTCACATTTGCAACCTTTTTAACACTATTCTCAAAACAGGCATCTTCCCTAGTCACTTCTGTCATTCGAATATAATTCTGTTACACAAAAAAGGTGATAAATCCGATATTGGGAATTACCGCCCTATCAGCTTAGTCTCGCATCTTTACAAAGTTTTCATTAAAATAATCGAAAACCGCATATCAGGAACATTGGACCTCCATCAACCTCCAGAACAGGCTGGATTCCGCCGGGGCCTTTCGACTGCTGACCACCTACAGTCTTTAAACCAGATTATCGAAAAACACCAGGAATTTAATCTACCGTTATACCTAGCATTCGTGGATTATTCAAAAGCATTCGACAGCTTAACACATACCGCAATATTTTCTGCACTCAGCAAACATAATATAGAACCTACATATATAAATCTGTTGCAAAAAATATACCAGAACAGCACAGCAGCCATACGTCTAACTACCACCGGACCAGCTTTTCCCATTCAGAGAGGAGTCAAGCAAGGCGACCCGCTATCTCCTAAACTCTTCACAGCTACGCTGGAAGAAGTTTTTCAAGAAATAAACCCACACTGGCAGGATAAGGGTGTTGTCGTCGGCGGAAAGAGGTTAACTAATCTTCGTTTCGCCGACGACATTGTCCTTTTTTCTTCCTCAGCAGCTGAGCTAGGCCTAATGCTCGATCAACTGAGCCACGCCAGTCTTCAAGTCGGGCTTTCAATGAATATGACCAAAACAAAACTGATGACGAACAGCACAGAGCGTAACATTGAAATTGTGGGTGTGGGGATTGAATATGTCCATGAATACATATACCTCGGCCAGATAGTCTCTTTCCATGCAAGACAAGATAAAGAAGTTGCTCGACGCACCGAGAATGCCTGGAAGAGCTACTGGTCGATGAAACATTTAATGAAGGGATCTCTTCCCCTGTCACTTAAGCGAAAGCTCATGGACATGTGCATTCTACCCACCCTCACCTATGGAGCGCAAACGTGGGCGCTTACAAAACGTCAGAAGTCCGCACTTGGGGTCTGCCAACGAGCTATGGAGCGAAGTATACTGGGTGTCAAACTTACGGACCGCATCAGAAACTCCATACTTCGCTCCAAAACCCAAATAGCTGATGCTGGCCTTACAGCTGCTAAGTTGAAGTGGAACTGGGCTGGTCACATCTGCCGCATGTCGGAGGAGCAATGGGCAAAAATTACCACTCAGTGGATACCCAATAGCAGGAAACGACAACGCGGCAGGCCCAGAAGGAGATGGCGGGATGAGCTGGACTCTTACGCAAGGGATTGGCCTACAATTGCTCTAGATCGCGAAATGTGGAAAGAGGGAAGGGAGGCCTTTGCCCTGCAGTGGGACAATACAGGCTTATAATAATAATAATAATAAATAGAACCTTTCCATGAAAGTTTACTATTCAATGCATCCATGAGCACAATGTTTTGAGTGGGTTACATTGAGTTTTATCGTAAAAAGTGATTTTTTACCCCAAAAACAGTGGTTTCTCAACAATAATTTAAGCGTAGGGTTACTAAGTTTTATGTACAGAATGCTTGGTGTCAACCAAGGCTTCGTTTAGGGTTTGTTTACACCTTGTAGATACAAACCTGAAAAATGTGGTGTGCTAGGACCAGCATATGGTTTAGTCTCCCACGGGTATGAGACTGAGTGCTCCAAAGCTTCTTTGATGTACTTCCCAGAAATCACGAATGTCACCACTTTATTGGTGAACGGTGACATATTTATTATGGAACCCTTTGTAATATCTGAAAGAGCAATAAAATCAATACAAATAAATGAAATTGAAGTGTCTGTTTGTAATTTCAAAATTTTTGCTTTTTACTGAACACATATGTATAAAAGTAATAACAAAAAAAAAAAAAAAATCTGTCAGCTTGTTCCGGCTAATCTCCGAAACGCCTAGGCCGATTTTGACGGGACTTTTACTGGCAGATAGCTGATGTTATAAAGAGTAACTTCTATCACAAGATAAAATAAAGGCACGGAATCCTACCGTGCTTTTATTAAAAAAAAAAAAGAATTAGAGTTCCGTGTAAAATAAAATTAAAGTCCTTGAAATTGTTTACATAATCCGATTCAAATACGGAAATAGTATTTTTATAAAAATTTCACGTGGTCGAAGTTGGCGGGCAACAGTTAGTAAAGTAATAAACAAAAATAATAATCCTAACATGGATGAACTTAAAACTAAACAAGGACATTAATTGAAATTAATAATGGAAATGGAATGATTGAAATCCAATAATAACTTGCCCGACCTGGAGATCGTACCCAGACAGTATGCTCCGGAGTAGCGCTAGCAACCACCCAGACCAACTTTAGACTAACGAGACAGGCAAAGTAGCCATAGCAATAGATACAATTTTATTTTTTATTTTGTTTTGGGATGGGAAATCATTAAATGACTCCTCCCGCTCTGGAAGGGAGTGTCAGACTTTTACTGACTTATTATACCATCCATGTTCCTTCTTTTGCCCTTTATGTTCCAGGGCCGCGGTATCTCTTTCGAACAGTCCCGCAACCCTGGCATAGATACAATAGCTGCATACATTGGGATTACTACTTTCATCATCTTACTGCCCTTGTCCTATATTACTAGAGGTCGGCGCGAATCGTTGTTTTTTTTTCATTCTCCCCTGTCAGACGTCACGCTATCAATTACACCTTTTTCTTTAACATCACTCCTCACACAATCCATCCATCACATCCTTGGTCTTCCTCACCCTCTTCATCCATCAAAATTGGGATAGCCTAGCTACTTTACTGACCACAAACCACCGGGATTAATCAGTTCCACGAATAATAAAACCGTACTCACACACCTCCTTTTAACATAGAACTGCGCATCGTAGCTCTAATGATGAAAGCAATAGTAGGTAGCTTTGTTGGGTTTAACTCGTGCGTCTGAAAATATAACAAATCAGTGTTATTAATATACCAAATACATACATTATGTAGAAAATGATTTTTATACTAATAGATTTGCGTTTTGCCGCAACTCGCCTGATCTGAAGCAATGATGAGGCCTAGGGTGGAGCACACTTGTCTAGAAGAAACCGATTCACTCGAACTTTGAAGAGGTCCAGATTATAATGATCGGGAAATAGAGAATCCGGTAGAAGAGCCGACGGTAGAGGGTATAGACAACAGACACTCTATTAGCGGTAACATTGATGAAAACGTCAAAAAACGTTTTTTTATTATCAAATTCGTTGTATAAATACAAAATGCAAATGCGATTTCCTCTTGGATTGACATTTAAAAAGTATGCGTGTATTTTTACATGTAAAATTCCACCACAAAGGCGTTACTAAGGCAGCCCACGGCCAAGCTACGCACCAGTACTTGGCGACGCTTAATGTTCTCCACGGCCACGCTACGCACAAACGTGTGGCGAAAAAAGAACCACGCAGCTAACGTAATAAAAATCTTCGTAGCAGTGGAATTTAAGCTTTATTCTGACAAACAGAAGGATCGAAAATACTTACGGTATTTAAGTAAGCCTCTGCAATAAAGTTACCCAGAGCACATTCCTGTGATGCACAGGGATCCATTTCAAGATCTGTTTCTGCGTACCCCACTACTTCGTTGACCATTTTGTGGAGTTTGTCTGCGTACGGCTGAAGGAGAGCCTTGATATTTGGATCTGAGGAAATTAGTCAGATCATTTTTAATACCTAAGTAAATGAGGTGTAGCTTAATTAACAATGGAGCTCTAACCTCCAGATTTTGGGACGAAAATTACCGACACGTTTAAATTAACCGCACACTGCTGTGATTCGTGGAATAAATTAATCAAGAGCCAATCACATCAATCGTCGATTATTTTCGTTTCAAAAACCAGGCATGCAATACATTTGTTGACGGTACGATCTGATGGATACAATTAAAGGTGGCAGAAATCTGGCCAAGCTCTTTAGCTCTAAGACAAAATTCCAAGTTTATAGAAGGCACCCTGCCTGCTTTGTATATGGCCTTGGTCCTCAAAAATCAACTGCTTAGCCTAAGACCATTGTCATGTTTTTATACTGACATGGTCTGGTGGTTCTTGCCCGTTCTTCTCCATAGAGATCTACGTTAGGGAATGGAAGTGAATACAGTACTTTCACAGTTTTTATGCCTTGTGACTGGGACTGTAGCTACATTTTATTGTTTCGACAGCTCAAAAGTGCCTGTAACGGGAACTGTAACTACTTGAAATAAATGCTTTGATTTGATTTGACACTAAAAACGGGATATATAACATGTTTACAATAAACAACGGTTTATCCGCGATCACAGTGCTTGCACCAGCGCCAAATTATCGGGAACTCAAAATGAATAGTGAACAAAATAAATATCCCGTTTGATACCATTGTTAAGAACAGACAAACAGTAAAATTGCTCTTATGAAACCGGTAGGCTCCAAGATTGGTGATCACGTCTATCGGCTAAACAGAGTTTGATGTAATTTGGCACACAGGGAGACCACGACCTTGGTTAGGAGGACATGACGACTACGCTACTGGAGCCATCCTCTAGGACCAATCTTAATAAGTTTGCCCCCTTGTCACGCGCCATAAGTTTATTAAATATTATTTCAGATGAGGTAGATATATTCCACTGTAGCCTGATGAAGTTCACAGGAATAGCACTGAAGTGCATTGAAAATGTTTAGAGGTGTTTTTAATTGTAGGTATTTTTAAGTGTATTCTTATTGTTTTTTTTTTCTTATGTATTTTTGGTGGTAGTAACTTCGCATTGGCGTTCTAGCTGTTAAGGTGTTATTTACGTAATTTAATAAATAAATAAAAAAATAAGACTGAATCCCGCTAGCACGATCCCCTGGGATAATTTCCTAACTCCACGCGAGCATAGTCGCGGACAAAATTAGCTACAGGACAAATATCTGACACACGTACCTTCAGGAATGGACCTGTTCAAAAAGACGGGTGACCCCTCGTAGGACTGCAGCTCTCCGTGCTTATCGAAGTATGCAGTCATGTTCCCGAGGTACTTGCTGTACGCAGATGCTGTTACTACTAACACCTGGAAAAAAGTTAACAAGCTGTTATCTTTTATTGATAGCTGTGCCCGCTGTTTCAGCCGCCGCTCATCTCCTGTTTTTTTTTTTTTGTTTTTTTTTTGGGATGGGAAATCATCATATGACTCCTCCCGCTCTGGGCGGAGTGGAAGGGAGTGTCAGACTTTTACTGACTAAAAACCATCCATGTTCCTTCTTTTGCCCTTTATGTTCCAGGGCCGCGGTATCTCTTTCGAACAGTCCCGCAGCCCTGGTAGGCATCGGCCCTTGCGGGCCCCTCATGTTCATGCTCATCTCCTAAGAGTCTTACACGCGTATCTGCCTACATAATTATAGTCCAGATAAAGTAATTTTACCTATTTCATTCGTAATCCTTACTTTAAGTTTGTTTGTTACCTTTTCGCGCCTAAACCTCTAAATTGATCATCCTGAAATTTTGCATATACGAGTAGGTACGTTGTCAGGTGTACAGAAACGGATAAATGGCATATATTTAATCCCGAAAAAAGAACTGTTCCCGAGGAAAACAACAGTAACGTTCTTATTATAATAGATGGTGCCACGTGTCTTTAGAATCATGATTGAATTATATTATTACAAGCAGAGTACAACCCGAATTGATTGTGAAATTCTAAATTAACGTTAGCGAAGCTAGAAAAGCTAGTTAATTATACAAACATTTTAATGCAATAGACAAGATTTTAAACGAAGTAAGACTCGTCAAAGAAAGCAACGCTAAGAATTCCAACTTTTGACAGTTCTAACTTCAAGCAATTACTAATCTATAGAGTATAAATTATATCTTAAATAATTACTTTCACTCAAGTAATCAGTTTGACTTGTTTATAGATAAGGGGTTAGAGTGACTGCTGAGCATGAGGACCTGGGTTCGATTCCCAGGTCGGGCAAATTGTTATTGGTTTTTGCCATGAGTATTTTTAGTAGCAGCTACGGAGTCCGGATTTGTGCCCGGTTGGTGGCAATAGGCTCCCTATTACAAAGAACTTAAAAATAACTGGCGAAAAGTGGGTGTACTATTAGGTAGGTACGCCTCTGCCTACCCCTACAGGCATTGCAAGCGTGATGGTATGTTATGTGTTAATTTTTATAATGTTGACTGGTAGATACTGCCTGTGTTACACCAACTATACACGTGTATCCACACATATTTGCTTATAGGTATTGCTTCAATAATAATTTCCGGTTATAATTTTCCAATTATACCACTTAATACCAGTTAACTGATCGTAAATTAATATTGCCTCTACACCTATAATATTAAACCTGTTAACGTAATTATGGGGTAATATCAGTTTTAATTAATTAATTATGAAGACCCAATAATTTACTTGACCTAATTAGATCGCGTTATATTCTAATTAACGGGTTCATTTCTCATTATTTTGGTAGTCAATTTTATTAGATTTGACTTGGGTTTCATTTTTGATGATACAAATAAGGGTAAAGACTTCACCAATGTAAGTGTGAACAGTACATCTAAACCGTGTGCAAGACTCACACGCCATCGCTCGTCCATACGGTCAGATGGAGCTTGCTAAGTGGATGTATGGGTAGTGTACAGCGCGGAGGGGCGGCACGCGCCTCTCGTCCGCGCGGTCGTGCGGAGCCGGTGAAGTGGTTGTACGGAAGAGCAACGTGCGAAGAAGCGGTACGCGCCGCTCTCTCAAGGGATTTTAATGCGACATGAGATCCGCTTCATCGCCCGACCGCGCGGACGAGCGGTGTCGTGAGTGATATATGGGTGGCCTATAACGTGGGTGCGTTTACAAACATTTAAACTCACATACACAAACAGACCCGGAACAACTACCTGTAGGTCATTGTTGGAATCCAAACCCTAAATTAGTAATATCTGTGGTAACAACACTAGCTTGGTCGCCAAATTTAACTCTTACTATCGTTCACTTCCTCACAAACCGGGTCCGCGATAGGACATGCTGCATACTCCGACCTTGCCTATAACTGCCACGTGTTTGGTGAAATAAATCTTACCAAGAACTGGCTGTTTTCCCTTTTCAATCATCATCACCACTACAAATCTCCACAGTCATACAGATTAATTGTAGTGTGCAGGGATCTAACCCGCGACACGCAGCGCAGCAGCGAATCACTCAAACACTGCGTCAACCGCTCCGTCAAATGCCTTTGATGAATGTCGTCGATGATGGCCAGCTTTGGCTCAAACAGGAGGCCTGTGTCCCAATTGTGGATGTTTTAGGCTGATTATGCTCATAATCTGCCTAGCCTTTTCCCAACATTATTAGGCTCGGCTTCCAATCCTACCGGGTGCAACTGAATTCTAGTATTTTACATAGAGTGACTGCCTATCTGACCTCCACAACCCAGTTAGTAGTGGGTAATACTATACCTTTTGATAAGTCTGGTTGTCAGATATTCGGACCACTGACTGCCTGTAACGACTGTCAAAGATCTACAAATGACAGCCGAGACTAACGGCTTAACGTGATTTCCGAGGCACGGAGGAAACTCGGTATGTAATGGATGGTCATCAATCCATGGACCGACCTCGACAAGCGCGGCTTAACCTTGAAGATCAACCAGTGTGGCTATAATTATTTAGCCACGAGCTCTTAGACGGATTATATGTTATCGCAACAAAAAAAAATCTAATTTGTAGAAAAAGATAAAAATTATAATAAAAATAAACAATTAAAGTGTCTTGTTTCCAAGTCATTTAAAAATAACTGTCATTAGTTTTTGTCTGAAGTAAACACTGCAATTATTGGTCATAATTATTTCCCAATTTAATCTACTAGTATTGTAGTTGGGCAAGCAAAAACATTAATTTAAGAACACTTTTTGTCGAAGAGTCGGTTTTGGAGTCAAGGTGTTCGGGTTTTTTTACACTAAAAAGCGGTTTTCACGGTTTAACAAACTCTAGCCATGGGACATAAAAATACGAATGTCAGCTGATCGTCCGATCACACCAGTTGACTTATTTTTAAGTTTTTCTTAAGTTTCCTTTGTAGGTAATTTTGATTTAATGTTAATTTTAATCACTTGTGCGAGACAAATAAATACTTTTTCTTCTTCATCTTCTATATACCTAAATTATAAAGGGTGTGTCTTCGTGAAGAGTAAGTATCCACTAAGAAAGGATTTTTGGGAATTCCACTCCTAAAGGGGTAAAATAGGGGATGGGAGTTTATATGAAAGTCCGTCAGTTTTGAAGTTAGAATCTTCAAATTTTGTGTTTAGGCTGAGATTGAAAATTAATTTATACGTGTCTCAGCGTTTTTGATAATTCTACCCCAGAAGGGTTACAAAGGGGGATGAAGGTATGTAACTATGTTTGTTACTGTAACCTGCAACCTATAGGTTACTTTTTAATCCCAGTAGTACGTTCCCGTCGGATATGTTTCGACATCCACACGAGTGAAGCCGCGGGCAAAAGCTAGTCTCGGATAAAATATTTCAACCGCTTAGCCACGAACTAAGCGCTCATAGACGTGCATTTTGCTTCTACCACATTAAAATAAAAATGAGCATGCAACTACTCATCGCAACGCACACAGCACGAAAGAAATAGTCATACATTGATGTTACGGCCCATTCACGACCTTGCCGCGGTGAGCGGCGGCTAAGCGCGGGGCGGCGAGCGGTAAGAACAAAAGTATGAAAATGTTTGAAGCACGCCACGAGTCGCCGCTCATAGCGAAAACGCGCGCGGTTTTGTCGGAGCGAATCGCTACAGCGAATCGTCTAGCGCGAAGACTTGACGACTTCCAGCCACCGGAGCAGGCCGGGTTTCGAGGTGGATATAGCACCATAGACCACATTCACACAGTGCGGCAGATCATGCAGAAGTCCGAAGACTATAATCGGCCGCTGTGTCTTGCATTTGTGGACTATGAGAAGGCTTTTGACTCTGTCGAGATCTGGTCAGTTCTGGAATCTCTGCAGCGATGCCAAGTCGACTGGCGGTACATCCAAGTGTTGAGAAATCTTTATGAGAACGCCACAATGACCGTACAAACCAAAAACCAGCAAACGGAGCATATCCCATTGCGTCGGGGGGTGAGGCAGGGGGACGTAATTTCCCCGAAATTGTTCACCAACGCACTGGAGGATGTGTTTAAGACGCTAAAATGGGAAGGACGTGGCATTAACATAAACGGCGAGTACAGCTCACACTAGAGATTTGCAGATGACATCGTCATGCTGGCTGAATTGCTGCACGACTTGCAGCAGATGCTGGATGGCCTAGTTGATTCTTCTTTACGCATTGGTCTCAGGGTGAACTTGGACAAACCCAGGTTATGTTCAACGATCATGTCGCCTCAGGACCTATTGTTGTAAATGGCGGTCCTCTCGAGGTTGTTCGAGAATATGTTTACCTCGGGCAAACTCTGCAGTTTGGTAAGAACAACTTTGAGAGGGAGGTTAATAGAAGAATCCAGCTGGGCTGGGCAGCGTTTGGGAAGCTTCGCCGGGTCTTCTCGTCGCGTATTCCACAGAGCCTAAAGACTAAGGTCTTCAATCAGTGCGTCCTGCCTGTTATGACATACGGAGCCGAAACGTGGACACTGACGGTACGGCTGGTCCATAAATTTAAGGTCGCTCAGCGAGCTATGGAACGGGCTATGCTTGGAGTCTCTCTGAGGGATCGCATCCGGAACGAGGTGATCCGACAGAGAACCAGAGTTGTCGACATAGCCCACAGAATAAGTAAGCTGAAGTGGAGAGGGCCGGTCATATTAGCCGCAGAACCGATGACCGTTGGGGTAGACGTGTTCTTGAGTGGAGACCGCGAATTGGCAAACGTAAGCTGGGACGCCCTCAGGCTCGGTGGAGTGACGATCTCCGCGGGGTGGCTGGTAGCAACTGGATGAGAGTTGCTGAGAATCGAGTTGAATGGCGTGCGATTGAGGAGGCCTATGTCCAGCAGTGGACTGCTATAGGCTGATGATGATGATGAATCGCTGCAGCGGCGCGCGGTGCGGGGAGCGGCGAGATCAAAAGTACAAGCGAATGAGTGCGACGCCACGAAACAGAGCGGTGCGCATAGCGGTATAGGTGTGACGGACTCGGCGGCGAACTTATAAACGAAAAAATTTAGCCGATTTTGTGGCGGTAATGGATACCGAGGCGTTTATAACCGAAATAATCAAATGTTCCCACACTCATTCTTGTGTACTCAAAAAACTTATCCGGATATTTTCTGTAATCTTCGTAGGTATAGGTCACAAAATTCGCCAATTAAATATCGATCTTTATTCAGTTCGTGCACTCCTTCTCTCATATTAAGAATATCTTGTTTTAAAAATATACTGCTTTCTAAACACAGAAGGGATAATTTTGATAACGCAATAATTTTGAGCACGTTCTGACTACCTACATACGTCCACCTCGGCCGCTGCCGCTAGCCGCGGCTACAGAGGGTACGTCGCGTGTAAAACGCACCGCTTGCCGCGCCGCTCGCCGCTAAGACCGAAGTCGTGAATGGGCCGTTAAACCTTATCATATTATCATTAGTTTTAAAATGGGTGATTAAATTTACTATAACATTAGCTTGAGCATGTAGGTAAAACGTGACACATGGCGAATTAGTTTAAAAATATAATCTAATACGATCACATTGAATTGAACGTGCCATTCGCTACTTTAAGCAAGTTATTATTAAGTTAAGTTCGTTTTCACGAACCCTAGATGACACTTACCCTAATAATGGGTGTAGTACCCTTAACGAAGCCGAAAGGTACTTGTCTTGTTGTCCCAGTCAATAGGTACGAACATTTTTTTGTTCTCGACCATACCTGGGAGCTGTAGTTACGGAGATATTGATTTTTCCAACTTTTTCACAAGTTTTTAATGTTATAACTTTTACTTTAAATACCCGCACGACCTCCTTACTATTCAATGCATCCATCAGCACAATGTTTTGAGTGCATTACATAGGGTCCTACCATAAAATGTAATTTTTACCCAAAAAAAACGTCGTTTCCCAGCAAAAATTTTTGCGTGGAGTTACATAATTTGATGTGCATAATGCTTGGTTGCCAGCTTCGTGAAGGGTCCGTTTACACCTTGCAGGCTGAGGTGGTTAGGCAGAGGTGTGCCCAAAGGACAATGACCAAAGTTGGTACCAAAAAGTCTCGCGCCTCAAAACCAAAATATTATAGTAATTAGTTTCATATTTTTTTACGGCATTACGCGTCGGGGATTTGATTTTTGAACTGGAAATATACTTTTCGAGTTTAAAAGTACGAATATTGTTTTACTCCCTTTATATGACGTTCCGTTTCAACTGAATATAAATGACGTTCCGTTTCAATTGAACAAACCCTTGTCTGTCGAGCGGACTCTAAAATTAATTACAATTAAGTAAGATCAGTACACCAAATCGATTTAGTTTGGTTTATTGCTATTTGCAACAAAATAGATTTTCTCAGCCTAAAGATTTTGATTTATCGATTACATCCCTAAATCCCGACTAGTTTATAGCACTTACTATACTCTATGGTTTATAGTTATCTTATCTGTGGCATCTGACATTTACTGTACTGACTGACTATTGGCAATGTAAAGGTCTAAAATAAAATCGAGTTTCAGTCAAGCATACTGTGGATGTTACTTTAACTCGTAATTCTTACTAATATTAGTGTATTACGCTGTTTTTAGAGCAATAATGTAATGTATGTGTGTTAAAATACGTCGTTGGTAGCGTCGAAAAAATAGACCTACTTTTTAGGTTAGTTTCGATTTTATAAAATAACTCTGAAACGCGGGCTTTTTTTTCAAAAATAATTTTTGTAGGAGTTAATACGATCAGTGTAGTCTATAAAAAACAAGGTTTGATTTTGATGCAGCATGGTACGGGATTCCATACTTCCATGAGCATTCTCTTTTCGCCAGTTATGTTTAAGTCCCATATAATAAGGGGCGAGCATATTGCCCTACTATATTGCTGCAGCTAGTGAGAAAATTCCTGATGGAAAAACCCAATAACATTCAGAGACACTATCGCATTAACATTATTAGTACCTATGGGTAGCCTTTATCATGTTGGCGGTCACTTTGAAGGTTGGTGTTCAGTGATTGTATCTGCTACGGTAAAAAGCAAATAAGTAATTATTCAAATTATTTATTCAGTTACAAAGTACCAATTATAAAAAACCGGCCAAGTGCGAGTCGGACTCGCGCACAAAGGGTTCCGTACCATTATCTATAAAAACGGCAAAAAAATCATATCTGTTGTATGGGAGCCCCCCTTAATATTTTTTTTTTTTAATTTTTAGTATTTGTTGTTATAGCGGCAATAGTAATACATCATTTGTGAAAATTTCAGCTTTCTAGCTATCACGGTTTATGAGATACAGCCTGGAGACAGACAGACAGACAGACAGACAGACAGCGAAGTCTTAGTAATAGGGTCCCGTTTTACCCTTTGGGTACGGAACCCTAAAAAGATAATAATGTAAGAAAACCCGCCAAGTGCGAGTCAGATCCGCGCATAAAGGCATGTACCATCTTAGTAGAGCCCCTTTAAATTTATTATTTTTTATTAGAGCGGCAATAGAAATACACATTCTTTGAAAATTTCAACTGTCTACCTGTTACGGATCATGAGATACAGCCCGCTGACAGACAGACGGACGGACAGCGGAGGCTTAGTATTAGGGTCTTGTTTGTTACGGAACCCTAAAAGTACTGCCTCTTCGGTCTAGTGGTCACAAGTGCTGCTGCTAAGCATGAGGTTCTGGGATTCCCAGGTCAGATCAAATGTTACTGGGGGTTTTCCGACAAAAATAGACGGGAACCGTGTATTTACGGAGATTTTGATTTAGGTTAAGCCGTGCTTGCCTAGGTTGGTCTGTGGATGGGTGACCACCCCTGACATACCGAGTCTACTCCGTGCCTCGGAAAGCACGTTAAGCCGTTGGTCCCGGCTGTCATTTGTAGATCTTTGACAGTCATTACAGGTAGTCAGTGAACCGAAAGTCTAACAACCAGTATTTTCAAGGATATCGTATTACCCAGTACTAACAGGGTTGTGGAGGTCAGATAGGCAGTCGCTCCTTGTAAAATACTGGTATTCAGCTGCTGCATCCAGTTAGACTGGGAGCCGACCCCAACATAGTTAGGAAAAGGCTAGGCAGATGATGATGATTAGGGGCCAAAGTTTCCACTTTTTCACAACTTTTTTTTTATACCAGTTTTTAATGTTATAACTTCACATAAAATACCCCCCACATACTATTCAATGCATCCATCAGCACAATGTTCTGAATCCTTACATTGAGTCCTACCGCAATTAAAGTGATTTTTCACCTCAAAAAAAAAGGAGTACCAGCAATAATTTTTGCGTAGATTTACTTAGGCTGGTTTTATAGTCACGCCGCTAGACGCGCCGTTGGGCAGCGCGCTGTTGAACAGGAACACCGAACGGCGCTGCTCAAGCGCGCGAATTTGAAACGCTACTACTACCCCAATACATATCCGAGCGCGCGCAGGCCCGACGGCGCTGCTGAAACGCGTGACTATAAAATCAGCCTTAGTTTGATGTACAGAATGCTTAGTTGTCTTCGAAAAGGGTCCGTTTACATCTTGTATAGCAGTAAAACGCGAAATGCTAAGTTGATTTATGGGAGAAAACCAGCTGAAAAAATAGTACTCACTTTATGTCCTGGCTTGGCTTTGCTCTCAACTATTATTGGATAGGGTCCTGATACAACGCCCTTGCTGGGAGCTGCTCCGTTCCAAAGTAAGCTGTGTGTGTGCCCTCCGACGATGATATCAATATTCTCTCCTACTTGTTTCGCCATTTGTCTGAAATAAAAATGAAATAAATAAAATATACTTATACTGTCACTTACGGAATATCTACCGTGATTGTTCATTGTTTTGAGTCCGATATTTCGACGCTGTTGCAATCGTCATGATCACGGGTTGACCTCCACCATCTCGCTATCCCGCGCTCATGGCGCTTGCAAAAGCGTCGTAATATCGGGAGCTCAAAATAATGAACAATCACGGAAGATATCTCGTAAGTGACAGTTTAAGTGAATTAAATAAGTACTTAATAAAGCACACTTTTGCGCAAGAAACTTATAATTACAACACATCAGACCCTGTCTGAATCACCAGCATCTACCTAACCTTTTCTTAACTATGGTAGGGTCGGCTTCCAATCTACCTACCTGACTTCCAAAATCCTATTACTTGGTGCACAATACTGAGTAACACGATACGCCACTACCTACCTACCTATAACGACTGCCAAACATTTTCAAATGACAGCCAGGACCAACGGGTTATGTAATAGATGGTCACCCATGCACGGCCCGACCTTGGCATACGTTGCATACCTTTGTTTTTCGGATGGCAAATCATCAAATGACCCCTGCCGCTCTGGGCGGAGCAGAAGGGAGTGTCAGACTTGTACTGACTAAAATATTCCTTCTTTGCCCTTTGTGTTCTAGGGCCGTGGTATCTCTTTCGAACAGTCCCGCAGCCCTGGCAGGCATCGGCCCTTGCGGACCCCCTCAGGTTTGCTAACATCTGTTTGAGGCGCGCGTGGAACACGAACGCGCCGTCGACACGGCCTTTCGTCATAAGACGGACGGACGGCGAGCTAGCCCATTACTCACCATCCACAGGCCCACGAACGTTACATACCCTTGAAGATCGACCCGTACTAATCATCTGAACCTGAATTAATCATTATGTGCTTTATGTATCCCCTTGTAAAGGCACTATCCTAACACGTGTCTGTGGTTGACTGTAGCTAATCTTTGGGAAAACTTTTACTATCTATCAGCACTAAATGTACTGAAAAAAAAAAACAAATATGAGGAAGAAAGGTCTGTTGTTGTGCAGGTACAATAGTAATTACTAAGTATTACGACTAACCTATAAAAATCTTCACTTCTCCGAAAAATATTTATTTTTTTCTCAAATGGTAGTAGTGTAGGAAGTTGGTACAGTTTTCTAAAGTCAGCTTTTGGAGTACAAAATATAATCATTCTTGTTTTCTTATTCGAGGTAAGCCGACACAACTAGGTACTTAGTACGAAATACTTTTGGAAACAACAGCCATGTTACTTTTTATTTTTCCCCAAGTTAATGTTGCAATTCACAACAATACTTTTGTACCTAAACGACTTTAAGCTACATTAAGTTTAACATTAAAAACATGTTTATTTCCTACCTACCTACATTTTATTGCTTCGTTTCCAAGAAAATCTTACAAAATCTTACATTCATCTCTAGATCTAATGAACCTGATTGCTGATTGGAATAGAGACGATTGATCGGTTCTTATGTTATTAAATTATTGTGATTTCAAAAATATAACAACCAGTTAAGAGACGTCTTTGTTTCAACGATTTTTCACTTTCGAATCGAAAATACATACATACACACAATAAAATACTTTGCGAGTCTACGATATCAACCGGTCAAAAATCCTGATTCTGGATTGTTATTGAAAAATTCCAAATGTTAAAATCCAAACACCCGGTCTGAGCCTGAAATCTCATGACCACCACTAGACTAACGCGGCAGTCTACGAATTTTCATCAGCCTTTTCTATATTTTAGTTCATCATCTGCCTAGCCTTTTTCCAACTATGTTGGGATCGGCTTCCAAGCTAACCAAATGCAGCTGAATACCTGTATTTTACATGGTCCTACTACCTATCTGATTTCCATAACCCAGTTAGTACCTACTGGGTAATACGATACACCTTGGTAAGTCTGGTTGTCAGAATTTTAGGCCACTGACCGCCTGTAACGACTGCCAAAGATCTACAATTGACAGCCGGGACTAACGGCTTTGCGAAGCACGGAGGAAACTCGGGATGTAATGGGTGGTCACCCATCCACGGATCAACCCAGGCAAGCGCAACTTAACCTGAAACTCGACCAGAGCGGCTGTTATTATTTAGCGATGAGCTCCTCCTTTTCTATATTTTAGTTTTTAAGCTAAATTTATTATCAATCAGGTACATGCTAATCTAAAAACCTGTATGTATAGCAAATGGCAAATAGTTTTACAAAAACCTGAATAAATATCTTAACCAAACACGCTTAAACCTTTGAAATAAGCTATACATCAGGATTATACCCTGACAAAGTTACTTTATCGACTTAGGGACAATTTAAATGCATAGGTAGCGACTAGCGACCATCCACTATATTTTCTAATAAAGTTGTCATGAAATGAAGCACTGCATAAGACGGGTTTCCAATCACAGAGCAAGGAATCGCCGCACGGGGAGCATCTGGACGCGGAAGTAGTAAGCGTTGTGCCACATCTATTAGGAAGGAAATGCTTTTCTCCATGCCCTATCCTTTTCTGTCGGTCAGAACCGTCATTTGCTAGAGCGAGAAAGGAGCGGGTGTGGTATGGCACGCGGCAGCATCGACGATGCGCTCGGTAACACGCTCTGATTCTCTCTCTCACGACCTCGAAGACAAGACACGCGGATGCGTCACTGGATTTTCCTACACGTGAGTACGACATCGCGACTCTGTGACTCGTGATAATGTCCAAGCAATTTGTTTCTCTTGTTTTCGTCTGCCAACCACCAAAATAGAATTTTTTCTAACTAATTTAAAAAAAATCTGCCGTTCCATAGATTTTGGTCGTGTAGGAATTTTTTCCATAGTTATTATGCCATGTAGCTGGACTGTAGCTTCGTCTCTCTGTTACTGACAATTCAAAAGTGGCTGTTACTGGTATATTTGTAATTATGCTTTGAGTTGGAGTTTGATAACAATACGGCCTCCAACAGCCGCCATCGTTGCGCCTCCGTGCTCTGTGGTTCCAATGATATCTACAGATAAAATATCTTCTAGAAGAAAATCGGGTGGATGGTGGAAATAATGGGCTACGATGACGTTCGTATTATGGAGGATTTTAATATCTAAGGATATTTTATCATGATCGGGGTCGGAATTTTGTGTCAGTATAGAGTGCATTATGGAGAAGAATACGGACAGGCTCTTCCTTAGAATGAGATAATAGTTTAATATTATAAGCGCAAAAAAACAGTGGGTTATTGTTATCGAAAAGTTGGTACTTAAGTAATTTTAATTTAAGACATTTAAAATTGTGAGGAAACATTTGTACAGAAAATTAAGACCGAAGTTAAAAACTTTCCAATGTCCTTAACCGAGTTATCGTGTAAGAAGGAACTTTTCGACAACAAACACAAGTTTACTGAATTAACACAAACATTTATGTCAAAAGTTAGCAAAAAAAAGTAAAATTTATACTGAATTTGTAGTATTTTTAAGAAAAAAGGATATGGAGTGATATTAACTGAATTAAGGTTGAAGCGCCAGGGTAGCCCGCGAAATTAAAAGGGGTTTGAATTAAATGGTCGGCCTAGCTTCCACCATTTATTTTTTTTTTCAAAGTAACGGCCAGGTATATAACCTATACCAGAGGGGCCGCAAGGGCGATGCCTGCTTGGGCTGCGGGACTGCTTGAAAGAGATACCGCGGCCCTGGAACATAAAGGGCAAAAGAAGGAACATGGATGGGTTTTAGTCAGTAAAAGTCTGACACTCCCTTCCGCTCTGCCCAGAGCGGGAGGGGTCATTTGACGATTTCCCATCCCAAAAAAAAAGGTATATAACCTATATTAATCGGTAGCTGGTATCAATACCAACATACCACCAAGTTTTGTATGAGACAAAATGTTCTAAAGTGTCACATTTCCGAGATATAAGCCATTAAAGTTTAACCAATTCACTGATGGCATCTTCAGCACAACTTTCATTATATTAGCTACGCATACCACCTATATCAATCGATGCCATCAGTGACTAGGACTTTAACTTTGATAACTCATGTCTTAAGAACATTTTGTCTCATCATACAAAACTAGTTTGTATTGATACCTCTGTTTTAATCAAATACCCTTTTGACAATAGCGGTCTAGGACTGTACCTATCACCTTATATAGCAATATTATTTGGCACTGATTTAAATTGGCAGTTGTATATGTATAGTAGTTTTGCTAAGTTAAAAATTAAAAAATGCATATTTATTAACAAGTTCGGCACTTAAAACTTAGCAGTAAAGTAAACAAAAATGAGTCGTAAAATATAATAAAATGGATCATTTAATAATTATACTGAGCAGTAAAATAACTAAATGGGCAGTTACGAGTGGGCAGTTATTCGCCTAAAAAGCGTAGTCAGCGTAGCCCCGCTGGGCGGGGCTCCTATTTCTGTCTGCAGGGTATACAGTAACCGGAGTGCCCCAAGTCCGGGGGTCTCCACTCCCTATGAACTGCCGAACTATTTATCTAACTGCCCATTCCATCATTTTTACTGGCCATTTATTGATTAGTCTGCTTACGTATTTTTAGTACTGACATTGGAAGAATAAATAACCGACCAATTGTTTTTTATTACTGTCTATGTTTTACTGTCGAGCAAATTTACCAACTGCCGATAAAAAAAGAACTGTCCATTTTTTTTTTCAACTGATCATAATAACCTCTCAAATGTTTAAATAACAGTTCAAAAAATTAGTTCCCATATTATTTTAATCTTACTTCAGGAAAGAGCTGGAACTTTACAGAATGCATGGTGCATAGCCATCGGTCTGTACGCCTCCATTTTATTTACATACAACATGTCTAAACAAAACGGTGGCCTACTTGTTTGTATTGATACCAAGGCAATGTTTGTTTTATGACTGGCCACTATTTTTAAAATAAATAAAAAAGGCGGAAATTAAGACGGCCAGGCTTCCTATAAAAATCTTCCAAGCCATTTCTGATGTTTTTTGCAATTTGCAGGTCAGTGTCAGGTTGTATGTTTATAAATTATGAGTCGCGGCCGTAAAAAATATAGCTTTACTAAGTTATAATGATTAGAATCATGAAGACAACTCTCTAAAATCATTTAATCTCATTCAATGACTTTTTCAAAAAATAGTCAAATCATCATCTAAATAGACGAAAAAAAATTTTGTTTTAGTACCGTTGTACTTTCATATTATGTATTCAGTAAAAAGCTGTTATTTTGAAATTACATAAAAACACTTCAATTTTATTTATTTGTATACACGGTAACTTTTTAGTCGTCTTACAACGGCAGCCCACTTCATGTGTCCAATGACTACTAAAAATTCACAAAAAAATAGGTATTTATGAAATTTGTACGACTTATAAACAAAAATTTTCATTATTATGACGCATGACGTAGTTGAAACACCGTGTTGCGAGCGATGATCTATTTTTTTTTTTTTTTTTTTTTTTATTACAAAATGGGCCTGCTCTTGACCTCGATCACGCCTGGTGGAAAGCGATGGATGAGGTCTATGATGAAACGAGCGTGCCCAGAAGATGCCTGTTCACTCTTGCTTTGAAGGCAGACGGGTTATATGTGGGAGGGAACACAGATGCCGGCAGAGAGTTCCACACTTTGGCTGTGCGCATAATAAACGTGGAGGAGAAGCGCCGAGTACGACTTGTCGGGATATCAACCAAGTGTGGATGGTACGCCGCAGTACGTCTGCTAGTCCGGTGGTAAAAGGGTGATGGTGGGATTAGATCGTGGAGCTCCTGCGCACACTCTCCGAAGTACAGTCTGTAGAAGACCGACAAGCAGGCGACATTACGCCGATGAGCTAGGCTGTGAAGCGTTGCTACCAAAGACTCGTCGCCTATGAGCCTTTTAGCTCTGCGTTCCACCGAATCAAGTGCAGCAAGCTGGTATTTTGCTGAGCCATCCCACAGGTGACTGCAATACTCCATACAGGAACGGACCTGTGCTTTATACAAATTTAAAAGCTGTCCAGATGTGAAGTATCGCCTCACCTTATTCAGGATGCCCAGCTTTTTAGCTGCGGTCTGAGCTTTTGACTCGATGGTTGAGCCGAAGTTGAGATCCGATGTCAACTCCATGCCCAAAAGCTGTAGGCGGTCGGTAACTGGTACAACTGTACCTCGAAAAGCAGGAGACAACTGGAACTGGCTCCTTTTTGCAGTGAAGAGACATGCCTGTGTTTTCACAGCATTGAATTTGACCAGATTGTCGTCACCCCACTGGGAAACAAGATTTAGGGTCAAATTCATGCGCTCCACCATGGCCTCTCTATGAGTAGCTGTTTCCTCTCTACTGGCTCTTGCACTCGACAGGTATCTTTCTGCAACTGTGCTGTCATCAGCGTACCCGATTGCACCAAGCTGTAGCAGGTCGTTGATGTGCAGCAGAAATAAAGTCGCAGAAAGAACAGACCCCTGAGGAACACCGGCATCAATGGCCTTATGATCTGATGAGCAGCCATCTATGACCACTCTGATCGATCGTCCACTCAGGAAGTCGGAAATCCAGTTGCAAAAGTCGGCAGAGACTCTACTCGACTCGTGCGCTGCACGCTGGGTAGGTATGTTCTACCGTTTGACACATAACCATTATTAATGGGATGTTTCATAATCCCTACCTTAACCTAATATTTATTTATTTCTTTGTACCAATTATCTTAATTAATGGTAAAAATAGAAATAATCGCGTCTAGAGATATTTTATGTCGGATACATTGAGTGGACCACCTTTGTAAGATGGCTAAAAAGTCATGGTGTATAGGTAGTATGAAGAATGTAGTATGAGATGAATACTCACTTATCGACATCCAATCCACAATGAGACAGAACCACAATGATATCCACTCCTTGTTCTGCCAGTAACTTTGCTTCCTTTTGTACTACTGGTATTGGGTCCAAGAATGTAACCCCTGCTGCATTTGATAGTAACTAAAACAAAAATTCTGATATCATTACATATTACAAGACGAATTCCGCGGCGTCTCTCTGCCAGTCTGTTCGCGATAAACTCAAAAACTACCGAACGGATTATCATGCGGTTTTCACCAATAGATAGAGTGATTCATGAGAAACGTTTAAGTATATCAGTTTTTAGGGTCTTGTGTAAATTGGTTGAAGTATATGACGATAATTATTGGAAGTTTTGGAAAAAATCAAGCCGCCTAGGAGCTTTCATTAAAAACGCTGCCTGATCCCTTTGAGATGTAACAAAACAATGTACGGTGGGATATTCCTCTTTTATAGATCTACAAAAAAGTCCGGGATGGCATATACAGGTACCTATCTATATTTTAAGGATAGCTTACTATACCCATTCTACGTTAAGATTCTTAAAAAATGGTCACGTACGAGGCGTAACATGCTCTACTACCCGTGCGAAGCCAGGGTGGGTCGCTATAAGCTATATAACATCACGCTACGACTAATAGGAGCGGAGCAGAAATGAAAAATGTTGCAAAATCGGAGAAAATTCCATACGCAGACGAAGTTGCGTGGGTCAGCTATAAAAGATATATTCGTTAAGGGATTTCAATAACCCAAAACCCTGGCTACCAGTCTGACCAAAGGTGAAGGGGTATCATGATACTCAGTACCTGGGTTGGCGAGGCCAGGTCAGTCAGTCGCTCCATGCAAAACGCTGGTCTTCAGCTGCATCTGGTTAGAGTGGAAGCCGACCTCAACATACTTAGTTGGGAATGGCTAGGCCGATGATGAATAATGCGTGTTGCGGGTTCGATCCCCGTACGGAACAAATACCTATCGGTATGATTTACAGGTAGTTGTCCTGTGTCTGGTAGTCTGTGTAAGTATGTGAGTTTAAATGTTTTTAAACGTACCCATGATATAGGAAAAGTTCCTAGTAGGGCTACGCAAAAAAATAATACACAGGGTAATGCGCCTGCTAGGGTTCGAACCGACGCGACGCCCTGCAACTCGTAACTCAGGGTCGTTCTAGGATACCACAGTTCTGAATAAGCAATAAGAAGCAAAAAGGTATTCTAGTATTTACTGTGATCAGTGGATGCATAGGTGATCGCATTTTTATTATAAAAAATCCTACAGCCCTTCAACATGTCTTTATCCACTTATGAATGTTCACACATCAATTTGTAACTATGTTTACACAGATACCAATCCTGTAAACGGAGATTTGTCAATTTGTTATGAGAAAAAATGGAACGAAAACATCAATATTTCTATTTTTTAAATACCTACTATCCATTGACATTCCGGACAGCGTGAGAAAATCACCAAGGATTAAAACTTTTAAGTAGGTACACATAACTATGGATGGACTGGGTGGCAGATGGCCATGTCTAGAAAGGGCCACTACTCGGATGCCGACTAATGGAGAAGTATGGAAATAGAAGACATGATGCGCCAGCCCCAAATAGATTCGGTTGAATAAAACGTTAAAATATCTAGACAGTTAAAAATAACTTAAAATGATAAATAAGAATTTAAAATAAATAAATAAATAAATAAATATCCCTGGACATTTCACACAGCACCATCTAGTCCCAAGCTAAGCAACCTAATGCTTGTGTTATGGTAGCTAGATGGCTGATAAACTACATATATACATTTTTTTTTGTAAATACATACAGATTATAGATAGAAAAACACCCAGACCCGGAACAACTACTTGTAGGTCATACAAATATTTGTTCCGTACGGGAATCGAACCCGCGACATGCAGCGCGGCAGTCAATCGTTTGACCACTGCGCCAACCGTGCCGTCAAAATGACGGGACAAACGTGTTTTTTTGTGAAATTACATGGCAATCTTTCGTTGGTTGGTTGTGGGGAGTTACCGACACATACATAACTACAGTAGCTACATCTAAAATACCAAATGAATCTAAAATATCCATTGCAATCCCAGAGACAGAGTGTGTTGTCGCTATAATGGGTTCTACGCATCAAAGCCACAATATGCCACAATACCAAAGCCACAAATCGGCGACAGTCAAACTAAAGCGTCAAAAAAAAAAAGGCACATCTCGTGCCACCGACATGGCGTCTTCAATTTTTTTGACATTGAATTGAAGCTGCCAAATTTCCCGCTGACAAATTTGCCGACATGATTAGACACATGATTCTTTTTATGTGTAGAGTAAAGATTCGACACATGTTATTATGGACAAATATACATAATTAAGGATTTACACTTTTGTACGAAGATGACGCGTCGCATTGCAAGTAGCGATGAAAATTGCGAAAGTAATTTTTTTTTTTCGAATCTTTCATTTACATACTTTTCTTGCAAAATAATAGTTATCGAAAAATACTTTACGTCAGAAGAAAAAAAAAATCTTTTAAGTATACTTTTATACGTTGTATTTTCGTTATAACCGAGTAGTCGTGAGTAATTAGTCGTTTAGTAGTAGTTACATACTTCACTACCTACTGATAATCAGAATGTTTATTTCAAAATGAAGAATTTGAACAAAACAATTAGGTACCTATACAATTTTGTGCAAAAATATAATTTTTACAAAGCCCGACAAAAACACTTTGTTATTGTTAATTATTTTATAATAACGGATTACTTTAAACATACTTTTTTATGTGTTCATTCATTCATACAAGTACGAAAAAAATTACCATCCAGTGATTTTATTTTATTTTAAAATACATGGATTTCTCGTAATTTACATATTTGGCGCTTAAGAAATATTCGTTATGGTGTTTGAAACATACTGTATTTTATGGAAAACTACAACTGCTTTTTGAAAATTACATGAATATTTCGTGTATTTTTCATCGCTAATTGCAAGTCGCGTCTAAGCAACTTCTCTCATTCAAGAATACTTTGTGGAATTTTATTATAGCATCTTAAACAGTACCCCATGAAAGATGAGTCTACTTTAGCGAGTCTGAAGCCCGGCTGAACTAATTGGTCTCTAGTTCTCGTACTGTAATTGTGTCTGTCACCTCTTTTATTAAAAAGATGTAGATTTTTTCTAACGTACATTATGTTTTCGTAGATGTATTGACAATGTACCGTCATGATTTTGATTTCCTTAAACAGTTCCCTTAGAGAATCGCGCCTACGAAGATTATATATGGCTCTGATGGCTCTTTTTTGCAGAATAAATATAGACTCAATGTCTGCAGCCCGTCCCCATAACAGAATGCCATAAGACATTATACTATGAAAGTAACTAAAATAGACCAGTCTAGCGGTATCTACATCAGAAAATTGACGGATTTTTCTAACAGCATATGCTGCTGAACTTAGGCGCCCCGCAAGAGATTTCAAATGAGAACCCCATTGTAGCCTTGAATCAAGCGTAAGCCCCAGGAAAACGGTTTTATCTACGAATTCAAGTTTCTCTTTATTCAATACTATATCACACTCGTTACTTTTAACATTTGGTAAAGCAAATCTTATGCATTTCGTTTTTTTTTCATTTAATACTAAATTGTTTGCTGTGAACCAATTATGGACCTGAAGTAGGGCATTATTTACGTCATCTAGATTTTGAGCCCGTCTATTTATCTTAAAAATTAGAGAAGTGTCATCAGCAAATAACACCATATTTTGAGGTTGGTTTTTTACTAAATAGGGTAGATCGTTTATATATACTAGAAAGAGGAAAGGACCCAATATTGAGCCTTGCGGAACCCCCATTTTTACTTTTAAACCCTGTGAATTAACACCATTTATTTGAACATATTGTTGTCTATCACTTAAATAAGATTTTACCAAACTAAGTGCAAGTTTACCTAGTCCGTAATGCTCAAGTTTCAAAAGCAATGTGTCGTGATTTACGCAATCAAATGCTTTGGAGAGGTCACAAAATATTCCTATTGCGTCTTGGGATGCTTCCCACGCAGAAAATATGTGCTTTAATAAGGTTACACCGGCGTCAGTTGTACAACGTCCCTTAGTGAAACCAAACTGTTGGTCGTGTAAGATTCTGTTGGTGTTAAAATGATTGAGCATTTGATTAAGCATTACATTGGTTTTGTCCGCTCCGCAGTCGCTGTTGCAACTAGCGTGAGTGTGTCTATTGAGTGTGTCGCTCGTTGCCAGTAGCCAAGTGTCAAAATCAATGCTCGTTTTATACCTACACCCTACACACTCCTGTAAATTGCTATTCCAATCTCACCTCTGTAGTCTTAGTAATAAGTCCAATGATTCCAATCTTCCTCCCATTCTTCTGCACCACAACGTGGGGCTGGTAGATGCCGTTCATTGGCGATTCTTTGTTGCTGATTAGGTTGGCGGCAACCACTGGGGCTTTTAGTGCCTTAATGTAAGGAACCAGACCGGATATGCCGTCGTCGAACTCGTGGTTGCCTAAAGCCTGAAAATAAAAAAAAACCTCATTCTTGTATTCCTCGATTCGTAAAAGGTGTACTAAACTACTTATTACTACTTTAGCCATCAACCGATTCATCCTTATAGAAAAACCAAATTTTGAATAACACTGCCCGACTTTGGGAATTGAACCCTGTTGAGAAATTGTGAAAATTAGGCCTTTTTCTTATTTGTTGGTGCTTCATCAGATCGGGATCAGCATTCTCGGTACATCCGACCCTGTACCGAAAGCTCACCGCGGGTGATTGTGGGTGATTGGCTTGGTATGCGCGGGAGAGGGAAGAGATCGGTTCGGTTTACCGCATCTCGGTAAAAACATACGGTGCCAGCTCGGTGTCTTGACACATTTTTAAACAAAAAAATAAAAAAATACGTTGACACAAACACGTTTTCGTTTAATTATTACTGGCCTAACATGATTTAAAAACTCTTAAATCGTTTGCTTTGACATTCTGTACATGCATAAAAAATATATAATCATTCTATGAAAGTTCTCTTAAAAATAGTCAAAAATACATATTTTTTTCAAGGTTCTCAAGGTTTTCAAGGCTCTCGTTTTTTTTTCGTTATCAAAATTTTCTTTCCTTCACCGTATATTTAATAATTATGAAAACACTCCAGAATTTTCACTTACATGAGCATCATTCGGCAACATATTAATAAACCTCTGCGTCACATTCCACTTGAGCAGTGTATACCAGTACGTCCCCTGGTACGTATCCCCTGCATTCAGGAGCAAAGCCCCTGGTTTCTCCCGGAGTAAGGCATGGATTTCCTGGTAGAGGCGCGCGAAGCCTCCCAGGCAGGACATGTCGTTGGTCGTGCATACTGGAGAGACTTCTGAGGTTTCTTCAAATCTGGATGAATGAAAAATACTGTTACAGCTGCGTGATAGATGTAGTAAGAGTAGCTTGCGGGGTTAGAAGATTTTTTTTTGTCGTTCGATTGACATTGTTAGTAAACTTTTGTGCAAATGTTGCATAAAATTTTAAGTATTGAATAAAGTTAAAAACGACAAAAACACTAAAACGCCTGTTACGACTAAAACGACAACAAAAAGACATACACAAGACATCGTTGTCGAATTTTTTGATTTCAGTGTAACCAAAGTTACAGGTCGTTAAAAATTTTTCATAATTATAATACCGATATGTATAAATAGAGGGGTCACTAGAGAGCTTAGACCAAGCGCGTTGAGTTGACGATATCGTCAAGATCGCGGGAAACGAATGGATAAGGGTCGCACAGATCAGAGAAGAAGGCTGGAAGAAAGGGGAGGCCTAAATACCCAACAGTGTGTAATTCCGGGCTGAAATTATGATGATGATGACTGAAAAGCTTATAAAGGGTGTAAAAGACCCCAGTGCCGCAAGCATAAGCATAATCAGCCTATAATGTTCCCACTGCTGGAACACACGGCCTCCTCTCTATGAGAGGGAATGGGCTATAATCGACCACGCGGGCCCAGTGTGGGTTGGTAGATGTCACATGTCTTCGAATTTTTGATTCTAGGACGTGCCGGTTTCCTCACGATGTTTTCCTTCACCGTTTTTGAGAGCATTGGTGATGAAATAAATTACACAAAGTAATGCGCCTGCCTGGGTTCGAACCCACAAGTCACTGTTCGTAAGTCGGCGCTGGCAGCAGTGTGCCACCGCTGTTCTCTGCCGTAAGATACGTGTACTACCAGTCATTGCGATATTTTCTTTTGTTCTAGACCATTCCTTCTAGTGACGGAGATGTTGAAGGTCAAAGTTCCAACTTTTTCAGCCATTTATGTTTTAAATGTCTTTACTTTCAATATTCCATTACCCCTGTACTATTTAATGCATCGATCAGCACGTTTTAAGTACTTTACATCAATGTAACGTGGAACAATCACGGTTTGCGGAAGCGATCAAGCGATTCCGTAAACTTTTTATACTGTAAACTATCATCAAAATGCATGGTCGTCTGACTTATGATCCCATTGCTCTCCTACATAATCGATGAAATCATATAGTTTGCGAGTCCAGAGCCAGCCGTAGTCAATTCACGCAGAGATTCTTCACATTTTTAGGTGGTCATATATATAATAAAATTAATCAGGCACTGGAAATTTATCCTCTAACTAAGCAAAAATGCAAAAAAACTGTCACACGATGGCTCCTTAACCTTGATTATTCTCAAACGGAAAAAATCATAAATGTTCCGAAGTAATATCAGACCAGAACTAACATACAGAAAATTTGCGTACACACCAAAACACACATTTTACACCCTCACAAAAGCACCCAGACTCACTATCACACACTACCACATCCCACACCCAAACACGATACTACCACATATAATTCCTTGTTTAATTATTTCACGATTTTTAATTTTCCTTATTTCTTAGCCAGTTTTAATATAACTATTGTATTATATCTAAATTCTAAATCCAAATTTTATAGTCTAAATACTGCCAGTGTTGGAATTGTCATATTAACCAAGCGTCTCCATTTAATTTTGTCCATGGAAATGAACTGATTTCCAAGATACAGGTTCTTTACCTAGTTTGGAAGTCAGGCGTCCGTTTAGATTCTTGCAGCCTTTTTTTGTTATATTTTTAGGCTATATTTTATTGAGTCCAATAAACGATTTATTATTATTATTAAACCGTGATTGTCAGACCAAAAAAAATATCGTTTCCCTGCAATTATTTAGTGTTAGTTTAATATTGTATTCAGGTGGAAGCTTTTCTGTTGGGTCGTTGAAGTTGTGAGAGGGTTTAAACCGCTCTCGCCAGAGATTGCATCTTGCTGTGGAGGCATTGAAATTGACTGGGCTAGCTGGGCCCACGCACCCAAGAAAACTTTTGCGACTTTTCAGCCTCTGTGGCCTACTGAGCCGTAGCTGTGCATTGGGTGGCGTGAGGCAGGTTGTAGCTTCATCCTCTCGATACGCCTGGCACTTTCGTGTGAAAGTGCGAACTAGAGGAGGCGCGATGCCGAAAAGTGGATACAGCATTCGTACCGGGGTCGGTTTAAGACAACCAATAATTATTCGGCACGTTTCGTATGTATTCGTTAATTGTATAGTATGCTTTTTAATTCATAATTGTTTGAGTTTATTCATAAAAGTTGTATCGCTAGTCTCATTTTTTATTGCATCTGGTAGTTTTTTAAATGTTTCTATGTACATTACGTAGGGACTATATGAATGTAGGCTCATGCGCGAAGAGGGTAACATTAACAGGTTGCTATATCTGACAGATCGGTCGCTATGTTTATCACCGTGGGTTGTAAAAAAGTTCGTGTATTTTCTAACAAATTTGCATATTTCCAGGATATAGATGAATGGTAAGGTGAACATTTTATGTTTCATGAAAAAGGGTTTACAACTATCGGTTTGTTCTATGTTAACTAAGATACGAATTAATTTCTTTTGGAGGATGAAAAGTGTGAGCGCGTCCGTGCTATTTCCCCACATTATAATGCTATAGCTGAGCCATGCCCGAGCGTAGGCGTATTAAGAGGTAAGTACAGTTTACAAGTCGGTACTTTTCGGTAGTTTTTTTTATCTACCTGAATGATGACGATAAACTATTTTCATTCGTTCAATTGGTTCACCATCATCCATTGTCGTTCTCAAGGTCTACCAATGTTACAATGGTTTTGAGGAAAAAATATCGTTATGCTTGTTTAGCGACATTAAGGTTAAATAAATAATTATACAGGGTTATTTGTAAAATACCAGAAACCTCTTAAGAGAAAAAAAATCAGCTATTCCCTACATTTATGATCGATTAACTCGTCAAAATGTAGGGAACAGCTGATTTTTTTTTCGCGATTTCAGGTTTGGTCCCATAGTAAAAGTTGTTCATAGTGATGAGTACAATGATCTCTTAAGAGGTTTCTGGTGTTTTACAAATAACCCTGTATTTATAAAAACCCTCAAACTGAAATGATTACGATCATTTCAGTTTGAGGGTTTTTTTATTTTTGATATTTTTCGTCACAAATAAGGAAAGTTTGAAATTATTTTGGTCATTATGTAATGTAAATATTATAGTTATAGTAACATTAACTGAGTTATAACAACAAATTATGCGTAAAACATAACAATATTTTATTAAAATTCACAAAGCGATTTAAGGTACTATAGAGGCTACCAGGAAAAATTATAAAGGAAAAATGTAACCTCATGCCACAAGGCACAGTGACGTTATTAAACAAAATATAGTATGACCGCTTTAAGTTTGCAGTTCAAGATGGCGCTGCTTGTCAAGAAAAAATGCATCGATATGTCAAACTTGGTACATTTATTTTAGATCTGTTTTTCCCGGCTGCACAATGAGTTGGTTGAAGTGTAACATTTTATCGCTTTTGATACTTTTATTTGCATTAGAATTCTTATATGATCTGTTTTCACTATCAGAAAGCGAAAAGTGTTATATTTTGTAAAATGTAACAATGATGGAATTATCGAGCATAGTTAATAATTGAGTGTAGTTCTGCCAAAATGTACCAATCCACATACACATTTTGACAATTTCCGAAGTATTTTTAGTAGTTGTGGTTTGTGGCTCATTACGCAAAACTAAGTTCAATTCTGGGAAGTGAACTATGACCTGGAATACAGGCTGGCTCGTCTAGCTCAGGCGCACTTACTCATCGATCATTTTTTAAATAAATAATCGTTAAAACCGCAGTTTTTACGAAGGTTAGGTGGATTATAAGATTTATAAGCCATCGCTTGAATGAAATGAAATAAACAATATTTTTTATTACGATTTCTAGCCCAAAACAAAACTATGGCTATTTGGTATCAAAAATGTCTGTGAAAATTGCAGCATCTTGCTGATTTGTAAACAAATCTATGAATGTAGATCGAAATATTGGAACTGACCGAAAATTTACGAACAGTCTCGTAAGACTTTTCCTGTAGGTGTACCTATACAATGTTTAATGTACTGCCCCTACTGACCCACCTCAAAATTCCACCCGGTCCATCATAAGATTATGTGCCGTGGTTTGGCTTGATGGAAACGAATAAAGTCAACAAATTGGAAGTAAAGAATGCTGAAAATGTCCTAAAAACTCATAACAACGTGGGATTACCAAACAATCATTGTTGAGTATTTTTTTGATGAAAGATACATCAATACGATGAACACAATACCGGTGAAGGTCGAAACGTAAATGTATGCAGTCAACTCGCATCCGCTGTGAATTTTACATCGTTGTTCACAGCTACGGGTGGGCGATGCGTTTTACAACGTACCTATGTCAAGAAAAACTCGCGTGCGTCACTGCCCCTGGCTGGAGGCCTTACATTCAAGGCATCCACAGGACTTGCCCGGTTAAGCAGTAGCCAACCTCCTAGGTTGAACTGCGAGATGCCCTATCAAAAAAAAAAAAAAAGCGTGCGTCACTTAGAGGAGAAAAAAATAAAGAAGTTTTTCTGGCAGACACTGCAAAGAAAAGAAATTGTAAAAAATATCTCTGCAGTAACTGTGACGTGACTTGTGGGGCAAACTTGATGCAACAAGTAACGCACGCGCGTGTCGCATAAACGGGGCTTTAGTTCGAGTAAGATTCCCGCACTTAGGCTGTGTTTCCACCAGAGATGAGCGAGAATGCGTAGCGAGGGATGTGCGTGAAACTAACTAATCTTCTTCTTTTTTGTGTGGTTAGTGCCTAACCTGGTGTCAGATTTTTATGCCGCCCATGGGCCTCTGACTTGGCTTCACATGCCGTCGAGAAATATCTCTCAGGCATGCTGGTTTCCTCGCGATATTTTCCTTCACCGAAGTAAGTGATAATCAATCACTTAGCTAGAATAGCTCAAACTATGAAGCAGAAGCGACGCAGCCTTATGGTTCCAGCTCAAACAAATTATACAGGGTGGAAGGGACACCGACGCGAAAACGGTTACCACGTATTCAGTACATCATTCTGAGCCCCCCACATAGAAATTTTTCATCGGTTATTTTTTTTTATCAGCTGTTTTCTACAAAGTGTAACCTACACGGTCAAAATGTATGGAGCAGTTGATTATTTTCAGAAGCTATAGTGACACGATAACACAACGCACGTTTTCGTGTATCAAACGGAGTTTTTCAATACAGTTTCGAAGAAATAAAATAATAAAGTAAATACTTACGAGAAATAAAATAAAATAAAGTAGGTAGACCAGGTATTATAAGGAAACTATGATTTAATTTGCTTTTTTGCCACGCTTTGCTTTCGTCAGGTTGAAGAAGAAGCAAAAATATTATACACGAAGCCGCCAAACAGCCTTATATGAAAAGTAGAAAATTAAAATATTTTTGAATTTATACCTAATACATGTTACTTTGTTCATAAAAGTAAATATTTTTTTAAATAAACCTTTTTTAATTATGTTATTCTTTATAAACACAATTTAAATATTCATAAAATATTTAAATTATTATTATTATTTATTATTATTTTTATTTTTAAGGCATATGCGCCTCTTTGATGAGATTTTAAATAAAAACTATTACTTCAGACTATAGGAATTAACCCAATTACCACAGTAGTAGTAGCAGTGTGATAAAAGAAAAAAAAGTTATAATAATACATAATCTTAGTGCGATAAGAACAAGTATTTGAGAAATGTTTTGAAAAAAAAAATTATAACGTGATCATTGAACATAGAATGAAACTCCAGAATTTTGTAAAGTCGATTTCAAAGTTGAATGACACTTCAAAACTTGTGGTGCTAGTATTTAAAATTACATGTTTTACGGTCATTAACACAATATATACGAGTTAAATATACGTTTTACGAATTAATTAAACAAACGCGATAAAAAGAAACGATGTATTGAATAATTGATTTTCAATTAATAAAACCAAAGATTACGAAAACACTCAGAATGTCCGGTTCTCAAAATGTCAGGTTGAAAAAAAGTCATGTTCGTGGAATGTCCAAGTCTTAAAAGGTCAGTTTCACATTATGTTCGATTTTCCGAAAGTTAAGTTTTTTCAATGTAAGTTGAACAATAAACGAATAATTATGATGATGATGAATATTCATATCTGCTGGTAATCTGCTATCATCAGTCACCCGTGAAGATTATCACTCCATTTAGTCAAAGGACGGTCTACGCCACGTTTCCCATTCGTGGTTTCCCACCCAAGTATACAACTTTGGCGACAGTCATCAAAGCTATGATTAAATAGAAAAAAAAACCTAGGTTATAAAACACCTGTTCACAGATTAAATTTGTTAAACTGTTTATTTTTTTTCTTTATAAAATTTTATAATAACAAAAAAAAACTAAAAAAAAATTATAGGCGTTGAGCTAGACATTACCTTTTGACATTTCGTTTTACAACGTACTGGTTGGTCGCCTACCATGACGTGTGGGAAAGAGATGGCGCTAGACGACCTGTATAGCTATCTCTTTCCCACACTGGAATTACTCCTGCTTTAAGACGTCATAGTAACCCACCTGACCACAGCAGCTGTTGACCTGCTGTTAGTCTTGTTTTATAATGAAATGTTGGAAAGGCTAAAATTTTCCGCCATTGCAGTTATAATAATAGGCAGATACGCCATTTGGCCTTTATTTAATGCGAGGTCAATTTTAAGTGGCTTGACGTTTTACTCAACTATTTTCCGTTTTACAGAAAAGTTAGTAGATGAAGAACCAATGCCACTATCATTACGGTTTGACGTGACGTTATGTCATATGACGTGATAGAGTCTGTGTGGATCAAGGGCTTGATTCAGAAGGCAGTACTCCTCGATACGGCTCGCGTTGTGAGGAGGTTCCTGTCTCTGGAGCCCTAACCACCAGTAGCTTGGACCCTGCTCCCGATACCGGCGCGGCGGACCACTATTTTTTATATTTTTTAATGTTTTTATTTAAGTTTTTTTTTAGAAATATTTAAAAATATGTAAAATGTGTAAATAAAGAATATACCATACAAAAATTACTGGAAATCGGTCGAGCCGTTTCGGAGGAGTGCGGCCACAAACACCGTGACACGAGATTTTTAATATATCTAAATAGAAGATTATACAGTAAATAACCAAAAGATATTATGGCTATTGCAAGCAGATGTTTTAGTTCGCGTTCTCCGGTCTATTGAAATGTCTTTGTTTGTCTGTCTTTTAATTCCCTGCCACAAAGTTAAGTAAAACACGGATGATCAATAATTTTATCAACATACGAAATTTGGTATACCCAGCTGGGTAAACAACTCCGTGGTGGATACTTAAATTTTCCATGCCATTGTTCAACAAAGTTTCAAAAATGTATATAGGTAATGTTATGTATGTGATGTCAAATAAAATCACGTCTGCGTTTGTAATTCTACCAAATAATTTGTGTTTTAATTGAATTTAAAGTAACTATGTTCCACTGTGACACGAAGATAATAAAAAAATGATTTTGTCAGAATTAGCAGTTCACTCATTTGGAGATCTATGTACAGATGCCAACACATCAAGCTTCCTGAAACTGTCAAATTTTCCCAATCAACCTTGAACCTAATGGTTTAGCGATCATCATCATCTGCCTAGCCTTTTCCCAACTATTTTGAGGTCGGCTTCCAGTCTCACCGCATGCAGCTGAATACCAGTATTTTACATGGAGCGACTGCCTATCTGACCTCCACAACCCAGTTAGTTCTGGGTAATACGATACCCTTTGGTAATACTGGTTGTCAGACTTTCGGGCCCCTGACTACCTGTAACGAACTGTCAAAGATCTACAAATGACAGCCAGGACCATCGGCTTAACGTGCTTAATAGTTTAGCGATAAAGTTGATTTATAAAAAAGAAATTTGACAGATTTTAGTAGCTTAATGTGCTGGCGTCTGTTACCTATGTATATCCGTGCGATGTACTCACACGGATTTGATTAGTTCTTCGTTGCACACACACACAATGCTTTAAATTCACATTTAGACAAATTAACAATATATCTTTCAAACAGACGACTTTTTCAATCAAAAGAAGCAACAGATTGTAAATCCCAATCAATGTCTATGGTCTTTAATTACATTACAAAATATTTTACTAATGAAAAAAACTAAAAAACCCGACTGTAAAACCTGAAAAGCAAAAAACAAGCACATTTTAAATTAAACAAAAGCTTGCTGTTCAATTTTTACAGTCGGATTTTTGAAGTGAAAACTTCTTTAGCGGCGTTGAGCACTTTAAAAAAATTGTTCTGTAATGGGTATAAAATCTTAAACTCGCGTCAGGACACTCGCGTCAGGACACGTGACAAAGCGTAAGACGGATGGAGAGTAGACGATTTTGAACTTAACCTTCAACATTTTATGGTTTAAAATTATTTAAAGAAATTTGGAAAAAGCGTAAGACGGATGGAGAGTAGACGATTTTGAACTTAACCTTCAACATTTTATGGTTTAAAATCATTTAAAGAAATTTGGAAAAAGCGTAAGACGGATGGAGAGTAGACGATTTTGAACTTAACCTTCAACATTTTATGGTTTAAAATCATTTAAAGAAATTTGGAAAAAGCGTAAGACGGATGGAGTGTAGACGATTTTGAACTTAACCTTCAACATTTTATGGTTTAAAATCATTTAAAGAAATTTTTAAATGTTTCCAATCAACTTTGAACCTAATGCTTTAGGGATAAACACGGAATAGAAAAAACCGTAGACAGAGTATTCTATAGACTGCTGGATATCTTCCTTTGCATTCGCACAAGAAAAAGAAGAACATATAAACGTCACTAGCAAAGAAAAGAGACAGAGTATAAATATTTCTGTCCCTTATCGCGTGTCGGCTGAGCACATCATTGTCAGTGCACAACAAGTTTGACGTTTGTGGCGGTGCCAGATTGACATCCAATTTGTTTATTAACAATTGCATCGAAATTATACACATTATATGATCTTTTCGAGCTTAATTCGACAACAGTACATTTGTGCAACTGTGCAAAATGGTAAGGTGCAGTGTAATAAACTGTAAAAGTGATAGTTTGATGAAGATTGCTGGACTGTCCTTTCACTCGTAAGTATTAGATCTTTTTAAGTATTCAATCGCTTTGTGTCCTATTATTTCTCATAAAATAGTCGCAGTAATGTACCAACTAATTCGTTTAATGGATAAATCTCGTATAATCGTGATTTTTGCAATAATTTTATTATCTTACCTCAAAATTCAGTGTTGCCACTTTTTGACGGGGAATTTACCCTTTAATATGGGTAATACCGAATAATGCAATGTCTATAAAAAAATACTCTTCCGACCTTGATTCATATGATATTAGTAATACGCACTACTTAAAATCTATGTTAGTAACACACGTATTATACGATTTTAATTCGTATAACTGCACTCACCTGACGCAAAAAATGAAAGATAATAAAAAATCTTATTAAATTTTCAGATTTCCGAATAAACCCGAAATAAGAAACTTGTGGATTGCTGCTACCGCATGAATCTTTAGGATGTGATCCTATGATCAACATAGATCATGATTATTTAACAGATCCTTCTAGGCTTACTCTTTATTCTAAAGAAATAATAACCTATATTGCTGGTTTTATTGCAAGAAAGTTGAGGAAAGTTATTAAATGTGAGGATTGTCTTTTGGCTTTGATCACAGATAAGTATCACGGAATCATTACGACTGAAGGACATGTATCCATGGTCATGAATAAATTAAAAAAAAAAATCACGGAATCATTGCTAGAAGAGACAAAGGAGGCCTTATTTATCCTTCTACTGACTTAAATAAAGTCTGTGAATTGGCAGAAAAGATATTTCGAGCGCGTTCACATAAAGGAAATTCATTTTTTAATGAGAAAAATGTGATGTCAACACTTATATTATCGTGTTACAAGGAATGCACACGTACCAATATTAATATATTTATTAATGACCATTTCGACAGTCAGCCTTTTATAGGGAATCACAGAACTCTCCTCATTAAATCAATCGCAATGCATTACTTCGAAACCCGTATTCACCATAGTACCAAACAATGTTTTGAACCACAATCGAAAATAAGAATTATACATAATAAGTTAGTGCTTTTTCAAGGACAGTAATTTGTTTATAAATAAAATATTACAGTTGCATCATTGCTATGTTTTATCGTTTTCTGTGTATTGGAATGTTCATTTTAATTTGCAAGTGTATGAGTTTGGCGACACTGGTTCCCGTACTAAGGCAGTCTAAGGGCACTTCCATAAATGATAGTACTTTTATACTGATAAAGCAATTGGTGCAAAATTATTCCCTAACCATTCCAAAATATCAAACATGCTCAACGTTAATAATCAAGTTTTCACTTCTGCCGGCACTCCCGGAGTGCTAGTTTTTTTTTTTGTTTTTTAACTTTTTTTTTTATTTCCTGCTCTTTAGTTTAATGACGCGAAAGATTTTTTTTATACGATTTATCACTTCGAATTACATCTTCAGTATATAATATGGTAAACTGACTGATTGACTGGGTGATATATCAACACACAGCCCAAACCGTTGGTCCTAGAGACATGAAACTTCTTTGTGAAGAGTAAGTATCCACTAAAAAAGGATTTTTGGGTATTCCACCCCTAAAGGGGTAAAATAGAGGATGGAAGTTTATATGAAAGTCCGTCAGTTTTGAAGTTAGGATCTTGAAATTATGTGTTTAGGCTGGCGATTGAAAATTAATTTAAACGTGTCTCAGTATTTTTGACAATTTCTACCCCCGAAGGGTTAAAAAGGGGGAAGAAGGTATGTAACTAGGTTTGTTACCGTAATCTGGATTTAACCTATAGATTACTTTTTGATCCCGGTAGTACGTTCCCGTCGGATATTTTTGAAGGTGAAGCCGAGGGCAAAAGCTAGTTTAAACATAAGTTGTATATATTTTTGTAATCACCTTTTAAAACCCTTCATTTTGATACCCCAAAACAAATACGAGATGGAAGGGACACCGACGCGAAAACGATTAGGTACCACGTATTCAGCACATCATTCTAAGCCACTCTCCCCCTCCCCCCACATAGAAATTTTTCATCGTATAATACAAATAAAATCAGGTCTTTCCTACAAAAGTGCAATAGCTACACGGTCAAAATGTATGGAACAGCTGATTTTATATATTACTAGCTGTGCCCAGCATGCGTTGCAATGCACCTTTTTTTACCCTACCCTACCTACCTACCTATCCCCTTATCACTTAGGGGTATGAAAAATAGATAGTAGCCGATTCTCAGACCTACTGAATATGCATATTAAATTTCATAAAAATCGGTCAAGTCGTTTCGGAGGAGTATGGTAACTAACATTGTGACACGAGAATTTTATATATAAGATGAATGTTGTACTGAATAAAACAGTTTTTTTATTTAACCCAAAGGTTAACTGGTAGAAAACGCCTTGTGGCATTAAGTCCGCCTATGTGCCACTATTGTACATGAAGTTTACATGAAGGTTATTGTACATGAAGGTAATAAATAAATAATACGTGGTAACCGTTTTCGCGTCGGTGTCCCTTCCACCCCGTATGTTTTCTAAAATTTTATCTGACTAGCTTTTACCAGCGGCTTCGCTCCCGTTATGGTAGAACATTATCCTACGGGATAGTTTTAAATATACCCTATAACACTCGGGGATAATGTAGATTTTAATCAGTGAAAGAATTTTCTGAATCGGATCAGCAACCGACAATTACCATACTACATCCAAACTCTCGAACTATTTCTCTTTAGTTCCAATTTCGTGCATAACCTCAAGGGCCAAGAGATTCATTCGGGCATCCCCAGAAAGCACGTGACTAAGGCCGTTCAAACACCGTCGATGAATGAATGAATGAACGAAAGAAAATACTAGTACATTTGAAATAGAATTAGACACAATTTTATTTTTAGAACGTCGCGTCGTCAGTTGTTAAAAGCGAGTACATTCATTTATTTGGACTTTCACTATTCGCTGCTTTTTTGTTTTTCTGACTGTCGAGATTATTAACGTTATAAATAAAAATAAAACATTTTTTTCTACCAGTTTATTTATAATTAACATTCTGTAAGACTGTTTGTGAGACTTTCGGGCCACTGACTACCTGTAACGACTGTCAAATATCTACAAATGATGGCCGGGACCAATGCTCCCAAATCCTGGAAAGCAGGTCTCCTCAGTATGAGAGGGCATGGGGTGTAATACACCACGCGGACCCTATGCAGGTTTCTTATACTTAGTAATTATTTTTTTTATAATGAAGAACAGTAAAATATTCGAATAAAAATAATAAAAACAATGTCAGTTTGAGAGAAATTCAATGGTGAATTGAGCTAAAGAGCAGAAAAATGTCGGTAAACAAAATTGCTATCCCCTGCAATAATAGACCATAAATTTAACATAGTGATTATCAAAATTAAAGTACTTAAATAAAATCTTACCGGTCATGGAAATCGTTGTAGTGCACAATATCCAATTGATACAAGTCATTCCCGCGCAAAACATTTGCACTGACGGCCAACAAACACACACATAACAAATAGTAACACCACGAAAACATTTAATAAAACGTTCAAAAATAATAAATTAAACAAAAAAAAATATGTTAAATAAAAAATAAACTATTTTTAATTTGAAGCACTATTTTCGCGACGACATTCGCCATTCAAAGTTTAAATACCACTGAACGGCCAATCGACTACATACCACTACTTGATTTTATCTGTAAACACAGCTGATCATTAAATACGCGCTAATTTTAAACTTTAACTTTATAGACATAAGGTTGAAAATCGAGAACAAGTTAATAAAACTATGTAATTTTTATGGCATTCGGAGTGCCATTGAAATTCGCTGATTGTCTGTTATTAAATAAAGGCTATGTATGAGTGATCACATGCAATTACAAAAAAAAAAAAAAACTGGTTAAAAAAAAATATCTGCCAAGCTATTCGTCACCGTTGGAGTCGACTTCCAAACTAACCGGGGAGCAGCTGTATTCCAGTAACATGGAGCATAAAATTCTCATTGAAAAACCTAGAAATATCTTCATATCCAACGTTCGTGTAGGTAACCGTTAGATATAATATCGAATTTATTTTGATAATATTAGCCGAATGAACTAGGAAGCAACTGAAAAAAAAAATGAAATGACGCGAGAGCAAGGCCAAAACACTAAATATAAAATCTGGCAAGTGTACAAAAAATAGTACTTATCTAAATGTGTGTTTAGTATAAGTACAATTACCCACCACATTTATGTAACAAAATATTACTTTGTACCCATACAAAAAAACCGGCCAAGTGCGAATCGGACTCGCGCACGACGGGTTCCGTACCATTCATCTTTAAAAAAGGCAAAAAAAATCATGTCTGTTGTATGGGAGCCCCACTTAAATATTTTTTTATTCTGTTTTTTTAGTATTTGTTGTTATAGCGGCAACAGAAATACATCATCTCTGAAAATTTCAACGGTCTAACTATCACGGTTCATGAGATACAGCCTGGTGACAGACGGACAGACAGACAGCAGAGTCTTAGTAATAGGGCCCCTTTTTTACCCTTTGGGTCAGGAACCCTAAAAACTACAATAATATGCATTTTTCTTAAAAGACAACAATATCACGCCTGTAATCCCCGAAAGGCTAAGCAGAGGTATACCTAAAAGGTACACCCACATTTCGTCAGTTATATTTAAAGTCCTTTATAATATGGGGCGGGATGGGGCACTTAATATTGTGTCCTGCGTGTCCTTTGTTTGTTCATTACAGGAACTGATAGACGCTTCTGAAGGCGCCAAACTAGTGGCTCTGTTCTGAGCCGACAAAATTTAGATTGCCATCGACACTCTAAGAAGAAGAAATATAGGGAGCCTATTGCCATAAATGGGGCAAAAGCAGACTTCGAAGTTTCGAGTTGGAAAAAGGCTAGGCAGATAGTATTGCTAAGCGTTGGTATCTTATTTATTTAAAAGACGTGTCCTATTGTCGTCGTTGTATATATATAGGTAGGTACTTTATTTTAGTCTTCTTTTATATTTATTTTAGTTCTATTTGTAGTCTGTATATTATAATGTACCTAGCATAAATAAACTATTCATATTATGGAATATATAGAAGTAATAAAGTTAGTTAATGGCGTATCTTTATCAGTGAACGTGACTATCGTGTTACTTTTTAAACCATACTTATTAAACATACTCGCTGTTGCAATACGAAAGGAAATTGCAATAGGTCCTTTCATTTTAACGGTACACAAAACAATTTCGTTCTTTTGAATTATGATGTGGTACGTATCATCTGCCTAGATTTTTCGCATATTATGTTGGTGTCGGCTTCCAGTCTAACCGGATGCAGCTGAGTACCAGTATTTTACATGGAATGACTGCCTATCTGACCTCCACAACCCAGTTAATACTGGGTAATACGATACTCTTTGGTAAGTCTGGTTGTCAGACTTTCAGGCCATTGAATGCCTGTAACGATTGTCAAAGACCTACAAATGAACCGCCAGGACCAACGGCTTTCACTATGTACAGACGCCAACACATCAAGCTACAACAATCTGTCTTTCCTACATAGATTTTCAACTTTATCTTCAAAGCATTAGGTTCAAGGTTGATAAGGAAAATAGACAGTTTCGGGTAGCTTCATGTGCTGGCGTCTGTACCTACCAAACATAAAATAACCATATGAAATTATTTTAAAGACGTTACAGTTAGTGATGCGATTTCACTTTTAAATTATGTATGAGCTAAGAGAAGGCAATTCGAAGGTACATTAGAATGCGTCGTGAGTAGTTTTGTCTGAGCTCTGTGCCAAGCCAAATTAGTTAGAGAAACTTCGCTCACTATGGGTTGATTTCTAAAAAAGTCTCGGCTTAAAAACTGAGGAGATGGTGACGGTAGGACCCCGACATGTTTTTAAAATCGATAGGTCCAAAACATAAAGAATAGTAATAAAAACAATCTTGTCTATTTGACATTATTATTAAGAACAAATGCCCCAAGTGTCAAAGGTAGAGAAAAACCCGCCAAGTGCGAGTCGGACTGGCGCACGAAGGGTTCCGTACCATTATCTATAAAAACGGCAAAAAAAATCATATCTGTTGTATGGGAGGCCCCCTTAATATTTTTTTTTAAATTTTTAGTATTTGTTGTTATAGCGGCAATAGTAATACATCATTTGTGAAAATTTCAGCTTTCTAGCTATCACGGTTTATGAGATACAGCCTGGAGACAGACAGACAGCGAAGTCTTAGTAATAGGGTCCCGTTTTATCCTTTGGGTACAGAACCCTAAAAATGGTCGCAGGCTTGTCCAAGGACTTTCAAATATTAACAAGTGTTGAGTATCAAGCTCCAGGTGTGCTGCTGGTGGTCTTGACTAATAAAACTACTTGAATTAGAAATAATTAACCTGTTTCTTGGGTTGGTTTGAGACGACCGATATGTGCGCACGCTCAAGATGACGGCGAGTAAGCGAGTGAGTGGCGGGGGAAGCCCGCGAACGCAGTGTGGTATGTGGCCCGATGTGACGTCAGGAACAGCAAGCGGTAGACGAGACAAGACGAAGAAACTCGTAATAGAAACAACAAACTGCTTAGTAACAACTCGGTCTGTCTAGTGTCATACGCCCGCTTATCAGTTAGCATTCAAGTGTCAAAATCGAAAATGTTGGGGATCTCGTCGACTTTTGCAGACTGAAGAATAGAAACATTTTTCTTTTCTACACCTTTAATATCACCATACTTATGATGACAGAATTTTTTATGCAATGCAGTCATTTTGTCTATACTTCCGCCGACAAAACCCGTTTTCACAGTGGTCATGCTACGCATGATCGGTATTTCTGCTATTTTTAGGGTTCCGTACCCAAAGGGTAAAACGGGACTCTATTACTAAGACTCCGCTGTCTGTCCGTCTGTCACCAGGCTGTATCTCATGAACCGTGATAGTTAGACTGTTGAAATTTTCACAGATGATGTATTTCTGTTGCTGCTATAACAACAAATACTAAAAAAAAACGAATAAAAAATTATTTAAGGGGGCTCCCACAAAACAAACATGATTTTTTTGCCGTTTTTATAGATAATGGTACGGAACCCTTCGTGCGCGAGTCCGACTCGCACTTGGCCAGTTTTTTACTAGTTGATCCCAATTCGGTGCGATGCCGTTAAGGTTTATTAATGTCCGTAAGACAGTATGGAGTTTCATAGAAAGAATCGATGCTGGTCTCGTGCAGTTCTATTATAACATTGCATTGTCCTCACGACAGGTCTATATGTCGCCGGGTTCCATCATCTGTCCAGCCTTTTCCAGCTGAAAACCAGTACTTCACACGGAGCGACTCCGTATCTGATCTCCACAACCCAGTTAGTACTGGGTAATACGATACCCCTTGGTAAGACTGGTTTTTAGACTTTCGGGGCACTGACTACCTGTAACGATTTTCAAAGATCACAAATGGCAGCCGGGACCAACGGCTTAACGTGCTTTCCCAGGTATGGAGGAAGCTCGGTATGTAATGAGTGTTCACCCATCCATGGAAGAACCTAGGCAAGCGCGGCTTAACCTGAAGATCGAATTCCATTGCACAGAAATAACAAAATTTCTATTTCTAAATTTAGATCATACGTTCTCTATTGTCTGCTTAAATTTAGCCTTGGTTCTGAAAGTATCATTCTGTTGGTAATTTTTAGAATAAAGCCATCCATCCGTGACTAGACCGAGCAGTTTTCAGCAGTAAAAAGTCTATTGTGTTCCCTTTACAAAAGTATTTAAATTACTTTTTGTAAATGCAGTCATGTGTTGCTAATTTTGTCTTGTAAATACGTCACAATTACTTATCAGCCGTACTTGTATGATAATGAGTAGCTACTCGAGTAGATGAATGAATGGGGGACTTTTGTCACCCGGATAGAAATTACCGTTCCTGTCCATTGGTTTAAATTACTTTTTGTAAATGCAGTCATGTGTTGCTAATGTTGTCTTGTAAATACGTCACAACTACTTATCAGCCGTACTTGTATGATAATGAGTAGCTACTCGAATAGATGAATGAACGGGGGACTTTTGTCACCCGGATAGAAATTACCGTTCCTGTTCATTGGTTATTATGTTATTTTTTTATCTATTGGTTGACGTCCATTGGTTGTTGCAAATTGTTCGCGGACAAATTGTCCATCGTCTGCGCAGGCCTTTAATCTTATTTGAAAAATTCCCCTGTAATACCGCAGGTAATGTGATTCAGACCATCAAACTGGACTGAACTTTCCCTAAGGAAAATGGGTCAAAAAATAAAACGTCCCATACAAAATATCCCATTGGCTGACGCAATTAGTATGAAGTGTTCTTTTTTTGTTTTCTTTTGGGGTGGTGGTCCAGCTACATGATCTGAAATAGTCTGAATCAGCGCCTAGGAGTTATTGCGCTTTTCGAAATAACATAAAGCGATTCTAATTTTGTCTTGAATATATTCAAGACCGTAACTATAACTACTTATTAGACATGCCTGTACGAGTAGATGAACGAATGCGTCACTTAGGATATTTTTTGTTTTTTTTTTAATTATAATATGGTTCTACTCTCGACCTCAATCTAGTCCTGAGGACAAAGAGGATTTCCACAGAAAGTTCTTATGAATCAGAATAGGCGACATTTTGTGGAAATTGTAGAGAAATTAAAGTTCATAGTCTGCTACCATGATAAACACTATAATTTGTTTAAAATAAAAAATAACAGTATTAAATAAAAAGCAAGATAAGGTACTTATAAAAATGAAAGTAAATAACCGGTCAAGTGTGAGTCGTACTCACACGCACACAGGGTTCCGTAGCACCAAACAATATAATACAAAAATATTTTGAAGGCTCATTCTTAAGTTGTTACATTCAACAGAAAATCTAAATTTGTTTTTCATAGTATGTTAATGAACTACAAAGTTACTGCTGCAGTTTCATGAAAAAGTCCAATATCTCAAAAACTCTATCAAATCTTATTCAAACCAATTTTCGTTAAAAGTTTTTTTTACGTTCTATAATCTTACATTTTTTCAGAATTTTCCTCCTCTTACTTTAGAAATTAGAGACACACACACACATTTTACCACTTTGGAACTTTGAGAAAAAGTGGTTTTAGGAACCTCAACGTCATTTTTAAAGACCTGCCTATAGACACCCCGCACGTATAGGTTTGATGAGATTATAGTTTCAGTTCCATTTATGGGGTATAATAATACAGGGTGGCGCCGACAATACGACAATATATTAAACTGCGTATACCCCATGACGCTCCCAGTCTGCATACAAAAATTCGTTCGAATATATCCAGTAGTTTAATCACAGGACATTATTTTGAATGTTATGTTATGTGTTATGTTTGTTATGTTTAGTCCTAATAGTTTCGGAATAAAGTCAAGTCAAGTAAAGACATGACGAATCTATAAAGGTTCCGTTTTTTGGCATTCGGCTACGGAACCCTAAAAAGGTGTAGTCGTGAAAATTAATTTAGTGTGAATGGGAGTAATTTTGACCAATTCGCGGTTGCAATTGCTATTGTTGGAAAAGAATCCAAGTTTTGTCAAATGGTAAGGGGTTTGGAGATATCTTATGACTTAAATTAAACATAATTTCATTGAATCGTAATAAAATAAAATTTCAGCTCTCCGAATGAAAATGTTGAATTCGTCACCAAATTTTGGGCCGACTCGATCCGAATTCAAGTCGACACGAAAAAAAGAAGATGATTTGCGATTTATGATATAAGGTACTTCCTGAATCACACTCCTGGCCTGGTGTGGCTCGGTGTACACGTGCATGACGCGCATTCATAATTATAATTCATCGACTCGGACGACAATCGTCGCGACTCGCGCGAGCCGAGCTTTCCATTCGGACGACAGCTGAAGTCGAGTGTGTGCGTCTCTTTATGTCACGCACGGCTATTTTTGAAACTATAATTATTAGTGTGCTAAGGAAATAAACTTTTATCTATAACAAAAACAACGTCCGTTTCAATCACCTCCCAATACTCGGTACGGCTTTTGAGGGTTAGGGAAAGGGCCGAAATTAAAGACGACCCTGTCAACTGGTTTTAAACCAAGAATACTTAAACATACATCAGGAAAACAGGAAAAACTGTAGTCGAGACTATTTGTCCTCGCTTAAATTCAAAGATGTCCACGACTGGAACCTTATAGTTGCAGAACGCACGCACAGATTAACTATAAATTACTTTCATAAACTCGGTTATCATTTTTATTATCATTTTACCCAAAACAATTTCACATCATCATGCTTGAGGATAATTTTCACGAATCACAGTTTCCGTCAATAGAATCACTAACTTTTTAAATCACAATTCAAATTTCAAAATTGACAGTTTAAAAAACACAAAGCTTTAAGGTTCTAAGCATACAGGTTTAAATGCAAAGAAACACTGCAAAATGATAGAATAGAATAGATATTCGGTTGGGAAGGAACACAATTATGTGGCTATACCTAACTTGGTCTATTCTTAAAAAAATACTTCAAAAATCAATTAAAAATGCTTATTATTAAAAATCGATTGTCTATTCATTGCTTAAATAACTGGTATTTGTAATCAGTTAATGGCAATAGGCTCGCCTTCTATTACATAGGACATAAACATTTTATTTAGCCTATTATGTCCTGCTGGCCTCCACCATTCCTTTCCAGTTCTCCCTGCGTTGTTTTTCTTGGCCTGCCTCGGATGCCCCCGACCATAACTGGACGATCTGATCTGATGTTGTCTTCTTCTTAGTAGTTCTCTCTTGGCTGAGTGGACATGGTCATGGTAGTCGCCCACAACTGCGTCGAGGTCGGTCCTGCATTCGCAATGTCCAAGTTTCCGCTCTTTAGAGGAAGATCGGTGATGTTGTATTGTGTTGATAAATGACTCGAAAAGAGGAAAATACGGAAACTTTATCGATACGAGGATATTTAGAGGAAAATGAATTATTTATCATCTTGACATTGAATTGTCTTGTCGTCCCATGAAATTGTAGCATAATCATTCTACGTTAATTGGAACTTGGAAGGGAAACAATTTATGTCATCATTGTTTAGAGGTTAAGCTACAATCATCTCAAGAATGAGGTTGTAGATCAGTAGCGAAGGGTACATTTTTGTAAGAGGTAAGATATGTACTCCGGCGTCATCATTATCATCATCATCATCAGCCTATAGCAGTGCACTGCTGGACATAGGCCTCCTCAATCGTACGCCATTCAACTTGATTCTCAGCAACTCTCATCCAGTTGCTAACAGCCAGCCGCGAAGATTGTCACTCCACCGAGCCTGAGGGCGTCCCACCTTACGTTTGCTGATTCGCGGTCTCCACTCAAGAACATGTCTACCCCAACGGTCATCGGTCCTACGGCTAATATGACCGGCCCATTGCCACTTCAGCTTACTTATTCTGTGGGCTAAGTCGACAACTCTGGTTCTCTGTCGGATCACCTCGTTCCGAATGCGATCCCTCAGAGAAACTCCAAGCATAGCCCGTTCCAAAGCTCGCTGAGCGACCTCAAACTCTTGCTCTCCGGAGTACATATCTTTAATTTGATTATATTACTTGTCTATAGAATACTGCCTGTGCCATTTTTCAAAGCGAATTCGGTAGGAATCGAGTTGTATGGAACCTTTGCCACTGCTGTAGATTCGGATTTATTCCGATCTGTCGAAAAAAAGAGGTGACGAAGATTATGACAAGAGGCCATTGCCCTATACTATACTATACAAATACTATACAAATAAATAAAATTGAAGTGTCTGTCTGTAATTTCAAAGTTACAGCTTTTTACTGAATGCATATGAAAGTATGTAATACGGACTTCCTTATGTGTAAACAAAAATAAAAAAAAATAAAGTTTTTTTGTTTCTCGGTTTGTTTTGGTTAATATTCGAAACGGCTGGACTGATTTTGACGGGACTTTTACTGGCAGAAAGGTGTTGTTTTAATGAGTAACTTAACTATTTTATTTTAGCAAAATAATACGGCCCTGTGCAAAAAAAAAACCATGAAATAAATCCGAATCAAATAGGAAAGTAATATTTTTATAATAATTGCAAGCGGACGAAGATCGAGGGACACAGCTAGTATGTACGAAACGGATTTATGGTACGTACATTAAAATTAGTGTAGTAAAATAAGGGTAGTAGATTGTTTAGATTTAAGTTTTTATTGCGTAGTTTAAAGTTTTTTTTTTATTTTTATTTTATATTTTGTGCACTTGTGGCATGTCCCAAATAAATATATTTTCTTTCTTTCTTTAGTAATTAAACTGACTTTTATTAAATAGAATTTTTCTCCTCCACAAAACTACCTTGTCTTCTAAATTACTAAGTCAGCCACCATCTCTGTGCACTTATAAAGTACTATTCCAGCGACCATATAACATCGATGTAAGCTACTGTAATTACATCCCAGCTTCGTTATTATTTTATAGCATCTATATTTGTGACATATTCAGGCAATAAAATAAAATAACTATTTAAGGAGGAATTTTTCAACCTCACCTGGAGAGAAAGTACTATAAATACTGGAGATAGTAAATTTTACTCAAGGAGACATTTCTTTATTTTTAAAAAGAAACAAATCTGCATTCAAAGATTTTCAAAAATTCGCTTGACACACTCCGAAAAAATAACTCTTAGCTTGACGCTTTCTTTGAAATATGTAGTTGACTTTGTAAAAAAGACGAATTAGTTTAATATAAGCTTTCTTATTTTCCTGTGGTTGACATATAAAATCAGAGGTGGGGGTTCCGTGAACAAATAAAAAAATGAGGCTTGATTTATAATTTCCCGTAAAATAATGCAACATGCAATCTTTAGAAGTCGTTGATAATCCAAGGTTAAGATATTCTCAGATAAAATAATAATGATTGTCCGGCTGACCTTGTGGCAACCCCTTTGTCCCTTCACTTTACTAGTAAGTTAAGTAACTTGTACCTAATCCAATTAATCTGTGTAATGTCTGCAATATTGATTGATGATATTGTTAAATTGGTTCCAAGTATAAACCGTAATTATGTAATTATTTAAAACTGTCTCTCCCTTTGGAAGTTCCACAATATAAAATCACGCATGTAATCCCCGAAGGGTTAGGCAGAGGTGTACCTAATTGTACATCCACATTTCGATAATTATGTTTTAGTAATAGGGGGCGGGCTTATTACCATCAACCGGGCTCAAATTCAGTCTCCGTGTCTGCTACTAAGATATTCCTAGTTATGTTCCAGATCATTGCATAATTTTATTACGGTTGATACTTAATAGTTTGACCACGTTGCTTACCAGAGATTTAAGATACTACAAATAGAGAAGTTATCAGAAGATATTATTTTGGGAAAACATTATATTGTTTCTTAGCTCTTTGGCTAGTTTTAGGCTACATTAACGGGCCTATACCAAGTCAACGTAGCGTGTGTGTGTGTGTGAGTCGTGGGGAGAAATTTCCGTTCCGTTTTCCTCGATTTGCGTGAACTTCCTTACTATTCTGCAGGTGTTTAAAATTGTGGCTTTTTGGAGTGTAATATAGATAGAGTCTTTGAGGTCTAGTAATTTGAGGCTATGGTGGAGGTGATTGGGTATAACACCCGTAGTGGAAACTACTATCGGTACTACGTAAACTTTTTCCTGTCTCCATATTCTGGTCACCTCTTCTTTTAGTTCTGCATATTTGCTAATTTTCTCACCTATTGTTTTCTGCAAGTTATGTGTATTAGGGACTGCTATGTCTATAAGGTAAGTGACTTTATTAGCTTTATCCTGAAGTATTATGTCTGGTCTATTATAATGAATGGTCCTGTCGGTCATAATACCGTAATCGTAGTAGAGTTTGTGTGTAGTGTTTTCAAGAACTCTTTCTGGTATGTATTTGTAGTAAGGACTGGTACCTTGTATCAGTTTATGTTTGAGAGCTAGATTTTGGTGAATGACGCTTGCAACCTGATTGTGTCTATGGGTGTAGTCTGTTTGTGTGAGTGTTGTGCATGCCCCAGTGATGTGCTGAATGGTCTCCGGTTGGCTGTAACATTTGCGGCACTTGTCGTTTGTTATTTATTATTATTATTTATTATTATAACTGTGATTGACTAGCATTCATTTAGATCTCAGGCTAAGGTGAAGCACGTTTCAAGCTAGGTCATGTCCACACCACTTGGTTGCCAATGACACGTACGCCATTATCGTTTGGAAAAGAAATCAACATTTAGTTAGACTAGACAATAATTTAAAAGTTGTGGGAGTCTAAAATGTAATAGCATCACGAATTCTATTAGATAGTAATTTAATTTTGACATAGTGTCTTTTGTCGCTTGGCCATAAGGTATGCCCTTTATGGCCAAGCAACATGCCTACTTCAATTTGTGTTCAATTCAATAGTACTATGTGAATCAATAGTATCGACAGAAATAATATTTGCCAGCGCTGCTTCTCTGTTTGATTCATTCATTCAAAAGAAGATTTATTTAAAAACCGGCCAAGTGCGAGTCGGACTCGCGCACGAAGGGTTCCGTACCATTATCTATAAAAACGGCAAAAAAAATCATATCTGTTGTATGGGAGCCCCCGTTAATATTTTTTTTTAATTTTTAGTATTTGTTGTTATAGCGGCAATAGTAATACATCATTTGTGAAAATTTCAGCTTTCTAGCTATCACGGTTTATGAGATACAGCCTGGAGACGACAGACAGACAGACAGACAGCGGAGTCTTAGTAATAGGGTCCCGTTTTACCCTTTGGGTACGGAACCCTAAAAATTAGCTGGGGTCCGCGACCATCGTTCGCGTGAAATTATTATAAAAAAATATATTACTTACCTTTTTGAATTGGATTACTAAAATAAAAAATATTCTTTTTAACATCAGCTATCGGCGTGCGGTGAGCGGTATACCTACTGTGAGCGAGGTGCCGCTTTGCAGATCTCTACTCTCCTCTCCACTTTGCACAACTCTATACAGCTTCAGTAGCCAGTGGCGAAGGTTCCATACAACTCGATTCCTACCGGCTTCCCTTTGAAAAATGGCACAATCAGTATTCTATAGACAAATAATATAATCACATTAAAGATTTGTACTCCGGCTTACCTTTTACAAAAGTTGACCCTTCGCTACTGGTAGATACACACTAGCTTTAACGCATCTCTTTTCTTCTCCGCTTCTCACATATCCGCTCATCTCTCCTTTGGTGGAGTCCGGGCCTAACTCCAAAGGCACACAATATGAAACTTAATATAAATAAAATTTTCTGTTACTTTTTACTTAATGATCACGAGCATTTGAAGGAAAAAACAACGAAAACGGAAACAAAGACCTCAAAGATGCGACAAAGAATCTTTATATTTTTGACTTGCGGAAGCCGATAAGCCACTGATAGTGTGTTATCGGGTGAAGCGTGCTATATTAGTATGACCTAGGTTGACGGGCATGCAGGATGACCTAACTTCCTTAATCATTGAGCATGAGCATGTTTAAGCCACATGCTTGTTGCGGCAGGAATAAGGAATAGGTATGCAAGAAATACAAAACTTTTTTTATTTCTTAAGAGAGCCTTGTATTGGACCATAAAACATTGTGGTAAACACACTTGTTTAATTTTCTAAAACATAACTTACTTTAAAATTTATTACTTTATGTTGCGTGTTTATGGTCAAACGGAACCCAAACTCAAAACGCATCGTCCTCGATAACGCCGGTAGTGACGTCAAAAGCTAAGCTACTTAAAGTTTCACTAAGATTTTATTATAATACTTGCTTTTGCTCGCGCTTTCGCTCGCCATCTACAATTTTAAGAACGTTATTGTTGTTTTCCTCGGGAATAGTATTTTTTTCGGGATGAAAGGTACGTTTCTGTACACCTCACAACGTATATGCAAAATTACAGGATGAGCGGTTTAGTGGTTTAGGCGTGAAAAGGTAACAACTATAATATTAGTTAGGACTAGGATTTTTATTGCAATTTTTGCTTGAATAGAGAACATTTAGTAAAAAGTTTGATGTAAACACGTCCGATAGAGGTAAATGACGTCACATCATGGCCGCGACAGCCATTGACGTTTCAACGGTCGATGTCGTAGAAAATTGCAGGAGTTTAATATTTTTTTTAAGCGACAAGCAGTAGTTTGAACATAACTTTTAATTCTCTTCTTGGGTTAATAGTACTGTATTTTATTGATTTAAGTGGAGAAAAAATTACATGCATATTCCCTATTGCGTAGAAAACCAATGAAAGCAGTTGTTTCGTTATCGAGAGGTAAAAAAGTATCAATTGACCAGTCAGTTAACGCTTTTTTACCTACCCGATTGTTTGTGGGCGTTGGTGAAACTTAAGATGTGTCTTAAACATTCAGTAAACCTGTCGAACTTTATCTATACATCGAATCAAATAAATTAAATTGAAGTGTCTGTTTGTAATTTCAAAATAACAGCTTTTTACTGAACGCATGTGAAAGTACCGTAGTACCGTATAACAAAAAAACTTTATTTTTTTAATTTTTGTTTGTCGGTTTGTTTCAGTTATAACAAAACACTGTTTGTTTTAGTTTTGTCTGTGTGTTCCGGCTAATCTTCAAAACGGACCGATTTTGACGGGACTTTTACTGGCATATAGCTAACGTTATAAGGAGTAACTTGCTTATTTTAGAAAAACAATGAGGGTGTCGTGCAAAAAAAAATAAGACCCATGATTGATACCAAAATTCGATTCAAATAGGGAAGTAATATTTTTTTAATAATATCACGAGGTCGAAGGTCGCGAGCAACAGCTAGTCTTAAATTAAAATTGGTATGGAAGTTAGCCGTGGAGTGGCGAACATCAGCCCGATAAACAATACGAGTGCATAACAAACAGTACAAACTCGAACTCAAAGCATTAAGTTCAAATATTCTTTTATTTAACAGGCATTTTTGAATTGTCAAAAACAAAAAAAACGAAGCAACAGTCCAACCACAGGTATAATAACTGTCTGCCAAGGCTGCGGGACTGTTCGAAAGAGATACCGCGGCCCTGGAACATAAGTATAGGGCAAAAGAAGGAACATGGATGGTTTTTAGTCAGTAAAAATCTGACACTCCCTTCCGCTCCGCCCAGAGCGGGAGCAGTCATTTGATGATTTGCCATCCGAAAAAAAAAGGCATAATAACTGTGAAAAAACTGTAGTTGCCCATTTACAAGCCATCTCTATCGAGCAGAATGCTCACATTTACAAATGTAGTGGTATTCAAAATGTAAACAGTAAAGATATAATTAAATAATACTTTAAATAAAAAGCTCATTCTTGTCTGCACTGTTCATGTAACTTAATTGTCCACATTGCATTCACAAAACAATTTCTTCTAACACACAAAGGGCTGCGGTGACGTCACAAAGAATATAGTACTTTTGCAAACAAGAGACGCTCTGGGGTAAAAACCACTGCATTAAGTTCATTGCATACTTACATTTATTATTTTATTTTCAATATACCTAATAATCAATTTTCAAGCGTTTGACTTATATTTTTTAATTTACTATAATGTATTACCTAAGGCATGTGAAAATGGATTTTATTACTACACTTCTGGACACATCTATTGGCCCACCTTAGAGTTTAGGTTTCGATGGCCCCTACCGAAATATGATTGCTAGATTGAACAAAAACTGTTGATGCAGTTTTAAACCTGATACATTTGACCATCTTTTTCGATCGTATTGTTTTAAATTTGAATTCAGAATACCATACGACATGGAGCTACGCCTAACAAGTCGGATATGCGCCGTGTTAAAGGCAATTGATTTTTGAATAAAAGACACGTTTTATCAAATAAAGGTTTAATTTAATAACGCGTGTTGCCTCCATGGGCATCTACCACAGCTCTCATACGATTAGGCATAGAGTTTATCAACCGCTCTATGAAATTTTGAGGGATCATCTCCCATTCCTCTTCTATGGCAGTTTTCAACTCCTGCATTGTCTGGGCAACTGGCTGACGAGCCCTAACACGTCTTTTTAGCTCGTCCCACATGTGCTCAATGGGGTTCATGTCTGGGCTTCTGGCTGGCCAGTCCATAACTGTGATGTTCACATCCCGAAGATATTCCCTGACGATGCCGGCCGCATGGGCTCTTGCATTATCATGCATAAAAAGGAAATTTGGGCCCACATAGTCCGCGTATGGTATCACGTGAGGTTCTAAGCACTCACGAATGTACCTTTCAGCATTTAATGTTGGCAGCCGTGGTCCTGTAACAACCTCAAGTTGAGTTTTGCCGCTCGCGGATATACCGCCCCAGACAGTCCATGAGCCACCGCCATAAGCAACCCTCTCTTCAAAGCAGCATTGTGCGAAACGCTCTCCCTTACGTCGGTAGACCTTCTTCCTTCCATCATTGCCATGTAACACAATTTTTAGACTCATCAGAAAAGAGTACACGGCTCCAATCTTGCTGTGTCCAATTTAAATGACTGCGTGCGAAATGAAGGCGCGCTGTTCGGTGGGCTCGCGTTAGTTTGGGCCCATTAGCTGGCTTGTGTGGTACCATATCGCGTTCTTTTAACCTTCTCCGAACAGTTCGAGCGCTCACAGATACTCCGTGGAAGTCGCGAAGTTGGTTTTGTATCTCAATGGAGGTAAGGTGACGATTTCTCAAGCTGGTCGTCACGATGAATCGATCCTGCCTTTCAGTTGTGACCCGAGATCGTGGCCTTCCTTGACGACGAACAAAGCCGCCAGTCTCTAGGTACCTCCGATAAACATTTCGGACCGCAGATCGACTTAAATTAAGTTGAGCACTCACGTTTCTTTGGCTGTGTCCGGCCTGAATAAGTGCCACAGCTTGGGCGGCGACTTCAGGTGAAGTATCCATTGATTATTGATAGAATCTCACCTTAATGTTAAGAATAAGTAATGTTTGTTGCAAAACCAAAGATATCAATCACTTTTTCAAGAATTAAATCCAAGTAAACCAATAAAACCAAGTTTTCTTAGTATTCGATTGTTTGATATCAACAAACAGGCTCCAAATTGTCTTTTGTTTCTTTAAATTCTGTGTTCGAAATTCAAAAAAAGACTATTGAATGAAATTGTGAATGTGCCAGGTTCAAAACTGCATAAAAACTTTTTGCTCGACCTAATATAAAATTTTAGCTAGGACCAAACGAAACTGAAAATACAAGGTGGGCCAATAGATGTGTCCAGAAGTGTATTTATTATTTTACTTTAACTATTGTGATTAATTACAATTGAATACTTTAATGTTTACTTTTTGCGATTATGCATGGAATTAATAAAACTATTTAGATTTGATTTGATTTGAATAGAGAAGTATGGAAGAAGACATGCTGCGCCGGCCCCAATTAAATTGAGATACGGTCAGGAGAATAATGATTTATGGAATCTACTGTTCGAAGATACAATAATATAAAAATAATTTAAAATACTTGCAGAGAACACGAACTCGCTTATTTATACACCATTATTTTTAGGTCGTTCTGGAACCGAATACCATTAACTCGATCATCGAACTCGAAACGGTTGGGACTATTTTTTTCAAAAAGTAACAATAAAAAAAACACGAAAGAATAAATTTAATGTTTTATTTTGTGAAATAATGAGAATCGATCTATGAATGAATTTTTCAATGGGTATCGTTCGCATGTGTTGCCGATCGTGGATACGTTTTACACACCATATGCATTTCAGTTCTCATTATTTCACAAAAAAAAACATTAAATTTATTCTTTCGTGTTTTTTTTTTATTGTTACTCTTTGAAAAAAATAGTCCCAATCGTTTCGAGTTCGATGATTGAGTTAATGGTATTCGGTTCCAGAACGACCTAAAAATAATGGTGTATAACTGGTCTTAAATATAAGCCAAATATCTTAAAGTAGGTAGATACCTAATAAATAAATAAATCACAACAAAAATAATACTGAAAAAACAGAGCAAATCCTGACTCAACTCTACAGTGTACAATTCCCTCTAACGTTGAATTCTAGGACGTCAAAACAGACTCCTTTTAAAACATAAACGCAATGTTCATATACTTCCTAAAAATTCATAGCGAAGAGCGTTAAGAGAAATTGTCGCCATCCACATCCTCACAACGCGAATAAAAAATAATAAGTAGACATTAGAAAGCTTGGAGACTTGGAGTACAGAAGGATGGAAGATGTGGTACAATTATGACTTCTTGGACCTCTACGATGATCAATGCTATGGTTAATCTATAATGATCAATGCTGATTGTTCAATAGTTTTAAATTAATTGTTATGCTGGCTACACTGCCATGACCCCACTGCTGGGGCCAACGGGAAAAATCAAAACTGTCGTTTCGTTGGCCCCACTACACTACCTTGAGATCAGAAAAATGAAGGAATGAAATAAACCTTAATGATGTCAGTAGGAATTGATAGATATTCTGATCCATACAGTACGACAGCTCTGTCTTGTATATTGTCCCTGGCGACAAACAGGAAAAACGTTCCAGTTTGTTGCCAGTGAGGCATACAATATGACACATAATTATCATGTTCCCCAAACAGTACCAGGCTGGCATGAGCTCAAGGTGGTATGCATTTTAATAATTCTGGGTATCAGTACGGTCTTCTAGGTCGGAGACTCCCACCGGTCCGCCAGCGCGCGCAGGTTGGTGTTGGGACTGTTGCGCGTGCGGCGCGTGATTTATGCCCATCGTTTGCGCATGATGGCCGCAAAGCCGTTTGTGGCAGCCGTCGCGAACATCGCGGAGGCGCAGCAGCCCCATCAGCACCCGAAACGCGTTATTGTATTTGTAATTTTAATGGAACGCATCTCTTTGAAATTCTTGTGGAATTCGATTGCAACGGTGGTGCTATTCACAAGGTGGAAAAAAAACACTACAAATGTACAATTCGACCGCAGCCGCGAACCTTTCTAGATAGAAGTGGTACAATCTACGTAGTGTATTTTTAGTGCTTAAACTTTACTGTACTGTACTATCTAGTTATGTAAGTATCAATAATATTGTTTGGCATACCACTGTTATACTCTCGATCATTTTGTGTTGTATGTTCATGTTTTTAAACTAGTTGTACCAGTGTTTATTGAATAATAAAAGATGAAAAAAACCGCAGCAGCACGACTTTCTGCTATGAAAATGTCAACAGGCGGAAATGACGCCTTCTGATCTACGAAAGCGTTTTCATTGCATGGCGATTGATTGACTTTGCCATAACCTCATATACTAGGAAACATTTCAACTCACATACACAAACAGCCAGATCCAGTACAATTGCCTGTAGCCATTCAAACATTTATTCCGTACGGGGATCGAACCCGCGATACGCAGCGCAGCAGCAAATCGCTCAGCCTGCGTCTACCGTGCCGTCTTTGGCATATCCACCTTTCTACAATCCAAGGACAGAACTGTTCTTTATTGCAACATATAATTAAATTTTAGAAGGAAGTGTAGATTTTTACGAGTCCCGCACTACGGACTATGCTCTAAAATTAAAATTCCTCTGAAAATATACCGGCGAGAGCTACCTCATGAAACTTGTGTATAACATTCTACGTAGACAGTTAATTAGGGGCACTTCGTTCTACTTAGAGAGGGCTGTTATGGGGTTATGAATAGATATTATTTGAAGCGGAGGAAAAGCGTTCATTTGATTGGATTTTTCTTGATTTTTTATTGAATTGGACTGGCTATTTGGCTTGGTATGATTTGTATAATTATCTAGATTTACGAAGGGAAGTGAACGTGGACGAGGCGCAAGGAGTATAATAATGATCGTAGCACTTGGCAGGTGGCCCTCTGTCCTGCCAGGGCTGCGGGACTGTTCGAAAGAGATACCGTGGCCCTGGAACACAAAGGGCAAAAAAAGGAACATGGATGGGTTTTTGTCAGTAAAAGTCTGACACTGCCTTCCGCTCCAGAGCGAAGGGGTCATTTGGTGACATCCCATCCCAAAAAAAAGGTGGCCCTCTGTAATGTCTGCCTACCTCCATTGCGAAAAGCGCATTGTTAACCGACTTCTTCTTTTTTAAATATTAGTTACCTCATAACTCCGTGGTTACTAGTCCGATTTACATGATTCTTTTTTCTTTTGGCGGAGGAAGCTCGCGCGGTTGTCCCTATACAGGATGTAAGGAACACTGACGCGAAAATGGTTAACACGTATTCAGTACAACATTCTGAGCCCCCCCACATAGAAATTTTTCATCGGTTATTGAGCCAAAAAAAAACAGCTGGTCCATACATTTTGACCGTATGTACCTAATGCACTTTTGGGGGCTCAGAATGTTGTACTGAATACGTGGTAACCGTTTTCGAGTAGTTGCCCCTTCCACCCCGTATAATTTTAATTTTATTCACGTTGCTGCATGTCGTTTGGGTACTTGTTACTGTAATGGGTTATGTGCTATAATACATATTTTTCTTTTTATGTCTATGTGTATGATCTGCTAATAAATTTTTGTAACAATGGAAAATGAACACTCGACAAGAATTTGTGTGAGATACCTACCATCATAGCACAAATAAAAAGGCTGAAATAAAAAACGTTATTTTTAATATTTATGAATGTATCAAGGGTAGTGTTACAATAAAAACTAGGACTTTGTATGAGGTTTCGTCAGAAAATTAACGCTTTCTTACTCATCTAAACGTGACACATTGCTTTTGAAACTTGAGCATTACGGACTAGGTAAACTTGCACTTAGTTTGGTAAAATCTTATTTAAGTGATAGACAACAATATGTTCAAATAAATGGTGTTAAGCTGGGGCTTACGCTTGATTCAAGGCTACAATGGGGTTCTCATTTGAAATCTCTTGCGGGGCGCCTAAGTTCAGCAGCATATGCTGTTAGAAAAATCCGTCAATTTTCTGATGTAGATACCGCTAGACTGGTCTATTTTAGTTACTTTCATAGTATAATGTCTTATGGCATTCTGTTATGGGGACGGGCTGCAGATATTGAGTCTATATTTATTCTGCAAAAGAGAGCCATCAGAGCCATATATAATCTTCGTAGGCGCGATTCTCTAAGGGAACTGTTTACGGAAATCAAAATCATGACGGTACATTGTCAATACATCTACGAAAACATAATGTACGTTAGAAAAAATCTACATCTTTTTAATAAAAGAGGTGACAGACACAATTACAGTACGAGAACTAGAGACCAATTAGTTCAGCCGGGCTTCAGACTCGCTAAAGTAGACTCATCTTTCATGGGGTACTGTTTAAGATGCTATAATAAAATTCCACAAAGTATTCTTGAACTGAATGAGACGAAATTTAAATCATGCATTAAACGCACACTATGTAAGCAAGCATATTACAAGTTGGACGATTATATCTCTGATAAAAATGCTTGGCTCAATGCCGGTCCTGCTCCACATGGACAGGGGCGCATAAACTGATTAATGGATAGCATTAAATAGTATTGTTGGAGCTGCTGAAGATTGTACAACTATCTTTGCATTGTATAGATTCAATTTCTTTTGGTATTATATAACCGCATAGCCCATATTATGTGAGTACTATGTAATAGAAAGCTATCCTTCGTTGGGAACCTACGTCATTTTTTTTTTTTTTTGACTTGAATTTGCCCTGGCGGTTAAGTGTATGTCATGCTCACTCAAATGTCTCGCTGATGGTGGCGCGTGTGTCGGATCAGTTAGTTCCCTTCAAAATGGTTGAGTTGAATGGTGCTGATACATGCGTCATGTTCGTGAACGGGCGCTGTCAGTTGTGACTGGTCATCTCTTGGTTGCCACGGCTTATTTGAATTAATTATTTTATTTTTTGAATTGTTCTTTTCCTTGTTTTTACTATGGACACTTTTAACGTGCACATCTTGCTACATCGCTCTCACATAATGTACCATCTAAACATGAATGATGTAACCAAGGTTTTGTAAAAATATTCTGATTTAAAAGAGTGTCCATGGAGTTTCTTGCCCGTTCTTCTCCATAGAGATCTACGTTAGGGAATGGGCAACTACAGTACTTTCACAGTTTTTATGCCTTGTGACTGGGACTGTAGCTAAATTTCATTGTTGTCTTTGTTTCGACAGTTCAAAAGTGCCTGTAACGGGCCTACTTGAAATAAATGCTTTGATTTTGATTTTTGATTTTTGACTCAGGACCAATTGGACCATCTCAAGACAGTAATTGGACTTGTTTTTTGAGCATCTAGTTTAACTAAAGTATAACTAACAATTTATTCAATATACGACCTACATGAGTAAATGAAAATAACCTAAAGTAACTAACTGAACAATAAACTAAATAATAAAAAATATTTTTCGGGGTTGAAACTCTGGGACCGTGGGGTCCGGGAAATTTGACAATAAGGAAATTGACACTTCCCTTGACCCAAAGGCTGGCTTTTAAGCCTAGGCCACACCGCCAGCTAGCGAGCGAGCGAGCGAGGCGGGCGAGGTTCTTTTAATACTTCGTTCGGCTCTTTCGGTAGTTCGCGGTTCGAATGAAAGTATGAAAAGAGGTAAAACGATGTCTCGCTCGTCAGCTGGCAGTTTGGCCTGCGCTTTACCTTGGCCAGAGGTTAAGCGTTGCCTTACAACATGGCAACGCTGCCAGTCTCAATTGAGGACATTACCCGTTGACAGCGTTGAGGAGGAGTTTCTGGTGCCATTTTTTAATTTATTGTTATTGTTAACTAACAATTAAATTAACTGAATCTAAACTTAGTCTGTACGAACTAGAACTAACAATATAATATGGCATAGATACATTGGTACGTAAATACTTCCAATTTTGTCACTTTTTGAGAGTATAATAGTTATCCTGTCTATAAAAAGACACAGTTAATTAGTTATGCATCAACCCACATTTCACAATAGCATTGATTGTCAGAATCACACACCTAGTCATTGTGACCTAAAAATTCTGTCTCAAAGTCTCACCGAAGCCTATTTTTCAGTCCTCGCCAGTTATCTCAAAACACACAATGCGGAAAGGTGTCAAATATGGATGCGTCTT